>CAWUFW010000091.1:1082500-3497500 GCA_963921515.1 Calotriton arnoldi
GCCCGGGGTGGGGAGGCCGCACTCCCCGGGGCCCTCAGGGGCCCCGGACGGAGCTCCTGAACCCAGCCAAGCGAGGGGGCTCCCCGGGTATGACGGAACCCCGTCTCGGACCTTTGGCATAGCAGCAGGCCGGGGGACGGGGCCCAGGGCTGGAGCACCCGACCCGGGGCCCGGAGGGGTCCCTGGACCCAGCCGGGGCTCCCGGGCCCAGAGGCGCAGGACCGAGGATGGAGCCCGGGGTGGGGAGGCCGCCTCGACAAGCAGGCGAAGCGGGGGAGGTCTGCACGGGACCGACGGACCCCTGTCCCAGGCCCTTGGCATGGAGGCAGGCCGGGGGACAGGGCCTAGGTCTGGAGCACCCGACCCGGGGCCCGGAGGGGCCCCTGGACCCAGCCGGGGCTCCCGGGCCCAGAGGTGCAGGGGAAGCATCCCCGGGCCTGCAGGACCCCGTCCCGGGCACCCTGCCACGCGGCAGGACCGAGGACGGAGCCCGGGGTGGGGAGGCCGCACTCCCCGGGGCCCTCAGGGGCCCCGGACGGAGCTCCTGAACCCAGCCAAGCGAGGGGGGCTCCCCGGGCATGACGAAACCCCGTCTCGGACCTTTGGCATAGCGTCAGGCCGGGGGACGGGGCCCAGGGCTGGAGCACCCGTCCCGGGGCCCAGAGGGGCCCCTGGACCCAGCCGGGGCCCCTGGACCCAGCCGGGGCTCCCGGGCCCAGAGGCGCAGGGGAAGCCTCCCCGAGACCACGGGACCCCGTCCCGGGCACCCTGCCACACGGCAGGACTGAGGACGGAGCCCGGGGTGGGGAGGCCACCCTCCCCGGGGCCCTCAGGGCCCCGGACGGAGCTCCTGAACCCAGCCAAGCCAGGGAGGCTCCTGGGCACAACGGGAACCCCGTCCTGTGCCTTTGGCAGTGCGGCAGGCTGGGGGCGGGGCCCAGGGCCAGAGCACCGACCCGGGGCCCGATGGGGCCCCTGGACCCAGCCGGGGCTCCCAGGCCCAGAGGCGCAGGGGAAGCCTCCCTGGGCCCGCCAGACCCCGTCCCAGGCACCCTGCCACGTGGCAGGACCGAGGACAAAGCCCTGGGTGGGGAGGCCGCCCTCCCCGGGGCCCTCAGGGGCCCCGGCCGGAGCTCCTGAACCCAGCCAAGCAAGGAGAGGCTACCCAGGCACAACGGAACCCCATTCCGGGCCTTTGGCAGTGCGGCAGGGTGGGGGACAGGGCCCAGGGCCGGAGCACCTGACCCGGGGCCCAACGGGGCCCCTGGACCCAGCCAGGGCTCCCAGGCCCAGAGGCGCAGGGAAGCCTCCTCGGGCTCCGCCGGACCCCGTCCCGTGCACCCTGCCATGCGGCAGGACCAGGGACGGAGCTCCGGGGTGGGGAGGACGCCCTCCCCGGGGCCCCTGGGAGCCGCTGAACCCAGCCGAGCTGGGGGAGGCTCCCCGGGCCCGCGGGACCTCGTTCAAGCATCCTGCCACTCAGCAGGACTGAGGACAGACCCTGGGGTGGGGCGGCTGACCTCCCCGGGGCCCCTGGACCCAGCCCAGCAGGGGGAGGCTCCCCGGGCCTGCCGGACCCCATCCAGGGCAGCCTGCCACGCGGCAGGCCCAGGGACGGACCCAGGGCTGGGGCGGCATCCTGGCCCGCCCAGCTGCCGGCTGAGGACCGCTAGGCCGAGGAGGGGTCCCAGAGCACCCTGTCCCTAGTAATCCGGAGGAAGGCTACCCCGCTTTCTGGGAATCTGTGCGCACAGCGAGGCTCAGGGGACCCTGGGCGCGAACGTGCCCGACCTCCTGGAGCCCTGGCTGGGATCCGGGAGGCAAATGAGCCCTCATCGGGACTTCCAGGGCGGCCCGGCCATCTGGTCGCCCTATTGGAAAGCATTGCATGCGACCAGATGGCCGGGGTCAAAAGGACTCCCATCTGCCTGCCCCGAGCCGAGCTTAGCCTTCCCGGTAGGGCTCCCGACTGCCCACGTAGGGCTCGGGGGCTCCACTTCCCGGGGGCTCGGGGACCCCGGCTGGGCCGCATGCACGGGGAGGACCACCGGAGCTCTCGGGCCCGGGCGCCCGGGGGAGGACTGCCCGGGACCCATGGAGCCCGTCCCAGGCACCTTGCCACGCCGTGGGCCGGAGGAGGTAGCCCCGGATGCCTCAGGAGGTGTTGTCCGGGCATAGCCCATCTGGTCCCCGGCAGAGAACCGCCAGCCCGGGAGGGGTGTCCCGGCATGCCCTGCCCCTAGTAATCCGGAGGAAGGCTACCCCGCTTTCTGGGAATCCGTGCGCACCGCAAGGCTCAGGGGACCCTGGGCGCGAACGTGCCCGACCTCCTGGAGCCCTGGCTGGGATCCGGGAGGCAAATGAGCCCTCATCGGGACTTCCAGGGCGGCCCGGCCATCTGGTGGCCCCATTGGAAAGCATTGCGTGCGACCAGATGGCCGAGGGGAAAGGTGCGACCAGATGGCCGGGGTCAAAAGGACTCCCCATCTGCCTGCCCCGAGCCGAGCTTAGCCTTCCCGGTAGGGCTCCCGCAGGGCTCAGGGGCTCCGCTTCCCGGGGGCTCGGGGACCCCGGCTGGGCCGCATGCACAAGGAGGACCACCGGAGCTCTCGGGCCCGGGCGCCCGGGGGAGGACTGCCCGGGACCCATGGAGCCCGTCCCGGGCACCTTGCCACGCCGTGGGCCGGAGGAGGGAGCCCCGGATGCCTCGGGAGGTGTTGTCCGGGCATAGCCCATCTGGTCCCCGGCAGAGAACCGCCAGCCCGGGAGGGGTGTCCCAGCATGCCCTGCCCCATGTAATCCGGAGGAAGGCTACCACGCTTTCTGGGAATCCGTGCGCACCGCAAGGCTCAGGGGACCCTGGGCGCGAACGTACCCGACCTCCTGGAGCCCTGGCTGGGATCCGGGATGCAAATGAGCCCTCATCGGGACTTCCAGGGTGGCCCGGCCATCTGGTCGCCCCATTGAAAAGCATTGCGTGCGACCAGATGGCCGAGGGGAAAGGTGCGACCAGATGGCCGGGGTCGAAAGGACTCCCATCTGCCTGCCCCGAGCTGAGCCTTCCCGGTAGGGCTCCCGCCTGCCCACGCAGGGCTCGGGCACTCCACTTCCTGGGGACTCGGGGACCCCGGCTGGGCCTTATGCACGGGGAGGACCACCGGAGCTCTCGGGCCAGGGCGCCCGGGGGAGGACTGCCCGGGACCCATGGAGCCTGGCCCAGGCGAGGACTGCCCGGGACCCATGGAGCCCGTCCCGGGCACTTTGCCACGCCGTGGGCTGGAGGAGGGAGCCCCGGTTGCCTCGGGAGGTGTTGTCCGGGCATAGCCCATCTGGTCCCTGGCAGAGAACCGCCAGCCCGGGAGGGGTGTCCCAGCATGCCCTGCCCCATGTAATCCGGAGGAAGGCTACCACGCTTTCTGGGAATCCGTGCGCACCGCAAGGCTCAGGGGACCCTGGGCGCGAACGTGCCCGACCTCCTGGAGCCCTGGCTGGGATCTGGGATGCAAATGAGGCCTCATCGGGACTTCCAGGGTGGCCCGGCCATCTGGTCGCCCCATTGAAAAGCATTGCGTGCGACCAGATGGCCGAGGAGAAAGGTGCGACCAGATGGCCGGGGTCGAAAGGACTCCCATCTGCCTGCCCCGAGCCGAGCCTTCCCGGTAGGGCTCCCGCCTGCCCACGCAGGGCTCGGGCACTCCACTTCCTGGGGACTCGGGGACCCCGGCTGGGCCTTATGCACGGGGAGGACCACCGGAGCTCTCGGGCCAGGGCGCCCGGGGGAGGACTGCCCGGGACCCATGGAGCCCGGCCCAGGCGAGGACTGCCCGGGACCCATGGAGCCCGTCCCGGGCACTTTGCCACGCCGTGGGCCGGAGGAGGGAGCCCCGGATGCCTAGGGAGGTGTTGTCCGGGCATAGCCCATCTGGTCCCCGGCAGAGAACCGCCAGCCCGGGAGGGGTGTCCCGGCATACCCTGCCCCTAGTAATCCGGAGGAAGGCTACCCCGCTTTCTGGGAATCCGTGTGCACCGCAAGGCTCAGGGGACCCTGGTCGCGAACGTGCCAGACCTCCTGGAGCCCTGGCTGGGATCCGGGAGGCAAATGAGCCCTCATCGGGACTTCCAGGGCAGCCCGGCCATCTGGTCGCCCCATTGGAAAGCATTGCGTGCGACCAGATGGCCGAGGGGAAAGGTGCGACCAGATGGCCGGGGTCAAAAGGACTCCCATCTGCCTGCCCCGAGCAGAGCCTTCGCGGTAGGGCTCCCGCCTGCCCTTGCAGGTCTCCGGGGCACTGTACCAGGGACCCTTGTCCCGGGCAGATGGACACTTGGCAGGCGGCAGGACGGGGGCTCCCAAACCCCAGGCCTTGACCAAAACGCAGTCCCCGGGGCCGGTCCCTGCTTCTCAACCCAGCCAGGCCGGGGAGATCGGGGAGCCTGCCCAGGCACGAGGGACCCCTGTCCCGGGCACACGGACCCTCAGGACATGCGCTCGTTTTCCACACATTTTTTCCAAAATTCTGCGTAGTGGCGCTACGCCAACTACGCCCAGCCCTAATCTTAACCCAATCAATGTCTTGTGGTGAAATTTTGGATTGCAACCATGTGATTACCTGCTCAAACTTTTTCATGACCACAGGTGAAGGACCATGTGTAATAGAATCTCGTTCTGGTTCCGAAGACGGCCAATCAACAGCAATTTTACATTCTGACCACAAATCACTTGGTACTACAATGTCAAACAACGTATTCAGATCAATCCACAGTACCTTCAAAATTTTGATAAATCGATCAACTTGCTTGTACCACTCAACAGGTTTTTCCCTCAGCCGAGGAAAATCATTGGTAAACGCCGCCAAATCACCTCTACTCCAAGGTACATGCACATACCCTCCACTCGGTACTTCTCGCAAAGGGTAAGCCTCTACTCCTACTGTCCCCCATCCTGGAGGCGGTGTTTCTCCTATACCCTTCTTGACGCTCTTCTTCTTGGACCATCTTTCTTCCCATTTGTCAAGCATGCTCCAGGCACGCATCCCTACAATCAATTCTCGAATATGTGTTTTCATACCTATGAGCCTTTTCCATTCCAGTTCCTGGTCACTGTAATTTAACCTGTGGCTTCCCTGCAACATTTTTGTTTTGGATAAATCTACATCATACCTCTTTGCCAATTCTGACAATTTCTCATGTGCTTTCCTTGCCCTACGAGTTACATCCTTCGCCACAAACAGCAATTCATCTGGCTCATAAAGTTCCACCTTTTTCTAAAGGCAAGCTTCCACTGATTATCTCATCTACTTCTGCCTTCAACCTCATCACGTCCACCACTTTGTCCCTTATAGCAGCTTTAATCGTTCCTCGACTTGATGCACTACTCAACTCTCTCTACTCTGATCTCCACATCGATTCCCTTCCATTATGTTCCGTGAGACAGATTGACTCCCCGAAACTCCCTGAACAATGTCTCCTCCCGTCATCCTTCCACTAGGACCTCTCACTGGGGGTTCCCACATCCTCAAATCAGAACGTGAATCGGCCAAAGACCCTGATCTCGCTGCTCTTGGTTCCACATGACCTCTGGAAGAATCTGCAGTGGCTGGCAAAGGTGTACTCGATTCTATGGGTCTCGAAGGGTGACCTGTTCCACTCACTCTACCGTTTCCTCCAGAACCAGTGCTCTCTCCTATTGCTGATCGTATTAGGCTCCCGTTTTCCACCTGATCTGGATCGTACACTGATACTATGGGACCAATGGTGGCCGGCACTGTAAGAGCTTCCGGTAATCTCGTGACAATATTAACTCCACTTGCTTCTGTACTTCTCGATGGTTGTGTCCCTATTTCCTCTGTTCCTGCTGAAATCCTTCCCCTTATTCTTGCACTAGAGTTTGTCTGCTTCTCCCCAATCTCCTCTGTGAGTGCTCTCCTTCCCTCCTCTGAGCTTGGGTTGTATGGAGGTGGACGCTCTGCTAGTAACCTCTCCAATAAACTGTCATCTGTATCACTATCATCTTCCTCTTCTCTCCTCTTCTGAGCAACTCCCACCTTTACTAATAAAGGAAACAGTCTATCTCCCTCGATGGTGTCTACCCTCCATCTTTTCGCCAATGCATCCCATCGTGCATCTTGAAATGCCCTGATTGACTTATTCACCCTTTCCTGACTTCGATCTCTTTTCCTCGCATGTGCTGCTCTCATCCATGCGTCTAGCGCTTCGAACTGTGTTGGTCTGGGTGGAGGTCGCAACGCAGTCATCACTGCTCTCAATTGGTACAGTACATCAAATCGAAATGAACCATAACGTGGGAAAGCCAAATCTCCCTCCTTTTCAGTAATCTGTTGCCAATTTTGAAGCCAAATTATAGTATGGAGCCCTACATTCGTGGCCATGTAATGTGCTGGGGTATTCTCGGGTGGTGCTTCTTCCCCCACTCGAGTTACCACTCCTCTATCTCCCCTACAAAGATCCGGCAATACCTTAAAACATTTCATGATGAAATCAACTGTTTTACCCACCAAATGTTTTCGTTCTACTTCCTGATGGTGATCAACCAATACCAGCACAGCTTTACACTAACCGACCTATCGCAGCGCGGCACACTTCGACGTTACTCCTCCTTCTCACTCAGCAGTTCCCCTCCTTCACAATCCATATCTACCACACTCACACACCTCACTCATAGAATCAAGTAACTGTTTGTCCACCAAACGACCGAACAGTCACATAACTGAATGTCTGTCCACCATACGACCGGACAGTCACAAGTAATTGTCTACCTCAATCTGGCAACTGTCTGTCCGCGAAACGACCGGACAACTGCCTTAGACCATCTGCCCACGAACGGCCGGACAGTCGTATAACTAATCGATAGGATCCAATCACTCGGTCTTCCACACACAGTAACCCACGACCTGCGTTGGTCACTCAAACACTCACACTCTCGTTCCCTATCACGAGTGGGTCGGTTGATGACGTCTCATGACTCCCACAATCAGTGATCAGACAATTACAACTCTGGGTGTCTTCCACACCATATGGGTGTCTTCCACACCACAATCTATCTATCCCGGGATCTTAGGCTGCTCCTTGAGCCTGACATCAAACAACACAAATCACATGGACCGCACGCGCGTTCAGTCCAAAACCACAATCACTCAACTTTCATCCCAACTCCGCAAGACATCACACAATCAAATCATCACCGCAATCTAACAGACCTACATCCCTATTCATACTCACTCCACCACAAACTGCTGTTCCCGCCGCACCGTCACTCTACGTCAGTTTCCACCAGGCGCCATTGTCCTCCGCTCTCAATCCTCTGAACAACCATCTCTTGGGCTCTATGGATTTTATAACTATCTTTTCCCTACCTTCTCCCCTTACTGCAGAGGTAACCGTCCTCTCGCTACCAACTGATAAGGCCGGGTTCCGCTACCAGAATTTAACTAGGAACCCTAGGTCAATGGATCTTTTGTTAACTGCTGAGAAGTATAAAGGGGAGAAATAACTCATCTGAGGCAATCCAACATTTTCCAAGGATTATGACTCAAAGATTTCAGACTCCGAATTTCAAGTTAGTGAGTTTATTACAAGGCCAGAAACAACTGAATATACAAGCACCTCAGGATGAGGTTGTAAAAGTACATGGGAACTAATACAAAGCCATATCTACGAGTGAGCTTAATCCGATAGATCATGAAAGGAATGAAAAGTTCCAAAAACAGAACACAGGCAAGGACTGCCCCAACATCTAAGTCAGACTTCATCTGCGGCTGAAAAGTAAAAGCATTAGACTATCCCTACTCTATCCCTAAAGTGACATCCCTGCTTAGCATTTCCCAGGCAAGATCAATTAAAGGTGTCAGCTCGTGAAGACTTCCTAAGAAGCACAATCACGTTGTATGAGTCAAATAGCCAAAGCTATAGAGCTCGTTCTAAGAGGCTCCCTCCTTCCTAATCGATCTCCTTACCCCTTCTCCTAACTCCCTGTTCTCCTCTCTCATCCCTCGGGACACTGTCCCTATTACAAAATGCACAGATGTAAAACACGACCACAGATCACCTCATCTCACTGGGCATTTCTCAAAGGTAAATTTCCACCGTCTTCCTCACTCCCTCCAAGTTCGGCTCGATGACCTTGATTCCCAGGCCTCCTCAGTGAGAAAGAACACCGGCTCCCAATTATCGACATTCCGTTTACAAAGTATCACTTCTCCTCCATGCCTAATTCCTAAAACAAAAGGCGTTAGTTTTAACTAACAAAGGCAGCTTCTTCCACCTGCAACGGAAACGTGAGAACAGAACAACCTTGCATGCACATGATATTCGCTGACTACCTCCAAATGCGAGAGCTTACCAGGGAAATTACATTTTCAGGCCTACACAAATCAGCCAACATAAGAATAAACGAATAGGCCTTCAATTACACAGAAGTGAACATTTCATTTAGGCCTTTAACATTATATTATACACACAGGTTAACGGTGCTTTCCTTTGCAAGCATCTACAATTGTTACACGCTAAGCACAATTAGTCATCTCCACGTGCAGACTCCAACATGATGCACGTTTAAATCAAAATGCATTACATTATACATAGATCTTTCGTTAGGCAATTGCAATATACTAAAGGTTACTTTTTCCAAACATATATGCCATTCCATCTCTCTTGCATGGCACAAAACAATTTCTATCAATTCTCTTGCAAATCATTATTACAACACGTTTTCTAATGACCAAATGTTAATACAACACAGGAATATATGCGGGTGCGGACTATCCATGATTATAATGCACCCCTACAATTTTAGAGCACTATCGCGCTCCATCACCCTTAAAAAATGAAACTGAAAAGTTTCATTTTTTTTTTTTTTTAAATGCATCCCGTTTTCCTTTAAGGAAAACGGGCTGCATTTTTAAAAAAACTGCTTTATTAAAAAAGCAATCATAGACATGGTGGTCTGCTGACCCCAGCAGGCCACCATCGCTGAGTGCGAGCCATTCCCAATGGGGTCACAAATTGCGACAGTCTCATGAATATTAATGAGGCATGCAATTTGCGACCCCATTGGGAATCACAAACCGTGTCTGAGACACTGTTGAACATTCATTTTTGCGAGTCGCAAATTGCGTATCGCAATTTGACGCAATTTGCGACTCGCAAAAATGAATGGTCGTACATCTGGCCCAAAGTGAGGAGAATTTATACAAGGTTACGTTTAGCAATTCCAGGAACTTCGTTTGTAAGGGCTGCTGATTAGATCTTCCTGAGCACTGCTAGTTGGTAGATGGTAGGCATGAAGGGTGAGGCTGTAGTTTGTTGTTCAAGGTCAGGACGTTTCTAGGCCAGGCCTGCCTGTTGTTTGTCGCTAATTGCTGCTTCAGGAAGGTTAATAATAGCCAGGTGCAGAGATCTCGCACTTCATTATGCCTATGTTGTGAGCACTGCTGTGGAGCGAGCCCCAGTGCTACTTGCCATGAAAAGCATCTCTCTACACAAAGGCTTGGAGCCAGGGAAGAACAATTGAGAACCAAACCAAACCAGTTCTGCAACATAAGTCAGTGGTTGCCCTTTCTTTAGTGCCATGTACTGTACTATATGCAGGAAACCGTCTCCAATACCATGGCTAATCCTCTCCCTTCCAGGAAGAGTTCGAAAAACACGGGCCAGCACCTGCAGACTTTCTGCCCTAGAGCTGAGTAAGGCGCTCTAAACGACATGCAGAGCAAACAAAATGAGAATTGTCAGTAAATCTGGAATTTGTGCACTCCATGTTCCTACACTTCCACTGATAAAAACGGTACCCAACGTGTATGGGTGAGCCTATCACCTGCAACCGGAAAGGCCCCAGCACACAACATGAAGGCTTCAGAATTTTGGCGTGAAAATCAACCCTTTTTGATTATGTGAGTAGCTGTGGAATTTGGGCTTTGGCTAAGCCACCACCCAGGGAAACTGACCTAAACCCATTCATTTCTGAAACTAGATACCCATGTGAATCCAGAGTGACTTGTGTGGATTCTATAAAGTAGTTTTTACCCACAATGCACTTCAAACTTCAAAACTTTGGCTAAAATCACACATTTTCCTCTCATTTCTGTTAGGAAAAGTTCTTAAATCTGCAGGGTTCCAGAAATTCCTACCACCCAGCATTCCCACATTTCTCCCGATTTAAAAAAAAAAAAAAAAAAAACAGTACTCCACTTGTGTGGCTGAGTCTAGTGCCTGCAACAGGAATGGATCACATATGCAGAGTTTCCCATATATTCTAATATTTCCCCTCCCAGAAGTATGAGAGCAATACATGATTTACACCTGCTCTACCAGCCAATGTGTCAAAACTGAGCCCAAACAAATCCAGTTTTTTTCTAACTTGCCGTGCGGATGAGGGCACTCTAGGTCCAAGGTGGGCGGAAAGACTGTTTGGGCTTTAGGGTTGGAGGTTATGCCCAAAGCCTATGAGGTCCACCTCTACCCCATATTTTATTCCTAAAAAAAAAAAATCCCTGGTTTCTAGTGGGCTTTCTGCTCCCCAGTCTGCCTCTGCTGGGGCTGAACAGCTGTTGGGCTTGTTCTAGGTTCAGGGCACAGTCGGCCTGTTCTTTTTGGCCTTTTGTTCCTGGTGTCTAGTTGGCTTTTTATACCCCCAGGGTGCAGAAAGGAGGGGGGGTGAGCACTGGCCCATCCCTCTGTCGAGAGCACTTTACACCCAAGCAAACATGTCACTGGTGTCTTGTGGGGCGGATCTCTGCTTGGGGATTGCCCTCGGAGGGTGATTCCAAGCAGAAATCCACAAGAGAGATACATTGTCCTCTTTTCAGCACTGCCTCATCTGTGTTGATTGGTGCTAAGGTGGTAGAGTTATGCCCCCCCCCAGTACCAATCAGAAGTAAAACCAGACTGCTCCAATAGCACTGTCTGCTTTCACTTTGGCAATGTGTAAAGCATTGGCAGAGCACTCTCACCCAGTAAAAAGACTGAGCGTCACAAAAAAGACTTCGCATGTGGTGGATGTAAATAAAGATTGTGTTCAACACACATTAATTAACACAATATGAACATCATGTATTTCTGGCCATAAATCACACTTGGAAATATTACTAGCAGTACTAGGCCCAACAGTGTCAAAATGACATCCGTAATATGCACACTTGGGAAAAATCCTATTTTACTCCAGCACCCTTATGCGGTGCGATACGTTGTCAGAACTGAGCCCACCCTGGTAAATAACACTATTCAATTCCACAGATTTTTAGGGTGCACCCCAGGTCACAACGATATCAGGAATATGTACACACAGGAATTTACAACATTTTACAGCAGCACCGTGGGCAAAGGCCGCATTGGTAAAACCAATGTCAAAACAGAGTAATCGGTAGATAATGGAAAAAAAACAAGTTAAACACTGCTGTGCGGTATAACAATTAGAAGGCTGTTCTCATGCAGCACACTCTCCCACACTCACACAGCACCGTAATGCAGTGCAAAGGATATTGGCAAGTCCGTATTAAACACACTCGCACTCGTCATCGTAACATGGTGCAAATAATATCCGGCAGGTCAGCTGATAATATGAATGCGGACCCCGTGGCATATTCCCTCCCCCACCTCTGTTACCCACCCACTACTCTGGCCACATGTTAGAGTAAAAAAATCCCACCCCTTATATATACTGGTTTAAGGCTTGAATCCCACTGAGTTAGGGGCCCAGGGGAGAAGGCTGGAGTAACTATCGGGGTAATCTAGCAACACTTAAGAATCAAATCAAATCAGCTTTATTCGATTTTCACATTAAAAATCATAAAAGCACATATCACAATCACAATTAATTATACTCATAAAAAGATATATCAACAGGTAATAGAATATTCAAGTAAAGAGAGAAACAATTATTATTATTTTACATGGTGTATCTATACTTCATAACTCTTTTTAAAAAAGCAATAATGCTTAGTATGTCTTTCTGGTTATCCAATCTCTGTAACTTTAAGTAGGCTGTTCTACATTGCATTAAATTCATACTTTTTAAAATTGGCAATAAAAAAGTTTTCCTCGGTATAGTATAAAATTTGCAAAATAATACAATATGCATAGTTGATTGAAATGATCTATCGTCACATGGACACAGGGGTAAATGTATACACCAATTATTGACTGTAGGGAACGTAAACAATCTAAAAAGATTTCCAAAACGGAAGCGTGTTAACAGCATGCGGTCATAACTTTTTTCAACCACTTTAAGATAAGGTTGAATTCCTGGAGTAATTAGCATTAAGTGGTTTTCCATAACTGTTTTTTTAATTCTTTCTTCCATCCATCTATTATTTTCTAAAAAAGTCATACATTCAGTTTTTAAAATCTTTCTTGAGATATCGCCCAGAGTTTCTGGGTCCTCATATAATTCTGGTCGGCCAATTTCCTTTGTCAATCTTTTTATATATCCAAGCCATGGTATGCGCCCACCTCGCTCAAGTTTTAGACAGTCCCTAATGATCTCACGGTTGAGGCTGGTTTCTTCCGACACCCAAACCTTATGCCATAATAGAAGGGGATTAATTTTTATTATATCAGCTATATAATGTAATCCCAACTCAGTGTGGCATATGAAGTTAGCAGAGGAACTAGGTACAGCCAATAAGTATCGTATAAAATTGTTCTCGCAGATTTGTATCGGTTGGGCATCTGCATACCCCCAAATACCGGCCCCATAAACTGCAGTGGAGAGGCATTTTGATTTATATATGGACAGTAGCTCAGGGACTGGTCTACAACCCAATTTTATTGAAAAACTAATCAGGGCACCTATGGCTCTGGAAAATAATAATTTCCTTGCATGAATAGCCACTTTCCATTTGCCTGATTGTTCAAAGTTTATTCCTAAATAGGAAAAACTATTTATACATTCAATCTTTTTGTTGTTAATAAAAATATTACATTTCTTTTTCGCCTTTTTACCACATTGCATTGTGAAGGTTTTCCCTATATTCACATTTAAACCCCTGTCGGACATAAAAGTCACAAACTTATCAACTGCTCTCTGCAACCCTACTTGCGTCCGTGCCATTATAACCGCATCATCCGCATATAAAAGTATTGGGATCGATATATTATTAACAGTTGGGTAATCATTCTTAAAAGTATTTAAATATTGACCAATATTATTAATATATAACATAAAAAGAAAAGGGCGAGTACACACCCCTGCCGTACTCCCTTTTTATCCTAAATTTATTTGTACATTCTCCCTGTTTCCCAAAGCGCACCCTTGCCCCTGCATCTCTATATAGTTCTTTCAAAAATTAAGCAATGAGAGATCCACTTCCATCTCTTCGAGAGTCTTCCATAGCTTCTCATGGTTCACGCAATCGAAAGCTGCACTCAAATCAACAAATGTTAAGAACAAGTTTTCTTTTTTCACTATCGTATATTTATTTAAAATTAGCATTAAATTAAGCCCTTGCTCTATGGTCCCTAACCCGGCACGAAACCCATACTGTAAATTCGATAAAAGATCTTTTTCATGTGCCCACGTTTGTAGCTTTTTCAACAGCACCCTACCAACTACCTTTAAAAGCGAATCCAACAATGAAATTGGGCGATAACACTTTGGATCACAACGATCTCCTTTTTTAAAGATTGGAATAACTATTGCGTCTGACCATGTTGAGGGAAAACCTTGTCGTGTGTATCTGGCCAAAATATTAGTTAAAAGCGGGGCCCATAATTCAATATCATGTTTATATATATCTACCGGAACTCCGTCCGGGCCCGAAGCTTTACCAGCTGCACTCTCTTTAATGGCCAATTTTACATCCTCCAATGTGATACATATATCCAACGGAAAGACCGAGGGCAATTCAGAGTTAGTTATGTCTGTACTGACTAGTAAGGTCTGCTCCTGCTCTTCAATTATATTTTCATCTATATTTAAATGATCTGTATACAATTCAGTAAAATGAAATAACCAAACATCTTCCTTGATTGCAATGTCAATAATATCTGTATCTCTTGTGCAGAGGAAAGGTGAATTAACCACTTTCCAAAAGGCAGTATTGTTTTTACTTATGGCTGCCTCATGTAAACTATCCCAAGCCTCTCTTCTCATCTGCAACTTCCGAATCTTAATTGCTTGTCGGTATGTCTTTCTAGCCCGTCCGATCTCCTCCCTGTCTCTATTCTCTTTTTGAAGAACTTTCTTTAGATGAATATTGGCCTTGGTACATTCCTTATTAAACCAGCCATGTGTTTCATTCTCCCTCTGTTTATACTCCCTTGTCAATAATTTCTGTATATCTCCTGTTAGTTTTAAAAAGCATTTAAAACCACTATATCTTCTCCTCTTCAGAGAGGCAAATTTCTATGCTTTCCCTAGAGCCTTTTACTAGTTTTTTAATAAACACATCAGGGTCTACCTTTGCCCATTTTAAGGTGTATCCATTAACAGCAGCCAGGGTAATCTCCTGATTATATTCCGAGTCCTTCCTTTGTTTTTTCTTTTTGTGCTTTCCATTACTACGGTAACACTATTTGGATGGTGATCACTCCACGGACTAATTATAGTTTTAAAATCCCCAATTTTTGCAGCATACCTATTTGACATTAGTACAAAGTCAATAATGGAGTTACACCCTCTACCGATAAATGTAGGCTGAAAGGGTACCATAGGAGTACATATCTCATTAGCATACCCAAGATCATATTGGTATATAATTTCATTTAACATATCCCCCATATGTGTATGGGAGAAATGTGTTGGCGTATCATTATTTTCCGTACCCAGACCACAAATACCTGTTTGGCAATATTGACACATAAAACAATTAAAATCTCCCCCATACAATACATTTATCACTTGTCTTATCATCCTCTAATGTACTTAAAACAGTACGTAGTGACTCCATCACATATACTACTTGTTCTTGGGGGATATTGTTATAAAAATTAATCAGCACTATACAGAAACTTCTTGTAAAATACATCAATAACACCTGGAAAAATTCCATTTCCTTCTCAAGTTTAAATTTAGTCACCCCTAATGTGTTTGAGACATAAATACATAACCCTCCTTTATTATGACCTTGTACACTGCTAACCGCTGGGGTATGAATTGTTTGATATCCTAAAAGGTGTTTTCCTGCTTTTAGCCAGGTCTCTTGAAGGCAGATTATCGCATATTCTTCTATCGTACTTAACCACTGAGGATCTTTTACCTTCGCTGCTAGCCCTGCAATATTCCAAAATAGGATCCCAAACCGATTATAATCTAATTCAACAATCTGGGTACCTACGATGTTATTTAGAGTAGTAATACTTGGTGGTTGTAGGTCAGTTTCATTATCAATATTCCTTGTACTCTCCTCCATTTGGCTCATCACTACCTCCATATCCAAACCTGATATACATTGTCCATCTTTTTTTTTTTGAATTTGTGTCTCAATGCTCATGATTTCCGGCGTTACAGAATTTTCTTGTTTTGATTTCTCTATACCCAATGTGCATAAATTCTCTATAAATAGGGGCTCCCTAGTGCCTCGGACCACTTGTCAATCAATATCTTCAAGGGAGGTTAATATTTCATAGCGATTGTAAGTAGATATGTTACTCAGAGCCTGTACATTCTCACCCCCATATACTTTTTGGGATTTGCTCTAATTTGCGTCTGATAAAAAAGCCAAGTGGTAATACATTAATGTCGCTTGATTGAGCCATATACTACCCACCCTGGACAGGACTGCATGTACTAATCCAGGGTCGCTGAGGGTCAATACGATACAATCGCCTTGAAACATTTTTTTCCCGTTACTCTACCCAAGCAACTCTTCTCACCATTTTAAACTTTTCGAAGAGTGAATTAGTAAATCCAGTTTTTTTACCCAGCCAATGAAGTGCCTTATTACGCAATATATCCCAAGTTTCAAGTGCAGATTTATTTAAACAGGGGACGTTTGTTAAAATCACTATATAAGGAGTGGCCTCCGGGGAAGATCCAAATGGCTATACATCTCATTATAACCTTTTCTCTTTGTGGTATTATTATTGTGCACAACTATATTATTCACAGTCTCCTCTCAATACCCAATTTGTCATTAATACTACCATTAATGCCACAATCCATAATATTAGAAGGGTTTACCAGAGCATCTACAGCTGATCTATCACTACTTAAGGGTAGTTTTTCTTTTTGATCACTTGTTTCCTTTATTACCACTATAGGGTTCAGGGGCCGATTCCCTCCTTCTCTAATTATGGTGGTACTATTTTGATGTACCCTATTAGGTAATTTAATCTCATCGATAGAAATGGGCCTATTTTCCTTTCTTAACTGTGTTTCTATTGCCTCGACCCTTCCCATCAATTTTCCCAGTGTATCCTTAAGATAGCTATATAAATCATCAATTTTTTTCAAAATGATACCATTATCGGCTAATTGACTCTCGAGGGTATACTTTCATTAGGTCTCCTTAGGCCTAAGGACATCCTTTTGCCCCTATTATGGGCTGTGTATACACACATTTACGTTTTTCCTTATTGTTTTTGTGTTAGATTTTGCTATATGTGATGCTACCTTGTCATCAATATGTGCTATTTTCAGCTCCCCAAGGGCTTCAGGATTTTTTTGTTTTTTTAATGGGGGCTGGGTATCATCATCCAATTCACTACCGCTGATAATCTCAGTAACCTCTTGTATACAGCCATTATATGACCTTAATTTAATCTGGTCAGCCGGAGTATGATCTGTAAGATGATTATCAGCCTTTGGAATGGTGTTACTCAAATTTTGCGCACCCAACCCACCTTGTGAAAGTGTCTCCTCCACTGTATTTATTTGGTCTTCAATTGCCCCCATTGCTCCAGTAAGATAATTCATTAATGTTTGTTGACTTCCATGTCCGTGTTTACTGGTACTTATATGACCAGTCTTCCTCTTCCCCATAATTTCCCAGAAACAAAACACTATCAATATCAAAATTATTTTTCTAATTTAAAAGCAATAATAAAATAGAGCAGACAATATTTCACTACAATAAAAATATTTTCACAAATAAATAAAATGTAGTCTAAAATTGCTCACTGCAATCGAAGAACTACAGTGGGTATATCAGTGCTTCTGAAAGTCAAATAAGCAAATACAGACTAAATCCGACCTTAGAGGGATGGCCCGGCCCGGCCTTTAACGGTCTTTGACGGGCTAAGACGGGCCCGTCTTGGCCCGGTCGCGGCCCGCGCGCGTCCCGCGCAGCGGGAGCCGCGGACGCCCTTTTGAGCCGGTGCAGCCCCTCCAGGGGCTGTGAATAAAGTGCTAAGTGCGTTCGTTCCAGGGATCTTGTCAGACACCCAGATCCAGAGCAATAAATCACTCACGGCAATCACCTTTTCCTCCACTGCAGCCAGAAATGTTAGCACTTAAGAAAGGGGGGAGGAAT
Source organism: Calotriton arnoldi (assembly GCA_963921515.1). Taxonomy (NCBI): domain Eukaryota; kingdom Metazoa; phylum Chordata; class Amphibia; order Caudata; family Salamandridae; genus Calotriton; species Calotriton arnoldi. The sequence goes on from CAWUFW010000091.1 coordinate 1,099,927, forward strand.
TGGCCACCACTCTGAAAGTTCACCCACTTTATGTGGAGCAGAAACGGCTACTGTCCCAGTTCAATCACGAGGTCCCTCAGTTCGCCTTCCGACATCAGCCTTGTTCTGCGAAGCATGGGGGGGGGAAGTGGCATGCAGTCTCTCAACCTGCTTCCAATCGCTCTCGAAAGTGTTCCTCAGCCCAGTCAATTACTTTCATCCACAAGGCCCAATACTAACTGGCAACACGAAGTTGTCAGGCCGAGGGGGGGGGGAGGGAGGGGAGAGGACAGTTGATTCGCCGTTCTGAGGGAAAGACGAAACACTCGGTGAATTGGGGGTGAAGCTGTCCCTGCACCTCACAGGAAGTGATAGACAGTGTCTAGTGCACGTTGATCCGAGTCGCACCAGACCACACAGTCACAATGAACCACGAGTCTGGTTCTCTGTACCTCCCTGGAAATGAGGCACAGCGTCTGGTGTGTGATTATACGAGTCGCACCAGACAATCCAGTCCCACACATACAGTCGCAAGTTCAGTAGTACCGCACGAGGTAGAACAAGGCACTACTACGAATGCGGCCTTTCTTTGAGGGTTGCAACCTGTGAATCGGACATCGCACACAATGAGCATGCAGTCGGCCTGTCGCACGTGAGAGATGCGGCATAGACAATGCCACGTTGAGTCCCGCAACTGGTGAATCCGCTCATCACCAGCGAGACGCTTGTGCGTGCTGAGGCCCCACGATGCAGGGGCCATACTCCTTAGATACAGGCACAAGACAATTCGGTCTCCAGGCACAATACTGAGTTCCACACTCCCAACGCGCTGTAGTCAGGATCCAGCAGACAAATAATGTAGATCTCTCATGGGAGGTCTTTGATGTCCCTGAGACCGCCACAAAGAACAAGGGGCAAGCCAACAAGCCCTTGGAGCGCACACTTCAGGGTGCCACACAGCAGCAGGTGATCTGCCCAGGCCAGGCACTATTCAAGTAGGGTGCACCGTCCCTTCCAATGGCAGTAATCTTCCTTGTGGACAACAGATTCCTCTGGCGGTGTACACCACGTGGTCCTGGATGTCTGATCCCACGCCTCCACAAATATATCTCTGCCCTGCTGAAGTATGGCACCAGTAGTTATACTGTAGTGTGCTTTTGAAGTCGGGTTGGTTCAGAGGGTTCCCCTTTGAACCACAGATGTCTTCACTAAATTTCAGGTCTGTCTGCCATGAGTCCGTGGAATGCAGATCTTAATATTTAGTGCGGGCATGATCTGGCTTCCCAGTGGCCAAGTGTCAAAACCTCTACTCCGAATCCATCCAGCCAAGTCCTCAAATGGCAAAGGTCTGTAATTCCAGTTCCATGCCCAATGTTTATGGCTGTGTCTGGGGAATGCAAAGATGTGCTCCCCCGGCCTCCAGTGTGGACTGGAGTCAAATTAAAGGGCATGCAAAAGAGTTTAGCACAGAGAAATGCCCACTTTGGGCACAGGGTCAAGACTGATTTGCATATGGCTGGGTTCAAACTGGAATGGCATGGTGAGCAAAAAAACGATGGATTTAGGCCCAGATCTCTGTACTGGGGTGAATATATGACATTGTTCTGCATTCTGTCCATCAATTGTTGTTTTTGCACTTTCTAGAAGTAGTATTGCTACGCTATTAATGACAAATCCCCCTTTACCACAAGGGAGGATTTGTCATTGTGAATCCAATGATAGTAAACAACATGAGACTGCTCCACTGTAAGCTGCCACTGCAAAGTAGTCTCAGCCATTCCCCCATGTTAACCTATGGGGAGAGTAAACCTCATAGGTAGTGAGAGCGCACATGGGGATCCTTCACTACCAGGGTAGGGAACACAAATGTGTAGCTGCCATGCCTTTAACCTATCATTTGCTCCACCCCTCAGGGCTCACCCCAGGGGTGCTCTAGTGTTAGTGAAAGGCACCCTCAGCATTGGCCAATGGTTTAGAAAGGCCAACCTGAGCATAAGTGCAAATGCGCACAGACAGGCCTGCAATGGCAGGCTTCAGACCTGTTTAAAAGGCTCTTTTTGTGGGTGACACAATCAGTGTGACAGCCCATGAGTAGCCAGTGCAGTACCTGCCCTGGGTATGTTGTATACCTCTTCGCAGGGTACTCCCAGCTACAGCACCTAAACCAATCCGGTAAGCATCACTTCTAGCATGTCCAGGAAGGGCGTGTGTGACTTCGCACTGCATTACAGTGAGAGAACGCCCAGAGTCCTAAGGCCATGAAAAGAGAATCAGCCAAAACCACCATGTGGCTACTCCCTGCTGTAAGCTAAAACTGTAGTTTAAAAGTCATTCAGCAACTTCCACGTGTTGACCCATGAGAAGAGTAGACCTCCTAGGTAAGGAAAACCCACATGGGGATCATTCACTACCTGTGCAAGGAACACACATGAATACCTGCCCTGCCTTTTCCCTACCACTTGCCCTACCTCCTCCAGGCTTACCCTAGGGGTGTTCTAGTGGTAGTGAACGGCCCACTCAGCATTGGTTAATGATTTAGAAATGCTAACCTGAGAATAAGTGCAACTGTGCACACACAGGCCTGCAATGGCAGGCTTGATACATGCTTAAAGGCCATCACGGTGGGTGGCACAATCAGTGCTGCGGCCCATGAGTAGCCAGTGCAGTACCTTCCCTGGGTATGTGGTGTGCCTTTTTACAGGACACTCGCAGGCTCCACACCTAAACCACTCAGATAACTACCACTTCCTAGCATGTGTAGGAAGGCCATGCATGCTTTCACACTGCATTACAGTGAGTCCTAAGGCCATGAAAAGAGAGTCCGCAAAACCAGGAGGAAAAAGCAAAAACATTTTGGGAAATCCCTAAAAGGGCCATGCCCGATAGGAAGCATTTCCCTTGCGTCCCAAGTTTGCTTTTGGAAAAGAATGTTTCTTATGTTTTCACCAGAAGCATTTTTTCCCCCCAGTACAGTGGACAACCCAGTAGCATCCACCACACTGTGAATGTAGTGTAATGGGCATCAAAGGGTCGCCCACTTCTCTAAAGTGGTAAGCCAGTAGAGCTTCCTTTTTATTTTTTTCTGCTGAACATTTACAGTCCAGTGACAAAATTCCCATATGCCTGTATTGACACTAAAAGAAACAAACATGCAACCGTAATCTGGCACTTCAGTGTTGTATTTGGCATCTTACAAAAACTTGGAAGGGGGTGGGCTTATGAGTCATTTTAAAGTTTGACAGCCATCTGTTGTACAGCAGCTCCCCATTGGACCCCTCTCCTGGGTCTCTATGAACTTCTTTTCTGTCTTCAGTACCGACTTTGGTTGCAATGTAAGAACAAACACAAGGCTGAAGGCTAAGTAGAATGTATATTGGTGTAGGAAAGTCGGAGCTAGGTAGGTCTGAGTGAGTCTGTGGGTTCCTACCTCGTGTCCGTCAGATGCAAATATTATATATATTTATTCGACATATGCAAACAAAGGCGTAGTCCTGGGAAATATTTATTGTAATTCATTTGCGGAACTGATGTTATCTAAACATTACTCAGCTTTTTTTAATATGGGATAACAAAATGCACCCTGTTCACCAGCATTAGATGTGAACCTTCCATCTATCTGAGGGCACCTGCCACAAAGAACTTCTTTCCACAAGGTCATTAGTTTTAGACACTCACCTCTCACCTGATTCACCGACCTTAGGAGTGTTGTTAACTGCAGTGTCTGTTTCCAGTTTAATATATATCACTGTACTCATTATAGACATGATGATGGTTTCTTATGTGTAAAGTGCACTATCACCCGCGGGGTTATCTTAGTGCTGCCAGGCCTGTAAAACTCTAATAAAAAAGGTTCAACAAGCCACACTGCTAGTACTTCCTCTAAAAGTCATCTTTATTGTATTTCGTCACCATTGTGGTCTTTGAAGCGCCTTCCTGGAAGTGCAGTCCAAAAGCAATTTATGAAGTTGCTTCCTAATTGGTTGCTGAAAATACATAGCAACCTTTACCCCTCCATCCTAGGTTTACCATGCACAGGCAGGCCCTGGCAGCTACGCAAACAGAGGACAGAGTCAAAAAAGCAAACATAAATCTCTCCTAGTAATGATGGGAGCAAAACATGTTTCCCATTGTGAAAAATGTAGAACTCAATCGTAATTGAAGGCAGGGCATAGGGTAGTGCTTGGGACCATTCCGTGGGAAAAGAGGCTGCATGGTGAGAAGTTCAGTTAATGCTCGAGCTGAAGGTCTGAACTAAGGAGAAGTAAATAAAAAAAAAATAAAAAAATAAAAAATTATAATAATTAAGTTCATAGGTGAAAATTTAGGGATGGTAGAGATCAAAGAAGCATATTTTAAGGATAACTTTAAGCGTCAGCATGCAAATGAAGATTATGAAGGGTTTCTTGCAGAAGCAATACATAAGTGCGCATCTATGCAATGTGTGATATGGAATTTCACTGCTTCATGCCGCAATACCAAGGTTAGCCTCCACTCTGAAGGTTACTACAGAGGTTTCCCCATCATGTTCCTGCTATTTCTGCCTTCCACTGTGTGGTGCAACATAAATAAATGTATCTCACTTGGACAGCCTGAAAATGTGACATGACTCCCGCCATTGAGGACCCATGTGGGACACCCCTGATGTAACCTCTTTTGACCCTTCTGCCATTTTTTTTTCTGATTGGCTGTTTCTGTTCCCTGCTTGGAAGAACACGTTTTAGTGGAGTGGCATCAAGGCACGCCACTCTGCAGGCCTCAAAATCTACTCACTCGCTATGGCACATCAGGTTTAATCAGGTCGAGCCATGTTTAGGACCTACTCACCCGTGCTGGCGAGTTGACAAAGAACAGGTGGACGGTCACATTTGCTCATTGTCAGAGGCAAAGGCCAGAAGTCAGTTTACAATTGCTTTTCCTTCTCTGACTGCAGAGTTCCATGATTTTGTAAAGTGAACTGTCTGACCTGCTGTAGGAAGTGTGAAATGAAAGGCTGTAGGGGTTTTCCTAACACACATCTAAATAGCTAATAAGTCAAATGTACAAGCATTTCAAAATACATTTCAGTAGTGAAAGCCCATTTTTTGTAATTCTGTATGATAAAAAAAAATATTTTAATAGGATGAAAAACAAATCAGAACACTTAGTGATGTGCAAATGATAAATATTTTCCGAAACCGAATTTTCACAGATTACTGTTAATAAACTATATAGTTTGGTCAGTAAAGCTGCAAGGTAGTCAGTGGTAAGGTTTTTGTCAATTTCTTGGAAATTTACTGTCTGTAAATGACAGTACACTACCACATCATGCTTTAGTAATATATTTTTTTACGTGAGTGTTTGAACATGAACTGAGAAACATTCCTATCCCCTGACCGGATGGCAATGCTATTCGTAAACTGAGAGGCAAGTCAAGGATCATTTGTACTCTATATGTGGGCTAGATTCTTCTTACACATGGAGCAAACGTTTAGTCTAGTTAAGCAAACAAAATAGTTTTGTTTTGTACAGCAGAAGTGCTGAACTCAGATATTTGAAGATGCATTCAGATGTGAGAATTCAAGGAAAAAGGCGACTGTTAAATAAAATATTTGCCAATGATCACACCATTTGAGACCAGTAACAGGCCAAGTACATTACAGTTGGGTCGAGTAGATTATTCAAGTTACTCGACCTGCAGGTCTAGCACCATTTTTATGATTTTACAAGGCCTGCTCTGAAATGTGGAGTTCAGGAGGCAGAGCTTCACTTCCTTTTTCAGTATGGCACAAGGAATCATCTTTATACAGGGTATAATTGTGCTATCAGATGCATCACATTTTGCACCTACATTTAAATGGTGCTTTGCCTGTTGGTGAAAACAGGGCACACTGACATTATGGCATGCAGAATGGTACTGCTTTACTCTGATTGCCTAGTGTATTCCTCTGAATGAAATAGCAATCTTGAAATGGTTCCTTCTTTGTAGCTGCACTACCAGCCATTCACTTACTAGGAAAGTGAAACACTCTTCGAAGCAGTCAGTGGCCTTTCAAGGGGGCAGTGGGCTGTAATGCAAGAAAGAAAAGTGGGTTCCTGCACTCCTAGCCAGTAATAGGTATCCAAAGCCTGGGTGCATTAAGCCCCTTACACCCCTGGACGTCACTGCACCTGCAGCACTGATGGTAGCTACAGGCCTCCAGGAGTTCCTCATTCTGCATGTCTTTGCCTCTCTCTTCTATATCCCCATCACCCCTCATCTGCATCCTCCTTTCGCACTCTTTCTTATCCTTCCTCTCTCTCTTTTCCTTCTGTCTTTCACGCTTCCTTATCTCCTTCGTCGCTTTCACTTTTTCTCTCCTTTACTCTCTTAAAACTTAACCATTCTTTTTCTTACCCTTTAATTTCTTCCCAATTGATCTGTATCCTCTCTTTTGTGCATCCTACCCTTCTCTCATGCAGTTCCCATCATCTATCTGCTCTCTATCTCACTTCTCTTGTATTGTATTCTCTCAGTAGCTCCTTTCTTCTGCTTTTTTACTGATATAACTTGTTGCTGTTCCCTTTCTAGTCCTCTTGTCTATCCCTTTTTGGCTCTCCTTATATTCTTCTACTTTTCAGACACGTTTTCTTTACCTCTCTTTCACCTTTTCTGTCACGATCCTTCGTTTCCACTCTCCTACCTATTTCTACATACTCCTCTATCATTTCCTCCCTAACCCTTCCACCCCGCACTGATACCGCCACAGTAAACACATTAACTAACTTGTGAACTCTAGCTTGAGTCACATTCTGCCCCTGCCTCTACTTAGTGTTGGGTCCCAATCCTCCTCACCCTGCAGATGTCTCGTCTGAGCTCTGCATGCGGAGGTTGCTGTCCTGACACCGCGTCACCTCCTGGTAACAGCTCTTCAGCTGGTGAGCTATGGAGCATGGACGTCATTTAGGGGTCGCCAGGGGTCGCACCTGCGATCCCTAGCTTGTCCCTTGAGACCCCTGGCACTGCATTTGCGACCCCTGGACTCAGAGGTGGCCAAATCAGTGCCAGAAACACAGGGGCACCTCATCCTTGTGGACAGTTGTTGGGGCTCCAATCTCCTTGTTTTTCGTCATTTTTTTTATTACACTAATAGTATTTTATTCACTATTAGTGTAATAAAAAATAGGGTACAATTAGCTAGCATATAACCCTCCCTGGTAGCTGAGGTAAGTAAAACATGCTTTTAAATGTGTTTTGTGTATGCGTGCAGGTGAGTGTGAGTTTATGTGAGAGAGAGTGTGTGATTGTGTGTTACACTGTAAGCATGCATGAGTGTGAGTGAATGTATAGTTCAAATAGAGTGTGATGTCACTTCCGCTACCCCTCGCCTTTTGCTGAATTGACGTTCATGCTGTGGAGCGCTGCTATACCGGGCAGGAAGCACAGAAGGTTTGAGTGTACTCGCGCTGAGAGCGAACTCCCAGTGGGGCACAGATTGTGTCTGAATAGGGCTAGATTCATTTTCCGGAATGGCATCTTTTGTGTCGGCTGAGAATGATGGCTGAGTGACTGGCACAATCTTAGCACCTTGTTTGTTTATTTACTTACTCCTTCCTCAGTCAGTCATCTTTGATGAGTGAGTTAGGTTTATTGGTCTTTAATAAAAAAAAATGTGGTACTCATGCATCCAATGTCAAGTGCCCCTTTGTAGTTTTTAACACTATTAGCATAATCAAGTTGCATTCTGGGACTTGTAGCTTCACTTTTAACATTTAAGTGCATGCTCAAAAATCCCAGTATGCAAAGTACTGCTGATGGAAACATCTGGAACCTGACTAAAAATGTCACACATGACATGTGGCTGTTAAGTTACTGGTACATAACTGGAGGAGACAGCTAAACACATCTAGACGCAGTTAAAAAGGTGCGGTGCATGCAAGCATCCCCAACCAATCTTGACATAGCATAGACTGTCGAATTGACATCATGGATGGAGCAGGTTAGCCAATGAGAGCGAAGGCACTGTGTATTATAGCACAAGCCAGATAATGTACTGCATGGATACAGCAGAAGAGCACGTTTAGAATACTGGTTACGCCGGATTCACCAACCACCACACTTGACCAATACTTATAAGAGAGCCCAGTGGTCTCATAAGTCATTGTTGTAATCTGTGGGCAACATGAGTGACAATTCTAGAATCGTTGCCAGGTACTTATCCTCATTCTTCTGATGTTGCTAAAAGGAGTACCACCGATCTTTTAAACAGTGCATTGACATTATTCAGTTTGTAAAAGCCAATTCCAAAAAATCGTCATTAAAAAAAAAAAAAAAAAAAAAAGTAATAAACCGTGACCGAAAACTAGAACATTTAATTTTCCTATTTAGTTGATGAGTGATGTGATGTTGAAGAATTACCGTAAATCATTATTTTAAAAATGCTAAAAGTGGAATTTGTTGCTAGCGTTGTCTTATCCAGTAACAGAACACCATTCCTTTAGCTTGGTGTTCTGATTGCGTGTGACTGGATTACTCTGTGAAGTATTTCACTTTTGTTATTCTTTCCCGAAGTTTCCATGGTAGGCAGAAGGGCATTTTTTTAAAGATAGCAATGCAGTTGCACTAAATTGCAGTTCGTTTTCTGTGTTCGTGTCTCTTGCAGGGGCTTAGCTATCAATAGTCAACAGGTGCAGTGGCTCTCGGGCGTGAGTGGCCCATTTCACCCCAGTTATGGCTGCATTTTACTAGCCAGCTAGGTGTAAAAGGGGCATTTTCCCTTCTTGCAGTAGGGCCCATGACACACTTGCTACGTTGCTGGTCTGTTGATTCAGTGATCATTTTGGAGGCATATTATGTAGACCGTGGCCAGTCAGAGTTAGAAATCACTTTATTCGATCCATATTCATTCGGATCAGAAAAGTTCGAATATACATAATTCATCAGTTTTCCACAATAGAATGTTAAGATATTCAATTAAAACAATCATTTAAAACAGTTAAAATACTTATAATTCATTTCAATCAATTGTGCAATCTCCTGGTCTTTAAAGAAAGGCATAAAAAGGACGCAACGCAATAGCAGACAAAGTGATCAGACAGCATTCGTAAGAAAAACATTCCTGGACGACATTGTCTGAATTTGTGTTTGCGCATAAATGACAATATAAACCGTGGTCAATCATTTCAATAACTACAAGCCAGTGAGAAAGCTCAGCGGGTTAACTCAAGCGATGCAGAAAGCTGCTTGCAAGTGCAACCACCAGATTGGAGGTTCCAAGCCCGGCTATTTATCATGCCTACTGGTTTATGTGGCACTTTGGTCACCAGGCCTAGAGGAGCAAAATCATTTTATGTGCCTTCTACTCTGTCCTAATTGTTTGACCTTTTGAGAGCCTGTAAAGATGTTCCATAATAATACATTACTTTTTGTCTATCAGGAGTGCATGATTTATTTTTCATTACCTGCAATCATTTCCTGGAGCAATTCAAGTAAACGGTGTTGGAAAGCAACTTTAGTAGATCAGCTTAAATTGCAAGGATTTGTGAATTATTAATACCAGATTTGCATAACTGGTATTATCAGTGCCAGAAGTGAGCTGGGGCAGCCCTTTGGAGCGCATTTCAATTTGTAATTCAAGATTAATGTACTATTGGACCTGGCAAAACACAGGGTGTGTCACATGGTCGCCTGGTGAAGAGCCAGCATCACACAGTAGGCACCAGGTGAGCTGGTAACCCTCTGTTCTTGATAGTGTTTATAATTCACCAGGACAGGGGCTGCAGCCTCAGAGGCTTTTGTGGGGGTTTTCGGTTGGGGGAGGGTGTACGTGCTTCTTAGACAGTGCTCTGCACAAAGCCTCACCCCTCCAAGGCCCCGCAGCCAGTAACACAGTAAATATTTTTGAGAAGTTGGCATGTCTAGTACTCGCGAAGTTGCAGTACCTTAGATAGCTCAAATCACTTTGGTTGCATTTTTCCGTGTGAGTTTTCTATTTACCTGTACCAGGTTTGGGAGGAAGGGACGCATGCATTGCTGCTCCTGTACTTTACATCTTCGAGGTAGGAGGGTTTGCACTGCTTCTGCCATGAAGGAAGGGGGAAGCTTATCCTGCTGCTGACATGCTGTATATGTTCTTTGAGGGAGGGAACATTGCACTGCTGCTGCCGTATTGTACATCTTTTGTGAGGTAAGGGAGTTTGCACAGGTAGTGCCCTGCTAAGCGAGTTCTGTGAGTAGGGAAGCTTGTACTTCTGTTGTTCTTTACATTTTCTGGGTGGCTGAGGAGTTTGCCAAGTTAGTATCTTGCTATGTCAGTTCTGCGAGGAGGGAAACTTTCACTGCTTCTGCTGTGCTTTAAATGTTCTGTGAGGTAGGGGCGTTACACTGCTTCAGCTGTGCTTTACCTGTTCTGTGAGGTAGCAGCGTTTGCACTGCTTCAGCTGTGCTTTACATGTTCTGTGAGCTACGGGCGTTTGCACTGCTTCTGCTGTACTTTACATGTTTCGCTTCATGACCCGCAGGGCCGCTACAGCCTAATGTGGGGACGACTGGCTTCGCAGTCTGTTACCTTGGTGAACTGCTATGGACCCAACATTGATGATGCACGCTTTTTTGATAAGTTATGGGGCCTTGTCATGGACATAGGCTCAACACATATCATCTGGGGAGGGGACTTCAACACTACGCTTAACCCAATCAAGGATAGATCACATCCCAGGCTCACCACTATACTAGCACCAATTGCAACATTCAGGATATCATGGCGGAACACCAGCTATCGGATGCTTGGAGGACACTCCACCCCTAGAAAGAGAGGGCACTTTTCACTCGGCTGTACACTTCAGTTGTTCAAGACTGGACTACTGAATCCTATCCCACGGGCTGGGCGTGTGGTTGACCGATGCAATTCACTTAGCGCGCACATATTACTCAGACCACTTTCCAGTTCTGCTGAAACTGAGAACTCTGGCCAATCCCTCCCCATAGGAGTTGTGGAGACTCTCCCCGGCCACTTTATTTGACATTCCTTTCCGAGAGGAACTAGGGCAAGAAATCTGTGATTTTTTTTTTTTAGAGAAATGTAGACTCTGTCCCGAGCTTATCCACCTGTTTGGGAGGCCTTTAAAGTCACCATGCGTGGGATCTGGATCGCCAAAAGCGGAGGTATAATGTGCGACATCCGGGGCACACTTAAGAGACTGGAAGGTGATATTAAGAGGCACAGCTATATCTGCCACACAAGATGTAGGCAGGGGCTAAGCTTAGAGAGGCACTCCCTGACTATCAGACCACTGCTGAGCACGAATGCCTGTTCCGCAATATATAATTTCAGGCGCTCATATATGGGGAGGGGGAGAGCCCGGGGAAAGCATTGTCGGAGATGACGCGCAAGCCCAGGTTCTCCAATTGATATCCTTGTGGCCACAAGAGCGGATGGTTCCCTAGTTAGAGACGCAGCTGAGATACTCACTACATTCTCCACATTTTACTCTACTCTTTACTCCTCTCGTAGGACCCAAAGTGTTGATATAGATGCATATCTAGATGATGTTGCATTGGGCTGACTGAGTGATGCGCAGTGGGAGTTCCTCTCGGCCGACACTGAAGTGGATGAGATCAGAGTGGCCATAATGCAATTGCTATCTGGAGTGCTCCGGGTCCAGATAACCTGCGGCAATCTTTTTTATAAAAGCTATGTTGGCCCCTTAGTACCTATTGTTAAGGCAGTATATGTGGCGGCGAAGGAATCGGGCCTTCTCCCACCCTCAATAAGAGAAGCAATGATCATATTTATTCTTAAGCCCAGCAAGCCAGTGGAAAATGGCAAATCATATTGACCTCTATCGCTCATCAATTGCAATGTTGCAATATTCGCGAAGATTCTAGATAACTGACTGAGTCTGCTGATGGACTTCCTGATCCGACCCGACCAATCTGGTTTTCTACCAGGGTGCACCACTTTGCATAATCAGCATACATTCTTCTCACTGCTACAAGACATAGACCCGGAAGTGGCTGCTGCGGCAGTGTTTCTTGAGGCCACCAAGGCGTTCAACTCCCTGGAGTGGGACTGTCTGCTCGGGGTGCTCAGACAGATGGGCACCCCCTTCCTATCATGAATTGCACTATTATACTGTAGACTGGTGGCGAGGGTACAGATAAATGGGACTTGTTCCCCTTACTTTCCCATTTCGTGAGGCATCAGGCAGGGGTGTCCACTGTCACCCCTCCTATTTGCGATGGCTGTGGAACCACTTGCGGCCAAACTAAGACAACACCATTGGGAGTATGCGATCTGCTATCCTACCAGGCATCTGTTGGTGTTGTTATACGCTGACAACATCACACTGTACGTCAGGGACCCTCGGGCTAGCCTCAGTACCGTTCTGCGTGAATTCATCTGCTTTGGAGGACAATCTGGCATTCACATTAATTGGGAAAAGTTTCTCATTTCTCCTCTTACCCCTGCCTCTCAGAGATACAGTCCAGAATACCCACTGACGTGGTGTGAATTGGAACTTAAATACTTAGGGGTGACCATCACCAGAGACTGGGATGAGCTACTGCCTACAAACTATGGTACGGCTCTGGACGTAGTGACAGACTCCATCACCCACTGGATCTCCCTGCCTCTCTTGTTGGCAGGCTGCATCTCCCTGATGAAAGTGATAATCTTACCAAAGCTTCTCTACTTATTTCTCAATATCTCCACTCACCAGGCCGCCACTTCTTTAAAGCCTTAAAAACACAGCTCATTAGACTGGCATGGGGAGGGAAACAGCCCCGGCTAAAATGGGAGGTCCTTACACAGCCATTTGCGAGGTGAGGTTTTGAGGCACCAGACATGGAACTTTATTTCCTGTGCGCCCAGGCCCACTTCGCCGCATATAGGTTCCGACCGCCCCTGTTCATGCCACACTGGCCGTAGAGAAAGGCAAATTGGCCCCTATCCCCACAACTGCATTCCTGGGGGCACGGACACATGATGCGGATGAGGCTTTCTCCACAGTTGCCTGCATTATGCTGCCTGGCACAAATTGGCTATGCGACTAAATAAGCCTATCCTCTATTCCCCACTCCTCCTGTTGCCCTATTATCACTTGCTCCCAGTGACGCATGAGACGGCATGCTGGAATATGCTTCAGAAGGTGGGAGTCACTACATGGGGAAGCCTATATGCTGAGGGAGTGTTCGTTACCCGGGATGACCTCTTTGCAGGTGAAGCGCCCACTCCCTGGGAGGTGTTCCTATATATCTGGTTCTGCCATATTGTAAGGGCAGTCACTCCCGACTTCCCTCGGGAACTCCCCACACTCAATACTTTGCATGTTTTACTAAAGACTATGACTCCTAAACTTATAGTCTCCACAGTATATCACAATGAACAGATGGAACACAGAAATAAATGGGGGTTCGCGCTCCATTTGGGACAATGAATTGGGGACCCCACTCACTGATAAACAATGGCTCTACTGCTGCCAACAGACCGACCGCATAATGGCTAGTGGCCGACTACACATTATACACTTTACATTTTTACACCGGCTATATTACACCCCTCCCAAAATGTATAAACATCACTTGCGATCAGATGACAGGTGCACCAGGCGTGGGGCACTGGGAGCTGACTTTCTTCACCTGGCATGGGAGTGTGGAGTGATTAGCGCGGCTACTGGAGGGAAGTTTCTGATGCTATGACACAGATGATGGGCACTCCCCTGACCCTTAAACCCCTAGTAGCACTACTAGGCTACTCAGAAAATATTGAAGCATTGACCAGGAAGTCTAGTAGACAGCAACTTTATAATAGATTATTGCTTCCCCAGACTCTTTAATCCTGGCTGCTATTGTAACAGAGGACTGCAACGCCTTACTCGTAGCGATACCCTGCCCCTAAATGTACAGCTCATTATTTTTTACTTTTATGTGGCATGAAGGCCAAACATAAAAATGTAATCCCACAAAGAAATATCACTGTAAAGAAACCGAAAAAACCAAGCTATAAGATGACAAAAAGAATATAGGAAATTCCTGAACTTATAGATATTTGTTACCCTTGTAACAATTTCCAGATGACCTGCATATCTGCACCTCCAGCGAGAAAGTCCTGCAAGCAGACAATCATTTTAGAATGCACCCACCACAAGTGAGTGTGCCCTAAGGGATGGGAAATTACCATGGCCTACAAGGAGAGCACAGGAGAGAGTTACTATAAAGATAGAGCTAGCACTCTTCGTTCCCCAAAGATACATATTATAAATGTTCCACCATAATGGAATCCTTGTTCATTCAAACATGGCTCCCACATTAGAACAAAGTAAGCAAACAAAAATGGAACAAGACATCAGCCTAACTACCCAGGGTCTAACTAGCTAGAGAAGAAAGAAAAGACTAACCATGGGCGTAGTTTGCGTAGTAGCACTTCACGTAGCTACGTGAAGTACATTTTGAACTACACGTAGCTATGTAAATTGCGTAGTGCGTAGCTGTGTGCTTGACTGCACTGTACAATAATTGCCAAAGGCATCTTGCACAGTGCAAGTTAAGATAAAGTAAGTATCTCTGTCTTTATATGCTAAAATGCATATAGCATTTCACTAAAGTGAAATCAATAAATTAACAAGCAGTGAGAGAGGTGATGATTTTGGTATCCTCCCTAACCTAGGAGAGAACCAAGCCGATGCCTTGAAAACAAAAAGCACATCTTTTGAACGATTCATTGGTGGTCCCATCCTCTTAGGACCACCCCAAGCATAGTTATTGGCAAAAATACAATCCCAACCAAAGGCCCTTCAAAGCATTATGGGACGAGATTAGCAGTGGGCAGTGAATATTATAGTATCCAATATCAAAATAATTCTACAAAGAGCTGCAGTTCCACTAGTCATTACTAGATGTCCTTCACGAGTCAAATGCAAAAGCTTCATGAAAGGGTTTCAATGCTTTTGCATTTGACTCGTGAGGGACATCTAGTAACGACTAGTGGAACTGCAGCTTGATGTATTAATAATTTCAATGCTTTTGCATTTGACTCGTGAGGGACATCTAGTAACGACTAGTTGAACTGCAGCTCTTTGTAGAATTATTTTGATATTGGACACTATAATATTCACTGCCCACTGCTAATCTCGTCCCATAATGCTTTGCAGGGCCTTTGGTTGGGATTGTATTTTTGCCCATAACTGTGCTTGGGGTGGTCCTAGGAGGAAGGGACCACCACTGAATCGTTCACATGATATGCTTTTTGTGTTCAATGCATCTGCTTGGTCCTCCCCCTAGGTTAGGGGGGAACCCAAAATCATCACCTCTCTCATTGCTTGATATTTTCATTGTCAAAGTTCACTTTTATGAATTTGTTATATGCTTTTTTTAAGCATAGAAAATTGCTTTAACAAAGCATTTGTATGTGTTTAATATACTGTTGCTACGCTACGTTGATTAGCACAATTTTTTACTCTGCTATGTGCAATTTGCGTAGTAACACAAACTTTGCATGCTCCGTGAGCGTAGCAAAGTATTATGCCCAGGGTTAGAAAAGACAAGAATTGTTGTTTTGCAAAGTCGTTTATAATGGTTGTCGTGTAACTTCAAGGGTGTGTAAACTTTGACCCTTGATGTGTTTCCTTTTTTTAGGTCTGGCCTTTGAGTCAGGAGTCAGCTTTAACTGTCTCACCAGACTACTCTTTTTCCCAAAATATTTCTACATACATAGAGGTGCTTTGGTTTACTCTCTTCTTCCATTGGTCTGTTCAGTCGTCATTTACCTTTTTGCTTCCACCCACCACCGCATATAGCATGGAACAACGGGTCATCCCACTTTAGTCCCACTTTGAGTGACTTTACATGACTTTTGCATGATGTGCGCATCCGCTTTAAAAGTAGTCATCTTTACTTAGGAAATTTGAGTCACTGAATATAAATGTTGCTCAAATTACGTCGCTATGACTTGCAAGATACTAGCTTTTTGCTGTGAGCACAGACTTTTGGAAGGTTTACTGTACGGAAAAACATCTAATTTTGCCGATTTCATTTTCACACCACTCTGTCCAAGAGTTGTGAATGTCTGTTCACATGTATGTGAATGAACGTGTCTGAATATGCATGCATGAATGTATGTGAGTTAGTGTGTGCATGTGGGAGACATGCATGAGGTAGTACATACATCGGGGCTGCACTTTTACATCTTTCCTGATGCTGCCAATGCCCGCGTGTGCAGTGCTCTGGCAGCTTTTTTCACAGCAAGCCTGGATGGATGATTTTTGAGTTGTTGTCCCTGTATGTTGTCAGGTGGGAGGCACACCGCATGCGCAGCCTGATGGTTGGGGAACGGCTTCTAAAGAGGCCATCTCAGCATGGAACATCCTATGACACAGTACGTTTAAGGTGTGGGCAAAGTGAACAGCGGCCCAGGGCCCCACCTTCCAAAAAACCCCTTGGGAAAGTCATTGTGGGACTCTTTACCACTCGCTATACCTACCTCCTACATCTTTATCCCCTTTCTCGACCTCCTCTCCCTCTACCCCAGCACTTTCTATACCACATCCCTCTCCCTGCATCTCACTGCTGTTTTCATCCTTGTTCAAAGTATTTCTTTCATCTGGTTCACCTTTCACTCATCCTCATTTCTCTCTTTACATAATTTCACTCTTCCCTCGCTCGTCTCGCTATAATACAGCTCTCTTGACCTCTCTCATCCCTCTCACTACTCTTTGTACCTTTTTATCTTTAGCTCTCAACTTTCTGCTTCACCTTTCTCTCTAGCTCAGTTCTCCATTTCACCTCTCCCTCACTAGCTCATCTTTATCCAACCTGGTTCTCTCTCTTGCTACCACACCTACAGGTTTACTTAAACATTTATTCACATCTCCAACTGCCCATCTATTTACACCACTTTTCCGACTATCTTTCTCATCACTTGTCTTGCTCTACTGCCACCTCCTTTTTTTTCCCTCTGTCATTATCTTCTCTCTCTCTATATTTCTCTCATCACTCTTACTTTCTCTATTTCAGCCCCCCCTCTTTACCTCTCCTCTCGCAATCTCCCTCCCTGGGTACCTCT
Organism: Calotriton arnoldi; assembly: GCA_963921515.1. Classification (NCBI taxonomy): domain Eukaryota; kingdom Metazoa; phylum Chordata; class Amphibia; order Caudata; family Salamandridae; genus Calotriton; species Calotriton arnoldi. The sequence goes on from CAWUFW010000091.1 coordinate 1,116,921, forward strand.
TTCTACCATATCTCTCTAACTCTACCTCAACTGTCTCTCTACTTTACTTTTCTTCTCCACCTCGCGTTTCTCTTTCACTATCACACCTGTCTTCTTCTGTCTCTCTCCTCCTCTGTATCTAACTTGTCCCACTTTTTACCTTCCCTCTGTATCACCTTCCTTCTCCCTGTCTCTGGATCTTAGTGTCTCTCTCTAATGCTTATCTATGTAACTTTTTAGGTCGAGCCTGGGCAGCACATTGCGTTGCTCTGCGAGGAATGCTGTATTAGAGTATGCACTTGAAGCTCTGCCCACTATCCGCCCATATTTTTCATTGCCTTGTTCTTTGTCCTTTGTAATTGCTGGCTTCTGATTCGGTAATCAGCTTGTTAGTCCCTCCTTAGTACCACCTTGTCTTCATTTGTAACCTCCCATGAGGACTGGCCCTTTTACTTCTGTTGTTACACCGTCTGTGTTATTTAGTCTGTAAGCACTATTTTTTTTTTTTGTGAGTTTTGTCTTACTGCAGGCATAACGAGCTTTGCAGCAACATTCAGCTCGCCATGCGTGCTTTCACTTTACAAGCAGCCTGGACAATGGCTGCTGCTTCTTTGTAATGCCATAGGTCTCCCATTTAGGGGAGTTTGAGTTATTGACATTATAAATTACAATAGCTTAAACTCTCGCAAATGCGACGCCTATTGCTTTACAAATATTTTTTTTGTGGGTTGTTTCCAAGAGCTCCATGCCGCGCTTGCACTTAATAGAGGCCACGCCCCTTTCTTTAGACGCAGCTCATCTAAAGAAAGGGGCGTGGCCTCTAAGTGCAAGCGCGGCATGGGGCGCTTGGAAACAAACAATATTTGCAATTCAATTTTATGTTAATTATATTTCTTAAGCGCGACGGTTACCCGAAGGTGTCCTGGCGCTGAGTGCTGCCTTCCAGTTGTCAGGGTGTGAGTTAGCTTAGGAGGTAAAAAGCCAGGTTTTTAGTCCCTTCCTAAAAGTTAGCAGTTCTGTGGTGTTCCTGAGGTGGAAAGGAAGTCCATTCCAGGCCCTAGCGGCGCAAGTAGTGGAACTTCTTCCCCCCCCCCGTTTTGTTTTTTTAAAAGTGGGTACTACCACTAGTCTTGCTCCTGTGGATCGGAGTGCTCTCGTAGGAGCGTACCATTTAAAGCACTGTTTTAGATGTTCCGGGCCTCTTCCATGGAGGGCCTTGAACTGTGCACAGGGATTTGAACTGAATCCGCTGTTTGTCAGGGAGCCAATGCAGCTGTTTTAATACTTTTTTTATTGAGACAAATTTAGGTGTTCCAGTCAAAAGTCTTGCTGCGCGTTCTGCACAAGTTGAAGCCTGTTTAGATGTTTCTTTTGGATGTTTAGGTATAGGCTATTGCAGTAGTCCACACATGATAAAATTAGGGATGTTATCACTACCTTGTGGCTATCTGCCGGCAAGAAAGACATGATTTTCCGTATCATCCTAAGAAGATGGAAGCTTGTGGAGGTAACCGCGTTCACCTGGTCTTCGTATGTCAGTTTATTGTCCATTATGACTCCTAGGTTTTTTGCTTTCCTAGTTGGCTCCGTGAGCGTCCCTAGTTCTTCTGGCCACCAATCTGGTGTCCAAAAATTGGCATTGCTTCCAAATATAAGGACCTCCGTTTTGCTTGAGTTCAACTTCAAGCAGTTCATTGTCATCTACAGCCTGACTGCTATCATGCAGTTGTGGAACCTTTTCCCTTTCTCTGCCTCTTGTCCAGGACGTAGTGACATCACTATTTGTGTGTCATCTGCGTAAGACGTCAACTGGAATCCAAAGGATCTAATTAACGCGGCCAGAGGTGTCACATAGACATTAAAAAGTGTGGGACTAAGGGAGGACCCCTGTGGTACTCCACATGATAGGGAAAACGGTTGTGACCGGGCTTTATCAAGGTCCACTGTTTGACTCCTTTCTGTAAGGAAGGATTTTAGGAGGTTCCAGGCCTTGCCTACTACCCCACAGTCTGATAAATGGTCCATCAGAATATCGTGATGGACCGTATCGAAGGCCGCGGAGAGGTCCAGCATGATAAATGCTGCATTACCTCCTTGGTCCAGAGCTTCCCTTACTTCCTCCGTGGATTTTATCAAGGCTGATTCTGTGCTATGCTCTGCCCTGAACCCGTATTGAGTGGAATCTAACGAGTTCCTTGCTCGGAGATGGGTGCTAAGTTGGGTAGTCATGGCTTTTTCGATCATTTTTGCTGGCAGAGGTAGACGGGAAATAGGCCGGTAGTTGTTGGGGTCCTTATGATCGAGGTTGTGTTTTTTGAGTAATGGGAGAATGGACGCCGTTTTCCATTTATTAGGGAAATACCCCGATTCGAACATTGCATTGAAAAGAGGAGTCAATGCCTTGCTGATAAGCTCCGGAACGAGTAGCGGCAACGAGCTTAATAGTGTCCTGTGTTGTCAAAGATGAGAATTTATCTAGGATCGGGTGAGGCTCGGTTAAGTTTCTCATCGGCATGGCTGGCTCCATGGTCTGTACAGTTGAGGAAAGACTAAACGAGGAAAAGATAGCTTCCACCCTCCGTTGGAAGAAAGTGGCTATATCCTCGCAGAGCTCTGGGCTGCTTTGGGTTTTTGGAGTAGATGGGGCGGCCAATTTGACTACAGTTGTGAAGAGTTCCTTCGTGGAGGATTTTGCCTTTGTAATTTGCTCCATGAAGAAGGCCTTTTTGGTATTGAGCAGTAGCTGTTTATAAAGAGTAATGCTCTGTTTGTAGGATTCTTTGTCCATATCATTGTAGCCTCTCCTCCATTTCCGCTCTAGTCCCTTGCAGACGAGTTTTTGCTTCCTCAGTTCTTCAGAGTACTAGGGAGCTGAAGGCTGAGAGCGTTTGGGGGTCCATCGTTTCACTGGGGCTAGTTTTTTGCATGTTACATCTATCCAATCCGAATAGGAAGTTGTGGCATCCTCTATGTCTCCAGGGAGATAGCGAGCCGTCACCCGGAGAGAAGCGGCTAGCTCCGAACTACTTATTTCAATCTCCTTTTTTGGTCCAAATATGCTGCGGTGAGGTTCAGGGGAAGTTAGATCAAATAGCACAGCGGCATGATGAGTCCAAGTCAGAGGTAACACTACTGCCCTTCACCCAGCCATCCAGTGACCTCAATAGGTCTCGCATTTGTGAGAATTTAAGCTATTAACATTTACAGTGCCAATAGCTCAAAGTCTCTTAAATGCGAGACCTATTGCATTGCAAATGCTTGTTTTGGTCTACCTGCCTCTTCCTCATTCTTCCCCTTTGTATCTTCCTTTCTGTCTACTTCACCTTTCCCTCCTTACCCTACATCTCTAAGTCTTCACTTGTCTCTGTACCTCAGCTCTATCTCTAGCTCTTTTCTCATTCTTATTCCCCTCTCCCAGTATACTGCTCTCTTTACCTCTCTGTCCTTCTCCTGTGTCCTGCTTCCTCTCATTTTCTCTTACTCAATCACTCAGGAGGTATTAGACACCAACTAGAGACTCCCATTTCTAACATTGGTGACAGCGGTGGGATAGGACTTGCGTTTGCACTTGACTTACAGTGATTGGTGTGCACTACTACCATATCGCAGACCATTACGTACCACATACTGTTTTTTTGGTGGTCTATTTTTGCCTTTTCATCGGTCTTGAACTTGAACTTTCCAGTACAACATGCCTGAATCAATTGCATCATCTGTTGTATCCTTGGAAGTGGCCTTTGAGGAGGAGAGGTTAGAAACCTGCAATGTGAAGGAATTGAAGGTGATCTGCAAAAACCTCAAAGTCCAAATCAGGGGCCTCACCAGAAAAGAGGAGCTACAAAAGGCGCTGAAGGCCTGGGTAGCAGCCACACATGCTAGTGAGCTGTCTGGGGATCTTGGCATGGAGGCAGAGGAGCCTATTCCAAGGGTTGATGTGCTTTTGGGGGAGAGGGGGCACCCTCTAAACCAGGCAGCAGTGGCTTGTCCCCAGAGGAGCTGGAGGACAGGGTGGAAGCAAGGAGAGGTGCAATGGAACTGGAGAAGCTTAAGTTGGCCATTGAGGAGAAAAGAATGCTGTTGGACCATGAGATCAGGATAAAGGAGCTGGATCAGAGAAGTAGACCCGGCTCAGATGGTGGCAGCAATTCATCAGGGCAGGCAGACAGAATTGTGCACATCTCCAAGAATGTAGGCAAGGAATTCAAGAAGGGGGATGACATACAAAGGTGGTTTCAGGGTTATGAGGCGTCTATACACATGAATGGGGTCCCTGAGAAGAATTGGGGGGCAGGATTGTGGCCTCTTTACCCAGAAGAAGCAAGGGACACTTTAGTGGCTTTGGTTAAGGGGTGTAACCTCACCTATGCTGACATGAAGGAGGCCCTTCTCACCAGGTATGGTCTCACTCTTGAGAAGTACAGGGATCAGTTTAGGTCCAGTAAGAAGACTCATGCCAACACTTGGTTGGAATGTGTGGATTCGTTTTGCAGGTCACTGGATGGCTGGGTGAAGGGCAGTAATGTGACAGATTATCAGGGGCTCTACAATTTGATTGCATGGGAGCACTTGTCTAGTCTGTTTTGCAGAGCTGCGCCAGCACTTGGTTAATAGTAAGCTGACTGACCCCAGAAAGCTTGCTATGGAGGCGGACCGCTGGGTGAGTACCAGGGTCCACTAGAAAGCGTTTGGAGGTGACTCAGCCAAAGGTAGGCAGGGTCCCCAGCAGAAAAGTGGGGGGGACAAGAGTAAAGCACAGGAGTTCTCTAAAGGGCCTCAAACTAATACCCAGGATAAAGGTTCCCATCCCCTAGGAGGTAAGAAACAAGGGGTCTCTTCAGGAAAGCCTGCTGAGACCGTCCCCCGGATGTGCTTCGCCTGTAAGCAGGTGGGTCACATAAGGGAGGGATCCCAAGTGCCCCAAGAGGGACCAGCCACCCACTGGTGGGCAGACCAAGGTGTTGGCTAGTATAGTGCTTGGGGAGGAGGGGTGCCCACAGGAGGGTGGGGATCCCGCAGAAAGGACCCTCTTCTCACTAGGGGACAGTGAGATGGTCCCAGGAAACCAGGTGCCCCCTAACACAAAGAAATACAGTACCATCAATGACCATCAATGGGAAAAGGGTAGAGGCTGTCAGAGATACTGGAGCCAGTGTGACCTCAGTCCGGTGTCACCTGGTCTCTGAGGAGCAAGTAGTCTCCGGGGCATTCCACCAAGTAGTTGCTGTGGACAACTCAGAGCACCAGTGTATGGTGGTGCAGGTTCCCTTTGAATGGGGGGGGGTCTCCGGTCCCTTGAAGGTGGTTGTGAGCCCTACCATGCCTGTAGATTGTCTGCTAGGGAATGACCTGGAGCAGTCCTTATGGAAGGATGTTGAGCTCAGGTCTCACTTGGAGATGCTTGGGTTGCCAGAGTGGGCATGCGTGACCACTCGGTCAATGGCGGCCGGAAAGGGTGATCAGAAGGACCTGGAGCCTGAAACAGTGGCCCAGGTTCCTGCCCAGAGAAAGGGCAGGGGGCGCGGGAAACCCGCCCCTGAGGTTTCCACGGTCCGGGAGGAGGCTGAACTTGAGGGGGACGCCCCGGTACCTACAGGGGAGCAGGTAGCTGAACTGGGGGACATCTCTGAGCTGACCCATTGGCAGCAAGAAGGTGGTCCCACCAGGGAAGAATTCTGCAGGGAGCAGAAAGAGTGCCCTTCTCTGGAGGGTTTGCAGTGGCAGGCTGCAGACCAGGCAGCTGGTGATCAGTCTGGATCACACTGGACCTACTGGGAGAATGGTCTCTTAGCCTAAGCCTTAGCCTTAGGCTAAGCCTAAGCCTTAGCCTAAGGTCGCTGAGCCTGGATCAGCCCGTGTGCTGGTGGTACCCCAGCGCTTCAGGACCTTCCTACTGGGTCTGGCTCACGACGTGCCTTTGGCAGGACATTTGGGGCGGGACAAGACCTTTGACAGGCTTGTCACCCACTTCTTTTGGCCCCTAATACGAAGGCAGTCAGATGGACATTGCAGGCCTTGCCAAACTTGCCAGGCAAGTGGTAAGAGTGGGAGGAAGTGTAAGGCTCCTCTCCAACCTTTTCCAGTCATTGGAACCCCTTTTGAAAGGGTTGGACATCGTGAGGCCACTGGATCCCAAGACGGCCATGGGCAACAGGTACATCCTGGTCTTGGTGGACACTGCCACCCGGTACCCGGAGGCAATCCCTCTCAGAACAACGACGGAGCCAGTGGTGGGCCTGGCGTTAATGGGGATCTTTTCCCGCATGGGTTTCCCCAGAGAGGTGGTTTCAGACCGTGTGACAAATTTCATATCTAAGTATATGATATCCCTGTGGAAGGAGTGTGGTGTAACCTACAAGTCCACCACTCCTTACCACCCCCAAGGTAACGGTTTGGTGGAAAGATTCAACCAAACCTTGAAGGGCATGATCAAGGGTCTAACAGAACCCATGGGGCGTAAGTGGAACGTCCTCTTGCCATGCCTTCTCTTTACATACAGGGAGGTATCACAGAAGTCTCTAGGGTTCAGTCCCTTTGAGCTTCTGTATGGACACCCTGTGAGAGGGCCTCTTAGTTTGGTCAAGGAAGGCAGGGAGGCAGCTCCCAGGATGTAATTGGATACATGCTGGACTTCAGGAATCAAAGTGCCCGCTTCAGGAAGCTCGCTCAGGCGAACCTGGAAGCAAGCCAGGAGGAGATGAAATGCTGGCACGACCAGAATGCCACTCTGGTAGAGTTTCAGCCTGGCCAAAAAGTGTGGGTCATGGCCCCAGTGGAACCTTGTGCCTTGCAGGACAAGTGGCCTGGGCCTTTTGAGGTGGTGGAGCACAAAAGTGATGTTGCCTACATGGTGAATTTGAAGACTCCCAGGAACCCTTGAGGGTCCTCCATGTGAACCGCCTCAAATCCGCACTTTGATAGGTCCGAAGTAAGCCTGCTCTTGGCGACAGATGATGGGGTGGAAGAGGAGAATGAACCTCTCCCTGACCTACTGTCCACCAAGGAGCACGATGGGTCAGTGGAAGGTGTGAGCCTCTCCCCTACACTGACCCCAGAGCAGCAGGGTGACTGTCACCAGTTGTTGGGACAGTTTGCCACACTGTTCTCTCTGACCCCAGGTGTTACTCACTGGTGTACCCATGACGTGGACACTGGTGACAGCCCTCCTGTAAAACACAAGATTTACAGGTTGACTGACCGGGTCGGGGCCAGCATCAAAGAGTAGGTCTCCAAGATGTTGGCATTAGGGGTGATAGAGCCCTCTAACAGTCCTTGGGCCAGACCAGTGGTCTTGGTACTAAAAGCTGCTGCACCCAGTGCCACTCCAGAACTGCGGTTCTGTGTGGACTACCGTGGACTCAATGCCGTCACCAAGACTGACGCCCACCCCACGCCCAGAGCTGATGAGCTCCTTGATCGGTTGGGAGCTGCCAAGTTCCTCAGCATGTTTGATTTGACGTCTGGGTACTGGCAGATTGCCTTAACCGGGGCCAAGGAGAGGTCAGCATTCTCAACCCCTGAGGGGCATTTCCAATTCCTGGTGATGCCCTTTTGGATTGAAGAATGCCCCTGCCACCTTTCAGAGGTTGGTCAACCAGGTGTTGGCTGGACTGGAGGATTGCCATGCTGCCTACCTGGACGACATTGCAGTGTTCAGTTCCAGCTGGGAAGAACAGTTGCAGCACCTCTGGGAAGTGTTGAAGGCTCTGCAGAGAGCAGGCCTCACGGTCAAGGCCAGTAAGTGCCAGATCGGGCAGGTCTCTGTGGTGTACTTGGGACACCAGGTAGGAAGCGGCCAGGTGGCGCCCCTACAGCCCAAGATTGACACCATTCTGGCTTGGGAGCCTCCCAAGACACAGACAGAGGTGAGCGCCTTTTCAGGTCTCACCGGTTACTACAGGAGATTTGTTAAGGGCTATGGCAACATTGTTGCCACCTTAACAAAGCTGACTTCCAGGAAGCAGCCCAAGAAGGTGATCTGGACTGAGGCCTGCCAGAAAGCTTTTGATGCCCTGAAGGCAGCCATGTGCACGGCGCCCGTGCTCAAGGAACCCGACTTCTCCAAGGAATTTGTCGTGCAGACTGGCGCTTCAGAGCATGGTGTGGGAGTGGTGCTCTCACAACTGAACGATGAGGGCCTAGACCAGCCTGTAGTTTTCCTTAGCAGGGGACTACTCCCCAGGGAATAGAGGTGGTGTGCCATAGAAAGGGAAGCTTTTGCTGTGGTCTGGGCACTGAAGAAGCTAAGACCCTACCTGTTTGGGACTCACTTCTGAGTTCAGACAGACCACAGGCCCCTCAGATGGTTGATGCAAATGAGGGGTGAAAACACAAAACTGTTGAGGTGGTCCATCTCCCTACAGGGAATGGACTTTACGGTGGAACACCGCCCTGGCACAGAACACGCCAACGCAGATGGCCTGTCCAGGTTCTTTCGCCTTAGTGAAGAGAACTCACAGTAGGTTGGGTAGTTCTCCCTACTTTCAGCTGGAGGGGACATGTGTTAGACTACGCATCTTTTGGCGTGTTTTCCCTGTCTTTTTGCTTTCTGACCTCCCGGTTTTGACTCTGTTTTTGCTGGTTTAGTGTCTCTGCGCACTTTCTCACTGCTGTTCAGTGTTAAAGTGCAAGTGCTCCTGTTGTAAATTGTTGTTATGGATTGGTGATTCCATGATTCGTCATTTGATTTACTAGTCAGTGAGTGCCCAGGGCCGGTAAATCAAATGCTGCTAGTGGGCTTGCAGCACTGGTTATGCCACCCACACAAGCAGCCCTTCAAAGGTAACTCAGACCTGCCACTGCAGGGTCTGCGCGCAGTTTGTACCTGCCATGTCTACTTGGCAAGTGCACCCACTTGCCAGGCCCTACCCTTCCCTTTTCTTACATATTAGTCACCCCTTAGGTAGGCACAAGGTACCGCTGTGGACAGGGTGCAGTGTATGTGAAAGGTAGGACATGCCCTGATGTGTGTGGCATGTCCTGATAGTGAAATACGGCCAATCTCGTTTTTCACTATTGAAAGGCTATCTGGCCCATAGGAAAGCATGGGAGTTAATTTATAACATCTTATAAATATAACTTCCCATTGGGACCAGATAGGAAAATCAAGTTTAGTATGCCTGAACTCTGAATCTAAAGATGCATCTTTTAGTAAAGGTGATTTTTACATTCTGTGTTTGAAAATACCACTTTTAGAAAGTAGGTATTTTCTTGCTTAGCCATCCTGTGTGCCTCTGCTAGGATGTGGATTGACTGTCTGGCTTTGGAGTGACAGGGGCTGGGGATGTTCAGTGGCTCCAGAGAGTCTGATGTGTCAGGGCTGGGCTGAATAGACCTGGGCTGCATTTAGAGTAGTGGGAGGAGATTTCCTTGCACCTGAATGGGCCTGGTCTGCCTTCCAGAATGCTGTTTCCACCCCCTGCCAGGAAGCTGGGCTAGAGAGGACAGAACTGGTTTGGACTAAGCACAGACACTCTCTGCCTGAGAGGACAAAAACATTTGGGGTATAAATATTGGGGCCCAGACCCCAGAACTTTAGAACTCTTTTGGAAACAAGAAGACTGCCAAGAAGAAGAGCTGGAGAAGCTGTGAGGAGGAACTACCACTTTGCTGTGTGCTTTGCTGTGTTGGCCTGCAGTGGCTGCTTCTGTCTTGGGCAGTGAAAGGGCTGGACTAAACTTTCTGCAATTTCTTTTTGTGAGTTTCTCCAAGGGCTTGAGGTAGAGCTTGCCCCCTGTTCAAGACGTCTCAGGAACAGCAAAGACTTCACGTTCTTCTGCCATCAGCACTGGAGACTGTGTGTTTTGTGCTGCAACAGAAGAAAAAGCAACCCGACGCCGCTACCGACTCCGTGTCCTGAAGGCACAGCAGAGGACACCGCTGCACTGCACCGCAACCCTGGTCTCACCGACTCCACCACCTGACGCCGCCACCGAGCACCTGCTTGCACCGCACTCTGCACCGCCTTGCTTCACGCCGTCGCCTTGGTATCTCCGACGCCGCTCGACATCGACGCCGCTGCTTGCACCGTGGTTCGAGGGCATCGCTCGCAAGTTACACAACGCACCATCCTCATCCCGCACCGCAGCCTTGGCCTACCGACGCCAGCGCTATCGACTTCCGTTCGTCAGCCGACGACAGCGCTTCAGCAACGACGACGCCACTGCTTGCACCATGACCTGCCAGCACCGCATCACTTCGCAACACAGCCCTGGTCTCACCGATGCCACTGGACGACCGCCACCGAGCCGCTGCCTGCACCGCGACCTGAGGGCACCGCACGCCTCACCGCTGCATTTCGCACCGCAGCACACGACGTCCGCTGACGCTGGTGCTCCCGACTTCAACCGCGAGGAGTTCGATCTGCAACGTGTGTGATTTCTAGGGCCCGACAACTCCTGCACCGACCGCTGGAACCGACGCCTGCGGACGCCAGCTCTTCGGGGCTCATTGAGAGGTCGCCGACACCCTGCATTCCTAAAGGTACTGTTTTGCGGGTCTTCCCGACACCGTAGCTGGCCTGCAACGCCGTGGTCAGCCAGAACTGTTTGGATTTGTAGTTCACGACGCCGTGATAGCCCCAGACGGCACTATCGACTTCAAGGAACTGTATTTCAAGTAAATTTTGATTACTGAAGATTTCGGAGAACTGTATGGCGGATTTTTATCGTTTTTGGTCTTGTTTGAAGTATAAAAAAATATTGGATATTTTTCTGAACTGGTGTGGTGTCCTTTTGTGGTGTCTTCACTGTATTACTGTTGGTTATGTGCAAATGCTTTACACACTGCCTCTAAGATAAGCCTGACTGCTCATGCCAAGCTACCAAGGGGGTGAGCAGGGGTTATTTTAGGAGTGTAACTCCCTTATCCTGACTAGAAGGATGGGTCCCTACTTGGACAAAGGTGCAAACCCTTGCCAACTAGAGACCCCCATTTCTAACAGGAGGTCACTGTCTAATGAGAGAAGTGTATACATAGAATGAGGAGATGCGAGACAAGGCTGGGGAACCGAATTAAGGAGAAAATTCAGCTTTCACCTGATTCAATGATGAAAATCCTCAGTGCACTGTTTTCATTTTCACTCTTGCAGCAAGAATGGCAATTGTCAAGGGGGATTTATTTGTGATTATATATATCTTAAATTAAATCTATCATTTCAAGTGGTATCTTCATATGTGGTGTTTTAATACTATGCATCTCTCCACTAGAGATCTGCAAGTCATTCTTACTATGTCTTTCCTCAAATTGGAGGAGCAGGCGTGTTAGGCACTGATTACCACATGAATCATTAATGTCGCAAGACAATCTGCAGTCAGGCAGAAAATAATGAACTTACTTTAACACTTGTTCATAATTCGTTTCGTACTATGTGGCTGCAGACGAGAAGTAGTTTGCGCTTTGTGTGCTGCTGCTGTTTCGGAAAGTTAAGGTGTACTTCAGTTTTCCTTGGCATCATGAGGGGTGGAATTAGCTAAACATGAGTAATAAATAAACAATTTTCCTGAACAGTGCCCCACATATATCTTGCTGAAGGCCTCAAATTGTTGAACGTATGTAACATTTGTCCCTTATGTTCTTAATTGTAGCGTCTTGTTCCCGTTTACTCTCCTTGATCTGCTGCGCCTTGAAATTCAAATTTCTGATTTGTTGTATTTGTTGATGTGTTGTATATACTTTTATTTTATAGTTCTAGCAGCAGCCAGTCAGAAGGTTCACTTTCACAAACTGATTGTGCACTCACTCACTACTACACTTTGTATTGAGCACTCATTCTTCAATCCCCACTCACTTGCACCCTCTGATGTAGCTATTTACTACCCACTGCACTCATTGATTTATGTCCTCATTCATACATTTCAATATATTTCTTTACTCCTTAGTTGCCGCAGTCATCCACTTCTTTATATTTACACCTTCAGTCCCACATTCACTACCTAATTTCTTCAGTTATTTTCTATTCCATTAATTCACTCAGGGACAGTCATGCATCCATTGCTCTACTCACTTGGTCAGTGCTACATTCATTCAGTTCTGTACATTCATACATTCTTCCTGCTACTCACTCATTCACTGCTGAACACTGAAGAATTCATTACTGAACCCTGTACCCCCTTCCCCAAATGTTACACACATCCACTTCTCTTTGCTCACTCATTCATTAACTGCTGCACACTTCCACTCATTAAGTTCACTCCTTCCTTCCTTTACTAACTTATTCACTGCAGTGTTCATTCACCCCTGTACACTACTTCATGTATGTGCTCAAATATTAATGTAAACTCACAAATGTGTTCCTGTACTTAGGACATTACTGCAATTGTTGCCTGGATGGATGGAGATCATGAATGAGTCAGCACATTATTCCATACATGCTCTCACTCACCTATCCATTCATCCACTCATTAACTCATTTTCACAGCCACCCAAACACACACTAAAAGCGTAAGTCAATGTAGAAGAACTTGGAAAAAAATAAAGCCAGGCCTAGCTTTACCAATGCTTGTTTCTCCTTAAATTGGGTCTATCCGTAGAAAGATACTGATAGTTCTGCGATCTCTGTGCCAATATACCAATTTAAGAGACTGCTCTATTTTGCTCTTAAGGAGTGTAAGCCAGTTCTGGCACAGCTTCTCTGGCACACTATTCTTAGCTACACAGCCAGTCCTACCACATTATGAGTTCGTAAAATATGCTCTAAAAATGTATTCTTTTTTGTCAGAGTTTTATCTCTGAGTACCTCATGTAAACGGACCCTCGATGATGCACTTAAATGACGTAGCTGGCAGATATACTGTAAATGCACCATTTCACTCTTCAAAACACAGACAATAACTCCAGGGCTGAAAATAAAACGCACAGCAAGTTCATCTAAAGCAGAGGTCTTCAAACTTTTTACTCTGAGCCCCCCTAAACAAAATGTTTTGAGGTCGGGCCCCCTCCAAAACTTTATGGCAGGAGTGGGAGGGACATGGCTACGTGCAGGGAGCGGTGCTTATGAGAGGATTACAAGAATACTTTTTCTATAGCTTATGAACCGCACTAAATATGAGACTTATAAAACAGCAAATGCATCAAACAAAAACAGATATCCCAAACAAACTGCTCCCCATAATTGGGGTGCTGTGAGCCCCTCACACTCTTTGACCCCAATGCAACTATACCTGCTGCACTAATGATAACTGCAGTCCTGAGTAGCAGGCTATCTCCTCTGCATCTTTTACCTCTTCCCCACCATGACGGATCTTCACCTCGGTCCTAATGTTTGAAAGGAAAATAAGCTTCGATGCCCCTTTTTTAAAGGTAGACAGTCATAACTGTGATGCAGTGGGCCCCTCAAATCCCTGGGCCCCAGTCCTGCTGCATCTGCTCCTTAATGATAACCAGCAGTGGCCACTTACACACTTGGCAGCCATACCAGCTTCACTAATGAATGTCCCTTTAAAAAAAAAAACTCAGATTGTCCCCTTCCTTGGGGCATCTCTCTAAAGAAGCTGCCTCTGGCCATTTGTACACACAAAAATGAGTCCACATACAGTGCTCCCTATTCTGGGCCTACTCTTTGACAATATCTATGAATCTCGCTCCTTTCCTCTGTCTCCTAGACCATTACTGTGAGGCCCCAGGGATTGAGAGGATTAGGGCTCTGCATCTGAATGCAACCCTTCTGGCCTGCCACCTGCCACCCCATGGACTCCGCTTTCACAATGCCCCTGAATGGTTAATACTGACTTTGAGATGCCTCTGCCTGAAATTGAAGGGTGTGGTGGTAGTGCAGAAAGTTAAAAAAGAAACCAGCCTTCTTACCAGCCATTAATTGATTGAGTCACTTAAAGCCAGGGCCACTGGAATTATGAGTTTCTGCAGCAGCAGTGTTTTCCACATAATTATCAGTTTACTGCATTTGCTACATAATCTGCAGATTTTTAACAAAAAAAACTTGATTCTAGCTCAAACGGAACAAAAGTTACTTAAAGCGTGACAAAATGTTCCTGAGCAGTGGAAGGCCCTTTGCAAAGATTGACTGGTAATCTTGTAGTTGCTTACTGCTGTATTTGGGTGTTAAACTGGTACTAATGAGGTGAAATATTTCCCCTGACAGCGTTACCTTGAGCTAAAATGACAAAATAATGAAGTAATGCTGACCAGAAAATGTGGCGCATTGTGCCGCATAATTTACCTTTGTTGCTGCATAATTTAGTCAAACCTGCCGCATAATATTGTCCTCTTCTGCTGAATAATTCCAGTGGCTCTGCTTAAAGCTTCATGGTGGCAAAGATTCTTTTGAGATGTGATGTAAGGGTGTTATCAGCTGAGATCTGGAATAGTGGAGACACTTACAAAAATGTCTGCATTAGATAGTGTGAATAATTATTACTAAAAAGTATATTTTGTAAGAACTTGTTATCTCAATCACTGCATCATTTTGCAGCAGCCTAGCTTAGAGTATGTAAATACTGTTTTAAAATAATGACTTACATTTTCACAGTGCTTTCTGCCACAGGCTGGGACCTCATAGCACCATAAACAGGGCCATTGGAATTATGCGACGGAGAAGGCCAGATTATGCAGCATGGTTGACTACATTCTGCAGCAAGCAAAGGAGAATTATGCTGCATATTTTGTGATAGCATTACTGCATTATTTTGCTATTTTTACACTTGTTAACACTGTCCTGGCCTTTATTGCCCCTCATAAGTATCACATTAACACCCACATATAGCAATAAGCAGCAGAAAGGTGACCATTCAACCTTTAGAAAGGGCCTTCCACTGTGAGGTAACGTGTTGCTGCATTTTTTTAATCTGCATATTATGCAGCAGATGATGGATTATGTGGCAAATGCGGGAAATCCAGAACTATGCGCTGAGTGCAGGGTGAGCGTGAAAGTGAAGGGTGAAAATGAGGAGTGAGTTGTCTGAATGCAGGGTGCATTCCCAGACATTTGAAGTAAATCAGCATGTTATTGACGGGCGTAGGGTTTCAGATATAAATTAAACAATTGCTATTATTGCATTAATTAGGGATCGAGGGTGGAGGAAATAAATAATGTGCTGATCCTGCAACACACTTCCAGTCTTATGATTAGGGTTACCAGCTCATTATTTTGATGTCGCAGACGGTACAAAAATAAACAGTCACCTAAAGCCCTATTTACAGCACTTATCTGTACGTACTTCGAAAAGCAAATATAAATAGAAAGCATTTTTAAATGTGTTCTAGGGCTGCCTGAATGATTCATGACTGAAAATAAAGGGAACAGACAGAAAGTCAGATTACAAATGAATACATACTTTTTCATTTAAAACCCTGTTTATTGTCAAAACAAGGTCTTTGCAGGCTCTTTCAACATACATGGCTGGCATTTTTCTATTGGCAACCCTTTTTTAGATTCCTTTTCATGAAATGCATTTTCACACTACAGCAGTAAATTTAAAATACAAATGTAAGGAATAGGCAGAGTCGGGGCCCAGGGGGTACTGGAAACCGAAAGGAAAACTAAGCCTCAGTAAACAGTTTCCAAAGGTATGCAAATTGTCCTTAAAGACCTTTGAAAAACTGGGTCATGCCGGAGTCTTACTCTTAATAAGACTCCAGACACTGCCCAGCGGAGCCCCCAGCAGCACACTCACTGACCTCTGGCCCCACGGCACTCTGAGGGCTTTGGAGTAAATGAAGACAGCCTGGAAATACAGCAAATAAACATCGCTGCACTTCCAGGCGTCTTCATTTACATGTGCTTGCAGAGGCCTTTGCGCCCCCCTGGGAACCCATCCACGCCCCCCCAGGGGGGCGCGCCCCACAGTTTGAAGACCTCTGATCTAAAGTATCCGCTGGATTGCAGCGAGGAAGTTAATGAAGGGTGTGCCCGTCAGAAGAGGAGTAGTTCCACGTGAAACTGGAAAGGGGAAACAATATGAATCGCTCAAGCTCATGTATGTCTAATGGCTGAAGCAGGGCGTGGCCGTATAATTCGAGACTCCACAAACAAGAATAAAAAGTGGACTGCTGGAAATTAGTCATTCTGGTAAAACTATAGGGTGGTCCGCAAGGACTGAAAATCCAAAGGGAAGCGCTTAAATAGCAAATAGTGCATTCTCTCTTCTCCACTATTATTCTATGTGTCTCCAAAAGATTCCTAACTCGTACATTCACCGTTGAAACTCTGGGTTTTCCCTGGTCCTCCGCTGTCTTACATGGCAAAACTTTAAAAGTGCCCAGAAGGAATGACATTTCCAATATTTGCTGTGAAATATCTATGCATTCATTTTTTGCAAAGCTCCCTGCTGTTTACAAGGGTGCCTGCAAGCCCCCCTCATGGTGACTAGACCCCTTTAACTCCCAAATTGTCAAATCTCTGACCAAGGCTTTAGGCCACAGAAAGGTTTACTGCAGAATAAGCCTTCCATTAAAATGTGCTTTAAAAGGCGTGGCTGTTCATGCAGTATATGTGGAAAATATTTTTGGACAATTAAAAAAAAAAAAAAAGCTTTCTCGGGTAAGAACCCCGATTTGATCTAGTAATGTAATGTAATGTAAAAGCGTACTTGTATAGCGCTACTATCACTCCAAGGAGCATCTTGGCGCTAATGCGGAAACCAGAGATGGAAAGAAAAACTGGTTTACTGCTCATAACAGAGGGAAGTAGGGTATTTAGATCAGAGTTTTGCATAGTATATCTGGTGCACTGTAAATCCAAGTTTTAAAGGCCTTCCTGAATACAGACTCGGAAACAATATGGCGGAGCTGAGGTGGAAGTTGATTCCATGCCTTTGAGCCTATAACTACAAGTGATTTTCCTCCCTTTGACACCAATCTAAAAGTTGGGATGGTCAACAGATTTGCGTTGGATGATCTTAGGCTACGGGAGGGAACGTAGCGCTTAAAGCCAGTTTGAAGATATTGTGGGCCTCGTGAGTGAAAGGCCCTAAAGGTAATAATAAGGACCTTAAACAGAATACGTTTGTGAACTGGCAACCAATGCAAGATGTCTAATGCAGCAGAGGCAGATGATTTCCTAGGCCACTTCAGCACCAGCCGGGCAGCCGCGTGCTGGACCATCTGAAGCTTGTGCATGACTGATTTGTTAGTTCCTGCATAAAGACTGTTACAGTAGTCCAGTCTAGATGTAATGAGTGCAACAGCAACAGTTTGCCTGGCTGAGTAGGGGAGCAAGTCAAAAAATTTCTTTAGACTTTTTATAATATGGAAACATGTGCCCGCAACTGTCAAGGATTGTTGTTTGAAAGATAGGGTGGTGTCAAATTTTATTCCTAGGTTTCTAGCTTTCATGCAGCTCACTGTGATCAGTATGAAGGTTGGTATCACAAAAGTTGCTAGGATTTTTTTGTTTCTTATGGTAGTTGGCACATAGGTCATCTCTCACTTGTTCTACAGGTAATGTCCTCTACGTTGGCTGACGTCCAATATAATGCGGTAGAATCAGGGTCGGACTGGGACAGAAAGTAGCCTTATGCGCCAAATTAAAAGTGGCACCCGTTAGTTAATTAGCTAATTAGAATGTTGGAGAAGTGGCCCTTGTTTGCAAATTGGGGCAGTTTTGAACTTGTAAAGACAAGCTGGTTAAGTGTTTTGCAAGGTATGGAAAACTGCATGGATCTGAGCTTGCTGCAGGCAATGTTTGTTTTAATTTCTGGGGAATCAACAGTAAAAGCCAGCTCATCACACCATAAACAAGCCCAAAAACAGTCAAAAAAGCAGCCCACACACTGACCTATCTGATTAGGCACTGCCTGATTGCCCTATAGATCAGTCTGACCCTGGGTAGAATGACCAACAACTTTGGTCTAAACAAACAACAGGCGTTCACATTCCCACTAAGAAGCTTTAACTGACTCTATATACATCCCAGAAGTTCCTACAATATTCCGTGCCTGACATTCAAGTGTCTAGAAGATCTAGTGCTTCCTGCACTCTCGCACATCAGATCAAGTAATCCTACAGTGCTTCCCGAGCCAAGAAGCTAGATGCCGTCATTATAAAAGAACCTGAAAAATTTGAGGTATATGTTTTGTTTTTATAGGAGACAGGAGAACATAGAATCAATATCCATTAGTTAGATGTCATCCTTTATTTCCTGAAAGGGCACTGTGTCGTACACTTTTTCTTTATTTAATGAATACGTTTATACCTTAGCTTAATTTGTAATATTTTAGCATGCAGAATGCAGGTGAGCTACTTTATGTAATGGTATATGGTTTCCCCAAGGTACAAACCAAGTTTTTATGACATTCTATATAAAAAGAGAAAGGGCAATCGCTTCTGTACTTTTAATCAAATATTTGTTAACTAATTAGGCTTATATTTTGTTTATTGGAGTACATCTAGTAGATTTAAAGGCTTCCGGCAGTTTATAATTCTGTTTTAGAGGTGTTCCCAAGGGTCGTTTTAGATACTTTTAAAGTTCCTTTTGCTCGGTGGCACCTAGGTGTGGGATCTAAGTATGTGTCAGCCCTGTCGCATAGGTGGCACACGCATGCTGGCAGGGCAATTGGTGTACTCTGATATCTGTAGGACTATAGCCCTTTTGTGGGACTCATATTCCAATAAGGAATAATACGTAGACTAGCAACAAGACTAGCAAATCATTGACTACAGTTGGGCTGGTATTCCTCTTTCCGGTGCAAAGTCTTGTATGCCTCTGAAATGGGAATACAGGTTAGACGGAAATGTTGCCCAACACTGGAGATTTTCCCACAATTTGTGGCCAGTAACATCTACTGCAAATGATGTTCGTAGATTGCACTCCTTTCTGCTTTGCACAACATAGACAAACTGAAGTGTGCATGTGCTAATTCGGTAAAACCTAGGCTCCAAAACCTTACCACTATCCAAATCTTGATGTTGTATGAATATCTCCTTACAAACAGTTTGATTCTTCCGAAAGATGCTAGAACCTGAGTTAGAATAACACGTTCCCCGGGACCTGCCCAACTCAAGAACAGATACACATTCCTTGCAACAAGCATTGCCACTCTCTCTGAAAGTGCAGAAACCATACAATACTGCGAGGTCACTGAAATGACACTGGCCCCATTTGTCAGGTTCTGCCTTTGAAGGGGTAGCAAGGTCTAACCTTCATAAGACTTGCACTTGGAGGATGGTGTAGTAGTAGAACGTGTAGTTCAGTCTGCACATGTATCACAGCAGATAAAGAGCCAAAGCAGTGGTTTATTCATCTACAGAATGAAATGAGACTTGTATTATTATTGGTATGAAATAATGTGGAACAACTTTAAGTTGCGCAGTCCCGACATTTATACTTGACCGAGTCCTGGTTCCACTGTAACTGAACTGTGCTCTACTCCTACGTGCAAAACATTGTTTACATTTCGGGGTTAATTCTCAAATTAACTTAATTTATTTGGGTAATTTGATGCCACTGGCCCTGCACTAGCTGCTAGATACTAAGTCCGTAACCCACCTGACCAGTAAATCGTAAATTAATCAGTTTCGATTTGTAGGGAGCACATTGTATTTCAATTATCAGACAGTTTACATATATTTTACATTCAAATTTTATTAGAAAAATATATATGCATAAAAACATGGTCTCTCAAATTAGTTACACATTCTTAGTTGTAAAACTATTAGATCCAAACAAATCATATCTAACATCAAAAGGCTATTCTGATTTGTAGTGTTTATAATTTGTTCAGACTCGCATGTCCAACAGCCTCAACCAACACGTGTTTCGCGGCATGAACAACTGCTTCTTCAGGGCTGGAAAATGTTTTCATATTCTGTGATCAATAAATAATATAATAAATAGTGACTATCCGTAAACATTCATCAACACATAATTACATATTGGTATCACATCTAGCTTCCATTAAATATATCACAAGATCTGAAGCTTATTCATATACACTGTAAATCAATTCATTCTCATAATAGTTTTCAACACCGTTGTAATGATTTACATTATGTTCCTGAATACCACATACGTTCAGTGTCCTATGTAGTTGATTCATCATTTTATGTTAATTGGTCAGTTCCACTCTCGGTTCAGGGAGGACTTAGCCTGGCAGTTCGGGCTGGATTGTTCCCATGAAGAGCAGGGTCAAAACTGATTTACATATGTCTGGGTACAAACTGAGGTGGCATGGTGGACAAAAAGCGATGGATTGGGATGCGACCCCTGAGCAATCTGCAGTAGTTGAAAATTAAATTAAGTTAAGCATTCTATCAATTACCTTGTAATTTTTGTATTTGCCGCCCTAAGTTCGCCGGGCATGTCTAGACGTGGGTCCCGAGCTCACTGTGCCACTGGGACCAATCTTTACCTGGCTGAAGAGTCCTAACTAGGGCTAAACCAGTCCTAGGTTGCTTATTTTCTGGTTAAGGTAAGACCTGGCCTGGCAGTTGGGCTGGACTGTTCCCATGAGGAGCAGGGCTAAGACTGATTTGCATTTGGCTGCGTCCAAATTGAGGTGGCATGGTGGGCAAAAAACTATGGATTGTGATGCGGCCCGAACAATCGCCAGTGGCTGAGATTCATTCATGCATTCCATCCATCACCTTGTTGTTGCATAACGACAACATGAGGCATAGGTTATCAGATGGACAGAGCACCAGGAGACTTTCAAACCTACACTAGACTCCGAGGCGACCGAGACGCTGAGCCTCGTAGCTTCTCCATGAAACCTCAAATCTGGTGATCGATAAAAGTACAATGTAGGAACAGGTATTGGCTAAAGCACTTAGTTGTCTAAGATGCACTGTAAACTGGTAATTCTGCTTTGCTGCCCCCAATTCAGGAACTGTCCTATGCTAATTTGTGGTTATTACAGAAGGTGCCATTTTCTTGTTGGGAGGAGGGTTCAAGAAGCTGTCTCTTAAAACAGGTGGACTTAATCTGTATGTGCATGTCTTTTACCTACAAACTGCTCTCCCATATCCAGATTTAGCCTCGCACAGCTGCAAAGTAAAATGCCCTTTCTTTCTATCCTTCACAGGCATTTGAAAATATTTGCCCATGACATAAGGATCTCCAACATCTTTCCTGCCTTTTGTGCGTTTTGCATCAAAGTTATTGTTTATGTTCTTGCTTATGATTGCCCCTGTGAAGGGTCAGATTATAAGACTGCCACATACTGATGCTGGAAAGCACTGGGAATCGCAGCTTATAGACAAGGCTTCTAATTCTACCATCTACAATCTACTTTGTATTTCACTGAATTGTCTGAATTCAAAATTAGGATTAAGATGGCAGGCGAAGCAGAAAACTCCTACACGCAACAGTCCGAGTTTGGGATAAAGTAATAGTGCAAGGATGCTTACATTGAGACTGAGCTACTGGTTGAAATGGGGGATGTAGTCACTATTACTTTATCATACGAATAGTGAATCTTGATGAAGCCCGTCTGGTCACACTGATGCTCTTCTGAGCAGAAAGAGGAATACCTTTGCGGGGATTGATGCTGCTTTACTGTCCTTTGTAAGTGTTTTTGGAGCAGCTGGAGGCGAACAATGATCAGATGACTTCGCTATTGGTCTTGCATGCTCACCATATGATGAAGTACATGTAAACCCCCGTGTAGAATTGCCCAAAGGAGGAGCCTTCCCTAGGATTGGTGGGAAGAAGATGATAACTGTAAGAACTTGGCATCCATGCACTAGTCTACAGAATAGAAAGGACAACTGTTGCACCAAACACTGTGGAAGTGGAAATAGGAAGCACAATATCTAAGTATGGAAGCGCAGAACCTGAATGTGCCAGAAAAACTTGGAAGCCTGAAGGGTTGAGCCAGCAATGTTGATTGCTGAACTCCCTCTATTCTTCCTCCAAGAATCAATCTCATGCTCGTTGGATAGCAGGCTCTTGGAAACTGGCTAGAACAATTGTGAAAGGAAGTTGCACTGCAACAGAAACCAGGGGCTTCTGAGCAATAACAGATGGAAGTGGAAAGGCAGCTGGCAGATTGCACCAGCACACAGTGGTTGTTTGGCTTATAGTAGGCCCAACAAGTGGCACTTCATTGCCTGATTCTGTGCCTTTATTTCATACCACTATCGAGAACAGTGGTCCCTAGACGAACAACAATGGGGTAGGGGGAATGAATATAGACCCGGTCAGTACTAGATTTGTAAAACTTGTCCAGCCGGACAGAGGTCTAATATTTAATATTTTGAATCAAACAAGAATAATACAAACAACAATTCAAGTGGGACACAAGCCTGCATCCTACTAGGTCAGGAAGGACAAACAATGGGGAACACAAAAGGCTCAGGCAGAGCTGTAGGTTTGTTAAAGACACAATTTACAATATAACAAACAAATCACAAAGAAACACCTTTACACATAAAATGGCAAATTAGAGCAGTGTATCGGGTGTATAGGGTGTCGACGGCGTTTCGATCCATATACAACATAGATGGATCATCATCCGGACATTTAGAATTAGCATGTCTGTGTACAATTGCCTGTAGTAACTAAAATGATGGGAAGGAACAAGAGGAAACAAAGGGAGGGGAAATTAAAAAGAATTAAAAGAGAGCACCAAGTAAGGTACAAGCATTGAAGAAAATTACAGAAAATTGCGGGCTAGTCATTTCTGTGATACCAGAGTTAAAGAATGCTCCATGCAAAATACAATCAACCGTTGTGATTGGAGAATTAAGAGGCCGTGTGTATAGACGTGAAAACAGTGGGAGTGGAAAGAGATTAAGTAGTGCCCCGCTGCGCTTATTCGCGGGAGTATGCCGGAAGAGTCAGAATAATAAGAAAGGGCAATCGACGATGGAGGCAGCTAAAAAATTAGCCATTCGCGCAGTGGTTTGCAAATCCATAGACGGACAGAATAGATTAGAGAGAAACCTACGCGTTGACAATTTCCGCGTAGATGGAGATAGATTAACGGCTGACGGCACAGTGGGCGAGCAGCAGAACCTAAAAGAGAGAAATGAAGGACTGTAGGAGGAAGGGATGAGTTGAGAAGGCTGTCACTGAGTAAACGGACAGTTGCTTACCACGAGGAAGTCCCGGGTGTATGCAGAGGAAAACGGACCGCTTAAGGCGTCAGAGGCGATGGCGCGATGTTACCAAAATTGTGACCTGTGCATACAAAATTACATGTATTACGTGAGAAAACGGGGGGGAATGTGTTGAGTGCCAACACCGCGAGTAAATGGAGAAGGATGCTTACCCATACAGTGATGGGAAGGGGAACGCTCGGTGGCGTGTAGTTGAGATGAAAAATGAAGCCGCCAATGCGGGCTTCTGAGTCCAGACAGGGGAGCCTATAAAGGATAATGAACGAGTTCAGGCCTGAAAATGAAGGTATGTACAGGAGGTACTGAATGCTGAATGTAGGGAAGGAACGCCTACCTCAGTCTGAGTTCCTGAAAGGCAATCAGTGTGTTCCGGTGTTCGGGATGCGAATGAATGGACCCTGACAAGGGCTGGGTTATTACATGTAATGGAGCGTGATTCGGCAATACAGGTCATGTGGTCCCATGACCAAAATGAAAGACGGACTGGGACGGGTGGTGTGGTGGCGGCCATCTTGGAAGGGTCTTGGCAAAAAAGCGTAATGATAGAGTTGGAAAGTCACTCTCATAGCGAGAGAGTAGAGAAAAGAAATAAAATGCAGAACGGAGAGATAAGGAAGGAAATAACCAGAGACCGAGATAGATAAGGAGGAATCATCGAAACCTAACAACTTATTGTTTATATACATTTGCGCGTGTACTTGGCGTTCTAGTGGTTACTGAGAGAGTGCAGAGACACTCTAAAAGGGCTCCTAACTGGGCAGTGAGAGTCCCGTGCTTACGTGGCTAAGAGATAAAAAGAGCATACAGTGGCGGCCATCTTGAAAGGATAGGAAGACAGACATAAACCTTAACTATTAAATTTTAACTGTGGCTCTATATAGTAAAGCGACCAACAGCAGGGAAAGAATAGAGAGAATGTAAAATGTGAGCAATAAGAGTTCATAGCGACAGTGTTCATATACGTTGATGCAAAGAATGTCATACTTGCACGAAGGGTTACAGGTATCACCTACTCAGTACAAAAATACATTTTGCGTTATATAAGTGTAGTCTAGTCTTCAAGCTGATTCAGGCCTGTGTGTATGCTGTTAGTCTTTAGGATCCATTTTAACTCTTCTTTGTTAAGTAGTTTAGAGATGTCCCCACCTCTTGGAGGTGGCTTTACCACACTTATAACTGTCCAGCTTATTTCATTCTCTGTGTGGCCAGTTTCTTGGAAGTGTTCAACAAGAGGGGCATTCTGTGTCTTGCAGCGTAGTCTACTGCGGTGTTGGCAGATCCTGATGCATATCTTTTGAGTAGTTTGTCCAATATAGATTTTGTTATATGGACATAAGATGGCATAAACCACATTGCATGTGTTACAGTTGGAAAATTTTAGTTCGATCCTTATATTTTCAAAAACAAATTCTTTACACTCAATGGTGAAGTCACATACAATGCAGTTTCCACATTTAGCGTGCCTTTAATTCATACCACAGCAAAAGGAGCAGGAAGCCACATCTGAAGGGTCATAGGGCGCAGCTTGACTATTGTCTCACTTTACCTGGAGCCCCAGAATGGTCCTCCACAGCACTCTATGAATCCGGTCTGGCCCTGACCATTGGCACAATCATCAAAATGATGGTAAGAGTAGACCTTTCAAGGCAAAAGGAAGTTTCTGCGAGAGAAATGGATACAATGTGTGTTTATAGGAAAGTGTTGATAGCAAATGACTCCACTGGGGACACTGCTGCTGCTGTTGTTACTCTGGCCCAGAATTTGATAGATCTATTGTTGATTGAAAAGTTCTCATACCTCTCCAGGTAAAAGAAGACCGTGGTGCAAATAGGCACTTGTAGGAAAGGGCCTCTTTCGACATGGTTAGCCCCCACATTTTGCCTGACGTCTGATGTAATTTCAAACTGTAAGTGCACGGAGTCCCATCTAACCAGGCCCCAATGCCAGATCTCTTTCCCAAAAACTGTACCACGATCAGCACAGCTTCAGTTACCCCTAGAAGTCCCTAGTAAATGGTACCCCTGGTACGTAGGGCATGGGTACTAAAGAGGGTCCTCTAGGGCTGCAGCACTCCTTGTGCCACCCCAGGCATCCCTCAGCAATGCTATGCACTCTGTCATTGCAGGCTGTGTGTCTTGGTGCAGAGAAAACCGAAGAGTCGACATGGCACACAGCCTTGTGTGCCATGGCTTCCATATACTTTGTAAGATATAGGTAAGTCACCCCTACTGCAGGCCTTTAGCCCTAAGGCAGGGTGCACTATAGCCTATGTGTGGGCATATCGGCATGAGCAGATATGTCCCTACAATGTCCAGTCTATTCTGAGATGTTGTAAGTGCACAGGGAAGCCATAAAGAGTATATGGGCTGGATACTTGTCAGCACAAATTTTCCTAGCTCCATGATGGCTTCACTGGTTCCTAAAGTGTTTGGTACCAAACATCTTGTCTTCTTAAATCCTCAGTGATGCCAGTGATGGATTTATTAATAAATTCACACAGGAGACGCCTTTTAGACGGTCCCCTGAAAACCTACAGAGTTCCTGACTTGTTTTCTGACCTCATGGGGTGAGAGCCAGCGCTCTCAGAGGACAGAGACAAAGCCTGTTCTGGGCGGAGGTGCTTCACACCTCCTCCAGAACAGGACCGCCTTCCTGGGTGGGAAGTGTCAAAGGCAATGCCGCCTTTGAAATTCAACCCAGTAACCTACAGATAGTGGGGGAGGCCAATCCCCCTTCCCTCTCCACTTTTGGCGGGAGGAAAGGCGGGAACATTAGTTAGATTAGCAGGAGGGTACCCACTTAGTCTGCACCACCTTTAGGGCGGGGCAGGCGATGTGAATGCCTCTTCTGAAATTTCACTATCTTGGGATGCCCAGGGCTAGGGTTGTGTCTCCTCCCACAGGAAGTAGTCACTAGAGGTTGTAGACACCCTAAAGGAAGGTAGTCCATCAGCTACTACCTGTCTCGCCTTGTAACACCCCTAAATTTGATATTTAGGTGGCACACCAAGACCTGAACATCAGATTTGATGGACAAGAGGAGACCAGGACAAAGAAGACTCGCTGCTCGAGAACTGAAGCCCTGCTGCAGAAGAAAAAGGCACCAAACCCTGCCTGCTGCTCCCCAGACTCTATAATCGCTGCTGCTGTGTTGTCCTGAAACCTGAAAGGACTCCAAGAACCCCGCGCACCTGCAGCCTTCAAGAAATCACCAAGAAGCTCCCTTGGAGTGAAAGTATCACTCCCCTGTACACCGCAGGCACCTATCCCGTGAAGTCCGGTTTGTTGACGTGCTGCTCCCTGACGACCTTGACGCAGCACCGAAGCGAGTAAAGGCACAACCGCTCCGGAGGGTCAGGTCTGTCTCACCACCAAGTTTGGATACACCAGGACCTACCAGAGTTGTGGTGTACCAATACTCGGGATACCGAACCTCCAACGGCAAACCCTGAAAAGAGGAGTCCACTCGACTGCTGAAGTACTAGAAGCAAGCACCCGTCCAGGGACGTCGAGACACCCGATGCCCACTTCCGGATTGGCCCAGCTGTCCTGGGGTCTCCTCTCCAAGTTGCCTGCTCCTGACCTCGAGGACCTCAAGACTCATGGCTGACTGGTTCGCTCTGCACCCGGTCCCACCGGCCCCAGCACCGACCAACCAGCCCTGCTCCCCTCCTTCCCATGCCTTTGCGACCTGTTCCCTTTAAGGAGATCCACCGGACTTGAAAATGCACTTCACAGAGGGACTTACAAGTGGGCACCTTTTGTCTTTGCGCACCAGCTTTCAAGACCTCATCACCCCTGCTCCCGGCCGATCCAGGACACTCCTGAACTCCTCCTGCTGGAACTTTGGACCTGGCCCCACCATCTACCTACAACGAGAAGGTGACCATCATGAAAGCATTGCCTGAATTTCAATGCATTATTCTGCTTTTCCCCCCTATTGTTTCCTATGGTGCGTAATTGCGCATAGAAGTGATATATTTATTGAACTTTGCAAAAATTGTATCTCCGAAAGTACTTACCTTTAGAACTGTGTTTTCTGATCTTAAAGATTATATAAATATCGATATTAATTTTACAAATTGGTCTCGGATATATTCTTGAGAGTGTGTGTCTTATTTATTGCCTCTCTGTGTACAACAAATGCTTAACACTACCCTCTGATAAACCTAACTGCTCGCCCACACTACCACAAAAAGTGAGTTCGTATTATCTACTTTTACCTCTACCTGCCTTTTGGGGATTTTCCCGCACTCTCTACATAGTGTACTTCATTTTAGTACAGAGAGTAGGTTTTCTACAGCACTCAATTGGCTTAGCCTGCTGTGAGGAAACTGGAGAAGTAGAAACACCACTGCTTTGAGAGTTTTTAATCTGGTAAGATACCCTTCCAGGTCTCCCTGGTCACTCTTTCACTTTTGTTCCCAAGGTTCCAGGCACCTTGTAATTGTGGTAGGGTGGCAAGCTTTTTTGGTCCCTTCCTCACCACCACCCACTCATTCCAGCTTTTTAACTGACTTTGCTTCGGAAATGAAAAACGTTGCCCTTGTTGCTTCACTGACTATCCACTAACATTATATAAAGATCACGCCATCTAGGTTTAGGTATGCAGGTTCTTTATTAGGAGCACCTCACATTCACCAGCTATAGGATCTTGGCTCAACTGCCAGATCTGGAACTATACTCGCATCACCTCAATGGACATGGAATGCAGCCCAACATTCTGTGACAGCATTCTATAAGAGGAGCCATCTAGAAGATACCATACACCTTCTTCCCCCAACAATACAACCAATAAAAAACATAGCTAAATTACAAATTCTAAACATGCAAACTTACAAAAAACGTAAAATACATTGTACTGTTAAAAAAAAAAAAGGAACAAGGCAATAAAAAAACAATATAATTCAGTTCCAAAATTACAAACTAGACATTTTGTAAGAGGAAAAATAAAACAACAAAGTAAAGGAAATGCAAAGACAAAGAAAATGCATCATGGCACAGAAATGAAAACAAAGTCACTTACTCTATGAAAGATGATGACCCTTTGAATGCCACCACCTGGTTCAGGTTCCAAAACCTCCCATCTTCTACCTTCACAGCATTGTGATATCTTTTCACCATTTTGAAGAGACCCAATAATTTTGACACACAGCTAGTTTTCACTGATTTCTTTACCAATACTTGGTCACCAACATTAAAGTTGCGCTGTGTAACCGTCTTACGTAGATCATAGTTGGACTTGAGATCCGCAACAGACTTCATTTATCTCCTCAAACCATTATACACATCCCACTGGACACAATTTCCTTTACCTCAGGTCTTTCACCCGGGACACATTTCTGTGTTGACTTTATTTCCTCTAAACATTTCAAGAGGAACTTTACCCATTGTAGAATGTGGAGTAAACCTATAGGCACACAAAATCTCTTGAGACCATTTTCCAGTTCCTACCAGCACTCATCTCCAATTAAACATGCTCTTTGATTGCTCTATTAAACCTCTCTACTGTTCCAATTCCTTTGGGATGATACTATGAACGTTTTCTGTGTTTGATTCCCTTCTTTTTGGGAAATGTTTCAATTTCTCTAGAAACAAACTGCAGCCCATTTTCTGTAAGCATGATGTCTGGCAAACCTTCTCTTCTGAATTTAGTTTAGAAACTCTAACTTTTTGTCTCTGTACTGCACACAACTCCAGTCTCAGCTCAAGAAAACTGATCCATCAGAACAAGCAGATAACAATTAGTTCCCTGACCATGCAGAGGACCCACAATGTCCACCGCAATGGTTTCCCATGGTTTCGTGGGAACATCTCCCTTCTCACACAGTCCAGACATTCCCTTACCAACCTCTAAATTTGTAAACCCATGTCAGGCCACCAATAGTTCAATCTCACCCTTGCCTTTGTCTTACTCATATCTTGGTGTCCCTCATATCCTAGCACCATGACTTTCTCTCTAAGTATCTCTAGAACCACTAATCTCTTTCCTCCTAACACAATTCCATTCTCACATGACAATTCATTTTTCACTTTCCAGTACCCTGGTAACTGTATATCCTAGCATAAGTCCAATCTCCACCCCTCACGTATGGCTCTGTTCACCTTTTGCAGCACAGGATCATTCTTCACTGCCTCTAACTTGTCTTCCTGCAAAATGGCTCCTTCAGAGACCACACACACTTTCATATATGTTCTTCATAGTCATCATCACTCTCTTCTACCAGCGAGGTAAGCCTAGACAAACTGTCTGGTACACTATTTTGAACTCCTGGAGCATACTGAATATCAAATGCATAATCTTGCAACCCCACAACCCATCGGCGTATTTGCATGGAAATGGCATCAAGTCATTTCTTGCACAATAATTCCACTAATGGTGTATGGTCTGTCATTATCATAAAAAATCTTTCCCCACAAGAAATTCTTAAATTTTTTTTGACGGTCCAGAAGACACACAACGCTTCTTTTTCAATTGACGAGTAATTTGCTCAGCTCCCCGCAATGACCTAGAGATGTAATCATTTGTCTTAAAATCACATCTTTCTCGCTTTGCATAAACATAAACCTAAAGTGCTGGCATCTGTCAATACAATACATTTTTTAGATGGATTGAAATATTGTAAATTCTCAGTTCGCACCAGACTCTCCTTGACATTCACAAATTCTCTTTCACATTCTTCCTCCCACTTGAACTCCTTTCCTTTTTTAAGTAGCTGTCTCATTTTGTATGTTTTTAGACAACAAATTCGGTACAAATTTGGCATGAAACTCAACCATGCACAAAAAGGACACAAGTTTGTTCTTTTTAATTGGACTGTAAAGAGTCTGGATATTGCAAACCAGATCTTTCTTGGAAGACATGCCTTCATGATTGGTACAGTGTCTCAAATATTTAATTTCCTTCGCGCTAAACTTGCATTTGCTCATCTTAAGCATTAGACCATTCTTACTGAGCGTCTCCAGAACCCGTTTTACCCTGCCATCATGCACTTCTTGTGACTGTTCATAAATTAGAATGTTGTCCTGGTAGTACTTTACTCCTTCCATGTCGCCAAACAATTTATACATCACTCTCCGGAAAACTGCTGCTGCAGACACCAGACCCAACGGCATCCTCACAAAGCGGAATGTTCCAAAAAGGGTGATTAAAGTAGTAAGGTCTTTAGATTCCAAGTGCAATCTAATCTGGTGATACGCAGCAGTGAGATCCAGAGTTGTGAAGAATTTGGCACCATGCAATAAAAATAATTTCAGTGATATTGGACAAAGGAAAATGATCAATTACCACAGAATTGTTCAGAGCTCTTAAGTCCACACACAATCTGATCTCGCCAGATTGTTTCCAAGCCACAAAAATTTGAGCAACCCACTCTGAAATCTCGACAGGTTCAATTATTACTTAAGTACATAGTCTCTTCAGTTCAGATTCAACTGCATTTCTCATAGATCTAGGTACCGATCTCACTTTGTGCACAACAGGCAAAGATCCCTTTTGAGCCTTATTAGATGCACATAACCTTTCAAGCAACTTCTTCCCTACAAAACACTTCTGGGAACTCCTCAACAAATCCAGGTTGAGTTCCCATTTGAAGAATCCTTTGTACATCCTTACCCTGTACTTCATTTATGTAATCTTTCCTGAGTCTAACTGGGGGAGAGGCATTAGGATCTAACAAAATTCCTAGCTCTTTCTGGTGAGGCCAACTGAGTACACTGTCTCCTTTAACAGGAACATACATTTTTCCCTTAATCTTACTACTCAGAAATCTTATTTTTGCCTCAAAAAACCCATTAATTCTAAGATTTGTCCACCATAACCACCAGGTATGATGTCCGATACCACACCACTCAACTCTTTTTCAAACACTTCATTTGACACGAGGGAGCAGGCCCCTGAGTCTACCAGGGCTTTTACATACAAATTATTGATTACAATAAAATATTTAGGGTGTTTCTTTTTCTCAGTTCCAGTAGACATTGACGAGATAATATCATCTAGGACTTCTTTAGGTTCAGAGGAAATTAGCCCACACTTTCTCTTTTCCCATATAGTCTTCCCTGTTGACAGCCCTCACCTCTATTTCTGA
Source organism: Calotriton arnoldi (assembly GCA_963921515.1). NCBI lineage: Eukaryota > Metazoa > Chordata > Amphibia > Caudata > Salamandridae > Calotriton > Calotriton arnoldi. Next base: position 1,147,999 of record CAWUFW010000091.1, read on the forward strand.
GCCTACATTTTGCAATACACCACATTCGTTGAAACTTTTGACACGAGTACATCATTTCAGGTATACTTTGAGAGATGAATGAATGAGGGGTTTGTAAAACGCAGGACCTACCCCTACAGGGGTATCTCCGCGCTAGCAGCGAACATAAAAACAAGGAGGTGGAAAGCTAGTCTGGCTAAAAAAGTCCGGTTTTCAGTAGTTTTCTGAATTTAGGCAAATCAGGACACACACGTAACGCAAAGGGGAGTTTGTTCCAAAGGCGCGGGGCTACATAGGCAAAAGCTTTCCCACCCGCACGGAGCTTATTGATCCGGGGTACTACAAGTAGAGCTTTTCCACTAGAACTTAACTGTCTATTGGGATGATAGGGGACAAGGCCATCGGTGATGTACCTGGGTCCACTGTCATTAAGAGTTTTGTGAATCAAACAGCAAATTTTAAACCTGATTCAACTCCGAATAGGAAGCCAGTGTAGGCTTTTTGGTAATGGCTGGGAAGGAGTTCTGGGTGGTTGATTTAAAGCCAGTCGAGCTGCCATATTCTGCACTTCCTGGAGCCTATTTAGTGTTCCCTCGTTCGCGGCACCCAGAAGTGCATTACAATAGTCCAGTCTACTAACTACTAGGGCTTGGAGCAGGGTCTTGCGTGCCGATAGGGGGAGAAGATCGAACACTCTCCGTAGGAGTTTTAGTAAACCAAAACAGGTACCTGACACGGCTGCCACCTGCTCCTTCATAGCTAGAGAAGGGTCCAAATACACTCCTAAGTTTTTAGCCTTGTTGGTAGGCACAGGAGCGGGGCCTAATTCTGCCGGCCTCCACTCTGGGGACCAGAGAAGTTGAGCTTTGCCAAATAGGAGAACTTTGGTTTTGTTGGCATTCAACTGGAGAAAGTTCTTTGACATCCAGTTGGAGATTGCGCGCATGCCCGCTGCAAACTTCTGCTTGGTAACATCTGAGTTGTTATCAAATGGAAACAGGAGCTGCGTGTCATCTGCATATGAAAAAGGGACAAAGCTGTGATCTCTGATGATCTTTGCCAGGGGAGCCACGTATATATTAAATAACGTGGGACTAAGGCACGATCCCTGTGGCACCCCTTTGTTCAGAGGTTTAGCTCCGGAATGAAAATTCCCCAGGTTCACAGTTTGGGTGCGTTGTTCCAGGAAGCTGGAAAACCACTGAAAGGCAGACCCCACTACGCCGATTTCCATTAATCTTTGTAGCAGTCTATGATGTGCCACAGTGTCAAAAGCTGCGGATAAATCCAGCAGCACCAGGGCTATAGCTTTGTCCTTATCTAGGGCCAGCATAATAGCGTCTGTGACACCAAGCAGGGCCGTTTTGGTCGAGTGTTTAGGTCGAAAGCCGAATTGTGAGGGATCCAAGCATGGCTGAGCTTCCATGAATTTCATGAGCTGCGCATTGATATGTCCCTCCATAAGTTTGCTCAAAAGAGGAAGGAGAGAGATAGGGCGATAGTTGGACAGTTCTGAAGGTGCTAAGTTTTTTTTTTAGTTTTTTTTTTTTATAATTGGTCAAATTTGTGCAGCTTTCCACGCCCGGGGTACTGTGCCCTCACTCAGTGAATAGTTAATAAGTGAGCCAATAGGAGAGGCAAGAGGCCGCGCCAATAAGGCAAACCATTTTGCCGGCATTATATCACTGGGAGATCCTGATTTTGCTGCTTTCAGCAATTCTTCTACTTTGGAGTCCTGTAGGGGAGGAAAACAGGCCAGCACGTTTCCTGCTCTGGACTCTATATGGGGTACCGTGAGAATATCACTGACGCCTAGCCTACTAGGAAAAGTATCATAGATTTTTTCAACCTTATCAACAAAGAAATTAGAAATATTGTCACATAAGGTCTGGGAGGCAGGGATATGATTATTGCAGGCCTTATGAGAAGTAAAAGATTTGAGAATAGTGTATAGCTGTTTCCCTGAGTTCCCAGCTTCAGTTAATTGCGCCAGGATGTATCTCTCCCACGTCAGCTTGATATTTTTATGATACGTATTGGATGCTGCCTTCAGGGATGTGGAATTCCTATAGCTCGACGCCCGGGACATATTGTTTGGGGTCAAGGGCAACAAGTTTTCATTTGTATTTTGTCCTTGGGACAAGTAGGCCCAACCCCCTACAACACAAACCCTTTGGCTGCCAGATTACAGTGCCACATTGTGGATCAGGAAAGGGCATTGTCTGCAGTTAAGGTAATATTTGTGTCCATGTGTTAATGGTGTTCAAACTTGTATTTATGGTTCATTAATGCAAAGTCTTTATTATTAGGGTGAGCGCTCCAAGTAAATGTTGTAAGCTCCAACTGCACTACTGACAGTGGTTCCAGTATAAAAATGTGTACACATGTTTTCAATGTTTAGCAATATGGGGATATGCAGAATGCTCCCAGAATGCTCTCTGATTAGATGCAAATATTTGCAGAAGCTTGAAAGCAAGATTGAGGATTCTTTGCTTTCAAAATAAAATGTTCACAAAAAATGCAAAAACATTTCACTAAACTACTGTAAAATTTTAGGTACCATTTCTTTGCAGCATCATCTAGTAAAATTTGTTGATGTATGCTAGTATTTCCCAAAAATATTCATACTGGAAAATCAGTGTAACCAGTTTTAATAAGATTGTGGGAAACATAAAAATAAACAAGCATTGGTAAAGCCAGCAGGTCTGAAATTGTTGGTCAGCCTTTTGGTTTTGTCAACGCGTGACTTGTTTTGGTATGGTTTTGTAAAACCTTATTGGTGTGGGAGTTGCCGGCCCTCACCATTATAACAAACATTGGCAAAAGCAAAAATTGTTTTGGGATCAAAAAGCAAACATTGCCACAGTAGTTCCTGGCACTGAACAAAACGACTGTGTCGATATGGTCCTTGAGAAAGAACAGAATGCTGTCACTTACAGTGAAGCTAGTTGATAGAGCGAGACAGAATTTTAATAGACACAAAAGGTTATGGTTAACGCCAAACCTAATTAGGGGCCCAATTATTAAATAAAGTCTCAAAAGTGCACCCTTGTTCTTGCATTAAGTGCAGATATACAGCTTTTGTGAATTCACAAGACTTTACAGAAGTAGGCCAAGAAATAGTACTCCTAGAAAATATTTGTGAACTGCATTTTAGCATGAGGAAATATGCAGGTGTAGATTTTGCTCATGCGAAAATCTTAGTGTTTGCAAGTTCACTTTCCCTCCAACCACTTTTTTCCCAACCCTGAAAGAAGTTTTGTGTCTGCCATTGTCAGGAGTAAATTTCCAACCTCTCAGTATGGGAAAAGATTAGAAAAGAGTTGGTGAAAACCCTTAAAACATGCAAGTTAGTAGGTTTGCACAGACTCAAAAGGGCATTCCAACCCTGGAACTGTTGCTTACCATTACCTTCGGCCACAGTATGTAGATCTGAGGAAACGTGCCAACATAAGGGGATTGCTAGTATTCAAACCCTATTATGGAAGGAGCCATGGCATAATCAGAGAGGCTATTTCAGAGCTCTTATATAATGAGATTGCTGCCATAATTTGTCGCCGCACTACATGGCACAAAAGGGACCAGTGGATTTAGTTACAGGACAAGTAGATTTATGAAGCAACCTGCCCCATGGACAAGTAGATATTTTATTAAATTCCACACCCCTGCGCCTTAAAGATTTCTTTCTCTGACTGGAGATGAGACTTGCGCCAGGTTCTTTCTAATTTTTTTACAGAGCGATTTTTCTTTACGTAATTCTTGGGAGAACCACACTGCCTGTTTCCTTTCCAATTTGGGCTTTGATGGTTTTAAAGGCACTGATAGAGCGCAGTGATATTCTGAAAATTGTAGGGGTACATTATATTCACGAATAGTCCGTACCCGCATATATTCTTATATGTGTTAATCTTAGTTAGTAACTTGTGTTGTAATAATCCGTGGTAAATGAAATGTTAGGATGAGTTGTGCCATTCAAGAAACGTAAAATGGCATTTAGAGGGAATTATGTAATTTTCGATGTTCATTTTAAATGCTTAACGAAGTAGCTCATGTGTAATGTAATGCATTAGATTTAAACGTGCATCATGTTGAAGTTGCACACGTATAGGTGATTAATTGTGCTTTAAATGATGAAATGTAGTGCTTGCAGATGTAACATTTTAAATGTGTGTTTAATTTGATGTCAAAGGCCTAGATGGAGTATTTGCTCTCTCGTGTTATGAAAGGCCTATTCGTTTTCCTTATGTTAGCTGGTTTGCGTAGGCCTGAAATGCATTTTCCCCTGGTAAAGCTCTCATTTGGAGGCAGTCAGCGAAATTCATGTGCGTGCAAGGTTGTTCCGTTCTCATGTTCTCGTTGCAGGTGCAAGGACACGGTCCTCGTTAGTTAAAATAACGCCTTTGTTTAGGAGTTTGGTATGGAGGAGACCTGTTACAAAGTATTCAGGAATGCCGATAATTGGGAGCCGATATTTTCTTTTGCTGGAGAAGCCTGCGACCCAAGGACACACCAACCGTCGCTGGACCGAGTCCAAGTTTTGGTGGAAAATTACCTACGAGAGGTGCATGGCCAGAGGAGGTGTTTCAGGGGCGTGTCTATCAATTGTGCATTTTCTATTGGGGACAGTGCCCTGAGGGATGAGTTAGCAGAGAGCCGTTAGAGGGGTAGAAGGAAGGGATCGATTCTTAGAATGAAGACTTAGAACGATTTTGTAATCTGGGCTTTACAACGTGAGTGTACTTCTTAGGAAGTCTTCACAAGCTGACATCTTTTCTTGATCTTGGTTGGGAAAATGTTAAGTAGGGATGCCACTCTAAGGATAGTGTAGGGATAGATTAACGGATTTCCAGCACAGCCACTAATGAAGACCAATATAGATGTTGGTGCAGTTATTGCCTGTTTAGTATTTTTGGAATTGCTTATTCTCTTTATGTTGTATCGGATTAGATTGGTCGTAGGATGGACTTTGTATTAGTGCCTATGTATTTTTACAACCTCGTCCTGAGGTGTTTGTATGTTCAGATATTTTTGGTTTTGTAATAAACCCCTAAATTTGGAATTCGGAGTCAGTGATCTTTTCTGAGTTTTATATAATTGGTCCATGTTAGGTTTGCATGAATGTATTGTTTCTCCCCTTTACACTTCTCAGCAGGTAATAAAGGTCCAGTCGACCGAGGGTTCCTAGTAAACTTTTACAGTGGAATCCGGCGTTATCAGCACTATAGTATCTAAAGACGACTCTATGGCATGATGAAGTTCATCGAGTCTACTATCAATATCTCTAGACTTAGCGTAGTCAGGAGATACTGTGTTTTATCATGTGCCTTTTGTGTGCAACTCTTGAACCACTGTGTTTTTGTTTTTGTTGGCTATTGTGCGTCCTTTATACTTTTTGCCTCTTTGATTTTAATTAGGAAGCATTATTGGCGCTGTGCAAAGTGATTCTTTGATATTTATTATTAAATGTTAAATGTTAGAAACAAAGCAGCACCTTCCAATTGTATAAAATATTACACCTCTGGCAAAGATGAACAAGCATTTGCAATGCAATAGGTCTAGCATTTATGTGAGTTTGAGCTATTGGCATTGTAAATGACAATGCCTTTATTTATGCTTTGGTTTTTAAAACATAAATAAAGGCTTTGTCATTTACAATGCTAATAGCTTAAACTCTCAGAAATGCGAGACCTATTGCATTCCAAATGCTTGTTATTTTTATGTCGCTGATTAAACAACTGCAGGCCACCTTCAATGTTGGTCTAAGTGACTAGCGAAGCACTGCTTCTCAAAACACGCATTCAGCGTTTTCGGAAGTAGTTTCTGTGAGTCTTTGAACATGCGTACGTAAACTAGAGCTGATCTCCACTCCCCACTGACAGTTATTGTAAATTTAACGGCCCTCCAAACACGGTACTATTATGCTTTTACTTACTTGCCGTAAACTGCTTGTAATATTGCAGTCTACTTTATTTCTATAGGCCGGGCATGAGATAAGCTTCTGAGGCTTGAGAGAACGTCACTCCCACCAGCATCGGGGAGGTGCATTTTGCTTTCCGAGGTGCTCCTACCCAGTCATCGCCATTATAAAGATCATGCCATCCCGGTTTAGGGATGCAGGTTCTTTATTAGGAGCACCTCACATCCACCAGCTACAGGATCTTGGCTCAACTGCCAGATCTGGAACTTTACTCACATCACCTCAATGGACATGGAATGCAGCCCAACATTCTGTGGCAGCATTCTATTTAAGAAACCATCTAGAGGATACCTCACTTAGTTATCCTGTTTCCTTTTCTTACCAACCTATGCTTCACCGAATTTTCAGCACCCATGTGTCATATACATTGACCTTACAGTTGTCATCAGCTGGATGTCGGTTGATTTGCATGGACTTCATGAATTATATCTATGTCATGGGGCAGTGAGGGTTAACTCCTTTCTGTTCGAGATAGGTTCCACCATATTGATATTCAACTGTTCTTGCTAAAGGAAGGATTGCAAGCACAACGTTATGTAAATTTATTCCTACCCTCAAAGGCAAATTCAGATTTTCTGTATACATGTTTGCTCTGGCTTACTTTACCTGCTCACTGACAATCGTTAGATTATGATGAGTAGTTCAAAAAATGTATAAACAATAAAGAATCGATTCTGGTCCTCATCTGCTGCACAAACCCTTCCATAATTATGGCTGCCCTCTAAGGAGTTCAGTAAACTGAATGAGTCCCCCAGGGTTGAAGTGAATCTCATGCAGATAGTCTATCAATATGGAGGTTTAGATTGTTAACCACCCACTTGATTATGTCCCATATGTAGACAGTGCAGGGTTTTATTTATTGACCAACCAGTGTGATGCTCATCTCAGTTTTGTAAGGCGTCTGTTTTCTAGTCTTGCTCCCCTATGTCTATAGAAGTGTTTGATCATATATTTATTTAGAGGGATCTTGTAAAATGCTGCACGTCACTTTTTGCTACTTAAGACCACTGATGAATATGCAGTGCCCTCACTTTAAAGTGTTCACTGCTTCCATGAAGAATGGTGGGACGTAGCCTAAATGAAGAAAAAAGAAAATGGTTGATTATTCTCCATTGTCTACTCGATCCTCTGGGTGTAGAGCACTTCTCTTGCTTGAATGGTGGATGTCACTCAGGCCTTGTTATTCAGCTTCACCACTGTTTTAATTGCTTCTCTAGTTCCAGAACAACAAGCAATATCTCCAAGTTGTAAAGAATTTTACAGTGTATCTAGTTTCCTTTTCGTGGCAATTTGATTGACGTCAAGTTCTTTTTCAGATTATCTGTGAGCACCTCTGTCAATTTTCTATGGCGGAGTATAGGTCTAGGGATGCAGAAGATTTTTTAAGGTCTGTCGTAATTATAAATCACCTGTGGTGTGGGGCAAGAATGATGTTGCTTGATTGAAATCTCTTGTTTGGTTGGTTAAGTCCAGGTATGGTTGGTAAAGTGACTTGATGCGGTAACATTTGAATATACATCACTCACATTCAAGAATTAGAGTGGATTTCATATTCACTTTGGGACATCTCTTTGCATTTGAGGGGCATTCTCAATGTACAAAAGCAGGAATTTGGCCCATTAACGTGGTTGTTTTTTGTTTGGAAAGTGCCCTGGTTGGAAAGAAATTTGCCTCTCTCCCTGCTGCTGGTGAATAAAGTGAGGCAGAAAGGGGTTTGGTTCTCTTTTGTGTTCACAGGAACGCACCTTGTCGATTCTATCAGAGCAGTGAGTGGCCCCTGAAAACAAACATCTCAGTTCCTCTCCAAACTCACGTGAATCACCCACAGCTCATCTCCATAATCCTATTGCCCTGTTGTTGGAAAGTGATTAAAAGCAGTTTAAAATGATGCACTGTTTTTCTTACTGACCTATCTTCATCTTTGTTTGCAGATGGATTTCCATAAAATGAGTGCTGTGTGAATTCCATTGTATAAGCTGATGGTGAATGAAGTGCAGAAATGAAGAAGTGTTTCCTGGTAGAGCCCGTGGTGGTGCTCTACTGCTTCGCTTCTTACCTAACCTTCCCACTGTTGCAGCAGTATGTCTATCGGCGGCTATGGCAAGAAACCACCAACTCCAGTTTAGGAGAAAACCAGACTTCTAATGATTGTGAGACAAACAAATCCAGCCCTTTCTATATAGACCAAAAGGTAAGACGTATGTAGATGAATATATGTATGTCAGCTCCACTGGATGCCATTGAAGGATGAGTAGGCACTTGCTTTAGTAGGCTAACTGCATCAGTTTTTATCATCAAAGTACCTTGATGCTATAGATGAAGATTAATAGAGGAATAAATCTTACGTTCAAAGAACTGTAACTTTTAGCAAAATTGATTCCTTCCACAGAGTGCGGGCTAATGTGTTCCAGGGCATAGTGGCGGTGATGGAGAAAATTTGGGCCCCATTTCTAACACACCTGGTTGTTGATGGTTCGAACCCAGTTGCTTGCCAGGACCTGTAGTACAGCAACATTGACAGATATCAGTCTTCTTTTAGAAGTCAGTGAAATTTGGCTGCCCAATAATCTGATTTTATGTGGGACAACTTTGTACACACTAGTCAGAGCTTTATTTGTTGATACACTGGCAGCCATTGCAGAGATCTGAGTTTTTAAGATTTAGTCAGTAAGAAATTGGGTTACTAGTTGAGGGGGATAAGTACCCACCTCAAGGAATAATCACAGTAGTTGTCTGGATGAACCACTAAAGTCACTATATAAATCTGAGCTCAACACCTCCAGTAGCAATGGCACAGAGTAGACAGGCTTAACTTAGAGGCAATTTGTAAAGTATGTATGCAGTAGTAACACAGTCTAAAGTCAGAATGCAAAACGAATCAGAAAAATAGAGTAGAATTTATTAAACAAAATGACAAAAATCCAATAAGGGATCCGGAGATATGGATTTTTAAAGTTTTAAGTAGAACCAGTGCCAAGACGCACAAAGTGCCTATCGTAGTCAATGGTCACAGTAACCTGGGATTTGATGCTGACCATGGTGGAACATGGGTTGGATACACTAGTCTGGTTCATCCTGGTCAAAAAGTTTACACCCTGACTTTAGTCTTTTAAGTCCCAATCCCCCATATGAGTACACATCTAAAGCCCCCAGGACCTTAGGGGAGGCACTTAGAGAATCACAGGGTGGCAGGCAGAGTGCAGTCCAGGTCCAGCTGCCACTGATCAGCTGGGCAGTTACAAAAAAGGAGCTTGTGGTTTCCCTAAAGCTTAAACAGAAGGTCAGGGCTTTTGACGCTTGCAGTCCACTTCTTTTTCCTGGGTACAAGACAGAGCAGGACCAGTCCTCAAGGACTGTTCTCAGATTGAATACAGCAGATTCAGTCCTCTTCTGATCTTCTTAGGTCCAGGAGCTTTCTGAAGTGGTTGCCTGGAGATGCCACATTTATTCCTGGCACAAGCAGGTGCACGGGAGAGAACCCTAACTCATGAGGTAAAGGTTCCCGGGGCTAATCTGACCCACTTTAGGCATTTTCAAGATGACCAAAGGCAGCTCTTATTGCAAAAAAGGTTGGAGACCCCTTCTCTACAGTTTCGGGTGTATAATTTGTAGTTGTAGGTACAGGCCTAGAGAAGGGCGCCCTCTTCATTAACACTGAATTTTTAATTATGGGTCCTCAAATTGCTAAATTAGGCAGGGAGAATAGATGCGAATTACATCAGGGCTGGACTGGCCGTAGCAGGCACTGGGCGTTTCCCCGGTGGGCCCCCGGGGGCTGGGAGGGGAGGGGGTGGGCGGTTTGGGCCTCTGGGGTGCCATTTTTGTTACCGGGGACCTGCAATAACTGCCCCTTGTAACAAAATCGGCCGAAACCGGCCCTTGCAATCAGCTCTGCCACATACCCCCTACTTTCCCCCCGGGGGAAAAGTAGGGGGTATGTGGCAGAGCTGTTTGCAAGGGCCGGTTTCGGCCGATTTGTTACAGGGGGCAGTTATTGCAGGTCCCCGATAACAAATGTTTGTTACAAGCGTGGGCTGAAAATCCAGCACTGTGAGTTATTCTAATGAGGTTAGTGTTTGTATTGTAACTGTGGCTTTGAGTAAACACATTTAAGTATGTTGATGTGTCTCACTTGGAGAGCAGCAGATGTTCTGTGCTTCTATTCTTACATTAAAAAATATTCAACAATGTTTCAGCTAAGATCTGGTTCAATGAGGCCATCATCAGATTGAGATATTTGATATCTGCCTGCTGTGTTTTTTCCATCTTCTATTTCATCAGAGAGATGTGGTATAAAATGATGAGATCTAGTTGATTAGATACTATGTACCATAGGGCAGTGACATGCGATAAACTTTCTTTCAGTTCCTACTTCATGTCCTCTAGTTCTTGAGTAATAAATTAAAAACTCTCTTGTTTTATGAGCAATTAAGCTAGTTACAAATAAGTACTTTAGTGTCCTTTAAATTTATTGTGGGGTCTCTCCATATATTCACTCACTCTCAAATGTTGGAGGGTCATACAGATAGGGCACTGAAGATGTGTTCATGAATACCCTCTTTGGAACTGTGGCCCATCTTTTCCTTCATGTGATACAGTGTTCTCCCAACCTAGATGGCTAGGTAACTGGACAACAGTTCAAGTTCTTATTATGGTTTGCAATATCTTTTTGGATCTTGGATTTTCAGTCAGCCTGACGAATTCTTATTTTGTTCCTTTCCGCATGCTTCAGTTTATATGAACAGTGACAGATTTCACTGAGTTTTGCATTTCCATCTCCAGGAAGGATTATATTTGTGAACTGTACCATGGTATATTTTTCCATTCATCATGCTTCTTCAGTGTGGTAGTTTTAGAGACTGAGGTCTGATGACTTTTCTTGCATCCTTAGCATACCCTTGGGTAGGCTACAGATGAGACTTTGTAGTACTATCTGGGTCAGAAATAGATCCTATCTCTAGAGCCTCATTCCCAGCCAAGTGTTGGGGCCTCTTTCTTGTAGTCTCTATTGTCATCACTGTTGAAATGGGTCTGTTTTCATGTCCTATAAATTCCACACTAATCCCAATATGACGAGTTGTTCATTACGAAAGTCACAAGACCCACTGACATTTTTCTAGGCCTGCGGTCCTGTCATACTTTTCTCTGGCGGGAATGTTGCTCAAATCTCAGTGGTGTTTTACCTAATGAAGCACTGAGAAACTTTGGCTGGTTCCTATTGCAATTTAACAGTTCAACTTTGCTATTAGTCACTTGACAGCAGCATTCTCCAATAGAGGACCATCTACAAGAGAAGAAAAACGTGGAGGCAAATTTTTGTAGCAGACTGAATGATGAAACTGATTCTTTCAGATCTCTCAGTAGCCTTCAACACCATTAACCAAGGTCAAGCTAGTTTTCCAGGAACAGTTCCTAGCTGGTTAAAGTAGTTTTTTTACTTTAAATCCCAAGAACTCTGCTGCCTGCCAACAACCTCTTCTTCAAATGTCTTGATTCTCAATCAATCAATCAGGGGTTTGTAAAGCGTGTTACTCACCCGTGAGGGTCTCAAGGTGCTGGGGGGAGGGGGCGTGGCTCTGTTGGGGTCATCTGAAGAGCCAGGTTTTGAGGTCTTTCCTGAACTGGGGCAGTGTAGGGCTTTGGTGGAGGGGGAGGTGGTTCCAGGTCTTGGCTGCGAGGTAGGAGAAGGACTTTCCACCCGCTCTGGCCCTGTCAGAAGCGTGGGACTGTGGCCAGGGAGAGGTCGGCTGATCGGAGGTTTCTCTTGGGGGCGTGGAAGGAGAGACGATTGTTGAGGTATTCTGGTCCGATGTTGTGGAGGGCCTTGTATGCGTGCATGAGCAGCTTGAATGTTATTCCTCTTTTGACGGGGAGCCAGTGGAGGTCGCGGAGGTGTTGGGTGATGTGGTTGTGCCGGGGGAGGTTGAGGATTAGTCTGGCTGCAGCGTTCTGGACGGTCTGAAGCTTGCGGAGGAGTTTTTTGTTGATTCCGGCATAGAGGGAGTTGCCGTAGTCCAGTCTGCGGGTGATGAGGGCATGCGTGCCCGTTTTTCTGGATTCGGAGGGGAATGTTTTTCGGAGTATGTGGAGGGTGTTGAAGCAGACCGAGGAAACGGCGCTGATCTGGCGGTTCATAGTGAGTGATTAGTCCAGTATGATGCCGAGGTTATGTGCATGGTCCGTCAGAGTGGGTGGGTTTCCGAGGGCGGGGGGCCACCAGGTGGTGTCCCAAGCTGAGGGGGTGGAGCCGAGAATGAGGACTTCTGTTTTCTCTGAGTTGAGTTTCAGGCAGCTGTTCTACTTCCAGGTTGCGACAGCTTTCATCCCTTCTTGGAAGTTGTGCCTGGTGATGTTGGGTTCCTTGGTGAGGGAGAGGATGAGCTGGGTGTCATCGGCATAGGAGATGTTGAGCCTGTGGTTTCTGACGATGGTTGTGAGTGGGGCATGTAGATGTTGAAGAGGGTGGGGCTGAGGGAGGATCCCTGGGGTACTCCGCATCTGGTCTCTGTCGGTTCTGAGAGGTGGGGCGGGAGTCTGACTCGGTGTTCTGCCTGTGAGGAATGAGCGTATTCAGTCTAGGGCCTTTCCTAGGATGCTGGCGTCGTAGCGTCTTGTGGCTAGTGTGCAGTGGGAGATGGTGTCGAAGGCTGCTGATAGGTCCAGGAGGATGAGGGCTGTTTGGCCCTGGTCGAGGAGGGCGCGGATGTTGTCAGTGGCGGTGATAAGGGTGGTCTCGGTGCTGTGATTGCTGCGGAATCCGGATTGGGAGATGTTTAGGACATTGTTGGCTTCGATGAAGTGTGCTAGCTGGGTGTTTACAGCATTTTTTATTACCTTGGCTGCGAATGGAAGCATAGAGATGGGCTGAAGTTCTTGAGGTCAGTTGGGTCTGCGGAAGGTTTCTTCAGGAGGGGGTTGACTTCGGCGGGCTTCCAGTCGTCTGGGAATGTGGCGGTCTCGAGGGAGCAGTTGATCGTCCAACGTAGCTCGATTGCGATGGCTGTGGCGGCTCTGTGGAAGAGGTGGGGCGGACAGGGGTCTGAGGGTGCTCCGGAGTGGATGCTCTTCATGGTCTTTAAGGTGCCTTCTGTCGTGAGCGGGGTCCAAGTGAGTAGGGTCTGTTGGGTGGCGTCGATGGGGTGGTGGTTGAGGCGGTGCAGAGGTCTTAGTTGTCGAAGTTGTCGTAAAGCGTCTTAAACTTGAGGTGAAAGAAGGAGCGGAGTCTGTTGCAGAGGTGTTGGGAGGGTGGGACATCTATTGTTTTGCTGCTGGGTTTGGCGAATTCCTGTTTGATGGAGAAGAGTTCCTTGGAGCTGTGGGCATTGGAGAGGATTCTGTCTTGGAGGAAGTTCTTCTTTGTGGATTTGATGAGTTGGTGGTGTGCTGTGGTGGCTGTTCTGTTCTGTAGGCGGTGCACGTTTCAGGGGTTTTGCTGTTTCTCCATGTCTTTTCAAGTCGTCAGCAGGAGCGCTTGGATTCTTGGAGTGCCGTTCTAAAGGATAATAAATGTGACCATGCGCAGCCTTCACCTTGCTACTTCTCTGAAGACAGAGCTAGCAACAGCGTAAAACTGAGTTAGTTAGGTTCCAAAACAAAAGGTCAAAAGTCTCTAGGAAGAATCAGGCAACATTTGGCACCAGAGGATGTGGACCACCATCCTCCTCCTTGGCTAACTATGTTTTCTGTTCCCAATGGCGCAAGGCAGCTAATTTTCTTCATCTCAGTCCTTAACCAAGCTTCTCTGCTTCACCTGGGTTGTTGCCTTCTGGAACAATGTTGTTCACCCACCGCAGCATACAGAAGGGGGCGGTGGGTCATCCCATTTCACCCATTGACTCTCTTGACCTACAAGTGACGGTATTTTTCTTGATTACTTGTGCACACCTGCCTAAAAAGAAATGCTAAGCTTGGTGGGTCAATAATTTACTTCACCAATACTTTTCTCTACCATTTGTTTTATTTTTAGTCACCCTTGTGTATTTAAACTACATCTTCGGGTCACAGTATCTCATGACTAATAACACCTTTTCTATGTGACAATAAAAACCATATTTTCCTGTGAGAGCAAGAAAACAAAAAAAGGGTTTCTGTATCTGTTCTACTCCCACTTGCCTGCTAGAAGAACTTCTACTGTTTTATTAAAATTAAAGATTTGGGCCGCAACCTTTCCCCCAAATGCTGACAGTTTATAAGGCTAAATGTCTGTCCGTGGTTCTTTATGGTGCACGTTTGTGGGGATACGCTGATACAACAACATTGCAGAATGAAAAGAACACGTTTCTGAGACCTCCTGTCTACTCCTCCTTTTAGCGTGCACTAAGAGCTTGGTTAAAATATCTGGAGGACCAAGCTTAAGTGGACGCTTTGGTGCTGTGGAGGTCTCTTAATAAATAGTGAGATCATATTACACTGAATTTCAGTTGGCAACTCCATAGCTGCCAAGGTTTCAGATTGCTTGTGTGACATTTTCTTAATTTCAGTGTAATTATGAGTGACAATCAACGACTATGAGTGACACTTTCACGCACACAAAATCATGCAATGAAGACGAGGGGAACATATAAATATCAGAAATTACACCCATTTGAGCAACGAGATGCATAGGATGACTGTTTGGGCTTTTCTTTAACTCGTTTAACTCTGCTCTTAACATTCACTCTGCTCAGTACACTTCAAGAAATGATGAAGCCTCCGCCTTTTCCGAACAGCTCCTTTCTCACCACTCTAGTGCCGCACATGAGCACACGTGGACCCACTTAATGTGATCACATGCGCAGTGCCCCAGCCCACCTCAAACACACGAGGAACTGATCTTAACACTTCTTTTCAGAGTGGGATAACACGCAGTGCCCGCTCACATGATCACACGCAGAGCGCCCCACTGCCACCATCACACACAGGACACCCTGACATTTCCTCCCTGAGCAGGAGTTACTTGGGCTGGGCCTCCTGGCTCCTCCCTCATAATTATTAATGATGCTTCAGTCTTGGAGCAATCATGCCAAGGTCTCTCTCCCAGGTGGGACCCTGCCCAAACAGGATGTGTGAAGCAACCCCAACTGACGCAGGAAAACATTGTGGACCTGGGCTGGCCATCTGTGTTGCTGGGCGGGCTTGCTAACAATGACCTACCTTCAAGCCTTGGCTTCCGACTCGGACTGGGCCCTCGGCTCCTCCCTTGTAATTAATAATGATGCTGCTTAATAGCATCACTCCAGGTGCTCTCTCCCATGTGGGTCTGGGACCTGCCTGGCCCAAACAGGATGTGTGAGTCCCCAACACACTGGTGCCTAGTGTTGCCGGGCAGGCAGACAAAAAAACAGAGCACTGAGATTGACAGCCAAATCAATCTGGAGAACACCATCTCAGGACTCGGGGCCTCTCTCTGTGACACGAGTGACTTCACCCTGCCCAACAGCAGGGATCATGTGATAGGCCTCAACACAACAGTTAGTCACGGACCCACCTGTGTCTCGGTGATGGAGCACCCACTAAGTGACTCAGACAGCAAGCAGCTGCAGCAGCGCCCTGATCGCGTGCTCCTAGGCATTGGTAATTTAATTTGTGTTAACACTGACAAACACTCTGCGGTAGCAAATGGCTGGTAAACAACTGTCTACTTACTATTGAATGATCTTTAAAGCCAGCGTGACTGGCGCGTCAGCAACTCATTCTGCAAAGCAGCAATCCACCTTAGACTTCGGTCCAGGCTGCCGGCTGTCCGCAATGAGTCCTGGCTGACTCTCAGATTGAGTCCCCCGCCGCTTCTAACCTCACTTCCTCTTCCTCCAGGACGTGACGAGGCACTCACACCCGGATTATCCTGGGCCCCCCATGGTGTGCCACAGCCAGTAACAAACACTGCTGAGGGCAGGCCCCGCCCCCCGGTCTCGGTAATTGGCAGTGGTGTATGAGTCTGTCAGTCATCATGTGGTGCGTGTCTGAAAGCCACACGGCGCCGCGGCCGCAGGAAAATGAAATAATGTTGCCAGGCACACGACAGGCTGGGCAGATTTCATTTATAACATTGTAGACAAGATTAACTATTAACTTACTGAGCCCTGAGCTGCAGCAAGTCTGCGGGGAGAAGCAGAGCCGGCGCACAGGCGCCGGCGGCACGCGCTGGCACCCTGCGTAGCCAGAGTTTCAGAGTGTGGCAAAAATGCGTGACAATGCATTTCAGTGCGGTGATGCGGAACACCACACTGAAATGCGTTAGCGTCACACCTGATGCATGATACTTGGCAGGCCTGCAACTCTTTAGGTAGCCTGTAGCTCCACTTTGCAAAAAATTTTGTTGCTTGATAGGACTTTCAGAGCTTTTTCTTTTATTAATTTACTTACCAGCAAAGATAAACATTTGCAATGCAATATGTCTCGCATTTATGAGAGTTTGAGCTATTGACATTGTAAATGACAATGCCTTTTATTTATTTGTTGTTTTTAAAACCGATAAATAAAAGGCATTGTCATTTACAATGCCAATAGCTTAAACTCTCGCAAATGCGAGACCTATTGCATTGCAAATGCGTGCTGTAAAAATAAAAAAAAGCGTTGGGAGCGAGCGTGTCCTGCCTGCAACAGCAGGTAGGACAAAGCAATTTGAGAAAATAGCGCTTGGAGGTTGTAATTAAAGCCTACCAAGCAACATTTCACATAACGGGGGGTGTCGACATGGGAGGTTACAAAATGAGACACGGCGGTACTAAGGAGGGACTACTAAGCCTTTTGACCAATGAACAGCCACAGTTTACACAGTGGACAATGACACAAGCCATAGAAAACACTGTGTTCATGTGATGACAACTTTTTACTGACAATTATCCATTTTTCCCTTTTTCGCTCCAATGAAAAGGAAATATGTTGTTCCTATGTTAAAGAATATGAATTTTATGCTCCTTTAGTCTGTTACACTTGCTTCCATCAAATAAGTTAGGAATATTGTGATTGATTAGTGGAGGTTATACTTAAAGAAGAATAGAAATTTTAGGTTCAGTGTTACTTCATAATCTGTTTTTATTTATAATTGCTTTTGTATTTTAAAGTAATGAATACATTAATTTCTTGTTTTTATTATTAATAACCTTAATCGAGGAAACTTATTTAAAGATATTAAAATCGTATGTAATGGTTATTTTTTTTAACCAAAAAAGTGCAGTTTTTATTGGTGGCATATGGCCACCACATTTAGGAGGCCGCATTTTTTTTTTAAGTATTTTTTTATTGTGGTTTATGCTTCGAATAAAAAAAAACAAAAATGATAAAAAAAGAATAACCACTGCTCCACCTTGCCAAGTGCAGATCTATTGGCTTTGCCAATGCTTGTTAACTTATGTTTTATACATTGTATCAATGCTACACTTTAGGGGAGTCAGCCAAAATGTGATTTAATAAATTATAGCATCAAAGTACCTACTCTGAAAAAATTCCTGCGATAGTGGTGTAGATGCCTAAAATTAATAAAGGCACAAAGCAATAAGATTCAAAATGCAGCTTTATCATTCAACAGCTGTGAGGAGCCAAGGTGGTCCCGCTCAATTTACATAAGTTAACGTGGGGTTCTATAACTTACAATGTATATTACACAAATTGTACACAGCCAATGAGAACCAGTTGTTCGGAGAAACAATAGGGGTTTTCCACTCGGTTATACAATCAGAAGTTCACTACAGACATCAAACTATATTTGGGCATAATATTTATACATGTGCAACTGTAGCAAGGTATCAGAACAACACATACATATAACTCATGATTTCTCTTATTTCTGAAGACCTTACAGTTAAAGCAGTGTTTGACACTTGAAGTTCACTTAGAGGCCAGCAGGACTGGGCACCTTTTGCGTGCTGTCTCCTAAAGAGTGTCACAATCTGGAATCTGAATCAAAATTAATTCCACACTAGCACTTTTTATGCCCTAACATTAGCTGGAGTCTTTGCCACTCATGAGCAATTATAGGCCTTATTTCGAGTTTGGCGGTCCGTTGACCTCCGTCCCCGCGGTGGTCGTCCGATGGCAGTGGTCCGTCCGCCGTATTCCAAGTTGTATGCATTGGTGTTGCGAAGAACACAGCCTGCTCTGCCAACAGACCACTGGGCTCGCGATCGGCGGAAGGCAACCTCCATAGTGCGGTACAGAGGCACAACACCGCCGTCCGTATTGCAGGTTGGCTTTCCAACGAGCCGACCATGGCGGTCAGACCGCCACCCAAATGTCAGTGGAGACGAAGGATTTTGGGTGAATACTCACCCCTTTCCTGTTCTTCCGAGCAGATTTCGAGGTGGATCCCTTTCTCCAGGTCCCCCCTAAACAGCAGCATCTTCACCCCGAGGAATACGACCCAGTCTGCGGTGAAATTCAGGTAAGTACTTTGGTACCATATATCCATTAGCGGGACTACCCACATATGGGCCGGACTCCGGCAATGGGTAGGTGGTATTTTTCTACATATATCTTGCATGTGTATAAATTTGACACATTTGCAGTCCGAATGTACACACATGCATCGATATATTTAGAAATACATTGCCCACCGCCACAAGACCACCACAGCCACACTGTCGCCCCCTGGGGAAACTCGTAATACGGCTGTTGGCGGTCTCCTGGCGGTCGCAGACGCAGTCTGGCAGTCGGACCCCCAAACTCATAATCAGGCCCTATGACTGTAGAAATATACTGCAATGGAAACATATGTTTTAAATGAGAGTGCATTCCAGGAATGGAAAAAGAACCATTTAAATTGCTTATAAAAAAAAAAAAACCTATTAAATAAAAGTACAAGATTTAAATACAACATCAATCTTGACTATTTCTTTTTATATGTTTTCTACCTTGAACATGTAGGTACACATAAATGATCTATTGGCCAGTGTATAGTTTTACTTAACTTAAGCCGCTGACGCTCAGTAGAATAGTACTATGTTCCAATTTGTGAGCTATGTATTCATCCTATCAATGTATTCTATAGATCGCTGAATCTACAGCTTTACAAACAAATACGACTGCTCACTTTTACTAGAACTATAAGAATGTTTGATTCCGTGTGGGCCCTCATATCTCCCTTCTTTGGGACACTACTGGTAATTTATCAATTTACAGAGGATAAAGAAAGAGATAAGTTGTACTTTAAATATCTTTGGTCTCTCCTTTCCTCTTTCACTCTGCCTGTTGATACCCCACTCACTTTCTTGAGGCTACATTAGTGGCGTGGAGCGATAGTGACTTCACCTAATAGGGACTGCCTTCCTTGACCAACGCTGTATCACTTATATAGCCTTTTCTGATGTGGTCTCCAGCCACCGGAAAGAACAGGTCTACAGAGATTGGAGCTTCACATCCGAAAATCAAAGAAGGGTGGCAGTATCTCTTCCTAGAGGAAGCTCTTTGCTATTATATGTGGCAGTAGCTCTGCTTTATAACTTGCTCCTTCTTCTCGCATGAGTTCTGTTCCTCTTCCTGCCTCTGTCAGTGTTCCATCACCCACCTTTCCTCCATCACCCTGTCAAGTTGTACTGAGTTCTGATGTCTCCCATGTTACATTTCCTTCATTTCTCTTTGGTTTCCTCCTCCGCTGAGCCCCATCTCAGTTTCACTTTGCCCACTGCTCTCCCCCAAGTCCCTCTTCCTCCTAGTATCTGTTTCCATTGTGACTGCAAGGGCTGCATCCGACACCCTTATCGCTACCCCATACCGCAGCAGAATAATTTGGCAGTAGATCTGTAAAATACAGTTGATCTGTGTAATTAAGTCTCGGGCAAGTGGGAGGTGAGGGCAAGGTGCCTCTTGATAGTCTTGTGCTAAAAAAGCAAATAGAAGGTGGAAGAACATTTTGCTGTGTGGAGATGATTCACTGAGGGGGTGCAGGGCTCTTTCTTCTTTCACATTTGAAAGTCGCAGCTTTAAGTATTTGGCAATTATGGTATCTGTATTCATTATTTTTCCCACAGGGATCTGCTGGTTTTTGCAGGGGCAATGAATCTGCAGGTGCTTTCCAGGGGCAATGAAAACATGTACACAAACACTGAAGCTATGGAAAATGGTGGACTGTACGCAGGGGGGGATAACTGAATCCGTATCTGTCTCGAGGCAACAGTGGAGAAGGCCCTTCACTGCTCTGCTGCTGTGACCTCACACTGGTGGAGAACAAATTTGGTTTTCAATATTCTATCACATCTGTGAAGATGTGTTCTATGTCAATGCCACTTTATTGCCACAAGAAACAAAACAATTTTAGAATGAAGTGCCTCTAGATCTATGTTGTGGTGCTCTTCATAGACCTAAAAGTTACTAGAGAGCAAGGATGCTACATGTTGGGAGCTCCCTGAGAGGAGTGTTATATGAAGATGTTTAATCACTGGGTACACGCATCTTAAAAGTGATTTATTTTTTTTCTTCTTTTTTTTTCTTTTTAGGAGGTCCAAAAGAAGACATCTCTATTTTCCATGTCAATGGATTTAAGCGGCTTGATTCCAAGTCTTTTGATGACCCTGCTCATTGTTGCCTATGGTGACCGCCATGGACGGAAGGCTTCCTTATTGTTGCCCTCTCTCGGAGGCTTTCTAACTTCCTCCTTTTACTTTGGAATATCCTATTTCTCCTGGCCTCTTTATATTTTTTTTATATCAGCTGTGCTCACTGGCTTTCTTGGGGGATTTGCATCCTTTCTTGGTGGATGTTTTGCGTATGTAGCAGATATAAGCCATGGTGCAAAACAGAAGACTATACGCATAGCTCTGATTGACACAATTCTTGGAGTGTCAAGTGGATTAGCTGGCATTCTTTCAGGCTATTTCATTGAATATGTTGGTTTTATGTGGTCATTTGTTACAGCCTGCATTCTTCACTTAGTTAATATTATCTACATCATTTTCTTCCTTCAAGAAAGTGTAAACATATCAGAAACCCAAGCAAATGCATTCAGTTCAGAAGGCTTTAAAGAGGTATTTGCCGGTGTGTTCTTACTTTTTAAAACTGCTTCTTGCAAAAAGCGATCTTTAATTATCTCAATGCTTTTTGCCTTCATGGCGTTCTTGTTTGGACAATACGGGGCTTTTTCCGTTTTTACTCTCTACGAGTTGGGCACACCTATCTGCTGGGATGCTGTTCTTATTGGATGGGGTTCCGCTTTGAATACCTTTGTATTTGTTACCAGTTTCTTGGGAGTTTTCCTTTTCACCAAGTGCCTGAGGGAACCATTCATTGTCTTCATTGGTCTCTTTTCCTGGATCACTGGAATGCTCATGACAGCCTTTGCCAAAACAACATTGCTAATATTTCTAGGTAAGTGAACTTCAGATATATACCTCCTTTGATTCAAAACATAAGATCTTAAGTCATACTGATAGATGTTTCAGAATGGTTATCCAAGAGTGAGATATGCATTTGTGTCTAGGTTACTGAGGTATGCATTCTGAACATGGATGCCCTGGATATAACACAAGCACACATATGTAAAATGAGCCATGTTAGGGCAGAGTATTGTGTACTGTACATATTATATAGGACAAACAGCCTGCTGGCCCGCCAGGGAGGCTAGGGAGGGAAGAAAGTGATTTTGGTAGTAGTAAGAGTTTTTTAAAAGTGTGTCATGAGACATTACACTTGGAGACTTCAGCTGGTTGGTGTGAAAGTTGAAAGAAACTGCTCATGAGTCTTGAATCTGGGTGGTCTACCCTCCACTACTGTGTGGTTGTGTATATAATTTTCCAGGTTTTTTTCCAAAAGAAACTTTGGTCTCTTTTGGTGGACTGAGTAACTAATACCAAGAGGTTCCAAGTATTTGAGTTATTTCAGTGCAGCCTCTAAATGCTTGCTCATGTACTTGAGGCCCAACTGTTGCATAGGGTACCTGATGTACTCTCTTCCTGGAATGGGTCTTGCACCACCACTTGCGGCTACAGAGTGCAGTACACTTTTGCCAGAAGACTGGTAGAAATGGTGTTGTTTTAATACAATACTGATGTTCTTTTATGGGTGCATCAACCATACATCCATAGCTACCGCACTGGGCCATGCTTGACATTCTACCAATAAAATCCAGACATCCAAGTATCAGAATACTGAGCAGAATGGCTTTGTTTGCACCTTAGTTCCATGACTGATGGTTTGCATTTGAATTAGCCAGATTATCTGCTACTGTGCTGCGGTCTACTGCTGCATGTCCCACCACAATCCACTGGGATGGCGCTGCTTTTATGGAGGTTGACATGACCTTACATGTATATGATGTTCCATTATGTTATATGTATTTATATAGCGCGCCATCACCCATGAAGGTATGCTGGCGCTTTGCAGGTGTGTGAGTCTAGCCCTGAGTTTGAGGAACTTACTCGAGGAGATAAGTCTTCAACTTGTTGCAGGATTCAAGAAGAGAGGAGGAGGCTCTAATATGGAGAGGGGGATCGTTCCATGCTTTAGGAGCAATGTATGAAGGTTTGACCTCCGGAACTGCTTCCGTGGATGCGTGGTTCGTGTGCTAGCTAGAGTCTGGCTGAGTGGAGGTGCCTTGAAGATTGGTAGAAATGTATGCGTCTGTTAAGGTAGCCCGGGCCTGAGTTTTAGTAGTGCTTTGGATCAGTGGGTGTGAAGCTTGAATAGTGTGTGCTTGTGTATTGGGAAGTAGTGGAGCTCTTGCGGGTGTGGTGTGGTGTGATGTAGGATCCACGTCCGAGGTTGAGAACAAGTCTGTCCATTGTGTTCTGGATGTTCTGGGGTCTCTTCGTGAGTTGCTTGGTGATCTCTACATAGAGGGAGTAATCATCCCTGCTGGTTAAAAGGGCTTGTGTGGTGTTTTTTCTGGTACTGTTGGGTAGTCACCTGTAGCTATTTCTCAGCATCCTCAGGGTTTGGAAACAGGTCGAGGTGACAGCATTTACCTGGACGCAGAAGTCCAGTGTCAGGGGTGGGAGCACACCGCTTCACCCCCCAGCAAGGTTCGCCCCTGGCATTCTGGTAAATGCAGTCTCATGTTGCTTGCTTTGCTAAAGTTTTCCGAGTGTTTCGCCAGAGTTGGCGCAGATAGTGCTGATCTCTAGACACGTGTTTCTGGTTCTTTAACCGTCATCAGTAGAGATTACAAGCTTCAAATTTGGGGTTTACTGAGTAGGCTGCCAAACATTGCATCAGGTCAAGTACCTCTCACTGGCGCGCGGGTGCTTCTTCCACGAGCTCGTCAGCTCAATGACTCACGGGAGTCCAGTGTGTTAATGATCCAGAGTTTTTTCGCTGGTGGGCTGGGTGTGGGCATGGGTCCAAGGTCTATAGGCCACCAGGTGGAGTTTCACGATGAGTCACTGTGTTGGGCTTAATCCAAGACTCTGAAACACACTGCAGCACCTAAATGAACTGTATTTCACTTCATTCAAGAGTGTTCAGCAAGGGGCCCAAGGCGTCTCTCGTTGAACAACTCTGCTTTAGTGCTGCCTGTCTTCCTCTTTGCTCCCTCTTTCACTTCACTTCTTAGAAATGTAGAGAATTCTTTATTTTGAAGTCTTTAACCCCTTCGCTGCTTTTGTCAGAAAACAAAATATATTTACACAGTCTTGGCATTTTACTGGGACATAGCCTACTTTTTGCTACTTTTTGTGCTTTCAACCTCCTTCCAGTTAGTGGTAGAAATGGGTGTGAAAGCAATAATGGATCCTGGAAAGCTATACTTTTCTGAAAAGTAGATAAAATTCTGAACTAGGGGTCATTTGTGTTGATCCTTCAAGTTCTTTTTATATAAACTAACAGTTGAAACATTTTCACTTGTAACTTCTTCTAAGTATGACATATTTTTTAAAGCAATATACCGTTCCATCCGCTGGACCCTTCTGGTTGTGGGGATATGTAGGACTTGTAGGTCCACCAAGAACCCGAGGAACTCGGAGCCAATAATTGAGCTGCGTCTTGCAATGGTTTTTCATTGTGTACCGGGTATATAGAAATTCATTTTGTAAAATATAAAGAGTGAAAAATAGGTATCAAGGACACTTATGTTTTTCCAAAATGGAAACAAATATAAAGTTTAGAAGCAGTAGCTATTTGCACATCTCCGAAATTGTGGGTACCCATACTAGCATGTGAAGTATAGGACATTTTTCAAAGGGACTTTTTTTTTACACATTGTCTTACATTTGGAAGGCAGGAATGCATAGAAAGTCAATAGGTAATAACAGTTGCTCTACAATTCTGTGTTCCACCTAAGTCTCCCGATAAAAATGGTGCCTCACTTGTGTGGATAGACCTATTGCCCGTGACAGGAAATGGCCCAAAACCCAATGTGGACACACCACATTTTAACAGTGAAAACCGACCCCTTATTTGCAAAGTGTCTAGCTGTGGATTTTGAACCCTAACTTAGCTGACACCTAGGGAAACCTTGCAAACCTATACATTTTTGAAAACTAGATCCCCAGAGGAATCCAGGATGGGGTGAGTTGAGTGGCTCTCACCAGGTTATGTTACCCAGAATCCCTTGCAAACCTCAAATTAAAAAAAAAAAAAACACATTTTACTCACATTCCTGTAATAGAAAGTTCTGGAATCTGCATGGCTCCACAAAATGTCATCCACCCCTCATTCCCCAAAGTCTCCCGATAAAAATGGTAGCTCACTTGTGTGGGTGGGCCAAGTGCCCGCGGCAGGGAAGGGCCCAAAACGTATTGTGGAGACATCAAAATTACCTATCACAAAACTACCTTGTTTTGCAAAGGGGCTCACCTAGGTTTTTGGCCTGCGCTCGGTGGCCATCTAGGGAAACCTACCAAACCCAGACCCAAACCCAGACATCTTTGAAAACTAGACACCCGGGGGAGTTCAGGGAGGTATGGCTTGCGTGGACCCCCCAACGCTTTCCTATCCAGAATCCCTTGCAAACCTCAAATTTAGCTAAAAACAAATTACATTTTCCACACATTTTTGTGTGGGACCATCGTGCCGCCACAAATGTCCTACCACCCAGCGTTCCCCTTGGTCTCCCGAGTAAAATGATACCTCACTTGTGTGGGTGTCCAATGCAGAATCAGCTAAAAATCCATTTAAAAAAAAATGTAGTGCTTAGAATTCGCTGTGCTATACCCTTCATCCCTATGTTTTGGCCCTTCCCAGTCACATGCCCTTGCCCCACCCACACAAGTGAGTTACCATTTTTATCAGGAGACCTGGGGTAACGCTGGGTGGTATGAAATTTGTGTCAGCCCTTGCCCCACCCTTTCCTTTCCTCCGATCCCTCTTTTTCGAATCCTCCCATTCTCCCCAAGGAGAACCTCTCCTCTCCTCCTTGGACGCGCTAGAAGCAAATGGCTTCCAGCGCGTCCGGTTGCATCTGACATCGGCGTGCGGTGCGTGCTGTCATGACGGGGGCAGGGGGTGGAGATGGGGGTGCAGCGGAAGGGCTTCTGCTGCCCTCCCCTGTGGGGGCAGCATGAAGCGTAGCCCACGGGGGGCGTGGGGTGCCAGCGCTTCCCCCGTGGGTGGGAAAGGGTTATGGGTTGTATTCAAGCAGATCAGTTTGAGATTTCTGAATCGGTGAACCTTTCAAAATAGACAAAGTGTCAAAACCTTGCTGCAATATTTTGTAGTGTTAACATTGGTGAGAGGACACTTACAAGGTGAGTATACAGTTCATGAAAGTTCAAATGTGGCCAAATAGGCCACTCTTCACCATGTACAAAGTACCAATAACAGTGGCTATCCATCCATATGTCTGGAGAATAGACAAGCTGCTGTTTTCTCCTCTTTGAAAAGCACTCAACTAATTGATTCCACTAGGCCATTGGACTCTTCCTTTTATTTTCCTGTCTGGTTCATTTCCTAGTTTATTTGCCTGTGTGTGCGCCTTTGTTTTACATTTTGGTTCTATGGTGCCTTAGCTAATGGAAACAAGCATTGGAAAAACCAGTACGTTTGATGGTGGATGCCATCCTTTTGCTGTTGTTTTGTTTCGTTTTTTACTTTTGTTTCAGGGCTGAACAGGCATTTTATCCCACTGGGCATTTCCCCAGTGGGCTGAAAAGCTCCTTGTGCCTCTGTCACTTTCCCCAGCTCCCCGAAGTTAATTGCAGTAGGCACAGTGAGGCTTTGAGAGAGGGAGCAAGAAAGTGAAAGAGAGGGAGAGAGAGGGAAGGTAGAGAGAAAGCTATTAGAGAGAGAGAAGGGGGAGAAGAGAGCCGAGTTGGAGAGAGAAAGAGAATGAATGGATGGAGGGAAAACGAGGTTGCACGTAGAGACCAGGAGAGCGGGTCTGGTTTAAGCATTTTTGCCTGGGCTGCTTTTGGTTTCCCAGTCCGGCCTGGTTTCTTTTATAAAACTTAATTTTCGAGGGAATTGCCGGGCCCTCTCCCAAGAAATAAATAAATAAAAATAGATGAACATTTTTAAAATTAGTTTGGTGTCGAAAGCACACTGACAAAGTAGTTCCTGACTCTGAAGGGAACTACTTTGTTTGTGGATGTGGTCCGTATTAAAGAGCAGAATGCCGTCACTCGCAATGAAGTTAGCAAATGGTGGAAATGGGCTGACCTACTGCAGCATGCTGTAGTGGGTGATGAAATATGTAAATAACACAAAAACAGACCAATGTCTGGTCCAATAATGTGCTGCTCATTTCCCATGCCTTCATTTAGGTGGTGGGGTCCAATATCATGTGCATAGAGAAGCTGTCTCTATCTTGGATGACTGCTTGTCAGTCTGAACCATCTGATCCCTCAGGCAGTTATAGTTGCCTGGTGGCCCATGTAAACGGGATCAGTGCTAGCTAATAGACTATTCGAAAGGCAGGCTTATTTTAAATGGACCCTGCCACTCAATAGCTTCTCTGGAAGTATTGGCCACTGAAAGTCATCCTGCCTGTAACTGCATCACAAGGTTCTTATCTCCTATGACACCCCTGTGCCTGTTCCTTGAGGGAAATGGCAGTTTGCACAGCTGATGCTAGAGCTGCATCTGTGCACTAAACAAATTGCCATATAGTCTTCCTCCATTAAGTCTTGGGTTCCATCTTGACACATTGTGGAGAATATGATAGAAGCGGGAGGCATGCCAATCTCTCTTCCCACTAGCAGTGTGTGTGATCTGAGATAGACGGCAATACTGAGAATCTGAGAGAGAGTAGAGAATACATGCAAAGTATACCAATGTAGATACAGGCACCACAAATGGATCCATTTCTGTGGTTTTCTGTTGGGTAGATCACTCGTGTACCCGAACATCCTTCTTGCTTTCTCTACAACCTTGTTATATTCTTGTGGTCATTCAATATGAGAAATCTAAGAAACTTGAGGACAAGAAAAGCGTGTGTTACTGCTGCTCCTTCTTGGTATGTGAGTGAAGCTTGCGCTTCTGCTGCTTGTGTTGTACCTTGTACCTGTTCAGAGAGACAGAGAGAGAGCGAGAGAGATGGGGGTAGTGTGCATGGGTGTGTGTCTGTGTGTTCTGTTGCTCTCATGTTACTCTGCCGGTGCCCATTTGGCACCTCTTCCATGTCTAGGTTTGTAGAGCGCAAACCTAGGCTAAAGGCAGCGGGCGCTATATATGGTCAAAGGCAAGCCTAAAAGCAGCGAGTTCTAGGAGAGGAAGCTGAGTTCTTAAAGTATTGTGATGTAGTGTTCTTTAAAGGAATGAGTCTGCAACTCTTTCCTAAATTGGAGCGGTTTTGGGGGCTGTCCAGTGGTTTCTTCTGTAATAGGAAAATGCCCCGGGGCACAGAAGGTGCACTCCCATTGATCTTTTCATATTATGGCCCCTGGTAAATATTGATTACCGTGGGCTCACTATTTCCTTAGTGTGCAGTTATGATCCATTCTGACTTTCATACACAAGAATGGGAATTACCCACTGGTTGCGCATATTTCCTTTTCTGAGGTTGCCAAACTGGGCATATTCACTATTTGAATATTTGCACCCAACTTGGTATTTGTGAACCAGTCGTGGACTAAAGGGCAGGATGTCGACCTGCAGACAGTCCCACAGGTACAGTCTCTTATCCACTAACGGAGTCCTGGAAATCTCTGAAAGTTGATTTCCAGGACTTACACTTGAGCCCTTTGTGAATAGAAGCAATCCCAGTACGGGGCAATGGCGCCCAAAGTTCTTGAGACATCCAGGCCACCGTAGCTAGCCGTTTTTAGGTCGAGCCTCGAGTAGCGCGCAAGCGCTGCTAGGCGAAGACTTTATGTTAGGGGGTTTCAAAAGCTGACCACACGCTCGTGCGTCGTGGCCTTTTACCTGCGGTTACGCGCGCGGCAGACACGTGTTTCCAATTATCGTGCCCAGACGCGGGCGCGATAATTGGAAACACATGTCTGCCGCGCGCATAATCGCAGGCAAAAGGCCATGACGCACGAGCGTCTGGTCAGCTCTGCAGGCTGCCGCGCTCGCTCGCCCGCCCCCGCTCCTCTCTTGTTTTAAATTGTGTTTAATTCAAGCAAAAAAAAAAAAAACAGCAGCAGAAGCTCCGCTCCTTGTCCCTGAGCAGAGCTGGGAGCAGAGCAGCCTTCATCCGGGCCCGAGTGTGAGTACTGCCCTCCTCATCCTCACTGCGCCTTCATAAGGGTGGTGGGCAGTAAATAAAACGGGGATACAGGAAGAGCATGTTTGTGTATTTATATTTGTGTGCCTGTGAAGTTTTTGGGAGCAGGTGCAGTGCGAGCGGGCCGGGTTTTTGGTCTGGAAGGGGAAAGAACTTTTTTCTGCGTTTCCTGGTGTGTATGCCGGGGGGGCTGTACCCTCGTTGTGAAGTGGGGGGCTGGCCGGGGGAGGGCTTCGGCTTCCTTCCCAGAGAGAGGAGCACAAGGGCTTTTGTAGTGAATGGAGTCAGTCACGGCTGGGAGTAGGGGAGGGGATGTGGGGGGACGGGGCAGAAGGAGGGAGAAGGGATCCATTTGCAGACAGCAGGTCAGTGGGAGCCGCAGGAAACAAGCAACAAACAAATGGGGGAAAATAAGAGACAGATTTATGGGAAAAGGAGGAAACGGTGTTACAGGAAACGAGAAGGTGCAGGAAGTGACCTGTGGATGGGGGTGGGGGTAAGTTGCACAGACCTCGGGACGGACAGGGGAGGGTGCGCCGCCATGAGGGTAGGTTCCGGGGTTGGGAGGGGGTATAAACCAGGTGGGGGCGGGTGGCGCGCCGCCGTGGAGGAGGTGGGGGCGCTATCGCTCGTATATTTTTCATCTGCGAGGGTGGGGTGCCAGAGGGCGGGAGTGCTCGGGGACGTTTGGTTTCTGCTGTTTAGCTTCCTTTGATTGTGTTTTCAGATTGGGTTGTTGTTAGGGTAATGGAGGACTGGGGTGACGGGGACTGTGCCATTCGTTGTTCGATCCATGAGAAACGGAGTGCATCGTGGGCCCCAAGCGGCTCAGTTTCTTGGGGGATTGGCGCGCATGCCCTGCGCCAGCGGGCCGATGGCCCTCTTTTGGGGGTGTCCTATACTATCTGGGTCTCCGTAGGAGGGCTCTTGAGCAGCAGAGTGAAGCCGGGTGTTCTTGGTTTTTCAAATAGTCAGAGCTCCTAAAAAGTAGGGTGACTGTATTGGGGTGACCCGTATTGAGATGGGAGGGGTTGTACACCTAGGCTTTACCTAATGTAAGGTCTGGATAAGTGTTGGGCAGTTTACGTTTGGGTGCCGGAGGGGTGCCTGGACGCGTATGTGAGGGTTCCCATACAAGTAGATGTGTGTGTACGGGGTTCTGTACAGAGGGGTTGCCTATCGGCTGGTGGGGTGCCCTCTTTAGCTGGGTCCTGTATCGGTGCTTGTCTGAGTTGAGGGTTTCTGTGCAGCTATGTCTGTTCGTGTGTGGTCCTTTTTGGGGGTCACACACAGGGTGTCTGGGGAGAGTCGGGGGATTTCTATAGGTGGATCCAACATAGTTCGCGATCAGAAGTTTTTTTGGGGGGGGGTGCCCTCTACAGCCAAGGTATCTGTTTGAGGGGCGGTCCTGCACAAATGGGCTAAGGAGGGGTCGGGGGGTTCAAGTCCTTTACGGGGGGCTGATACACGGCTAAGGGGGTCTGCAGCACGTCTGTGTGAACCACGATAGAACCGCTGATCCACTGATACCAGTACAGCTGCGTTTCTGATTTCTTTGGGAGCGTGGGCAGCGCTGGTTTATTGAGGCTGGGGGTGGTCTGGAGCGATGTATGTTGTGCGGGGGTGCTCAGGTGCTGTACTGGTTAATGTGTAGGCGGGTGGTGATGAAATACTCAGAGCTGCCTCAGTCTGACACCTGCTCCTCACCCCCTCTTAATTTCCTGTAAATCTTTATTTATTTCTCATTTTCTCTCTCTGTATGGAGCCGCCCTTGGCCTATTAGAGACGGGCGCCCCATTCAGTTACAGGGTTTTATTTATTGATGTTTTTGTTTGTGTTATTGCAGAACTATATCAATTAACCGGGAGTGATATTTAGGCCAATTAACTTATAGTATATTAACGTACATGAGACGAATTTGAACTACTTAGATTTTAAGTACATACGTGGGATGGTATAGAATATACCATGTACGTTGTAGTAAGTATATCCATGTTTTTGAGGTTGTTTGTCCATGGTATACCGACCTACGTCACAGGCGGTTGGTTTACACTATATCCATGTGGTGAGTTGCATAGTGTGTACAGTGTGTTGTGAACGTGTAGGCTGCACAAACAGAATTGAAAATATAATTGCGAAAATCTCAACCTTGCATAAATTGGATCCATACAAAGAAGCAACCTGTATTTAATTCCTAGATATAACCAAACTAATTTCCAACTTATATGGGAATTATTAAATATCCTATTCTTGCTGTAGTCGGAACTTATTTGTGACTAGTACGTGAATATTGTTTGTAAGTGCAGGTCAAAATTTTGTGTGTAGCTATTTAGGTAATCTGTTTAGCAGTCTTTTTTTTTTGTCAAAGAGGTTTTTACAGTGCATGTTTTCACATGTATAAGACGGTTAGTAGGCATCTAGTACAGTTAACTGCACTCTCTATACTGCATCCTGCTTTTTCCTTGCTGCTTCTCTCTAGCGCTATTCTACTTCTTGCCTCCTCTCCAATTTTATCTCTTTTACACTTTTGCCGCCTGTACTCATTCCTATGTTTTGAGTTGATTTTGTACCATTCATCCAGGTCCTATAGATTTTTTTATTTTTTTTGTATTGTGAAGTCTGTCTTCACTCTCATGTAGAGTGCCACTGACCCCTTCAGGTTGAGTACTTTTTTATGAGTGTATAAATAAATTAGTTGGTAGGTTATCCATGTCCACGGATGAAGGTTTGTATAGAATATCCGTGTGCGTGGGGCGAGCTTCAATCACCAGGAGGTGCTTGTATATCCACCTAGTTCTAGTGAGCTGGGTTTTTTTTATACCCCCATTCGTGCTGTCTGCAGCAGCTAGTGCATGGCATACATAGGCTTTGACATGAACGTGACCTATATGTACAGTATATGGAAATACATAAAGCTGAGCTGAGGCATAGGTGTGCACTATGCTTCAGCTCACTGCACATATTTACTATAAACAACTTTGCTTTCTACATCAGTACACTGTTGAGCATTTCAGGTGGGCAAAATATCAATCATTCAGTATTTTGTAAAGTGCTGCTAATCACCCATGAGGGTATCCAGGCGCTAGGTTGCTGGGATCAGTTGAAAAGCCAGGTCTTGAGTCATTTCCCGAATTCCGCCACCGAGGGTGATATCCGGAGGGGGTTGGGGGGGGCTCTTCCAGGACTTGACGGGGAAGTAGTGGAAGGAACAGCCTTTGCTGTGGCTTCAGAGGATGCACAGTGTCTGGGCGAGGGATGCGGAGCGAAGGTCTCTGGATGGTTGGTGGAAGTTCAGGCGATGGTTGATGTCTGCTGGTCCTAGGTCGTGGAGGGCTTTGTAGGCGTGTTAATATCATGAATTGGCATTTTTTCCGTATTGGAAGCCAGTGGAGGTTCCTAAGGTGTTGGGTGATGTTGGTCTGTTTGGGCATGTTGAGGAGGAGTCTTGACGCTGAGTTCTGTATAGTCTGCAGTCTCAATCAGTTCAATGGTGGTTCTTTCGTACAGTGCATTTCCATAGTCCAGCTGGCTGGTGATTAGTGCTTGAGTGCTGGTTTTACTTGTGCCAATGGGGTGTCATTTGAAGATTCTTCGGAGCATGCGGAGAGTGTGGAAGCAGACCCAATATACTGCATTTATCTGTCGTTTCATGGTGAGTTTGCTGTCCAGGATGATGGTATGGTTGCAGGCGTGGTCTGTCGATGTGGGAGTGGGTCCGAGTTCAGCTGGCCACCAGTTGTCGTTCCAGGGGAAGGTGTTATAGCCAAAGATCAGCACTTCAGTCTTGTCATTGTTGAGCTTCAGACAGTTGGCCTTCATCCAGTCAGCGACATTCTTCATGCAGTTGTAGAAATTGGTCTTCGTGGTGGTGAGGTCTGCTGAGAGCCAGAGTACGGCGTAGTATATGATGTTGAGATAGTAGGTTCTGATGAGGTCGGCTAGAGGTCTCGTGTAGGTGCTGAAGAGGATGGGTACTTCATGGACATGAGGTGAGCTTTTGTATAGTATGCTCTTGTAGACAAGGTGAACTGATTACGCTTTATCTATGACTTTGACATAGCGCATAGTACGTTGTGTACTCAACCTCTTTGTATATATCCACGTAGGTGTGGCCAGCTCTTGTATTTATACATGCGGTGAACCGCTGTACAACATATGTGTGCATTTTCTAATCTGGTGTATGATAGATACCTTTTAAATGAGAGTGAGTTCTCTGCAGCATATCACTGTACATAGAATGAACTGATTTATATTCTTGTTCAGTAGATAGAGCCTAGATTTGTATATTACCCTGCTGGTGTTTTGTATTGGGACTGGTGTGTAGAATATGCATATATGAGCAAGTGTATGTAGGGGCGTAGGTTTGTGGACTTGTTTGGGGTATAACCAAGAACCCCCCCCTTGGGCCTGTAAGGCCTAATTCAGGTCTGCTATGTCTGTTTGTTTTTCTGGTTGTCCTAACTTAAATATATATAGTGGTTGGCTTACCAAAAAGGTAGCTAATCTACATCCATTGAAGTACTCATAAAATGGATACAAATTTTCTACTTTTTGGAATTTACAAATATTGTCAGTAGCAGGCTTGGAAAGCTGCACCAGTCTTAGGTTTCCAGGCATACTACTGGCAATTGAACAGTGAAACGTGCTGGGAAAAATGCTTGCAAATAGTCTATCTACTGGCAATCACTCAAGCCGGCATCCCGAACCATTGTTTTCCACCCACCGTGCCTCACAAAATAGAGGGCCTGATTTAGAGGTTGACAAATGGAGTAAAGACAGACAGAGTGGCAAAGGACTTTACGTCTCGTTTCCTATCGTTACTCCACCTGCCAAATTTCGAAATGTCCACTGGCTCAGTGGACATCTCTATATATTGACAGGAGCCGCCATCATGGCAGTTCCTGTCAATGTAGCTAAAGTTTGACGGACAGCTCTATCAAACATGACAGCCAACCGTTAAACTTTTCCACATTTTTTAAGTTTCAAAAACAAACTCACATTGCAGGGTTTTATTTTTGAGAAGAAAAAAAACATCCTAATAACCTCCCACACCATGGGTGTTCTCTCACGGTGTGGGGGGGTCATTTATTTTTTTTAACTGTCCCTCACATCTAGAATGGCGGCGACAGACGGTGGGGAAAAAAAGTAATCCGACCGCCCATTCTGAATAGGGCAGACGGTCGGATGGCTTACCTCCAACAACCCCTACTCAGTTGGGTCATTGGAGGAAGTTTTACACCATCTGAATACATTTTACTCTATCAGCGAAAGCTTGCAGCCCACCGACTCAAAATCGGATTGGCAGACATTGCGTTTTGTGGACAAGGTATTGGGACGCCGTTGCAATGGAGTACTTGTCCGCCAAACTCGGTCAGCTGCAGAGGTCCATCTAATGCAACGCAGTGCTGACCCTTCTACTTATGGCAACAGTCCATCCTGAACCTGTCATCTCGTCCATTCACCCTGTAGCCCACTTTATTTTTTAAGTTGGGAAATTCGAGATTCGTGCTCAGCAAATCTCCCTGACTAAGCTATGTCCTTGAGTGTATTGTGTGTGACTCTGTGTGTATATATGTGTATATCATCAAAAAACAATGGCCTATTGTCCTTACTGATCCAACACTGAAAAGAGTTCTCCCGAAAACTCCTACTGTTACCTTTAGAAGAGCTTATTCGATGCGCAACGACCTAGTAAGGAATAGCCCTGAAAACCAATAAGATAGACAATTGGCTGTCCCCTAGAAAGGGATTCTTCAAGTGCAGCTCATGCCGGGCCTGTAAGTTCGGTATCAATACTGCCACATATTTGACACCCTTCTCAGACAGACCTATCGCACTCAAAGAACATTACACTTGTAGAACAGACTACGCAGTTTATGTGTTAAAATGTAGTTGTAATTTATGCTACGTGGGGAGCACTAAACTGCAAGTGTATGTTCGCATATTACAACATTTACGTGCGATAGTAAACTCCGATCCGGCCTACCCGGTCGCCAGGCATTTAAAAAAAATTCACAATAACAACTTGAATTGTTTACAATATTTTGTTATAGATGCAGTGGCACACAACAAACGGGGAGGCAATAGGGAGGAAAAGTTGCGCCAGCTCGAATCGAGATATATAGTCGAGCTGGACACAAAGACCCCCATGGGCTTGAATATCGGAGAAGATTTACACAACTTTCTGTGAGAGGAAAACATTCATTTGTTAACTAACTATTGTTAACAAGCATTGGCATAGCCAATAGGTCTCGCCTTTG
This sequence comes from Calotriton arnoldi, assembly GCA_963921515.1. Lineage (NCBI taxonomy): Eukaryota > Metazoa > Chordata > Amphibia > Caudata > Salamandridae > Calotriton > Calotriton arnoldi. The sequence continues at coordinate 1,182,725 of CAWUFW010000091.1, forward strand.
GGACCTTATAAGTGTTTAGCCATGCAACAGTTGATGTTGTTGCACCAAGTATATTGTGCTGCATAACTAAATACTTATAAGGTCCCAAAAGCGAGACCTATTGGCTATGCCAATGCTTGTTATTACTAGATAGGATAAGGCGACTTGGGTATCATTTCAAAGGTTTCAGTATGAAATGTTTTTTTTTTGCTGTACAAGAAAAGCCAATTCTTGGCAAACTCAATGCCTTTAACCTACAATAATTCCTAGAATTGTAACTTTAGTCTCAGATATAGCAAACTCAGAATGGACGCTTGAACATGGAGGTGCGGTCTCAGCAAAACAACCCTGTTTTTGGTATTGGCACGTGTGTTTCTTAAAGATAACTAAAGATAACTATCAGAACAAAAGCTGAAGGTTTTGTTGGTTTAGTAACTCATACCTGTTTTGCTTCACAGTTCGAGCGGCCATCCTGCTCGCTTTCATGCCTTTCCCCATCTTAAGATCAATGATGTCAAAGGTGGTGCTTGACAGTGAGCAAGGTGAGTGTACTTTACTCCCGCTCTTCAAAGGCTTTTAGGAGCTCACATTGTTTTTATTTCAAATTCAGCCGGGCTAAAAATAAGGAAATATTTTGAATTAAAAACAAAAACATTGAAAGTGTGTGTATATTTTACAACGAGAAACATTCCTTTACAAGTGTATCCACTTTGTTGGCACTTTCGTCGTCAATGTGATTGTGAAGTACAGAGATGGGAGCTTTAGTGTCATTCTCTGCTGTGAAAGTGTTCAGTTATGTTTACCTTCCCTGGCTTTGATTTACTTTTACCAAAAAGTGCATCTGATTCTCTGCAACATAAAAACATTGTTTATTGATTCATCCCCTCCTATGTAATTGGTTGAACGATTAAGAAAAGTGTGAAAGTGTAACTTATTGTTTTTACAGAAATGGACAACATTTTGGTTTCTTCCTGAGGTGCAAACAATTCTGAAATGTTGTTTTATCCTGGCGCTTTTGAGGTCAGCAGTTCCAAATGTGTAGCCGTCTTTTATCCAGCCCCCTACTGCTGGCAGATTTGGGCGCCCATCAGCTAACTTGTGCCCTACTGACTGCAGTCAACTCGCCAGTGGCTATACAGTTCACCACTCTTATGAGCCTTATATCACCACATTAGCACTTAGCTTCTCTTTGAATCTTTTTTGTAGTCTTGCAAGTGTTTAACCTCAGTGTGCACTTTCCTTTCCAGCACTTGCAGGCTAGGCTGTGCCACAAAAGCTTGGCTTTGGAATGTGGACTTTATTAAAGGTAGCTTCCGTAGACCTATTCTGTCAGTCCCGCAGAACTCTGTTCAGTATGCTGTTCTTCAGTGGCTTCTGACAATTCTGCTTGCTGACTGCTAATCACTCTCTGAAGAACTGCTGCTGTTGGTGGTACGGTAAGTAAAGTTTTACAGACTGACTGTTGACATTTGATGGGATAATGGAGATTTAAAATAGATAAGGGATCACGTGTACTGAAAGTGGGACCCTGGTTGGCACAGACTTCATGATGGGATGAGTCAATTATTTTATTGGCAATTTTAAGGTTTGAGGTATTAGTGATATGTGCCGGTCTCGCACAACTGTCTTAGTATGATCTTGATTCTTAAAGTCTGCTCTAGCTTGTCCACCCCAAAGAGAGTTGACAAGTGTCTCACTAGTGGTTCTTAATTCATTTAAGTACCAGTAGGGAGGGGATGAACAGTGATCATTCCCAGTCTGTCTTTAGGCTATTTACTGCTGAGTGAAATTAGACAAAAACAAACCCCCTCCTCCAATTACTTCAGAAAAGCGAATGATAAAGAATAGAATTTAGAATATCAATTAGAAAGGTTGACTCTGCCAGTGTTAGATGACAGTTACCACATTATCAGTGAAACCATATCCAAAGCCAATGTTTAGCTTCTCCGTTATAACCAACTTGTCTCTTCAAAGTACCTTCAGATACGGATGGTCGAAAATGCTGGCTCCAACATCTGCAACCTACTTTAACTGTGTACCAGAACACATGGTTTGTGAAGGGAAGCTGCAGCAGCAGGTTAATGGGAAGGTAGAGTTTGATTGTCAACACTGCTCAGAGTATATTCTTTCAGAGACAAAAGTATAACCATAGTTCATCTTTGGACCTTCACCTGAGTGACGTAGCAGTAAGCAGTAACCTGATGTTGGAGGATGGGTTATTGGTAGGGGTAAGTATGCACCTACCACTAGCAATAAGGCCACCCATGCAACAAAGTCCAGACTAGATCTCGATTCATTAGCCCCTGGCTCAACCCTTGGTAGATGGAGATTTTCTCTTCTTTGGAGTAAGAGCTGACTAAACCAACCTACTAATGTGGCTCGTTTCCATTAACACTCCCCCTCCACCCCCAGCACATTCCATTCCCGGGCCTGGCATCTGGCTTGGGTTACAGGAAGATGGAGTGGTAGGCCTGGAATTCCTTACTGTCCTGCTCTCTTTCAAGCTCAGTTTGATTTATCCAGCCCCCTTTCTGACCTGTTCTTTCCTGCTGCAGAGCTCTCCCCATCAGATAACCTCTGTTCTATGCGCCCGCTTATCACCTCATCAAAGCAGCCTGGCTAAGCCTGTTAAGGCTGACCAATCAGGAGAGGCTGCTTGAAGGCTGGATTTTGGCTCACAGAAAAGAAAGGTCTATAACTTATTTTCTATTCTAGTTATGGTACATTAAACAGTGGCAAGTTGTTGGATTTGCACTGCCAATCTTTTAAGTCTTTGAACGAAATGTTTAGCTCCTTCCTAACAATAGTTGTACTTCAATATCATTCCAATGTTAGCCCATGGAGCTAATAATCTACAATGGGGTAAAACCAATTTGGCAGTTTTTCCCTCACCAAGGCTTATAAAGCATCTTTTATAATGTCCCTGCTTATAGTTACAAGGCATCCCACCCCTGGGGCACCTAGGGGAGACCTTGGGGGTGACTCATATGTAAAATAAGGTAGATTACCACTTTGAAAGTACCTTTACCACCAAAGTCAAATTTGCATAAAATATACTTTTCAAGACAGTCTGCAAAGCAGGGCTGCCTTTAAAAGTGACAGCAGCCAATACAGTAGTGCACACTTCAGTGCAGGATATCTACTGGGCCTCTAACCTGCCTGCCCTATTATATACTAGGGACTTATAGGTAGTTTGAATCCCCCTTGCCTTATTATTTACAAGGGACTTACAGGGTCTGTCATTGCCAATTGTAATTATGCCTAATTACCATATACCTTTTTTATCAGAGCACTGGCCCTGGGCCTGGTTAGCAATGCCCAGGGCACAGTCCGAGTCAGATATCACCAGTATCAGTTAAAAAATGGGGGTGGCTATCTCACACCTGAGAAAATATGTAGAAGTAACACAATAAAGAATTAAAATGTCCATAGCAAGTTTAGGTAAAGACGAAATTTTATAAAAAAATAAAGTGCAACTGTGCGCAATCAGTTTAGGATATCAGAGGTTATGAAGGAAACCAAAAATGTCCATATCACAACAAAGGCCAAAAATAGGCTCTTCTACAAGGGCAACCATCGCAAATTCTTTTATCGCTAGCATCCACTAAGGATTTGCAGCGCACCAAGAATCATCACCAAGGATGTTCAGTCCTTGTTTGTTCACAGATGCCAGTTAGAGGCCCAAAGTCAGTTATATGGGGGCATCAGGCAGCACCATTAGAGCCATTCCTTGCTTGGATAGCACCCTGGGCAAAATAAAATGCACACCCTCGCTGCTACAGGTGAATAAAAGGAGCCCCTTTTGTGTTCACAGAACAGTCCCTGGCTGATTACACAAGAGCATTGAGTAGCCTCTGAACACAAAAATCCCTGCACCTCACCCTATTCCCCTGATTCACTCACAGATTAGCTTCGTCACACTGCTGCCAGGTGTTGGTTGGGTGGACGGAAGGTTGCTGGTGCGTGGTGACAGGGGGTGAAAGACAGATGGAAGAGCAAGACAGGGGGTTGATGGAGTGCTAAAAACAGCTCATGCGGCACATTAAACAATAATTAAAAGCACTTTAAACTGAATCAGTGGAGGCAAGCAAGAGGGGTGCTGGTGGTTGCATGACATAAGTGCAGACAGCTCTATGTGCCGTTATGAAGATTGTCGGCCTGGCCCTGGACCCAGCTTGTCAATTCCAAAGCCGGTTCTGTGAGTCCCCATAGAAATTTCACAGATATGACAAAGGCGTCACTCCAGAAGTGTACATTTCTCAAGCAGTTTGTATTTGCTGGCTACTTCCTGCAGATCTCAACAATTTCATTTCTCTTGAAAGGAATTGCACCAGGTTCCCCACAACTCCTATATAGATTCCCACAGTTCTTCCAATAGTCCGGAGCTCCGTTGATTGGTCAGCATACCTCTGTAGTTATGGTCCTATTGTAGGCTTTGGCCACTTTGGCATCTTCTAATGCGAATGTCCCCAGAAAGCAGCTTCTTCCACCAGAAGACATGCTTACCTGCACCATTAAGAAAGGCAGGAAAGTGCCTTGTGACGCTTCTAGTGACCAGTCCTGAAAAGGGAAACTGTAAGCACAAACAGCAGAGAAATCTTTCCGCTCTGGTTTCCAGTCAGTTGTGAAGGTTAGGGTGCTTCAGTTAGGGTTCCTAAGGTTTATAAAATGCAAGCCAGTGTGTCAGATAGTACTCCTGGACAACTCCTTACTGTATTCCTACAGCCTATCTTAAACTTCCTTCATTAAAATGTGAGCCTTAAGGGCGTACCTGCTAGGCACCTCTTTTTCTATAGTCCTTTGGAAAAGCAAAAGGCAGCAATGGTCAACCTACGCATTGGGGGATAGAGTTCTTCATCCTTCTCCTCCACATCTACATCAGTTTGTCTATCAAAACCCATCTGAGACCTCCACAACGATCAGCCCAAATGGAAGTGGAGCCCCGGAGTCTTATAAAATAATTCACCCTTTTCATATGGCAAGGCAATTCGAGTGCAGCTAACATTACCTTTTACCATATTCACTGCTAACACATAAAATTAGCTTTTGGCCAGCAGGTCCGAAAGATGTGAGAAAAGTCTCTGGACACACTCCATCACATTATCATAAACGTAATAAGCCATTATTTTGGAAATAGGTTCATATATGAGATACATACACGAGTTTAAAATAACAAAATAACCTGACGTAGAAATGCATTAGAGTGATAATCCACATCAGTGTTTCACCTGAATTAATTTGAATACCGCAGGGCATTCTACATCTAGGCAAATACGTCTATCCAAATTGGACGTTAGTACCTCTTCTGCAAAACTATGCATTTACAATTGTCCTCCACCTAATAAATGCAACTATTGGAACATTTTCCTTCCGTTCCATGTTAGTGTTCTGAGGTTGATTTTAATTTATGTAAAGCATATTATTATATCATGCAAAGATATGAGGAAAATAAGAAATGTTTCTTGTAATCTTTTTCTATCATTTCTCGGATGAGATGTGTTGCCAAGACTTCACAAGCCAAATTGATGTAATCCGCTCTTTTGATAAATTGGGAAGTTTTTTTCTGTTGTGAATAAATCCTCAAGTCACATTTCTTGTCCTAACTCCAAAACATGCTCACAATTGGAGGTATTTACAACAATCTCTTATGCTCCTGCACATCATTGTATGAGTTCAAAACCCCTTGTTTTCTTGTAAACCTAAGTTACCCACATTTAGTTGTCTATCCAAACAACCGTATTGTCTGGTCTTGTTCTATAAAAGACAACCTAAAGTTTAGTACTTGAATTATCAGTGATAACGCTGTATTGGCTGCCGTTCAAAAATAACTTTCAAAATGCGCTTCTGTGGTGCAAATATGCCAATGTCTGACTTAGTGTGAACCACATGCCCTGTTCACGCACAAAGGACAGGGACAATGGAAGAAACCAGGATCATGAGCTGACAAAGCGCCTATCTAACCTTGCAGTGTGGGTGAAAGAAATCCTTCCTACAAGTTTAAGCATCATCTCACTCATGGAGACATTAGTCAAAACTCCGAGACGCATTTTTTGCTTCTTCTGTCTGAAGAAATACTGTGAGATCATTTGTGTATGTGTGGATAATACATAACCCAGGATAGCCAAGATATCCAAAATATCCACATAATCCTCAATCCTGCTTGCCAGTGGTTTAATCAAATGACAGGATTTGGAGATAATGGGTAACCCTGAAACATGCCACCTTATATAAAAATGTCCTGCTACTTGATCCGCATTAGGAATTAAGTTATTTATAAAATGTTTGAATTGAGTTAGTGAAATGAGATGGGACCTTCATCGTCTCCATTAATGAAAAGAGAGAGTCCACAGGGAAAAATACTTTTACTGTATTAAAAAAGCATTAGCAAATACTCATTAACTAAATAATGAATATCGGCAACAAGTAATCGTCGGAATCTGTATTGATTTGGCAAGATGAGTCTGTGGGACAGAGTGTTTACCTGTATCTTAATCTGTTTTTTCAAATTGAGAAGTTTTGTAGAGCTGTATGAGCTGCAGAGATTTCAATCCTTAGCAGGTTTTGGAACAGCCTCTAAATTTCATCAGAGAAACAAAGATGTTGGTAGGGATCGTCATAAAGTATTGCCAATGCAAGAGCTGGCAGCCTAGAAGTGAGCCTGTCCATTAAGGATGCTTTAGTTCCTTTGGTAATCCATTGTCTCAAGGAGCCTTCATTAAGGAAATTACATGATAGCAACCTGAACTTCATGAATAGAGAGGTATGGTGATAATGCTTTTGCTCTGTTAAAATTCTGGATGCAAGATCTAACCTTTCAAAGAATCTGTTCATTGCTTCCTGAATTGGTTTTAATATATCCTTGTGTAACATTTCGTAGTGTTTTACAAAAGCTTGGGAAAAGCAATTTGATCTTCCAGGACCTTACCGGTCTCTGGATCTTTAATACCATTTATACTATTCTGCATGCTTCTATTCTGGCATTGACATACCAACACCTTCCCAATATTTCTCGCTTCCTTTTGGTACATTGCTTTTATTCACCATTTAACTTCTGAAAAAAGTATCATCTTACCCTTTTTTGACACTCATACACCTTCTGCAGATTCTTAAGACCGGTATTTCAGCCATGATGTGGCCTTGTGCAGTAGCTATCCTAGCTTATAGGTCTCATCAGTGTTCCTGCTCTAAATTATGACTACACCCCACTGGAAAAATGAACAGACTATGAGAAAATGCCATAAAAGATTCTTGGACTAGCTTGCAAGGTGAATAACCTTCAGCCAATGAAAATAAACTCTGTTATAAAGCTCTTATTTGTTATGAGAGGTAGTGTCTGTCAATAAAGAGCCATCATATATCTGAAGCAGCCACTTCCTCCCAGAACTATTGGTGCAACAAACTCCAAGTACAAAGGAGGTGACCAGTGAATAAAGACTCACTGATTTCCATTTTAGTACAGTTGTATGAGTGTATAATTAAAGAAAAAAACAATCTTCGTCTGGACCAGGAAATGTTTGCTAATATGAGTACATGGTACTGTAAAGGCAAATTTTTTCTCACATTTTAATATACCCCAATAAAGGTGTCTTTTAATGGTGCTCACTTATATTGCCTCTCTTGGGAATTGTAGCAACATACAATATCCCTGTTATTACTAGTGAAGGACGTTCTCCCAATGCTAGCTCTAGTGATTCCATGGACCTTGGTTCATCTTTTGTTTGTCTGTAATACTTTACCACAGTTATAAATGCTAGCCCTTCTTCCAACAGATATCATAAATCATCTCCAAAATTCAACCTGAGATGTTTTCACATTTTGGAGCTCCAAATTGATCCTTGCAACAAGCTGCAGTTGCCATTTAATGTAAGGCTTGCTGAGCAGACAAATCAAGGAGTTATTTGCCATAGTTGTGAGAGGGTGTCTTTTGTAACAGGCAAAGATCTGGCGCTTAGATCTTCATATATGACATGAAAGCATTTTTTGAGTGCTTTGAGAAAGCCATTCACATTAAATGACAGAATCTTGAGACAGCATGTATAAATACCAGAAGTCTGCCACCACCATCCACCAGTGTTTCTCTCAAAGTGAAACTACATTATTCCTTGGATCCATTTCCTACTTTTTTCTTTCTTGTTTCCTCCTACCTGTACTCCCACCTACATTTCTGCATAATTAGCAATGTCTAATACATGTGCATCTCCACTCCCAAAGTTGAGTAAGCCGATGTATATTCCTTGTCGCCTGCTGGGAGCAGACTCTTGATCTGTTCCCCTGCCTGCACTGATCAAGAAATTGCTCCCACCCGGAAGGAGCAGCATAAATAGCTGCTTGCTGCGGGCGGTTGCAGTGCCGGTTCTCGCAGTATGCGGGGAGCTGGCTGGGGCCTCAGGGGCCATGGGGCTCGCCGGCAGCCCCCCAACATGTGTATGGTGGGTGCCTTGGATGGGCACCATGACACGCACCTATTAGAATGAGGCACCCTGGGGGATGGGGGTCCCCGGTGCAAAATAGGCTCTGGGAGGGGGGTCGCTTGGCCCCCCTCCCCTTTTTATAAGTTTCAGCCCTGGGGGGGGGGGGCTCCCAGGGGCAGGCCCTACTCCCCTTTAAAAAAAAAAAAAGGCCATTGGGGATGGGGTCCTCTGGGCCTAAAGCGGCTCAGAAGGGGTGCCACACGGCCCCCTACCCTTTAAAATGTATATGGTCCTGGGGAATGGGCCCCCAGGGCCATACTAGGCTCGGGGAGGAGGGCCACGTAGGCCCCTTCCCCTTGTATTGTATTGTAACATATATATATATACCGTATGCCATGTGGCCTCCCACCTCTTTAAAGTAAAACACAGGCCTGGAAAATGAGTTTACCAGGGCCATAATAGCCGCATGGCCCCCCTCTATTTTAATATATATACAGCTGGTCCCCAGAGTCATAATAGGCTCAGAAAGGGGGGCTGCATAGCTCCCCTTCACTTTAATAGAAAAAACAGCCCTGGGGGATGAGGTCCCCAGGGCCTAATGTGGCTCGGGGAGGAGGGCAACATGGCCCCCTCCACTTTTTTCATTGGTATCACCCCAGGGATGGCCTCCCGTGGCCTAATAAGACTCAGGGAGGGGGTAGTACGGCCCCCTCCCCTTTTTTTCTTGTATTTGGCCCAGGATAGGGTCCCTGGGGCCCGAAGGCCAACCATGCTGCGCAGGGCAAAGTCTGCGTGCGGGTTGGTGTTGGCTGCCTGCTGGGGATTTGGACGCAGGGCCTGGCTGCAGGCAGGGGGTGGGGGGTTGACTTTACGCATGGTAATAACTTTACATTAAAAGAAACCCTGGAAATTCACTGAAAACACCAAAGGTAAAGTAACATTATAGTTGGGTGAATATGTCAATGACAACATTAACGTTTTGAACTGAGAAAACCACAGAAATTCACCAGTTATAGTTAGCAGAGCTAACTATAACTTGCAGCCCGGAATGCACTGCCTATGACCTCACATATTACATCACTCATGACATGTTCTATGACATCATTTATGACATCACTAATGATATCTCAAATGACATAATTGAGGACATCACTGATGACATCATCCAAGCTTCTTTTGTACACATTACTCTATCTATAAACTAGTTAGCATTAAAGGCCTGAAAGTAAGTACAAAATAGCTCAGAATAAGGATCATTAATACCATCACAGATAAAATTCACATAGGTGCAGCAAGAGTGTGTTATGTGAAACATTGACCCTATACCATATACCATACGCTTCACGGGTAGCCTAGCACACATGAACAATCCGCCACAGATATACGGGAAACCTTATTGCACACGGTGTTCAATATGTATACAACTGTTCAGAGAAAGCCAAGTTCCTGAAGATATTCAACTTCTGTTCCAAAATTAATGCCCTACTACGGACAACTTTAATCTGTATCAAACCCCACACAGTCACCAAAACTACGTTGTGAAATGAAGTTGATATGAGCATAAATGTGGGCACTGTAAACCGTGTTTACTCTATGTAGAGAGTTTACTCTGTACCACACTGTTTGCAGTCAGTGAAACTCTCATGAGAAATAAACCACAGTGATTAAAAAGTACTAAGAACAGTGTACACTCTATGCAACACCTGTCAAAAAAAGACACTATTCACTTAAAATAACCAAGGTCTGAAGGTGCTAAAGATCATGCTACCTTCAGCCTTCATACTGTGTTGAAAACCTTACAGATAGCCCATCTTCTGAAGCAAAACCAGCACATGCACATACGTTAGTACCTGGTGCACACAGTCTTCTAAGTTATGTAGAAATTGTCATGCTGAGACGATTCTGTCTAATAACTCACAGCTGCTTGCAATACTTAGTATCTACTACATAGAATCTTTGCCGTTAGAAATGTTTTCTGCAGAACCAAAAAACGTGTGTGGAACATAGTGGTCACAAGTCATCAACTGCAATCTGCACACAGAGTTACTCTTCAATTCAAAGGTTAATAACATGTTCAATACCTCTACACACCTATGATGCATTAGAAGCACATGCGTTTTGTAAACACTTACGCCCATTAGCTGGACCCAGGATGTAAATAATTAGGTAGAAAAGTAATATGGTAGTCACCCGCCACTATGTAAACTGTCAAATAAACTAGCACACTCATTGAATGATGTCATCAATGATGTAATTTGAGATGTCATTAGTTGTGTCATAGAACATGTCATGAGTGGGCTCTGCTAACTATAACTGGTGAATTTCTAAGTTTTGTTTTAGTTCAAAACGTTAATGTTACTGACTTATTCACCTAATTATAACATTACTTTAACAATTGCGTGTGCATATATATGTATATATATGTGTGTATGTATACACAAAGGTGTCTCTGCTGGCAGGACCACTGCTAGGGAGGCAAGTCTTAATGGTGAAGTTGAATATGTGAGGTTCAGACATAGGAAAGGATCCACAGTTTTTTTGTCTTTGCAGATCCTTTATTACCACCCCTCTCTAGTTCAGGCCCTTAATCAGTTGGAATTTAACCTGTTATAAACTTCTATTGTACATATGCTACAGAATAGAAATCTGAGGTTGCTTTTGTTGCTGGACAACCTGATGGGAGGAAGCAAAATTGGATGCTTCTTTCTGCCGCTCAAGTAGATTTTCTACTTGAGCTGCAGCATTCTCAACACGAACTGTAGCGACCTGCCGCAACTGCCTGCACTGAGGGACATGTCCTAGCGCTCAATGTTTCTCACTCACACTTGCCAACTTGACGTTGGGGAGCTGCTCGTGAGAAAAACTCTGCCACATGGCGGTCAGCAGAGTTTTTCTGGAACTCCGCGCTGCAGGCAGAGTTGAGTTTACAGCCCACCCCAGTACAACAACTTCACCGTATTACCGTAAATCACAGATAAATAAACACAATTGAGCCATAAAATCCAGATTTTCTGAAGTAAGGAGTGTAGGAAACTACAAATTTTATTAAAGACACCAAAATTGGTATTATTCGTTGCGATGTTTCTAATAGTAGACAGAGAACATTAGAAACAAAAAATGATTTGAGTACCTGCCCTTTGAAAAGCAAAACTACAATACCGAAACCACCTGGGCCAGAACTACTAATGAAATTTACACAAGTATACAGGTAATACAATCTATAAGTCCTGAGACGTTAGTCGCTACTCTTTCTTGATGCACTTTTAGTTCTCCTTGTTTATGCGGGAACAGTATCATGATGGAGAAAATGCAGATAAAGAAAAGGAGTGCTTGCTGTTCTCCCATTTTCCAGAAAAAACTCTGGTAGGTTGAGGAGTTGTAGTTGAATTGACTAGGAGAAAACATAATATATTAGAGATGTATCTGGAGGATGCATGTAGATATAAAGCCCTGCAGGAATCAAGAGGTGGGATAATACTCAACTGTGTCTTTTAAAAAATGTAGATTGTTCCACATTGTTTAATTGGAAAATCTGGATTTTATGTCAGGACTGGAATCTCCTACCCTGCTGTCAAAGCTGAATACTAGTTAGTCACTCTCGGAATGTCTTTCAGACAGGACTCAACCAAAAGTCCAGGGCTTTGCCCCCTGGTGGAATGAGCCCCATACACAGAAACCTCAGTTCCCATTTTAAGCATTGTCCAGTTTACTTTCCTAGACCGAGTGGCAGATGACACTTGACAAATCAATTTTCTAAATGAGAGAAGAATTTTTAGACAAACATTCTGAGAGCTGACATATGATTCACATTTTCCTTAAGGCAACCAGCGGCACAGAGCTTTGGATGCTCAGTAAAGGAATAAATGCTTTAGTTTGTCTGGAAATTGATTTAAAAAAAAATCCTTATAAGAGTAAACTATCTAGCTGAAGGGGCCAAAGCTATGACATCGAATACCCTCTTTAAGGGTATTCAACACAATAACATTGTAAGTTTGTCTTACAAAGACTTCAGATAAAGTGCTGAATTGTCGGGCAAATCATTAAACAAAATAAGAACTAAATTGACAACCCACAAAGAATTACATTTGGTAGGAGGAATACCTAGCCTGACTACTCTTAGACATTGAGCCAAAGGGTTTTCATCTATAATCATAGCTTAACACAAAGTATTTACCTGAAGAAACAAAAGTACTTTAATACTCTGTGATAAAAAAAGACATGCTATATCAAGATTGTTACCTAATTCCAGACACCAGCTAGAGCGAGATGACCAGGCTGACTTATAAACCGTAATAGTTCTGGTAGCCTAGGAACTCCTCGTTGAGTCATTAACAGATTCTGCAGAAAGGTCTGGAGTAGACCAGGCCTGAGACTTTCCAGGCCACCAACTAAAGTTTGCCCATTAACACTTGAATGCGAAACAGACTGTGGAATTGAGAAGATGATTGTAATCTGATATGAAAGTGGAAATATCTGTCCACATTTAAAGGAGATTCAGATACCAAATTTGAAATGCCCAAAATAGGTTTATTATTACAAAGGCTCCCCCTTGTCTTCTGATCTTTGAAGGACAATAGGCAGTCATTAAAAACAGAGGAAACAAATATGAAAAACCATGACTAAAGAAACACATCCATTCCCTAAACCACTGGATCTGCCCCTCAACTGTAGCATAGCTTGAGGTGAGAATTCAGTCCAGACACAGATATATCCACTGAAAAAGGACCCTAGAAACTCTGGAATATAGAACTGGAGTTGCTAATAGCTGAGATCCCTCAAATGATGGGAATACCAATTTACTACCGTTCTAAGATTTCCTGGGATGTACTTTATATTGACTGAAATGTGATGAAGAAGTTAAAACTCAGAGCTGTTTGAATAGTGCTCCTCGAATTTTAGACTAGGTACTTTCCATGTTCTAGAAATAATTTGCTGCTGTTGGATTGCACATTCAAAGAAGGACTGAACAATGTTCTCTGTCTTTTCTGAAGGTCCAAATTGCAAAGGAGACAGAGACCAGCTGTACACAATTGTGGTGCATGATGGACTCCTTCTGAGACCATGTGTCTCCACTGAAGAACTGGCTGCAACGTGTCCCCCAACCTGTCAACTTGTGTTAAATTCTAATACAAGATCTGTGGCAGAACTGAAATTAGCTATGCTATTCCCGGCATGAAGATGTTCTAATCACCAAGAAGGTTCTTTCTTTGTTTCTAAATCTAGAGGGTTCCTGTTAGAGTAAGATCAACCCTTCTTATAATGGGGAATATGCAAGCGTTGAAGTGCCCTATTATGAAGATGGCCCAGGAAAACCATTTAAATTGTTAGTCCACAATTCTGGCCAAATGTCTCAATGAAATTTGAGTCCAATTTAAGACTTGAGATAATTATTTTTTGATCACTAAAGTTACATTTGGCATATGAGGATTGAAACGGATGAAGATGAGATTTATCTTACTTTGTAGATTACAAAATCTGAGCTATGCAACAATGTAGTGGAGTATTGAAAATGTACGAGGAGGTCTGACGTGTCTTGGGCTATGGTCAGAATATTTTTAACTTAGGTGTAGCAGTGGTAGATGGTCCCCCAGTGGGTTCGACAACTTGGTGAGTAACTAAGGTCCTGAAGACAGCACAAATGAGGGGAAGTAAACCGATATATTTGATCCTCACAAATGAACTGTAGAAATGTTCTGCGCGGTTGACAGGTAGGCATGGTCAAAAAAGCATCAATATGATCCAAACAAACCATCCAGTCCCAATACTGCAAGGCCCAAGGCTGGAGAACAGTCTCCATCTGGAAATGCCAAATCAGGTCAAATATGTTGAAATTACTTAAATATGTGACAAAAGAAGATAATTCTTACATTTTTCACAGCCTTTGTATATTAGTCTAAAATATTAATCATTAATGAATCCGAGCAATGAAATTAATTGAGATGAAAATGCTCGAAGCTCATTCAATGATAGAATGGTGCATAATACATGTATCATCACTAATGGACATTGCCCATGTACGCAATTGTAATATAATCAACTTGGTTCTAGTGCCATATGTCGACAATGTTTTGATCCCATGGCAACTAAGGAATCATGAGGACTGAAGGTACTGGTGTCCCGAGACACAGCTGAATTAAATTAAACAAAGGGCACATAAATATAAAATCAAAAATACAAAACAGAATTAGCACGTAACAAAAATCATAAGGAGCAGAAAGGGTAAAATCAAGATGCTGGTATTCCATTTTAGAGGGCTCTAACTAAGTTACAAGTGCCCACGGAACAAATGAGGTGAGGCTAAGAAGGGGAACATAATTGAGTCAAAAGAACATAAGGAGTGTGATTACATAGATCTATTGGACTTACCAAAACTTCCTCCACCAAAACAATAAGCATGTGGGGAGCTATGCAGCCGGAAACCATCTCCTAAATTGGACCGTAAACAATGTAACCAGGAGGCACAGGTTTGCTAAATAGAAGGGAAGGTGCCAAGGGGAGAAATTAGTTATATGTCCCTTAAGGAGTAAGATTGTGTTGACAGCCATCATTGAATTGGTTAGAAGCTGTGTGGGGAGTAATGCGGCATGTTCTAAACCAGGTGTGCTATTGCAAAAAAATTAAGAGGAGCCAAACATCAGGGATGTTTCAAATGAGAATGGTGGTCAGGGGGCCGGGGGCCAAATGGGGAAGCAAACTAACCTTCAGGTGTCCGGTGTACCTCTAAAAAGAGGTTCCAGGTGGCTGCCACCAAGGGTGATGTGCTTGGGACGACCGCGTCCTACACGCCATGCATCATGGGCCCATTTAACGGAAATAGAGAGTGAACTGACTGCCACATGTGTTCTGCCTTAGCAACCACCTTGGAAAGGGTCAGTAAAGGGAGTAGTATTGTAATTAAAACAACGTTGTTGCTCGAGAAATCCAACCCGACTTGAACTGGTATTCAAATTTTCACACTAGGAAGAAGGTACAAGATTTATTCAACATAATCTATGCACCTGAGACATATACCAGAGAGACCAAAAAAACTGGTGTATATCATGTATGAAATTCTGAAGTCCTTTAGGAAATTCCTCTCGTCGTTACAGTAGAAATGCCCAGTCTTCCATTCGGTTCAAGCCAGAATGCATTGTATCCAGATGTAGTATCCATTCTCATTATTTAACCCCTTCGCTGCTAGGCCTTTTCCCCCCCTGTGCTAAGCCTTTTTTTGGCTATTTGGGGTAGTTCGCGCTTAGGCCCCTGTAACTTTTTGACCACATAAGGTATCCACGCCAAATTTGCGTCCTTTTTTTCAAACATCATGGGGATTCTAAAGGTACCCAGGGTTTGTGGATTCCCCTGGAGGGGACCCAGAAATTAGCCAAAATACAGCTAAATTTTGTTTTTGGGGGAAAAATGGGAAAAAAGGGCTCCAGATGAAAGCGTCTGTTTTTTTTCCCTGCAAATGGTATCAAAAAGGGGTTGTGGTGCTGAAATCACCATCTTCCCAGCCTTCAGGGACAAGTAGACTTTTGTTGGAAAACCAACATTTTTTACACAGTTTTGGCATTTTTCTGGAACATAGCCTATTTTTGCTATTTTTTGTGCTCTCAACCTCCTTCCAGTTAATGGTAGAAATGGGTATGAAAGCAATAATGGATCCTGGGGAGCTATACATTTTAGAAAAGTAGACAAAATTCTGAATTCAGCAAGGGGTCATTTGTGTAGATCCTTCAAGGTTTCTTCATAGAAACTAATAGTTCAATATAGGAAAAATTGAAAATTAGTTGAAAAAAACAGCCATTTGTGTCAACGTTTTCACCTGTAACTTCTAATTATGACAGCTGTATGAAAGCAATATACCGTTACATTTGCTGGACCTTTCTGGTTGTGGGGATATATAGGACTTGTAGGTTCACCAAGAACACGACGAACCCAGAGCCAATAACTGAGCAGCATCTTGCAATGGTTTTTTATTATCTACCGGGTATTTAGCAATTATTTTGGGAAAATGTATACATGGAAAAATTGGTATGAAAGACACCTATGTATTTCTGAAATGGGAACAAAATATAGAGTTTAGAAACAGTAGATATTTGCACATTTCCGAAATTGGGAGTACCCATACTAGCATGAGAATTATAGGTCATATTCAAAATGACTTCTTTTTTACACAGTCTTTCATTTGGAAGGCAGAAATGCATCGAAAGTCAATAGGTAATAACAGTTGCTCTACAATTCCGTGTTACCCTAAGTCTCCCGAGAAAAATGGTACCTCACTTGTGTGGGTAGGCCTAGTGCCCGCGACAGGAAACGGCCCAAAACGCAAGGTGGACACACCACATTTTCAGAGTGAAAAATGACCCTTTTTTTGCAAAGTGCCTAGCTGTAGTTTTTGAACCCTAGCTCTGCCAGCACCTAGGGAAACCTAGCGAACCTATAAATTTTTTAAAACTAGACACCCAGGGGAATCCAGGATGGGGTGACTTGACTGGCTCTCACCAGGTTCTGTTACCCAGAATCCCTTGCAAACCTGAAAAATTGTCAAAAAAACCACATTCTCCTCACATTTCTGTGGTGGAAAGTTCTGGAATCTGCGTGGATCCACAAAATTCCACCCACCCAGCGTTCCCCAAAGTCTTCCGAGAAAAATGGTACCTCACTTGTGTGGGTAGGCCTAGTGCCCGCCATAGGAAACGGCCCAAAACGCAAGGTGGACACACAACATTTTCACAGTGAAAAATGACCCTTTTTTTGCAAAGTACCGAGCTGTAGTTTTTGAACCCTAGCTCTGCCGGCACCTAAGGAAACCTAGCAAACCGATACATTTTTTAAAACTAGACACCCGGGGGATGCTAGGGAGGTATGGCTTGCATGGATCCCCCAACGTTTTCTTACCCAGAATCCCCTGCAAACCTCAAATTTAGCTGAAAAAAATCACTTTTTCCACACATTTTTGTGTGGAAAAGTTGTGGCATCACTGGGCTGACACAAATTTCCTACCACCCAGCGTTCCCCCAGGTCTCCCGATTACAATGGTGCCTCACTCGTTTGGGAGGCCCAAGTACCTGCGACAGGCAAGGGCCCAAAACGCATTGAGGCGACATCAAAATTGCCTATCAAAAAATGTTTTGGGCCCTTGCCTGTCGCGGGTAAAAAACAAATGCGAAAAAAAATCCCTGGCGTTTAATGGGCTTTCTGCCCCCCCGGGCGGGGCAGATTGGGGGCTACTGCCCCCATCTGCCAGGCAGAAAGACTGACTATGCCAATTTTTATTATGGGGGGAGCGAAGGCCCTTGCCCAAGGGGCCGCTCCCCCCTCCCTGGTGTCTAGTGGGTGGATCTCTGCTTGGGGATCGCCCTCCTGGGGCGACCCCAAGCAGGGATCCACTGGGGAGGGGTACCATTGGAAGGGGGAGATTCTCCCCTTTCCAATGATACCTCTCCCGTCTTTCTACGTGCTCAGGGGGCTGAGAGAGCCCCTGAGCACGTAAAGTGAAGCTGAAATGAGCCTAAAGGCTCATTTCAATTTGAGTTTCAGTGAAATGACGTCAGCGCGACGCGCGCTGATCGTCATTTCACTGAAAGCGAGAGGGCCCTCGGGAGCTGTGGAAGCTCTTCCCCAGCTCCCGAGGCTACAGGGGAGAAATAGGCATTTCCGGGGCCATGTGACATGACGGCCGGGAGCCGTCGTGAGCACACGAGCACTGTTGCTCATGACGGCTCCCGTCCGTCGTGAGCATGGAAGGGGTTAATAGGGATGTGATGTTTCCACCTCTGTCTGATACCAGACTATACTCCATGTGATGTCCAACTAGAGGAGCAGTGGTGACCTTTCTGCGAGGCTTGACTAATGAATAGTAGGCCACAAGGGCACACTATGTCATATACTACATTTTGTGTGTTACAGTTAGAAAGTTGCCATGAAGTGATATTCATATTCCCATAATTACATGTTTTAGATTCAGTAGTGAAGTGACGCACACTGCACTGGCCACACTTGAAATGCCCAATTACTGGAGGTAGTTCCCAAAGTTCAAGGATTGTACGTTTGGGCTCAGTGGGAGGAAGTGCTGCCCAGACCAAGTGGTCCTTCAAGTTTTTACGTTTTTAGAAAGGAAAATTGGTTTCTCATGTGTAAGGTCACCTGAATAAATAATGCTCCAGTGTTTTTTATAAATTTAGTTACTTGGTTTGAGACAGGCGAGAAAGTTGTCATGCATGCAGGTTTATTTCCGTTACCTTTTTTTTGAGTGTCAATAGGGTCTCCCTGGAGCAATACCAAGCCCTTTTGAATGAACGTTTTACCAGCTACTTTTGATAACCTCTTGTGGTAAATTTCTGGGATAGAATATCTGCTTCCCTAAAAAAAAAGTCACTTCTAAATTTGCAGTTTCTCCCAATTCTCAGAAATTGGCTATATGGAATGGAGTCTCTAAGGGCTCGTAGATGATGACATTAATAGCATAATAATGTGTTCCTTTCCATTGGTTTTCTTGATAAAGTTGTTATAGTAGGCCATTTTCCTTTTTGATTTTCATATCTAGGAATGTGATTTCAGACCTATTGTATTAAAGTGTAAATTTTAGACCTTGGCACTTCGAGTTTAACCATTCATGAATTGCATGAATGGAACCCTCTGAGGGTTGTTATGGGCAATATTGTACTTTGTTCTATGCTGTCCATAAACAAGATGGCAAAATTAGGTGCAAAGACGGCCCCCATAGATGTCCCTTTGATTTGCATATAGAACTTATTCTGAAAGGCAAAGATATCTCTTGTAGGAGCCAAATTCAGGAGGTTAACAATGAAAGAGATTGGGACCTGATTTTGTTTACTTCTTGTATCAAGTGTGTTCTAATAACTTCTGTCCCCTTCTCTTGGGGAATATATGTATATAATCTAGTGACCAACAAGGATGTGGTGGGATCAAAAGGCTGATTTTCAAATATATTGATGCAGCCTGTGCTATCTCTAATATAGCATGTGGTAAGTGGAATAAAGTCTTTTATGAAAAAAAGCACATACTGTTCAATGGGTTCCACAATAGAACCACAGCAAGATGCAATTGGCCTTCCAGGGGGGAATTCCATATATTTGTGCACCTTAGGTAAGGTATATATCTCAGGTGTATGTGGGTTCTTGACATTGAGTTACAGAAGTGCATTCGGGGTCAAGAGCTCCTCCTCTTTACCATTGGATGTGAAATGGAAAACCATCTTTTGCATTTCTTTTGTAGGATCTAAAGTAAGTTTCAAATAATCCACATTAGAAAGCTGTTTCATAATTTCAATCTGAAAGCTGTTTCATAATTTCAGTCTGATAGTGGTCTCTAGTTTGAATCACAAATCCCCACACTTATCATCTGGCTTAATTACCAAGTTCCTATCAGTTTTCAAGCCAATGCCTTGAAAATTCCAGGATATTTTTGGGAGAAAGGTAACCATATGTACTGTTAAGTATCTTGGGATAATTTGGCACATCAAGCAACCTAAGCACTAAGGGGGCAAATCCACAAACTGCACTTTGTAGTACGTTAAGTAGCTCTAAAATAGTACTACTCATGCACTATAAAATGCTATTCACAAACATAATATTTACTTAAGTTTTTAAAAATTATATTCAATTAAAAACCTTTTTGGGGTAAATAAAAAAAAATAGCATTTACATTTTTTCTTTTTAAAATATTAAAGCTTTTAAAAAAATGATAGTGAAGTTAGAGTTTTGAAATATTATTTTAAATAATTCTGTTTTTAATATATTTTATTTAATTGTTTATTCAGCATTTAATTTGATATGTTGTAACATTTTTTTTATAGTGTTAGGTTAATAATTATTATTTGAAATTAAGATATTTATAGACCTTTTTAAGAATCAATACTCGTTATTATTTTTCCCTATACTTTACCACAGGGAAATCTCTGCCCCGGTGGCGGACACTTCCACTTCTGTATGAAAATCGAAAAATTAGTATTACTAATTGTACAATTGTAAATCCTGTTCTTGCAGGCTCCATACCCAGATTTTGGGGGTGGAGGCAAAAAAGTCTGAACCTAGTAGAAAACGTACACTTGGATATGGTGAACAGCAAAAAAGTGTTAAGTTACTACTAGGTGCAATTGTAAGTTTACTCCTGAATACATTTGCACATGTAAAAATGAACCTTTGTGAATTGGGTCCCTAATGTTAATTATTTGCATTGAAAACCAAAAGCCACAGAATTTTCTATCACTTTAAAGGGACTTTATAAACCTGTTGGGGACCATATGTTGTATGGAGCTAATTTCTTTCTAAGCACAGTATGGCACATTAGGCTACATTTAGCACAATGAAAATAGAGGTCAAATTGAATAATGTGTATATTGAACTACCAAACCTTTAGTATGTTTCTGGGTAGGTGTAAGGAAAAATGTCCTGCATTGTATTTGGAAATAATTCATATTCGGCCATATTGGCTCACTGACAACAAAGAGCATCCTCCTAAAATGTTTAATGTGCATTATTCTGAGATGAGGTCACTGAACCTTATGTAAATATCTTGCACAATGGTGCACAAGCTGTAGTAATACAGTATTGATGAAGAACCTGTGTCAGCATAGTATTTCTCATTTATATTTACTCTTGAAAACCATTTGCAATTAACAGTTGAGTCTAGAACATGGTATTTATGTTGAGTTGTTTTTCGCACCTCCAATTTACACAAGTGTAGAGGATAGAATTAACTGATATATGTTACGTCACATGTAGACAAATTAAGCAACCTTAAGCATAGATAGAATTTGGTGGTGAAGAAAATATCTTCTACATGGTGTCTTGGTTTAATATTTGAGCCAGTTGTAGCACATTACTCAACATTATGTCATATCTTTATACTCTAGATTTGGGGTGGAGGTTCTCATGCAGACAGACCCACTACTCACTTTGATTCCAAATACCAACTGTCTTCTGTTACAGGCGCAAGGTGCCTGACCCTAGAGGAAAGGAAAGTGTCTATGGCTCACTTGTTTCTTAGGACCAGTTTTTGCTGTATTCTATATAATTAGGCCCTTTGTGGAGCGAGTTCATTCATTTAATATATAGAGTAATGGTTCCTCTTGGTGGATTTGTCCTGTGCAGACGTTAGTGATAATAAGTGTGTGAAAACCAGAATCCCTTAATTATTTTGCACATTAAAGACCTTCTTTGTTGGGGTGGGATGTAAAGGGACGTGTGCCAAAAGATGACTGTAGTCCTTTCCAGCATCCTGACCATTCTCCTGCCTATTAAGAGGACAGTGGAAGGTGCCCTTCAAATGGTGGAGCCTCCACCAGCTTCGCTATCAGGAAAGTCCTGTAGGCAAATCATATACTACCAAAGTAGCCCAACTCTCTGAAAGATGACCATAAAATGCATGAAACTGCAAAAGTCATTTGCATGCTAGAAGACGTTTTCCAGCATGTCAGGGACACTTGTTATGTGGGTAATGATAATATAAGCCACTAAGGAGCTGCATTGCACTGCTCACATATGGTGATGGCAATTTCACAATATCCCATGCGCTTTGTTTAACTGCCGAGACAAAGTTTTTGCGCCAAGAGGGTGCCCACACTTGCTCCCATTTTGGTGGTGTAAGTCTTCTCTGTGAAAACCCCCAGCTATGTCAGCTGCCGCTAATTATTTCCCTGAAGTTTTCGGAGTAGATATGGAGGGTTGGAAAACTGTTTCTGACATCTGTTGGAGGGACTACATTGATATTTCCACACATTTCAATTTATTAAGCAACATAATATTAATAATTGCCAGTTTTTTTCAAGTGTATAAAGTTTCTTAAATCATTATTGGGGAATAGGAATCATATTCGTGTTTCTAGGCAAATAATGTTGTTTGGTATTTATTTTGTTTTGTTTAACAAGTAAAATAAAGATTCAAATACAGTTTGAAATGTCACCTGGTTGATGCTTAGTTGTGGAGGTATTTCTTGCAAGCTTCATGAAATATGCAGCATTGACAATGTAAAATTATTAATTATGTACATCTGTGAAAGTTTCTGATTTTATCCTTTGTACAGAAGAACAATATATATATGATATAGAGGTAGGTAGTATTAACTCTCTACGTGGAATTATTTGCCCTGAAAGCCAAACCCTACATCGTGGGTTCAAGTGGCCAAAAGTAAAAAAAGTAAAATGTCTTGAAGAAATATTTCTAATATGAATGTATTTGTTTCTTTTTAATAGGAGCTCTATTTGCATGTATTGCCTGCTTGGAGAGTTTAACAGGAACCATTTCAGGTGTTGTGTTTAGTAGTGTTTATGCAGCTACAGTTGCATGGCTTCCAGGATTTAGTTTCTTCCTGTCAGCTGGACTTATGCTCATTCCAATGAGCCTGGTGTGGTAAGTACACTTAAACATCTGCTAAAACATCTGCTGTAAATATGTGTGAAACCATTGCTGTCAATATGTGTGAAAATTGTTTACAGTCATTTTTGCTCAGTTGACTGTGAAGGCCATGTTGCCTTGCATGTGTGAAGTGGTAAATATATTTCAAACTATTATCTTTTAATTGATGTATCGGTGTTTTTCAGATGCTATCAATTGTATCCGACTTTCACCATTCCATTACTCTTTTTGTAATTTTATTTATTCTTCATAGTTTGTGCTCTATTATTATAAACAATTTCTATGTTTATAGAGATTTATTTAATTTTTATTGCGTGCCCCACCCCCTCCCTTCACCACTGTGCAAACGCGCCCCGTGGCGCGTTTTAAGTTGGGGGATTAAGTCCCCTTGAATCATGAGGGCCCCTGGGGTCCAACTAGCCCACCCTGTACCTCCAGTATGCACCAGGGAGCTGCGTTGCAGAGAGGTGTTCAGAGGCCACGCCCCTTTACACCTCTCTGCAATGCAGCTCTGTGGCGCTTTCTGGACGTACCTGGTGGGCTGGTTAGCTCAGGACCCTCAGGATTGAAGGGGATTTAATTCCCCATCTTAAAACGCGCCACAGGGCCTGTTTGCACACATGTCACCTGAAGCCCCGCCCCCTCCCTTCACCACTGTGCAAACGCGCCCCGTGGTGCGTTTTAAGTTGGGGGATTAAGTCCCCTTGAATCCTGAGGGTCCCTGGAGTCCAACTAGCCCACCATGTACCTCCAAAAAGCGCCACAGAGCTGCGTTGCAGAGAGGTGTAAAAAGGGGCGTGGCCTCTGAACACCTCTCTGCAACGCAGCTCCCTGGCACATACTGGAGGTACCAAAGGGGACGATGGACGGAGCGTTTGAGCAAATCAAACACTCACCCCCCAGTCAACTGATCTGGGTTTAATCCATCATCATTCTTTAGCTCACTCCACCACCCCAGTTCAGACATGGCCATATGCAAATCAGTCTGACCCTGTGCCTCATGGGAACAGTCCAGCCCGAACTACCAAGCCATGTCTTCCCTGGACCGGAAACAAGCATCCTGGGACCGGTTTCTGGCTATTCAGCCGTCATCAGCCAGGCTAGCTTGAATCCTCTGAACACCTCTCTGCAACGCAGCTCCCTGGCACATACTGGAGGTTCCTGGTGGGCTAGTTGGCCCCCAGGGACCCCCAGTATTCAAGGGGAATTACTTCCCCTTCTTACAACGCGCCAGGGGGCGCGTTTGCAGAGTGCTGCAGGGAGGGGGCGGGGCCTCCGGCACGATGCCGTTTTTTTTTTTTTTTTTTTATGGGAGGGGGGCTGCGTGGCCCCCCTTCCCTAGTCCACTTTTCTCCCCGGGGACCCCATCCCCCGGGGCCTGAGGCTGTTCTTTATTTTTATTTTTAAAGGAAGGGGGCCGCGTGGCCTCTTTTTTTTTTTTTTTAAATAAATATTTGGAGGGGGGCTGCGTGGCCCCCCTCCTCAGGCCATTTAAGGCCTCGGTGGATGGGGCCTTTCTGTCCTTTTTTTTATTTATTTTTTTTAAATTGATTTTTGGGGAAGGGGGCTGCGTGGCCCCCCTCCCGGGCCACTAATGGCCCCGGGGACCCCATCCCCCGGGGCCTGGCCACTCGTTGGGGACCGTGGGGGGTCCCCAATCCCTGCACGGTCCCGCCGGCTCTCCGCGTCCTGCGGGAGCCGGCATTGCTTTTTCATAAGGGGAGCTGCTGACCTGCAGCTCCCCTTATGGAAAAGCAATCTGCTTTGCTTCATTGAAGCGAGAGCAGGTTTCCCTGCTCTCGCTTCAATGAAGCAAAGCAAGTTTGCAATGACAGGACGGGAGCCGCGAGGCTCCCGTCCTGCCATTGCAAACAGCAGTGTCCCGGGGTAGGCACCCGGGACACTGCAGGAGCCGGCCCTGGGGGTGGCGGTCCCCAGGGCCACCACAGGCTCCAGGAGGGGGGCCGCGCGGCCCCCCTCCCAACATCAACTGAGCCCCGGGGAGGTGGTGGTCCCCGGGGCTTCGGGGGTCCCAAACTGACCCCCACATTTATTTTCTAAGTGCCCTGGGGAGGTGGCGGTCCCCGGGGTGTGTGGGGGGTTCCAGCCCCCCCCACACAGTTGCTTAAAATTAAAAAAAAGAAGCCCCGGGGGGTGGCGGTCCCCGGGGCTGCGGGAGGGCGGAGAGCCCTCCCGCACCATTTTTTTCTAAAGCCCCGGGTTGTGGTGGTCCCCGGGGCTTGGGGGGCCTTAGAGGCCCCCCACATAAAATATAACGCAACCCCCGCATGCCCCCGGGACTTGGGCCACCCGGGGGCAAAATACCATCGAAGCACGTGAGACCGCGCTTCGATTATTTTTTTTTTTTTTTTTTTTAATGCTTTTTTCTGCCCAGGGGGTCCTTGTGGGACCCCCTGAGCAGACCTAGGGGGTCAGGGTGTTTCTACCCTGCCCCCTTTTAGCGTTTTGCTACGTGTTTCTGTGCCTCGTGTTTTTTGTAATCACAGCGGGATCCGCGCATCCCGCCAATTTAAAAAAAAAAAAATGCTTTTTTCTGATTAGGGGGTCCTTGTGGGACCCCCTGAGCAGACCAAGGGGGTCAGGGTGTTTCTACCCTGCCCCCTTTGTGCGTTTTGCGCACTTGTTTCTGTGCCTCGGTTCTACCGAGGGACAAAATGGCTGCCAACACTTCCTGATTTGGAGTATTGACAGCCACTTGACAGCCAATTAGCATGCAGCTCGTAATCGGGAGGGTACGCGGACCCTACTCGGCCATAGATATATATGTGATTTTACTTTTGATTTGCTCAGGAACTACTGAACGGATTTACACCATTTAAGCAAAGGCACGACTCTGAACCAAGGGCTACCTTTTGGCAAATTTGGTGTAATTCCGTTCAGCAGTTCGGAGCTGTAGCTGCGATGAAAGGTTCCTATGGAAAATTGCATGGGGAAAACACATTTTGGGACCCTCTTTTTTCTCGGCCCCCGCTTGCCGAATCACCCCAAAACTTTCAGGATAGGAGCGGACCGGAGCGAGCCACAAAGTTTGAAAATTTCGCGAAGATTCGTCAACCGGCGCCAAAGTTATTTCAAATAGAATGTTGCGGATTTCCTATGGAAAATAGGTCCTAACTATAACTATCTACTGGCGACCGCCAGTAGATTATTTATATATATATATATATATATATATATATATATATATATATATATATATATATATATATATATATATTCACTAAAAAAAAACAAAGGTTACAGTGACGTTATAGTTGGGGGCAGATTTTGCTCATACAAAACCAGAGAATTCAGCCGTTCTAGTTACCCGAGTTAACTAACTCGTGCCCCAGCAATGCACTGCTTATGACCTCACATATTACATCACTCATGACATGGTCAGTGGCATCACTGATGACATCGCTGCTGACATCTCAAATGTCATCTTTTCTCGGCCCCCACTTGACGAATCACCCTGAAATTTTCAAGACAGGAGCTGAAGTGACTGCCGTATTCGTTTTCAGAATTTCGCGAGGATTCGTCAAACGACGGCAAAGTTATTGGCAAATGAAAAAATGCTCTTCCTATGGAAACTAGGTCCTAACGATAACTACCTACTGGCGACTGCCAGTAGGTAAAATATTTATATATTACACTCTGTATTTATAGTTCGGGTCCTCATAATGAGAGCCACAAAACCTCTAGGCAGACCTTTACCATTGTGTAGGCCACTGGGATTATGCACAAGATTATCTAAATTAAGCAGCAGAAAGGCAAATTATGCAGCCCTTTTCTGGAAGTTTTATTTTCATCTATTTAAGCTAAAACCAACATTTTTAGGGAATCCGCAAATTATGTGGCAAATGTATTTCCATTATTATGTGGTAAAGGCTCCAGCCAGAATCGCATACATCGACTGGCTATAACCATTGTCCATTGTTTTACTAACACTTTATTCATGAAAGGCAAGTCTAAACATTGTAATTCCAGTCAGTACCCATTGCTTGCTGCACTTTGAAGGAAACAGCTTTACTACCCCAAAATAAACGTAATTTTAAAAATACATAACAGATCACACATATAATATGGTCTCAGTGTTTCTTCAGTCTCTGGTTTATGATGTCACCAGATCCCATTGTTGGCAATATTAGACCATAACGGCCTAGGTCTGTTGCCTCAGTAGACTAATCTATCCAAACCAGGAATCCGTGTTTGGCTACATGGTCACAGGCTCAAACCAGAACGGTCTATGCAGCCTTTCATCCTTCTGAGGTTGATAAAATGATTGCTATTGAGTTGGGTAACATTAAACATCTGGTATTTCAGTGACAAGAGACTTATGGGCAAAAAGGCGCTTTACAAATTCACATCTTATCACACAGGTACCCGTCATGTATCCTACATCTCACTCTAAAAACCTTAACTGGTTATGATCCGAAACCAGTGTTATTTGTGATGACATCAGTGACCGCATTATACGAGGGGTTATTGTTGTGCAGCTTAACTGGAAAATGTATGTGGTTTTTATTTTTTGGATCATAATTATAGCTTTTCTTAAGGTACTTTTTATGTTGGTTTATGATTGATTAAAGTAGATTTATATAGCGCAGCTGTTCTGCCAAGAGGTTTCTTTGCGCTGGTGAACAGGCTGCAGAAGCAGAGGAATTAGATGGATCTGAATTGCGAGGTTTTTAGTTTTTTATGAAAAGAAAGTTGATCTTCAATTTTGTGTGTGTCAAGTGAAAGTGAGTTCCTTTGCTTGGCTATCAGCCAGGAAACGGAGCACCAGCCAAAGCGTACCCGTTTGTAGTGAGGGTTCGGAAGTAGAGAGGCAATAGATGACCGTAGAGTGTGCTTAGGACAATAAAGATGAAGTGTCTTTCTCAGATAGAGTGCTCCAAAGTTGCTGAAGGCACAACGGTAAAGACTAAGGGCCTGATTACCAGTTTGGCGGTCTTCCTGTCGGCCGCCACACCAGCACCCTGCAGGAAGACTGCCAAACTCAAAGTCATACTGCCCGCCAGATTACAAGCTTAATCCTAGCGGGCGGTGTGTGCTGCGGTGGTCACATGGCAGTGCCTTTCTAAAGCTCAAAGGAGAGCCTTAGAAAGACTCAGACATGGGAGCACCGCAGCACGTTTCTGCACAGGAAGAAATGCACCATGTTGTGCATTTCTTCCAGTACAGGAACAGGGGGTGCAGAAAGACAGGGGGAGCACACCATGTGCCCCCTTGCATGCACCCCCATGCACAGAGGAGACAGGGGTCCCTATAAGGGCCTCCTTATTTTTCTCACTGCCACCCTTTTCATGGCGGGCTCACTGCCATGAAAAGCAGGGCGGTAAGGAAACTCTTAATATGCTTGATGGTGCCACAGCGGCACCACCAGCATATTGCAGCCTCTGACCACTGCGCCACTGCTGCGGGATCAAGATCCCCGGTGGTTGCAGCGGTCCTGTGTTGGTCCAGCCACCAAAGTTGTAATATGGCGGGTGGACCGCCATTCTGGCGGTCCATAGACCGCCACTGTAGTCGTAATTAGGCCCTAAGAGATTTGAAAGTGGAGCTTTTGATAATAGGATTCCACTGTAAATTTTCAAGGTGAGGAACCGATGTAGAATGCCAGGATGAGAAAGGCTGCTCCATTCTAAATAATCTGAAGTTTATGGGAGAGATAGGCCTGGACGCCCAAATACAGAGTTCCCTTATTAAAGATGGGAAAGAATCAAATATTGATCTACTGTTTTTCTAGAAGAAAGGTGAAGGAAAGGAATGATTTTCCTAAGCTTGTGGAGATAGCAGAAACCAGAGTCCGTTACACCACCAATTTGGCAGGATAAGGAGAGCAGTAGTACTTTGGTGTGGTGGCATCGATAGCAGAAACCACCAAAGTGAGGACCAGATGGAAGTCTGGGTCTCAAAGATGAGCCCTTCAGTTTTGGTAGTGTTAAACATGAGGTAGTTTCTAGACATCCAGTCAACAAACACCACCATCCACACACAATCTTTCTTCAGCGTTTCTAATAATATTGCTGATGGATACAATGGTTTGTGTGTCCGCAGAATAAGGCATTAGACCAGTACCAAAATGACCAAATGAGACACAAGAGGAGGTATGAAGATATTGGAGAGGACGAGACTGAGGGAGGAATCCGAGGAACACCACAAGAGATGGGAATGGGGAGGGAGTGGAAAGGAGAAAGGTGGATCGACTGAGTACAGTCTGTGAGAAAGAATTGCAGCTAGGCAAGTGCTTGTTTGGAAGTGCCATTAGCAAAAAAACAAAAGATCAAAGTATCGTAGGATACTCTTGTTGAAAGCCACCTAATGGGCGAGCAGAATCAGAGCGGCAGAGCAACTCTATACCATGATAGAGAGCATGGTCTGACTGGTACAGGAATTAGGCCTGGGCACCAAAATAAAAGTGGCCCCCATTGGTGAAATAAATAGCCATAAAATGGCCTACGTTTGCAGATTGAAACAGTTTTGAACTTATAAAGACATAGGGTCTGATTTAGAACTCATCGGATGGGTTACTCCATCACAATGGTGACTGATATCCCGTCCTCCGAAATATAAATCCCATAGGAAAAAATTGGATTTATATTTCGGTGGAAGGGATATCTGTTACCGTTGTGATGTAGTAACCTGTCCGCTGGGTTCTAAATCAGGCCCTTAGTATGCAAGTGTTCTACAAGGTATTGAAGGATGCATGGGTTTGTACTTGCTGCAGGCAATGTTTGTTTTAATATCTCGGAAATTTAGAGTAAAAACTGACCCAGTAGACCACAGATCAGGCCCACAAACCGACAAAAACCTGACACTGACACCTGACCCGACACTAACCTCTCAGACCAGCCCATCGGGCACTGCCTGATTGCCTTATAAGCCAGTCCACCCCTAATGGAGAGCACACGTTAGTGGCAGCTATAAAAGCATTTCCGTAATTTCTGTACTATGACAGGAGTGGAAACGTCTTTATGCCATTTCTAGAAGATCATTATTTTAATAAAAACAGACATCCTATTGTTGACAGCTTTCGCCTGGATTTTGGTGGGAAGTGATAAAAGGGAAATGAGCCTGTAGTTGCTTAGGTTTGAGGGGTCGGCAGAGGGTTTTTAAAGCCATGGTACAAACAGAGCTTATTTCCAGGCTCTGAGAACAGAGGCCAAGTAGAGGAATGTATAGCAGAGATCAAGAAATATAGTACTAATGATTTCAGAGTTGTGAATAAGAATAGGTAGAGGGCAGAGTTCTAAGGGAGAAGCAGATTTGAATGAAAGCACTGTAAAGCTGGGAAGTCAGGAGGAAAAGAGACAGTTAGTGGGTTGTAAGGAAGCAGAGATGCCAAAAGAGGAGTGGGTTTTACCATTTTTCCGGTCAAGAGTAGGGCTAGAGTAGACTGGGAGGGCTGAATTTGGCTGTGGTAGGCAATAGGGCCACAACATTATTTTACAATAGAGAAGATTTCATGCAAGGAATTGTTGGCAGCTTTGATGTTGGAGGTATAATAAGAGAAGTTTGTTTTTAATAGCAAGTGCATAGGTTACTTTGGTGAAAGGATAGTAGTCCAACCTGCAACTACATTTGAGTAACTTACATTCACATTTGGCAGTCCTAAAATACTCATTGTACCACAGGGCTGAGGGGCGTTTGCGGCTTCAATGAAGTGCTTGGGGGGGGGGGGGTAATAGTGTGCAGTGCCACAGTGATCCAAGAGTTGGAATTTTCCAGGTATGTAGTTAGTTCAGGACTATGTGCCGGGAGACCGGAATTAAGAGCAGACCGAAGATTAGTGTGATTGACTTTGGCACATTGTGTAATATGAGTTGAAGACGGACGACTAGGATCAAAAGTGTGTCTAGCTCGGTGAGTAGGTCAAAATTATGCAGTTGAAGGCCAAGAGAGGAGAGGGCATTGTAAAGGACAACAATATCAGGCTGGTCAGAGGCTTCTAGGTCCATATAGATGGCCGCAAGTATGGTGAAATTAGCGGCCTATAAACTATGTAGGGCCAGAAACTCATAAGAGCAGACCTGAAATTAGGGCAGGGACTAGTAGGGCAGTAAAGTTCCAAAAAAGAATGTGGAGGATGTAACGCTTACGGCAGAAAGAGTGGTTTGGCTAAGTAGAATAGTCTATAACAGTGCAAGAGAAATCTGACCAATAGATAACAAACAACCCATCACCCATTTTATGGGGCAATTGTGACAGGCTATGGCATAGCGAGAGGAGATGGTCATAGCAGTATTCAGGTCAGAGGAATCTCTAAACCAGGTTTCAGTGATGAACATTAGATCTAGCTTGTGGGAGTAGTACACAGTTTCTAAGTGGTTACAAGGGAGAAATCTGACGCTGACTGAAAAGCCTGTAAAGATCCAAAAATGACTGTTAGGCGCTGCAGGAGAAGTAGAGGAGTTGATGGGGTGAGGTTGGGGACACAAGTACTGGGTATAAAAAAAAGTATTAACACGTACATTTATCATTCAGAAGGTGATGTGGATAGAGTGGGGACTTACCTTTTGGGCAGTTTTAAGAGCTTTGAGAGTCGGAGAGGGGATCAGGGTTCCTGGTGCTAGGCGAAATCCATTTGCATACCTTAAGTTATTGATGTTGGTGCCTAAACGTAACATCCCTCAACATGTATTTTTAGTAAACATTTGCGGTTTTGCTACAGTATATTTAGAAACAATTGTGGTATTTGCCAACACGCCTGCCCTCCGTGGCTGTTTCTTTCTGCCTGGTGTAAAACTTAACTTTTAAGTGATATCCCAGTTCTTAGAGCTAACATCCCAAGTGTATGTTATGCATAAGCAGCCTGCGTGATACATATATTCTGTGTATGAATGAACCAGAGTAATGGAGGGCTGCTTTTTGGAAGCCCCTGACCTGTTCATGTGCACAAGATGGAGGTGAGGTTGTTTTCCCAGACAGTAGAAGTGTATTGATGACATTCCTGAAACTGAATGGAGGAGACCTAGATACTGAAGTGGGGACAGGGGAGGCAGTGCTCCATTTAGAAATTAGATTAGGTCCTTTTGGTCAGAGGGGCTACTGATTAGTCTTTATGCCCCAAGTACTGTTGCCCTAGGTGAATGTGTGTATTAAAGTACTTTCTTGTAACAAAGGCATGCACTGGGCTTACAATCCGTTATTGCACTGCTGGGTGATTGCTGAGTTTGGAGCTTGAAGCACCCCCACACTACCACCTTGAAAAGCCTGTGGCTGGTTGCTATCACTACCACTGAGAGTCAAGTGCTGAAAGGGTTGTACTTGACCCAATTTTAGAGCCATAGTAGGGCAGGCCCAAAGACATCATTGGCAAACGACCACAGCCCGTATGGCTGAGGCCCATTAGCATCTTCTTGTCTCTTGAGCCGCTGAACGGGGTCTCACCTAGAATTATAGGAGAGTACTGCTAGGCAGCATTAAACCGGAGGATGTTAAGAAGATAGACAATATATGCTTGAGGTAACTCCCTTTACACCATGTATATGTATGGAACAGCCATTTGCAGCTTCATCCTGTGCCGGAAGTGGCGGAGTCGACAGGAGACTTTTGGAAGGTCACCACTATCTCCAATGCCGATTGTTTAGTGTAATGTGAGACAACGGCCAAATGAACTGGAAATTTAAAACATTGTCATGGCATGCTTTTGGAATTATTTTAAAACTGTGCTCTAGGTGCAGGCTTTATCAATGCCTCTGGATCAATGAACCTGACAGTGTATCTCAACTTTACAATAAAACGTGACGTAAAGGAGTTTAGCTACTGTAAATGGGACTGTACCCATAACCTATCCCTAAGCATAGGGATGGTTAACAAATGTAAATGGGACTAACACCCATGCAACAATGCCCTAAGTGAGGGTGGAAACCATAAGTAGCCTGTGTAGGTAAGAAGAATTGGAGAATGGGGCTAGTACCCATTCCCATCCCTAATGTAAGGGAGAGAATATATTTAAACAGGGAGTGGGTGGGAACCACCCACACAAGCTAGGACTACCCTCATGTAAGGGTAACATGGCAAAATGAAGTAAGTGGGCAAGAAAAACCCCTAACGTAATTCCAGCTACAATTCACTTGACAAAAAGTGTAACGAAATAGTATACCACGTCAATGAAATGTTTATATGCAAATAACATTGTCACTGATAGTTTGACAAAAAGCACAACTCTGTAAATAACAATACCTTTTATGGATGGTGGAACAAAATCATGTTTTTACTTTGCTTACACTATTAAGCGTACTCATCAATAAAAATAATAACCATCAAACCAGTTATTTGTGACTCATTTCTAAAACAGCTTGAAGCCTGTACAATTTTCAGACTTTCACCTCATCACATTAAAACCAGAGTCACATGTTTAGTGAAATGCAATGCACAATCAGTCTATCTAAGGAGAGAGAAAGAAATGATGGCTGATCACTGGTGAGATGAGAGTTAATAATGAGTGTCTGGGTATTTTCACCACTCCAGATACGCTTGGAGAAACAAGGGCACAGTGTAGTTAAAGTTGGTTCAAATTTCACTGCTGTTTAGCGCGTCGACATCGTGGACATCTTATTTCCTTGTTGAAAGGGACACATTTCGTCTTAAACTTGACCAAAAATAAACATAAGCCTTTGTGCCTACAGTCTTAAATGTCCTCCTGAATACTGACTGGAGAAAGACTCCTTGAACAGTGTAGTCAGAGTTTGAAGGAAGAACAGGAATCAGTAAGTGTTTAAACAGATGGGTGTCAAAGAAGGAATGAAGCGCAGCATTTTTACAAGCTTGCAACTCACACATCAAAGGTGGCTGCACGTAATGACGACGTGCGCCGGGTGGCTGCAGGCGCGTTCAAGCTTGACATCGTAAGGGTTAAGCTCCGATTCTTCCGACGTCACTGAGGCTCAACAAGAAACTCCTCACGTCACCACAGCAAAGGTAAAATGAGCGCTAAAACAGTTGAGTGGCTTGGAAATTGAACTGAAAAACAGCGGTTTAAAGGCCACAGACGCCGGGTCTCTGGTGAGCATAGCTGCCAAGGTTTCAGATAGCTATGTGTGACATTTTCATAATTTTTGAGTAATTATGAGTGACATTTCAATGACCATGAGTGACACTTTCTCACGAGCAAAATAAATCAATGAAGAAGAGGGAAACATAAAAGTATCAGGATTTAACCCACTTGAACAAGGAGAAAAATATCATTTTAAAGCTGCTGCAAAGCACCAGTTATTGAAGGTCACTAATCTAGTGCCCTTGCAATCTGGTCGTACTGTTAAACTGGGCTGGACGCCCCCCCCCCGTGCTGGAGAGATCGTTGTTTTATTCGGCGCACGGCGACGCGGACGCCTATGGCGCTATAATCAGGCAAATTGCATGTAGCGCTAGTCCACTAGCACTGCACACTCACCCACACCCCCGACTCTGTTACATTTTAGTAATGTGCATTAACGCGTGCGTCACTGCTCAAGCAGAGACACGCTACTTTACTACAGGGATCCTAGAGTACAGGGTACGGAAGCCGCTCTGAATGAAGCCAACTTTATAGCCAATGTAATAGCGGTCAAGTGGAACTAGATACCGGGCAGGCACGGGATGTGAGAAAGCCGTCCGTGCTGAAATAAGTCAAAATAAAAGCGTGCAGCGGGTAAACAGCAAGTGATTTAAAATGCTTTTGATGCTGTAACTTTTGTTTGTTCCGAAGGCGCTTAGTGGGAAGGTTAACCAGTGGCATGATGGCAATTAGTAAAACTAAATTCCCCGGTGGCAATTTGGGTATTTCTAAATTCGGTGTTCCAGGCACGGGACGTAGGGAGATCGTTCGTGCTGAAGTGTGCAAAAGGCAGAGGGCAAGTCACTGAAACCTATAGGAAAACGTTGACTGCCCATCCACGGCAAGGATTGTTGCGTGAAGGCAACGTGGAGGGTAATTGTTAACGACGTCTTGCAGGGATTGACACTTCAAACTTCTAGAAACCCTTTCTCCCCTGTCCCACGGTGTGAACCCCGACGGTCCCCCCAATAGTAGACACTTACTGCGGCCCCGGCAATGAGTGTAAAGGTAACAACGCGGGTCTTCTCAGTCAAGCCTGACTACACGGTCGTCCGGCGGCCGCGGCGGTGAGCCGCACGGGGTCACTGTGGTAACGGGGTCACGGCCCCACTGGCACAGATGTTGTCATGGCCCCGCCCCGGGGTGTTTAATCGGCAGAGTCAGTGAGTGTGGGCTGGAAAACAGCCTGGCCCGCGCCGCGGCGCCGCGGGAATTAATTAATGAATGTAGCCAGGCTGGCAGGCGGCTGAGGCCGCAAATGTAACATTGTAGCAATGCCGCCAGCACTCTCAGTGACTCACTCAGCCAGAGCTGAGAGCACAAGAATTTAACTGTTTATGAGTCACAGTGCCAGAGCTGCTGGCGGCAAGTCTGGAGCAGCAGAGCCGGCGCGCTAGCACCAGCGCGGTAGCCAGTTTCAGTGGCATTAAAAATGCGTGACAAAGCATTTCAGTGCGGTGATGCGGAACACCACACTGAAATGCGGTAGTGTCACACGTGATGCGTGATCCTTGGCAGGCCTGGGTGAGAGAAATTGTAATGACGAAATAACTGACTCACCAGCAATGTCCCGCACCTGTCGAAATAGACATATTGTAGGCAGGCAGAAAAACGCCACAACTTCCATTTTTTGAGGAAGAAAGTCAGTCACAATGTTGGCACTGTGACAGACAAGACCAAGTAAAACTAGTAGGCACCCACTCGAGCAGTTCCATGTGTTGATGAAGCGCCGCATAGTTAAGAGTAGTTATCCAAACAAACATAGTGATCCACAGCTTGCGTTGTAACATATGTGCACATTTAGGCTCAGTGCAGCTGCGCGTCTCCAAACACCGAGGCACTGGAATGACAGGTTAAAGCCAGCACCAAACACTCTAATGTAGACAGCATTCATAAGCGCTGTGTTACTTGCCGTGAAAGGTTGTGGGAATAAGCCAATCTTCCCATCTTTGTGGACAGGATAGTATTTCCATGCTCCATGATGTTTTTGAATGACCACAGGGTAAAAAGGATTTACAAGATGTAGGTTGGGAAGTTTGAAGACAGAATCAGTCCTTTTGAAATTCATAGTCCCAAATAAGTAATCCAGATGAGCACAGCACGCCAAGGCTAGGGCTGGCCGATGGTGAGGACACTGGTGGGGCTGAAAGGCGTAGTGCTTCATCTTTACTTGTGTCTTGTTTCTTGTTGTCTTCTTTGCTTTTCTTTGAAGGGCTTGTTTGTTCCTTGTTGACGTCTTAGTTGTTCTGTGTAGAACACCCTTGTATCTTGTTCGCAGTTTTTCCTTTCCTGTGGATACCTCCTCTTGTACTTTGTGTTGCCTGTGACTGTCTGTACTGTAGCTTGTTTCATCTTCAGGTCCTCTTTTTGTACGCCAGGTTCCTGAGATCCACTTCTTTCACGTAGGTTCGTCACCAACTTGTCGCCAAATAAATGTAGTAACAAGGTCCACGCAGGAAGGATGAGTTCAAGATGTTTTATTGTAGTAAGTTACAGGTTCTGTAGAGCAGCTCAGATCATGTGAAGCAGCCCCACCAGGAGCAGCCTGCTTGCTGCTCAGCCCATTCTCAACTGTCACTTCCAACCTCTCAGGCACCCAACATTCCAATCGCATCATAACTCCAACATTCCATGCAGCACACACACAAACACACTGGCTGAGCAGGGGATGTAAAAGGCATGACCGGAACATGAGTAGGATACTACACAGTTCTCAATTGATGGATGTATTTAAATGCCCAATTAATCATTGCAGAAAGTAAAAAGATAGAATCAGAAGCCAATCTATTAATAAATGCAATAATGCAATGTGCCTTTGAGAAATTAAGTAGCCACAGCACATTAGAAGATAGTCTAATTAAAAATAAGCCAAAATACTAATGGACCACACAGCATCTAGCCCTCTGAGTGAAAAGGAAAATAATGATCTAACTCCTCCACAAGTATTACATCATTTATAATATCACAGACTGAGACAGCACACAATTTCATGGCACGTTTTGACATATAAAAGCAGCACTAACTATCTTACTTGCACATTTAACAATTAAGAAGGCTAATTTTCAAAACACCTACTAGAAAACAATTTTCATTGGACATTGTGTGCATAGCAAATAATCTTGAAATGAAACTTTATACAATAGACTTTTTCTACATATTTATAATGAAAACATATCAACAGAG
Source organism: Calotriton arnoldi (assembly GCA_963921515.1). Lineage (NCBI taxonomy): Eukaryota > Metazoa > Chordata > Amphibia > Caudata > Salamandridae > Calotriton > Calotriton arnoldi. The sequence goes on from CAWUFW010000091.1 coordinate 1,219,702, forward strand.
AGCTCAGCACATAACCTTAAAATGTTTCAAAAGTACATTGTTTCAGCGGAGGAAGCTAACGAAAAATGTAATTTCAAATACAGAGACAGACCATTGCTGGAGCTGAATCAAATGAAAACAAGTGCTCATGTACAACATTTAAACATGCTCTTTTCAAAATATGGCCTTGTGCGGCCTGTTATGCTAACTGAACCAAGCCTATGTTAAGTATTTATTTTCTAATGAAAATTCATTTCCCACCCTTAGAAGCCAAAACATTACATTTTTGGGGGGAAGAAACTGACAACCAGTGCAAATATACATGATCATGGGACAGGTTGTCTTTTACCTGGAGTTTACAGAAAGCATGGACCACCCTATCCTGTACATCTTGGAGCCTAGCATTAGCATGGAGATCAGAGTGTAGAAAGTTCCCATATTGTTCTTGTGAAACATCAGAAATCGATGGCTTTGATCCGAGAACTCACTGTGAAGTAATAGCAAGATATTTTGGTAGCGTGAATTGATTATTGCAAGTCCTCACCACTCAAGTGGTCTGATTCTACATGGACAATTTGTGATCAAACCAACAATCCTGGTTCGTGAATACCACAGAGTCACACACTACTGTGCCCAGTGAAGCAGCCCATGGAAAAGAGGGATGCTATGCAATGGCCGTCAACACTAGTATCTCTGTCTTGACTCCATTCAGGACCAACATATTAGTCTACTCAAAAGCCACACAAGTCATTGTATATCTGAAACTCCAAATGATACTGTTAGAAGGTGGTTCTGACCATCTGAGCCGCCCGGATTTTTCGCTTTTTGAACACCTATTTGTTGAGCTTTTACTGTGGGAGAGCCTCATAAGTTGGGACTCACCCACAGTGAACTCATGATGAAAGGGACTGCATGTGTATTTTACCGGTGTCCCCCTGGCGCGAGTAGGCTGCTGCGCTGCAGCCAGAGTAAGGGGCGCTGGGCTGGTTACATGCAGACATGTGTGTACATGCATGTGCACAAGTGTAAGGGCTGCACAGGGGAGATTCCTGGCGTGCGCAGCCAAGGAGCAGCTACAAAGTGAATGGTGTGGCAGGACTTATGCAGAACTGGGTGGTGACATGGAATATGCTTTATACAATGGGAAGAAACATTTGAGGGAAAGTCAGTGTGCTTTACTGTTTTCACTCCATTACTCTCCTATGAGGATGGGGAGCACATGGGCTAGTTTCATTTTCCTAGGGCCTACAAATTCCAGACACCCACTAAAGTCCACTGTAACTTATGTGAGAAGAAGGATTCTGCAGAGTCCAAAGTCATATTTGTACTGCTTTTGGGACATCCAGAAATGTCATATTTCTCTGAGTCCGCTCATAACTAGTGCCTGGCTGGGGCTGACCCTGCCAGGCTGAATTAATGACCTTCCTCCCCAAGCTGTAGCATCAGAGGCCCAGCCCTGCACAACAAGCATTCCAAGGGCGAAGGCCTCCACTCCAAGAAGAGAAGATGGGTGGAGCTACAGGTTCATCCATCAGCAGCTGACACCTGGTGCCAGGCACCAAGCTGCTCTGGAGAGAAGGCAGCGAGGGGGAAGGGGCTCTCAGAGACCATGTGGCATGAGACCCCTGGACGACGCCATTTTGAACAAACCCAGAGGCCTGGGCAGGAAGGAGGGAGTAGGGGCAGAGAAGTGATGTGTCGCTGTTTGATAGGCCAAACAGAGACTTCCTGCCAGCCCCCTCCAAATTCTTTTAAAAGGTCTTGCACAGGAAGAGGAGCTCTCTCTGGGGTGTGGTCTGCTGAGGACGACTGGTGCTGGAGCCTGGCACCATGGGCAGCTGGAAGGAAGAACCTCCAGACTGGCCCAGAACCCTGACTTGCGCCACAAGGCGAGACCAGGACCAGTGAGCAGAAGCCTGGGGCCTCTGCGCAAGGAGAAGAGAGGCCCAGGAGAAGAGCCAGGTGAGAGGCTGGCGCAGGGAGCCAGTGAAGACCGCTCCCTGCCGAATTCACCCTCCTGGAGACCAAGAGGGTGAAAGACAGTGCTCCCAGTGGCTGGGGTGCGCCACCAGGAGCAAGAAAAGGCCAAAATGATGAAAATCGGGTGCCTGGGGGCTGAGATATGCCCCCCAGAAGGTAGGCGACCCTTGACCTCTGAGAGGATCGACGACGAAGCACGTGTGGCTCCGCCGCCGGTCCTGAATGTGCCCCCGTGGTGGGTCAGGTCCTGGGGGCTGCCCCCGGAAGAAGTCAAGCCGGGGAGCGCCGTCGCGCTCCCCGTGAACATGCCCAAAAAGGGGTGCCAGGAGCCCACCCTGGCCCCCGGTGATGGCGCTGAAGAGGAGGGGGGCGCGCTGTCGCGCAACCCCCCTCGCGGGAGAAGTCAAGTCGGGGAGCTCCGTCGCGCTCCCCGTGAAGATTCCCTGGGGCCCGGGATCCAAACTCCGGGCCCCGCACCGCCGAAGCCAAGTCGGGGAGCGCCGTCGCGCTCCCCGTGAAGATGCGCTGGGGGCGCGGGATCCCAACTCCGGGCCCCGATGTGGGTGGCGAGGCCGGGGGAGTGCCGCCACACTCCCCCGTGGCTGGAGGAAGGCAGGGGAGTGCCGTCGCACTCCACCGAGGTCCGGCCGGACCAGCGGGAATTTCCGTCTGCCCGCCGGAGCGGGCAGACCAGAAGAGGAGTGCCGTCTCCCACGGCAGCACGCGAGGGTGCTGGCCGGGCGGGGAGCCGGCGGGAGCCACCGGGGGTGGGCTCCCCGAGTTGCTCTCCATCGAGCCTGCAGCAAGGGGCCCCGGTGGGACCGGGCCCCCGAAACACAACTGGAGCAGCCGGGGGTGGGCTCCCCAAGCTGCCATCGCTCACCTGGGGGTCTGGGTGGGACCGGGCCCCCCATCGAGGGCTGAAGATGCGGCGAGGCCGCCGGCAGTGCGTTGCGGCTCTCCCCGGAGCAGCGGGGGAGCCGCTGCTATAATATGCGGAGGCAGGAGCCACTCGCCCCATAATGCCTTGCAGGCCCAGACCTGCCTGCAAGGGAAAACAGCCTTTTCTCGACTTGTGGTGGCCCCAGGAGGATGGGGTCACCGCGACATGGGTGCCAAGGTGCAGGGGGAACTGCAGGAGCAACACAGTCTCCCCCAGCACGAAGATGAAAGTCCCCCCCCTAAGTCTCTTGGGGACTGGCAAGAAATAACCCCTCAAGGGCTCAGCCAGGCGCCAACAGCATCCTATGGCTGGAACTTTTGTTCTTCAGCTGTGGGTGCCTTAGGGACTGCGCCAAGATGTGAAGGGCTGAGTCGGGATGTCTGGAGAAGGGCATTCCCTGGAGATGACGAGGTGTAATTGCACCAGAAATGCATTTACTTAGGTTATTTCTTTTAGAGGGACTGAAAGTCACATGTGTTATGTGAAGTACCTGTGTAAGGTGGAGTCATAAGCAAAGTGGGGTTATGTTGCCAGACATTCCTGCTAGGGTGTCTAGCTGTAAATGCTTAATCCTGTGATTTTTACCTGTGATGCATTTTAGAGGCTGTGATTGCAATGCATTACAACGGTTAACAGCTATGAAAAGTACCTCATTTAAAGTGATGCCCAAACATGTATTCTTGCTACTGCGTTAGGGGAAGAACAACCCAGACTGTTAGCCACTAAGATGTAGAGGTGGATACTGTATGGTCAGTTTAAGATGCTCAGTTTAAGATGCTCAGTCAGGGTTATATGTCCCCAGGTCAGGTGTTCCTATTTTTAATGCTTGTTGAGATGATGGGGTGGGTCGCCACTGGGATGGTGCCAGTTGGCAAGGCCCTCGCTCCAGGTTGTGTCAACCCACTGCATTAGGGGGCAAGATGATGTGCATACATGGGAGTGGTGGTACTAGACTCCACCCCCCCTGTGGGAGGGGTGGAGATGTTATGCAATGTCACAAAGTAATTCCAACAGCTTATGTATATTTGTAAATTGGTGCATAGTATTAAGTAGTGTGTGTGTTTAATAAATGTACTCTTACTTTTATAAAGCAAAGTACAGACTGGACAATCAATTATTGAGTGTTATTTCTGCGCACCTGTAATGGCGATTACTAGCCCACACCACCTCCCTTGAGTAAGCCTTAGACTGCTCTGCAACGCTACCCTCTGAGAGTCAAGCGCTACAATAGGGTGTTTGGTTCCCAGTGAAGGACAAATGTGACATGTTATTTGTGCAGGCCTCACAGATACTGCCTCGTTTTCCAACAGATACCTTCAGATTAACCAAGTCCGCCTTTATTAACATCGCTATACAAATGCTAAGGCAGAACAAACCCATGAGGGACATCATGATGATTGCAGGATGTGGTCAATATACACCTGTTATTTCCATCTCTCCAGAAAAGATTGATTTATGCTCCTGTCTTTACAAGGGACACAAACCACTACTTTGAGGTGATCAAACAACAGTTGTTGGTATCAATATTACTCAACCTAAGAGCTGCTCTTGGTACAGTTGACTACCAGTAGCCTCTCCCCTTTAGCTCAGAGGGCCAGATAGGGAAGCTGTACTGGCAACAGTTCAGGTAGCCGCATTCATCAATGCGTGTCTGAGGTGGTTTACACCATTGGTCTTATACTCTTACTGTAAGAAATTGGGTTACTGGTTGGAGGGGGTGAAACCCTTCTCAAACAGCAACCACAATTCTTCTCTCAGTAATTTAAATCTGGGTTTGCGGAGCATTGAGAAGATCCGCGTTGAAGATGTGTGGTGCAGCCGATGTGATGCATTGGTTTCAAGATGCTCGAAGCTGCGTTGCAACGTCCTGCGTCGTCTGAAATCCCATTGATGTGGTCTTGCGATATGAAGTCCGACGTCGAGGATTCGTCATGTAGTCAGGGCAATGCGTCAGCTCCGAGGAGCTGCGAGCCTGTGATGGGGAGTCCTGCATAGTCATTGGAGCTGCCGTCGACAAGAGGTGCGAGGTCCTGCGCCAGAGATGCGTCACGCAGCTGCGTTTCTGAAGGGGCGACGGCGACAGGTGTGATGCGGGTCTTTGTGACAGTTCTAATCCACGCAGCAGAGGCAATGCGTCGGTTCTGCTTGTGATAGCGCTGCGTAGAAGAGGAGATGCATCGGTTCTGCTTGCAAACACCTCAGGTCCACTTCCAGGGGTCCAGGATTGGGGTGGCACCACTTGGCAGAGTAGACTCACAGATGGCAGAGGCCAGTTGCAGGGTTGTTGGAAGCCTGTTCTGTCCGTGTCCCTGAGGCTTCAGATCCGGAGCCCAGCCAACTAGCCCTTGGAGTCACTCTGGGTTACTGGGTTCAAGAGAGGCAGGTTCAGTCCTTCTCCCCCAGGCAGCAGGCAGACCTGCAGGCAGCTGGTCCGCATACAGAGCAGGAGTCCTTCCGAGCAGCAGTCCAGCAGATTAGCAGTCCTTTCAGCAGCTCAGCAGTCCTTTTTCCTGGCAGAGTATCCACAGATCCAAAAGTGTAGTTGGTGTCTGAGGTCCAGGATTTATTCCCAGTAGTGCCTTTGAAGTGGGGAGAAGCTTTTAGAGACAGGCATTTGAAGTGCACAGGTGCCCTGCCTTCCTGGCTCCAGTCTAACTACAGGAGGTATGCAGCCCTTTGTGTGGAGGTAGGACGCAGCCGATTCATGTGTAAGTGAGGCTGGTCCCAGCTCCTCCCTCCCATCCTGCCAGTGATGGCCCATCCAGGCACACCTAAGCTCCCTATTGTCTGTTGCTGTCTATGAGGAATAACAACATACACAAGGCCCTTTTTATTTGGAGGGCTGGGGGAATGAGAGAGAAAAATTATGTGGGTAGCCGTTTGCACTCTCCCTTATATTAACATAACCACAATAAAGTAAGCATACCCAGTACAGGCTCTCAATTATGGGAACCAGACATCCACATTAATGAGCCAATTTACTCATTTGTAGGATGATTTGTGTCCCAATAGCTGAAGTGAGGACCCCTGGGTGTCATGCTTCATTGTTGGCAATCCCGCACTCGCCAGAGAATGCTCTAGTGGCAGGCGGCCCTCGTTGTAATTAGAAGGACTGTTCCGGGATGTTCGTGAGGAGTGGGGGATGCTAAGAGCTAAAAACCCTGTACACCTGCCTGTGTTTTAAATACCATCATTTATTAATGGGCGGTGTAGGGGTGATTAAAAGTAATTATTGGACACTTGAGACACTATTATGCGACTTGTGTCCTATCTAGGTTGACCAGTTTCAGCCCAAGGGCCGCAGATGGGTCCGGAGCTTTCTTCAGGACCAGGATCCTGTATGTCCCTTTTTGGTTCCCTGTTACAAGCGTTAACACTCACTCAGTGTGCACGCAAACATACTATACCGGTTCTTAATAGCTGGTCAAAGTCAATGATAGGGTCCCTAATTTTTGGACAGATAAACTTCATGGTGGATTGGGACGAGGGTATCCTTGTAGTCACCCATTCATCAAAGGTCTCTCCCTGCCACTGTTACCTATTTGTGCGTCTCCGTGATCTCACTGGTCACCAGCATGTTCCCATTTGAAAATTACAGCTTATTAAATGTAGTAAGCTAATTCCAATGTTATCCTATGGGAGAGGTAGGCATTGCAGTAGTAAGAAAAGTATTTTAGAGTTTTTCACTACCAGGACAAGTAAAACTTAAAAGTACATGTCCTGCTTTTTAAATCCATTGCACCCTGCTCTCTGGTCTGTTCAGGGCCTAACCTATGGGTGGCTTATATACATTAAAAAAGGTTTGGACCTGACAAAAGGTTTAATTTGCCAGGTAGACATGGCAGTTCAAAAATGCAAACACAGACTGCAGTGGCAGGCCTGAGACATTGTTTAAAGGGCTACTTAAGTGGGTGGCACAATCAGTGCTGCAGGTCCACTAGTAGCATTTAATTTACAGGTAGTGCCACTTTACTAGGGACTTGCAAGACAATCAAATGTGCCAGTTAGGTTTAAGCCAAATCTACTATGTTTTTAGAGAGCGAGCGCATGATCTTGGGCATGAATTCACTCCCTGACTGTCCTGCCAGTGATGACTGGAACAAACCCAGGAAGCCGCACTGCTACAGTGCACAGCATATCTGTGATGCTAAAGAGCAGAGTCCCACTGTCCAGTGACTGGAAAATGGGTCACACGAATGGCTCTCGAGGGATCATCTAATGTGTCTGCAAGTGATGCTGCTGATGGCTGCCTTTAGCAAACAGGTTGGACCAATTCTCCGAGGAAGGCTAGATGGAGAGAACAGCTGTCAGGCAGTTCACTGATTCAGGTGATATTTCTGATTCATTTTGACCTGGCTGCAGGGCCGGTTTTTTGGCATGGGCGAGCTGGGCCCATGCCCAGGGCGCCAATCTTCAGAGGGGCAAAAAGAACGATCTGCATAAATGTCCTGCAAACAGCAACACCCCGCTACCTTGGCTCCAGTGATTGCTCTACTCGTTTTTAATGCGCTGCAGTCTCTGTTTTAGCACACTATCAGTCAGCCCCCTACCTTGCCCTTCCATCTACCGCTCACTCACCACTTGCTGCAATACATCCACACGCCTTGCACTCCCCAACAAACAACTTAGAACCAGCCTGATGGAGCTAAATTGTGGGTGATTCAGGTGAGCTGGGGAAGGTGCGGAGATGCGTGTTCAGAGGCAAGTACCTGCTTTGATGTAGCCAGCCAGGTACTGACCTGCGAAAAGCGGCTGCTGCCTCATTTTATTCACCAGCAGAAGGGAGGGTGGCACATTTTGTTTTCCGCCCAAGGCGCTACTGGGCCAAGGCCCGGCTCTGCCTGGCAGTAATGTGGAACTATTCTTTTATCCAACCCTAGACGTGTGACACTTGGCTGGGCTGATAAAGGGTAAAATAGTATAAGTGGGTTAAAAAAATTGATTTTCACACAAACCAGGGAGTCTCACCCGCCAAGCTGCTGCGAAAGTTTGAGAGCTCTGCCTGCCCACGGTTCGGTGGCCCAAGATGTTTCTGTATGTAACGCCACCAACTAAAAACACACTTGTGGTAAGAGAGATGAAGAGTTTCTGCCCGATAACCTGCATTTAGCCTTACCTAATGTGATCGTTTAGAGATGACATCATAAAATTATGCTAAACCCTTTTTTTAAATCCATAGTATACGCAACAGGTGTATATATTGTATGATATTGATGTGTAGCTGAAAACTTCGATACGTTTCACTGAAACTTGGTGTGAATCAGTCCAGTAGACATACGTGCATGTATGAATGCTGTGTTTCCTTCGGTTTCCTGGTTTTAGTATCCTAGCCGTTTCTTAGTTCTTTCAGATCTGTGTTGTTTTGTTTTTTCGTCTTCTGATGCCCAGTGTGTTTTGCTGCGTTTGTACTTTTTTGAGCCTTCCTGGAATTGTCTGCTGTTAACACAAAATTATTGCTGAGTCACCTAAGTGAGGAAACCGCTTGACGAGCCTAAATGAGTTAACTCTAACGGTGCTGCATACACATGTCAGCATAGACCAGGTATTACTTGTACATTGATGTGCACGAGAGTTCAAAACAGCGCAAGGAAGGAAGTGCCGTCGTTTGTCTGAATATGAGAGTTTAAAAAACGTGTGGGCGTTTCTGCAGGAAACACCTTTAAGGAAACCTACTCTACGGAAACTTTCTCCTAATCATTTTTCTAGTGATTTTGTTTCGAATGAATGACATTCCCGGGATGTTGAGCCCGGCAAAGTGAATAGCGTTCATGGTAAAAAAATAATGCTCAGTTTTTCTTTTTTTTTGGCCCACATCGAGCCTTGTTTCTCCTTTATGACTCTGCAGGCACTTCACTCTATTTACCCTCCTCTGCCCATGCCCTCTCTACTGTCCCTTGTGCTTCTTTTGACTAGCTTCGTCGAGTTTATATAGCCTCCCAAAAAATCTCTCAACTAGATTGTTTGCTTTTTTCTTTACCTCTCTTCCTTACCCTAGCACATCTACCTTGACCCCTCTACCTTTACTTGTACCCTAATGTCTCTAGCCAGCTATACCCTTGTACCTGTTCTCTTACCTATGTCCTCCTAATTATAACCCTATTTCTACCTTTTTGCCTCTACTCCATCTTAACACTTCTAGCCTGACTTTACCCCGGTTCATCTACCCTACATATACCGTAGCCCCTCCTTATAGCCTAATGCGAGAATTCTTAATGTCCATATCATGGTACATGAATCTCTAATGTCGTTACACGTCTCCATACTCTTTTCATGCTACCCTCACCTGTACCCTCGTAACTCTACCCGTTTACATCCCATACTCTACCCCTGCTTATCTACTAGCATCTCTGCCCCTGCTTATCGCCTAGCCCCCACCCCACCCCCCCTTGACCATACCCTGGCTTCTCGGTTTCTGGCTATATACTAGTGCCTCTAATGCTGCCTGCAGCCTTGTACCGCTGTTCCTGGCTACTCCTCTTCCTCTATTTCGCCAATACGACCTCAACTCTTGTCTATAGTTTTTACTTGCACACCCATCTGTCTTTCCCTACCTAAACCCTAGTACCTCTCACCCTGTTTATACCCTCGCATCTCAACAATTACATATACCTTAGAACCTCAGCCTCTAATCATGCCTTAGGTCTTCAAACCTTAAGTGTACCATAATAACATTTCTCCCTTCGTCTTTCTACTAATCTGGCATGTTTTTCTAATTTGTTTTCTTTTGCCATTTTTTTGCTTTTATGTCACTATTTATTCGTGTTTGTTGGTTGCAATTTATAACATTTTGTAAGGAAAAGGGTTGACTGTTTTCTCCAAAACTTCAATTGCCATTGCACGGGCGCCGTTTTGGCAAAAAATGCTGCGGAATCAGCAGCCGGCCCTAGATTTGGTGGGCAGGCACGGCTGGCGCAGCAGAGACGGTTCCTGCGCCCACCACCCAAACTAGAAATAATGCCCCAATGTTACAAAACTCATTATTTGTAATACCCCTGGTAGAGATTGTAGTGGCTTTGCATCAAAGCTTACTCAAATATTCGTTATTCAGTTCGCCCAAGCCTAGTTAATCTATTAGGTTGTGTCATTAATTTGTGAATATAGGCTTTGCGCCAATGATAATGTGTGGAATTCGTGTTTCAGTGAATATTTATCATTATGCATCATCAAGTAATTTGTTTTGATCCTATTAAAGTCTTTGTTTCCATCACACTTCAGAATTACAAATAAAAAGGGATATTTTAGTTTTTCTAATTGTTGAATGTGGTGTACAGTTTATTTGCAGGTATTGACATTTTGTTGTGTGTTACAAAAAAAATGACATCCTACAGCCTTTCTGTTCACACTCCCTGAACTCCAGCAAGATTGTCACATAATTCACTTTACTTTTCTTTCTCTGACTGCAAAGTGAGAAGATGTTATAAACTCCAATCTCCATGTTAAAAAAAAATAAGCAGCAATTTGTTAGAAGACCCTGCCTGACATTTGACCTCTAACTTTGAAGTGCAGCAACTATGGCAAGAAAAATACAGAATTTAAAGGCATCTTTATTTGTTGCTTGGACTTTCACGACCCAAAAAATAATCGTCTCACGACAAACCCGTGAGTCGCGACCCACAGTTTGGGAAACACTGCGTTGGTGTGTTCTCTCTCATCATCCCATTCCATTTTCCCCAATCTACTTACTTACAGTGGCTATAGATTGTGGTTAAATAGTCAGGACTTTCTTTCAAATCACCCGTAAGCTGTTCTCAATGCTTATGGCATGTGGAGTGTTATTCTAGATCTTGTTCCTTAGCACTCAATAGACTTTTCCTCCTCATCTTTCATACTTATTTGGGGGGGGACAACAAAAAGATGTTGATTAAAGTATCTATTGTGGATATATGGTGATTTGTTTTCTAAGGTAAGAAATTTAGGACTAGTTTAATGAAAAATCTTGAATCCAAGGCAGGCTGTTTAAACTGGATTCTTTTACCAATTTGTAACCACAGTTACTGCTGAATGTACATAGATACTGACTTAAGTGTAAGATATCTCTTACAGCTGCATTTTGAATTTTCTGTACTTTCTGGATGTTGTTTTCGTCATACCAAAGTATGTTGCATTCCAGAAGGGGGTTAAACGAAGCATTCATTACCACCACCCTTTGTGAGAATGGTAGAAGAGGGAAGATCCTGCATACCAAATGAAGTTGGTACCTGCAGCATTTAGTCACAGAAGATATTTCATGGTTCTAATGGTCTCTCCAGATTCTTCCGCCTTAGTGAATAGAGCTCCCAAGGAGATGGGTACCTCTCCCGATTTTCAGCTGGGGGGTGGGGGGCCACTTTAGACATGACAGCCCTAGGGAGTCTTCCCCCAACTTTTTGCCTGCGTCAATCCACTTTTCTGACCTTGTTTCTGCTGGTTTTAGGACTCTAGCACGCGTTAGCAGTGGTAAAGTGTTCAACGCGCATGTGCTCTATCCCTTAAACATGATATGATTGACTTACACCTGTTTGGTATATTTATTTTATCTGTAAGTCCCTTGTAAAGTGGTATAGACCCAGGGTCTGTAAATTAAATGCTACAAGTGGGCCTGCAGCACTGATTGTGCCACCCACACAAGTAGGCTTTTAAACCTGTCTCAGGCCTGCCATTGCAGGGCCTGTGTGTGCAGTTTACTGCCACTTCGACTTGGCATTTAAAACTACTTTCCAAGCATTAAACTCCCCTTTTATTGCATTACACATAAGTCACCCCTAAAGAAGGCCCTTGGTAACCCAAAAGGTAGGGTGCTATGTAAGTAAAAGGCAGGGCATGTACTTATGTTTTACATGTCCTGGTAGTGGCAAACATCCTATTTCATTTTTCACTAATGTGAGACCTACCCCTCTCATAGGCTAGCATTGGGAATTCCTTAATACACTTTTAAGCTGTAATTCCTGATTAGAAAGGAGTGGCTTATTCATGTGTCCTATGTTTGGAATGGTCTTGATAAATTCTCTTTACTGGTGAAGTTGGATGTAACATTACTGTTTTAGAAATGGCACTTTTTGACAGAGGACATTTCTCTGCTCTTAGCTCTTTTGTGCCTTACAGCCTGTCTCCAATGCACTTCTGGGTTGGGTGACAGCTACACTTTATGCATTCCGTCTAGACACCCACAAACACAGGAAGGTGAGGCTCATTTGCATTCTGAGCACTCATCTGCATTCTGATTGGCCTTCCTGGGAGGGGAGAAATGGGAGGGGCTGATACTTACACTTCAATAGGTAATGTCCTGTCCACACACAAAGCACTAATTTACCCCCCCCCCCCCCAAGGTTAGCCTGGCAGACAGGACTGGGCTGAAAGGGATTGCGTGCACTTCAGAGGCCAGCCTTTGATGTCACCTCCAGTTCAAATGCACTTTTGGGTAGAAGTACTGGGTCCCTGACACCACTAAATCAGACATTCTGGACTTACAACTGGACTCTGTCAGAAGAACTGCTGTGCTGTTCAAAGGACTCAACTGGACTGCTCATCTTGAAGGCCTGCTTTTCTGCTTGTTGCCCTGCTGCCTGCTGCTCTTTGACTCTGCTAAAGGAGAACTGGACTCTGCTTCTTCCAAGTGATCTCCAAGGGCTTGTTGGCTTGCCTCCTGTTGCTCGAGACTCACTGGAAGTGGCTGTGTACTTGCAACACGGATTTCGACGAATCTCCAGTCTGCGTGTAGCAGAACCGATGCATCGACCCAGTTGTGGGAGTAAAATAGGCGCATCGCTTCAGAATCAGTGCTCTGCCTCCAAAGATTGATGCATCAGACAGCGCATCTTGGTGAGATCAACGCATCCCTCCACCCCGTGACAGAAACCGGCGCATCACTCAACGCCTCTCGACTCTGGCACCTGTCTTCGGAACTGACGCATCGCCTTCACTGCGTGGAGAAGATCGACGCATCTCACTGTTTCAACCAAGAAAGGTACTTTGTTCACCGGGGCCTGCGTGGCTGCTGTAGCTGGCTGGCGCTCCATTGCGGTCGGCCCGAACTTTGACTTTGCCCCGGTCCAGCGCGACCTAAAGTAACCTTTTTTGCGTTACTTGCTTCTAATCCCTTTACTGCATTTATTTCTTCAAAATTCAATGTCTCAAATTCTACACATTGCATTTTTGTCGTTTTGATCTTTATTCCAATAAATATTCTCTATTTTTCTAAACTGTTGTGGAGTGTTTTTGTGATGTTTTCACTGTGTTACTGTATGTGTTATTGCACAAATTCGTTGCCTTCTAAGTTAAGCTTGCCTACTCTGTGCCAAGCTATCAGAGGGTGAGCACAGGATAATTTAAGATTGTGGTGTGACTTACCCTGACTAGGATTGTGGTCCCTACCTCTGCCAACTAGAGACCTAATTTCTAACATTGGTGATCAGCGGTGAGCTAGGACTTGTGTTTGTGCAGTGACATACAGTAGCTACGTGTACACTACCCATCCTCATCTAAGACCACTTCGAATTTTCCTTCATTTTTCCCTGCTTTGCATTTTCTATTCGTCCTCTACATCAGGTCTCGGGCTGCTTCTGCAAGTGGAGCCATTGAGTTTGAGCTGGCCAAGCTAGAAGATTATACAGTGGTGCAGTTGAAAGGCTTCTGCAAGGAGATGGGAGTACCTGCCCCAGGAGCCTCCAGGAAAGTGGCGTTTCAGAAGGCCCTGAGGGCTTGGGCAGAGTCAAGCTATCAAGAGAATGATGCATTGGAGGAGCCTGAGGTGGTCTTTTCTTAGGACCTACCTGCAGCAGTTGGGGTGGGGGTACCCCCAGATTTCAGCCTCCTGAGAGAGCAGGAAGCAGTGTCTCTTCCCATGGCCTATCCCCAGAGGAGCTGAGGGAGGAGAGAGAATTCAAGCTGCAGATGTCGGAGCTAAAGATAGAGCCTGAGGAGAAAAAGGCTGAGAGGGAAGCCAAACAGTATGAGGCTGACAGAGCCTTAGCAGAGAAGAAACTTTTGTTGGCTCATGAACTGAGTCTGAAGGAGCTGGAGATCAAGGCCTGGCCGTCTGATTCCAGCAGTGATGGTGGCAGCACGAATGCAGTTCCTGATGGAGATGAAAGGTTCCGTATACCCAAGGAACTGGTGCCCAATCATGTGGTGGAGGGGATGACATTGATAAATGGTTTTCTGCTTATGAAGTTACACTCAAGGTACACAGGGCTCCTGAGGAATGCAGGTGGGGTGGGGGGGTCTGTGGAAACACATGCCTACACTTGGGAGGGACACCCTTCTGACAGAGGTTGGGGACCAAACCAAGTACACTCCCATGAAAGCTATTTTGATTGTCAAATTTGGGCTGACTCACAAAAGCATCGCCAAAGATTCAGGGACAGCCAGAAGCTCTCCAACCAATCCTGGGTAGATTTTATTGATTACTCCAATAAGGCACTGAGTGGCTGGGTGAGGGGCTGCAAAGTTAGTGATTATAATGGGTTGTACCATTTAATCATGAGAGAGCACATGCTCAGTATCTGTTTTACAGAGTTGCCTCAGCACCTCTTTGACAGTAAGCGGACTGATCCCAGGAAGCTTGCTGAGGAGGTGGACCTCTGCGTTAGCACCAGTGTGTTCAAAAACGTATCAGGGGGTCCCACAAAGGTGACCAGGGTTCACAACAGAAAAAAGAGAGGGGAGAAAAACTTAAAAACAAGGAGTTCGCAAAAGGCCCTCAAAATAATTCCTTAGGAAATAATGCTGATCATTCCCAGTCTGATTCTAAAAAGATCGGTTTCTTTGACCATAAGACTGGGAGGTTTGCACCCCAATGTACAGAGTGCTACAAGTATGGGTACATACAGGGTGACTCCAAATGTCCTAAGAGGGCCTAGCCCGCCCCCACTGGTGGGCAAACACACAGGTTGGTGAGTGTAGGGCTCGGGGAGGAGATAGTCCCAGTTAGTTTTGGGGGCAGAGAGAGATGACCATAGTTTCCCTAAGGAATAGAGAAATTCTGCCAAAAGCCCACATGCCTTCCAATACTTCCAAGTACAGGCAGTCGGTCACCGTTAATGGGCAATGGGTGGAGGCTCTGCGAGACACAGGAGCCAGCATGACAACTGTCAAGTGTCAGCAGAGCAGGTTCTACTGAACACATTCCACCAAGTCCTAGTCGCCGACATTTGTGAGTGCAATCTACCGATGGTTATGGTTCCCTTTGAGTGGGGATGGTCTCGGGTTCTCGGGTTCTCTAAAAGTTGCTATGAGCCCTGCCATGCCTGTAGATTGTCTGTTAGGCAATAACCTGGAGCATACTGCCTGAAGGGAGGTAGAGCTCAGGTCTCACTTGGAGATGATGGGATTGCCCGAGTGGGTCTGCATGACCACACAAGCCATGGCTACCCGGAAAAGGAGTCAAGGGAGTCTGGACCCTGGAACAATAGCCCAGACAGCTGCCAAGTAGAGGGCAAAAGGTGCAAGAAACCAGTCCCTAAAGTTCTCGCGGTGGAGGTTGACGGGGTCCCTGAGGAGGAGACCCCCCAAGCCAACCGGGGAAGACATTGCCGCTCTAGGTGATCTACCTGAGCTTGCCTGCTGGCAGGTTGAGGGTGGGCCCACCGGGGAGGAATTCTGCCAAGCGCAGAAAGAATGTCCCACTCTTGAGGATCTGAGGCACCAAGCCTCAGCCCATGCAGCAGGTGATGCATCTGGGGAATCACCTGATCTACTAGGAGAATAATCTCCTTTATAGTGAGCATAAGGTTCCTGGTGCTAGGGCAGCCCGTGTGCTGGTGGTCCCCCAGTGTTACTGGTCCTAACTACTGGGTTTGGCTCATGACATCTCCCGGTTAGGACATCTGGGGTGGAAGCAAGCTCCCAGGAAGCCTCCCCAGGATGTAGTCAGCTACATGCTGGCCCTCCGGAACCAGATGCACCACCTCTGGAAGAAGGCTAAAAGTAACCTCGAGGCCAGCCAAGAATTGATGAAACTCTGATAGGACCAGAAGACCACACTGGTAGAGTTTCAGCTTGCCCAAAAGGTATGGGCCATGGAGCCAGTAGAACCCAGAGCTCTCCAGGACTGCTGGACTGACTCATATGAGATCAGGGAGCGAAAGGGGGAGGCCACCTACCTGGTAGACCTCCCGACCCCTAGGAACCTCCTAAGGGTGCTCCATGTAAACAGGTTAAAGCCTCACTACAAGAGTTCCGTAGTGCGCACCATCCTAGTGACAGATGAGGGAGTGGAAGAGGAGAGTGAACCTCTCCCTGACCTCCTCTCTGCACAGGAATACTATGGGTCAGTGGAGGGTGTTAGCCTCTCTGCCACCCTGACCCTAGAGCAGCGAGGTGACCGTTACCAGTTGTTGGGACAGTTCGCCCCACTGTTCTCACTCACCCCTGGACTCACACATCTGTGTGTACATGATGTTGGCACAGGAGACAGTCTCCCTGTAAAGAACAAAATATACTGATTTTCAGACAGGGTGAGAGCCAGCATTAAGGAGGAAGTCTCCAAGATGTTAGCTTTAGGGGTGTTTGAGCCCTCTAAGAGTACCTGGTTCAACCCTGTGGTATTGGTACCAAAGGCGGCCCTGCCAGGTGCCAAACCAGATCTCTGGTTCTGCGTGGACTACCGAGATCTCAATTCCGTCACCAGGACTGAGGCACACCCCATCCCAGAGCTGTTGAGCTCATTAATCGGTTGAGTGCTGCCAAATTCCTCAGTACCTTTGATTTGACATTGGGGTACTGGCAGATCGCCTTAACTGAGGGGACCAAAGAGGTCTGAATTCCCAACTCCAGAGGGACACTACCATTTCTGTGTGATGCCCTTTGGATTGAAGAATGCCCCTACTACCTTCCAAGGGTTGGTTAACAGTGTCCTGGCTGGTAAGGAGGCTTTCTGTGCTGCTTACATAGACGACATTGCTGTCTACAGTTCCAGCTATAAGGAACACCTGCATCCCCTCCAGGATGTGCTTCAGGCCCTGCAACTTGTAGGCCTGACCATCAAGGCCAGTAAGTGCCAGATTGGGCAGAGTTCTGTGGTGTATTTGGGACACCTGGTAGTTGGAGACAAGGTGCAGCCCCTCCAGACCAAGATTGAAACCATCATGGCCTCGTAACCACCTAAAACCCAAACAGAAGTGAGAGCCTTCCTAGGCCTCACTGGCTAGTGCCACAGATTTGTTAAGAGATATGGCACCATGGTTGCCTTCTTGACTTCTAAGAAGCTACCTAGATTGGTGATCTGGATAGAGACTTGTTAGAGAGCCTTTGATTATCTCAAGGAAGCCATGTGCACAGCACCTGTGCTCAGGACCCCTGATTTCTCCAAAGAGTTCATCGTGCAGATGGACTATTCAGAGAATGGCAGAGAGGCAGTCTTGGCACAGCTGAGTACCAACCAGTAGCCTTCTTTAGCAGGAGGTTACTTCCACTGGAACACAGGTGGAGTGCCATTGAAAGAGAAGCTTTTGCTGTGGTCTGGGCACTGAAGAAGTTGAGACTATACCTGTTTAGGGATCACTTCCTGGTTGAGACAGACCACAGGCCCCTCAGATGGCTCATGCAGATGACGCGTGAAAATCTGTTGAGGTGGTCCATCTCTTTACAGGGAATGGACTTTACGGTGGAGCATCGCCCCGGGACTGACGGTGCCAATGCTGATGGTCTCTCCAGAATCTTCCACCTTAGTGAAGAGAGCTCCCAAGGGGTTGGGTTGCTCTCCCCACTTTCAGGTGGGGCGGGGGGATGGACACATGTTAGACCTGACAACCTTAGGGTGGTCTTCTCCCAACTTTTTGCATGCCTCCCTCCACTTTTCTGACCTTGTTTCTGTTGGTTTTCGGACTCTGAGCACTTTACCACTGCTAACCAGTGCTAAAGTGCATGTGCTTTCTCCCTTGAACATGTTATGATTGACTTTCACCTGTTTGGTATATTTAATTTACCTGTAAATACCCTTGTAAAGTGGTATACCATGTTCCCAGGGCCTGTAAGAAAGCTGGACCTCCACAGCGCTTCTCTGGTTGGGCAGTAGGTCCTGATCCCACTGTAGATCTCAGACAGGTTTTTGTCTCAGAGGGCAAAGTAGATGTTATGGTGACATGAGTGGTAACACGCTACACTTCACTTTCGCCCTTTCTCTTCTCCACGGCCAACACCGGACATTCGAGGGTCTCAAATAGCTGCACACAGGACGATGGCCTTCTCAGGTCATATCGCTGCACAGGACAATAGCCCTTCCCAGTCACAGCGATAAACCAGGACGACGGCCTTAACCCCTTTACCGCGGCCGAAATTCCGCCTTGGTGCGGCGGCTTTGAAGAGTGGGCAGGGTCGCGTCGGCCAACGGACGTGCGCAGCACTATGGAGGTAGTGCTCGCGACGGCCGTTGGCCGACAGAAGCAGCGAACGGGTTAATCTTCACAGTGGCCCCCATCTGGCATACAGGGTTGCAGACTGGAGTGGCACACTGGCAGACTTCCGTTCCAATATATGGGGTCTGAGAAGAGTAAATATTTTAGTATTTTCTAAACTGACCAAAGCAAATTATGTTTAATTTGTTTGATCCATAAAAGATTAAAACCAACTGGTTTTATTCTGTTTTTTCAGATATATTCTTTTGACTGCCAATTTCCTTACTTTTTTTTTCTCCATTTCTGGCCACACAGGCAGCTAGCTACTCGTTATTCCCAGAGGCGTAACGCAGGGACCACCACGGGTGGCCAGGGGGCCAGCTACGCAATTGGTTATTCCCCACTGCCCTGACAAGCCTGTGCTGTACTTTGGGGAAGTAACAATGGCATCAAAATATGCCAGTCCAAAAATCTCTGATGTGCCATCACAGCGCAATGGTTGTACCACGCCTTCTTCCATGCAGCACAAGCTGAATTTAAAATTGGACCAAAGTGTATACACCTTAAATGTTCACAATTCTTTGCCTCTTTCTAAAGGGGCACACTGCTAATATAGGTTAAACATTTTAATTATTATAGTGGCTACCAGACCATGGTGGTTCTTAGTGGGGAGAAGTTGTAGCATTACAGCCAGAGCTTGTGACTTTGCAATTGGGGAACCGGGTTCGAGTCCCTGCCATGAGGGATGGAGGTGCCAAATGACTTTTGCGCATGCATAATTGACACCTATTGTGCTCTTTCATGTCATGGAAGGTTGACCCTGTCATTCGATATTTTATGTGCCATCTATTTAGATTGGTTATGTGTCAAAACGCATTATCACATGTGCTAATGTGGAATTGCATTATAACAAAGTTTGTTTTTCCACATTAGCCTGCTGGTGCTTGTACATTTTGTGCTTGTGCTGTGCTAATACATAGGAGGATGTTAGAAAACATTTTGAGTTGCTGTTTAGACTTTTTACACCTGTGCACCTTTCCATGACACCGCTTTAGAACTTTAGTCTGTTTGAGATTAAGTAAGGGGAGGGGGGGGGGAGTTTCATACTGCTTTCTTGTACCTCAGCCAGGGCTTTAAGCGGGCCGGGTCTCACCGGTGCTGAGCACCGGCAGTTTTTTAAAGGGGGCCTCGAAACTGGTCTCTATCGGGCTCTGTTTTGAGCACTGGCACTTTTTTCCGGACTGCAGTGACAGCAGACTGCTGTCACTGCCGTCCGGAAAAAAACACGGACCGCCTGTGCCAGGGCACAAAACAGAGCCCGATAGAGACCCGTTTCGAGACAGCAGGCACTTCATGTGCGAGTGCTCACACTGCTCAGTAGTGGAGAAGTTATGGCATGACGTCATGCAAGGTGAGCGTTGTAGGGGAAGGGAAATCCTTTAAAGAGTCATTTTCTCTCTGGATTTCCCTTCTCTTTTTGAAACTCAGGAGCAGCAACATTGTGGTGGTGTCACCAGGGCTTTAAGTGGAAGCTTTTTCAATATTATATACAAGCCATAGTTGCTGCTTATTTATCATATGCAACTAACAACCATTGACAAAGCCAATAGTCCTGACTTCTTGTAGGTATAATGTTACTTGTTGTAGCATATATCTGGATGCAATGACGGAAACAGCAAAATAGTAGTCGGGCGGCACACTATGCTAAGCACAGATTTTTAGCTTGCATGTTTTTAAGCCACGCCCTTAATTACATTGACCACGCCCCTTTGAGAGACCCCCCAGTTTTTTCATCCCACTTAAAGCCCTGACCTCAGCCACTGAGATATACCATATTTCTTTCGAGAACATCTACTTTCCTCTGGTGTGATGTTTCTGTAAGCGGCAGCTTTAAACATCTTGGAACCCTTGTGCATGCGTGCCACGTGGATGCCTAACCCGCAGGCAGCCCTAGACTACCGGATTTTGACCTACAGCCAGCATTTTTCCAAAGCATATGCTGATAAGTTTTAGGGACCTAGGAGGTTCAGTGGGTGGGGTGCCCACGCTATGTGAGGAAGGGGACAAAGTTAGCCTCAGTCAGAATGTAAGCCTTAGAGCTTTAAATGGGAAGGTACTGAGTACCTGCACTTCTTTCATTTGAAAGGGAGAGTAGCGTAGCGGCACCTCTCAGCACTGCTGCAAAAAATTTTATGGGAGAGTACCGCCGCTTCTCAGCATGTAAACAAGTACTCTAAATACTGAGTACCTCCAGTTCTACATTTCCATTCAAAGCACTTACTGTAAGTAGCCAATAAATGGTGCTCCTCCTCAGAATAATTTAGGGGACAAAGATTGGTGCAAAGACTAACAGTTTGCACGTCTCCTGCCCAGTTAACTCTGTGTGTCTTGTTTTGCAGCGCCGTCATATGCATCGGATACGAGGAAGAGAAGCCCCACGTGCTCCTCGTCAACGAAGAGGAGTCAGACGGCGGCGACCCGTTGATCTGAGCGTGGAGCGTGACGTGGCGCTATCCACCCGGCCTTATCAGGCACGCGCACGCACGATTTCTACGAAGCCATTCTATCTGCAGGCGGAAGTGGTTTACAAATGAGCCTGCAGGACATGTGCACTATGAGTTATAGGATACAATGAACATACAGCCGAGAGGGGGTGACGAATGTTTAGTTCTGATCATCTACTTTATAGTTTCTAACGCTTCCTTTTTTATACTAAAGGGAGAAATTCAAGGCAAAAACCTCATTTTTCCAATCTCCTGCAGCTTGGCCGCTCCAACTGAGCATACTATGTTTTGTAATTTGGAGACCGTGTTGGTGAAGGGAACATTGCTGCCTGCTTAAGCTATGCAAACAGAAACATTTTTAAAAATGCAATTGTTTAAACCTTAGCTTATAAAGCATCCGTTTATCTCCGGAATTAGGACCCGGTTCATCAACCTTTTGCGCACCTAAGTCACACTGACATGTGAATAAAAATTGTTACCGGTGGTCGCAAAAGGTGGATCAGTTTCATAGACTGAGCTTCTGTGCCATTGGAAAATTGACCAGGTGTCTAGATGTAGGTTTGGTTAACGGGTTGTTAGATTGGACTTCCTAATGTATGGTCATAATATTTTGGCAACACTTACAATGTGCAAACAATGACCATTATTTTACTATCTTCGTTTTACAACTAACAGTTGCAAAAAAATGTTGACATTACGTGCGCAACTAAGATGGGAAAGTTTAAAAAACTCTTTTATTTTCAAAAGATTTAGGGGAAGGGATTTCGTACATGAAAAATCATCTCGACTTGGAGAAAGAAATGAGGACAGAAAGTGAATTCCAGCAAACCCTCACTCCAACGTGGTTTTGTACAAACTGTATTTATTCGTCAGGAGGACAAGCTACGGTTGACTGCTATTCTTGTGGCAACAGTACCTCTGTGGCCGCCATTCTTCAAAGAATGCATTTTCTGTCGAAATGCGGTTGAAGTTCGGGAACCAGGGTTATCAAACCAAAACAAGCTTTAAAGGTGGAGTTTTGGCAGCAGAAAAAGTGCTAGTTTGAAAACATACCTCTTAGTTACTTCGCACACAGCAGGCAGACATGTGACAGTGCTTAGCCAAGCCAGGAGGCACTGGTTCCAGGAGGCAGACAAAATGCAGCACACACAGCTGGTAATTTAATTTATACCATGCGATTCAACACAGTGTGGCCCAATCAAATGTCATTTGGAGAAAATGCTCATTGAGACATTTATTAGTATTATTGAGGGGGTGCTTGGTCTTTCGTGAACAGTGGCACCTCCTCCCAGGGTCGGACTGGGACATAAAATTGGCCTGGGCACCAAAATAAAAGTGCCCCCGTTAAGGAACCAGGTTGCTAAAAATGTGTCTCGCATTTGCAAATCAGGCCAGGTTTGAACTTGTAAAGTCGAGCTGTATGTGTATTTTGCAAGGTGTGGGAGAGTGCATGCATTTTTGTTTGCTGCAAGCAACACTTATGTTAATATCGGCAATTAACATTAAAAACAAGCCCACAAACTGCTAAAAACCGGCCCGTACACTGATCTGTCAGACCAGCCCATCGGGCGCTCCCTGATGGCCCTATAGGCCACTCTGACCCTGCCTCCTCCTCACACTTGGCCCCGGTAATAAGTACTATGTTATACTCTCTATATTTACTATACATTGACAAATGTGCACATATCCAGGGCTGGTCGGAGGGAGGGCACGTGTAGGTGATTACCAAAGGCGCCTCTGGTATGGGGTGTGAGATTGGGTGCATCAAATAAAATTCAACTTTGTGCAGCTGACAAAAAAATCCTTGCACCAGCCCTACATAAATGTACATATCTATAGTACATGTTTGGATGTCTCTAGTGCACAAAATGCAGTGGTATAAAAACTCATATTTCACCCGATCCTGTGAAACATTGACAATATTTTGCATGTCCCTTTGAAATATAGGTTATTCTTCATGATGACATCCCCAAAGCTGTTTGCAGACCTTTACCTTTGTCAGCACCACTAGAATTATACAACAATGAAGGGCCAAACATGCAGCATAAGCCAAATTATGTGTCACAGAAAGGTAAATTATGTGGCAGTATGCAAAACATTGTCTGGTAGTATTATTTTGACCGATTAGAGCAAGAAATACCAAGTTATGTTCCAAGTATGTAAACCCATAATTATGTGTAAATGCCACAACATTGCATAATAACAAGTAAGGATTAACATGTATAATATGGTCCTATATTGCAATGTTTGGATTTTGGTGTCAAATTCAAACCACTCGACCTTCAGCCTCTTGGATTACGATGTCACCACAACTCTCCAAGGGCGATATTGGTCCATATTGCACACTTACCTGTTGAGTCCTTTCTCTCGAAAGCATGGTATAAAAACCCATATTTCACAGAGAACCATTTCACGCTTCCTTGTGAAATATGGGGTTTATCACCATAATGTCTCCAACCACTCTGTAGAGCTTTACCATTGTCAGTACCAGTAGGATTAGGTAGAAAGGTAATTTTAATGATATGGAGAAAAGGGCAAATTATGCAGCACATTGCCTGGCAGTATTATTTTCATCGATTTGAGCTAAAAACTGCATTTTTGTGAAATTGCAAATTATGTGGCAAATATAGTAAATCCATAAGTATGTGGTAAACACTACAGCTGCAGAATCTCATTAATCCACTCGCTCTCACCATTGTATTATCAACAATTTATTCATGAAAGGTATACCTAAAGATTCTAATACCTATCTGTGCTATTGTTACCTGTACTTTGAAGAAAGCAGCTTTCTCTAGCTATTTACCTCCCCCAAAAAATATGTAACACATAAAAATATATAACGGGTAACATGGTCAAATGGTCCTATTTTGCTATTTCAGGGTTCTGGTGAGATTTACAAACTACTCAGTCTTTGACCTTGTGATTTATGATGTCATCAGAACCCTTTGATGGCAATGTTGTTCCGTATTATATTATGCATCAACCTCCTTGCCCCGCTTCTGTGGCATCTTGAAGGCTAGTCTGTCTACTAAGCTAACTCATATCACTAAATTGAGTTAGATGGTAGTATACTCTGCAAGGCGCCCTCTCATCATTCAAATAACAATAACACATACCCCCTACAGAAAAACAGCATATTTGAATATTGTTTCTAGATACCACTGACTTCCTAGTAATTATCTAGTTTAGGGTACAAGTGACCAAGATGCCCATTCTTCTTTCTAAAAATGTAATAATGCTGTTACCAATATAAAAAAGAAAAAGAGAAAATGTGCCCATCTTCCATAACCAATAATTAGCCTCAGAAAAGTGTAAAAGTGAGAACCCCGCAATGGAAAACCAGAGGGACTGTTGGTACACATCCAGCCAGCCTCCCTGACTTCTTGTTTTTGGTATTAAGTTATAACCATAGCGATCAATGAGCGAGGAGAGTCAGGAATGCTTCCAAGAAAATCTATTAGTGTAGTTATCCTGGCCATCAAGCTACTTCCTACATCTTTCCTTGCCTTAACAGTGCTGAGTAGTGTTACCACCTTGTATTTAAAAGCCCTGGCGTAGGGTCATTGCTTACGTACATGAAAGCCAACTGAGAGTCCTATTCCAGACCATATCATTAAAAAGTTGGGTGTAGCTGTCACTCAGTCCAATTTATTCAAATGTGCTGTCACCCAAAAAGTGTTGTTAATCAATTTTGTTTAAAAAATGTCAGCACTTTTTACTGCATAGTGTTCTCAGATTCATCAGACCCATATGATTATATGACATAAAAACGTATATGCACCTGTGCTTCAAGATGCACCATACTCACAAATCCATGTCAGTATGTATTTGCTCCATAAATGATTCTCGTGTTGCTCTACAAGCTCCAAATGTTGTGTCAAAATAGATTTCTAAACCAATATCACTTTAAAAAATGAGTGTTACGGAGGACTGGGACTACTAAAACTGTTCAGATGTCTTATTCGCAGTCGTGTACAGGACTCCAGGACAGCTGTCGTTTGTCCCGTGCGCATCATAGTGGAAAATGCTGCTATGAATATCACAGTTACAGTTAATTTCTCCCCGATCACTGAGATAACAAAGCTAAACTAAAAACTGAAGAAACTGTAAAAAGGATGGGTAACGTGCTGGACAGCATTAGGAGTATAATAATGTACGATCTTCCTCTGAATGAGTCACTTTCCTTAGTTATAATTCCAATAAAACTGAGCTATTGATCATCAAGACAAACTCCGCTCACTGTGATAATACATTGTGGCCGCTAATTCTGGGGTCACCCTCAACGCCGGACACCAAGTTGAAACCCTTGAGTGTCATTCTAGACCAGAATGTATATTTGTGCAGATACATTTCATATGTATCTCATGTTTATACCCTTTTCTTTTCCTTGGAAAGATTTTTCCTTTCCTTCCACAGGAATATCGTGCTTCTGTGGCTCCTATATATACCTCGAGACTGAGCTCCTGCTGCTGCTTGTACCTTGGTTGCCTGCCTATTTGCTTGTGAAGTTGCAATGTGTAAAACTTTGCAGTACAGACCGTGCTAAACAGTGGCGGCTCGCAGTGGGAGTTCTGCGGGGCGGTGGGGCGGAGTGGGGGAGGGGCTGGGTGGGGGGGTAGTGGAGTCGGACATACGACGGGCAGGAGTAAGGTAAGTAAATAAATAAATAAAACTATTTACCTTGCGCTCGCTGCATCGCTGAGCCCCTCCCCGCCCTGCCTCACCGCCCCGCAGCACTCCTCTGCGAGCCGCCACTGGTGCTAAATGTTGAAAAATAAGATCACGCTTTTAAGGTATAAACAGGTGTAGCTTTGCAGGCGGTGGAAGACCGTTCAATTTAAGTTCGTATGCCTGCTTCATAAATCCTTTAACGGCTTTTAGGGGTTTGAGTTTGCAGTGTGCTCAGGCCATGCAATTGTCTGAGAAATTGCTGCTGCTCTTTATCTGTCTGACTGAATTATATGTTTTGCGGCGGGGTGCCCAGAAAAGGCATGTATGCCCTAAGTTATGGAAAAAGCTACTTTTTCAGGTAATTAACTTTGACAATCATCTGCCTTATAGGAATGCATTTTGTTGTTTGGGGGAGCCACAAACTCCTCTGATTCGTCTGCTGTTCTGTTGGTTCTGTCATTTGTATCTTCAGAGTATGAAGCCTCTTACTTGTGCCTGCAGCACTTTATAAACAATAAATTGTTTTTTTCTGTTCCTGTCATTTCTCTGCTGTATCATCTGGTATATCATTGGCTGCCCTAAAAATGCTTCAAGAACAGGCACCACACTTGAAAAGTGGTTGGTGCCGTTTCCCTAGTTCACGGTCCCTGTGTGATCCTCAGCAAGATGGCAATCAAGTTCCCCTCTCTTGCGCCCCCCACAACTCCATTTGTGAACCGTTGTTGAGGCGATCCCATTTTCTGGTGCAAAGCTAAAGGGCAGTGCAACTGTGTATGCCTTGCTAGAGCATTTACTGCCTAATACCACGAAAAGTGTTGACCACTGAACATTGAGGATGTGACAGGATGGTGTAGGCCTGAAGACTGGGGAAAGTTGAGTTTGTTTAATGTGCAGGAGGGAGGTCTGCCAAGTTAAAGCCAGCGGGTTGGGGCTGGGATCTAGCATGGGTAGGCTCTGGGGTCTTGGTCAGGGGACGGAAAGAGTCAAGTGAACTCCGATGACCCAGGGAGCTGAAAGGGCTATTGGCAGGGAGGCTTGATTTTCAATTACTCTCTCAGCTGTGTAGTGCGTCTTCCCTACACATTCTTTCTGTTGTGTGGCCGATGTGTTTGGGTGGCTTGCATTCCTGATGGACTGTGAACAGATGAGGAATTTCATGAGACCTGGTCCAACTGGCAGTCATGCCCGATTTCCTTTGCTTTCATATGTGCCTGGTGCTAGGGATGCCTGTTTCCTGGCTACGGGCTACTAATAGGATTGGCTGTTGGCTGGCTGTCAGATCTGAAGCAAGGCTACCTGGACTGTTCACACTGATCAAGGTGTGGATGTTAGCCCTCAGTGTTTGACTGCCCATACTCCAAGCACCATTGTTAAGGTGGTCACATGCATGCTATGGTTGGGATTTGTAGCGACCTTGTTTGCTTGCAACACCAGTCATTTTGGGGTGGGTATGGAACGTGGCCACTGGATAGTGAAGACAGTTTTGTGATGGGGACCTCTGAGGAGGAGATTCCTACTTGCCCATCACCTTGCCAGATGAGCATCATGGAAGCATCATTGAACCTGCGGCTGCAATGTGCCGCGTTTGTGGCGAGAACTTTCTACCATGCACTCTTCTGCGAGAACCAGAGCCACGTACAGTTCGCCCTCCGAGGCCATGACCTTGTGAGATGCATTCTTCTTACAGTTTCAGCAGCTTACCTTGTGCCCTGCTCTTCTGCCTAACGCCTTTTTCTGTGCTCTGCAACTAACTTGCACCATGCCATTCACTGGGTCAAGGCAGCATCAGGATGCATGAGCTGCATTTTGAAACAAAGGTAGAATATTCTCTTTGGCCGGTTTGTTATGTTCCATAAAGGAAATTTCTGTGCCGCATCCTGCAGATGGTACTGATGTTTATATTCATCTATACAGATGATTTCAGAAAACAAGGAAATGAACGGAATACCACCCCCCTCCATACCAGTCAATGATGTTTCTAATGAGACATTTGCAGCAAAAGGACTGGCACATTTCAACATGTGAATATGCACAAGATTGTACCTTATATAAACATGGCCTGAAAGGGACATCAGCTCAATGAGGTGCCGCCTCCCCCGAAATGTGTGTATATTGGTATCTTCCAGAATAAGCCAATAAGGATGCCAATTGTATTCTCTTCCTTCCCTTTATCTTCACCTAACCTTATGCTCGAGTGACCGGAGGCGCTACCTGCCATCTTGTGTTTTGGAGCCTAATGCTACCACACAACGAAGGTATAAAAATGCACACGAATGTGGTGCAGTTCAATGCTTTATTAAGCCTGAGGCGTTTCCCGGTGACACTCTGCTCACTACCAGAGTCCGTCCATAACGCCCAAGGGAAACAGTAAACAAAGTCTTTCCACACTGTGCCACACGAGACAGTGGAACTGTCATCTCTGCACGCGGGGGTAATCCATGCGCCCAAACACACAAGCCCCATATCAGGAGGACCCATCTTTTGGTTGGCACATGTGTTGTCAGGCATATAGTCATTTTTGTGTTGTTACACAGAGACTGCTCTTTTTGCAATTGGACATATATTTGTCACAAGTGAGACTGATTGGCAATCGTTAGATTGACAGAAGATTCATATCACCCGAAGCAGCATCTCGGGTTTTAATTGTCAATCTTAATTAAGGCAAGGGCAAATAGTGTACAATGCCCTGCTCCAAATGCATTTGGCGCCTTGCAAACTTTCCCATTGTTTTCTTTTGATTAATGCTGGTTCTGCTATTAGGCTGCCTCTATCCCTTTTGTTTTGCTGGTATAACAAATCTTGATTTATGTTCAGTCAAAAACTGCCTTGAGTACAGCTCCTATGCAAATTGTCCTGTCGATTGTTTTCTAGTTCTACATTCTATCGGCTCCATACAGGAAGTAAAATTATTACTTAGGTGAATAAAGTGAAAAGTATTTGCTAGAAGTTTATGTAACAATAATACTGTGACCTGAAAGGACAGTAATAAGGCAAAAGGCTGCAATGGCAATCACAGGGAAGTCACTAGCGACCTGTCAGTGTACCCTTTGAAATTAGCATATAAATATCACCTGGGGTTGCCATAAACATTTTCATTCCCCTAAGTGACCCTTGTGATTTTGTTTTGAGTTGCATTGCGCTGGCTCTCACCATCCACCTGCCTTTGCATTCACTTGCCACTTATGAACACACTATCTACAAAAGTGAGTCTCTGATAGTTAATAATGCCTAGGATTGCTTTCATAGCTGATGAATTCCTGCTTCAGCTTCCGGGTTAATGCTGACCTTAGGCTACCTGTTCCCCAAGTTTAAAATCCATACAAATGCTACCATTGGAGGTCTTCAGGGGTTATCGTTCCAAAGCTGCCATTATCTTTCCATTGTCACTTGTGGGTTTTCATCAACGCTTAATATAAATGTAAATGAACACTTTTAACTTAAGATGAAATTAGCCAGAGTTCCACAAGGTGGCAGTACCTTTCTACATAATGGCACATTTAGTTTACTTCTCAACATTCCATGTGTAATTTTAAGTGCTTGTTCAATTGTGTCGGCATTACAACGAAAGGAAATATAAACTACAGACTCACAATACATTTGAGGTAATTGTGTTACCAGGATTTTACACTTTAGCAGGACTTAAGTTAGTGTAGGCAATTGCATGACCGTGCTTACTATTCTATGTATGTAGTTTTTAAGTGATTGTCTATATGCGTGTGGCTGACAAGTTGAAGGCTTAAAACTTCAGTGCGCTGATCACGTCTCTTAGCCCCACAAGCCAGCAGACCTGTGATGTCACAGTAAAATATTCAGACCCCCTCAGGAAATAGGGCCTGTGACAGCCGCCTCTTAAAGCACTGCCATTGGTCCGCGGTGTGGGAGCCTTTGATGGTGACATTTGGGTAGGACTTCAGGACCCCCAATTCCGTGTACCCTCAGGAGGTGGGCCTATCGTGACCATCCGTAGGTAATTTCACGGACTGTCCGTGAATTAACCCTAATGTGTCCGTGGTGGAGATTTATTTCAACGGAATGCATTTGTCCGTAATTTTAGCATTTGTGCTAAAAGGCCAATGTCGCAGTTTAAATGCCTCCGATGAAGTGGAAGGCCTCCTGTGCCGTGATGAAGAGGGAGGGGCAGACACATAAACAAGAAACAAGCCTTCTTGCCAGGGTGTTGGCTGTTTGAAAAGAAATGTCGAGCAGGCTGCTTGGGAGCCAGTAGAAGTGACGTTTATTGATGGAGACACTTTAAGCTCCCTGAAGACAAAGATGTATTCTTTTTCAGAAGTATTGTAGGGGTGTTCCAGGCTGAGCTGTGGAGTGCATACTTTTAATGGACAGTTGTAAAACTGTTTGCACTGGGTGCAACCTCCATATTACTAAAATCTACACTTTGAAAACACTTTTTTGTCTTTAACCAAAATTTATGTTCACATTTTGTATCAGCCTTTCTTATACTGTTTGTAATTCAAATTTAAAATAATGACTTACACATTCACAGTGCTTTCTGTGATAGGCAGGGACCGTGTAGCACTAGAAAACACACAAAACACTATTCCCTGCTGAACCAAACAGAATTCAGTTCTGTGGGCTTCTGGTTGCACACATACATCTGTAGTGATCACATTAACCAACAGAGGATTCATAACGTAAAATAGCGTATTTTCCATGCTTTTTTTTAACTTGCATTTATTCTTCATTTAAGGTGTGCATTATGTTATGTGCATTTGCCTGATGGTGAAAGATCAAAAAATAGACACAGAATAGTTTGTTCTTTTTAGCCACACCTATGATTCTGCCTCCATGCTCAAGGACCCCATCCCCATTGTATTCAGGATCACAGTATCCATACTTTCTTTTAATGCCCTTCGGCCACTGAGAAAGCCAGTGATGTACCATTTGGTGTTCCACAGTCGTTCACCTTCACTGTGTACCTTTTTTTTTTTTCAGGCATTGTGTCAAATTAACCTGTGATCTGTATTTACTTTACACAGTGTTCTATTCATCTGACAGATTTGTACAAAAACACTGTCATCTGGTACTACAGGGGATTGAGAAAAAGAAAGTAATGTAGTCAGTTGCTTAATTGCACTGAGTGACCAAGAAACCTAGGTTCAGATCCCGTCTCACCCACATGACTAAATTGTGTGATTTAAGTTAAATCACATAACTTCATGTTACTAGTTTACTTGATAGTGACATTTGAGAGCAAATTCAAGTAATTCATTTCAGGATGGATCCTGTGTAAAAACCTCAATTGTACATGCTTTAATGGCCTGTAATATTCCACCATCCATACAAATAGTATTGGCCATAACATAAGGAACCCCTGACAATTCATACGCTTTGTTCACACATGGCTTTGTCGAGAAAGAGGGTTAATAAATGTTTTCAAGTTCATGTTTAGAAACTCCCAATTCAATTAAATGTCAATGAAATGTTGTGATCTAATATACTAAATTGAAACACTTCCATGTGTTAAAGAAACACTTTCTACATTTAAAATCTTTATCATGCTCTTATATTTTGTTTTCAATTTGTATCCCAAACATTTTGAAGGTTCTGTATGTTCTTTGCCACTTAGAGATGAGCCAGACCACTGGTTCAGGCTTGGCGAGACTGCAGAGCCATTTTAAGACATGGACAGAGTGGGCAATGGCCCAACATTCCAAGGGGCCCTGCCCCTATCTGCCTGCCACAAGCACTACCAATGAACCATCGCACTGGCAGAGTTTATCATTGTCGGAGGGTGCTGCTAATTCAACTACTTGGCAGTGCCTCTTCGGTTTCTGGTCTCTGCTGAGACTACTCTCCAGGTACACAATACTTTCCAATACTCATGGAGGGCCTAGCTGGCTTTAGGAATTGTCCCGCCTTATTCTTCTCTTTCTAATTTGTCCGGTTCTTAGCAATGACCCTTTGAATCAGTTGCTTCAGATGTCCCATCTGATCTTGACTTCATCCAGCTCTTTAATTCCCTGTCTGGTGGTCGGGCTCCCAGTTCTGTGATAAATATAGAGTCCCCAACACACACTCTAATGCAGTGGTCAGGCATTTTTGGTGCTGTTAGACTACAGACAAGTTGTGGGTACCTCACATCCTGACATTTAGTGTGAGACTGTCACCCACACGTCTGCTCTGCCTCATTAATTGTTTAGGTTTGGCGTCTAGGGGAGGGCCAGGCGAGCCAGATGTGTTTGTTTAACTTGTCTAAACTAGCAGGTGAAAAAGTCACTATTTCCCAGACTGTTTGCCATGGGTCTTAAAATGTTTAGAAACATAATCAAAATGTTGCTGTTGCTTTCTCTCCAAGAAAGATTGGGTATATTTGGATAGGAGTGATGCTCTTGACATTGTGCTCAAGAGCATCAATTTACTATTGAACAAGGACATAATGTGCCACCTGAATGTAGCATACCTACAGGTAATGTCATACAGAGCATAGTGAATACATAATGCAATATAAAAAAAGAAAATAAATGCATTGTAAACCAGTGGGGTATGGCCACTCCTCCTTTTGTGCAGAATTCTTGTCTTAAATTTTGACCCTTTGTCCTGAATTTTTTATAGCCCTGTCCTGAATTGGCCTCCATCAGGTGGTCTGCCTAGGTGGGGCCCATGACAGCAGCCTCATAAAACACTGTCATACAGCCCTTGGCACAGGAGTCTTTGATGCTGATATTTGGGCAGGACTTCAGAGCCCACAACTCCATGTAACCTTAGGAGGTGGAGCCCGTGACAGCGGGCTCATACAACAACATCATACAGCCCGTGTCGTGGGAGCTTTTGATGCTGACTTTTGTGCAGGACTTCAGAGACCACAACTGTGTGTATTCTAAGGAGGCTTGGTCTGTGACAGCGGCCTCATAAAACACTGCCATAAACTAGCTGCACAGGAGCCTTTGATGCTGACATTTGGGCAGGATTCAGAGCCTACAACTTGTGTACCTTGAGGAGGTGGGGCTGTGACAGCGGCCTCATCAAACACCGCCATGCAGCCCGCGGTGCTGAATGAGCAGGGGCGCATGCCCAGGCAAAGACTGGGCTAAGAGGCCACCCCTCTTTGACCCTGTCTTGATATTACTCCACTCTGTTTTTGGAAAATGGGGAAGAGAAAACTAAATGCACATCCTGACAGTGCACCAGTTAAAATGTCAAATCTATAACCACCTTTCTAACCAGTGCTATGTGTACCACTGAAAGGGAGCTAAGCAGTGCTGAGGAGAGACTGGTATCCGCTGAACAATTGGTTAAGTGTCTGGAATTTCCTACTCAAAACATACGGAGGTGAGAGGGGAAATCCTAGTAGTGCCAATTCAAATCCTTGTATATTCCACAAATCTCTAAAGATTGAAAACCCTTCAAACAATGTTTCAATAACAACCCTGCTAAAAGGATAAGAAAAATAGCTGCTAAAGCTTTAGGCAAAGATCCCAAAACATCCATAGAGGATAGGTCCCTACACATGATAGAAATGTGGCAAGTCAAGCTAACAGAACCATACAACGGACCAATTTAAACTTGGCTAAGATGTGGATAAACTTATGCCCACCATAAAGGAACTAGAGACACTAGTTAAAAACCTCATTAGACTCCACGTTATCCAGACTACAGGTGGTCGAAAGTAT
The DNA here is from genome assembly GCA_963921515.1 of Calotriton arnoldi. Taxonomy (NCBI): domain Eukaryota; kingdom Metazoa; phylum Chordata; class Amphibia; order Caudata; family Salamandridae; genus Calotriton; species Calotriton arnoldi. The sequence continues at coordinate 1,252,721 of CAWUFW010000091.1, forward strand.
TGGTACCAATTGCTTAAAATTAAAGCAGAAGATAAAAAAATTGATGAACCATTTGGTAAACATGATTTATAAGATAGAGAAAAATGGATCATCCAGAAATTTATCTCTAGCACCCAAGGACGGCAGTAAAGATGGGAGAAGAGAGTTTATTCCAGACGGGTCCTAACATAGTGTGATAGACAAACTGCGGTAATTGGGACCTCAAGATCTAAGCACAACTTATCATGCATCTACACTCATGCTAAGTGGCATCCTATAGGTCACCAATATACTGTAGAACTTCCATCACAGGTCACGCCATATGTAATTGTATTAAGAACACAACCAGAAAGGGTGTTGGGAGAATCTTAAAAATAGATCTATTCATTGGGTTGAGCAGAAGACAGGGTTAACTAGGGTTAATTATGTTAATCTGGTCTACAGAGTAAGCTGGATGGGCAGGAGTTTCAAGACCGATTCTGGTCACCGCATTGTTGTGAATTTAAGGTCACCCAGTCTGGTAAAGATGATTCTGAACAGACTGAATGAGACGACCTTTTAATACAAAGATCACGGCTGACCCACTGCTGCTCTCATTTTTGTAAACTTGAAGATTATAGAGGACTTGGCTATGCTCCAGAACTTGAGTTAGGGCGCAAAAATGTTAATACCTTTAATGTACCTGCTACTAATCGTTTTTCTCTTCTGAGAGCAATAGATGATAATGACTGACTCATGGTCCAGAACACTGATTTATAGTTAACATCATCAACCTTGTTTCAAAGGGAAGTGGTATGAAAAAGTGGGATTCTTCATATTATCAGGTAATTGGACTCAAAATGTCCAGGAACAGACGTTTCTATATATTTAACTTTTACAATAATGATTTTTAGCTCTGAGAAAGCAACTGTGATTTGGTACTTTGAAAGAGATTTGGAAGTTATTTGTTCTGCAAGAGGAGTTGAAAATAATGAGAGATGGGGTGGCAACTTTACTATACTCCACTGCTGATCTCCAGCTCAATTTGAGCATACCTTTATGGGCAAAGTGACCAGAACGACAATTAACTTTATTTTAGTAACAAACAATCTTGGTTCTTTGGTCTGTAATTTTAAAATACATCCCAATTGGTTAAATGAGAATAATACTCAGACTGTAGAAATTACCTGTCCAAAAACTGAGGTGAAGGTCGGAGGAGCTGAACATATACATAATATAAAAATCGCCACTATAAATGTGTAAGTTTGACATGGAGTAGAATAAATCCAGAGGCCTTCTTTTCAAATTGTGTATGTGATAACCATACCTTAGTGAATATTTGTCTTGATGAGAAAGCTGAGGATGAGGATTTTAAGAATGCCTTCCTGGGACTTGCTAGAATGTGTACTTTCCCTCACACTAGAATTACATCCAGAGGATGGTTTGATTTCAAGTGCAACAAAGCACTTAGTTCACTGAAGGTGGCCCAAAATAGACCTATTAGAGTCACTCATGAAGTAGTAGCTTGAAGATGGGCATAAAAGGCTGTGTTGGCTAGCAGGGGGCAAGAAATAAAAGACAAGGTCAGCATTAATTGCCACAAGTGGTCTTAAGGACAGTGGTGCCTTCTGGCAAACAGTGAATAATTCCCACTTCAGAGAGTTGACTGCCCCATGATTGAGGTGGCCATTTTCCAAATGATTGGGTAACCACTTTTCTAATAACTAGTCTACCCAGGAACGCATTCCCGTGAATGATGGGGAATCCGAGCTGAGTGTGGCTGCTCAGAATCATCAGGAAAAAAGTCCCCCTGTGTTCTCATTAGAAGAAGTAAATGCAGTCGTGACCAGTAGTCGTGGTGGGAAGGCCCTGGCACCTGATGGGGTGCCAGTTGACCTTTTTTAGAACTAATTTAGGTATACGGGGTCTATTGTTCACCAATGCCTTGAGAGCAGTTTGTAGATCTGGCCTCCTAAAGACTTGGTCATTGTCCATAACTATACCAATTTATAAGAAAGGAAATCGGGCTGATCCAAAGTGTTACCAGCCGATTTCACTGCTAGATTCATACCTCAAAGGGGCAGGCAGAATATTACTCTCAAGACTGGAGAATTGGGCTGAGGAAAATGAAGTACTCTTGGACACACAGTACGGTTTTAGAAAGGGGGTGGGAACAGTCAAACAATGTCTTAACCTAAGCCTTTTTACTGTAAAATACATACTAGCTAGGAAAGTTCCCATCTACATGGCATTCATGGAACTTTCCAGTGCGTTCGACATTAACCATGGTAATGGGAATGGAGATCCTGATAGTTACTTTTCTCAGAGAAATATATGTTGGAGTTGACGCCATTGTGAGGTGTAGTATTTATGGAGAATGCACACAATGCTTCAGTATTAGCAGAGGAGCACGACAGAGCTGTATCCTGGCGCAATATCTATTTACGCTTTACATTAATAGGTTGAGCAGGGTATTGGAAGAACAAAGTAGAGATACTTACTTTGTCTGCAGGCGACGCAGTACTCATGGTACGAACACCAACGGGTTTGCAGCAATTAATTGATATCTTTGTTAAATACATTGCCAATTTTGATCTAATGATTAATTTATCCAAAGCCTGCATTATGAAGTGTGGTCTGAATGTGGACAGAACTTATCAGTTCAAAGTAGGGGAGACAAAACTTGCACAGGCACCCTCTTTTTCTTTCCTGGGACTCCTATTTGACGTTCGGGGTACATGGTCACAGCGGGTTAGAGCCAGAACACTACAGTTCAATAAATCAATTGCTGAGATTAACAGCTTATCTGCAAAATTGGGGAGGAAGGCGCTGAAAGTGTTATGTATTATATATAAAGCAAAATCTTTCTCCTTGGCTTCATATGGAGCAGCTATCTGAGGCAATGCTAACTTAGAAAAAACTCCAGCTAGTGGAAAACACCTGCTTAAGAAAGTATCTCTCACTTCCGTAAAGTGTTTCTACTTATGTCTGCCATAAGGGGCTGGGTCCTCCTTTTTTAGAAGTCTTCATTAGGATCCATCCTATTTGAATTTGGACTGGCCGGAGACCGGTGTACATAGGAAGAGAAGTTGGCCTGGCATATGCTGTCCACTAATTATAGTGGGCACCTTGCACCAGTCCAAACAACCCCTTATTGGAGATAGGTTAAAGACAACCTTATTGAAAGCTATCCTAGTGGTAGCTATGGAGAGTAGCCTTCAGGCTAAGTCTTGAAGGAATGTAAAGCAGCTTGTTTTACCAGTCTATAATCTCTTGAGTGACCAAATGAAAGAGCACCACACCAGGTATATATTCAAAATATATGTATTTATTGCTAAACACACCCCTCTAGTCTCTTTATGAGGCTAGAGTCGAAGTACATAAGTTAGAAGTTATTTAAACACAGTAATAGCACAAATACACGTTTGGGCCCTAGGGCGTACCAAACCATATACCAATAAAGTGGTATAAGAACCACGACTGAACTAGACACTAGGCCTAGAGCCTCTAGAAGTGCTTGGACCACAAGGAACCACCCAAGGTAGTGACACAGGGGACCCACGGGAGACGCGTGCAGTGTAAATACACAACCGCGATACGCCGTTGACTTCTATGGAGAAAGTCGTGATCGGGAAATTAGAGAAAAGGGACACTTAAAAGAGGACTTGGACCAAACCCTTTGAGATCTAGGACTTTGAAGAGTCTCTACCCACGGGAGCACCGGAGTACTCGTATTACCTCACCCAGGGAAGCCGGGTGCATAGGTGCCTTTCGGGGTCGGGTTTCGTCGTCGATTCGAATGGCGAACTGCTGCAAAGTGCTGCTGGCGACCAAGAGAAAAGTGTCCGGGTGGATCCAAGAGTGGATCGGAGTTCTGAAGAACCTGAAAGCAGAGGGGACAGAGTCTGGGTCACTAGCCAGTGACCAGGAAGGCGATGGACAGATGCCCACCGATGTCGAGTGCTTCAGGTGCGTTGACGGTCGTCTTGACTCTTCAGCCACGAGGTCCAGGAGGTGTTGTCGGCGACCAGGAGCAGGATTCGGGCTGGTACACGATGTCTGTCGAGTGCTGAGGTGTCGGCGACTGGATTGGACCCAACAAGCCTTGGCAACGGCAAGTCTCGGTGAAGATGTAGATCGTCGATGGTGCAGACCAGCAAGGTCTGTGGAACTCACCCAGCGAGGGTAAGTGAGGGCAGGCCTGGAGCAACCAGGATGCCAAGTTAGAAAAAGATTGGCCTTCGTTAAGGGCTACTAGCCAACGGGCTAGCAACCGCGAAGGAGCCTCGTGACGCCGCACGTGGATCTGGCTTACAGGACACTCGTGGAGTGGGGGCCAGTGATCTTCGGTGCAGGTGGTGCTGGAGGCTAGGGCTACTCGGAGCCCAAAGCACGACTTCTTGGGAGACCCAGAAGAGGATGCACTTGCAAATGTGCTCGGTGTCCAGGGGTCACGGTCTCAAGTCACCCACGATAGCCACGGGCCTCAGCTTTGCTGGGTACTCAGGGTAGCCTCGGAGAAGTCTGAGAATCCACCTCTGGTGATGCGATGACTTCGGCGTCCGACGGGAGCTTCAGAAATGCGAACCGGACAGATGCTTCTTTGGTGCCTGCCAAGCCGGGGAGTCACTCCTTGACCCCAAGGGAGATTCTTCGGTCCTCTAATCGTGAGTAGAGCGTCGAAGGTCCAGGATTCTGTTTCAGAGTTTCGTCCAGGGATAATCTAAAGTCCTAAGGACTGGGTTCCTATACTTATACTAAGGATAGGGGTTGGACTACTCTGTGGCCCCACCTATGGGTGGGTCAGGGCAGAGGGGTGGCTACACCCCTTTCCCTTTGTCCAGTTCGCGCCAAAGCAGGGGCTGCAAGCCCTGATCCGGTTTGAACTGGGGTATGCACAGGGACACCAAGTGTGCCCCCAGTGCAGGACTTCAAAGCACCAGAAAGTGCTCCCGCCCAGCCCCAATACACATTATCCTGTCTGGGGAGGTGGTCACACCTCCCTGGGACAGGAAACCTATTGTCCAGGCCTCCCCTGCCGGAGTTTCGTCCAGCAGCAGGAGGCCAGACTTGTGTCTGTGGCAGTAGCATCCATTTTGTGATGCCAGTTTTAGAAAGCAGTTACCGGCCAGGCCAGGGTTAACATGTCTCTCCCTCTAGAAGGGTGGAATGCTACCCCCGCCGCCAGAATTGGCGGGGGGGGTAGTATTCCAAGATGTTTGACACCAAACACGACATGTTTAGGTGCAGCCATTCCAAAGTTAGCATTTAACGCGAGGTTATAATGCGCTTAAGAGTATATGGTCAGGCTGCACTACAAACAGCATCAGAGAAGGGTCTCCGACCGCTGCAGAGGGGCCCTGCTCATGCAGGGGCACCCTCTCACATAGGAACCACGCACTCTGCCTTCAGGATTGATAAGGCCTGCCTTAGGAGTGACTTATTGGTTTAGATGTGTGTATGTATTTAGTGATATAGGTAACCTATATCACAGTAAGGGAGTGCATGCACCACCTTACCCAGGCTGCAGTAGCAGACCTGTGGTGTCAGTTTGGATGGCCTTCCAGGGGTGGCATAATACATGCTGCAGCCCCTGGTAGGCCTCTGAGGTACCTATGCCCTTGGTACATAGTATACCATATACTAGGGACTTATAAGGGCACTCCAGATTCCAATCAGAGATGTGCCTAAGGCACATGGAAACCTTTTACAGAGAAAGCAGATAGACTGGGGCCCTGAATAGCAGGATCCCAGTCCAACTAAGTCATAAACCAGCAAAACACCATAAAAAAAAATGGGGGCAACCATATAGTCAGATTCCACCTTCCTACACCAGAGGCCTTCTTTTCAAATTGTGTATGTGATAACCATACCTTAGTGAATATTTGTCTTGATGAGAAAGCTGAGGATGAGGATTTTAAGAATGCCTTCCTGGGACTTGCTAGAATGTGTACTTTCCCTCACACTAGAATTACATCCAGAGGATGGTTTGATTTCAAGTGCACCAAAGCACTTAGTTCACTGAAGGTGGCCCAAAATAGACCTATTAGAGTCACTCATGAAGTAGTAGCTTGAAGATGGGCATAAAAGGCTGTGTTGGCTAGCAGGGGGCAAGAAATAAAAGACAAGGTCAGCATTAATTGCCACAAGTGGTCTTAAGGACAGTGGTGCCTTCTGGCAAACAGTGAATAATTCCCACTTCAGAGAGTTGACTGCCCCATGATTGAGGTGGCCATTTTCCAAATGATTGGGTAACCACTTTTCTAATAACTAGTCTACCCAGGAACGCATTCCCGTGAATGATGGGGAATCCGAGCTGAGTGTGGCTGCTCAGAATCATCAGGAAAAAGTCCCCCTGTGTTCTCATTAGAAGAAGTAAATGCAGTCGTGACCAGTAGTCGTGGTGGGAAGGCCCTGGCACCTGATGGGGTGCCAGTTGACCTTTTAGAACTAATTTAGGTATACGGGGTCTATTGTTCACCAATGCCTTGAGAGCAGTTTGTAGATCTGGCCTCCTAAAGACTTGGTCATTGTCCATAACTATACCAATTTATAAGAAAGGAAATCGGGCTGATCCAAAGTGTTACCAGCCGATTTCACTGCTAGATTCATACCTCAAAGGGGCAGGCAGAATATTACTCTCAAGACTGGAGAATTGGGCTGAGGAAAATGAAGTACTCTTGGACACACAGTACGGTTTTAGAAAGGGGGTGGGAACAGTCAAACAATGTCTTAACCTAAGCCTTTTTACTGTAAAATACATACTAGCTACGAAAGTTCCCATCTACATGGCATTCATGGAACTTTCCAGTGCGTTCGACATTAACCATGGTAATGGGAATGGAGATCCTGATAGTTACTTTTCTCAGAGAAATATATGTTGGAGTTGACGCCATTGTGAGGTGTAGTATTTATGGAGAATGCACACAATGCTTCAGTATTAGCAGAGGAGCACGACAGAGCTGTATCCTGGCGCAATATCTATTTACGCTTTACATTAATAGGTTGAGCAGGGTATTGGAAGAACAAAGTAGAGATACTTACTTTGTCTGCAGGCGACGCAGTACTCATGGTACGAACACCAACGGGTTTGCAGCAATTAATTGATATCTTTGTTAAATACATTGCCAATTTTGATCTAATGATTAATTTATCCAAAGCCTGCATTATGAAGTGTGGTCTGAATGTGGACAGAACTTATCAGTTCAAAGTAGGGGAGACAAAACTTGCACAGGCACCCTCTTTTTCTTTCCTGGGACTCCTATTTGACGTTCGGGGTACATGGTCACAGCGGGTTAGAGCCAGAACACTACAGTTCAATAAATCAATTGCTGAGATTAACAGCTTATCTGCAAAATTGGGGAGGAAGGCGCTGAAAGTGTTATGTATTATATATAAAGCAAAATCTTTCTCCTTGGCTTCATATGGAGCAGCTATCTGAGGCAATGCTAACTTAGAAAAAACTCCAGCTAGTGGAAAACACCTGCTTAAGAAAGTATCTCTCACTTCCGTAAAGTGTTTCTACTTATGTCTGCCATAAGGGGCTGGGTCTTCCTTTTTTAGAAGTCTTCATTAGGATCCATCCTATTTGAATTTGGACTGGCCGGAGACCGGTGTACATAGGAAGATAATCAGTGATTTCCTATCTCTGGATTCTATTGATAAAATCCCCTGGCTCAGCTGTATCAAGGAGTTCTGTAGTAGATTGGGCGGGCTTGAATTTTTTAACGATCCCTCCTCCCTACAAGGAGTAACCAAGGTTGGAAATTAAACTCCTGTCTATGAAACTGATGGGAGGAGGAAAGATTTTATAGGGAATGTAGGAAGCTGAGTTTTTCATTTCATGAAATACTGCTAAACAATGGGGGCAATCAATTCTATTTGGAGCAGGTGTACAATACGCACAATAGATTTGTCTGAACACTGTTCAGATGCAATATTATTCATCATCTTGTGTCTTTCCCAAGACAGAATGACTGGTCCCCTACACTTAATATGTGTCCCTGTGACGGTGTCTTGGAACAATGCACAAAGCACTTTGTTCTTTTTTTAAAAATTTTATGAGGAACCCCGGAAAGGATTAAGACCTGAAATGCAAAGGCACACATTTAGACAATATAGACCAACCATGCTTTTTTTTTTTTTTTACAACAACTTTACACCCTTGAATTTGCCTTACTGTGTCTACTTCTTATCAGTGGCGTCACTAGGGTTGGTGTCACCCAGTGCGGTAACTCCCGAGTCCGAGGGTGCGGGGGGTGCGGACCGCACCGGGGCGGGTGACACCATCACATGGGGTGACACCGTGAGCCTCTGCTTTAAATCGCTACATAAATCAGGAGGAACCCAACTGGTTCCTCCTGATTTATGTAGCGATTTAAAGCAGAGGCTCACGGTGTCACCCCATGTGATGGTGTCACCCGGTGCGGTCCGCACTCCCTAGTGACGCCGCTGCTTCTTATGGTATGCCATATTGATCCGCACAAAACTAGACCAGCAATTAATTTGAATGATTGCTTTATATACGGATGGAATTTTATGTAAATTTGTATAACATGATCTGTTTTTTTTACTGTTAATGATTTTATGTAACTTTTTTTATTATGGGATGAATTTGATACAGTATTTTATATGCAATGTTTTTTATTGTTGTGCTTTATGATTTTTTGATGTTAAACCGAATAAAGCTTGTAAAATCAAAATCAAAGAACATCTCCTATGCCTTTCTTCTAAGATATGTGAAGGAACTCTTCACTGAGCTGACTTGGGGCCTGATTTAGAATTTGGATGGATTACTCCTTTACAAATGTGACGCATATCCTGTCCTTTGTATTGCAAGTCCCATAGGGTATAATGGACGTGTAATAAAAGCAGACTGGTTACTCCGTCACATTTGTGACGGAGTAACCCGGTCCACTGAACGTCAAATCAGGCCCTTGGTTTCAACCTATCATTTAGCCCATCACCTTGCAAGTAAGTAGAGGTGGACTGAAAACATGGAACACCCAGACGCTTGTCTATGGCAGCACTGGATAAGGGGTGGTAAATGCTTTTATCAAAGGAATTCAATTAATGCCAGATTGATTATTTTACTAACAAGGTGCCTGTTTCTCAAAGAAAGGTGAATGGGTATTGAAATTCATATATAATGGTGCTTAAGTCAGAAATCCATTAGCTTTTTAAAACAAGCATTGCCATAGACAATAGGTTACGCCTATACATGAGCTATTGGCTTTGGCAATGTGTTTTTCCATGTTGTACACAAGTGTGGCTGCTGTTCAGTATGGCTAAAAGTTAGTGGTGTGAAGTGTCCTAGAGCGGAGTGGGGGAGTGGAGTGTTGTACACTCGATTTGTTGGAGTAGAGTTTCGTAAAATGGAGTAGAGGGGGGTAGAGTTCAGTGGTTCAATGGCAGAGAGTGTCATAGAGTGCAGTGGCATGGAGTGGGGTGGATTAGGGTGGAGTGGGTTGGAGTGGATGGAGGTAGTGGGGTGGATTGGATTGGAGTATATTGGGTGGATTGGAGTGGGTGGACTGGATGGGGTAGATTGGATTGGAGTGGGTGTATTCAAATGTGGTGAGGTAGATTGGATTGGAGTGGGATGGATTAGATTGGTTTGGGGTGGGGTGGATTCGATCAGAATAGGGTGGTTTGAAGTGGGGTGAATTAGAGTGGATTGGACTGGGGGTGGATTGGACTGGGGGGATTAGATTGGAGTGGGGTGGGGTGAATTAGGGTGTGGTGGACTGGATGGACTGGATTGAGTGGGGTGAACTGAACTGGGATGGGGAGGATTGGATTGGGATAGAGTTGGGGGTTAGACTGCACTGGAGTGTGGTGGGCTGGATGGAGTGCAATGAGTGGAGTGGACTGAACCGGGGTGGGGTGCATTGGATTGGGATAGAGTGGGGTGGATTGGACTGCAGTGGAGGGGGGTGAGCTGGATGGGGTGGGTTAGTTTGAAGTGGGCTGGATTGGAGTGGGGTGGAATAGAATGGAGTGAGGTGAGGTGGAATGGAGTCGGGTGGATTGGGGTTGGGTGGATTGGAGTGGAGTAGATTGGATTGCAGTGAGATGGATTGGATTGAGGGGTGGATTAGGGTAGGGTGGATTGGAATGGGGTAGATTGGATTTGGCTAGATTGGATTGGATTGGGGTAGGGTGGTTCGGAGTGAAGTGGGGAGGATTGGATTAGGGTGGGGTGGATTGGATTGGGGTGAGGTCGATTGGATTGGGGTGAGGTCGATTGGATTGGGGCGGGCGGATGGTTTTGAATTTGAGTGGGCCACATTGTGTTGAATTGGAGTAGGACAGATTGTTTTGGATTGGAGTGGGGCTGATTGTAGTGGGGCAAATTGTTTTGGATTGGAGTGGAGCACATTGTTTTTGATTGGAGTGGGGCAGATTGTTTTGGATTGAGTGGGGCAGATTGTATTAGAGTGAGGTGGATTGTGGATTGGAGTGGTGTGGATTGGGGAGGGAGTAGGGTGGATTGGGGTGAGGTAGATTGGATTGGGGTAAATTGGATTGGGGTGGATTATGGTGGGTTGGAGTGGGTGAATTGGGATGGAGTGGGTGGATTGGAGTGTGGCCAATTAGAGTGGGGCGGATTTGAAGTGGGACGGGTTTTTTTGGATTGGAGTGGGACAGATTGGTTTGGATTGGAGTGGGGCGGATTAGATTGCACAGACTGTTTTGAGCTGGAGTGGGGCGGACTGGAGTGGGGCATATTGTTTTGGATTGGAGTGAGGCGTATTGTTTTGGATTGGAGTGAGGAGTATTGTTTTGGATTGCAGTGAGGCGTATTGTTTTGGATTGCAGTGAGGCGTATTGTTTTGGAATGGAGTGAGGCGTATTGTTTTGGATTAGATTGAGGCGTATTGTTTTGGATTAGATTGAGGCGTATTGTTTTGGATTAGATTGAGGCGTATTGTTTTGGATTGGAGTGGGGCAAATTGTTTTGGATTGGAGTGAGGCAGATTGTTCTGGATTGAGTGAGGCAGATTGCTTTGGATGGAGTGGGGCAGATTGTTTTGGATTGCAGTGGGGCAGATTGGAGTTGGGAGGACTGGAGTATGGTGGTTTGGAGTGGGGTGGATTTGGGTGTACTGCACGGTTATCATTTCAGAAATAACACATAATAAAGAAACAATGTTGCTTTGCAATAAGATAATCCTCATCTTTTGAGAACAGCGCTCGCAAGCAAAAACAAAAGAAAACATGAGTGCAAAGTGAGAAAAGAAGACTTTGCAAAATAAAAGAAAGTTAACTATAGAAAATAAATCTTTGCAATTTTGTTTGTCCTGCTGGGCACGTGTTTGCCAGTCACATGCTTTCTGTTTGCAGGGCACTAAAAGTTAAACAGAACAAAATCGTACCTCAATCACGTCGGGAGCCACGGACAAGCACTGAGTAAATTGAATCAATCAGTGCTTGGTCCCTGCTCCACAGAGAGGATCAGAAATGATGTTAGGCCTGGCTTGATGAATTACGAGGCTGTATAGAAGAGTGCCACACAAGCCAACAAATGGTAAGCACTGGGTGGGCTCCAAGCCCTTTTTGTTCTTTAACAACAGTGCCTCGCAAGCACTAGTACATGCACTTGCAGCTCAACCCTAAAAATTACAACCTGCACATTTACTGAATGCCAGATAAAAGTTCATGCTTATAATGTGCTGTCTTGCTGTTTATTCTGAAAAGGTTTTCACTCTGAAGCATAAGCTCAACTTTAAAGCATCGCAATATTAGGAGTTCATTGCTCAGGAAGAAGCGGAGACTGATAACAGATTTATATAGAGTAGGGCTGAGGCCCATGGGTAACCTTTTGATACATATATCACTGTGGCTGACATCCAGGTGTGAACCTATGGTCACTCCCATGGCCTGTGTTGTGTGGCTATCAGATTTGGAGTTCCTCCTGCTGCGACAACCTGCTTTTTGTATGAAGGGCAGGGCAGAGGAGAGGGCACTTGTTAGAAATTGGGTTACTGGTTTACTTGGGTCTGAGCCCTGGTCAAGCAGCAACCATAATACTAGTCAGGGTAAGGCACAAGCAAACCCCAAATTAACCCTTGCCAAATTAACCTGTGCTCATCCCCCTGGTAGCTTGGCACAGAGTAATTAGGCTTAATTTAGAGGAAATGTGTAAAGTATTTTTGCAGCATATAAAACAGTTAATAAACAACACTAACATATCCCACACCAGGTCAGACACATAGAGCAGAATTTAATAAATAAAACAAGACCAAAATGACAAAAATCCAAACAGTAGAACCAGAGTCATGAATTTTTAAAGAATAAACTGCAATATCGCACATAGAACCATAAAGCACCAACCGCAGCTACCTGGTCACACTGAACTGGGTCAAACTCAAAGGTTCAGGCCAACCGCGATGGAGTGCGGGTGAGATACAGTCCCAAATCATCCCGCTGAAGTTTTACCTTCTCAAATTTTGTGCCAAGAGTCCCATTTGCATTGAAGAAAGTCGCATGGAGAGCGTCGCAGGCGATGGTTGGTGTGGCGCGAGGAGCAGGCCTGGTTTTGCGGGCAGTTGGGCTGGTATGTCACATTGGCAGTCCTCTGCGGGTGATCGATGCTTGCTGGATGAAGGGACAGGCTTGCGGTGGCTCATGTTGATTTTCGGTGTAAGCGGCACGGTTCCAGTGCAAACGGACCTGTTCGTGGTAGCGGAGAGCCCAAAAGCTTGAATTTAGAAGCTCCAGAGCCGCAACCACGGTCCATGACCTGAGAGGCACCTCTTGGGGTTGAGGAACTCACTGAGGACAAGTCCAGGAGCTGTTGGGGAGCCTTTTATGTCCCTGAGACTCAGATCAGGAGGCCAGCACAATAGCCCTTTGAATAACTCTGGGGTCCTGGGTTTAAGATAGAAATCCAGGTCCAGTTCTTATTCCCCAGACAAGAGAGTAACAGGCAGCAGGTCAGTACAACAGGGCCGCAGCTCCTTCAGAGTGGCAGTCTGTCAGATTGGCAGTCATTTCAGCAGCACAGCAGACCTTCTTCTAGGCAGATTATCCACAGGCCCAGAAGTGCACTGAAGAGTTGCTGTCTAAGGGCATTCTTTTATACACTGGTGCCCTGGTTATGGAAGGCGGGTGAAACTTCTAGACAGTGGGTTTGAAGTGCAAGGAATTCCCTACCTCCCCTGCCCTGGCTCCACGCTGGGTGAAGTGACAATGCAGGGTTGTTAGGCCCTTTGTGTAGAGGCAGGAAAAAGCCTATTTAAGTGTAAGTGGGGCTGTGCCCAGCTCCTCCCTTCCATCCTGCAAGTGATGGCCCCTTCAGCCCCACCTAAGCTCTCCAATGTATGTGGCTGTCTAGAATGAATACACAAAGCCCAACTGCCAACTACACCCAGTCATGTGATCAGAGACAAGCTACAGGCACCCAAACGCTACGGCAAGACAATGCCAACTTTGTAAAAGTGACATTTTCAGGAGTGGCATCTAAAATCTGACTTCACCATATGTTAGGATTTTAAATTGTGATTCCAGAGACACCAAACTTGAAGGGGTTACCTCTTCCCATTCGGAAATTACACTTATTAACATAATAAGGCAACTCTAATGTTATTCTATGGGAGAGATAGGCCTTGAAGTAGTGAAAAACTAATTTAAGAGATTTACACTACCAGGACATGTAAAACTTAAAAGCACGTCTAACCTTTTAAATACACTGCACCCTGCCCTCTGAGCCGTCCAACCCTTACTCTAGGGATGACTTCTAGGTATAAAAAGGGAAGGTTTGGGCCAGGCATTTATTACATGTAAGGCACCTCTAATGTAAGCACAAGGTAGCCCCATGGGCAGTGTGCAGTGTATTTAAAAGGTAGGTTATGTGCTGTTGTGTTTTACATGTCCTGGTAGTGAAATACTGCAGATTTTGATTTTCACTACAGAAAGGCCTATCTCTCCCTTAGGTTACGATTGGAGCTGCCTTGTAACATCTTACAAGTGTATCTGCCAATTGGGAGCTGATAGAAAATTGGAGTTTGGTGTCTGTGGACTCACAATTTAGAAATACATCTTTTAGTGGAGTTGGTTTTAAATTGCATGTCTGAAAATGTAATTTTTAGAAAGTGGGCATTTTCTTACTTTAACCAGTCTGTGCCTGTCCGTGGAATACACATCTGGGTCAGGATGACAGTTGGGGATGTTTGTGCATTCACTCTAGACAGTCACACAAAGGGGGCTGAGGTGTGCCCTGCATGTACTGATGGCCCATCACCAGGCCGATGAGTCTTCCAGAGCTAGAGTGGTGGGAGGAGTTGACACTGACACCTGAACAGGGCTGTGCCTGTTTTCACACAAAGCTGTCTCCACCCCCCTGCAGTGTGTCTGAAGCCAGGGCATGGAAAGGCAGGGTCTTGTGCACTACGAAGACTATTCTTTGAAGTTTGCCTACTACAAAGGCTGACATTTGTATAAATACTGCACCTGGGACACCATATCCTCAGAACACTTCTGGGTTGAGGACATTCTGCCAGGAAAAAAAGCTGGATAGCTGTCAGGAGGGACTGCCACTTTGCTGTTTGCTTTGCTGTGTTGGCCTGCTGCTTTGCTGCTTCTGTCCTGGGAGTGAAAGGACTGGACGTTGCTTTCTACATCCTGCTTCTAAGGTTCCCCAAGGGCTTGAGTTGAGCTTGCCTCCTGTTAAGAAGTCTCAGGGCCATCAAAGAATTCACCTGTTCTAGTTAAAAGCACTTGGACTCTTCTGCTGTGGGTCCTGTCTTGCCAAGTGGTGCCAAATCCAGTTCCTGGGCCCTTGGAGTCAAGTAGTTTGTGCTGTAACTCAAGAAAAACAACCCAACGCCACCATTGAAGCCACTGCCTGCACCGGAGCTGAGGGCGGCGCCCGTGAAAAGCACGACGCACCTTCCCGACTTACATCGCAGCCCCGGTTGCCAACAACCACAACCTATCGACTCTGATGCTATAATTGAGGCCACTGCCTGCACTGGAGCTGAGGGTACCACTCGTGAAGAGCATGACGCACCGCCCCAACTTGCACCGCAGCCCCGACCTCACCAACGACATCGCTCCAGCATCGACGCCACGCTCTTGCCTGCACCGGAGCCAAGGGCACCGCTCATGAAGAGCAAGATGCACCACCTCAACTTACACCACAGCCCCGGCCCAGCCGAGGCCAGCGCTTCTGCATCGACACCGCAGAGCTGAAGCCTCGTGGCTTGACCTTCGACACCTCCTTGATGGCGCTCGTCAGTAAGGAACTGGGGTACCGCACTGGCCACTCCAGCATCACTTCCCCTGCAGCAGTAAGTAACCGACCCATCCCCTCCCCTGCCCAGCAGTAAGGAACCAACGCCTCACCTCCCCTGCAACAGCAAGGAACCAATGCCGCACCACCGGACTCTGCAACGCCTCGCCTCCCCTGTGTTGTGCAATGTTTTTGTTTTCTTGACACCTCCAAGAAACGGCCCTCGCTTCATCGAGGTCGTACTGTCTTTGTGGAGTCATTGATGTTGACCGTAACCAAATAGCCCCATTTAGAGCTATTTTTGATTTCTTTTTTAATTTCAGGAGAATTTTATTGAGCAATTTTTCAAAAAACAGAGAGAAAGAGCCATCAGAGAATACAAGGGTCTAGTTTAAGATATACAGTTCAAGTGCGTAACATCCTGGAGGGTTGATCGAGACCTGAGGGTCAATGTTACAGAGCAAAATCCAGGAAACGGATGAGAAATAAGTGCACCCAACATATGATGTCGTGTAGTTCCTATGGTACCCCTGCAGGACCTGCGCGTTTGGATAACATATACTGTGGGATTGGTGGTAGACTGACTCTGAGCACCCCCACCGTATATGTTAGCCTGGTTTGCATTAGCTAGCTCACAGTGCCACTAGAATCTCCTCCTCTCAGGGAGAGATTAGTTTCTGGCAACCTTAGATCATGACAACCCAAATTCCTCAGAATCGTGGAAACAATGTACTACCTTTCGCTCAGTCACACGTGCTTACTTATTCGGTTTGTGTCAGAGAGTTACACAGAATAAACAGTCGGGCGTTTCAATAAGTATTTATTGAACAGTTGTTATTCTAGTGTAAAATATATATGCTGCGGCAACCAGCAGACAATAGCAGAGATATATTATCAGTAGTACGATAAAAGCAAAGGGATAGAACAGTTCTACCATATTGCGATAATCATGAATACATACATGAATATAAAAGCATTATGCAAGTGCGCGTACTCCTACGCTGCCTAATTAGATGTACCTGAGTGTACCTAGCATATGTGTAGGTCTAAAACCTAAGAGCCAAGAATCCTTCTAGGATTTAGTTGAACCCCCATACCTGAATAGAGAGAGTGTGGGACACCGTCCTGGTCTCTTGTTGGACACCCCGTCAGGGCTGTGTCAGACCGCTGTCAGCTGGAGCGACTGCATGCAGGAGCCTCAGCGTCTCTGGTCAGTGTGTCAGCATGGAAGTCTCGGTTCCCTCTGTCTTGCCGGGGCAAGATGTGTTGTATTTATACCCTAAAGAGTCTTGGTCCTTAGTATGGATTGTATTGGTCTGTCGTTAGACTTGAGGAAGACGTCAGGGGTGAACTTTGTACATACATATTATGCAGGTGGAGTATTCCTAGAGAGCCATGCATAATTGATGAGTACAGTGTGGGTCTGTGTTTGGGAAAAACCCTGCTGTATTCAAAACCACAGGATAGATAACGTTCAGCCCTCAGAGCTCGTTGTGTACTAGCTGGGACCAATGTAGGTGAAAGATCATGCCTATATAAGGAATCATGACTATAATAGGGCATGCACGGTTATGACCGTAATAGGGCATATGCGGCTATGACCATAATAGGGCAAGTACGAATATGACCATATTAGGGCAAATACGAGTATGTCCATTTTAGGGCATGTATGAACTGGTCAACATTAGGGCCTCTATGCAGGATATAACACCCACTCCTCTTCCGAATTGGATAAAAATGACCATACTTAAAATCTGGACAATTTAAAAATATTTTTAAAAGCAAGTAAAAACATGTTTGTTTTTTTTAAAAATGAGGTGTTTAATTTTTTTTTTTAATTCAGCTATTTTTAGTTGCCACTTGAAAAAAGTCAATATTGTCTCTCTATAAAAGTTGCATTACCATAAGCAGGAGAAAGCCATGCTTTTCTCAAGCGAAAGTGTCAATGTAAAAATGTTCCAAATTTAGATCGTTTGTTTTGAAACGAGTGAAGAAGCCAAATTCTTTCCCAGGACACAATGAGCCAATTCAAGATTAAGCGTCCTGGCTGGGAAGCACAGTATTATCGGTGTTAGCTGCTGCAGACGACAAATCCAACGCTTCACAGAGAACGTCAACCGCACAGAGATGGAATGTAGCACTGCCAACAGTCGGTGCGGCACAGGGTCAAGACTGATTTGCATATGGCTGGGTCCAAACTGGGGTGGCGTAGTGGGCAAAAAAATGATGGATTTAACCCATATCTTTTGACTGGGGGAGAATGTTTGCATTGTCAGCATTCCGTCCATCATTTGTTTGCAGTAACACTTTTCGCCCTAAGTGGGATGGGTATGCCCAGACGTGGGTCCCTTGCTCACTGTGCCACTGGATTCAAGCTAGCCTGGCTGAAGAAGGGTGACATACCCTGAAACCGGTTCCAGGATGCTTGTTTCTGGTCCAGGGAGGACCTGGCTTGGCAGTTCGGTCTGGACTGTTCCCATGGGGCACAGGGTCAAGACTGATTTGCATATGGCTGGGTCCAAACTGGGGTGGCGTAGTGGGCAAAAAAAACGATGGATTAAACCCAGATCTTTTGACTGGGGGAGAATGTTTGCATTGTCAGCATTCCGTCCATCATTTGTTTGCAGTAACAACAGTCGGTGCTGCGGGAGCTTGTGCGGCAGTTATTACCTGGGTGCCTGTGGAGGAGTCACCTAACCCAGCAGGAGCAACAGGGACATCTTAAGGATTTTGGGGGCCCTGGGCCAAACATGTTTTGGGGGCCCCTGTTCAGAACAGCTTTGAATTTATGATCCAATTTGAGCCCCTGTTTCCCACGCCATTTCTGCTTCCTCAGCTGCGTTAGCGATCCAGTTTGCATCATAGGCATTAGCCTATATATTCCCGATGTAAACGGACGCGCGCAGCTGACAGCGGTAGGATTTAGTGTTTCCTGCCCTGCTACTAGGTTTTTAATACTTTTTTAAATTGTATATGTGTGGCTGAATTACTCTGTGCTTTTTAACAGTTTCTCCTACCTATGCGCACTTGCACTTTACTTTATTCTGCTTGCCTACACCTCCTTAGCTGCTCCGATTCGCATCTCGCTTTTCCTCCAGTCCTGGTCCGCTGTGGCTGATACACCGATTGTGCAGAGGGCTGGGGCTACTATCAGGCTCCTCACTTCCGCCCATGCAGTTTCCGCTTCCTCAGCTGCGTTAGCGATCCTGTTTGTATAATAGGTATTAGCCTATATATTCCCGATGCAAACGGACGCACGCAGCAGGCGCGCCGCTGGCGCGCCAAAGGTAAGCCCGTCTGCGCCTGTCAGCTTCCCGGAGGCGTCTGGCGCCGGCCATGCTGCCCAGTTCCCCTCCGGTGAGTTTCTTCCACTATATTACAATAGGGAAAAACTGCTTAGCCTTAGGAGGCTACCATTATGTCAGTGTACAGCGGCTGATCCGAGCTTGGAGGTAGACTTTCGATGCAATAAGTGCAACTGGTCTCTCCTCCAGCCCAGGAAACTCGCACCCAAGATCCTCCCACGCAACAATAAGTGTAAAAACAATAAGAAAACAGAGGACTTAAAGGCCACCCTTTTAAATTGTCGCTCTATGCAAAAGCATGAACCACACATTTATGACCTACTGTTAGACGAACAGCCTGATCTTTTATTTCTCACTGAGACCTGGCTGTCTGAAGCCTCCAACCCTACTATCACCTCGGCCATCCCTACGGGTTATAACATCCTTAGGAGGGACCGACTGAGTGGGAAGGGGGGCGGTGTCGCCATAATTTACAATCAAAAACTAGACTGCTCTCCCATCCCGATGGAAAACATCGAGGGTGCAGAGTCCTTAGGCTTCCGCTGTACCTTATCCCCCATCATAGCATAGCTGGTTTTCTGATTTACAGACCTCCCGGTGCAATTGGAAATTTTATTACTACGCTTAATACAGCCACCACCTCCCTGGACTTAAAATACAACAACTGCCTTATTCTGTGAGATTTCAATATACATATGGACAATGGAAAAGCCCCTCAAACAATTTCCTTGTTGGAGACGCTGCAGGCCTGCAACATGTTTCCATCTATTTCTTTGGCCATCCATGAGAAGGGCCATACCCTAGACCAAATCTTTCACAACTTTGACATATCAGTAAGCCTACCTCTTCCCATTACCTGGTCTGACCTCCTATTAAAATTCATCATTCCCAACTCTGCCACAGCAGCCCCTCGGGCTAACGCAGGGCAGAGGGTCCCTAATTACAGAACGTTCCATAAAATATCCATTCCGATGTTAGCAGACGCCATCGGTTGTTCCTCACCGGAGCTGTCTAGCTGCCCCGACTCGGACGCCCTCTCAATAGATTCATGGCTCTGAACCAACATTGGTGCAGCGGTACCGATTGTTTCCCGCTCCTCAAAGAGGTCGGCCCCACCAGCTCCATGGTTTAACGATTCCCTCAGATCTAGCAAAAAAATTGTAGAAAAATGGAACGAAAATGGCGTAAATCCTTTCTACCTGAGGACAGGAAGGTGTATAAAGACACCTTAAAAGCTCATTACATTCTCGTGAAGGCAGCCAAGAAAAACTTCTTTCAAACCAAGATGGAAAATGCCCAAAATAAGAGTAAGGAAATCTTTAGCATAGTTAAATCCTTTACCGCCCCGAAAGCCAGCACAAAGGAAGAGCCATGCACGGAAGAATGGTCTAAGCAAATAGCTCAATTCTTCCACAAAAAGATCTCCGTGATCCAACAAGCCTTCACTAACATCTCAGAGGAAGATCTGACCTTCTACCTTAGTTCTAATAGCAAATTTTACCTCTTGGATCCTCCATCTTTACTAACTTTCCCTGAGTTTCAGCTTGAAGAGTCACTGACCCTTCTCCAAAGCATTAAGTCTGGCTCTCCTACCGACCCATGTCCAGCGAATATCCTGAACCTATTAGCTCCCACCATAAACCCCACGGTAAACCAGCTCTTTAATGCTTCCCTCTCCTCAGGCAACATGCCGAAATTATCGAAGAATGCTAAGACTCTTCCACTGATAAAAAAGGCTAACGCCAAACCGATGGAGCCTGCCAACTACAGGCCAATCTCCCTTCTTCCGGCCCTCTCCAAAGTATTAGAGAAGCATGTAAACAAGGCCCGCCAAAAACACATTGAAGATGGGAAGCTCCTTCATGAGTCCCAATCTGGTTTTAGGGCTAACTACAGTACGGAGTCCGCTCTGCTGGAAGTGACTGAATTTCTCAAGGGTAAGCTGGACCAGGGAGGCAAGGCTATTCTGATACTGCTCGATCTGTTGGCGGCCTTCGATACGGTCCCACATGAGAGGCTCCTGGAGAGACTTGCTAACATCGGCCTGGGGGGGACCGCCTTAACATGGATGTCATCCTTCTTGGCAAATAGATCTCAGGACATCTGGCTCCCCCCTTTCTCATCCTCGGTTCCGGCCATGAATGTAGGTGTCCCTCAGGGATCCATTCTCAGTCCTACCCTTTGTAATATATATCTATCCCACTTGCATTTCTGGTAGAGGAAGAGGGCGCCAAAATTGTTTCCTATGCTGATGACAGCTGATTTTTACATGTGAAAAAGGAACCGACTTTGACGGGGCAATGATTAGGTCTTGCCTCACAAAGGTTTTTTAACTGGCTTAAGATCAATCAGCTGAAGTGCAATCCTGACAAAACTAAAGTGGTTTTCTTTGGTAATCCAGAAACGCCTGACTGGAGCTCTTGGTGGCCAAAAGATCTGCCGACCCCGCCCGCGGAAAAAGAGAAAGTAAAAAACTTAGGAATTGTCATAGACAAGACACTCTCCATGCGCATTCAAATCCAAAATCTAACTGGCGCTTGCTTTGGCATACTCCGGATGCAAAAAAGATTCCTGGCACTGTTACCACTTGGGAGCAGAAAGATCGTGGTGCAGGCTCTGGTGACATCAAAGCTTGACTATGTCAACAGCTTGTACCTCGGTCTTCCCAAATCCCTTATCCAGCGCCTACAAGTGGTACAAAACGCGGCTGCCAGAGCCATCCTGAGACCTAAACCCAGATCTATTATGACCCCTATTCTTAAGTCTCTACACTAGCTCCGCATAAAAGAACAGATCGACTTCAAAGTGATGACCATCTTCTTTAAAGCTTTCCACGGCTTAGGAGCCGGCTACCTAAATAAGCGCGTTAATTGCTACACAACATCTAGACCCCTAAGATCTTCAATGCCAACCTGGCCATCGTGCCTAAAATATGCTGTGCCCGCACTGGAGGCAGATCCCTCGGCTTTCTAGGTGCAAAATTGTGGAATAGACTCCCTGAGTCTCTGAGACTAACCACAGACCTACTCTCTTTCAGGCAGAACTTAAAAACCTGGCTTTTTAATAACTGATGGGTCTTTTACGCACGTTTTCCTCCCGCTGTCACGCGCCAGGACACTCTAGTCTGAGTAGCTGCGCGATTTATTAAATACACTATTTAATTTAATTTCATTAGGTCCCTGGCAGTGCAAAGGAACACTCGTCCAAATTCTAAGGGCCTTATTTATGAGGCCTTGCTTCACTTTTATGCCATTGGTGCGTCACTTTTTGTGACGCACCGGCAGCGTAAAAAATGTGTCATGTTGCGCCCTATTTACAAAGTGACGCATCTAGGCAGATGCGTCACTTTGTAAACCCCAGCACCACATTATACCTGCGCCAGGTATAATGTATGCAGGGTGGGTGTTCCCCCGCAAAAAGCCTCGTAGAAGTGGTGCATTGAAATCTATGAGAACTCAGTGCGCCACTTCTAGGACGCCATTGCATCAATATCTTATACCAGCCTCTCAGCAGGCGTAAGACTGATGCAGGCCCTTTCACATGGGGCTTGCCCCATGTGAAAGGACACATTGCTGGAGTTAAGTCTATTTTCAGACACATCCCAGCAATGCATCACTTTTGCACCTACAGATACGTCAGAAATACTGATGTATCTGTAACTCCTTGTGAAATGATGCGTCATACAGTAAATATGACGCATCCATCATGTCGCAAGGAGGGCGCACTAAGAAGTGACGCATCCCTGTTTTCACACAGCGATGCATCACTTCTCATAAATAAGGCCCTAAATGTGCTTACATCTAATATTCAGGGATGGTTATGTGTGTTTTCAATATTGTAACACAGCAGCAGCTCACCAATATTACTGCAAATAATCTCTGTGACGCCCTCCCATTTCTTATGTTAGTCCTTGTTTTGATCTAAAAGAAACTTTTTTTATGTATATTGCATGAAACATAAACACAACATTTCTCTGCAAAATGGCTGTACTGAACTCTCACACATCAGATGCATAAAAAATAAATTGAAGGAAAACAGTATGTAAAACAATCTGTTTAAGAAATAGTCAAGGTCATTAGGGCAAAACTCGGGAGAACGGAGCTGACTCTGTCATGGGGCCCCCTGAAAGGCTGGGGCCCTGGGCCAGAGCCCACTTTGCCCATGCATTAAAACATCTCTGAGGAGCAAATGGCACCTGTGGATTCTCCAGGAATGCATTCATCAGAATTGGAAGCCGCTGGGGACAACGCAGAGCGTGGGCCTTTATGGGGTCCAGCATTGCATCCGTGTCCGGTGGCGCATCTGATGGAAACGTTAGACAGAGATCCAACGTGCATTCTTCTCCGCAGAACAGGCATCGAAGAACAGGTAAGATGCAGTCTACCCAGACTGGTCTAAATGATAGAAACCAGGAGGCATTGAGTTCTCGCAGGCAAGGAATGCCCAGAAGTTGTACCATGCGTTCACGGTATGTCCGCTCCAGGAGCGTGTTCACCATTCCCTCGGGAATTGGGCCGTCCATTGCGTAGCAGTAGTATTATGAATAGGACCCCTGCAACCAGCAATAGGATAAGCGGGAATCCTCCAAATACGCTTCCCAATACGGAGTGTATAAAATTTGGGATTACTCCGAGGACTGTCTGAAAGGTGCTTAACAGTCCTGACCCTATGGTCTTAAATAGGTGTTCCATATCAGACATATTGAAGATACGTCCCACCATTTCTACTAAATTAAAGGGGCAGTTTGTACGTATGAGTGCCTGTATCTCGGTCGAGGTCCTTGCAACTTGAAGTTCATAGGTTTCTCGAGCGGAGGTTAAGGGCACGGGTTGCTGTAAAAGCATGGCTTTCAATCTGCTCAGAGTATCAAATTGTATGAAAGAAACATTCAGTGAAGGCCATAGCGGCGCCTCCCTGACTGTGTTCAGTGGTGGAAACAATACTTGCATACAGCAAGTAACCCTGGAGTTAACAGTGACCAGATAGGCGACGCCCGGAAGCATCCCACAGCAACCTTGGGGCCATATGTATCAAAAAAGAGTTTTGCGATTCTCAAACTGCGATTTTTAGCGTATCGCAATTAGAGAATCGCAAAATGCAATGTATGTAGGATTTGCTAAAAATTTTGCGAATCCTACATATTCCTTATTTGCGAATCGCAAATTGAGATTCGCAAATAAGGAATACCTTCCCATTCATTCCTATGGGCTAGGAAGCCCGTAGGAATGAATGGGAAGACATTCTCAATTTGCGATTACCAATTGGAGAATCTCAAATTGAGAATGCAATTTCAAGGTTGCAAGGGTGCCAAAAGGACTCCCTGTTGCACCCCTGAAATATGCATGTGTGCACATTTTGCGCACATACATGCCCTAAGGGCATGTATGTGCGACATATGGCACTTTTAAAAAATAAAAAAGTGCTTTTTAAAGAAAATCGCAAATTACCACCAACTTGAAGTTGGTGGTAATTTGCAATTCCTAAGACCAAATAGCAAATTTCTGGTGCAATTTGCAATTCCTTAATTGCATTCGCAAAATAGAGAATCGCAAATTTTGCGATTCTCTATTTTGCGATGGCCTTTTGGGATGATACATCCTAAAGGCTTTTTCCCATTCGCAAACGGGCAGATTCTGAGAATCTGCCCGTTTGCAAACAGGAAAAAGCCTTGATACATATGGCCCTTGATCATTTAGCATTCGAGAGCAGCTGAAAAACCGGCGTGATCATGGCCGCTGGGGTCCCTGACATGTGACAAGATAAGTTCGCTACTGAACCGAGGCAGGCTCCGTGCAGAGAAATATCCTGACACATGAGAGAACCGCTTAAAGCGTTCTTGCAGTTTGTACCACTCAGATACACTTCTCGATCCCTATTCCGGCATCGATGTCTATATGGTAACTCCCAAGTTTCCTTGATGTATCCCTTACCCATCTTTTCATATTTGCCTGCCTGCCTTTGCTCAAGGAAATATTGAAACTGAAACGTAGTGACCGGCAGAGTGATTTGGCCATAAATTAGCCATTCTGTTGATGGTGATTCGGCTACAGTGAATGGTAACCTTTCCAGTTTCTCATTACGCAGCTTTGTATATTTGGCTCCCCTTTGTGCCATTTCTGTCTGTTTATCAGTTAGATTGTATTCTGAAAACAGAGACGTGGTGTTTATAAAATGCCAGGGCACATAGCCTGCACGCAAAGATTGCAGCATCCAGCTTAACATCATAATAGAACGTAGCTGAGATTGCCCGTGCTGTAACAAGGCCAAATCGTGTTCTAATATGTCGATTGCCGAAGACACAATGTTGCCTAAGGAGTAAATCCTGGAGGTCAAAGTTGTTAACCCATTATCCACTACAGCTAATGCCTTTTCTAAGTTAATACGGTCTATCTCCCGTATCCTTTCTGCGGCCTCTTGTTGGGATATTTTCCAGTTTTCATTATAATAGGCATAAAGGCCTGCATATATGAAACGTTTCTGACGTGTTTTCCTTGGGCCTAATAAGAAGTCCCTAAGGTCCACATCAGGTGTGAGTAAGGTCAAGTGATGTTTTACTTCTGTGAGTGTTGAGGTCTCTAGCCAATCAAGGCACAACTTCCCAACACTATAGGATGTCACTACCCCCGGGTGATGTCTCTGTACATAGCGTGGGTCTGGCCTATGGATACTAAACCCTTCGGTTGTATTCATAAATCTCTGCTGACATTTGTTTGTGTCAATGGGCCAAACCAGCCATTCTGTCCAATCAGGATCTGATCTGTTGTACTGGAAAATGTCATTAATCTCACCCCATGTGTAGTTGAATTCTGCCCCCCCACCCATCTGCGATGGTGTTGGAAACCCCGGTGTGTTCATTTCCTTGCCTTTGGCTAATCCAAGACAGGTTGTTTGTTGCACAGTTTCATTCAGAAATATTACCAGCTGCGGAATGATGCATGCTCTAAAAAGTGCTTCTATTCCCTGGACTTGCCAGTCCCTAGAACCCCAAATCGATTTTGAATCTATTGTGTCTTTCCATAGATCGAACCCCTGTTTTGACAACTGGTTCAGAAAGGATGCAGAGTAAATATGTTTGGTGTTTGTTAACATCATTTTCTGAGCTGAAATGTTTGCCACTTTATAATAAAATGACTTTGGATCGGATGTGTTAAACCCTGAGAAGTATGTGAATTTCTGTGCAAATGCTTGCAAACTACCTTTTGAAGGTGTTGGGCAGTGTTCCCACTGGTGGTACTCAAATACATTTCTAGGTGTTATAGACTTGTGTAAGAAATGATGACCATATTGCTGCTAACAGTACAATGTATCATAGTCTGAAGTACCTTCTAACATTTCATTGTTCGGAAATGCAGCAGTTTTTTCTAAATCAGACATTAAATTGTTCACAGTATCAGTGTCCCAATCATCAGAAAATGTACTGGAGGTAATGATATCACTTAAAGAAATTTTAAATACATGTTTAAGTTTTAAAAGTTCAGTCGGACCGAATACATTATAATCAATCTTGTCCCATACTATACCGTCTGGTATAGGAACTGCTGTGATGTTCACTGAAGACAAGTCTCTTGGTTCACGATGTGAAGACTGGTGTGGTTTTAAAATCAAATTGACTCTTTGGGCTGTAGAGCTTTGCTGGAGGTATCGCCCATTAATAAGCATACTAAAAGTTATTATTAAACCTAGCCAGAAAATGAAAAATAAAATCCCAGTGATATACCATAGTTCTATCCAGGGTGACACCAGGTAAGTCTTTCTAAAAAGGTTCAAAAAGTCATTGAGTTTCTGTTGGAGTGATTTTTTGGCTGGCGTCGTTTCCGGTTCGCTTGGATCCAGTGAAAACGTATCAAAGTTCTCGAAATAGCCAGAAGCAGTTCGATCAATTTTTGGAATTGCATCGGGATTTGTTGAAATCGGATTTTGCTCTTGACGAGGCATGTTGACATAGATGTCTGTAGTCGGTCTGATTGCAACTTGGTTGTTAAGTTGATTTTCATTTTGAAGATGAATTTCTTGTTGAAGTGGAACGAGTTCCATAGCATTGTTGCTTAGTCCTTCATTCCGTACAGGTGGCTCTCCAAACGTGATGAGTCTTTCTGTTTGAACTTCTTGGATTGTAGCGAGAGGAGGGCGTCTGCTAATGTGGAGTCCACGAGGCCTACTGTTTAGTATCGGCCACATAGTGTGGTTTGATTAAGTCAATTGAGACGAATCTTTTCTCCTTTTTTCCGGCAAGAGGTGGCAGAAGTACAGTTCTTGTGCATTGGATTGCTAGGACCGGTACAGGCTTTCTGTAGGATGGCCCAAATTCTTTCTTGTCAGCAATCTTCTCTCTGACCAGATCCCCGACTTTTGGGATTCTGACAGGTCTTGCTGTTACTGCCTCGGCTTCCTCAGTGGCGGCTTGTTTCTGGAGCACGTTACTTTGTTGTGTTCTGGATTCATTTAGATCCTGTAAAACAGCCAAACGATCATGGATATCAAATGGTTTTTCATCCGCCACTGTGCCTTCACAATCGAGATCAGGTACCCACATTCTTGTCCCAAATAGGACCTCGTAAGGAGTGACACCCCCTAGGAGCTTCTTGGCTGATTATTGATCGCGCGCTGTACCCCATAAAGGTGATCGACCCATCTACCGCCCTTGCCTAATACCCTAGCTGTTAAAGATTGCTTTAAGTCTCGGTTTTTCCTCTCCACAACAGAATTTCCCTCTGGATGGTACCGAGAGGAGTACCGCAATGCTACGCCCATTCCTTCCATGGCCTCTTTGTAAGCCCGAGAGCTAAACGCCGGACCACGGTCAGAATGTAACGTGCCAACTGCGTATGTGCCGATAACGACTCACAAATCTTTTATAACAGTTCGAGCGTCAGCCGAGCGCTGAGGCCAGATCTTGGGGAAATTTGAGCTGGACGTACACGAACGGACAACCTAATGCTGTCTAATAATGGTATCTGTACTGGACGTGTTGTGGTGGACCCTTCCATCTGCTTGCAGATGTTGCAGTTCCAGACATAGTCTCTAATCTGCCTTCTCATCACGGGCCACCAGTAGCGTTCTTTCAACAAAGAAACAGTCTCCCTAAGTCCCTTATGTACAGAATCTTTCCCTCCGTGTGCTGCCACAATTAAGCCTCGCCTACGATCCATATTTGGTATTACTCTATCCCCCACTCCAGGAATCTGAGCATATAGAATGTTTTGTGCATCTAACTTGTAGGAGTACTTGAGTGGAAATTTCTTAGGTACTGCTGTACTGCCTTTGCGTGAAGCATTGACAGCTACCATTATCTCGCCGTCTACCCTCGTCTTTGAACGAGTAACTGCAGCTACGGCGGCTGTGCGAACAGCCCCCTTTGCGGCTTCCTCAGCCAATGAATTCCCTTCAACGTGAACGCCATCACGCTGATGACTCAGTGTATGTATCACAAGAGCCCTTGGTAGTTCGTTTCTCAACTCCACTACCTGTTCCCATAGCATTTTATGCTTAATTGTGCCACCTTTTGCATCTTTGAACCTGTTGTGTTCCCAATGATGTAGATAATCATTGTACGACTGTACACAGTAAAAGGAATCACACACAATCAGTGTGGGGAATTTGTGATCCGTATTTATAAGTGCCAGTATCAGTGCTTTGAGTTCTGCCAACTGAGCCATGCAGTCTCCTAGAGATTGCGTTTTAGTGCAACTCGGATGGAACTTTCCATCGCGCATGCGACCTTTAACAATTGCACACGCTGCGCTGTAAGCTTGCTTACTCCCTATGGCCGGTTGAGCAGACCCGTCAGTGTAAATAATGTATTCATACTGATATAGAGGCAAAATTTCATTTGGTAGAGGATATTCTTGTTCGTATTGCAGGAATGCCTGTGTTTTTAAACTTGGATCAAATCTGTTTTCAACATCCGTTGCACTAAGAGAATTAGCCCATTGTATCCATCTAGGATGTAAGGCTTTCGTATTTGGAATGCTAGCTTTTGTAACAGCTTCTAAAGCTGGTACTGGGGTCACGACAATTATGCGTTTACCCTGAGCCAGAGCTCTTTCTCTTGCTACAGCGGTCTGCACTGCTGTCAGTATTTTTTCTGTTGAAGTGAAACGCATTTCTGCGTTTGTGTACAGGTGTGATTTGTATGCGATTGGTACTGTTTCACCTTCATTAAAAGTTAAATAAGTGTACCCGCATTGACCCGCTATTACTCGGATCACTAAGTTCTGTGCGTTTACGCGTGTCTGTAAATGTTTAGAAGCTATCATGTCTTCCTGTAGGGAACGCAGGATATTTGTATGTTCCTGTGTCCATTGTCTGACTGAAAAATCAGGTTTTATTAAGTCGTAGAAAGGTTTTACTCTTTCTGCGTCATCCAAAATGTATGTTCGACCAAAATTTAGGACTCCCAGAATTGATTGTAAATTCTTTAATGATTTTTGGAGGTTGGAGCAGCGCACACTTTTCTAAAAAGTTAGCTGCCAGGCTTTTTCCCTCACTTGACAGCTCGTATCCTAAAAACAGGACACTGAGGTGGGCAATCTTTGATTTTTTTTAAATTAAATTCGTAGCCCTCAGAGGCGAATCCCATAATAATGGTGCTCACCCTGGTCAAGTGCCTCGGCAAGTCATCGTCCGTCAGATAAATATCATCTACATAGTACAATGCTTCTTCATCCAAATTTTGGAGTAACTCTGTTACCCTTGCTGAAAACAACCCCGGGCTATTCTTATACCCTTGGGGGAGTCAGTAAAATTGCCGTTGACCCTAACGCACTGAATGCGGTCAGATACCGGCTTTCAGGCGCTATATTTTGGCAGAAAAATCCATTTGAGATATCAAGTGTTGTTTTATATTTTTGTCGCACAATGTTATTCATTAATGCGGCACTGTGTGCATTTTGAACTGCAAATGTCTTTGTGCAAGTGTTTAAATGTCTGTAGTCTAAAACTAGACGATATGTGTTGTCAGGTTTGGCTACGGGGAACAAAGGATTGTTCATAGGTGAAGTGCAATGTTCTATCACCCCCTGGTACTCAAGTTGATCTAGGATCTCCCTGACTTGTTTTTTAGCTTCCTGCTTTATAGGGTATTGCCTTTGGGCATTTGGGGAAACTTTTAACGGGATCACGTGGTGGGTTGAATCCTCATCCCAACCAGCATGATTTTTGTACAATGCTGGAGCTAGTGCAACAGCCCACTCCTGTGCATATGCATGTTTAAGATGTATGGGAACGAGGTCGGAAAATGCGGGAAAAATTACCTTTTCTCCCTTTGGGCACTCCATGACGAATGCTGGCGGCCAGTCTTGCTCTGCTAATAGGATGTCATAACCAGATGACAAATTTTCCCAAAATAGACCTCTAACTTTTCTGGGCTTGTCCCCCTCCATCCGGAGTGTTATCTCATGTAACTTATGTGTGACACTTACCCGAGTATCAAGTGTTTCCACCTTGATATACTCACTCAACTCTGCTGTCAGCAGAAATTCCTTCAGGTTCTGGCGAGCTATCGTTACTTCTGCCGCGCTTTCTAGCATCGTCAGAGCCCATTCCCCGTTCAGAAGCTGTGTCCTCAGAATTCTGGGCATGTCTGATCTTGAGACCTGCTACCTTCTTCTTTTTGAACTGAGGTTTCTGTTTTTGTTCATCCTCTTTTTTAGGTGCGTAGTCCGCAGCGCGTTGCGTGTCTCTGGACTTTGTATGCTCCTCTTGTCTGTGTTCTGACCGTCCTTCCCTCTCGGAGTTTCTTGACGAACCCTGAAAGGAACGAGAGGAACGAGTATCAGTATCCTGATACCTGTCAGGTTTTTTAATACTATCCCTATTCCTGACGTTATACCTCCTTTCAGAGGGCTCATGTTGAGGAGACCTACCTCTGGATTGAGATCTGCTGTCTCTAGACTTTTGTTGTTTTTTATTTTCCCACTTCTTTTTAAAAGAAGTAGGTGTCTGCTTTGTAGTGTCCTTTTCAGGACTGCCCACCAGTTGTGGTTTTAATGCTTTTCCACCTAGACTGTCTCTGCCTAGTTCTGCATATGCAGTTTCAATTATTTTGGGTAGTTCGTGTTGTTGTTCTACTGGACTGAACTCCCTTAGGCGTTGGCGGATCCCCACTGAAGCACCTTCCCCCTTAATGTTAGCTAGTATTATGGCTGATACCTGGTCAAAGTTATTTAGTAACTTCATCCCTAAGTTAAGGGCAGGTTCTGCTCCGTACTCATTTTGTATCTGTCTCAATACGTCAGGTACTACTGCTAGTGACTGGATACCATGTGTTCTGGTATATATGGCAGCAAAGACTGAACCCCAAGAGGTGCAATCCTCTAGTTGTGGTGTGATCCCCATGGGCAAGCAGATTGTTAGAATTCTATGTGTTTCATAGGTGGTAGTATTCGGAAATACTGCCTCAAGCTGAGTTATTTTCTGAGCTATCCAGAATGGGATTTGTTCACATTTTGCTGGCATTTTGCCCATTACCGCGTGTAATGTTTGTGGAGTAATTTTATTAACTGTACCCTGGACTGGAGTATCTTGTGCTGCAGCTGGTGCAGGCTGAACTGTTAAAGTCCTCATCACAAATTGTGTGAGGTTTCTGTAGATTTTAATTAAATCTCTGTGTTGTACGAGTAAGTCTGGTTGTGGCATTGTGCCAATGTCAGGATGTGGTGTGTATGCCGCTAATATGGGCCATGTGGCTCCTGCTCCTCCGAGCGGGCCTAATCTTGCTCTTCCTCGTACGTGGGGTAGGGCGCCTTTAAACCAGTAATTATGCTCCTGGTAAGTGAGCGGAACCTCTAACTCCTCAAAAGGAGTATAGTCCGCTGGTGTTTCCTCTTCTAGGTAGTAGTTAAATACATCTGTAACTGGATTCGCTGCTGGGAATGTAACCCATGAATAAAACACCTCTGTTTTATTGGATTCGTGTGCCTCGATCACGAAAATTACTTAACCACCCCAGGCTCTTAAGCCATGTTCTATTTGTTTTATGGTGACTGCCCTTCTGAATTTTGGTGCAATTTGTATTGCATCTTCAGGGTCTTCTTCTCCTAAACCGAAGAGGTCTGTTTTAACTCTCCTTGTTACTTCTGCTTGTTCAACCATTTTTAAGTGGAAGAAGGGTGTTTAAGGAAATTTTAAGATAAGGTGTAAATGCACAATTGTGGGAACTAAATGTCCTTCAAGCTTGAATAACCAACAGCCAATAAATAGTATTTTCGTACTACTCAGCTGCGGCGGATTTTGTGCCCACCCACTCCAGGCGTTTCTGGGGTTTTGTGAGTAGGTTCTCTGAGAATAGCACGCCTGAACTACTCAGATTCTACTGTTAAATAAGTACCCAACCAACGTTGGCGGCGCCATGTCGTGTAGTTCCTATAGTACCCCTGCAGGACCTGCGCGTTTGGATAACATATACTGTGGGCTTGGTGGTAGACTGACTCTGAGCACCCCCACCGTATATGTTAGCCTGGTTTGCATTAGCTAGCTCACAGTGCCACTAGAATCTCCTCCTCTCGGGGAGAGATTAGTTTCTGGCAACCTTAGATCATGACAACCCAAATTCCTCAGAATCGTGGAAACAATGTACTACCTTTCGCTCAGTCACTCGTGCTTACTTATTCGGTTTGTCTCAGAGAGTTACACAGAATAAACAGTCGGGCATTTCAATAAGTTTTTATTGAACAGTTGTTATTCTAGTGTAAAATATATGTGCTGCGGCAACCAGCAGACAATAGCAGAGATATATTATCAGTAGTACGATAAAAGCAAAGGGATAGAACAGTTCTACCATATTGCGATAATCATGAATACATACATGAATATAAAAGCATTATGCAAGTGCGCGTACTCCTACGATGCCTAACTAGATGTACCTGAGTGTACCTAGCATATGTGTAGGTCTAAAACCTAAGAGCCAAGAATCCTTCTAGGATTTAGTCGAACCCCCATACCTGAATAGAGAGAGTGTGGGACACCGTCCTGGTCTCGAGTTGGACACCCCATCAGGGCTGTGTCAGACCGCTGTCAGCCGGAGCGACTGCATGCAGTAGCCTCAGCGTCTCTGGTCAGTGTGTCAGCATGGAAGTCTCGGTTCCCTCTGTCTTACCGGGGCAAGATGTGGTGTATTTATACCCTAAAGAGTCTCGGTTCTTAGTATGGATTGTATTGGTCTGTCGTTAGAAATGAGGAAGACGTCAGGGGTGAACTTTGTACATACATATTATGGAGGTGGTGTATTCCTAGAGAGCCATGCATAATTGATGAGTACAGTGTGGGCCTGTGTTTGGGAAAACCCTGCTGTATTCAAAACCACAGGATAGATAACGTTCAGCCCTCAGAGCTCGTTGTGTACTAGCTGGGACCAATGTAGGTGAAAGATCATGCCTATATAAGGAATCATGACTATAATAGGGCATGTACGGTTATGACCGTAATAGGGCATATGCGGCTATGACCATAATAGGGCAAGTACGAATATGACCATATTAGGGCAAATACGAGTATGTCCATTTTAGGGCATGTATGAACTGGTCTACATTAGGGCCTCTATGCGGGATATAACAATGAAGATTCAAGAAACCCAAAGGTGTATGAGATGGCGTAAAGCAAAAAGAGCAAATGAAAGGAGAAAGGAGGGGCACTAGTAGGTATAGAGACAGAGCACTTGTAACAGTTTGTAAAATACATGAAGATTGTAGCAGATACGAGTGCCGGTGCGTTCCAGGTCGTAAGATCCAATCAGACCAAGTGTTCAACCCAGGGTTTTGAAAGTAGTTGGTATCAGTTTTAAGTGTCTCTCATATTTTTACCCATATGGACAGTGGAAAGGTGTATAAGAGTATAGGGGGTGGACAATAGAGAATTACGGTGGTTTGGGAGTGGCAAAATAGTTATCAAGGGACTTCCAGATAGATGTATTGCGTTTAATCCATGGGGAGTTTTGTAACGAGGTGTTATCTGCCCCTCTCAGAAAGGAGATCCAGTTTAACCAAGGGCGGAAGGAGGTGGCAGCATTATTCTTCCAGTTAGTTAAAATAGATTTGCAGGCAGCCGTAAGAAGTAAATCAATTAGTAGACTGTCGTTGCAGGATCTGATGTTCGGATCTAAAAAACCCATGAGTAGTGTTAAAAAAGAACGCTCCAGAAGGACTCCGCAGATAGAGTGGATAAAGTTAAACACTGAATCCTATTTTTGATTTCTAAAAGCTATACTGAATTCAGTCTTTTAAAAGTGATATCTTGATTTGTGTATGTTGGATTTTTGTCATTTTGGTCTTGTTTTATTCAGATAAATATTGGCTATTTATCTAAACTGGTGGGGGGGGAGTCCTTTTGTAGTGTTTTCACTTTGTGACAGTGTGTGTACGTGTGTACAAATATTTTACACATTGCCTCTGTGATAAGCCTAACTGCTCTGTGCCAAGTTACCAAGGGTTTGAGCAGGGTTTAAATTAGGGGTGTAACTTACTTACCCTGACTAGAGTGATAGGTTGTGCCTGGCTTAGGTGCATACTCTAGCCAACCAGAACCGCCATTTCTAACAAGTAGGAAAAAATATATTAATAATTGACAATAGGATTGAATGAGGGAAGGAAGGAAGGAAATGAAAGGAAATTTCTGTATAAGCTCTGGAAAAACACGATCCCTATGATTATACACAGAACAAAATAATATAATTTTTACAATTTTTGAAAGCAATGGAAAGCACTGAAAAAACCCACCAATACTGCCAACAAATAGAAACCGAAGAGAAACAGAAAACACCTCTTTCCCTGTCTATTTTTGTTTGAGGTTGGATTCTTGCACAGCTCTTAGTATCTGTTTTAAAGACACTGCTTTATTACCCAAGGGCTCAGGTGATTTTGTAGCTCTAGCTAACCTTTGTCTCACTTTTTCCTTTTTCTTTTTTATGATCCTTATGTCTGGTTTTCTCTGGGAGGCGGGGCTGGGGAGGAGCTATCTGAATCGCGGCACATCACCTGTGTACTTTTACTTTTTTCTTTGCATTTGAAATCTGATATTGAGTCCTAGGATAAATCAAAAAAGTCTGCATCTGAGATTGACACATAAGAATCTGCTGATCCTAATCTGTCCCTATCCTCTGATGTCTCAGTCTTCAGTATTTTTGTTGTTTGCTCTTTTTTGAGACCTATAAA
The DNA here is from genome assembly GCA_963921515.1 of Calotriton arnoldi. NCBI lineage: Eukaryota > Metazoa > Chordata > Amphibia > Caudata > Salamandridae > Calotriton > Calotriton arnoldi. The sequence goes on from CAWUFW010000091.1 coordinate 1,287,364, forward strand.
TCTGTTAAATCTGTTAACCAAGGGTATCTCTGGATTAATCAATGGATGTGGTCTGCTGCAACGACTAATATAATCGTGGCCTTAATCAAATCCTCATGTTTTCTGGTCCAGCAGGCCTCCCTCATCATGTTTCCTTAGATACAGCTGAATATCCTATATGTCCTGGTTGCTTCAAAAGTAAGAGAAGAAGGCTTCTTTGTTCCTTTTCCTAGCATGGAAATGTAAAAAAGGACACTCTTTGTGGCTCTATGTCTGATGTGTTCAGTTTTCATTAAATAATCCAAAACACCTCTGTTTTTCCATTTTATTTCTATCTTTAAATTCTTCTTGATTCTGGTAGCTGACCGGCTCAGCTGGTGATAACCACTAGCGGAGGTCCTGATGGGCCTGTATTATAAATAAACCTATAACAACTAAATTACCCCCTCCCCAAGTGGTGACTGACCACACATTCTACCAGTGCTGCTTGGAGGATGCTGTTGGTGTGCTGGGGAGTCTGAACTGAGTGATGGCGGACCCTTGAAGCCTGGCAGGATAGAGAATCGAAATGAAGATGGGAAAATGGGTGAAAAGGGCAAGGCGTTCAAAGGCCCTGATGCAGGAGTTGGAGAATAGTGCCTTCTACTGGCATCCACCAGAAGAAGGCAAGAAGCAAAGGAAGGGCTGACCGCACCAACAAAAATGCCCGAGACAGAGAGCAATGGCAGAAGGAAGCCTGGCGAAGGCTGAAGGTTGGACTCCCAGTGCTGATGCAGATGCCCTCTGTAGCATATTGATGTTATACGCACTAGGACCCTCGTGGTTCTGGGGTGGACCCTGAACAGGAACTACGTGATATGCAGGGAGGTGTTAGGGTGTGATTATAGGAAGTTTGATGTAATGTGCAGTGTGCAAGTGAATGCTGAAGAATAAAGTAAGGCTTGACCGCAGCTCCCGTGTGGCGTAATCTATTTGCATTCTCCAGGGCTGGGGGAGATGCTACAACTGGCGACGAGTAGGAGATACATGGCCGAGAAAAACAAGACTGCTCTCCCTGAAAGTTTGCAACGGTACGTGTAGGGAGCTGGCTCTCTGTATAAAGAAGTACACTGTGTAGAGAGTCCAGTAGGTCCTCAATTGGCTTACAGAGGCTAAAGTAGATAATACTAATGCTCTTGTGTGGTAGTGTGGGGAGCAGTTAGGCTTATCAGAGGGTAGTGCTAAGCATTTGTTGTACTCAGAGAGGCAATAAATGAGACGCATACTCAAAGAATAAATTCGAGACCAAATTAGAAAAATAACACTTCTTTTTATATATGTTTCAAGACCAAGAACTTTCTTCAAAATTAAGTACTGTTTTCAATAGCAATATATACAGGTAAGTAAAGTTTTTAAAGTTGTGTGCCTTTACGCACCATGCAATCATATGGAAGGAAAAGTGAGAGATGCATAAAGGTAGGTACAGTCTTTTTCAGGGGTGCACTTTCAGGGTTCTGAGTTGTAGTGGGCCATGGTCCAAAGTACTACCAGCAATTCCTCAGGAATTGCCCGGGTTCTTCCGGGAGCAGGGTGGTAGTGAAGTTGGTATTTGGAGCGCTACAAGAAGGATGGCCCCCCAAATACAGACTGCCCAGGGGGACTTGGGGACAAGTATGAGAGCTCCCAAACGGGGGCTTGAGTCGCAAGGGGTCTTGGAGCAAGGGGGTCATAGCTGGGCGGCTCAGGGCTCAGGGCCAGAGTGGTTAGGTCGGCTGGACTTGGGTGCGCAAGGATGCTCCTTGTGGTCTGGGACAAACCTATGGCAGGGCCAAAATCAAGGCAGCTGGGCCACTCACGAAGTGGGTCTCAGTGATGCTGACGTCTCTCAATGCCTGCTTGGTCCTGGTGCAGTAGGAATCCGGACCGGACTCTTATTGTTGGTGTTTGGTGCAGGGCGTCCGGTACCGCGGGGGTTGGTGCAGCTCAGCTCCAGTTGGTCCTGGCATTTTCACACTTGGTGAGGAGACAGATCTGACCTTCCAGAGCATGAATACCTTCTTCTGATCATCTGCAGCGTCAGTCAGGCTGGGTTGCTACAAGGTGGTGGACCGGACTCTGTTTGTCGGTGCCTGCAGACTGCAGGGGAGTAGCTCCTCTACTCCAGAGGAGACTATAGGTGATTTCAAAGTGCTGACAGGCTATCCTAGGCTTTGGTAGTTCTCCAGCTCACAGGATGAGTCACTCTGTCACGATTGTCCAGAGAGTGCTGAGGACAGGCAGGGTTTCGCACCAAAAGTCCACAGTTCTGCTGCCTTTCTCACCAGGCAGTGACTCTTCTTCGTCCTTCTCTTGATCCGTCGAATCTGAGCTCTTGGTTTCAGGGGTGCCACTGAAATACTCATTTTAGGGGTGTTCAAGGGGAGCGAAAAGTAGTAGCCAATGGGCTACCCACCATTAGGGTGTCGACACCCTCCATATGACCACTTCCTGTGGGAAGTGGGCATAGCACTGACCCTAGAAGGCTAATTCCATCCAAAACAAGATGGAGGAATCTGAAAAGTGGGGTCCTCATCAGCTGGCCCGCCCTAGGGGAGGTGCTGGCTGAATGTGGGCACACCTCCTAATCTTACTAATTTGCCTGTATGTCTTTCAGCAAAAAGTGGGAGCAGGACAGGGGGTGGGCATCTCCACTATCTGGAGAGGCCTGGGTCGCATAACAAAGAGGGCAGTGCCTTTGAAGCCTCCCAGCCTGGAATGTACATCCTGCGTGGAGGAGGTGTAAACACCTCTGCCCAGAGCAGGCTTTATTCCTGGCCTCTGAGAGCAAAGACTCTCACCTCGGGAGGTCAGAAACTTGTCTATGATGGCTGACTGGTCGAGACCAGTCAGTCAACACACTAGTAGTCGGTAATTTTTCAGGGGGTACCTCTAAGGTGCCCTCTGGGTGTATTGCTTAATAAATCCACCACTGGCATCTGTGTGGGTTTATCAAGATGAGGTGTTTGGCACCAAACACCTTGTTGTACAATGAAGCCATCAAGTAGCTGGGCAACTCATAATCACGTGTGTCCAGTCCATGTAATCGTCATGGTGTCCTTGTGCAAATATGATATCTAAATTTCTGCTTAGATACCCTGCCAGGCATCTTAGATCTGCCCACCAGCAGCTCCTCAAGACTACTAGAGTTAAAAGAGCTAGATGGGGTGGCAGATCCTTTGCTCATCTGATACCTAGGCTGTGGAATGCCCTCCCTCTGGAAATACGAGCCGCTGTTGAGGTAGTCAACAGAGATGCTGCGCTGCACCTTGAATACAGAGCAATTAGTTAGATGAAACAAGAAATAACTATAACGTCAACAAGGTTCAGTAAACGGAGAACTTACCATCACGGGTCATACTGCGCACCTTGCTCAGGCACAAGTCTGGTGCTTGCAGAAGTTGTCGGAGCCAGCCTGCATGCAATTGCCTGAACAGCATGTGCCAACACAATGTTGGTAGAAGGGAGCATGAAATACAATGCAGCATTATCCCAATCCATAAAAAGGGAGATAAAGGGTCCCCCGGAAACTACAGGCCCATCAGCCTTATAGATGTCTCCCAAAAAATCTTCTGTAAACTTATTTTAACCAGAATCCAAAACTGGATTGAGGAAAATAATGTTTTGTCAAACTTACGGGCAGGATTTAGGGCCTCAACAAGTACCACTGATCAAGTTTTTAGATTTCTTCTGCTAATATGGAAGGAAGTGACCATTAGAGGGGGCCACTTGTATGTTGTATTTGTGGATTTAAAAACGGCCTTTGATTCTATAGATCGTACCCAACTTTGGCTAGCCCTGAGAGAACTAGGACTCCCATCTTACGTACTTAAAATCCTGATCCGGTTACATCATGACACATATGCTAAGGTCAGGTGGAACTCCGATGGTAGTCTCACAAATGACATATCGGTCCGGAAAGGTGTTTGCCAAGGTTACGTCCTTGCCCCCACATTATTTACCCTCTACATTAATGGCCTAATAGGTGAGCTGTATAATTGTTGTGGTGACCCCCCCCCCCGAAATTGGCAGGCAGTGTAGTGCCCTGTCTGCTTTTTGCAGATGACACACTACTCATTGCTAGAGGGATCCAAAAGCTTTTGAATAAATTTGATAAAGCCTGCAAAGAGAGGGGTTTAGAAATAAACTGCTCCAAAACTAAATACATGACTTTTAATCCCTATAAATCCCACAAGGGTAAACTCATGCTGGGCACGCAAACCCTTGAACACGTCAAGTCTTTCGATTATCTGGGAGTACGTATTAGCGATAGGCTGGTATGGACACCGCAAATTGAAAAGAGCACACTGATCCTCCAACATGCCGACTGTGCAATAGTTCGAAGGGCCAGGGCATCTCCCTACCGGACAATTTCGCCTATTTTAGAACTTCACAGGGCAAAAGGTCTAGGAGCAGCCCTCTATGGGGCAGAGTTATGGGGGTTGGAAAATCTGTCGGACCTAACTCTTGCCAAAAATAAATTTATTAGAGCCATCCTGTCCTTGCCTGTGAATACTCCCCTCTTGCCGTTAAGACTTGATATTGGTTTAAAACCCATAGACCACTTTGCTATCCTTAGGGCACTTTTTGCTCTGGATTAGGGCATGGACTAGTGACACACAGGTCCCGGTGAAGGAGGCCCTGGGCGAGTTGATTGATCTGCACAAACAAACAGGTCGCATTAAGTGGTTCAACAAGATCAAGGAGTGGTTTTTAAAACTAGGGTTGGGGTGTATCTGGGAGGAGCCAGGGTCCATTACAAAATCAATGGATCTACTTCTTAAGAAAAGGTACTGGGAGTTTATGGACTCACAAAGTTTAGAATGTATTGCACATGGCACTTTAACCGCAAGCTTTTTAAATTCTAAAGGAGGGTTTGGATTTGAAATGTTTCTGAACAACATCGAACCCCCAGGCAAGAGCCCTGTATATTCAATTCAGATACGGAGCTCTCCCTTAAATGCAAGAAGAAGTACCTGGGAAAATGCGTTTGTGCCACCATTGTGCCCTACATGTCACACCTTCCCTGAGACCCTCGATCATTTCCTCTTTTGTTGTCCCTCCTATGTTGACCATAGGAAAACCTGGATAACTCCAGTTTGCCGCTTATTATCTTTTAATCGTCCCAGTGAAGCCATACGCATTTTTAGATCAGATACCACAAGGTGGCTTGTGTTTGCTATTTCGAGATTTCTGCTTTTTGCCTGGTGGAAGAGGTCAAAAATGATTAAAACTGCCTCTGAAAATTTGACCTGCTAACACATCCTAATCTGGCTTCAGGGTATGAACTTATGTATTCTACATGCATATTGGAAGATGTGAAAGTTGTTTTATCATATGAATTTTTTAAAGAAATATTGTATTGCAATTTTAACTGTTTTTATGCTCATGAATTGTTTGATGATGTGAATGGTCATATTTTTGATCGAATAAAGAATATATATACAATGCAGCTGTGTTCCTGAAGTCACCCCCGCCTTTCGACACTTCTAAGAAGCAGAACATTGGTACCAGGTAGGCTGCGTGGATCAAATGACTTCATAGATGCGCTAGAGGAAGAAGACAACAAGAAGATCATCAAATATTTGAAAAACCTTGCAGGTGAGGGAGTGAAATAAGTGCTAAAGAAAGTTTCACAGACTGATGCAACATTGTACCAAAGAGTAAAAGAAGCGCTCGAAGTCAAGTTCAATCCAATGCTGAATGTCGATTAGGAAAGGTACATCTTCAACCAAGCACAACAACAGGTTGGTGAAACAACGGATGAATTTGTGAAAAAGACTTGTTGCACTCATTTATAATTGCAAGTTCTGTGACTTCACTAACTAAGAAGCCATGCGCCTCAAAGCCGTCATTTGCTGCCTTTCAGATTATTTTTAGAAGGCATATGTTGAAAGATACACACAGTGCAGAGAAAATGCTGATGGCTACGAGAGCAGAAGAATGAGCAAACCAACAAGCTGCTGACATGGAAGCAGGACCAGCACACAATAAATCAGCATTGACTGTGAAAACCAAGCATATGCACAAACAAGTTGCATGTAAGTCAACTTCTTTGAAGAAATCAAAGCTAAAGTTCCGATGTGGGTTTTCATTTCCCCATGAAGGTATATGTCCAGCCCTAGGACAAGTTTGCAAATGTCGTGAGAAAGAGAACCATTTCGTCACTGTGTGCCGGGCCAAGGAAAAATCAAGTGCGTCACAACAGAAAGAAGAGCTAGATGTTCCAGAAGCACTCGCACCACACCCACAAAACAAAAAAGCAACATCAGCTACGACAAGTAGAAATGAGGCAAAATCGATAGTCGTCAAGTTCGTCGTACAAAGGTTCTTCAGCTTCCCTATTGAGTACCAGCGAAGAAGATGGGTGTGCGCTGATGATATCAACCAAAGGACGATGTGCACATGTAGGGTTAGCTGCCTGTAAAGAAGATCACAGTTCAAGGAAAACTCACCAAACAAAGCAACAAACTTCATTTAGACACTGTTCCAAAATCACATTGAAAGTAAATGGTCACCTGATAACCTTCATCACAGACAGGGTGTGTCGATTAATATAATGCCAGTGGAAATGTTTAACAGCCTATCTCCTGTGCCCTGCCTCACTCAGTCAGGCATGAAGGTATACACCTTGGCCGCCTCTAAACCATTACAAAACCAAGGGTTGTGCAGAGTAACAATACAACACAAAAAGACCACCATTCATGTTCTACAAGGGACCTCGTCAAGTGCATGCTTGCTCAGGTTTGCCACCTCTGCTGACATGGGGTTGATATCCCTCAACTGCAACCTCTGTGCTCAGTCTGAGATTACGAGCCGATTCCCGTTGCTAATCCGTGGCCTGGGAAAACTCAAGTAAATGAAAGTGCAGCTTCATATCAATTAAGACATTTGTTCTATTGCTCAGTGGCACCGTAGAGTTGCTTTTCATCTACAAGAAGCTGTAGAGAAAGAGTTGAAAACATTTTTAAAACATGACATCAATGAACGCTCGACAGGCCCCATGCCATGGGTTTCGCACATAGTAGTTGTACCGAAAAAAGAAAGTAGCGGAACAGTGAGCATTTGTGTTGATATGCACCAAGCAAACAAAGCAATTGAGAGGGAGAGACACCCTGGCCCACACATGGTCATGCAATTGAACGGAGCCAAAGTATTTTCCTGTCTTGACTTGAATAAAGCATATCATCAACCCAAGCTGTAAGAGAACTGCAGGTATATTACTACTTTTTCGACTCGCTGTTTTTTCTGATATAAGAGACTGAGTTTTGGAGTATCTTCAACTGCTGAGATATTTCAGGATGTTATTCGCCTAGTAATCTAACCTGTTGCACATGCTGTTAATTACAGTGATGACATACTGGCTTTTGGGAAAACACAGAAAGAATATGACAAAGCCCTTACCCAAGTGTGCCAGTTACTTGCTGAAGCAGATCTCCCTCTGAATGCAGCAAAGTGTGAGTTTCACAAAACCAAGCTTATGTTTATTGGGCACATATTCTCTGGTGGGGGAATGATTCCAGACCCCTACAAGATGCAAGCACCGTCATCCCCTCACCCCCCCCACCGGATGTTACCATGCTGCAATCCTTTCTAGTCATGGCCAGCTATTGCTCAAGATACATTCACAATGTTGCTGCAGTGAGTGCCCCTTTAAGAGACCTGATGACATGAGATGTCCCATTTCAGTGGTCTCCTCAATATGACCAGTTTCAAAGAAATTAAATATGCAATTGAGAATGCAACTGAAATGGCCTACTTCGACCCCAAGTCTCATACTGAAATAACAGTTGATGCGAGCCCTGTGGGGGGAGGGGTGGTGATGCTTGCTCAACACTACGAACACCCGAATGCTCAGAGACACATTGTGGCCTATGCCAGTGGAAGCCTGTCTGAAACAGAAGGTGCCTACTCTCAGCCAGAGAAGGAGAGTCTGGCTGTGGTGTAGGCCTGTGAACAATTTCATGTATTCCTCTATGGAAAATGATTCACTTTCATCACGGACTACCATGCGTTTCTCACCATCTTTGGAAGCCCGAAGGCTAAGATGCCCCCTTGCATCGAGAGGTGGGGATTAATACTGCAGGAGTACGACTATGAGATTATACACAAACCTGGGAAGAATCAAAACCCAGCAGATATACTTTTCACAAGTGCTGATACATTGTCACAGTTCGACATCCAGGACGGCAGAGGAATATCTCAATTTTATTGTGAGATTCATCACACCAGCAGCTCTGTCTGTGGAACAAATCACTGCTACCACCAACACAGATAAAGACATGACCATCATCAAAGAACTCATTACAATGCATCATGGAGAAAAAAGTACCCGGCCCCTTGCCGATGATGTTGAATTCTAAAAGTTCAAAAATGTACAGGAAGAGTTAGCGGTTACGCAAGAAGGCGTAATGTTTAGAGGCTTCAAGAATCGTCATACCTGAGAGCCTAGGGCAGCAGGTCATTGAACTGGCCCATGAAGGACATCATGGTATTGTAGCCACCAAAATAGCCTTAACAGATCAAGTGTGGTTCCATCGACTAGATAAGCGAGTCGGGAAAGAGCTGAAAGCATGCCACATTTTCAATTGCTTATTCCTAAGGTGACACAGCACCAAGTTTATGTTTATGTTTATGGGTTTTGTAGAGCGCATAGCTGCCCGTGGGCCTCCCAGCGCTGCGGAACAGGAGTAAGTGCGGATGACTCTCAGCCTGGGAATAGCCAGGTCTTTAGTTTCTTTCTGAAAGTTCGTTCCTCAGTGGTCACTCTTAGATCTGATGGCATTGAGTTCCATAATTTCGGTGCCAGATGTGAGAAGGATCTTCCCCCCCATCTGGATCTCCTTATTCTGGTTGTTGTGGCAAGATGTTCCGAGGAGGATCTCGGAGTTCTGTCTGGTATGTATGGAGTGATCAAGGTTTTCAGTAAAGTTGGGCCTTTTCCCTTTAGGACCCTATGTGCTATACATAGCGCTTTAAACTTAATCCTTGCATGCACAGGCAGCCAGTGTAATGATTTCAGGGCTGACTTGGTGGATTCATGCCGAGGAATTTTTCGAAGAAGTCTGACTGCCGAGTTTTCTACAGTCTGTTGAGAACGTATTTAGGTGACCCCAGGAAGAGAATGTTCCCATAGTCCAGGCGTGATACCACCAGTGCCTGAACTACGGTTCTCTGCGCTTTCTCTGGGATGAGGTCCATGATTTTTCGGAGCATCCTCAGGATTCCGAAACAGGTGGCAGCAAGTTTGCTGGCTTGAGTTTCCATTGTGAGGTTGTGATCTAACCATACTCCCAGGTTTTTTATGGAGTTTTTATGTCCTGGTGGGTGCCCATAGTTCTTCTGGCCAGTTCAAGGAAATTTGTGGATTTATTTTGTTGCCCAAAAACATGAGTTCTGTCTTGTCCCCATTAAGTTTTAGCCTGCTGTAGGTCATCCAGCTGGCTATTTTTTCCATGCACGGGGCTACAGAGTTGTTTTTTGATTCGGCATCCTTTGCCACAGAGATTACCAATTGGGTGTCATCTGCGTAGGTGATTATTGACAGCCCAAATTCCTGGACAATGTCAGCTAGCGGCTGCATATACAGGTTAAACAGTGTGGGGCTCAGGGAAGAGCCCTGAGGAACCCCACATGTGACTTTGAAGTTGTCTGATAGAAATCCTCCTTCGGTGGTTTGGAAGGACCGGTCATTCAGAAATGATACGATCCATTTTAGGGCCTGACCTTGAATCCCTGCCCAGTGACAATGTCTAACCTTAATGTCCATGCCTGTTAGAGAGTTGCAGTTGACTTCTTTGGGCCTTTAGGAAATTGACACCATCTTATGGTAGTCATCGACTAATATTCTTGTTTTCTTTTAGTGGAAACCATTTATTTGACAACCTATGACAAAGTCATAGAACGGCTTGATGACATCTTTGCAACCTAGGATATCCCTGAGTTCCTCAAATCGGATAATGGCTTGCCCTTTAATAGCAAAGAGTTCAAAGAATTTCTTGCTATTAAATTTCTTGTCCGACAACATAAAACACCAAAAGAGTACACCCCTCTGGCCCAAGCCAGTGGTGTAATTGAATGATTCATTGGCACCCTAAAGAGGGTCATTCAACTAGCGTCCATAGGGGGAATCGATCTGAACCAAACCATGTGTCAGGCCCTCTGGGCCTATCAATCAACTCCTCACTCTACAACTGGTGAGAGTCCAGTCACCTTGCTATTTGGGAGAGCCATCGGAACAAAACTACTTCAATCGATCCCGGATCGATCTGTGAATACTGACAAATTTCGAGACACTGACGCGACTCGGAAAAGAAAAATGAAAACATATGAAGATCAGCGCTGCCATGCCCAGGAGACAGTTTTTGACAAAGGAGACTGGGCACTGGTCAAACAGAGACGAAAGCGAAAAATGGACACTCCTTTTACCACTGAGCCTCTGCAGATGGTGGCGTGCAAGAGCACATGGTGACAGCACATTGTCCTGGAAAACCCACCACTCAGGACACATCACACTTTAAACACCTACCTCTACACCTGTCGACTCCTGAAACCACAATTCAGGTGACACCGTCGGCAGCCTGAGCCTGTGTTGCCGTTGCCCAATCAGGGTGGACCTCGATCATCACGGATCACCCGAGCCGGCAGACAAGTGCAAGCTTCTGGTCAACTAATTGAGGAGATGTTATTTTTTCAATGATGTCTGCCACTTTTTATTTAAAAAAGGGGGAGATGTAACATATTGATGTTATACGCACTAGGACCCTCGTGGTTCTGAGGCGGACCCTGAAGAAGAACTACGTGATATGCGGGGAGGTGTTAGGGTGTGGTTATAGGAAGTATGATGTAATGTGCAGTGTGCGAGTGAATGCTGGAGAATAAAGTAATGCTTAACCGCAGCTCTCATGTGGCGTAATCTATTTGCATCCGGGAAAGATGCTACACCCTCTCTCTTACCTCAGAATTATTTTGGCAGGAGGAGGACAAGGAAGGGGATGGGAGTAATTGCCAGACCTCCAGGCAGGTCGACTTCAGAAATAGCACAGGCAAAAAGTCACAAAACACTGACCCTGGTAAAGAGATGACCAGACCCCTAGAACAGAACTACGTTGCAAGGAAGAAGGAGTGGAAACAACCAATTTCCCGAGAGAAAGAAAGGTGCATCACTTGAAGGTCTGCTGGAGACAAGACATCTGTTATTAAACAGGTGAGGAGTGAGAATGAATCTGAGACTTTTTGCAATAGGAGACTCAGCCTTATTGAAAGGAGCAAGGGGAAATCCCATGGGGTTAAAGACACATATGCAAAGCACTTGCCCCCACCTCTAGGAAAGGGGAGATGGCAGCTTGAAAGGTCTAATAATTAAATATTAGTAAATGGGGGAAAATACATGATGGTGTTTAATAAAGAGGGTGGAAAAAACAAATTAAAAGCCACATCCTCTACCCCAGATATTTAATTGGAAGACTTTAGAACAGATTGACTGATTATTTACATCCAAGTCTAATTTACTACCCCAGGTCGAGAAAGCAGACAAAATGAAGCTCTTAGAAGGAGATAAAATAAGCTATAAATCAGAAAAGGAAGCAGCTATTCAGTGAGATCCAGACACAGATACCTATCCCACAAAAAAAGGAGGATCGACTACGTTAAGTAAAGTAAGCAATGAGAGCAGCTCTGTAGCAAAAAATAGGAAACTAGGGAGCTCAGAAATATAAAAAATCTTTATATTACAGCAGTCCAAAGTCAATAGTACTTTTCTTTGATCCAATATGAATCATATTTTTATGGGATGCGCTTTAAAACAACAAATATTTTATATACCTGTATTAAGTATATCTGCATACTAGGGAACACCCACACTGTTTTATTTAAAGGATATGCAATGGCTAGTTTATGTTTAATTTAAAGTGTTTACTGCAGGCATATCACTGCCATACCTAGGCTGTGGCATATTTTTTGTGGGTATAGACTTGCAATGAAAATAATAATAAAAAAATAACCATTACACAAGCTTGCCAAGGCCAGGCCAGTTGGATTTACCAATGCCTGAATTTGCTTTCGCATATGTTCATTATTCAGCACATGAATGCAAACATAGTTCTCAGTTTGTGCCACCTCCTGCTTGTTGTCACACAGGAGGGAGCTGCTTGATGATAAAGTCTCTGAATTCAATGTTTCGTCATTAGGGAACTCATGTACAGAGATTTCATTGCGGCACATAATGATTCTTAGTTTGCAATTCCTTAAATTACATTTGTTGGAAGTGGTCACAATTTGCGCACCAATTTCTAACAAATCTATGATATTTCTTGAAAACTAACCTATGTATTAATAGGTTGGTTCTCAAAATACCAATTCGTAGTGGATTGCAATTCGATCAACTTAATTAATATGCATGAGATATGTTGTAAATTAAGACCCACTATGGTTGTGTGACATTACAACGCATTCCATTGCAATGCATGCCTTTACCACGCATTCGTTACAACACGAATGCCATACCATTCACAACCTTTACCACGAATATGTCTTTACCACGCATACCTTTACAACGAATTTCGTTGTAAAACCGTGCATGGTAAAGGCATATTCATAGTAAAGGTTATCTCAGACCCCTGCCCCAAGTCCCATAACTGGCCCCTGCGCCCTCCCCCTTCAGCCCCCAGACCTTTTTTTAAAAAACAATACCCCTCCCCTGTACCACTGAGCGACCCCCCCTCTTCGGCCCCCAATCCTTTTAAGAAATACCCCTCCCCTGAACCCAAATGGACCCTGCGCGATACCCCCACACCCTTCTAACAAATACCCCTCCCCTAAACCCGAAAAATGGACCCCTACATGATTCCCCCACCCCCAAACCCTCATAACAAATACCCCTCCCCTGAACCCTAAAAATGGACCCCTACATGATTCCCCCACCCCCAAACCCTTCTAACAAATACCCCTCCCCTGCCCTGAACCCTAGAAACTGACCCCTGCGCGACTGCCCCACCTAACCCTTCTAACAAATACCCCTCCCCTGAACCCTAGAAACAGCTCCCTGCCCGAACCAACCCCCAAGCCCTTTATTTACAAATATTTATTGTATTTATAGAGTAAAATCCCCCTTACCGCTCCACGACGTCTCCTCTCCAAGCTCTTCTGAGGCGCGGTGCACGTCGTAAAGAGGAAGCCAAAGGGTCTTTCCGTTGCCTCTAACGACACCGATAGCCTCAGCCACCCTTACCACACACATACCTTTAGCACACATGCCTTTACTACGTATCTCGTTGTAAAGGCATGCGTGATAAAGGCCAGGCGTGGTAACGGTGTTTGCCCATCACACACACACCTTTACTATACATACCTTTACAACTTAACCCATTCCGTGCTTATGACGGAACCACGCCGTCATGAGCCACGGGCGCCGTGTGCTCATGACGGCGTGGTTCCGTCATGCGACTGCCGCTCCGCCCACGCGGCATTAATTCCCCGCCTGTGCGGGTGAATTAATGAGCGGGCGGGGCCGTGACGGAACCACGCCGTCATGAGCACACGCCGCCCGTGGCTCATGACGGCGTGGTTCCGTCACAAGCATGGCGGCGCCGCGCTCACCCCCCACCCCCCCAGCGCCGCGGCGGAATTACCGCCGCGGCGAAGGGGTTAATTCATTGTAAAGGTATGCGTGGTAAAGGCTAAGCGTTGTAACCACGCATGTGTCGTAACACATGCGTGGTTAAGGTAAGGGTATTCGTGGAAACAGCCACGTTGTAGTGGCCTCCCTCCCCCTCCCCCCCCACTATGATTGGCTACAATGACAGGCATGGTGGCCTCCTGGGATCAGCAGACCACCATGTCTGTGATTTTTTTTTTTTTTTAAATAAAACTACTTTGTTTTTGTATTTTTTTAAATGCAGCCAGGTTTCATTAAAAGAAAGTTGGATGTGTTTCGAAAAAAAATGCACAATCCTTTTTTTATGAGCAGGCAGAGGCCTCATGTACCACTGCCTGCTCATAAAAAACGTTTTTGTTAACATTCACAAGGGGGAAGGGGTCCCACGGAGATCACTTCCCATTTGCGAATGGCTTACCACCTCCTTTGAAAAGGTGGTAAAATATTAATGTTTTTTCAACCAGGTTTCAGACCTAAAACAGTAAAACATACCTTAAAGATTCTGTATATGGAAGGGACGCCCTTAACACAACCATTACAAATACCGAATCTGCATTTATTCCCAAAACCAATTAACGATTCGGTAAAATTCGCTAGCATCTTACCAAATCGCAAAGTAGGTTTGGTGAATTAAAAAATTCCCTTTTGCGGTGGGAAAGGCTCAGATTTTACGAATCAGAGCCTTACCCAGGGCCAGACTGGCCATTGCGGGAATCGGGCATTTTCCCGGGAGGCTGGAAGGGTGGGGGCCGGTTTTGCAGCAGTGGGGATCGGTTTGGCAGCGGTGCTGCAATATCAGCCCCTAGCAGTGCTTTAAATGGGCCGGTACTCACCGGTACTGAGTACCGGCACTTCTTATATTTATCCCTCTGAGTACCGGCACTTCTCTTCTGCCCTGGAGAGTACCGGTACTCATGAAAAGGTAGGCTCATTGGCTGTGCTGGTGAGCCGGAGTGGAAGGTGTCTCTGGCAGCCAAGGCGCCGCTTCTGTAGCCCCGATCTGAGCCCTAGCTGAGCTATTCAGCTGGGCTCATTTGAATAATTGCCGGGTGCTCACCATCACGCTGTGTTTGACAGAGCAGGGTCCGTTCAGGCCCTGTGCTGTTAATCACAGTCACACTATCCTGTGCATTTGTGCAAACACAGGAATCATGGCAGTCCCCTGGCAGTGGCAATCAGGCTATGGCCAGTCCGGCCCTGGTGGCAATTAAAAAAGCCATGGTAGGTGAAGAATATAACATGGCTTTCATCATACCCAAGTCTTTTGTGTGCCTGCTTATGTTTGTGTGTTTGCATTCGTATGCCTGTTTTTTGTAAGAAAAAAGAGAGAGAGGCAAACACTCTCAGGAGGTATTTTAAAGAAAATGGGTGGCACTTTGTATGTACATGTCTGCTCAGCGACAAAGATTCATAAATAGCATAGTAGGGAGGGTTGGTGGGTGGGTGAGTGAGTGGATAGATGAGAAGGGTAGATGGATGGATGGATGAATAGATGGATGGATGAGTGAAAGCATGGATGGCTGGGTGAAAGGGGGTGGATGATTGGATAAAAGGGTGCATGATGGGTGGATAAGTGAAAGATTGGATGGATGAATGAAAAGGAGGGAGGATGGATGAAAGGGTGGATGATGGATTAGTGGAAGGAGGGATTGAGTGAAAGGGTGGATGGAATAAAGGAGTGAAAGGGTTGATGGATAGATGAGGGAAAGGATTAATGAATGAGCGAAAGGGTGGATAAAGAGATGGATGAGTGAAAGGATGAATGGATAGGTTTGGAGATGGATGGATGGATAGGTTTGGATATGAAGGGTGGACAGACGGAATGGTGAAAACTGAATGATGGATGAAAGACTGAATAGACGACAGAATGTAAAGGTTAAATGGCGGACATCAGCAGGTAAATGGTAGGATGAAAGAATGAATGGATAGATCTATGGAAGAGACAAGACCTATCTTCTGGGGAGGGTAATGATGATTTGCTTCATTTACATTGTGCCATAAGAGCTTTGGTTTGAAGTGGGGGTATTTTCA
The DNA here is from genome assembly GCA_963921515.1 of Calotriton arnoldi. Classification (NCBI taxonomy): domain Eukaryota; kingdom Metazoa; phylum Chordata; class Amphibia; order Caudata; family Salamandridae; genus Calotriton; species Calotriton arnoldi. Next base: position 1,303,043 of record CAWUFW010000091.1, read on the forward strand.
GTGGGTGAGTGAGTGGATGGATGAGTGAGCAAGGGTGGATGTATAGATGGATGGATGAGTGAAAGCATGGATTGCTGGGTGAAAGAGGGTGGATGATTGGATAAAAGGGCGGATGATGGGTGGATAAGTGAAAGATTGGATGGATGAATGAAAGGGAGGGAGGATGGATGAAAGGGTGGATGATGGATGAGTGAAAGGAGGGACTGAGTGAAAGGGTGGATGGAATGAAAGGGTGGATGGAATAAAGGAGTGATAGGGTTGATGGATAGATGAGCGAAAGGATTGATGAATGAGCGAAAGGGTGGATAAAGAGATGGATGAGTGAAAGGACGAATGGATAGGTTTTGAGTTGGATGGATGGATAGGTTTGGATATGAAGGGTGGACAGACGGACTGGTGAAAAACTGAATGATGGATGAAAGACTGAATAGACGACAGAATGTAAAGGTTAAATGGTGGACATCAGCAGGTAAATGGTAGGATGAAAGGATGAATGGATAGATCTATGGAAGAGACAAGAGATATCTTCTGGGGAGGGTCATGATGATTTCCTTCATTTGCTTTGTGCCATACGAGCTTTGGTTCGAAGGGGGGTATTTTCAGTTTCTTCCTACTCACGTGCTGAAAAACGTATTGTGCCAAACAACAGCAATTAACAGTATGGCATTAAGAAGGTGCAACTATTGCAAAAAAAAGGAAATGTTAACATATTATAGCATTTCTCTTTCATTTTGTGTAATGAGTTAACTTGCTTTGTTTATATAAACACATTTCTCATGTGTTTTGGTATGTGCTGCAACTAATATAGAAGTCGTTCAGTATCATCAAGTCTTGCCTTTAGCCCCGCCCCTAGCCCCGCCCCCTCACTACACATCTAGCTCATTTTAATGAGTACCTGCAATTATTTTTTCCCATTTAAAGCACTGCCCCTAGTGACAAACGCAGCAATGTTTCACACTTGCAACCTCCCCCCCCCCACTCCACCCCCTTCCCCGGGGCTGGCCCTACAAAATTGCCAGGGCTGCTTTGGGTTCCCAGACTTACGCACAGTAAAATAGCTTCATACAGGAGGGCCTGGGAGTCTGTGAGGCACGATCACTGGTAAGCAGTGGTATGTTTTTTAATCACAGGCGAGTTCTTACATCCGAACCCGCTCGCGATAAGAAGAATAAAAGCACGGGCTCTAAGGGAATTATGCAACATCCCTTATTACAATTAGAATTTGAAGTGAGAAGAATGAGAAGCAGCCGTTTGTGCAGTTCACTCTGCAGTGGAGAGGTAGAACAGAATGAAAACTAAGGAGAGGAGCGCCCGAGAGAGGTGACCCGAGGACAGACAGACAGTCTGCCCTGGGCAAGGCTCTCACAGAGGAGGCGCGGATCATGGAGATGGAACAATTAATCACCGAAGGATTATCAGTCAGGCCTTCATTCTCCTTGAATCTCATTGCACTGACAGTGTGATGTGAGAAGGCTGCAAGGGGAATGCATGAGCAGGCAGAACAACACAGCAGCAACCCCGACATCCTCAGAGGCAGAACAACACAGCAGCAACCCCGACATCCTCAGAGGCAGAACAACACAGCAGCAACCCCGACATCCTCAGAGGCAGAACAACACAGCAGCAACCCCGACATCCTCAGAGGCAGAACAACACAGCAGCAACCCCGACATCCTCAGAGGCAGAACAACACAGCAGCAACCCCGACATCCTCAGAGGCAGAACAACACAGCAGCAACCCCGACATCCTCAGAGGCAGAACAACACAGCAACAACCCCGACATCCTCAGAACCACTCTGAGACTCGATCACTTTCAAAAGTATTTTTCAGAGTTTGTTTACTAGTTGTGTCTCCGCATTGCTTTTGGAACGTGCAGGCATTCGTTCATTATTATGTTGTGCTTGCAGGGGGTGCGTTCTTATATTTGCTGTGAGGCATTTGGATCGTCGCATGGCTATAGACATATATACAGACTCAAGTTCTTTAAAAGCAGATCCAGCCAGTAATGTATAAATAGTTCATATTGTAGTGCACAGATTTACTTTCAATGTACTCAAATCAACAAATGAAAAGGGTACAATTATATTATGGAGTTTTCAGGTGTTTTTAGAAATTTTTCCAAAAGATAATTGTCATTGACAGTGCTCAGCAAACGTATTTTGCTAATGTTATAAACCAAACAAGCATTGCCAAAGCCAATAGGCCTCGCCTATGCAAGAGCTATTGGCTTTGCTAATATGTTTTATCAATGTTGTACACCAGCGTGGCTGCGGTGCAGCATGGCTAACAGTTAGTGGGGTAAAGGAGAGTCTCGTGGAGTGTCATAAAGTGGAGTGGAGTGTTATGGAGTGACGTAAAGAGTCAAGGAGTGGCGTAGAGTGGTGTATTTTAGAATTTCCTATGGCAATTATTGCATTAAATTAAAATTTCTATTTGAAAATTTCTAAATTCAAGCAAATCATTTTCTCTTTGCTTGACTGTTATTAAATGTTTAATTACGTCTGTAATTCTGCGCCATCAGTTGATGTATTGTTCATATGATTGTTTTCATTTACAAAGAAATAGCTACACCTGACAGAACCATTGTTTGCTATTATATACTCTCCCAGGTTCTGAGGGATACTGGGTTACCCCTTCTTGTTTTGAAGATAGTTTAGAATTGAGTCGCATGGATTGGAGTGGAGTGGAGTGTCATGGACTGGTATAGAGTGTTGTGGAGGGAGTAGAATGTAGAGTGGAAGGGCGTAGGGTGAAGTGGAGCTGACTGGTGTAGAGTGGAGTAGAGTGTCAGAGGAGAATAGACTGCTTTAGAGTGGAGTGGCATAGAGGGTGTTGCATAGAGTGGAGTAGAGTGTTGTAGAGTGGCATAGAGCGTAGTAGATTGTCGTAGAATGGAGTGGCATAGAGTGGAGTAGTGTAGGAGAGTGGAATAGCATAGAGTGGAGTAGAGTCGAGTCGAGTGGTGTAGCGTGGAGTGGCATAGAGCGGAGTAGAGTGGAATGACATATAGTGGAGTAGAGTAGAGTGGAGTGGAGTAGTGTGTCATAGAATAGAGTGGAGGGAAGTGGTATGGAGTGGCATAGAGGGAGTTGCATTGAGCATCCTAGAGTAGAGTAGTGTCATAGAGTGGAGTAGAGTGTTGTAAAGTGGAGTGGCATTAAGTGGAGTACAATGGAGTATAGTTTAATGGAGTAGAATGTCATAGTATAGTGGAGTAGAGTGGCCTAGAGTGAAGTGGCGTAAAGTACAGTGGTGCTGAGGAGATTGGCATAGAGTGCAGTGGCGTAAAGTGCATTGGTTTTGAGTAAAGTGGTGTAGAGTGCAGAGTGGTGCACAGTAGATTGCAGTAGCATAGAGTGGCACAGCGTAATGTGCAGTGGCATAGAGTGCAGTGGTGTAGAGTGGATTAGAGTGGCGTGTGCAGTGGTGTAGAGTAGATTGTTTCAGAGTACAGTGAAGTGGCATAGAGAGTAGTGGTGCAGAGTGGAGTTGTGCAGGGTAGAGTGGAGTGGTGCAGGGGAGAGTGCAGTGCATAGTGAAGTGGTACAGAGTGCATTGGAGTAGAGTGCAGTGACAAAGAGTGCAGTGTTGTAGAGTAGAGTAGAGTGGCAATGAGTGGAGTGGCGTAGACTGAAGTTTTGCACAGTAGAGTGGAGTGGCCTAGACTGGAGTGGTGTAGAGTATAGTGGTGAAGAATGCAGTGGTGAATAGTAGAGAAGGGCAGAGTGCACTGGCATAGAGTAAAGTGGTGCAGAGTAGAGTAGAGAGGCGTAGAATGAAGTGGCATAGAGTGCTGTGTCATAGAATGCAGTGGTGCACAGTAGATTAGAGTGGTGTAGTTTGGATTAGCATAGATTGTAGGGAAGTAGAGTGCATTGGCATAGAGTGAAGTAGAGTGGCGTAGAGTAGAGTGCAGTGGTATAGAATGCATTGGCGCAGAGTAGAGTGGCACAGGGTAAAGTGGCAGAGAGTGCAGTGTTGCAGAGTAGAGTGTTGTAGGGTAGAGTGGTGCAGAGTAGAGTGGTGTAGAGTGCATTGGTGTAGAGTGCAGTGGCGTAGAGTGGTGCAGAGTAAAGTGATGTAGAGTGCAATTGTGTAATGTAGAGTAGCTTAGAGTGCAATGGCATAGGGGGTTGCAGAGTAGAGTATGTTGGCATACAGTGCAGTGGTACAGAGTGGATTGGCCTAGAGTGCAGTGGTGTAGAGTGCATTGGTTTTGAGTAAAGTGGTGTAGAGTGCATTGGAGTAGAGTGCAGCTGCATACAGTAGAGTGGCGTAGAGTGGAGGGGAGTAGCGCAGGTTATATTGCAGTGATGTAGAATGGAATGGTGCAGAGGAGATTAGAGTGGCGTAGAGTGGACTGGCATCGAGTGCAGTGGTGTAGAGTGGAGTGATGCAGAGTAAAGTGCAGTAGATTGTAGTGGCGTACAGTGCACTGGCATAGAGTGCAGTAGAGTGGCGTAGAGTAGAGTGGTGCAGAGTAGAGTGCAGTGGCATGGCGTGCAGTGGGGCAGAGTAGAGTGGTCAAGAGTTCAGTTGCGGAGAGTGCAGTGTTGCAAAGTAGAGCGGCATAGATTGTAATAGCCTAAAGTGGAGTAGTGCAGAGTAGAGTGGTGTAGAGTGTAATGTAGTGGCATAGTGTGCATTGGTATAGGGTAGAGTGGGGCAGAGTAGAGTGCAGTAGCGTAGAGTACAGTGGAATAGAGTGCAGTGTTGCAGAGTAGACTGTTGTAGAGTGCAGTGGTGTGGAGTGGCATAGAGTGCACTGGCAATGGAGTGTAGTGGCATAGAGTAGAGTGGTGCAGTTTAGAGTGGCATAGAGTACGGACGGTTGTGTAGAGTAGAATAAAATGGCATAGAGGGCATTGACGTAGAGTACAATGGCATAGAGTACATTGGTTTTGAGTGAAGTGGTGCTGAATGCAGTGGTTAGAATAGAGTTTAGCGGTCCAGAGTACAGTGGTGCCGAGTGGAGTGGTGCAGAGCAGAGTGGCGCAGAGTGGAGTGGCACTGACTGCATTAGTGCTGAGTGCAGTGACACCAAGTGCAGGGGCATAGAATAGATTGTTTCAGAGGAGGGTGGAGTGGTGAACGGTAGAGTAGAGTGGCATAGAGTGCAGTGGTGCATAGTAGGTTTGAGTGGCGTAGCATGGAGTCACAGAGAGAGCACTGGCATAGAGTGGAGAGGTACAGAGTATAGTGCAGCGGCATAGAGTGCAGTGTGGCAGAGTAGAGTGGCATAGATTGGAGTGGCAGAGAGTGGAGTGATGCAGAGTGCAGTGGCATAGAATGCAGTGGTGCATAGTAATGTGGGGAATAGTACATTGGCATAGAGTGGAGAGGTGCACAGTAGAGAGGTGCAGAGTGAAGTTGTGTTCAGTGGAGTGGTGCAGAGTAGAGTGCAGTGACAGTGTGGAGTGGTGCAGAATAGAGTGCAGTGGCTTGGAGGGGTGCAGAGCGGAGTAGGGTAAAGTGAAGTATGCATGGTGTGGTAGAGTACTGCCGTTCCAGACAGCACATCTTCAATCGAAATGACCATTTCATTTGCACAGACATACAGTCTTACTGATAAACATATACAGCACAACAGCGATAATGTGTGGAAAGGTCATCACCTAGTGTACTGATTTGTTTTGATTGTATTCAAATATTTGTCTCCACCCCACTTCAGAATTACAAAAAAAGTGCTTCATTTTGGCTGTCCTAATTCTTATATATTCTGAAATATCTGCACAGTTCATTTCAAGACATTTAAATTTTGTTGTGTGCTAGAAAAAAATTACATTGTACACCCTTCCTCAAGCACACTCCCAGTAGACAGCATGGTTGTCACATAAATCATCTCACTTCGAAGTCAGAGGAAGAAAAGTAAACACCAGGCTCCCTCGAAGACAGAGCCTGACATTTGCCCTCTGTCTTTGAATGCACAGCAAATGTGACAAGATAAGAACAAGATTGAAAGGTGTAGTGAGGATATAGATTTATTAAGTTAGCATAAGTTAGTATAAACTTGCCTGCCATGTTGCCGCTTTTGCACACGTTTCTACATGATTTTGTTTTCACAAATCCTCTACTTGTGCACACTCACATGGGAACCGTCTACCTTTCATGTTTCTTGCTGAACTCTGTGGTCTTTTGTCTGCACAGCATGTTCATGGTCGAAAAACAATGTGCTCTGTTAATCTGCTTTGGTCAGTCCCACGCATGTTAGACATAATACGAGTACAGCTGCATTATTGAAAATCGGGTGCTTTTAATATTGCAATGCATGCATGTTAAGGCACTTGGAGAAAACTTTCCGAAGAGAAGAGCTCTGCTTGTCCGGAGATGTAAACTTTTGCATCTAAACCTAGAGGTATGGGGTCCCCCTGACAAAGCCCAGAGGTCTTCTATAATTATAATAAACTAGTTTCTAGCACGGGGAGGGTGGCAAGGCACATTAGGCCTTTTTTCCACTAGGTTTATAAAATGATATCCCCGTTCATATTTTATGGAATTGTAACAATGCTCACTATATTGAGTTTATGTATTGTGCTGCTAGTATTGGCTTGTGTACTGCATTATAGAGCACGTTAGTTAAAATAAACATTTTAAACTATACAGTGTCTCTGATTACTCACGTTGTGGACAAGTATGAGTGAGTTGATGAAAGAGTGTGCTTGCTCCCGCGAGTACTGAGAGAGTCTGAGTTACATGTTCTAGGATGTCTAATCATTGGTAGCTTCGCTGTAGTACGAAGAACGAATGAGACACTATAGCTAGTCGGATAGGGGTTCCGGGCACTAAGGTGGGTTGTTGGTACACCACTATACACCGAGGTCCTGGTTTCTTGCGCGTAGTTCTGTATATGTGCAGAATCCATGCAACAAAGGCCTGCTTACAGAAATCCAGTACTGGTGGAAGAATACGGTAATTTGCTTTTTGGGCAACAGAAGAGACAAACTCAAGCTGGACAGCCTAAAAAATATAAAGCAGGCAAATAGAAAGCAAGCAAATGTGAGTTACAAACCACATAGCTAATGGTAAGCAATGAGTAGAATGCATTTCCAGGAAGATCTCCGAATGTCCCCAAGATGTTGTTAGCAAACCAGAGAGCTGCACTGTCTGGTACGCTTCGACCTATAAAGGGGAAAGTACAAGAGACTAGAGAATGTGCTAGGAGAAAGTGAGGAAGGACTTAAAGATGAACTCAGGTTTCCTAAAAGGAGTGAATGGAACAAAAGGCGAAGGTTTAAAAAACAATGTTGAAGGAGGATTTAGGAAGATCACCTCAATCTGGGTCTTTACAGAAACTGTCTTCAACATTGAATTTTTCACCTACAAATCATTGATTTTAGACGTGTTAGTCCAATTAATTGAACTGAAACAAAATAACACTACAACACCCAGAATGCATTAGGCTATCATATATAGGTTTATGACTGGAAATAGTGCCCTTAATTACCTGGAGGGAGGTGATCACCATAGTGGAGGTGAAGCAGAGTCTGGAGGAGCAGCAAGAAAGAACAGAATCTCAGTCTTCAAAAGGTTAATGTGTCAGCAACCAGAAAACATCCAGGCAAAAATATTAATATAAGAAAGACAAACTGAAATAGTACCACGGAGTATAGTTAGCAAAATAGCAGCAAGAGACCATTGTATTGGGACATCTTAGAGGGGGGTTATTTACTGTCTCAAGAGTAACCCCTACGAGTTACTTTTCAATATTTGTATTCAACATGTTAATTTTTAAGTTTATTAATACCACTGAAATTCATTTTCATCATACAGATAGTAAAACATGAGCTCAATAATTAATAGTAGATAGCCACGAAATTGTTCTATACCAGTGGTCCTTAACCTGTGGTCCAGCTAAGCGACTGCTTAGAAAATTAGATAATATTAACAGATTATTAAAATGTATATAAATAAATAAGAACAATCTAAAATCAAAACATTTATAACGTCATATAAATGTGAAGGAATTTCTAACTGGAGCCTTAAAATTAAGTGAGTATCCTCAGATTGTTTCGGTGGAGCATTCAAACAGAATATAGTATGGATGATGGATAGCCTCAATTGAATTTAGAAGAGCTCCAACTTTCCCATTAAAATTCAGATTTTGAATATTTTATAATTGTGTGTGAATAAACTAAAATATTTCATAATTTGAATATTTGTTTGATGAATGCTTGTTTCTACATGTTTGTTTATTGTTTTGAGGTTCAAATCCTCATAATTGCTTAGGCCAGTGTCCCCGAATTCCACTAATGACTCAGTAGTGGTCTCCCGATTCCAATAATGATTTTGTGCTAGTCCCCAGATTACAGTAATGATTAAGTGGGGGTCCACAGAAGACAAAATGTTAAGCACCAGTCAGTGTTTTACACCATCAGCCTTACCATCCTATTTCTCTCTTTAGCAAGGTATTTGTGGGCCTGCTCATAGTAGGATTGATCATTTTTAACCAATAGAGTTCAGGCAGACTCCCTTGAACCTTGGTACACCAGCCCCAAATGTGTGGAAAATTGCAGGAGTCCTCTTTGGTAAGCAACAATCACCGAACAAATGTCTCTCTAGGAGTAATTGTATTTCAACAAATGACACTCCTGTGTCCCAGAAAAGTGAGCCTAGTTTCCTAGGTGTTTTCGTCAGAGCAGGAATGCCCATAGTTTGAGAGTGTAAATCCGCAGCATCTGAAGGTATAATCTGCTGTGCTTTGCCAGTACTACTTACAAAAGCAGCACTCACTCAGCTCTAGAAACTGTAGCAGTGATTGCCCAGTGTAATCTCTCTATGTAGGATTCTTTCCCTTACAGAGGATATGTTCTTAGATTTCGATGAAGTGCTGTGGACTCTTGGCAGGGGGGCAGTTGTAGTCCTGTGGGGTTCTGCTGTAGTGGAGTTCAAGCAGGAATGGGATATCATGTCTCTTCAGGCCAGCGTGTCAATTGAGAAACAAGTGCCTGGTAAGGGGAGTGGTTTATATACCCGCTCTCATCAAAATGGCTGCCTACTTCACTTGAACTCTCATGTGGAATCTTGTTCCTGCAAGAAGACAGCAAACCATTAACTTGAGTGTACAAGTCCTCCTAAAGCCTGTGAGGTGTCTCTTTCCGCGTGCCACTGTACTTTCTTCTCCAGGGTCCTCCTGGTGCTAACTTTGTTGTTCTTTCTGCCGTCACTTGGGTGTCTTCGGATCTTGTGGCCGTGGTCCTGTTGGCTGATTTGTTCCTTGTTTGCTTTCTGCTGAGGCAAGTTTCCTGGTGTTCTTCAGCACTGTGTTGTCTTGCCGGTGCTGTTCTTCGGAATACGAGCTGTCCTTTTGCTGTTGTCAGAATTATTGCTGCACCTGGGCTTCAAAGATTAATAATTGACTCTGCAGTCACCAACTCCAGTTTTAGTCAGTTTTTTTACTTGTTCTTTTTAGGTGTCCCACTGATCTCTGACAATAGGTGTAGCTTCCATTGGTGCAGCAGCAGCAATGCATCTGAGCTCAGAGGCCTAAGGGGTCCACTCAATTGCCGTATTTTATAGTTCAAAGAGCACTCACAGGGTCCATATCCATCCTTGCACTAGGGCTCACGACACGCTGGCTACGCTACTGTCTGACACCCTGAAGGATCTGTTTGGATTGGCCAGATGCAAGCTGAAAATGGAGGACATTTTGGAAACTTAGAACTACCTACCTTAACACTTGATTTAGTCTCTTAACTATTATAGAACACACTCTGAATAACTTTTACAGTCTGCTGCTAAGTTTAACCATTATATAAAATCTAACAATCACAGGCTTGACAGTGGTTAATGGTGCTGGTGAAGCACAACCCAGAATGTTTGTAACTTTCACACACATCTGCATGCAGTAAGAACACTATATTTGATCACATGCATGTTTTTTAACTCAATTCTAGCCCAAACCCACAGCCTACCATTACGGTTACCAGGTTGTAAACAGCTCCAAATGACCTTAAGTGTAGGACTGCTAGGCCCAGTAAACATACTGGAAAATGTACATTCATTGTCTTCTGACAGCCCATGCTATGTCCCCTTCTCCCAAATCCTCCTGCCCTCCCCACCTCTTCGTGATGTAAGTGCATGGCTTTTGCTAGTCATGCACATATTTTATTTAAATCTTTATTTTTATAGAGCAGAGATAGATAAATACAATAAGCTTTTTTTTTTTTTTTTTTTTTAAACGGAGAATTACATCAAAAAATTCCTTATACAGACAAAAACCTTTTACAAATAACTTTAATCTGATCTTTCCGAACCGATAATAATCATCTACCATATGTGCAAATTTAGCTAGTCATCCACATCTATATTGGAAGTGTACACCAATACCAAGAGCATATGGCTCGCAGAGGTTCATAGAAAGTTAGCATCACCTCCAAAAGGCCTGCATTCTGTCCCTCAAAAGATACTGACAGATTATTTTCTGATTGAGGAGATAAAACATTAACATTTGTAGAACAACTTGACAGCGAAAAGTGAGAATTCATATTTATTAAATCACCGTAACACAAACTGCTAGATATACTCACTGCCATTCTTCTATATAGAGCAAGTGTTGGCTAATTAACACGTTATGTGAAGAGGATGTGGCATTACAGCCTGAGCTGCCGATTTGGGAACTGGGGCACCACGTTCGAATCTCGGCGTCAGCTCAACATCCTGTGATTCTGGGCAAATCACTTAATCTCTCCCTGCCTAAAAAATGAATGTGACCTAGTGCAATGTAACTGGTGCTCATGTAAAGTGCTCCAATATCCTTGGGGTTGAGTTCGTGCTGTATAAAACTGCAAAAAAAGGAAAGCCTTTCACAGGAATGAACTTCGTCTTCTTCAACTTTCAACTCGCACTACAGAGAACCTTGAAGTAGCAAACACTAGTTAGGAGCACTAACAAGTTGACTTAAACGGAATACTTTTTTTTGGAGTTAACATCATCAAAGGGTTATTGTGCGCTTACAACCAACTTCCTCGGAAGGGAAAGACCCCATGAATTTTGGCAGCAGGTACTGTAACGTGCTGTCTGAATAAGACATCCAGTTACACAGCTGTGCCTTCATCTCAGCTTGTCAGATTCACTTCCGGATCAATACTTCACTTCTTCCGCTGCCTGAAGGTGACAAGCAGGCAGACAAGGATTAATATCAATTTCTGAAAATTGTTTGAACTTTTGCAGACTCGTGTTGCTTTGTGTTAGATGTTTTTGCTGATTATATAAACAAGCATTGGCAATGCCAATCGGTCTCGCCATTAGGATCTTATATGTATTTAACTATGCAGCATAGTGACAGGGCTGGGTTTTAATTCTCACCCACTAATTTGATCCAATTTTTGTGCTTGAAATGTCCGGCTTAACTTCCCTTCCACCATTCTTACCTTGATTGAGCTAAGAATCTGGGGCGCATCTACGAACAGTGCAGCAGGTGCAGTGGCACCGGAGACCAGGAATGTTGGCTATTGACCCCAACTAGGGCTGTGTTACTACAAACTGTGCGGAGCGGGTGGTTGGAGGGAGTATTTTCACTGTTTGCAGGAGGGCCCATTGACCCCTTGCTATGCCACTGCTGAAAATTCAACATTAGGTTATTACACTGACGTCCACAGTGCTGACATAACCTCACACGTAGCTATGTGCTTAAGACCATTGAAAGCCTTAAACAAACAAAATGGCGCTATGAAAGAACACAGTCCGTCATCAGTCACGTTATAAGACTAAAGCTGTGATGACTTACTACCATATAGCAAACAGGTTTGCATTCCTAATTGCAAAGCTGTCCGTTCACAGGTGAGTAGGTGCAGTATAATCACCTGTCTCTCCCATGCCTTTCTTGTTCTGCTCGGCCAAGCTTCTTAGGTTATGCGCCTAGATTTACTAGAATTGCGCAAGCACTTGTGCGCTGATACACAACTAACGCTGCATTTTTAGGCCTTTTTAATGGTCAGTATATCGACTAAATGCTTTTTGTTGCTTTGCGCCATGAGAACACCCATGCAAAGCCACTGTAAATAACCCAGTTGGGATGTTGGTGTGCCACTGTGTAGCTGGGTTGGCATGTAGTGTTAATGAGCTGCATAGGGCGAATGCTGCTCCAGACGGGACATCCTACTTTTGCCTTCATTATGAGCAACAAAGCATGCATCAGGGTTGACTAAATTATGCGGCAAGAAAAGCCAAAAACAAGTAAGTTACAACCAGCGCCACTGGAATTATGTAATTTTGTAAATGCAGCATTTTCCGCATAATTATGGATAATGGATTTACCACATTGACACATAACCCTCCATTTGCTAACTTGAAAATGTCAACAAAAACTAATTTTAGCTCGCACAGATGAAAAGTTTCCAAATAAACGAGAACACTTAGACCCTCGTTTTTTTCCGTTGCTGATCATCATATTTATAGCCAGAGTGGTTCTACTGCTGTTAAACCTTTACTTTGAAAATATTAATGTGCATTAAAATGATAAAATAGTTAAATGATACTACTATGGAATATGCCACATTATTCCTTATATTTGCCTTTTCTTGCTGTGTAATCAACCTGCTGCATAATTTGGTCGTCCTTTGCCACATAACTCCAGTGGCCCTGCTTATAAATTTGCTTCTACAATAAACCTACGACCTGTGTATCTACATGATGTGGCTGCCTGACTCCTGCTTCTCAAGGGAATATCTCCAATTTGAACAATACGCTTTCACAAGTGCTTGCCTCTATGTTCACAAGCGCAAACAAGTGCATTTCACAGTGATAGGGCTGAAGGATGAGGTGCAGTGCGCGCTCGTGAAGCCGAGGTCCAAGGGGGGTAATTTGCACCCGATTAAGGTTAGGAGTTGTGAATTGGTGTGCACTAAGTTAGTAAAGGATCCTCTTGGGAATATCACAGTGGCTAAAGGGTAGAGCTGTTGGCGCCGGTTGAATCCGGGGGTGGCATGCCAGCTGTCTTCGCTTGGGGGATAAAGGCCATAGCGCTTTCTAGCGATAATATATACCAATAATACGGCAAGTTAATCCAGGTTTGCTCAAAGTTTGATAAAAATTGATAAAAGAAAGCAACTGGTGTGCACTCTGTCAACCTTTTTGAATGAATGCAGAATTTACAATAGGGCAAAAGACAAGGTGAACTCTAACTTGTATCTATGTTAATCTTATTGCAATAATACTTTTACCTCTTCTTCCTTGCTTTGTACATGAAGACCAAATTGGTGTTAACCAAGGACGATTTTAATATAGCATTTAAAGAATGGAGGGGAACCTTCCATGACTAAAATGCGTTCTACCTTTATATCAAGTGCTTTTATCGACCTGCAATACTGTTGTTTCCAGAACAGCGACAACCAACATATCATCAAAGTAAGTACGTACAGGGAAGTTGGGATGGAAATGTCCCCTGCATGGCTCTGGAGAGTTGCCCCAAGTTTTCTTGAATATTTTTGATTTCTAGCCTCAGTGCACATGATAATAACACATGTACGCTGAAGGATTGCATGGAAATGTATTGAGACCCGGAGCTGGGGTCCATGGTTTAGAGGGGCACACACAGTAATCACTCAGTGCTGGCGGGCCCCACCAGCTCTTATTTATGGGGACTGGAACTCTTTGCTTCCCTCCCGGGGTTGGCGGTCCCGCCATTCCTATCAGGTGCACTGCCTTCCCAAGCCCAGGTGTTTCTTTGCATGGTTGCAGAAGTAACTGATGACAACAAATCTTCGAAGTGTCCCCAGCATGTTGACTGGTTCTGCACACTAAGACAAGGGGCAGTCTGTGTCTTCAATATAGACATGCTGTCTGCTGTATGCTTTCCATCAGGCAGAGGCAGACTCACACTGCAAGGTGTGTGATGATGGCTTGTCCCTGCACTGGCAGCAACAAAGAGATAGGTACATAGCTCTTAAGCCCGGTGCTTTTGCAGCTCCCTGGTGAATCAGTAGCGTAGCCAGTGTGCCATGGGCCCTAGTGCAAGGAACGAAATGGACCCCCAACTTCTATTGAATTTTGAAATACAGCAATAATCAGGGTTCAGCGGGCCCCCTCAAGCTGCTGGGCCTTTGTGTTAAATTTCCTGCTACACTCATGTAAGCTATGCCAAATGCAGCACTTTGCAACATGCATGTTTTGGTGCAAACTCAGGTTCAGGCTGTGTTCACTCCATGGATCTTTAGTTCCAACTGAGGCTGACATCACAATCAATTCATTTTTATAACATGAAGCATGTTAGGGTCCCCTAAAACGTCATAGAGAATTAGATTTGTGAACAATGAAGGGTAATTAAAAAATTAGTAAAGTTACAAATTCAAATAAAGTTAGTGAATACATGAACACCTTCACTTTCAAAGCAATTAAAAAATGTTATAAAGTTGTCTCAAATAAAACAGAGCACATTTAGTTTTCCCAATAAGGGAACACCCTACACCGCTAAGCTAGGAAAGAGCCTGGAAGGTTGGGGAGAAATTAAGATAATAAGTCTTAGGATGAAAGCCTCTGAAAGACAGTAGAAAGAAAGTATCTGCTCACAAGCAAATGGAATGGGAATTGTCTCTAACAGTAAGGTAACTTCTTCGAACAAGAAGGAAAGGACATCTTCTCTCTAAGTCTATATTGTATTAATTAAATCATTTTTTCTAACATTTTGATACACCTACACATGATTTCCAGGAGGGGACCCAATCAGGTTTAAGGAACAGAAGGATGAGGTATATTCATCAGTTTCACAAGCATAAACACAATGCCCTCTCTCTAAATGTCCTTCATAATGACATACATTAATTTTGAACCGTACTCATCAGGTGCTCATTAACACATACTATAAGAATTACTAAATAAAACATTCAATGAAAGGAAGAAAAAAATACACAAGAAAAAGAAATCTGGCAGGCTAACGTTGGCCATCTTAAAATGCGGCCTGTGTTAGCTACAGTCAGTTAAACATGGAAAATGCACACTGAATTCATGTGTTTGTTGCAGGTTAATATTGTGTGTAAAACATTTTTGTTTTTAAATCTCCATCACGACCCTGTGGTGAATCTTGCATGACATGCTTCTCCAATGTACCTCTGCGCTGCCTGCTATTCACTGGGGCCCTGTGTTCTCACCCCTTCCAAGATACATTTTTATGTCTAACATCACCGCATAGGGGGTGCCGAGGAGTGACGAGAACATAGTGGGGTTTTACTGCCCTGATTAGTAGTGCTGAGGGTCAGCACCTCTCAGCACTAATGTGGGGCGTAGTAACATGCCCTCCCATCCCCCTCAGTATCTGCTGTCTGCCTGGTAGGGCGCTGGGTTCAATGGACAGCTCAGTTGTCTCTACACCAAACCTATTGCCAACTTATACCCAAACCGCTAAGACACTGAGAAAAAAAACACATTCATCACTGGCTTCGCTTTCATTCCATTTAATCCAGCACTAGCTTTCTGTGTTCACTGGATTCGTGCTAGAGGTAACAGGCCCTCTCATGCAAACGTTCCTGTTCCCAACATGCTCCCTTACTGGTCCCATGACGAAAACAGAGTTGCAGAAACAGTCTGAGTCTTCAACTGGCTACAGGAATTTTGCAAAATTGTTTGCATTCGAATGTAAATACTTAGCAATTCACTTTCCTACCGAAGCCTCTCTTACACTTTCACCTCCCTTTACCTCTTAATCAACAATTTACACATCTTTGTGTTTTTGGTTTCTAGAGCAAGCTTTCTTCTACTAAAGTGTCCTCATCTCCCTTGTACAGCACTCGTGCAGGGCAGGATCATGTTCCTGGCAGCTGGAAGGAGGCGCGTGGTGCATTAGTTGTCTGTTTTAGTGGGACACACCCAGGAGTGCCGTAACACAAGCGTATGGGGCCCGCACAAACCCTATAACTCAGAGATAGGCTCAAGCTTTAGACAGAATGGGAGCCCCGCCCCCCTGGCACCCCTCCCCAAAAGAGGTGGGGCCCCCTACACCGCGGGGGCTACAGAGGTCTGTTTTATGTCCTTGAGACACTGTGAACGTCATTGCCACCAAGCTGGCTCGACATGAGCGGAGACTTTCAGTCTGTGTCCGCCTCTTAGTTGTGCTTCGGTGCCAGACGTGACCCGATGATTGATTTCTCATCATGCCAACAGACCCAATTTAGGCGGGGGACGCCAAAAAGCCGAAAATGCCTTAAGTTTAGCTTTCTCTCGCCCAGGGCTTTAAGTGGGATGAAAAAAGTGTGTGTGTGTGTGTGTGTTGGGGGGATGGGGGGTTACGGGGGGGTCCCTGAAAGGAAGGGGGCTATGTAATTAACGGCGTGGCATAACTGTAGTGTCGCGCTCTAGTGTTCCCAGGTCACGTGTGGCCGGGAATGCTGGGAGCGCGTGCGGACATTTTAGATTGTCGGCTGGCTGCAGTAAGGCTAGCAGTGGCTCCCGGCGCTCTTGCCAGAGAAAGGAATACATGGTAAAATACTACATCGAGGTCCGCCTTTCATTTACCCCAATCGCCTCACTACAAATTGGCGACGAGGCTGGGAGAAGGCGACCTGAGGGGCAAGCACACCGTGCGCAGCGCGCACGCGACGAGCACCCGCATCTGGCAAAGAGCGCGGCAGGGGCCCGGTTATCGCCCGCACGGCCTCCCACTGAGCGCACCCTTGACGCATCCGGAACAGAGGGCTGCGGGGAGTGCCCGTTGTCCAGAACAGCCGGAGGAACGTAGTGCCACCACCCCGGTCCAGACCTCATCCACGTGGCGATGCACCTCGTCAGCAGCACGCTCCCCTGAGCAGTACACCCACAGGTACCAGCGCCCCGCTACAGCGCCTAGCCCGGACACCCCACGGCCCCCTACGGCCCCAGACCACGGCCGATAGCAGATCGTCCCAGCCCAGCTCACGATGTTCAAGGTCACCAGGCTCAGACGAAGGGGGGAACAGGACAGAGCGCAACCCCAACACACACACGTGTCCCAGCACGTACTAGGCAGTTGAAGGGAGCGTGAACCTAGCTCAACAAGGGCTAAGCCGCACAGGAGCGGACACGTCGTCCCACGCAGGGGCAGCAGATCCACCAGGGCAGAGCGCTCCGGGGAGCCCCCCACCCAGAGTGGAAGACGCGCCAACCGTAAGGCAAGCAGGGATGTGTGCTCAAACGTTCTCCCTCACAAATCCATTACCGTTCCTGCCCCAACCCGGGGAACCGGCGATGAAATGGGAGGATTGGAAGGAATATTTCCTTAATTATTTGTCTGCGTTGGAGGATGAAGGGGAGGAGGTCTTCCCAAGTACAAGAAAAAAAAAGATCCTGCTTCACAATCTAAGCCCTGAAGGTGTCAGGGTATACAGGAACCTGGTAAAAAAGACCCGTCCGCCAGAAGACACGGACGTATTCCAACACGCCATAGACGACCTGGATAGCCACTATCAACCGGTAGTGTGCACAGCTATTGACCGCTTCAATTTTTTTCAAAGAAAGCAGAGGGTAGGAGAATCGGTGGATGATTATGTGGCTGCGTTGAAGAGTCTAGCCATCACATGCAAGTTTGGAGGACTGCATGATGAGTTCATACGGGATCAAATCATCATGCACACTGTGAACACGTCCATACAGGAAAAGTTGTGGGTCAGTGGCGACTCTCCTCTGAAGGAGATTGTCGCTCTGGTCAAGAAAGCTGAACTCTCCAAGCGGTGTGCGGAGGCCGCGAAAAGGGAGACAACCAGTAGACCACTGGTAGGAAAAGTAACAGAGGCCCCGGTACACGAGAGGAAGCCGCAGGCCATGGGAAACTCAGGGAGGCACAAAAGACCTGAGACGAGGACGCCAATGAGTACACCGTTCCAAGGGGACGTAAAGAAAGGCTGCTACAGATGCGGTAACATTGCTCACGCGGCAACAGACAGACGATGCCCAGCCTTCAGAGCTAAATGTCTATATTGTGGGATCATGGGACACTTTGAGAAGGTCTGCAGGCGCAAACCCAGGAAGGCGACAGTGAAGTACGTGACACAAGATTCAGACCCGGAAGGGGAAGAAGAGGGAGAGGAAGAAGATGAGGTACTGTGCATCGAAGAACACGTTTTGGGCGTGGACGGCTCCCGCACACGCAAGCCGTTGTGCGAAGTGACAATAGGAGGAATCCCAGTCTCCACGGTGGCTGACTCAGGCTCGCCATATACCATCATACAACGCAAAGTGTGGGATCGAGACTTCGCCCAAGTGATTGGCACGCACCTTCTCCCCTCCGATATCAAGCCGGTCACCTTCACGGGAGAACCCATACCGATGGTAGGTTTCCGGAAAGTGCTGTTCGAATTCATAGGCCGCACGACAGAAGGGAAGCTGTACGTAGCAGAGAAGGGGCCATCGGTGTTGGGATGGATGGACCAGGGAGAACTAGGAATCCAACTCAATCCGGGAGGTTTGACACAAGTGCTGATGACCGACCAAGCGCAGGGATATGAAGCAGACAGATGGAAGGGGGAGTTCCCGAAAGTCTTCGGCGGCACGATCGGCAAATTGGCAAAGTTCACACACAAAATATGCCTCAAGGAGGGCGCAAAGCCAGTGAGTCACAAGGTGAGGAACATTCCATTCAACAGCAGGGAAGCGGTGCAGCACGAACTACAACGCCTGGAAGATAACGGAGTGATAGCGCCGATAGAGAGTGCGGAATGGCTAGCTCCCCTGGTAGTGGCCAGGAAACCCAACGGCAAGGTGCGTTTGTGCATCGACTTACGAGAACTCAACAAGAACATTGTCGTGGACAAGTTCCCTCTACCTCGGATAAACGAAATGTTGGCACAGACAAAGGGCGTCCAGTGGTTCTCGACCATAGACCTGACCTCAGCGTACCATCAGATAGCACTGCACCCGACAAGAAACTGACATCGTTCATCACGCCGTTCGGGTGCTATCAATTCCGGCGGATGCCCTTTGGGCTGGCGTCCGCCGCGGCTGTGTTCCAAAAGTTGATGCATAAACTGTTCAGAGACACTGATGGCGTACAGTACTTCCAGGATGACATCCTAATCATGGGAAAGACTAAAACAGATCATGATGCAAAACTCACTAACGTGCTGCGCATCCTGGCGCACAATGGCCTCACGGCAGAATGGGACAAGTGCAAGTTCGGAGTGTCAGCCGTGACGTACCTGGGTCACGAGATAAGTGATAAAGGAATCACCCCCAAAGCAGCCAATATGAAAGCCATCAAGGACGCACCCATTCCTAGGAACAAAGATGACGTCCGGTCCTTTCTAGGCATGGCAGAGTTCTACAGCAAGTTTGTACCCCACTTCGCTACCAAAACACACAGCATGCGTCAGTTACTAAGAGAAAAGACGAATTTTGTGTGGACAGAGGCATCGGATGTAGAATTCAGTCAAATAAAGGATGACATCTGTGAAGCAGTACCCTTACAGGGGTTTGACCGGGAAGCACTCTCGATTCTCACCACGGATGCCAGCGACAGAGGTTTGGGGGCAGTCCTCATGCAAAAGTCAGAGGACGGAGCACTGACGACGGTCAGCTTCGCGACGAGATCATTGTCCACCACAGAGGAGAAATTCAGTGTAGTGGAAAAAGAGATGCTGGCAGTCATCTGGGCAATGGAACGGTTCCGTCAATTCCTGTGGGGCTCACGGTTCTTGCTAAGGACTGATCACAAACCCCTGGTCAAGGTGCTTACGTCCAGCGGCCATGCGAGCGCCACCCCTCGCATAGCAAAGATGACTTTGAAGTTGTTGGACTATGTGTATGACGTTGAATACATCCCGGACACCAAGAACAAAGTAGCTGATTACCTTAGCAGAGCGGCAGCCATGGAGGACGCACCTCAGCCAACAGAGGAAGATGACTACACCATCGCCTTCGCAGAAGATCAGGAAGCAGTCATAAGTGCACAAGAGTGGAGAACGGCGTATGCAAACGACGCGTGTCTCACGGAAGTGAAAGGCTTCGTGATCTCAGGGTGGCCAGAGAAAAAACACTTAACATCAGAACAGCGGAAATTCTACGAAGTACGGGAAGAACTGTCAGTAGAGGACAAAAATGTGTTCTTACTTAGAGGAGACAAAGTAGTGCCTCCGGTAGCACTGGTGAAAAGGTTAATGGCCATACTACACGAGGGACATTTGGGCATAGTAAAAACGAAACAGAGGGCCAAACAAGCCTATTGGTGGCCTGCACTGGACAATCAGGTGGAAAGGCACGTCAGAGAATGTGTACAGTGCAGTAATGCAGACAAGACCCAAACCACGATGAGACCTCCGTTGGGAAAGTTCCACCACCCGGTCAATCCATGGGATGAAGTGGCGATTGACATCCTGGGCCCAATCCTGAACGCACAGGGTACACCTATGTACATAGTAGTGCTGGTGGACCGATATTCCAAATGGCCAGAAGTGGAAATGCACGACACAGTGGACACAGACACAGTGCTGACGTTCCTCACTTCCCTCTTTCTGAGAGAAGGGATCCCCAGAGTCATAACTTGCGACAACGGACCACAATTCACGTCTGACAAATGGAAGTCATTCATGGAGAGGAATGGTATCCGGACGAAGCACACTCCTGTATATCATCCAGCTGGCAACGGTCTAGCCGAACGTTTTAACAGAGTGGTGATGGGGTCCGTGCAAGCTGCCATCAACGCAGGGAAGAAGTGGGAAACAGAACTCCAACGTACCATATGGGCTTACCGCATCACTCCCACAAAAACTGGATACAGTCCGTTCAAGATCTTAAGGGGTCGCAACCCGTTCACTAGGGATAATATAGCATGGAAACAACGGACAATACAAAGCAAATGGTCACTCGCAGTGGTGCGGAGCAACCTAGAAAAGGCCCAAAGGATATACACGGATCACTACAACCGATGGCACAATGTCAAGGAAGAGTCTTTGGAAAGAGGGGAATGGGTCAGAGTAAAACTGGCTCAACTGAAGAGGAAAGGAGAAAGCAAGTTCAGTACACCTTTAAGAGTGCGAGAGGCATACGCAAGATCTGCCTTATTGAGTGATGGGAAGATATGGTCCAAAGACAGGATGACAAGATGCAACAAAATATTGCAATGGGAAAAGGCAGGAGACACACAAGTAGGAGGTGAGGAAGAAGATAATCAAGACGCAGATAACCAGATGACCAGAGCAGAGATGTCTGGCGGAAGCACCGTGAATAGCAAGGCAGAAG
Organism: Calotriton arnoldi; assembly: GCA_963921515.1. NCBI lineage: Eukaryota > Metazoa > Chordata > Amphibia > Caudata > Salamandridae > Calotriton > Calotriton arnoldi. The sequence goes on from CAWUFW010000091.1 coordinate 1,324,179, forward strand.
AAACAAGTACCAGGGACACACCGGAGAGCGGTGGAGACGAGAGTCATCGGGAGCTGCAGGAGAGTCGGATGGACGGAAGATCGGAGGCAAGAAGTCAAACTCATAACTCACCTGGGGCTACCGGTTCCAGTGGCAGCAGAGACAATAACATCAAGACACCACTGAGACACACCCGATCAGGTAGAGCTGTGGTGTTCCCCAAGAAGTACCTTGAGTATGATGTGGAGATATGACTGCCCTGCACCCTTCCATCTTGCAGAGACACTGTGTTGTTTGGTATTACATTGTAAAGCGGGGAGATATATAGTGTCGCGCTCTAGTGTTCCCAGGTCACGTGTGGCCGGGAATGCTGGGAGCGCGCGCGGACATTTTAGATTGTCGGCTGGCTGCAGTAAGGCTAGCAGTGGCTCCCGGCGCTCTTGCCAGAGAAAGGAATAAATAGTAAAACACTACATCGAGGTCCGCCTTTCATTTACCCCAATCGCCTCACTACAATAACGAGTAACACTATAATTCACGTAGAGTGCCAACCTACCCACACATTTGCATAAATTTACCCTGCAATTGTCAAACGTGGCCAGTGCTCTGTGCGAATTGCAGAGAGGCCATATATTGGCTGACCACGTATTGTCAACACCTTTTTGCCCCTGGCAGTCACTCAGAGAAACCCACACTCACCTGATCCTCAACTCAATTGTGCCCCATTATAAACACCTGGATGCGACTCGATTCATACTATGCACTGGACAAGAGTAGTAGGCTGCCTGAAAACAACGCATCCACTCATCACACGCTTGCTTAGGCATGCTGAAGTGGATGCCTGCTTGTGCCCCGGGGGGACCGCAAAGTGCATTCTGATAGAGGAGCACTCTAGTAGGTCCCTGCTTGTGCCCCAGGGGCACTGTAAAGTGCACGCAATGGAAACAAAGATAAACCCCTTTAAGGGGGGGGCTTGTCTTGAAGCGAGGAGAGGTGGCGTAACATATAAAGCTGGCGACGTTGGAGCTGGAGAGCAGAGTTCGATCCCTCGGCTTGGGCTGTATTAATTATAAATAATTAAAAGAAGGTCCGCGGCGTGGGCTGTATTAATCATAATAATTAAAGCAAGGCTTGGGCTGTATTAAACAGAGATCTCAGATGAGAGTGGGGAGAGACAAATAAAACAAGCATTGGCAATAGTATGGGGGTGTGAGAAGGCATCGGAAGAAAGTAGTCTGTGCAGTAAAGGGGCCAATAGCCGTGGAAGGACACAAATGAAGACATGTCCATCATAAGGAGGGACTAACAATCCTACAACCAATCGGAAGGCACCATTTAAGACACCAGCCAATGAAAATGATGGGTGGAGATGGGTGGACAGTGGGCGGAGCTTATATACACTATAGTGTATACTGCATGTCTCAACGAGACAGCGCAAGCGCTGCCTAGGCGAGACCTAAAAATAATGGATGACATTTACTGTTACTATCTCTTTCTGAAAACAGACAGTGCCGCAGCAGAGGACAGATGGGCGGGATTTTGTCGAACCACCTTATTGTGTTTCTGTCGCCTGACGTACACACAGCATCGGAAGCGTTTTGCAGTGTGATATTGGTTCGTGCTCAACCAAGGAATGCTTTAATCTCTTGTGCTGCGGCAAATTTACAGTCGAACTAGAAGTTATTTGAGAAATGGGTTACAAATAAGCAGGTGAGGATACAGCTGCACGCAGAGTGAGGCCAGGGCTGGTGGTGCCTGGTGTGACAATCTTTGCTGCCGCCCCCCATATGCCTTCCTCCTCGGATTCTCTCACCACCACCCTGCAAAAGTGTCTCTCATCTCTCCATTGACGGTCTCGCAAATACATTTCATTTGTTTGAAAGCGCTGGTAAAGTCTGACTTTCCTATTCAACTGAGCTATCCACATAAAATACATGCTCTTTGCAGCAGACATATTAACCCTCTGGGCTACTTTATGGCGAGTCAAAACTGCGATTAGACAAAACTCTGATCTCTCTCTAGTAGAAACATAATCACAAGAGTTATCTTGACATTTTTATTGCTACCTGAAAGCTGAACGCACAAGGAACTCTGCAGCAGGTGCTTTTAATTTGTACACTATTGCTAAGCAAAGTTGCCTCCTCCACCCCCAGGACTGTGACCCCCTTCCAGGTCGGCGCCCAGTGCAGCTGCACCGGTCGCACTGCCTTAAAGCCGGTCCCGAGGATTCCTCTGGTGGTTATGCAACTAAATACGCACACGTTATTTAAATGCAATGGTTGCTGATGTGTCCCATCATGACACCTGCTCAGCTTGAGGCAAAACAAACAAATATGCAGTCATAATTGTTGAGACAATGAAGCCCCCCCCGCAGCCATGTGGGCCTGTTACTGATGCTCCACCTTTAGTAGTAGGTAATACATGAATTTTGGGTTCTCCAATGCAACCATTTCTTTATTCTTTAATTTGTGAAAGTGATTCAGGCAAAAAGGATACAGACAGGAAATTAGCACTCTTCCTTGCTCATTTTTAGTGCTGCGGTAACTTTCAAATGAGGTACAACAGTGTTAGCACCCAATTTGTGATCGGGGTTGGACAGGGGCAGAAAGTAGGCCCCGGTACCAAATTAAAAGTGGCCCCCATTAGCGAATCAGATAGCTAAAAAGGTGGTCCACATTTGCAAATCAGGGCAGTTTTAAACGTGTAAACACTAGCTGTATAGATGTTTTGCAAGGTATGCGAGACTGCATGCATTTGTGCCTGTTGCAGGCAATGTTTGTGGTAATAGAGGAATCAAGACTAAAAACAGGCCCACCCGACCATAAAACAGGTCCACAAACAGGCAAAAACAGCCCATACACTGACTTGTACGACCAGCCCTCCAGGCACTGGCTGGTTGCTCTATAGGGCAGTTCAGACCCTGTTGGTAATCAGACAGTTCAAGCAAATTGCACTTACATCCTGGATCTATTTGCCCGCCGTTCCCTCCAAGTAATACCTGGAATCATTAGTATGGGGGAAAGTGCAGACATGGGAGTACCGTGCAATAAAACTGTGTGCAAAAAGTTTCCATAAGTTATGTCCAGGATAAAAACTTGGAATCAGGTGGCAGACTTGCCATTTTTTGCACCTGATGTTACCTCTGCTCTTATAATGAGGTCACAAGTGAGAAGTTTACGGGGCATATTATCAAGAAACGGCGTTAAAATTATCGCCGCTTTGGCTGCAGAAAACTGCCGCTAAAGCGGCGATAATGGGCTTGATAATATGCCCTTGAGAATTCCAATAGAAGCCCATGTTCTGGTGTCAACATGGGCTTCTATTGGAATTCTCAAGGGCATAATATCAAGCCCATTATCGCCGCTTTAGCGGCAGTTTTCTGCCGCTAAAGCGGCGATAATTGTAACGCCGTTCTTGAAAATATGCCCCTACGTCCTGTAACTTCCAGGGTTTTTTAAAATCTCAAATGTAAACAGTATGGTCGGGATTCTTAGTACTCAGGTTTTGGACCACTTCTCCCACAGACTAAATCTTTCCCGTGATCACACAGGAAGGTTTTCTTCCTTAAGTGATAGTTCCCTGCCTTTTACTCACACAATGACAACCTGGCTAGCTCTGTACACATTATGTCAAAAGTACTGTCCAGTGGTCTATGCTGGTTACTAACCAGGAACCTGACGTTTTGGGATCTAGGTTTGTGTGTGTGCCAAAGGAGGTGAACTGTGCTGGATTTTGGGTCTTTGAGTAGTTGCTTTACAATGTGCACTGGCTATTTTCCTATTGAGATAATCAGTGAATCAAAGAGCCATTGGCCTCTAGTGCATCCTTCCAAATTTCTGCATGTTTGTTTATGAAACAGGCTGGATCAGCCTACAGTTAGCAATGGTTTGTTGTCAGTGTTATTCTCACTTTGGATTAACCCACAAGAAAACCCTTTGTTGTTTGGCTAGTCAGGTATTGCGAGAGACTGAATTTTTTCCTCTTCCCTTTTGAGCCCTCCTATGGAATGATGGAGTTTCGACAGCCTTTGCAAGAGCTACATTGAAGATGAGTGAGTGCTCAGTCGGGCACCGTTGCCTGCTAACGCAGGGTATTGTTCTCCACCCAGGGTCTATGGGTTCCCATAGTGAGATGATTGTTTTCTATTGATTGCATCATCTCACGCACCAACCTTGCATTGCAACGAAAGAGAGCGCGCAGGTGCACGTTCACCCTCAGCCTCAGGCAGCAACGCCCACCCCCCCATCAGCCCAAATGTGTGCTCCATGTAAGCCCTAAGTGCGCAGCCCCACATCAGCCCCAGGTGCACTCTCACCAGCCAGCTCCACAGGGCGCTCCAGGTCAGCCCCGGGTCACAGAAGCAACAGAGCACGTGTCCCACAAATGTGAATAGCTCACATGGCAACTGGAATCACTTCCTTCAGGCACTGCAGCGGCTTCCTCACTGGTTCCGCCTTCGCCATCTGAGAAGTGAAGTAACAAAAAATTACCCTCTGCTCTTACAGTGCCTCACTGGCATTCTGGGTGGAGATCAAAGGGCCGCGGGGGTGGGACAGTGAGCCTTTGGTACTATGGCCCTCGGTTCACACAGGGCACCTCCTCTTAAAGGAGCAGCCCCTCCCTTGATATTTCTACTTCCTCATACACAGAAAGTGCTGCATAGAGGAGAGTGAGGGCTGCTCTTGTCGGCTGTTAGCTTCAAGAACTGTTTCCTTTACATGGAGTGTCAGCTTTGGCACTTTCCTTTCAACATATCATTAGCAGAGATGTTGTTGGGGTTGAAGTAAAGGGAGGAGACTGAACTCCTACAATCCTACATCCCTTCGCCATCCAGAAGACTCTTTGATCTCAAGTTGTTGTAGGGATGTCTGCCCCTATGTTCTTTCACTCAAAGTCCCTGGCAGGTGCCTAGAGGACAGGCCATGGGCCACAACAGTTTGGCCAAGAATACCACTAGACACCAGGGATTTTAGTGTTTTGGGGGGGATCAGACCTCCCTGTTACAAGTGACAACCTCCTTGGGGGCATATTTTAATTTGGAAGAGGTTTGTTTTCCTGCGATTGCACCCCCCAGGGGAAAACATGCAACGCACATGATTGTGTGGAGGTCGGCCCTTCTGACACACAGGTAGACCACACAAGGGCACATTATTTTGGCCCTGGAGATGTTTGCTTTTCCCTGGGGGGGGGGGGCGTGAGTGTTGTGGCTACTAGGCCCAGCCACACAAGTGGGGCAGCATTTTTATTGGGACAAGCAGGGTAACAATGGGTGGCAGGAATCTTGTAGATTCCCGAAGATTCTGAAATGTAAGGAAAATGTGTGATTGTAGGCAAAGTTTGAGATTTGAGGGCATTGTGGGTGAGAATACGTCATGGAATCCACACAAGGCACACCACCCTGGAATCCCCTCAGTGTCTACTTTTCAAAAATGTCTGCAGTTGGTAGCTTTCCATGGGTGGCGGACAAGCGCCCCTATTGCTGATTTATTCAAGTAGCGTTTTTGGCCCTTTTGTGTTGTGGTGTCTTGGCCCACCCACACACGTGGGGCACCATTTGTATCCGAAGGCGTGTGGGAATGCTAGGTGGTAGGAAATGTATGGCTCAATGCATATTCTGAACTTTCCATCACAGAAGTGTGAGAAAAATATATGTTTTCAGACACAATTTAGGATTTGCAAGAGCTTCTGTGTAAGAAAACCTGGCCACACCACCCAGAACTTCCCCAGATGTCTGTTTTTCAGAAATGTGTAGGTTTAGAAGGTTTCCTTAGGTGTTGGGTGAGCTATGGCCCAAAATCCACAGCTACTCAAACTGAAAAAAATAGGATTGATTTGCAGTGGAAAACGTTTGTGTTAGTGTTGCATTTTGAGCCCCTTTCCTGTTGAGTGGGCTTAGCAGGGTAAGTAAGGTACCATTTTTTTCAAGAGACCTGGCGGAATGCTGAGTGGTAGGAAATGTGTGACTCCCTGCAAATTCCAGAACTTTCCATCACAGAAATACAAGGAAAATGCATGTTTTAGCCAAAGTTTGAGGTTTGCAAGGGGTCCTGTGTAAAAATACCTCATCTGAAACACACTTCACACAACCATGGACACTCCTGGGTATCTAGTTTTAAGAAATGTCTGGGTATGGTAAGTTTTGCTGGGTGTGGGGCTTTACTAGGGCCCAAAATCCACAGCTACCCACGTTGTAAAAAAAGTATGGATTCTGCTGGGTAAAATATGATATCAAATGGTTGCAGTTTGGAGTGTGTTGTGTTCCAGGTGGTAGGCACAAGTGAAGTACCATTTTTATCAGAAACAGAATAGGAGAACATTTGTTACTACCAATTGGATTTCTATGCATTTGTGCCTTCCAAATGTAAGTCAGTGTGTAATAAAGAAGACGTTTTGAAAAATGCCCTCTAAATCACTTGCTGGTATGGGTACCCAAAAATTCAGTGATGTACAAATAATCATAGCTCCTAAACTCAGTATCTGGTGTATGTTTCAGAAATACATAGGTTTCCTTCATACCGTTTTTTCACTCTTTATATTTTACCACATTAATTGCTCTATACTTGGTACACAATTGAAAAACCATTGTAAGGTGAAGCTCATTTGTTGGCTCTGGGTACCTTGGGTTCTTTGAGAACTTACAAACCCCATACATCGCCCGACCAGAAGAGTCCAGCGGACATTGCGGTACATTGCTTTTGTAAATCGACCATCGTGAGAAGAAGTTACAGATGAAAATGTTATCACAAATGGCTGTTTTTTCCTAGTCAGTTTCAATATTTCTTTTTATTTCAACAGTCAGTTTCTTTAGGAAAACCTTCAGGGAGCTACAGAAATGATAACTTGCTGAAGTCAGAATTTTGTCTACTTTTCAAAAATGTACAGATTTTCTGCATCACACATGAGTTTCAGACCTGTTTTCACCACAACGTGTAAGAAGGTTGAAGGCAGAAAACTTAGGAAAAATAGGCTACCTCTTAAAAAATGCCAAAATTGTGGTAAAAACGTTTTTTTCTTACATCTCAGCATGTTCCTGAAAGCTGAGAAGATGGCGATTGTAGCACAGCAAATCTTTGGTTGATGCCATTTTTACGAGAAAAAAAAACAGACACTTGTTTGTGGAGTGCTTTTTTCCCATAATTCAGCTATGTTTTGCCTTTTTTCGTGGTCCTCTCTAGAGGAATTCACAAGCCCTCAGTACCCTTAGAATCTCCATGATGTTGGGAAAAACGGCACAAATTTCCAATGGATACCTTATATGAAAAAAACTGTTTCGGAGGAGTAAGTGTGAAATAACCCAAACAGTCAAAGAAGGGCTCAGCACTGGGATTAAGCAGTTAAGGGGTAAAAATCCTGAATCATAGTGGGTTGGAATCCAACCTACCTCATGCATGCTAATGAGGTAGGTCGCAATTTTTAACTCACTACAATTGGAGACCATAACGGGGATGGTGACCTGCTGCTGTCAGCAGACGACTATGTCTGTGATTGCTTTTTAATACAGCAAACTTTTCTTTTTTAATGCAGTCGGTTTTCCTTAAAGCAAACAGGACTACATTTAAAAAGAAAAGTCTTTTTTTTGTGTAAGAGGAGGCATGGTCCTCTTGACCACTGCCTTCTAAACAAAGCTTTTTTGCATTCGCAAAGGGAAAAGGGTCCCAAGAAACCTCTTCTCTTTTTTCTCTTCTGTGAATGAGTTACCAACTCCGTTGATACATTAGATACCTACTCGGTATTTAGAAGAGGTGTCTAAAACATGCCGTTTCAGATACTGAATTGGTATCCTTGGGAACCCATTTCAGGAGTCAGGAAAAGTTTTCTGACTCTTAAAATGGGATAAGTAAGTAAGAGAAAGCAATTTAAGTTCGCAAATGCCAAATTGAAGCGTTTGCGATCATTTAAGTGCTCTGTACATCTGGTCCATAATTCTTTAATGTTACGGACAGCCTTGTATAGGAATTAGATAGCAGCACTTGAGATTACCATCAAATCACGGGTTCTGTGTTTGGTTGCTCTCGGCCCTTAATTTTATATAAATGTACAAATGTAAACTGACTTAAGAAAGCGATTAGTGGCATACAAGCAGTATGTTCCATTGAGGTAAGGAATATCAAGGACACAATATTGAATGATCACAATATCATGTCCAGAATATCGAGGGACAAAATATTAAAAAATAAGTGCAGGAAAGTTGGATTTACTATTCTTAACTCCACATCTATGTACCTTGAAAATATATATATATATATTGAGGGACAAAATATCGATATAGATTTTCCATACCAAACACCACATGCACCTACCTTGGTGATATATATATATCACCAAGGTAGGTACATGTGGTGCTTGGTATATATATCACCAAGGTAGGTACATGTGGTGTTTGGTATGGAAAATCTATATCGATATTTTGTCCCTCAATATTCTGGTCACAATATTGTGAACATTCGATATTGTGTCCCAGATATTTCCGACCTACACCGGTTTGTTCATATTTGCTGGAACATTTTTTGTGTTAACTCGCTGACTATTTAGAACCTCCTTGGTCTACAGAAAGTTCGCTTTAGGCACTGGCACGCTTCTCGTTATCATAGACTGTATGACAACACATTGGTTTATAGCATGGTGCTGCATGCTACTTAATCTAGGAACTGGAAAAAAGTTCCATTACAATTTAAGATGATACTTCCTCACATTCACACTTCCTTTCTCTTTGACACAGTACCTTTAAACAAACTGTGCAGAGACAACTGATATTTGTTTGTTTTGATATTGCATCCTTTTTAAACACACAATACACTGATAGGCACAGTCGTGGGTGCAACTAATGGTTTGGTGTGCCAGTATAATTGTGGCTACATGGCGGTTCACCACGACATGCACCAGCATCCCAGTGCACATAGATAAGCGGAATCATGAACACCGCTATTTTTAGGTGCTACTTGCGCCTGAAACAATGCAGGATCGAGAACTGGGTGGAAGAAGACATGAGCCAGATGAAAGAGCAAATGAGGGATGAATAACAAGAACCAGTGGATTAGGTGGACCAGGAGGATGATGATGTGCAACTTAGCAAGGGCACAGGAGGGCCAAACTGGACCAGGTAATACGACCCAGGGTGACCTTTAGGATCTGTAACTCATGTGGTGCGGTCAATAAGTTGGACTGACGCAACACAAGGAGGTGCCGTAGGGTTTCAGGTACACACACTTCACAAAATTCATTTTTTGTGGAAATTTGATATTTATGGAATTTCTCAGAAGAAACATGCAAAGAGCTAGTAGGAGGCGAAGAGACTAGCACAGTGTCCACAATAAGGACACTGTTGGCATTTCTGGCCCCACAGAGTGCCATAGGTCTTAGGATAAGTCATGCGTTGGTAAAATGCCTGAAGATGTTTTGGACTAGAGGTCGGAGCCATAAGTGGATTCAGTATGGTTACAGCTGAGTTAATGCAGGCCTCACGGTGGGACCAGTAGAACATCAAACATGTTTGAGGGGCATCACATACCTTTAAGTGAAATAATTTACCCATTTAATCACAAGATTTACTATGACTTAGGTATAATTTGTTGGTATCAAAAGGCTCCTGCTGAATGTATTTTTAATAAAAATTACAGTGAATTAAATATTTTTAACAGTTCTATGTAGCTCTCCTGTTACTCAGGGAGCATTAAGGTGCTACACAGACAATTAATGTATGACCAATCATAATGAACAGGATAGAAATTAGGTACATTCGAAGTGGATGTAACCTTTGGGCCCTTAGGCTACTAGTTTTCATTCAGCTCATTTTGTAATTTTAATTACTTTGATTACTACTGACCAGTTTGCGGGAAACAACCTTTACATCGCAGTGATTACACCGCGATGACATTACAACGCGTCGTTACAACGACCGCGTTGTTAGCACGCAATGCCATTACTACGCAAGTCATTACATCGACTTGCAGTAGATGGCGCGCTAACATTAGGAATAGTATAGTTTACTATTCCAACACCTTCCCTACTGTTGCGTAGGCTGGAGTTGGAATAGGAAATTATATATTTCTAATGTTAGCGCGCCATCTACTGCAAGTCGATGTTATTTTTTTTTAGTCGATGTAATTTTTTTATTTTTTTTTTATTTTAAAAGTTTTATATAGCGCTAGCTAGACCCGTGGGTATCAGAGCGCTTTACATACACACTGTACAAAACCAAAGGAAATTGCATTACTTAGTAGGAAGGCAGTAGGGAAGCAAAAACAGAGATAAAAAATACAACATGAAAAATAGATAAACAGTGCAGCGGAGGGAGAGAAAACAAACGAAGGTGGTTAACACAGACCGGTCACCACTATCCTTGAATGTCAGAGAGAGAGGAGTTAACTCGGATATTGAAGTCTAGGTTAGTTGATGTTGGTCAGGAAAGTATTTGTTAAGGAGATGGAGTTTCAGGTCCCTTTTGAAACAGGAGAAGGAGGGGTTGCATCTGAGGACTCTAGGGAGAGCGTTCCATATCCTGGGAGCGTTGCCAGAAAACGATCAATATTGGGTGGTTTTCTTTTTCAGTTTCGGAGGGATAAGAAGGAGTGAGTTAGAACTTCTCAGTGTTCTGGATTGACCTGCTCTTACCAGTTTGTTGTTCAGGTAGTTGGGGGCCGGAGAGTGAAGGGTTTTGTGTGTGATGCAGGCCAGCTTGTAAATACACCTCCCTTCCATAGGAAGCCAGTTGAGGGAGTTGAGAGCTGGAGTGATGTGTTCAAATCTTTTCACTCCAGATATGAGTCGAGCGGATATGTTCAGCACTGCCCTTAGTGGGGCTAGGTGAGCTTTTGGAGTCCCTGTTAGGATGGCGTTCCCGTAGTCAATTTTAGAGAGAACTAGGGATTGAACTACTGTCTTGAGGTCATCCTGGGGAAGAAAAGGTTTCAATTTCTTGAGGTGTTTTAGTGAGAAAAGAGCACCTTTTGCAGAGTTTTTGATGTGGGCCTCCATTGATAAGTTCTTGTCAAGGGTGATGCCTTGCGACTTCACTGAGTCGGATAGGACGAGGGGGCAGTTTAGGGCAACCAGATTCTTGAGCCACTCTTGGATTGGTCGATGGTTGCTTTTTGGAGAGAATAGGATTAGTTCCGTTTTATCTGGGTTGAGCTTTAAGTGGTTAGTGTTGAACCAAGTTTGGATCTCGGTTAGAGTGACATTGAGGTGTCGGATGTCGTTGGGAGACTTGATTTTGAAATAGATTTGGGTGTCGTCAGCGTAGAGGTGGTAGTTCACTTCCGCTTTTTTCAAGATGATTGTGAGGGGCTCCATGAAGATATTGAAGAGGGACGATGTAATGACTTGCGTGGTAATGGCATTGCGTGGTAACAACGCGGTCGTTGTAACGACCGCGTTGTAATGCCACGCGATGTAATGACTCGTGTAGTAACGAGTCATATTCCCAGTTTGCTAGTTTTACGAGTAACTAGATCTGCTAAATGCATTTTTGTGTTTATGAGGAACTAAAAATGATCGTTTTCACATGGAAGTTTATAGTGTGGCATCCGTATATGCTTTTTCAAGGAGTCTGTGCATTTAATGGGTTCAAATAATATTTCAAAACAGTGATTGGCCAAACGTGCAGCCTATGGAGAGGAAGAAAAAGTGATTGACTAAATGTTTCATTTTTTTTTTTCAGCTGGGGCATTTTGCACAAATATTCTCTTGAAAAGAAAACTAACCGGCATAATTTTAGAGCTATAAAGGGGAATTGTATTACACTGAATGTCCATAGTAATTTAAGTAAACTGTTATAATGCTTTTTGAAATATGAAAAATGTGCAAATATTGTGTGAAAGTTATTTTGGAATAATTATAGTTTTAATGATAAATACAGTCCTAACCAAAGAACTAATGAGTTTGCACCTGAAATGAGTTACCTGAGTCCTTTAGAAGAGTAAATAATGCTATGAATAGTTATGCCACATTTTCATGTAGTACGCCATTATTTTAAAATGGATGCACTTTCTAGTGTTCTGTTCAACTTCTCCTGCTCATTCCCCTTTCCAATCAGTGTCCCGCTGCTAAGCGATCTCTCCCCTTATTTCCGCAGAGCACCAAATGAATGACGTCAATATATTAGCGATGTACAGCATTTGTTAGAAGACCTGTATTCTGAATGAAGCTTCCATGACGTACTCAAAGTATCATTTTCAAGGACTTCCGCTGGAAGTTCCGCTAAAGATAAGCTAGTTCTATGAAATTGAAATGAAATTTGTACTTGTAAAGCGCACCCATACCCCCAAAGGGGTGTCCAGGCGCTGTACGCATACCGCTGTGGAACCCTTCCTGGCTTTTTCCCTGTGAAATGTCCACTCCTGGGCACCCCCAGGGTGAAGCCAGGCATCCCAGCGCTGTTGGGGCCGTTGTGGAGATTAAGCAAGCTATTGCCCAGAGTTGCAGAGTGGGACCCATGATTAGAATAGGCACCGAGGCGAGAATTATCAGGTCCGAGGAAATTGAGCCCAAGACCCGCCGAGGCGGGAATTGAACCCTGGTCCCGGGCCAGATCTCTGCATCAGGGTCTGCCGCTCTAACCATTGAGCCACACTTCTCCACTTCGCCATTGTTTAAGAAATGTTTGATTTGTATTATACATCTCCGAAGTGCAGTTGCTGAGGAAGCAATCGGAAGATTTCTCTTACCTCAAGAAATGGGTTAGTGCTAAAATAATTGCATAGTTTTTTAATTATCAAGTTGTTGTTTCTGATTTGCCAAATGCAACCCTAACCATGATCATACCATACTGATTTTGCAGAATCTAATAATAGCTTGTGTTGTTTGTCTATAAAACCTCTGGGATTCTGTTTTTTTTGTGGGATTTTTCAACCAAGTTCCTCGTAGGTGACTTGTCATTTTATCAGTACTCTTTATGAGTTGACACATAGAATTATTGCTTAGAATATGCCTACCGAGGGATTATATCGTTTTATGATTTTGCATTTCTGTATTAGGCCTTCATGGCAATCCATGGCAATTCATGCACTTTTCCTTTGTACCACATTTTTGGTTATTCTATAATAGATATCCTTTTTGCCCTATTTCTGATGTAGAACTCAGTGCTTTATGCATCTAATATGTTATTCTGTGCTAAATCGGGTATTTCGTGGTGAGGAGTGTAGTCTCTTACTGCTAGATCAACTCAAGATTCTGGAGCCAAATTATTTTGATAAAAAAGTTTGGGGTGATCAAATATTGGGGTTCAGGTGATTATTGGGATTCGGTTCCCACAAAGTACACCATCACTTTTTATTAAACAGATGTGTGAGAGGTTACTTGTCAATAAGCAGAAGAGAAGTAAAGGGGAACAGTAGCATGCTAGGTTGGTGGAGTGTAGACAAAAAGAAGTGTGTGTTTCTGGGGATGGTCTGCTACTAAAGGAACATCAGGGCAAACACTTGGGGGTGAACAGTAACAGAGATTGTTCAAAGAGGAAAGAGAGTAGATAGGAAGGCGCTCTGAGATTGACTGCAGGTTTAGGTGGCAAATATTATCGAACTTGTGGAGGCCATGAGTCTGGAAATGAGTAGTCAGGGGAGATGGTAATGCAGCTAGAGACAAAGGTGATAGGTGTGATACCCCGAAGGAAGTGGTTGGGAGAAGAAAATGGGTATTGAGGACAACATCAGAGACTGCTGGGAAAGAGGGGGAAATGGTGATTGAGTATGAGTAAGGAGAGGTGGTAGAGAAATGGAATGCTGTAAGCAAAGCAATGAGTAGCGGAAAAGAGGCATAGGCGGGAGAAGGGAAAATAATAAGAAATGGCAGAATGAAGCAGAGTAAAGGAAAAAGCAAGATGATTGGGATGAGGAAGCAAGTAAAAAGCAACAGAAGAAATGAGAGGGGATAAGGTATTGGTGAGGCATGAATGGTTTAAAAAAGAGTACGGGACAGCACAGATGAGAGGGAGAAAATGTGGGACGTAGAAGAGGGCAGAAAGAGGGAAGGGAGAAAAATGAAAAGGGGAATGGTGCAAGAAAGTTGGTGGAGCAGTAGAAGTGGTTTCAGAATATCGAGGGGTTAATATCGAAGCCATGCAATATTGTCACCAGAATATCAAGAACCAAGATATCAACAGGTAAGCTTGTATATATGTTTTTTAACTAACTACACATATACATACCTTGACAACATACATGTCTACAAGGTACGTAAAATTGGGGTTAAAAATGGTAAATCTATACCTTCCTCTGTTCACTTACTTTCTCAATATTTTGCTCCTCGATATTCTGGACACAATATTGTGTGAAAAAAAATCAACAAAGGGCTAATGTTCCTGAGAAAAAGGGAGGCACGGTCTCTCAGGAGGTGGAGAGTGCCTGGGCCTGAGTATTGGATGGGGACATACAGCAGGACTGTTTATGTTTATTGTGTGACCTTGGTATTCCTTACTTCCTTACTACACTTGAAGCAGTGCATAGAGGATGATGTGGCCTATGTACCTGGATTAGTGAGAGAGCACAAAGTACACAGTAAAAGTATGATGGACAGGGGCGTGGCCGAGCGGTCCAACATGGTGGACGCGCTCTACTCGAGCTCCCGAGGCCCGCCGACATATCCTTTAAATATCCTGTGCCATCGGTGATTATTGTGCTGCTGACCGCCCAGCACAGTGTTTCCCGCACCCGACGCACCGAGAGTGATTGATTTGACGGCGGAGGGGCCGTCTGGAGGGACTGTGCCCGGACCGGGGCCTGCTCCTCGGGCCTTGTCTGTGCTGCGCCCTAGACCCTCATGCCTCTGGATACCGGCTCGTGACTGGGATTCGCGGCCAGACGTGCTGAGACCCGGCGGGACCGCCCTTTGGTGTCCCGGCGGCTGGACTGCTCCTGACCCGGCGGGGCGGGCGCCCCAGTGCTCCTGTGCCGCCTGATTGCCTGCTGCGGTGCGGCCCTGGGAGCCGGGGGCCTGTCCCTTGGTGCTGCACGCTGCGGACTCGGGGGCTGCCGGAGCGCAGACTTAGCTTGTGGCCGGGACCCTCGCTCGTCGTTGTGCCGACTGCGGGCAGAATACTCCTGGAGCCCTGCGGATCTTGTCTGGACTGTGGCGTTGCGGCCGGAGGGACGCTACTGCTGGAGACCGTGGTGGCGGCGGCCTGACGGGCTGTGACTGCGGGCCGAGGCCTGGACTGCGACATTCCTGGCGGCTGCGGATGGCCCTGATTGTGCCGGGTGAGTGCGGCCCTCCCCCCTCCTTGCCCTAGACTTTTCGTGCGGGCTCTGGCCAATTTCCGAACGGGCCGGGCCCCCCGCCCTGTGCGTGATCGGGGGGCCCCTCCTCAACATCCTCCATCCGGGTTGGTGACCTCCTGGGGGCCCTGTGGTTTATCTCGTAGCCCGGTGAGGCAGGAGAGGTGGCACGGCGAGTGGCCATGTGGCGCTGGGCCCAGCATATAATTATCCCTGCATAGAGCCCCAGCAAACGACCCAGACATCGTGAGGGACACAGACAGGTGCTGCTGTCAGTGCAACCAGGGCCTATGATACTACCCTTGTGCTCCCTAGGCACTATCCTCACCTGTGGACCGCGCTGTGCAGCTGGTGCGTGACCTGGTGGTGGCACCCATTAGGGGGGTTGGGGGTCACCTGTGGGCAGAGGCGGCGGGGCTAGGTCTTGGTGCGGCTTGCTTGCGGACTGACTCCACGCCTGCCTTCTGCCGGTCTTGAAGTGCCTGCTCGCTGTTGGGTGGTTCCCTCTTCCACCTGCCCCCCTCCGACGCTGATACCATCCTGGTTGGAGCTGTGGTCCGGACGCACCGCCTTGTCGGCCCTACTCCTCCGCCGGCTCTTGGGCATCTACGTGTGGACACTCATCATGACCCGCGACAAAGTACAACATGCCAAGCAAGGCACACTTGATCGTTACGCCACCGCAGGGGCACAACCGGTGAATTCGCTTAGTCAGGGGTCTGCTGGTCCAGATAATGCTCCATTGATGGCGGCAATAACGCAGTCGCGAGACGCCCTTGAAGCCAAAATTGGGGCGATGGGGTCAGATGTGATGCTGATTCGCCAGGACCTCCGCAAAGCGGTCGACAGGATAACAGAGGCTGAAACCCGGATTTCAACCGCAGAAGATACAGTCGCTTCTCTCCAAAAGAAGGTGTCCTCCCTAGAATCCGTCACCAAGGGGCTCGCACTTAGGGCGGAGGACGCTGAAGGTAGGGCCCGAAGGAACAATCTCTACTTTGTGGGGTTCCCTGAGGGGTGTGAAGACAATAGCATTGAAAATGTCCTCACCCTGTGGATCAAAAGCTGGATCCCTCAGTCGTCTATTTCTTCATGCTTCCTTATCGAGCGTGCTCACCGCGCATTGACGCAGAAACCTCCACCGGGAGCTAGGCCCCGACCCATTATTGCTAGATTTTTAAACTTCCACGACCGAGACGCAGTTCTCACATAGGCCAGGCTGACGGGCAAGCTTCACCATGACTCTCACCATATCCTAATCTTTCCCGATTATACAAAAATGGTGCAGCAGCATCGACAATCAGTCACGGCTGCCAAGGCCCGGCTGCGAGATCTCAAATTCCAATACGCTTTATTATTTCCGGCCCGGCTGAGAGTCATCTATGAATCCCGTACTCTCTTCTTTGACACCCCCGAGGAGGTTTTTGCTCGGACAGATGAGCGACGGAAACTCAAGCCTCACACCCCGCCACGATTTGATTCGGAGTCGTCCTCTGGAGAAGCGGCACAGCGCCTTCCTAAGACTAAAAAGACCACGGTCCGGAGATCACGGTCGAGGCGCCGCTCGAAGTCTCAGGGTGCCTCCGGCTCACGCGGTGATGGCGCTCTCCGTGACTCCTCTCCGGCGCACCAGGGTGACTGAAGACTGCTGGCAGTGGCGCTACATTGAATGGACTGACTGGTGAACACTAACTCACTTCCTCTATTTCTTCTTATCTCTTGAATGTATGACACAGATGTGGGGGTCTTAACTGCTGTGATTTGTGCATTGTGTACGCCGAAGGCACTACGTTTGGGCCTACATGAGGCCTCCTCCCCAATCTTCTCTTCTCGGGAATTTGAGACTCTAGTTTATGGTTGGGGACATTTCAATGGGGATCCATTGGTGTAGGGCTGTTCCCTGCCCCCGTTGGGGCGGCGGTGCGACGCTCACCGCAACAGATACTTCTACTGTTTTGAGGTATAGGGTGGGGTGGGTGGAGGGGGAACGGGATTTCTTGATCTGCTTGATGTTATTTGTTATTGCCACTACATCTGCTGCTATGTATACTTTTGCAGTTGCCAATGTCATCCATGCTATTTGGTTCATAATTATATACTGTCACCGTATATGCCGCACGATCTAACAGGGGTCGGGAGTAGGGAGCTCCGAGTCCTTAGTTGGAATGTTAATGGCCTATTAGACAAGATCAAGCGGGGTGCTGTCCTGCGACAGGCTAAGCGACATAGGGCGGGGGTTCTCTGTTTACAGGAGACACACCTGGCGGGTACTAAGGCACCCTGTCTGGGACGGTTTGGGTTTGTGCATGTATACCATGCTGGCTTTACTAGAGGCTCCCGGGGAGTTGCAATCCTCATACACCGTAGTGTCCCTTTCGTCCATAGACGCACGTGGTCGGATCCGTAGGGCAGATTTATTGTATTATACGGAACACTATATGGAGAGCCTATTATCCTAGGTAATTTATATGCCCCTCCCCCGCTTTCGTGGTCCCTGATTGAAAAATTGACAGTGCTTTGGGCTGACCTCCCGTCGGCGATAACAATTGTTGGAGGAGACTAGAATGATGTTATGTCCTCAGTACAGGATAGATGGCGTGCCATGGCTCGAGCTACGGAGCCTCCGGATTCCAAACTATTGCCCCTGGTCCGTGGCTTGGGGTGGGTAGACACGTAGAGAACTATGCACCCTGATATCCATGCATACACCTATTTTTCCAATGCTCATGATTCCTTTTCACGCCTAGATTATGTCTTCCTTTCGGAGGCATACACACATTGCTTGATGCCACAATTCACCCTAGGGGTTTATCAGATCATTCCCCGATGTTCATTCTTTTATCCCTCGACCCCCGGCGCTCCAGCTTTCGATGGCGTCTGTCGCCATGGTCGCTATGAGATGACAAATATAGGGCCCATATGCATATGTCCTTAACGGATTATCTAATACTTAACACAGGCACGGTGGAATCGCCGGTCACCCTTTGGGAGGCTATGAAGCCTACTCTCCGGGGTGCAGACATAGCCTTCTGTACTGTCCAGCGTCGACTGCGACGTGATAAACTACTTAACATCGAGGCGCAACTACTTGATCTGGAGTGTGTTAGTAGAGACGTGGCGGGACAGGCTGCACGCAGACAATTACAGATGATGCAGCAGACATACGCTAGCGAACTACTCAACGAAGCCTGCCTTTATTGGCTTGCCACCCGTAGTCGGATCTACCAGTGGGGGGACAAATCGAGTGCGCTGCTGCATCGCTTGTGTCAGCAGACGCTGCGCCCCCAGACCCTCCCGAGTATAAGTGGCCCCGATGGGACGATGCTTACGGACCCGTCCGCCATTGTCGACAGCTTTGCTGCTTACTTTGCGGACCTTTATGCCCCCCGTGAGGTTTTGCCGGCGGCCATAGTACAGAAATTTATTGATGACTTCCCTCCCTGCGCTCTGTCTGATACAGCACGGGACGCGCTGGACGCTCCCCTGTCGGCAGACGAGCTCCTACCTGCATTATTAGCTATGCGAGTGGGGAAGGCACCAGGCCCAAATGGCTACCCTTGTGAGTTCTTCCAAAAATATCACACTCAACTTTCGCAACCCTATCTAGCGGCCCTGGAGGCTTCCTGGGAATGTGGATTCCTTCCGCCCGATTGGCGCCACGCTGAAATTGTCGTATTTCTGATTCCGGGCCGCCCACCTGAACACTTTTCGTCCTATCGCCCGATTTCTTTACTTAACGTGGAGGCTAAACTACTGGCTAAAGTGATCGCTAATTGTTTGGTCCCGTATATTACGGAACTAGTTCATCCTGATCAGGCAGGATTTATGCCGCACCGCGCTATGAGACACAATATCAGACGTGCCCACAATGCCTTCGCGGCCGTCGACAAGCTTGGTATGCCAGCCGCGCTCTTGTTGGCAGACATGAACAAGGCGTTTGATTCTCTTAGTTGGACGTTCCTCTTTGCCCTGCTAAATCGCCTCAATATTGGCCCCCGGCTGCTTCGTTACATTCGTTTGCTTTATACGGATATAACTGCCTCAGTTCGTGTAACTGACGCGGTTTGCAGAGGTTCCTCCGTCTGGCGGGGGATGCGTCAGGGCTGTCCGCTCTCTCCCTACCTCTTTGCTCTAGCCATGGAGCCGCTCGCGGCCTGGATACGGATTGACGCACAGATGCACGGTTTTGAGTGGGTTCCAGGCCTCTCTGATCGCATTGTGCTTTATGCGGATGACGTCCTTTTCTTTCTCACGGATCTAGATCGGACCGGTCCGCGTCTCCTTCGCATTATGCAGATCTTTGGGGAGACCTCTGGCCTCTATATGAACTGGGGCAAATCCTTCCTATGGCCGCTGCGGGGTGGCGATCGACTGGGCGACTGGTCGCGGGAGGTGGTGGTGGCCCCCGATGGCTTCAAATACCTGGGAGTTTATCTCTCCTCGTCTCAGACGCTGGCGTGGGATAAGAACCTCGCACCCCTGTGGGTGCAGGTTGGGGATCAGACACGAGTATGGTCACACCTACCTCTGTCCTTGTTTGGTAGGTCCGCCATTTTTAAAATGATATCCCTCCCTCGTCTCCTATACCAGCTACAAAATCATCCCTATCCTATAAAACCTACATGGTTCCGCCAACTGAATGCGATTCTAGCCCGCTTCTTTTGGGGGGGTGGTGCTGCACGGGTAGCTCTAAGGACTTGTTTTCAATCTACCTACACAGGCGGCGTGGCCACCCCAGATGTCCAGGCATATTATATGGCCTCCCATTTGCTCGTTCTCAATGATTGGTGGTACGGCGACCGTCGAGACCCGGCATACGCGGTTGAGCGGTGGCTGTTGGGGGACAACGCCCTCCACATGGTCCTCTATTCAGGGACAGTACTTCGTGAACTTCCACCTGCCACATCCACGATTTTTAAGATTTGGAAGGCGGTGCTCCGTCAGATGGACTGGTGGGGGAAACTTACCAGGGAGACTCCACTGTGGAATAATGGCCAACTATTGCAGCTAACACACCTGTCCGGGTTCCGGGGCTGGGAGGCTATTGGGATTGACACAGTGGGGGCAGTTGTGCGTGGATGCACCCTTAAATCCTTTTCCGATCTACAAATGGACTACGACATGCCCCGTACGCAATTTTATCGGTATCTCCAATTTAGACATGCCTTTACCCCATACTTGTCCCACTTGACGGAAATTCCTGAATTTAACCCCATTGAGGCAAAGGTTTTTATGGGTGACCTAGGAGATCACAAGATTACTAAAATATATCGCACACTTATTAACAACACCCCCACCATGCTGTCTAAAACTATAGAGACATGGCAGGCGGATCTGGGTCCCCTAGAGGAAGATGATTGGGTGGAGGCTCTAGAGTCCCCCTGCAGTGCAGCCATTGCGGCCCGCTTGCGCCTCATTCAGTTCAAATACCTGCATAGAGCCTACTATACCAGACATAGACTATGGCGTGCTGGACTTATCGCATCCCCGCTTTGCCTGCGCTGCAAATCCCTAGAGGGTACCTTCCTTCATACTGTGTGGTCATGCCCTGTGGTATCTAAGTTCTGGAGGGGAGTGTTTACATGCCTCTCAGAAGTCTTAGGTTGGACCATAGCCCCCTCACCGAGACTTGCTCTATTACATATTACGGAAGATATAGGTGGGAATAGGTACAAGCGTCACCTCTTATTCTTGGGCCTTACACTAGCCAAACGGGATATTGCCCGGGTCTGGAAAGATGAATCCCCACCGTCTCTTGGGGTATGGAGGAAAGGCCTGGATTTCGATTGGCGTATACGTAGTATTTGTACTTTCCTTAAATGTGGATGACAGAACCTTTTTCTATATCTGAGTTCATTATGTTTCCTGATGAACTGGCAATGTGGCATGGATGTCCTTTTGTTATTTCTTTCTTCTTTTCCCTATTTTCTTTTCCTTCTTTCTCCTTTTTTCTCAGGTTCCTCCTTTTGGTGGTTATTAATCTTTCATGCGAAATATTCTTTTTGAAATCAATCCGCCACTATTGTTCAAAATGTTGCTCCATATGTTTGTCATCACTGCTGTATATACGGAGTGCCCTTCGAGACTCCGATGTTGTTTTGGATGTCAACAATAAAATATGTTGTGGAAAAAAAAAAGTATGATGGACAGAAAAGGGAACAGAGAGTCCAGGAACTGAGAGGAGTCTGATCAGCAAGAGGGGTGAAAGTGGGGCAAGAGGAAGATGGTGCTCCGTAGAAGGCAGAAGCATAGAAAGGACTAGGGTAATGGGGAGAGACAATGGGAGCTCCGAGATTAGCAGTGGCAGCTGGCAAGTACGGCGATTAGAGGGGCAGGCAAATGGGTGGGGCATAAAATAAATACACAACTTAAATAAAATAAATACATGCATGAAATAAATAAAAAGTCACTTACCTGCTTGCGCAGACACGTCCTCCTCACTCCGGTTCTCTTCTTTTCCGACATCACGTCCAGGGCCCCAGCTAACCTACTTAACCAATCCTGGTGCTGCTCTCATGCTGTTAACCAGCATGAGAGAAGTGCCAGGATTGGAGGGAGCGGCGTCTCTCGGTGCTCCCGAGGACAGTAGAGGCCTGTGCAGGCTCTCAACCCAGCTGTCTAAGACAGCTGGGTTGAGAGTTTTATAGTGCGCATGTCAGGCTGGCCATCGCAAGACGGCCGGCCAAAAGGACATGCACACTATAAACTAGTGCACAGGCAGCCCACCACTGCTGCCACTCGGCAGGCCCCGTCCCTTCAAGACTCAGGACAGGTTGAGAAAAAATAAAATAGTAATGAATTAACTTCATTGCCATTTTATTTTTCGTCTCTGGGGCTTTTCTGGGGGCATTTGAGTGGGGCGATGCTCCTCCCCTCCAATGGAGGACCCGGCCCTACTGATATTAGGTCTGTTGTACCACACATGAAGCGTATGAGAAGCTGTACTTCCAGAGGAAAGGCTTGATTTCCTCCAAGAGCTTTAATGAACTCAGTCTTGGCGTTTCAGAAGCCGCAAACAACTGGAGTACAATTTATTCTTTAGATGTTTTGCTGATTTAACTTTTTGATTAGCAGGAGTGGCCAGTTTATCAAGTAATGCGCTCACACTGTTCCCGGTCTTTTTTGTTCAGGGTCATGCTTTCAGTCACTCAAATGTATTTTCTGCTGAGATTTATGAATTTAGTTCTTCTGTTTCATTTTGTTTGTTCACATTTATGAATTCAGTTGTTTGGACTCATTCTTTGTTCAGATTCATACATTTAGTTATTTAGATTCCTAAATTGTTCAGATTAAACCATTTAGTTTGTTTTGTTAGATAATTGTAATTGCCCATATTCACAAAGCCATTTGCAGCTGTAGGTTGAAGTTAAAAAAGCAAACAGTCCTTTTACCAGTGCAAATCTATGTTTTTAATTTGCAAAACATTTACTATCACAAGACAAAAAAACACACTCAAAATCTTCTCCAAGTTGTAGGGAGTGGACATTTCTGGGCAGTATGGAGGCTTTTACGCTGTGTTTTCTTATTAAAGAGGGCTATTTTCCATATGCATCCAATACCCATCTGCAAACCCAGACTGATCGCCCAAGTGCTTGTAGAACATTATTTAGCCTATTAGATAAAGGTTTGGTTAATATTTTCACACTAGAATTAATCAAAGCAATTGGACAGTATGAAGCATATGCAATGGGTCCTTACCAAGGTTTTAGATCAAGGTGATATTTGCCTGCAGTATGGTCGGGTTGACCCCTTCAGCAGAGGCAAAGATGTATTTATTTAGTGTTTTATATAGCGCGAACAAGACCCAGAAATGGGTCTCAGAGCGCTTCACATATACATAGAATTGTCGCATTAAACAGTACCAGAGAGGATCAAATATATATATAAAGCATTGAAGTTTTAAACAGTGCAATAGAAACCTATAAATGTAGTTGCCTCGATGGACATGTGAGGCGAGGAGAAAAGAAAATAGAGAAAAACATTTGTACAATCATTAATACAATCAGAAGTAGCCTAGGTTATAGCTTATCATACATTTGGGCTTGTTCTGGGTATTCTCAGGTGACAGTAGGAGAAGCAGTCTTCAAGCAGAAGTTTTCCGTGCGTATACGGACCATCGCGATGCGCCTTGTGAGAGAGTGAGGAGCTTCAACTAGAGTCTGGTAATGGATGAGCTTACAGAGAGAGATACTCCGCAGGCTTGGGTGGGTAGAGTGATTGTCTGAATGAGGCTTCTAGGACATGTAATGAGCGGGTTACTGTGGATTAAGGGAGGATGTTGCTCATTAGGAAGGACTTAGCTTCTTTTTTTAATGTAGAAGAGATTTTCCTGATGCCTGGTGGGAGCGAGTTCCATATTCTTGGTGCAGCTCCGGAGAAGGCTCTGTCGTATGTTTTTTTCTTACGGAAGAGTGGAGGTTTTAGAAGAAGAGCGCTGGCGCTCCATGAGAGTCTGCTTCCTCCAGAAATCGAGATTTTCTGTGCTAGGTACAGTGGGGTTTTGTGATAGATTGCCTTATGAGTTATGCAGGCCATCTTTAGTTGGATTCTTGCTTCATGAGGCAGCCAGTTGAGAGCTTTCAGATGAGGGGTGATGTGGTCAAATTTTTTAGACCCAGTTAAGAGTCTCGCGGCTGCATTAAGACAGGCTTTAAGCGGGGCTGTTGAGACTTTGGGTAGTCCTGATAGAGTGGTACATCCATATTCAAGTCTGGAGATGACTAACGACTGAACAGCAGTTTTGAGGTCTAGTGGTTCGATGTGCGGTTTCATTTTTCTAAGGTAGCTGAGGTGAAAACGGGCATTTTTGGCCATCAGGTTGATGTGTGATTGCATATTAAGGTTCTTGTCTAGAGTGATTCCTAGCAACTTGGTGGAGTCCACCAGGGTCGGAGTACAGTTTAGTGCAATGATTAGCTTAGTCCAATCCTTCCTAACTGTGGAGATTTTTTGGGGGGAGATTAGAAGGAATTCGGTTTTTTGAGAGTTTAGCTTAAGGTGATTGTTTGTTAGCCAGTGGATGGTCTTTTTTAATGCTTGGTTCATCGTCTTAATTTCTTCCAGGGAAGTGATCTTGATATATAGCTGAGTGTCGTCCGCATACATGTGGAAGGAGATGTTAGCCTGCTATAGTATTACGGTTAATGGTTCAATATAGAGATTAAATAATGATGGGGATAGTGTTGAGCCTTGTGGTACTCCTAGTAGGTTAGGGGATGGTGTGGATAGATTTCGATTCACCAGGAATCTTTGCGTTCTGTTGTCTAAGAAGGATTTAAACCATTTTAGGACCGTTCCAGATAAACCGATTCTGTTCTCAAGTCTCTCGAGAATTTTGCCATGGTTAACAGTGTCGAAAGCAGATGAGAGGTCAAGTAGTATAAGCAGACATGATTCATTACGGTCTAAAGCTAGTAGGGCGTCATCCACAATATGTAGGATTGCTGTTTCGGTGCTGTGCCCGGGTCTGAAGCCTGATTGGTAGGTGTCAAGTAGCTTGAATTCCATAATGTGTTGGTTAAGCTGTTGTTGAACACATTTTTCTATTACTTTGGCTAACATGGGAATGTTGGTTATCGGTCGGAAATTGTTTGGGTCTGAAGGGTTCTCTGTAGGTTTTTTTAGGATGGGGATGACTTGGCCGGTTTTTAGGCAATCCGGGATGGATCCTTGAGAGAGCGATGCATTGATTATCTTGGTCCAAATGGGGATGATAGTATGGTTGATAGCTGTCAGGCAACTCGACGGGAGGGGGTCGTTGTAGTGGTTGTTCGGTTTTATAGACGATAGGATTTTGGTAATGTCTCTATGGTCATAAAGTTTGAAGGAGGACCAGTGGGCTTTATTTTTGGATCCTGACAGAGTAGGTTGAGTTGGATGAATGATTGGAGAATTTTTAGGGGAAGCGGGGTTATTAGCGGAAGTCTTGAGTTCCTTCTCCAGGGAGGTGGCTTTAGCAGTAAAGAAGGAGGAGAATTCTTCGCTGCTTAAATGAGATTTCGATGTCAAGGGTGCGGATTTGGCCAGTTTGTTTAATTGCTGTTTTAGCATTTCGAATAGTTTCCTCAGTCTGTTTTTGACGTTGTCAAGTTCTGATCTGAAGAAGTCTTTTTTAGATTTTAGGATCCTTTTGTTGTAGGAGTTTCTGGACTTTCTTAGCAGTCTTAAGTGAGGGGATGAAGGATGTTGTCTCCATTGCCGTTCAGTTAGTCTCAGTTTGCGTCTTTCTTCGTTGAGAGAACCATTGAACCAAGGGTTTTTGTCTTTGTCCGGAATCATTTTGAGTTTTGGCGGGGCTAGATCGTCAATAATTTTTATCATTGTGGAATTGTAGTGTTCCGTGAGCTCGTTGACGTTCTCCATATTGGTGGGAGGGAGGAGTTCTTTCTTGTATTGTGTTGTTAGTAATTTCAACTTTAGGTTTTTTGTGTCACGAACCCATTGTTTAGGTTTGGTAGATTGTGAGGTCGGTTTCTTTCTTGTAGGCGGTATTTGGAAGGTGATAATATGATGGTCTGACCAATCGCAGGGGTCGATTTGGATTGTATTAATCATTTTTTCTTTGGAGATGATCCAGTCTAGTGTTGCACCTTTATTGTGGGTAGGAAGGATGCAGGCTCGGACTAGGGATTGGTCTGTAAGGAAATCTTTGACAGCATTGACTTGAGGATCATAGGGGTCTTCCCAGTGAAGATTGAAATCCCCTAGGAAAATATCATTGGAATGCGGGCAGAGTTTGTTGTAATGATTTCTATTAGTTGGTCAATGAATAGGGCGTTTTTGCCTGGGGGGTGGTAAAATACGTGTAGTTTGCAGATCTGGTTATCTGTGGATTTTAAGGAGATTCCAAAGTATTCACAAGATTCGAGGGGGTCGGAGTGAATTATAGTAATAGAGATGTCAGCTCGATGGATACAGGCAATGCCTCTGCCCATTTTGTGTGGTCTGTCTAGCCTAACAATGTTGTAGTCGGGAGGCACAAGAAGGTCTATTCAAGGGGAAGAAGATTCCGTAAGCCACGATTCCGTCAGGATGGTTAGATCAACTTCTCAGCTCAAAATGAGGACAGCGATGTCAGCAGCGTGTTTCATTGCTGAGTGGCAGTTGAGTAGAAAGCAGGAGATTGATTTCGATGAGTTACCCCTGTTAGTTTCATGTATTTCGGGGGTAAATGTTACTTTTTTTACGTTATTAGGGTTAACCTTTCTGTTGTTTGGGTGAGTTGTTCTGTTTGCATTGATTGGGAGTGAGCGAATTGTATGTTCAACCATCATGGTGGGATTGGGGGGTGATTCGTAAGATAGTAACAGGGACTGCGTTTCCAAGTCTGTCATTTATCGATGTTGTTTGCAGGTTCGGAGATGGCGATATGATAGAGGCAGGGGAATAGTATTTGGCTTGCTGTGGTTTGAGAGAGTAGATTTTTGAAAATGGTTGATTTTAGAGAGAGAATTTTCTGAGATGAGAAAAAGATTCTTAATTTCTGAAATGGCGTTTTGCAAGTTTAGATAGATCCTATCAGTTTGGGTTCTGAGTGTTTCTAGTTCTACTAAGGACGGAGGGAATGGTTGGAACAGAGTACCGTGAGGTCTGGAGGTAGGAATGCTAGAATGTTCGACATCCGTATGAGAGGGTCTGGTAGAAGTTCCATCTGACCTTTTTGGATTTTTTAAAGGGTATGACCTGGGATTCATTTCGGGGTTACGTTTTAGTCTTTGGTTGCTCTGGGCAGTGTTAGATGGTACCGAAATGACGGCGTTTTGAGTGGTTGAATTAGTAGTGTTCAGTGGTACGAGAGGTACGAGAGGTAGAGCTGGGAGTATAGGTTTTTTTCCTTTTTACTTTCTGGAGCCTGTCATTGTGTGATCCCAGTGGTAACCATGGTGGATTGAGGGGGGCAGAGCGGGTCCTTGAGATGGGACTGGGAGCCATGATGGTAATGGAGATGGGGGGTGATTTGGGAGCTAAGAGAAGGGAGTTGCTGTCCCTTGTTTCAGGGATTCTGGTCGTAAGAGAGATTATACATTCTATTGTGTCGAGGTGACGATCGGATTGAGGGTCAGATTGCGAGGAAACGTCTTGATGGTGTGCAGGATATGATTTGTTGTAAACAAGGTCTTTTAGCGAGGCAAAATAGTCGTTGAATAGATCGAGGTCCTTATTTGCTGCTTGGATAAGAACTGTGCCATTTTTGTAGGAGGTAATATTCAGAGTTGCTCTAAGATTATGTGAAGGTGCGTTAGAATCTTGGAGCCATATGGAATGTTTTTCTTTTCCTTGATATATAGCTGTTTAGTGAAGGTAGTACGCCATTTTGCCATTTTTCTGGTGAAAAATATAAGATCGTTAAAAGTGGTGCCTTTTTTATGTTGAAGGAAGGGTCTAAGAATAGAATGTCTGGGTTCTTTCTGAGCAGGGCGTGTTTGAAATTTCTGGTTGCATTTTTAGAGAGGTTAGAGGGGTAAAGAATAGAGAAAGAGTTACTTCCAGTTGGATTCATATTTAATCCTGTCATGTAGTTGATGAGAGTTGTGATCTGGAACTATTCTAATAGACCTTCACTGCCTTAGGATCAGCAGATTAGGAAGCAGGGCAGGGCCAGTTATGTCAGATAAGTTTGGAATCAATTCAATGTGGCTGCTACAAGCAGGTAGTTATTTTTTTATTTTTTTATTTTTTATTACCTCTTCTATTTCTATAGGTAAGATAGGACACTGATTTGATTCATAACAACATGGCTGCCTTAAGAGGGTAGCTAAACAGAAAGCCCTTCTTTTGTTTCTGATCTAGGGGTGTAAACAGAAAGTCCTTTTTTGTTTCCGATTCAGGGGTGTAAGACCTTTTTCAATTTCAATAGACCGGACTAGCTAGCTCGGCCATTTTGAATCACAGCAGAAAAGCAGGAATAAAGGCAGGGAAAATGGCAGGGCAATAGAGGGTTCGAGCATAGCAAATCACAGATCTGCAAGGTCCACTTCTAATGCAGCATTCAAATCTGCCTAGCTGTTGGCATAAAGGGTCCATACATTGCCACGAAGACCCTCCAGAGTTCTGCAAGCAGGAGGCAATTGACCCAATTCCCAGCAGAGATCGGAGCAAAGGCAGGGGAAAATGGAGAAAATGGCAGAAAAAAGAGTCAAAACAATGCACTCTGCATACTCGCAACGCTCCCCCACGATGAAGCATCCCACTCTGCTTAGACGACAGTAAGGCAGGCCCTAGACTGCCCCTGCATGACAGGAGACAGATTGTGTGCTGCTTCGTAGCTCCGCATGCAGGGGCGGCCGTCTCGATGAATGTCACATAAGCGGCAGCCACTCTGCTGCAGCCCCGGGCGCCAGATCGCTCTAGACAAACCTGCGGTCAGCCTCCCTGGGAGAAGATCGCTGTAAATATCAAGGCTTCGATCCCCTGTCCCATGTCAATGCAACACAGTGTCACGCTGGGCATCTGATCCTCGGGGAAATTTCTGCACTTCCTCCGGGACTGGCGGCCTCTCCGTGGAGCTCTCCCCGGCACGCTATGAGGTTGTCGCGCCCGTTCCCTCGGGGTATCGGGAACAGCGGCGGCCACGTTGCAGCAGCAAACTGCCGTGATACAGAGGATGGGGGTGGGGGCGCAGCGACTAGCAAAGCGTCTGAGCTGCGCACGGAGGAGACCTGTGTGCACCACTGTAAGGAGAGCTCACATCCACCGTAGTTGGCTCTTACTCTCAGCCGAGGCTCCGACTCACTCACCTCCGCACGTCTCCACTTCCGAAGATCCGAGGAGAGGGGAGAGTGGCTCGCTATCCGCCGGAGTGCCTCCATGTCCAGCCCTGATGGCGTCTTAAGCGATACAAAAGGGGATGATGGACGGAACGTTTGAGCCAATCAAACACTCACCCCCAGTCAACTGATCTGGGTTTAATCCATCATCATTCTTTAGCTCACTCCACCACCCCAGTTCAGACATGGCCATATGCAAATCAGTCTGACCCTGTGCCTCATGGGAACAGTCCAGCCCGAACTGCCAAGCCATGTCTTCCCTGGACCGGAAACAAGCATCCTAGGACCGGTTTCTGGCATTCCAGCCGTCATCAGCCAGGCTTGCTTGAATCCAGTGGCAAAGTGAGCAAGGGACCCACGTCTGGGCATACCCCCGCCAACTTAGGGCGAACAAAGCGATACAAAAGGGGATGATGGACGGAACGTTTGAGCCAATCAAACACTCACCCCCAGTCAACTGATCTGGGTTTAATCCATCATCATTCTTTAGCTCACTCCACCACCCCAGTTCAGACATGGCCATATGCAAATCAGTCTGACCCTGTGCCTCATGGGAACAGTCCAGCCCGAACTGCCAAGCCATGTCTTCCCTGGACCGGAAACAAGCATCCTAGGACCGGTTTCTGGCATTCCAGCCGTCATCAGCCAGGCTTGCTTGAATCCAGTGGCAAAGTGAGCAAGGGACCCACGTCTGGGCATACCCCCGCCAACTTAGGGCGAACAAAGCGATACAAAAGGGGATGATGGACGGAACGTTTGAGCCAATCAAACACTCACCCCCAGTCAACTGATCTGGGTTTAATCCATCATCATTCTTTAGCTCACTCCACCACCCCAGTTCAGACATGGCCATATGCAAATCAGTCTGACCCTGTGCCTCATGGGAACAGTCCAGCCCGAACTGCCAAGCCATGTCTTCCCTGGACCGGAAACAAGCATCCTAGGACCGGTTTCTGGCATTCCAGCCGTCATCAGCCAGGCTTGCTTGAATCCAGTGGCAAAGTGAGCAAGGGACCCACGTCTGGGCATACCCCCGCCAACTTAGGGCGAACAAAGCGATACAAAAGGGGATGATGGACGGAACGTTTGAGCCAATCAAACACTCACCCCCAGTCAACTGATCTGGGTTTAATCCATCATCATTCTTTAGCTCACTTCCACCACCCCAGTTCAGACATGGCCATATGCAAATCAGTCTGACCCTGTGCCTCATGGGAACAGTCCAGCCCGAACTGCCAAGCCATGTCTTCCCTGGACCGGAAACAAGCATCCTAGGACCGGTTTCTGGCATACCAGCCGTCATCAGCCAGGCTTGCTTGAATCCAGTGGCAAAGTGAGCAAGGGACCCACGTCTGGGCATACCCCGCCAACTTAGGGCGAACAAAGCGATACAAAAGGGGATGATGGACGGAACGTTTGAGCCAATCAAACACTCACCCCCAGTCAACTGATCTGGGTTTAATCCATCATCATTCTTTAGCTCACTCCACCACCCCAGTTCAGACATGGCCATATGCAAATCAGTCTGACCCTGTGCCTCATGGGAACAGTCCAGCCCGAACTGCCAAGCCATGTCTTCCCTGGACCGGAAACAAGCATCCTAGGACCGGTTTCTGGCATTCCAGCCGTCATCAGCCAGGCTTGCTTGAATCCAGTGGCAAAGTGAGCAAGGGACCCACGTCTGGGCATACCCCCGCCAACTTAGGGCGAACAAAGCGATACAAAAGGGGATGATGGACGGAACGTTTGAGCCAATCAAACACTCACCCCCAGTCAACTGATCTGGGTTTAATCCATCATCATTCTTTAGCTCACTCCACCACCCCAGTTCAGACATGGCCATATGCAAATCAGTCTGACCCTGTGCCTCATGGGAACAGTCCAGCCCGAACTGCCAAGCCATGTCTTCCCTGGACCGGAAACAAGCATCCTAGGACCGGTTTCTGGCATTCCAGCCGTCATCAGCCAGGCTTGCTTGAATCCAGTGGCAAAGTGAGCAAGGGACCCACGTCTGGGCATACCCCCGCCAACTTAGGGCGAACAAAGCGATACAAAAGGGGATGATGGACGGAACGTTTGAGCCAATCAAACACTCACCCCCAGTCAACTGATCTGGGTTTAATCCATCATCATTCTTTAGCTCACTCCACCACCCCAGTTCAGACATGGCCATATGCAAATCAGTCTGACCCTGTGCCTCATGGGAACAGTCCAGCCCGAACTGCCAAGCCATGTCTTCCCTGGACCGGAAACAAGCATCCTAGGACCGGTTTCTGGCATTCCAGCCGTCATCAGCCAGGCTTGCTTGAATCCAGTGGCAAAGTGAGCAAGGGACCCACGTCTGGGCATACCCCGCCAACTTAGGGCGAACAAAGCGATACAAAAGGGGATGATGGACGGAACGTTTGAGCCAATCAAACACTCACCCCCAGTCAACTGATCTGGGTTTAATCCATCATCATTCTTTAGCTCACTCCACCACCCCAGTTCAGACATGGCCATATGCAAATCAGTCTGACCCTGTGCCTCATGGGAACAGTCCAGCCCGAACTGCCAAGCCATGTCTTCCCTGGACCGGAAACAAGCATCCTAGGACCGGTTTCTGGCATTCCAGCCGTCATCAGCCAGGCTTGCTTGAATCCAGTGGCAAAGTGAGCAAGGGACCCACGTCTGGGCATACCCCGCCAACTTAGGGCGAACAAGCGATACAAAAGGGGATGATGGACGGAACGTTTGAGCCAATCAAACACTCACCCCCAGTCAACTGATCTGGGTTTAATCCATCATCATTCTTTAGCTCACTCCACCACCCCAGTTCAGACATGGCCATATGCAAATCAGTCTGACCCTGTGCCTCATGGGAACAGTCCAGCCCGAACTGCCAAGCCATGTCTTCCCTGGACCGGAAACAAGCATCCTAGGACCGGTTTCTGGCATTCCAGCCGTCATCAGCCAGGCTTGCTTGAATCCAGTGGCAAAGTGAGCAAGGGACCCACGTCTGGGCATACCCCGCCAACTTAGGGCGAACAAGCGATACAAAGGGGATGATGGACGGAGCGTTTGAGCCAATCAAACACTCACCCCCAGTCAACTGATCTGGGTTTAATCCATCATCATTCTTTAGCTCACTCCACCACCCCAGTTCAGACATGGCCATATGCAAATCAGTCTGACCCTGTGCCTCATGGGAACAGTCCAGCCCGAACTGCCAAGCCATGTCTTCCCTGGACCGGAAACAAGCATCCTAGGACCGGTTTCTGGCATTCCAGCCGTCATCAGCCAGGCTTGCTTGAATCCAGTGGCAAAGTGAGCAAGGGACCCACGTCTGGGCATACCCCCGCCAACTTAGGGCGAACAAGCGATACAAAAGGGGATGATGGACGGAACGTTTGAGCCAATCAAACACTCACCCCCAGTCAACTGATCTGGGTTTAATCCATCATCATTCTTTAGCTCACTCCACCACCCCAGTTCAGACATGGCCATATGCAAATCAGTCTGACCCTGTGCCTCATGGGAACAGTCCAGCCCGAACTGCCAAGCCATGTCTTCCCTGGACCGGAAACAAGCATCCTAGGACCGGTTTCTGGCATTCCAGCCGTCATCAGCCAGGCTTGCTTGAATCCAGTGGCAAAGTGAGCAAGGGACCCACGTCTGGGCAGACTGATTTGCATATGGCCATGTCTGAACTGGGGTGGTGGAGTGAGCTAAAGAATGATGATGGATTAAACCCAGATCAGTTGACTGGGGTGAGTGTTTGATTGGCTCAAATGTTCCGTCCATCATCCCCTTTGTATCGCTTTGTTCGCCCTAAGTTGGCGGGGTATGCCCAGACGTGGGTCCCTTGCTCACTTTGCCACTGGATTCAAGCAAGCCTGGCTGATGATGGCTGGAATGCCAGAAACCGGTCCTAGGATGCTTGTTTCCGGTCCAGGGAAGACATGGCTTGGCAGTTCGTGCTGGACTGTTCCCATGAGGCACAGGGTCAGACTGATTTGCATATGGCCATGTCTGAACTGGGGTGGTGGAGTGAGCTAAAGAATGATGATGGATTAAACCCAGATCAGTTGACTGGGGTGAGTGTTTGATTGGCTCAAATGTTCCGTCCATCATCCCCTTTGTATCGCTTTGTTCGCCCTAAGTTGGCGGGGTATGCCCAGACGTGGGTCCCTTGCTCACTTTGCCACTGGATTCAAGCAAGCCTGGCTGATGATGGCTGGAATGCCAGAAACCGGTCCTAGGATGCTTGTTTCCGGTCCAGGGAAGACATGGCTTGGCAGTTCGTGCTGGACTGTTCCCATGAGGCACAGGGTCAGACTGATTTGCATATGGCCATGTCTGAACTGGGGTGGTGGAGTGAGCTAAAGAATGATGATGGATTAAACCCAGATCAGTTGACTGGGGGTGAGTGTTTGATTGGCTCAAATGTTCCAGTCCATCATCCCCTTTTGTATCGCTTGTTCGCCCTAAGTTGGCGGGGTATGCCCAGACGTGGGTCCCTTGCTCACTTTGCCACTGGATTCAAGCAAGCCTGGCTGATGATGGCTGGAATGCCAGAAACCGGTCCTAGGATGCTTGTTTCCGGTCCAGGAAGACATGGCTTGGCAGTTCGTGCTGGACTGTTCCCATGAGGCACAGGGTCAGACTGATTTGCATATGGCCATGTCTGAACTGGGGTGGTGGAGTGAGCTAAAGAATGATGATGGATTAAACCCAGATCAGTTGACTGGGGGTGAGTGTTTGATTGGCTCAAATGTTCCGTCCATCATCCCCTTTTGTATCGCTGATGGCGTCTTGATCGTAGGTGGTGAGTCCTCAAGTTCTCCCTTAATCCTCTCCTAAATGCATTCTAAGTCCAGGCAGGGCTCTCAGCAGTGGTCGGTTGTTGTGAGTGAAATGGTCCGGGTCCGATGTACGGGACCGAAGGCTAAAGGAGGATTTTTGCTCAACGAGCAATCCTCAGCCATGGAGCTCCCTTCTCGGGCTCCTCACCATCCGGCGGCCATCTTGCGTGTTGATATTGAAGATAGTGGATTGATCAGAATGTTTAGGAAGACCTGGTAGAAGTCTTTCATGTAGCCTTCTGTGTCTGGCACCGGATATGACTTCATTTTCTTTGTATCTATCTTAAACATTCTCTGGTTTTATTGGTCAATTGAGGTCAGCGCGTACCTCTTCTGGGATTTTAGAACTGACAGAGAATCCATAAAGCTCCACATTTCCTTTTGCTTTTCTGAACCCTTCACGAACACCCAACTATAACAATCTCTGGACAAAGTCTGCTTGTCTACTTCCACCCCCAGCTAATCTATATTCACTTTTTTGCATTTTTGTACAGCACGAACTCAGCCCAAGGGTATTGGAGCACCATTTACATTACACAAGGTCATATTCAGTGATTTGCCAAGACTCACAGGATGTTGAGCCAATGCCAGGACTTGAACCTGGTTTCCCTGTTCCAAAGTCGACAACTCTGGCCGTAATGCCACATCCTCTTCACTTCTGAGCCCCCTCACATGGTTGGTTTAATGTGACCCTTAGGCTTTGTAGCCAAAGTCTCAGAAGCATTAAATGCACAATTTGTCTTGAGGATGCTCATTTACCCTTTAAGCATATCTATTTTTTGTGACAACTGCCCAGAGCTGTACCATGTATTGCATTCCCAACTCAGCCAATTGAACCAGCCATGTATGCACCGAGATTTTTCTCAATCTTTTACTATGGACAGCTATGGCTATAATGTGTCCGCTAGGGATATTATTATTAAGGACTGCCTTAGCTGTGATGGAGGCTCTGAGATCCCCTGGCTTGCCAGTGTGGAATATAGCCTGCGTGTGGTCAACTTACTGAAGGCATTTACGGACCCAGAGACACACCTTAATGTTAATACAAATCAGTTACGCAGGTCCTGTATGACCTAGCTGACTTTGAAAGAACGTTAATAGAGAGGCGGAAGACGAGTGTGGCTGTCTATATGAATTCTGTAGCTCTATGTCAGATCGCAGGATACATGACCAAACCAATGAGGCACTGGGAACAGAGTTTACTGTTCCGCTATAGGGCAGGCACACTGAAATATATGCTAAGTTTCCCATTGGGTTTTAACTCCAATCTTGATTCCCTGCCATGCCCCTGCGATGGGAAGTCTGGTCAAACGATGATGCATTTTACATTTTTCTCTGAATACTCTGCCATGTACTCAAGACATTTTCTGCTTCCCTTTTTAAAAGAACGTCATATTCGCGATCTCAAAGAAGCCCTAAATGTATTTTTCCAGCTCATGGATGACGAAGTGGCAATTGATTTAAGTGCACTATTAAGGGCAGTGGTACAATCTCGTGGGTCTATAAATACTGTGTAGACTTGCTTCAATGTTTGATGTATCACTAGTCTGCTATTTTGTGGGAGATAACCTTTTAGGCGACTGTTTTTATGCAATTGTTTTTACTGCATATGTATTTTATTGTGTGTATCTTTGCACTTTTATGTATATCTTGGTGTTCCAATAAAGTTTTTGAACTTGAACATGAATTCAGCAAGTTGAACCAGCTATGTGTTCACAGGGATTTTTCTCAATCTAATTCTATGGACAGCTATGGCTATAATGTGTCCGTCCCTTCGCTATGGCATCCCAATTAGTAGCAGGTGTGGTCAGATGCTTGTTATTAATTTCGAGAAAGAATTCTATTATTTTACCAAACTCTGAACAGTGGGCGAGGCTTCAAGTACATCATCTTTAAATCTCTAGCAAAGGGATCCTCCTCTATGGACACCTAGGTCCTGTGCTATCCCCACCGCCGCACAGTCAGAGATTGCTATATTCTCCATGTGTGTCCCCTCTATATCACTTGGTACCCTATTGGAGATAAAAATGTAATCCTGTGGGTATGTGACAATAGGGAGTAACCTTGTTCATCGCCATGAGAGGAATGATGCACATCCACAAGTCCTGTTTCACACATGATCCTTTTTAAGTCCATACTTGCTATCTTATCCAGCCCAATCTCTGCCCTAGGTTGATCTAATACAGTGTTTCAAAATAAATAATACTTCTCGCTAACAGACACCCCCTTTTCTCAAAAAAGTAAATCAGGAATTACCTCTGCCGAAAACTGAATGCGAATATGCTGGCTAAATTGAGTAGCCTGTTACGTATGTTAGCCTTAACTATTATATACCTCTGTACAGGATCCTTCCACTTGCATATTAGAGTCAAGGAATTGTTAATTAATATTGCAACCCCTTCTGCCATAGTGAATGCTGAAGCTCAGAACTGTGGCTGAACATCTCTATGGGAAAGCCTGACTAGTTTGTAGACCTCATATGTTGCCAAAAGTTAATTTGCTTAGAATTCAAAACCCTCATGTTTAAAGATCTATGGCACACTATGGTAACAACATGGTACCATTAAGCTTAATGACTTCACATTCCTATACCTTACACCTCTCTCGGGTGGTATTGCCATC
Organism: Calotriton arnoldi; assembly: GCA_963921515.1. NCBI lineage: Eukaryota > Metazoa > Chordata > Amphibia > Caudata > Salamandridae > Calotriton > Calotriton arnoldi. Next base: position 1,360,599 of record CAWUFW010000091.1, read on the forward strand.
CTAGGCTCCCCTCAACAAAAGTAACATTAAAACCAACAACAGAACAATCTTGTGATGCCACCATCCCATTCTAAACAGATGAGGTCCAATGCCTTACCTAAACTACCCATGAACAGGCAATCGTGAATTAAGGCAATATGATCATTCAAAACCAACTTACCTTCTCAAGCATCTATATATTTATTTTATTTATAAAGTTTTGTATAGCGCGAACATGATCCGAGTGGGTATTAGATCGCTTTACATGACAGGAAGTAGAGTAACAATTGGACTGGTAAACAAAGGACACATGCGCGAGAAACAAACATATAAGAAAGTAAAATAGAATAAAAGGCTTGGTCTCCATTAAAGTCAGGAATAAGATGGTCAATCATCATAAAGAGGTTAGTATGGATACATTTTCATAGGCACAGATATATTGTTTTAGGGTAAAAACGTAGTCAGCGGAAAAGATTTTGCTTCTCTTTTGAAGGAGGCGGTAGAGGAGATTAGGCGAACGTCCGGTGTTAGAGAGTTCCATATCTTAGGTGCAATAACCGAGAATGCTCTGGCACCCATTTTCTTTTTGTGGGTTTGTTGGGGTTTCAGAAGCAAGGTGTGCGCAATTTTCAGTTGGATTCTTGCTTCATACGGTAGCCAGTTTAAGGATTATAGGGCCGGGGAGATGTGTGTGTTTCTTTTTGTTCCGAGAACAAGTCTGGTTGTCGCGTTGTGGGAGGCTCTTAGAGGGGCCAGTTAGTATCGAGGTAAGCCACATAGTGTGGCACTACCATAATCCAGTCTGGGCAGTACAAGAGCTTGGACTGCTTGTTTTAGGTCTTCGTGTGAAAGGTAGGGTTTAAGTTTCCGCAGAATGCTCAGTTGGTAGTTCGCTTCTTTGGTGGCTGCTCTAATGTGATCCTGCATATTCAGATGTTTGTCTAATGTAATAACCAAGGATCTAGCAGAGTCTGTGATGTGAGGCGAGCATTTGAGGGCTGCAAGATGTTTCAACAAAAGATCAATCTTGGGGATGTTATTCGGTGGAGAGATGAGAAGAAATTCGCTTTTAGCAACGTTTCGTTTGAGGTGGTTATCCGTGAGCCAGAGATGTATATTTTGTAAGATGGAATTGAGGGATATAATGTCCTCTGGGGAGACGATTTTGAGATACAGCTGAGTGTCATCAGCATAAATATGGTAATGGATTTTAGCAGATTTTATGTGGTTTGCCAGTGGTTCCAGGAATAAGTTGAAGAGAATGGGTGAGAGAGCAGATCCTTGAGGAATGCCAAGAGTGATCGCGTGGGGATTAGACAGAGATTGATTCATTTTGACTCTCAGGAATCTGTTTTGGAGGATTAAGGAGAACCATTGTAATATGACCCCTGATAGGCCCATCCTTTGTTCCAGTAGTTTCAGTAGACTATCATGTTTGACCGGATGTATGACAATACCACGCATGCATTACATCGCATGCCATTAGATCGCGGTTTTAACAACGCAAGTCATTACAACGACTTGCGTTGGAGGGCGCTGGACTTAGGAGTAGTTTAATTTACTATTCCAACTCCAGCGTACGTACAGTAGGGAAGGTGTTTGATAGTAATTTAAACTACTCCTTGTCCTATAGCGCCCTCCAGTGCAAGTCGTTGTAACGACTTTCGTTGTAAAAACCGCGATCTAATGGCATGCGATGTAATGCATGCGTTCTAAAGGTTGTTTCCCGTTTGACCATGTCAAAGGCAGCTGATAAATCAAGCAGTATCAGAAGACATGATTCATTTCGATCCAGCATTTTTATTATGTCATCCACAATATGAGTAAGTGCAGATTCAGTGCTATGATCTTGACAGAAACCTGATTGGTGTTGATCAAGGAGTTGATAGTTGTCTGTGTGTTTGCAGAGTTGGCTTTGGACACATATTTCTAAGAGCTTTGCAAGAGTAGGGATATTGGAGATGGGTCGGAATTTATTAGGGTCAGAGCAGTCTGCCTTTGGTTTTTTTAAAGTGGGGATTACTTGTCCTACTTTTAGGCAGTCAGGGATAGTGCCTTGACGTAGTGAGGCGTTTACAATCTTGGTCCATAGGGGAGAATACAGGCTTTGATCTCTTTGAATATGAGCGGAGGTAGAGGGTCAGTGAAGTGATTAGATGGGTTTAAAGAAGAAAGAACGTTGTACATGTCATGTTCGCTGATTGTGGAGAAGGTGTTTGTGATGGTTTGGGACCATCAGACGGCAGCGACCAATCCAACATGGCCGCCGCCGTCGAACAACCAGGAAGTAGGGTCAGCGGTCTAGCTGACACGCTACGTCGGGCGGACGTGGCCACTGAAGAAGGCTGGTGGGAGGCGAAAGCAGGGTCTGGCGGATCCGAGTGGAGTTCGGAAGGAGGAAGGACTACGCGACCGGGACCAGAGGAAGAGTGGAGCGCGAACGTCAGGAGTCACGCAGAGGAAGAGGCCGGCGCCTGGAGCAGAGACGAGAAGACGCGGGACGACCACAACAACCGGGAGGAAGAAGGAGAGGACAGAGGCCACTCGAGGAGCACTGCACACGAGACCACTGCTTTCCCCAAGGACGAGGAGGCTGGGTCTTCCATCACCAAGGCCCAGGAGGGTCGTGGGAGCAGGCAAGTGCCAAAAGCATGCACTGTATTGGTTAAAGGGTTGTGGGCACGTTTAAAGGGCACCAGGGAGTGAGCACTTACATCCCTACACTAGGCACCCACAACGATAGGGCTCTGGTGGTGGTGCACTTCTCCCTTCCCCTTCATTTAAAAAAAGGTACAACAGTAGTCTGAGCCTTTCCTTTTTTATTTTTTTTTTCTCTGGGTCAACGCTCGCCTGACAATCCGGGAAGAACCCAAGAGTACAGATACCAGAGGAGCCAAGAACAAGCATCCAACCAGCGAAAACCCCCTTCCCCAGAGACTTAAAATACGTACTGTTTCGAGTGTGTGCTATCAACATACTTAACGCAATAAAAAAATAGAACAGAAAAGCACACCTTCCGTGTATCCGACCTGCCTAAAAAGAGGGGTGGGAGGTCCGGGGCGGGAGCTCAAGACCACAGTGTTCCAAGAGGCATTGTTTTTGGAGGGGTGCCAGGATGGTTCACTCCCTTCCGTATACTGGGAGGTGTATGAGAAACTGAATGAGGTAGCCGGTAGTAGTTCCTCCGCTAGTTGTAGTTTGTTCTCTATCTTTGTGGTTTTTTCCTTGAAGAAGGCAGCCATTTCTTCGCAATTTGGAAGGGTGCTGGATCCGGAGTCTAACGGGTTTGATGTGTTGAGTGATTGCTGCTTGACTATTTTAAATAGGTTTTTGGGCCTATTTCTGGCTTGGTCAAACTGTGCTCTAAAACAAGTAGCTTTCACTTGTCTTATTCTTCTGTTGTATGTGTTCCTCATTGTTCTTAAACGTTTTAGAAGTTCCAAGGATGGGGAAGGTCTTCAAGCTCTTTCCGCTATTCTTAGATTTCATCTTTTGGTGTTCAAGTTGTCGTTGATAGATCAAATTTATTTATTTATTTATTTTTTTAAATTTTATTAGGACGTCAAACACAGAAAATACAATGTGACATATACTCACATAAAGAAAAAAAAGCACCATATCCGATGACCAAATTTTAGATTTTTACCCCCTCACCCCGGTGGATCCCCACAAGAAAAAATTACACCAGAACTAACATGGGGGTACTTCCCATTATAGTAGCAATTCATCCTTATTTAACCATTTAGTTAAAGGTTCCCAAATATTTTCCCCTTTTGCCCTTGCCCTACTTCCCCTTCTCCTAAACACAGAAATCTCCCAGTTATAAATAAATAATAATTTACTAAACCAAACATGTATCGAAGGAGGATTCGGATCAAGCCAGACCGTGGCCAAACAAAGCCGCAATACAGCCATTGCTAGATATACCATTTTCCTGTCGGCTTCCTCCATTTCTTGATTGGAAATCCCTAACAAGATGACCTGGGGGGTCAATGGGACAAGATATCACCATATAAATTCTAAACGCTGTTCGATTTTAGCCAACAATTGAGAGAGGCCAGAACAAGTGGCAAACATATGTGTACTGTCTGCGGCCAGCAACCCACACCGAGGACAATGTATCCCCGAGGTCCCCCCCCATCGATGAATACGCGCCGGAGTTATATATAAGTTGCACCATGTCTTGTAACATTGTACCTGCAGATTTGCTGAAATACATGCCGTTTGACTAAACAAAAGGGAATCTTCACATTCACCCTGCCCAGCTTGTAAAATCGTTTGTCATCTATCAAAATGTTTGGCTAAATCATCACCCATCTTCCCATTTACAAGTTTATATAAAGAAGATGTTGTAGATTGGCCCCCGTTAATCAAGTCTAATAGAGGGATTCGGTCCCAATTATTAAGTCTTTTAGTGAGGAAGTCCCTTATCTGTAAGTATTTTAAAAAATATTTATTCTCAATCCCGAATCTCTCTTTGATAGCCTCAAAAGTAAGCATTTCAGCATTAGATATAAGATCCCCTATACACTGAATACCTTTCTCAATCCAATTTTTGAAATAGACATCTTGAAATATTTCCGGAAGTAGAGTATTGTTTACTAGAGGGGAATATAAATGTAGCCGCCCAATCCCGAACTTTTTTCTAACAGCTGTCCAGACCCTATAAGCACCAAGCAGAACCTTGAATTTGACCCTCTTAAAATAGGCAAAATCTATATGGTGCATAAGGAGTCCCCTGGCTTCAATCCCATAGATTAGGTGGTAGATCGAAATTTCCACACATCCCGGATTTCCCCCATTTAACAGTTCCCCCATCTGTTTCAGCGCGGTTGCCCAATAATAAATTTGAAAGTTAGGGACAGACCACCCTCCCCTGTCTCTGGGTAGAGTCATATATCTAAGAGCCCTTCTTGGGCGCTGTCCAGCCCATAAAAACCATGAAACTAACTGGTCTAGCTTCTGAAACCAAATTTTTTTTATATCTAAAGGAATTGCTCTAAAGCAATATAAGATTTTGGGCAGGAATATCATTTTGACAACATTGCTTCTACAAATTAATGTCAAATGTAAGTTGTTCATTCTTCGGGAATCTGATTTGATTTTTTGTAATAATGGTTTCAGATTAATATCAACAATATCTTCAGATTTGGAACTTATTTCTATGCCTAAATATCTGGCACTTGCGACTATCCGCTGATCCACTAATGTGACTTTATCATTAATAACAATTTGAGTTTTACTATCATTTAAGTGATAGCCAGAAATCTTACCAAATTGCGATGTTAAAATATTTATTTCATCTAGAGCCAGGCGGGGAGCAGCTGTTATAATGGCTAGATCATCCGCGTAGCCCAAAATTTTGACGTCTCCCCCTCTAGCATGGACAGGTTGGATTATTTGGTCTTCCTGGATCTTCCTAATTAAAGGGTCAATGTAGATGGCAAATAACAAGGGGGAACACGGACAGCCTTGTCTCGTTCCTCGCATTATGTTGATTACCCCCGACTGTTCTCCCATCAGAGCAATTTTCGCAATTGGATCTTTGTACATACTTTGGATTGCTCTTATAAATCCTTTCCCTTTACCATAATACTTCATAACAGCCCATAAAAGGCCAGGAGACCCTATCGAATGCCTTTTCTGCATCTAGCAGAATTAAGGCCATAGGGTCTCCTGTAACCTTGGTATAATCAAACAATGTTATTGTCCGACGAATGTGGTCAATAGTTTCCCGACCAGGCACAAAGCCATGTTGCTGGGGAGATACCATTTTTTTAATGACTAACGCCAATCTATTTGCAAGAATCTTGGAATAGATTTTTATATCGCTATTTATCAGAGTAATGGGCTGATATGCCCCTGGGTCGGTCGCCACTTTCCCTTTCTTTAGAAATATAACAATCTTTGCAGTTCTCCAAGACTCTGGAGGTGTGTCTCCGCTCTGTACCAAACGAAACATCTCAAGCATTGTTGAAGCCAGCTGTGTTCGAAAGATCTTGTAGAGTTCACCTGGTAAAAAATCAGGCCCAACAGCTTTACCTGATGGAAGTGAATCTATAGCACGGAGTATTTCTTCCAGACTAATCGGAGCATCCAAAATATCCCGATCTGAAGAAGTCAATTGATTCAATTTGACCGCCTTGAGATATCTCTTAATTTCAACTTGTATCCTACAGTTATCACTTATATCCTCCAGATATAACTTCTGATAAAATTTCTGAAAAGCCAAAAGAATTGCTCCTGCATCGGTTACTAAACCAATATCTGGATCTAAAATACCTGTGATCCGAGTTTCGGCCTCTTTTTCTCTAGTCCGAACAGCTAACATGTGACCCACCCTTTCATTGCTCTCATAAAGCTTAGACCGCCAGGCTAAATAGCTACCCGCTGATTTAGCAAATGAAATTTCAGTTATGGCAGATTTCGCGATTGTAATCCTAGTTTGAGCTGTTTCGGCCTCCCCACCCTCCGATAATACCTTAACGAGGTTAGTCTCAGCTTTCCCCAATGCTTCATACAGCTCATTGATCTTATTCCTCTCTTTCTTCTGAGTCTCCCAACCAAACTGCGTAGTCTCACCCCTGATCCCTGCTTTAAGGGTATCACAAACATTCTGAATACCCGTGCTTCCCATATTCTCCTTTAAAAATCTAGTGATCCACATTGCCATATGCTCTATATAGGAGTTGTCACTTAACAAAGCCCTGTTAAAAGTCCAACTGGTTACTTGTTTCTTACATTTAATATTCACTTCAAGTACAAGAGGGTTATGGTCAGACATTACCCTGGGAAACTTAGTAATTTTACTGCCCTGCACCAGACATTGAGAAATGAAAAAGTAATCCAATCTTGCATGAGTTCTGTGCGGAGCAGAGAAATAAGTAAACCCTGGGTCATTACCCTCTAACTGTGCCCACATATCTACCAGCCCGTGCAACTCTTTCAATTGGGAAAGAGACTTGAAAACTTTCGGTTTCCGCCCTTGATATATTATTTCAGGGTGATTAGATACCACACAGCCCAAATTTATATTAAAATCACCACACAATATAATCGGGGATGGCCAACCCACCAGTTCTAAACTCAACCAATTATACAATTCAGGATCATCTAATACCGGTCCATAAACGGAACATAATGTGAACATGCTGTTGTCGATTGAACATTGTATAATTGCCCATCTGCCATATTTATCGGAGAAAGAACGAGTAAAGTTGGCCATACCCTGACGTGCAAATATAGCTACACCTTTAGTCTTAGCCTCCTGCTTTGTCCATGAAATTAATTGAAACCCATCAAGCTCCATGATTTTATTTCTACTAGCTTCTATGTGTATTTCTTGGAGGCAGATAATATCTGCCTTCAAGATTCGAATGTCTTCCTTTATCCTACGCCTTTTTACAGGGTCATTTAATCCACAAATATTAATGGAGGCTATCCTAATACACCCCATTATAGATGGCGAACAGATCTAAATACATTATATCCCTAATCCTCATAAGAAACACATCAGAGCAATCCAAACCTACACCACATGAAGTCCCCTTTTTCCCACATAGGATCCACCTCCCTCGCCCCCACCCATCCCCCCCCCACACCCCTCACTAAGGCAAAAAAGGTCCTCAGACCCTTGTGATGCCTCCCGCGTTCCAATGTGCGCCCCCTGTCACTCCCCGACCTATCTAGAAAAAACCACACAAAAAAAGGAACCCAGCCCAAATGAGATTTAAAACAACCCAAAAAAGCAGTAATCACCAATATGCAAACAATATACCACATCACTATGCTTCCACCCTACTCTCTTAAGAAGACAAAAGGAGAAAACCCAAAAATCCCAAACTCAGTCAGCCACCAGTCACCTCCTTTAGATAGTTTTCCGCCTGAATCTCGGAAGTAAAAACCCTAACCCTCCCCTGGTAAATAACTTTCAACTGAGCAGGGTTCATCAAGTACACTTCACATCCAAGTTTTTGGAAGGGGCTGATCAGCTGCCGTAGCCGCCATCTTCTCTCCACTGTTGTGTGGCAAAAATCTGGCCGCACAAAAAATGTCTGCCCCTCGGCTGATTTTTTTGCGTCCGGTCTTGCCTTTTCAAATATCGCCTGCCGCAATAGAAAGTTCCCAAAAAAAATTAAAATTGCTCGGGGCTTTGGGTTAGGGCCAAGATTACTTTTTACCATTAGGGGAAATCTATGTACTCGCTGGATCTCTGCTTCCCAGTTCCAGTGTGATAGTTCCGGAAAGGCAGATTTAAAAAGCTTTAGCACAAATCCTCGTACATCGCTCCCCTTGGCTTTCTCTTCAATACCCAGCAGACGTAAATTGTTTCTCCGCTGCCTATTTTCGGATTCTTCCAGTTTCCACAAAATGTCCATCATTCTAGCGTCATTTGCAGTTGTTTTTTGCTCAGTACTTTCCAAACCGGCCTCCAGTCCTACTACACGTTCTTCCAGGGCAGTAGTTCTTGCTACAACCTCCGAGCAGGCTTTTGTTGTTTTGCGAATAGCGCCCTGGATTTTTTTAGTCGCGAGTTGTGCTCTTTTATGCTCCTGACGAGCCTCTACTTGCATTGCCTTAAGCGTTGCGTAAATTAAGCCAATTGAAGGGACCGGTTCAGGTTTACTATCAGAAACCCTGAGATCTTCCTCCTGAAATCCAGGCCCTTGCCCCCCCTCAGCTGCCAGATTGGTAGTGGAATAGTCCCATTGAAGGTGCTCGTTAGTATCTGAATGAGAACTTTCGTGCCGTGAGCCCTCGAGACTTTTCTTTCTAGATCGGTTAGCTCGATTAGTAGCCCTCCTTAAGGTGTCTGCTGTCGTAGGGGGGCTATCGCTGTCATCCCCCGAGGCATCAATATCCGCATCAATATCCGTATTGTCAGGATCACTAGCATTGTTAAGGTCGGATTCTTCTGCCAGTGAAAAAAAGTTTTCTCCATCTGGAGTACCGGGCACTATATCCCCCAGTTCCTGCAGCTCACCGACACACTCGCTGAGGGCTAGAGTGGCAGTTACATCTGCTCCCCCCTCCTGTTCCCTCCTTTTGGATATTCCTGCTACCACCCCTGTTAGGGCGTTTAAAACCTCTGGAACATTAGGCAGGTTGCTAGTCTCTACAATACTGAGGGGGTCCGATGTAGCGATCCCTGTCATATCCGATACACTGTTGTAAACTGTGTTAGTAACAGTACCAGAGCCTATGCCTGTGTTTTTCAATTTGTTTGGTATTTTCTCCAACAGCGGCTTGACCTGTTTACCGCTTACCGGCTTGCCGAAGAACATCCCTGGGACCGTCGGTGTCTTCCCTCTCACAGCCCCGTCTGAAGAGTACCGTTCGCTCCCAGGAGTCCCGTTCTTGCTCCCCACCCTCTCCACTCTCTCCTGAGTGGGAGTGTGAGCCGCCTCAGACGCCTTCGGGACAGGCAACTTTTTAGGCACCACAACCGCCTTAGAGGAGGTCGCTCCCTCCCTTGGAGCAGCTCTCCGTGGAGCCATCCTGTTTTGGCTCGCGCTCTCACTCAGCTGCTTGCTCCCGGCAAACCACGCCCGCCAGGCCCTCAGGTACGTCCGACTTCGCAGAATGCTGACACCGAGCCTAGCTGCACGTAGCCACAAGTTGTATAACTCTTGCAAAATAATCATCCGGGATGGAAGAGGTTGCGATTCCGTTTCCTCTATACTCTTGAAACTCAACTGGGCATTAGCTCCGCAAAATACCGATCAAAGACCACAGCGGTCGGGGAGTGACACTCGCACAGGTCACGCAGCCGCCATCTTGCCCCTCAATAGATCAAATTTAATTGTCTTACCACAATGACCAGGCACCATCCTCTATTCCAGCCAACGAAGAAAAATGTTGCAATGCATCAAGTAATACCGCTGTGTGCTTGACCAACACATCACTAAGAACAACACTGCTAAAGATTACCCCCAACCCTGCTTTCCACCTCAAATGCACTAAAATCGTTAACATCTGAGAAGCTTTAACGACTTGTTAAAAGTACCTGGGTTTAGTCATCTTTGTTGGACTAATTCTTCTTTTCACTTTCCCTCCTATCCGTTCAGTGTTCCAAACCTTTGTGACCTCTTCAGTTGTCTCTTGCATGCTTCCTCCTTGAATCATCTTCTCTTCTTTTTCGTCTTCTTCTGTCAGGCCTAGAAGCCATTCCCCTTCAAACACTCTTATTATTGTGACTTTCTTGCCTGTCCATCGGAGTTGTAACCCAATTGGACACGTTTATCAGTAATTGGCCCTTACATTCGCACTTTCCTCATCAGCCTTTATTTCAAGGTATATTAGGACCTCGAAGTCCCAAGTTCTGTCTGTACTCTTCACACTCATGCGCCCAACACAGTGTATGTGTTTAAAGGGCAAGTGTAAGTTGGAGTCCTTCTTCAGGACTAGTCTAAAAAGCTCCATGATCAGTATCTTCCTTTAAATTGTGTATGTGCACATTGTTTATACATGTGCGGTTCTCCAAGTCTTCACATTTATCACTGTAGGCACAGTCATTGTCATACGATTCAACCAATTCTTGCAGCAGTTACAAGTTTGCTTTGACTCTTTCACATCCAGCCTGAGACCCGTAATATCTCTGTAAAAGTCAAAGCACAATATTTCAAGGGGTTCAGCCATGGTTTTATCAAACTCCTTCAGTGTCGGCAGATATTAAGCGAGGTCTTCTTTAGTGAGATGTGAAAACAGCATTGGCTGGTCCTTTTTCCCTTCAAGCATTGATCCCTGTGCTCTGATTCAGACATCAAGTCATCACGCAAGGTGAATCATCAGATTCCCCTTTCTATCGGATGCCTGGGTATCCCTGCACTGCAGGCTCAGAAATGAGGGCCCCCTTGTCATAGATACATGTGCTCAGTTTCCTGGTTGCCTTACTCTCATTTCCACGCGCTCTAAGATGACTGCATTGCAAAGGCTTCACTCCAACCCTGAGAAGGATCAGCATGTAACTTTATTCTGACTGCAAGTGCCATTTTGAGGAATTTGCTTGGAGAAATGCCCCAGATTTCACTACCTGGTCACTCAAACTTTTAGCTCAGCATTCCCCAGCAATCTCCCACTGGCAGCTCCAAGGAAGACAGAGAGAGACGCTGGAGCGAGAGCTATGAAGGAAGCTAGTAGAGAAATGGATAACTTCCAAAAGCCCTAAAATTGATAGGTGTCATGCACCAGATGTCCCAGATGTCCCACAACCTGTCGCTCAGGAACTCTGATGTAGAAATCTTTTCTTGGAATTGACATAACTTCTGGGCCATGTGACAAAGATGTGACATCACCCCAGAGCTCTGAACCAGGAAGGCTATGTAAGAAGGAGGTGACTTTTTCAATGAATTCTCCCTCCAGGGTGTCATGTGGCCATTGGTGCCAAAGCTCCATACTCCTACATGAAAGAGATCCTGCCAACTTCATAGAGAGATGCAAACGAATATGTGACGTTACAACGTGATCAAAATGATCGCGCTACGTTACATCGCAGTTTTTGCAACGCAAGTCGTTTACAACGACTTGCGCTGGAGGGCGCTGGACTTAGGAATAGTATGATTTACTATTCCAGCACCAGTCTACGTACAGTAGGGAAGGTGTTGGAATAGTAAATCATACTATTCCTTAGGTTAGAGCGCCATCCAACGCAAGTCGTTGTAACGACTTGCGTTGTAATACCCGCGATGTAAAGGCATTGTGATGCAATGCCCGCGTGGTAATGGATGTCTCCCGATGCAAACACTTCGCCAAACAGATGTTCCCTACAGCTGGTGTGAACACAATTGATAAATAATTTCACAGAGCGTGAGCGACACAGGTATCCGATGGCCTAAAGATGGCCTAAAGATGTGGGCCGCAATTTCATGGGTTTTGATGAGAAACCCTGGTAGAGGTTGTCCAATATTAGCCTTAATGATGTACTGCAACTGATACCTCCTACTAAGAACTAAGAACTCCAATGGTGTTTATGTGTCGATGAGTCTGAGCAACTCTCAAGATGTTAGATTCGCCTCTGAACAAGCAGAATGTTCTGCAATGAGTAAAGATCTTTACTACTGATTTAGACTGTACATATGCATATAAAACATTTTTTAAATCCTAGGTGGTATTTATTTTTCGAACCTCAGAACTTGTCAGTAAAAACAGCCACAGGTAATAGTTAATGCAGTTATTTTTTTGTTGCTTATGCTGTTCCAAACAAATTGAATTTTCCCCCATCCTAAACAGAGACCCATTCAAGAACTTTCCTCGTTTTCAGAATATTGACAAGTTTGAAAAGGTAGCCCTGATTGTTCCTGTTTAAACATTTTGCAGCTGTGGTTGTGAATGCCTGTTTCGAACATTACCTTTATACCTTATTTTATGGTCATAAAATCAACGATCCTACGAAGAATGTGCATGAGTGTCTATAAACCTCATTCATGTCAAGAACTAGCCATCCCATACGTTTTTGTTAAAACCTCACAAACTTTATAAATTGTTAAGGCCATAGCATCGTGGCCCACATCATTGGGCCCATTCTGTTGTGAGGCCTTCTTCATTAGTGTGGTGCCACATTGCTGTAATATTTATTGATAGTGGTCCCATCAGCTGAAGGGGCATCTTTTTAACATAGTAATTCTATCCCTCTGGTAAGCTGGCAGGATCTTGTTCATGTAGGACTTTTGGGCTTTGGCAGTCACTGTGTCAGGAGCTCTATGTATCTATCTGGTACTCTAAAGAGGGATGTAATCGTCTACATCACTTTCTCAGCCATCTACAGCAGGGAGGAGCTAGAGAATGAGGGCTCTTCTGGGGGGCTTGGGTGGGTCATTCCCAGGCTAGAAGGCTTAGTGTTGTCATATCTTTGTCATATGTCCTTCTTAGGTCAGAGCTCAAAGGCGAAGTCACATCTTGGTCACGTGGCCTGGAAGTGATGTCATTTCTGAAGCAGGACTTCCTGATAGAGATTCATGGATGACATTACTTCTGGGTGTTGAGCCCTGGGCCCCAGAAATAATGCCACGTCCGGGTACAAGACTTCTGGGTTTTTACACCTTTCGCTTTTATGTTTGATGGAAGGTATCCTTTTTTTTTCACTGATGCAATCAGTTTGCAACAGATTTTAAATATTAACCTGGTTACCAAAATATGTCTTCTTCACATACTAATTCCGCCCTTCTATAAAATAAACATGTCTTTGATTCAAATCTAAAATGGCACTTTTGACACAGAACAAACAAAACCCCTTCAAATTAAACTTATTTTCACTCTCTAACTCATGATAAATTGCATCCTAACTCCAATTTCTATCACTCAGAATCACTGAATGAACCTTTGAGCACATTATGTGACATATTATACCAGGACTGCTTTGCACCATACACAACTATAGAACCAAAGGTTTTGGGGTGATGGTGGTTGTAGGAGCAGCGTGTATGTGTGTGTGATTTTTTCTAACCCTGACTGGCAGAGTAATCCTATTGGCCTGTAACTCCTGTTTCCAGCTGATTCAAAATTACAACAGGGCTCCTAATGAGGCGCTTTGTGTTTACTTTTGATGCACTAGCGCAAAACTGAATATATTTCTGGGTTTACATGCAGGAACCTCAAAGTAGCATTAACCACATGCTTTTGTATTGAAATAAGTAGAATGCTATAATGAGTTTCTTCCTTCTGTTCCATTTTGCTGACCGATTAAGTTTGTAGATTCAATCAATTAGGGGTTTGTGTAGCGTGGCTACTCACCCGTGAGGATCTCAAGGCTCTTCAGGGAACCAGATTTCCAGAAAAACTAGAAGAAAAAAAACGAAATTCGTATTTGCATCCGCCAGAACAGTAATTATGCTACTTTTTCCTATTCAAGAACTTTTCCAGGTTAACACCTGTAAAGCTGTGCTAGGCCCAGCTTTCCAGATGTAACTCTGGGAAGTTCCCTTCATTGAAAAATGCACCTCAATCCTTGAATATTGAAAGACGTTTCATAGGTAGAGAAAAAAATATTTATTCACGGAAAAGGCTATTTGAATGTCAGGAGCAGGCACACAGCAGAAGTGCCAAAGACAAATGTATTGAAGGGTTTGAAAATAATCACAAAAAGGCAGAAATACACGGTGGCGAGATAGTACTTACACATCATAACTGAAGCTGTATACCATGTGCTATCTGTGCGTCAGGAGGCAGATAATGTGCACAATAGGGCCGTATAACTTTATCTTGCAAAGGTTTTCATGTTTCCATAATACATATCTCCATTTCCACATATCCAAGAATGTTCTGTCAAAAAGCAAGCTCGCACCGTCCGATCTTAATGATACTTTGGTAATTTACTTATACACACTAATGTGCAGAATTTAAAATGCCAAACATACGCATATACAAGAAAAGGATAACTGCATGCATCACCTCTTTTATGCGGACATGCATTTTGATTTGTTTTCCAACGGGGTGAGCTGTAAACACTTGTCCTAGTGCATGCCACTATCACTAATTAATGTGCATTGTGGATGACGTCTGAGCTGAGTTGGTGTGTTCTGTTTGGTGTGTTCTGTTTAGGAGCCATTAGATGGCAGTACAACACTAAATGCACTGTTACGATATTTCTTGGTGAATCTTTCTGAGAGGCATTTTGATAACAGATAAAAACAAGCACTTGCTTAGCCAATAGGTCTCACCTTTGCGACCTTCTAAGTGTTTAGCCATGCAGCACATTATCCTGGTTGCTGTGCCACCAGGGATTGAAGAGCTATACAATTACTACACACTGGGTCATTCAGTGTGATTCAGGAATGAATGCTTGCTTCAGGAAATATTTATGGACACATTCTAAGGCTTTTTAACACACAGACAGAAAGGCAAGTGTCTCGATGCAAATCAACAGCACTATAACATTCTGTGTGCAACTGCATCACTAAAGTATTGAACTGCCTATGAAAAAAAACAGTGAAGTACTTTCCAATCCCTCCTCCCCCAGGCCTCTATTCACCAGGCACTCTTCTCCAGAGTTTTCCATTCAAAAACCTGCTCGCCCCATCTGTTTACAAGCAAGCCCCAGGCTCCACCCTCTGTCCCACCCCCCTGGGTACAGGAGCACTGAACATAGCAACAACAACAATATGCTCTCAACTGCCAGGTAGAGGGAAAATAATAAATAAACAGGGACGGCGTCGGCATCACTTAATCTCCACACACCTAAAAACAAAAAAATTAACCGGACCTTGTGTAACGTAACCAGCGCTTATGTAAAGCACTCCAACACTTTCGGATCACTTGAATTCACATTATATAATAAAAAATGTCTCACAGTCCATGGGGAGCTGCCGTGAATGTGCTTTGAAATTTGAGCTCTGAGAGGAGGATGACGAAGACAGGAAGAGGCAGCGGGGCGGGCATGCAGCAACATGAGAGGAGGTGAGAGGGACGAATGCTGCTCCCGTTTGTCAGGTAGAGAGGAAATAATGAATAAACAGGGGCGGCGGCGGCATCACTTAATCTCCGTGCACCTAAAACCAAAAAAAATTAATCTGACATTGTGTAATGTAACCAGCGCATGTAAAGCATCCCAATACCTTCGGGTCACAGCACCAAGGGCACATTTGTGTGATTTGCTTCCCCTAATAAGTTCCCCAGTCAAAGCTGATTTAACGAATAACAATTTCTGCTTTGTTAAAAATGAGATACTCGTTCCTTTAAAAAGGCACTCAATTATATTGACAACAATTTTGAATACTCTGCTGGAAACACACAAGTTTTCACTAAAAGCTCTTATTGGATTTCAGTCTGACTGTAAGAGTATATACTGCTGAAAAAATAAAAGAACAAATCATAGAGCCAAACAGAATAACTGTGTAGGTGGATAAGACACAAATTCCATATAATAAAAATGAGGCACTGAGTAGAAATGTACCCTATAAAACTGAATCTGCTGCCATACCTACCACTCCAGACATTAGACAGTGATATAGAAAAATGATCACAGGCAATAGTTTTCTAAGCCTTCAAATCTGCCTGGGCTGGAAGCTCTTTGATAGAAACAAGCAAGCCCAAGTAAGGGTACTCAAAAAGCCAACTAAGTCTGTAATATAACAAAATCTCTAACAATCAGGAGGAAATTTTATGAAAGAGGCCAAACAGTAAAAAATATTTTGAAGCTGAATATGTATTTATAATAGCATCCATAAATCAATTTGTTCTCCATTCTTGTATCTCAACCAACAATCTGCCGTTCCTATCCTTGGTTGTTACAACCAACACTTGTTTCGCAGGTGTGCTGCTTTCTCTAGGCTAAAGAATCTCACTGAAGTACAAAATAAACATAATATGCATCATTTTCTCTCTCGTTTTTTAGAGGCACTCCAATTCTTCCAATGTGCTCATTTGTTTAATATACCCCAAAACAAACAACCACATGGGAATCAGATATATATGGAGGCGGAAGCACTACTATACTCTGAAATCTTTATGCATCTCTACAACATGTAGGGTATCAGATGGAGTGTTTCGACAGCGTGCACATTTGTAAGGTCTGTGATATAACCTGTGTTCAAGTTCTCAAGAGAAAAAATTGACTGCTGGGTGGAACTACCACAACCAGACTAAAAGAAAAGCCCTTTCTACGACTGGTCACGGTCAATTGGATCCAAAATGTCATAAATTATTAAAATCCAGGGACAAAGAGTGTTGGACCTGATACTTGTCAGGTATTGTTTCCCTAAACTTTTTGCTTTTTCCGTCTGGGTTTTGTTGATTCTCTTGTGTGGCACTTTTTCGCTGTAAATACAGTGGGAAAGTGCACATGCTCTTCCTACCTGTGTTGGGAAGTGGCGCTGACTCGATGTTCTGAAACAATGGGCTGGTCTGTCATCATAGACTGGTGTGCGTGTACTGGCATCGATCATGATTAAACTCATGAGCAGCCTGCCATTGCAGGCCACTGTATGTGCGCACCCACACCTATGGTGCCCGTGATTGCGTGTGCAGCCTGCCATTGCGGCTTGTGCATGCGCACTAACACCTGTATTGGTTAAACCCTTGTTCAGTATGCTGTTGCAGACTCGGACGGGTGCACTGTCACCCCTGGCGCTGGGGACTATGTGTCCAACCTACCAATGCACGTCGGTGTGTGGACTAGTGCATGTGCGCCCAGGCAGTGAGGAATACCTGTGTGTGTTTTCACTACCTATGAGGCTTCCTCGTCCCATAGGTTAACATGGGGAAGTGGTGGTCATTGCTTCGTGCTACAATAGTGGATTGCAGGGGAGCAGCTTCATGATGTTTCCTATCAATGGATTCGCCATGCCAAACCCTTTCCAGTGGTAAAGGGGATTTTGGCATAACCTGCTTAGAAATGGCACTTATAGAATATGGACATTTCAGAGAGTCTTGTGTGCCATGGTGCCTGGCTCTGGTGGCCGCCAGTGGTCGGGGGGAGCACATCTGTGCATTCCCCAGCAACATCCATTAATCATGGGCATACCACTAGAACAACAAGACCTCTGCCATTTGAGGGCTGAATGGAATAGAATGGAGGGAGAGGTTTTGACACTAAGCCTTTAGGGGCCGGGTCATGGCCCACTAAAGATTAAGATCTGCATTCCACGGCTCCTTGGCAGACAGGCCTACAATTTAGGGGAGACATCTGTGGATCAAAGGGAAACACCTTAAACCACCCCTAACTTCAAAGACACACAACAGTGTAACTACTGATGCCATCCTTCAGCAAAGGGTGAGATATGCTGATACGCTTGTGGCGACGTGGGACTGGAGAGCCCGGACTGCATGGTGCACACTGCCAGAGGACTCTGTTGTGCACATGGAGGATTACTGCCATGTAGGGGACTTCGAGCCCCTACTGAATAGCGGCTGTCCTGGGCCGAAAATCTGCTGAAGTGTGGCACCCTGTAGTTTGCTCTCCAACGGCCCGTCGGCAGGCCTCCTGTTCTTCCGGAGATCTCAGGGACATCAAAGATCTCCCACAAGGAACCTACACCATCTACCTGTGACATCTGCAGAACGGTGACCTCTAAAGTGTCCACATTGGCTACTGAATCCCAATGGGTAGTGCGGTGTGAGTGTGGAACTAAGACTTGTGCCTGGAGACCGAATTATCTAGTGCGGAGTCCCAGAAATTTTGCCCGCATCTAAGGTGTGCAGACCCTAACACTCATAAGCTTCTTGTTGGTAGTGAGTGGATTCACCGGTTGCGGGACTACACATGGCCCGTTTCGTCAATCCTGCTGAGTCTGTCTCGTGCGACACACCCACTGCATGCTCATTGCATGCAGTGTCCGATTCACAGAGTGTGACCCTTGGAGTTGGGGCTGTACCTATAGTAGTGCCTCATTCTATCTCATGTGGCTGTGCTGAACTTGCGTCTGAGTGTGTGACCGAACTGGCCTGGTGCAACCTGTATCATCGTTCACCAGACGCTGTGTCTCATTTCCAGGGAGATACAGAATTTGCATCTCTTCTCTGTATGTGACAGAAATTGCCTGGTGCAACCCATCTCAATGTGCACCGGTCATTGTGCGTCATTTCCAGGGAGGTACGGAATTTGCAACTTTTCGTGTTCGAGACTAGAAGTGTCTGGTGCGACCCATACCAACGCGCACCAGACGCTGTGCCCGGATTGCCTGGGCACAACTCTGATCAACGTGTACCGCTAAGGGTGCTTCCTCCTATCGAGAGGCCTGTGTTACTCCCCATTCATCGGTTATTCCCCTTTGAACCTCATCGCGGCAGACCAACTGCCCTCTCCACACCTGGCCCCTCCCGAAGACATGTTGGCGACAGGTAGTAGCGAGAGAGATTGACTGGGTTGAAGGAACGCTTCTGAGAAGCGGGTCAAGAGACTGCATGACTCCATTGTGTTTTGAGACCTGTGGATGACCTTCCTGAGTGGCTGCTAAACTTCCATCTTGCTACATATCCCCACCTGCTTCCCGAGGACCCAGACTATGTGTGACTTCGGCCGCGTGTGGCCCAATATCCGTGAGGAGGGGCTGGTTATCTTCCATCTGGGGTATAGGACAATTGGGGTGAACAAGAGGGTGAAGGGAGGCTGCAGAGTGTGATCCATGGGCCTGCTGGGTACCAGTGGTACCGCATTAGGGTGCTGACTACGTATGTGTGATAGAGCGTTCTGTACGGACTTGGCTGGTACCTGTTGCACTGTATATCGGTACGGAGTGAGATGTGTGAGTGAGAGTGATCGTCAGCAGACCGCCTGTGATTCATGACACTGGCCGGCGGTGCCGCTTTATACGTTGATTTCATGCCAAAAGCACAATGTATTTGACATTGAGTTCACCCACGTGGCTCTGGCCCACGATGATGCTAAAAAAGTGTTCTCGTTTCTTGTATGTATATATTTTTGATATCGTTGTGGCCCGGGGTGTACACTACAACTGTGTGGGATTGTATTATCAGGATTGCTAGGGTGGGCCTGGGTGGACAGCGTGTTACACCGCATAAGGGTGCTCTCGCTCTCTGTGTCTGGGGGGGGTTAGATTAGGAATTGTCAACAATGTGCATACTATTGATATCCTATCAATATGCGTGGGTCTAGTACTGCTAGTAATATTTCCAAATGTGTTTTATGCCCAGAAGTATATGATGTTCATTGTATAATGATTGAAGATGTGTGTTGAATACAAACGATATTTACATAGATCCAGAGTGAAGTCTCTTTTGTGACGCTCAGTGTATTTATCACGAGTGACTGGTGTGCCTTTGCTTTACACATTGCCTCTGAGATAAGCCTAACTGCTCAGTGCCAAGCTACCCAAAGGTGAGCACAGGTTATACAGCGAGTGTAATCACCCGCCTCGCTGAGGGCATCCCTTCAGCCAACCAGAAAGTGCCAGTTCCAACAAAGAGGTATATGGGAAATCTCCCATTTTTAAATCATTGACTATACATACAGCTCTGATGCAGTAAATGATCACAAAAAAGAAATCTCTTCTCGGATAGTACTCACTCAACAAACTAAACCTCAACTGCAGTAGAGGCATATGGCATGATGGATTAACATCCCCTTTTGGCTAGCCTCAATGACAACCAACACCTGATAATTTAAGAAATAAGTACAGCTGTGACTCATCCAGCTGATCTATGACAGAACTTGGATCTTTGGGAATACAACATTTGTAGAGTACAATAATTGAAACATTCAGTAAGAAATGTTTTTTATCCTTTGTATTTTAAAAGGATTTGTTATATGAGCATGTTTTTCAAATGATTTGGGTAGAATCAATTTACTATAAAATGTGTATATTAGTACTCATTGTATTGAAGGCAAAATGATAAACATATTTCAGCTTGTATAGAGAAGACATTTCAGTTCTGTTTGAGGGTGAGTTGGACATTTTGAGTCCCTCCTTTTCTGTCTCTTGAGGTGTGGCTTGACAACGCGGCTGTTGCCAGACGTTACGAGAATATCAGAAAAAGAGGTTCAAGAAGCACTACTGAGCTTCGCTCACATGTTGATTGGGCAAAAGTTGTATGCTTATCCTGAGAAACAGTGTTTGCATTGCACAGGTTATTCTCAATACGGTAGGCCTTAGTTGGTTATGGTGAAAGCCAATAATCGATGTTGTAGACCTGATTAGTTGAATGGGAAAAGTTATGTCAGATGCCATAGATCTGATCTGCTTATTATGAAATGTTATGCCAAAGGCAGCCGGCCTGAATTATTTATTAAGAAAAACATATGTTAAGGCTAACAGGCCTTTAGGGGGATTTGCAAACATTTTACCGGGTGGCAAACACATACATTTGATGCTGCTGTTTACCCCAAGCTGGTTGCTGCTTTCTTCATTTATGTTTTTTTTTTCCTCAGCTCGTGCCCCCACCCGAATCCCACCTTGCCCACAG
This sequence comes from Calotriton arnoldi, assembly GCA_963921515.1. Lineage (NCBI taxonomy): Eukaryota > Metazoa > Chordata > Amphibia > Caudata > Salamandridae > Calotriton > Calotriton arnoldi. Next base: position 1,381,431 of record CAWUFW010000091.1, read on the forward strand.
GTATTTTGCCACCTACAACTGTAGCTCTATTTAATTACACTTTGCAGTGCACGTGGTACATGTACATCTGCAGGAATGATGGGGCACAAAGTCTGTATACCCTTTATTTATGGGGGGTTCTTATTATGGTGTATTAAAGCCTGTAACCGGATATTTACTAACATGGATTTTCACAGATCATCATAGTATACTAGGATTTTGATTACCCCCCCTTACACAAAACCTGATTTTGTTTTTGGAATGTCATTGGTTTTATGTCTAGCTTGATGACACAGCTGCCTGTGAGTGCCTACATGGTCAGCAGAAAAGATGCTGTAGGAAATTGGAATACTGGTTGAGGGTGGTGAAACCCTACTCAAGCAGCAACCACAATCCTGGTCAGGGTGAAATACAAGCAAGCCCCAAATGAACCTGTGCTCAACCCTCTGGTAGCTTGGCACAAGAGCAGTCAAGCTTAACTTAGAGGCAATGTGTAAAGTATTTATGGAACAGAAATAAAGTGAAAACACAACGCAAAAAAAACCCACACCAATTTAATAAGTTATACCAAAATGACAAAATACCAATCAGTAGAACTGGAGATATATAATTTTAGAGATTTACCTGAAAACAGTGTGTAGAAGCACAAAGTGCCAACTCTGATTATCTGGTCGCACCGGATGGGGACAAAGTCACAAGTTCAGGCCAATCGCGATGGAGCAATGGCAATGAGATGTTTGATTGTCTTTTTTGCCTCTTGTTTTGGTCCAAGAGACACTAAGGGTTAAAACGCTGAAAGGTGTAAATACCAGCCCCTCATTACACAAAGCAATTAAGTGTGACCCACTTCAGAGCATGTGGAGGTGATTTTCCCACACATCCCAGTTTCTTGTAAAAAGGGCCAAATGGGTTATTTTTAACCCTGGGCGGTGAACTCCGCTCCGATCGCAGAGTTTGTGGTGTTTTCTGCACTACGCGTTACGCGGAGATCGCAGAGTTCCAAAAAACTCCGCTTTGCGTTGCGGAGCGGAGTTTTTTCCTCGCTCGCGTTCGTCAACGTCAAGTTGGTGACCGCGAGCGAGGAAAATCAACCTCCCAGCGAGATTTTTCCTCGTTCGCGATCGTCAATATCAAGTTGGCGTGCGCGAGCGTGGAAAATCAACATCCCAGTGAGATTTCTCAACGTGGGGGGGTCAGGTTTCTCATTGCGAGTGGTCGCGTATGCTCGCGACCGCTCGCGTTGAGAAACTTCCCGTTCGCGTTGAGAAAGCTGCCGCTCGAGTAAAAATCTACTTGAGTGGCAGAAAAGGAAAGCTGGCGCTGTGCATGGTGCCGTTCGCAATGATTGCACAGTGCGGACAAGCATCCGGCACTGTGCAATCACCGCGAACTGCATTTTTCTATTATACTCCGCCGCTCGCGGAGCTCTGCGTAGTGCGACAGAGTTTTTTTTGCACTTCGCGGTGCTCCGCGTAGTGCAACTCCGCGAACTCCGCCCAGGGTTAGTTATTTTTCAACATTACTAAAGGCTAAAAAGACATAGGGGCCCATATTTACAATGAAATGGCACAGCACGGCAAGCAACTTTGCTGTGCCGAGCGATGTCATTTAAAAAACATAGGGATACGCCATATTTACAGGAATACGGCACACTCCTGTGCTCTCCCCTGCACTGGTGCTAAAACAGCAGCTGTGCGCCAACGCAGGCACCCTTGCACCAGCGATGATTGTGTTTGTGCAGGAAGGGACACCTTCCTCTAGAAAAACAATCATTAATGCCATTTTGCTCCTTCTATGTGTGCTGCAGAACGCAGCACACATAGAAGGAGCAAAAAACAAGGAGAAATAAAAGTATTTCTCCTCGTTGCTCCACTTTAACGCCTCCCCTGGAAAGGTGTTAATTTTTGGTGCTGCCTCAGATTTACCAATCCTTGTAAATCTGGGGCAGCGTCAAAAAGCCATGGGTGTTGCGTGGGAACACCCATAGCAATACCCATGGGGCATGTTTACAAGCCCCTAGCGCCACCGGTGCATCAAAAAAAGTGACCCTCCGGTGGCGCTAGGGGCTTGTAAACATGCCCCAGGGTTTATAGGCACTGCTGAAGAGAAATTATTTTGTTTCAGACTCAATGACCATTAACCAAGAGCATTCTTTCTCCGCAGCAGCAGTTCTTGCATGTGCTTAAATCAAAATTTTGTGCTCCTGTCTCGAGACTGTTTTCGTGGTATGATGGACTGAGGTTCCCATAGCCCATCTCGCCCTACAAACACCCTGCTATCCTTGAACCCACCCGAATTTCTTTTGCCTGGTGTACCTAATTCAGCCACCTCTCTGGACTTCTTCTCCTTACGTCAGGCAGCCACGAATTATAGTTTAAACTTTAAGTTCACTGATTTTCACAGTTTGCCCACTTCTTTAATAATCCTGTTCACGGTGTGTGTATGTTACAGCTTCCCCATCTGTGTTGAATGCACTGCGGTGTTGATATTTCCAACACTTCTGTTCGACATTCTCCGCTCTAAATAACTTATTTCAGCAGAGGGCATTCCTAAGACCTTCCCGTGCCTGTTATATGAGGTCAGTGTTACCTCACGCATGCATTACTAATTCGGAAAAGTTACATACTGTCAGTAGTGTGCCTCCAAGAATTTGACCAAAAACTCTTTAATGTCACTAAAATATTTCCTTAGTGTCTTCTCAGGTTTTCATTCTGTTGCACTACGCTCCTTTGCTTAACTATCTATGACATTCATTTTTAGGTCTCGCCCTGAAAGCCAGCGCTTCAGCGCTGGCTCTGGGCGAGACATTTTGTACTGGGCTTGCAGAAATGCGACCACAACTTTTGGCTGGCCTAGAGCATGCGAGTACGCGCCCAGTAACGCGCATTCCTCGCATGCTCCAGGCGCCATATGTCCTTTGTTTGCATTACCCCCTCCCTTCTCGTCAGCTTTATTGAGGCTCCTCTGCTTGCACTTCCCCTCCCTTATCCCCCCGCCCTTCTCGTCACCTCTGCTTGCATTACCTCCTCCTTTGTCCCCCCGCCCTTCTCGTCAGCTCCCCTCTGTTGTCCTCTGTGTTACTACTGCCTATAAAAAAAAATGCTTTTTATTTACAAAAAACGCCATTGCTTTGAACTTTAGTGTGCGACCCGCAGGGTAAACAGAGGTCTCCGCAGTGCATTCATTATTACCCTGAACTATTTTATTTGCTTTAGTAGTAAGGAAAATAATTCCAAGACCAGGGATCACACGGCTGGCTTCCAGGCCTTTGCTCGCACTCCCCCTCCCTTCTCGTCAGCTTTATTGAGGCTCCTCTGCTTGCACTTCCCCCTCCCTTATCACCCCCGCCCTCCAAGGCCAGGCCTTATAGCTATGCAAGGCTTGTTCAGCCTTGCTTTTTGTTTTCTCTTCCAGACTAGGTGACCCGCCACCGATGTAGCTTTCTGAGTTGCACTGTGTTTTTTTCCAAAAGGAAACAAACTGCACTAAAGGGAACAAAAAAAAGTTATTTCCAACAAAAACATGACGCCTGCAGGTATTCCTTGTTACAAAACGTTGCTGAAGCATATTTTTGCCATCCCTGCACGTGAGGCATCCACCCTACACGGTTCATGGGGCTCAAGGAGGAGGTTCTGTTTGTTCTGCGCACTCCTTTTAATTAAGAAACCATATGAATGAATTTCTTTGAATGGCATACTTCGAACTGGAGGCCTCCTAATTTTATATTTAAGAACATTAAAATAAACCGAGTAAAAGAAAATGATTTGCCCAGGGTCAAGCAGTGGAGTGAAGAATCATGATTTATAATTATTTTTTTTATAACCAAGATTAGCGAACCAAGGGTGATTCATTCTTTAAAAAAAAGCTAAGAACACGCTAGAGAATGATTATTTGCAAAATGAGCATAATCCTTCCCAGCAAGCAGCATTAGTTAAACGTTGCATTTGCAGGGTTCTCCGTGGGGCGGCTAGATGTAAGGAAGCAGGGCACACCTTAATGTTAAATGTTGGGCACCCGTGACTTAACAACTAAACTAGATTATTAGTGTTCTTACACCACAACAGACTCAGATTAATATTTAGCAAGAAACTAAATTCACAACCCTATAGTCTCTTTAGGGGACAGTTCTGTGAGGCTCCACTGCACCTCCAGACGTATTTTCACATTTTTTCATCTGCATTTATTTTAAACTGGAAAATCACGTTTTCCAAGACTGTACAAACCACCTCCCAGTCTCTCCACTTTCGAGGGAAAGGGAAGCCTGGCTACCCCCATCCCCCACCCCCTTCCTCCCCGAACGACCACAAGTGTGTTCAACAGACAACTTGGCAGGTCGGTCCCAAAGACCACTCAGCGAGCATTTAAGTTACTGGGTTTGGCTTTTGTATAATGCATGCAGATATAAGTGCACAACATAAGATGGATAGACGCGTCCCGAGCCATTTTCAAGGCACTTCTTAAACATGGTTTCTTGGTTTCTACACACAATGTCGCTTAAGATAAAGAATATAGTTAGTTTTTCCTTTTTCTGTTGTCCTCCAAAACCTCCATTCCTTAAAATATTGTGTCATTGTTTTTGTATACTCCATAGGTCAAAGCCCACGCACCAGATTTTCCACTCACTGAATACATATACAGCCAATACGTGTATCATCGATATACTGCTTTACCAGGGCTCATGTTGCAATTTTTAATATTACGCAAATACAACTCTCAATTGTCACTGGCCAAAAGTGAAATTCACTTATGCTCTTCATGTTACACTTTAATCTGTACTGTAGCTACAATAACCCACTGAGGTTTTTTCCATATTACACTCACACCAAGCAAGTATCACACTCCTACCGGGTGCACTATCCTTTATTACCATATAAATGTCATAAAAATGTCCTGATCCTGGAAAGCAAGCTACTTTTCACATAAACAGTATTCTAAAACAAGATCTAAACAATACATACGTTCATCATACAAAAGTTATTCACAATGCTAAAGACAAGCATTTCTTTCGCCGTACTTTAAAGCAATGCCTTTTAACTCAGGACCTCGCTGGGGCTATTTGCTTAGTTTTCGGTCCTGCTCAAAAGAAGAACAATATCCTTTTAGTTTCAAGAGAACTTGAAAGTCGACCATGGTGTGGCCTTCCTTCATCTCAATGGTGCTAGCGTTCCTTGTAATACTACCGGGAAAGGAGGGCGATAATGGTTCTAACCTAGCCCCTCTCCCCTTCCTTTTTACTGGGCACCGAATGTTTCCTTTAAATGTTGCACACTCAAAGCATCTCTGAAGGACTTGAAGGAGAGCCAATGTAAGATCAACGGGTTTTCTTGTTATGGTGAAATAAACCTAATCACTGTGCCTCTGTTTGTTGACTGGTAGTGGAACACTCTTCTTTTGCAATAGCGATCTTTTAACATGTGGCGACAGAGATCCTATTTGAGGGCAAGTGTTGCACAAGTTGTTAAAGAGCCAATTTGTGATTCATTTCAGGGCTTCCCAGGTCTGCTGCTTGCACCAACATTGCAATGCTGATGTTGTCGATCAAGCTCTCTCACACTCTCTCACACACACTCTCTCACAGACACTCTCTTACAGACACTCTCTCACAGACACTCACAGATTCTCTCTCACAGACACTCACAGACACTCTCTCACAGACACTCACAGACACTCTCTCACAGACACTCACAGACTCTCTCTCACACTCTCTCACAGACACTCTCTCACAGACACTCTCTCACAGACACACTCCCACAGACACACTCCCACAGACACACTCCCACAGACACTCTCTCACAGACTCTCACAGACACTCTCTCACACTCACAGACTCTCTCAAGACTCTCTCTCACACTCTCTCACACTCTCTCACAGACTCCCTCTCACAGACTCCCTCTCCCACTCTCTCTCACTGATTGACTCACTCTCACTGACTCACTCTCTCTCACTGATTGACTCACTCTCACTGACTGACTCACTCTCACTAATTGACTCACTCTCTCTCACTGACTGACTCACTTTCACTGACTGACTCACTCTCTCTCACTGACTGACTCACTTTCACTGACTGACTCACTCTCTCTCACTGACTGACTCACTTTCACTGACTGACTCACTTTCACTGACTGACTCACTCTCACGGACTGACTCTCTCTCACTGACTGCCTCTCTCTAAAAGACTGACTCTCTCTAAAAGACTGACTCTCTCTAAAAGACTGACTCTCGCTAAAAGACTGACTCTCGCTAAAAGACTGACTATCTCACTGACTCACTTTCTTTCACTCACTGACTAACTGACTCACTCTCACTCTCATTCACTCTCACTGACTGACTCTATCATTAACTTCAATCCCAGGGGCTCTCTTTAGCCTGCCTCTCTTCTCAACTGAAAGGTCCTTCAGTGGGACTCCGCAAAAAGTAGCGACTGACTTTAATTGAGGAGATGCCTACCCCTGGCCCTTAGCTACTGGTATTTGAATGTATTAATTCTTTATTGGTTAATATCTTTTAGCCATAAAAGTACAAAACTACTTGATGCACCAACATTCTCATTAAAATGCACTCGATAAAAATATGAACAGTTGATTAGTTAACAAGGTAAAACATCCAAAAAGAAATTTCAGTTCATAGTATTCATCCTTGTCCCCAACATTAAACAAGCATTGGCATAGCCAATAGGTCTCGCCTTTGGGACCTTATAAGTGTTTAGCTATGCAACAGTTGATGTTGTTGCACCAAGGATATTGTGCTGGTTAACTAAACACTTATAAGGTCCCAAAGGCGAGACCTATTGGCTATGCCAATGCTTGTTTACATATGTGCATAGAATTTCAAATTTGCGATGCCTTTGCAAAAACCATTAATGCAAGTGAAATCAGACGGGAGCACCCTTGAGTCCTGCTGGGGTGCACTGACGCATGCAGTGGGCACTTCGGTTTCACAAGCTCCCCCCCCCCCCCTGGACCCAGGCCTCAGATGCTGAAGGGAGGCTCCCAGGAGCTGCTGCCTAAGCCCATGCATCGATTGCACTGATCTCCATAAGCCGACCTAACATTTCCTGTATTGAGGCCGAGCTCCGGGAGATGCTGATAATGGGCCTCTCACACTCCTTTGACTGCTCGTCCTGGTCAGAACCTGTGAATGGATTGCAGTATCCGTTTCATCATGCTGCACCCTCAGGCGTGGTATTAACAAGGCTGTGCAAAGGTAAATTAATCACTGATCATTAGTGTGATGTTAGATCCGTATTAGCATTCTCTGCGCACACAGCAGATAGCTTATCAGAGAAATTCTACAACAATTTCATTCATCAGCTCATCTTCAAAAGTATTATGTCTTCTTCCCCATTTTCTACCTCGATTGGTGACTGCAACACATTCTACCAACCGCTAGGTATGCAACTAGCATGAGCAGTTCACGCTTCTCTCAGACGCAGAGAAAGCTGATAGAACAGGTAGAAGCAGGCCAGGCTTCCATGTACGTCAATTCACCAAAATGCCTGGGGTAGCCGAAGTGACATTGCACGCCATTTGACCTTTACTTTGATTCACCCAGACATGTTTACACATACAAACACATTCACAAACTCTTGCACACATAACAGACTCTCACCCACAAGCATGCATACAACATACATTTAGCAGCATTTTTTACTTACCTTAGTTTCCAGATAGGGACAAATTCCAGCTAACGTTCTCCATTTTTTATTACACTAATCGTGAAAAATATTATTCACTATTTGTATAATAAATAAATTGACAGAAGCCAGGCAAGTGGAGCTCCAACTAACGTCCATTAGGAAAAGTTGCCCCTGTGTTCCAGGCACTGATTTTGCCACCTCTAAGGCCAGAGGTCACAAAAGTAGTGCCAGGGGTAGCAAGGGGCAAGCCAGGGGTCGCAGCTGCAATACCTGGCGACCCCTAAATGACATCCAGGCAGGTTTCCCCTGTTCTTGAGCCTCTTGGTTCCAAAATGAGTAAATAATATGACAAAATCAGGAGGCATGTTGAGATTCGGAGGCGGAGATAAAGCCATCAGAAAAAGAAGAATGTGTTATGACTCTGCCGTGCATGCTTATCAGTCTCAAGGCTACCTTGGGAGTATTATGCCCAGTTCCAAATGGAACCTCTGGCATGCTATATCCAGTTCTAGCAGCCACGCGGTGCATGGTGTCTAATTCTGGAAGCCCACCAATGGCCCTTATCTCACATCACACACACACACAGCACTGACTCAAGCGGTAACTCAAGTGTCCACGCAGGTGAAATGTTAGCATTGTGTGTGCCAATTTAGAGTGGCAACCACAGCATGGAACCATCAGCCTGCAAATTCTTCCCTCACCCTACCCCTCTGTTTGACTAGTATTGACCCCAATCAGTACAGCCCTGTGTTGCAGGCATCTGCCCTAGTCTTTGTGGTGCTGGGATTAGCCATACACTAATATAGTAGCATAAAGTGTCTACTGAAGATCTGTGCAATAGGCTAAACATTAACATGGTATATAATGGAGATGGATCATACAATTATTTGTACCACAATGAAACATTAATAAATCACTGGGATGTGAGTATGATTTACATTAAACATTGTATTTGCTTCGTCATGGCGTAGCAATCCTCACTCCTCACATATAGTACCCTGAATGTATGTTAAAAGTAGACTAAAAAAGAAAAGACAAAGGAAAGACATCACTAAGAATCTCAACACAAGAGTGACAACAAAAACACAATCAATCTTGTCTACAGTTTTCCATCAGTATTAACAAGATGTGGCTGCACTCCTATTTAATGCACAATCCACATAGGAGGTAGTCCTTGAATGGTGCCACGCTGGTGGCAATCCTGCCCTGAACCTTTTGATTATGTGTCCATATAATTATTTCATTTTTGAAGATTGGATGACTCCTCCAAAGGGAATTGTTGACGCGTTTCGCCCCAAATTAATTTAGGCCTCTTCAGGACTTGGGTAGATCGAAGTCCTTTAGCAACTGGTATAATCCTTCTACAATCGGTGCATGTACCTCATGCGGGGTGAGCCAAGGGTAATCATTCACCTTGCAGCAACACACATGAGAAAATTAGAGAACCTTCAGACTGCAACTTCAGCACAATTGTCACACTTTGAGCTACAGTTGCGTACTCATAAAAAGTCTCAAAAAGTTTATTTATTTCAGTTGGATCCATGTCAGTGAACCACAAAATCTTCTCTTTACCGAATGTGGATTGTTAGTGTTATTTCCCTGCACATACCGTTGGTAGCTAGCATTAACAGTTTATCTGATGTTACTCCAACTTTCCTTCAAAGCAGAACTTCACTTACTCAAAAATGCATCATGGTCTATCTTTGGTAATGCTGGTTTATGGGTTTTCAAGTCACTAACTTATCAATAGATTGTCCTTTGCCGTGTTTGCACTCATATCTGCGATGTTCAGCTTATCATGCGATATGTCGTGCTTATCAACATAACAAGCAAGCACTTTTTTTAAACTAAAATATTTTCACAAAGGCCCTATGTGCTGTCTGGCTTCATGATGTCATTCTCGTCTGCTGACACTGTGCCTGCCCTGACTTTGCAAGTGCTATGCCTGTGCTTGTTTTATGTGGTGTGTATGCATATATCATGCACTGCATTAATATTCATAAGTACCAACTTCTTGGTAGCCTGCAACAGCCCACCTGCCTTTTAATATATGATGCAGCAACACTTTACTCGATAACGCAGAATAAATGCATTGTATTAAACTCTTACCTTTATGTAGAGTGCTGTGCTGTACAGTGGACAGCACCTGTTTAAGATGCACATCATAAGTAGGGATGTGAGTGAGAGATTAAATTTGCATGAGGAGTGGAAACGTTCTCGTCTTACCTACATTTGCAGTGAGACAGAAAGTAAAAGTATGGCTTAAGCACTTTATAACAACTGCATTGACAATCATTGTTTATAATAGAGAGCATGTGCCACGCGCTTGCTTCAAAAAAACTTGCATTTTACTACTCAGAATTTATTGTAATACCACTACATTAAACGTAGAGGAGTGTGGGAAGATGAGGCATGCAAATCAGGAATGTTTGTTGTGAAGATTTATGCAAATACAACAAGACGATTTGCATTTGGCTGGGTCCAAACTGGGGTGGCGTGGTGAGCAAAAAAACTATGGTTTAAACCCAGATCTGTGCCTGGGGGTGACTGTATGCATTGTTCAGCATTCCGTCCACCATCTGTTCTTTTTGCTTTTGTTTCCCAGGTGTGGGTCCCTTGTTTGCTGTGCCACTGGATTCAAGCTAGCCTGGCTGATGAGAGGTGATACCCCAAAACTGGTCCCAGAATGCTTGTTTCCAGTCCAGTGAGTACCTGGCCTTACAGTTCAGGCTGGACTGTTCCCATGTGGAGCAGGTTTAAGACTGATTTGCATATAGCTGGGTCCAAACTGGGGTGGTATGGTGAGCAAAAAAACGATGGATTAAACCCAGACTGTGACTGGGGTGAATGTTTGTATTGTTCAGCATTCTGTCCATCATCTGTTCTTTTTCCTTTTTTCGCCCTAAGTGGGAAGGATATGCTCAGACGGGGGACCCATGCTCACTGTGCCACTGGATTCAAGCTAACCTGGCTGATGAGAGGTGAAACCCAATAATTGGTCCCAGCATGCTTGTTTCCGGCCCAGGGAGGACCAGGCCTAGCAGTTCGGACTGGACTGCTCCCAAGAGGAGCAGGGTCAAGACTGATTTGTATATGGCTGGGCATGGTGAGCAAAAAAACGATGGATTAATCCCAGACCTGTGACTGGGGGTGAATGTTTGCACTGTTCAGCATTCAGCATCATCTGTTCTTTTTGTAGAGATATATGCATCATATTGTCATAGTAATAGTATATGTAGAGTACGTTTAAGCTATATGCTGATAGACATGAACTAAAATATGCAATAGTATGTGACAAGAACTTCCTGATGTATGAATGACTGTAAATATATACAAGTATGTATAAATATAAATATTTACACACATACACACACACACACGCAGTTATGTGAATTATCCGGTCTCCACTGGGTACATATTGTATTGTATTGTATTGTAATTGCATTTATATAGTGCTTACTACCCCTGACGAGGCGTCGAATCGCTTTTTCGGCGAGTAGCACACTACTCCGGAACCCATAAAGGATTAGTGTTGAATTAGTATAGTGAAATATGAAAGTAATTTTAGTGGTGGATAGGTTAGTCAGTTATTTGGATTGAGAAGGATAGCGGAGGGATAGAAAAGGGAAAAAGGTTTGCATATATATAGCGCTTGTTACCCGGTAGTTAGGTCTGCCTTTCCATAAGGAGAGCGCTTATTGGTTTGCTTATATCTTTGGCACATTTTGATGAATCTTCACAAAACTTTCCAAAAATATATATATATTTTTTTAATTTCAGGAGTATTTTATTGAGCATTTTTCATAAACAATAAACAATAAAGAGCAAACAAAAAGTAAAAAGAGTCTAATAATACAAGGGACCAATCTGAGATATACATTTCTGTAGCTGGATGGTTGGTAACAGTTGATGAGCACAAGAAAAGCAACATATGATGTCTCAACGGGCCCTTGAGTGGAATGGTCTGACATATAATAAATGATAGAGGTAGATAAAGAGAGAAGGGAGGGGTGCTAGTAGGTGTAGAATCAACCCCGCTCTGTCTGTGGGTAACATCTAGGAGGCACATAGAGCAATTAGTTTCAAGTGGAGTTCAGGTTATGTGCTCCGATCCCTCTAAGGAGTCATCGCCGGGTTTAGGAGGGTGACGATGTCAGGTCTAGTTACTCTCATGTTTGTGCACGTGCGAGAAGGGGAGATGTACCGGTGGATCTCCTGGTAGGCTTTCATGGTGGTTTAGAGGTGGCAAAGTAATTGTCAAGGGAGTTCCAGATAGGTGTGTTGCGTGCAATCCATGGGGAATTTTGTAGTGATATGTTATCTGCTCCTCTCAGGAAGGAGACCCAGTTTAGCCAGGATCGGAAGGAGGTGATGGATGTGTACTTCCAATTAGCTAAGATAGTTTTGCATGCAGCAGTGAGTAGGATATCAATTAGTAGACTGTCTTCATGAGATCTTATGTTTGGGTCTAAAAACCCCTCGAGTAGTGTTAAGAAAGTCCGCTCTAGAGGGACTCCACAGGTGGAATGGATAAAGCTAAACACTGAGTCCCAAAAAGGGGAGACTACGCTCCAATAGAAGAGGAGATGAGGGAGATCACCCATGGGGTCATTGCAATTCCAGCAAGCTGGTGTCTCTCTAAGGGAGAGTTTGTGGAGACGTGCAGGGGTCCAGAATGTCCTGTGTAACAACCAGAATTTCGTCTGTGCGAGAGTGGGGGAGATTTTATATGAGACCACTGATCTCCATATCTGATGCCAGGTTTGTGGCGTAATCTTTTCAGTGGGGTCCCACTTAGCTTGGAGTTTTGAGGATGTGGTGGAGGACTTCGGTTGTATAAGATGGTAAAACTTAGAGGCCTGGTGACCGGATTTATTAAAGTATAAAATGGTCTTGATAAGTGAAGGGTCCTTATTTGGAAGTTGTAATTTAGAAAGAGCAACCTTAAGTTTAAAAAAATCATAAAGATCTATGTCCTGTAAGTTAAAGTGGTTTTTCAGCTCCCTGAAGGCTAGCAGAGACTGAGAAGACCCTAGGTCTTTCAAAAAGTTGACGCCTCTAGAGGCCCAGTGAGACCAACTGGGAGGAGAGCCATGGATTCTGATTTTAGGGTTGTTCCATAGGGAGGTCATATTTGAGCTAGAGATCGGGGTTTCTAAGGTTCTATCTATTCTCAGGAGGGCCCTTTTGGTGTTGAGGAAGATATATTTGCCTGAGAGCGGGAGTTTGGGGTTGCTAGTTAAGAGAGAGATCGGGTGGAATTCGCCTAGAAGCTCCTTTTCTACCAAAAGCCATGTGGGGGTATAATCCAGGGCTTGGGCGAACCACATTGAGCCCTGTCTGGCCAGGAAGGCAGTTTGATAGTTCTTGAAGTCCGCAAGATGAACGCCACCGAGATGCACTGGGAGGCGTAGTTTTTTTATTGAAATTCTCGGTCTTTTGTTTTGCCAAAGGAATTTGTTTAGTAGCTTGTCAATCTTTTTTAGAAATGCCTCTGATAGAGTTAATGGTAGCATATTTGTAAGGTAGTTGATTATGGGTGTGATCATCATTTTTATGGTCTCCACTCGGCCCCACCACGTTTAAAATTTGGGGTTCCATCCCTAAAGTAAGGTTTCGACCATCCTTAGAGCTAGTCTCTCATTGTGTTTCAGGGATTCCAGTAAGTCTGAGTTGAATTCCAAGCCCAGATATTTCACAAATTTTGGTTGCCAGGTTAGACCTGTGTTGATGAACAGGGCACTGGAGCAGAGATTATTCAGAGGGAGAATTTCAGATTTGTCTTTGTTAAGTTTGTAAATAGAAACTTGGGCATATTCCTCGATGGTTTGGAGTCGGGCCGGAATAGATTGACTAGCCTTTTCAGACATTATTAGGATATCGTCAACGTATGCCGCGACTTTCACTTAATATTATAGAAGGCGATACCATGAATGTAGGGGCTGGATCTGATCTTGTGGAGTAAGGGTTCAGGGGTTAGGATGAATAATGAGGGAGAGAGGGGGCAACCTTGCCTCGTGCCTCTTTCTAGTTTAAATTCAGTGGAAAGTAAGCCACCAGACCTGATCTTAGCTGACGGACCGCTATACAGAGCCATGATCATTCTAGTAAAGGCATCACCTAAATTATATTTCTTAAGACATTCACGGAGAAACGTCCACGAGACCCTATTGAATGCTTTTTCAGCATCTGGGGTAACCGCTACCGTTTCAGAAGGGGCCAATTTAGCTTTTTCAATAATGTGGCAGAGGAGCCGGGTGTTATCGTTGGCTAGCCAGTGTTTCATGAAGCCCTCTTGTGAGTGTCCGATTAGGTGAAGCAGGAGAGGTTCCAATCTCTTACAAAGTATCTTGGCGTAGATCTTTGCATCCAGGTTAATTAGAGAGATTGGTCTGTAGTTTTTAACTTGTGTATGGTCTTTCCCCTCTTTGGGGATTACGACGATAGTTGCTTCACTGGTGGTCCCGGAAATAGTGCCCGAGTCGGCAAAGTGTTGAAAAAGGGACAGAAGAGTTGGTTTGAGTATATGGGTGGAAGTTTTGTAAAAGCTGGCAGTATAGCCATCTGGACCGGGCGCTTTGTTTGATTTTAACGAACGAATTGCTGAGTCTATTTCTTCTATAGAGAATGGGGAGCTTAAGACAGCTTTCTCTTGATCCGAGATGGATGGAAGTGGGATGTCTATGAGGTATTCCGCACAGGCTGATGCTTGGATCCCTGAGTCGTCTGTGTTTAAGGACTGATAAAAATCTTTAAGGATTTCTAATATTTTCTGTGGTTTGGTATGTGTAATGTTAGATTTATCCGTGATAGAATCAATTCCCTTGTGGTTTTGCTTATGTTTCAGGTAGGAGGCCAGAATTTTACCTGCCCTGTTTGCTTCACATAAGTTTAGGCATTTGAATTTGTTGACCCATATACCCGCTCTTTCACTTAGGAGTCTATTACATTCGTATTTCTTGTTGGAGAGTTTTGAGAAGGTTTGGGGATCCATGTCGGACCTGTGGGCGGCCTCCAGATGTTTAATATCTTGTTCCAAGGTTAGAAGTTCTTTGTTGTGGTCTTTGTTAATCTTAGTTTGTATATTAATAAGAGTGTGGGAATCGACAGAAATCGCTGTTAGCATAAGCTGAAGCCATTTTGTTGTGGCATCCATTTTAGTTAGCCATGTGTTAGCCATGTGCTTCTTCCGTCTTCACTGTTGCCTGCTTTTCTATTCTGCTTGAGTCATCAACTATAGTTAACTCCTTCAGTACTGAGCCAGAGCACTGCGCATGCTCAGAAAGGCCTGTAGCTGCTAGAATGCACCTGTCTTAGAGTGTAACTGTCAGGCTATTCCAACTGACATAAGCAGTAATATCTCCCCTCCCACTTTGTTGACCAAGCGATTTCTGTATACCCATGTTAGTCAATAACTATTCCTGTATATGCCTGTACCTCCTCTTTGAGTCTCCATGCTTACTCAGCTGTAAACTGGGTATATAAGGCCCATGGCCTCTGTATTCTATGGACTACCTCCTACAGTGGCCTCAGGGTATTGTATTGACGTAGTCCCACTCATGTGAGATTAATAAACTTGTTATTTGATATTCCAGCTTCCGTGCCAATCTCTATTTTGTTGGTTTAAGAACCCGTGGACAATTAAGGGTGAACCCTGCACCGATGGGCCCTTGAAAAGGCTCATTTCCACAGTTTGGCACCCAACTTGCGGGGCTCATCGGAGATGCGGCCATCCGAGGGAGTGGTCTTGACGGCAGACCGGAATCTACTGAGGAGGTACCCTGCACGAGGAGACCCTTTGTCTTTGCAGACCAACGTGTTTTCCGGTTTTCCCGATCTGACCCTCCAGGTGTTGGCCGGTCCCGACTGAGATCTCCCTTGTTGTAAATTTTTGCTAGAGACCATTAGGTCAACCCAGAGCTTGGCAGGTGGAGGTTGGAGACTTTTGTTTGGTAAGGTCGCGACACTTTTGACTTTGGATTTGCTTGGCCAAGATTTTGGTTTGGTTTGGACCTTTCTATTGCAATAAAAAGGGGCAGGTAATGTGGAGATTTTTCTCTATTTTTGGTATATTCGGATCGGTACTATATTTGGGGATAGTACTATTTAACTGATAATATTATATTTCTTATAATATTTTTGACATGCCTGCTAGTAGCGCACTTCGTAGGATGTGTTGCTGTCTTGGTGGTACCACAATGGATTTAGAAAACAGTCAGCCGGCTCCCCCAGAGGGGACACCCAATACGGTATTTCTTCCATAATGTATAGTACACTATGGAACAAATATACAAAAAAGGATCCTGATCTACGATGGCCAGTCAATGGGTCATTTGATTTTAAGAAGATTCAGTATGTTGAGCAGTGTCTGTTTCAGAGAAAGAGTTGGCAAGATATGTTTGATTGTGTATTTACAATTGGTTTGGTTTGAGTACAGTCTGTGGGCTGCCTCTTGTTTTTGTCCTGGTGTTGATTTGTGGTTTGATTGTGTGTTTGAGTGTCTCTGAGGATTGTTGACTGACACCGGTGGTGATGCTTGTGAAGTACTTGTTTGAGTGAGTAGCGACTGTGCTCTTTGTGTAAGAATGGCTTGCCTCAGCAAGCTGTATTGTGTGTTATGAGTGTGTGGCCCCTCCTTGAAAATGTCTGGAATGAGCTCAATTTGGTTTGTTGTCGTCATTGTGTTCTGCAGATGCCATTGGAAGAATTACACTTTAAATTTCAAAGAATGAATTATATAAAATATGTTAAGTAGCTGCACGCTACTATAAAAAGTAAAGCAGTAACAAAGTATAGATGAGTGAACATTCAATTATTAAATTGCCACAAAGGTAAAAAATTAGAATTAAAACTCAATAGGAAAAAGTAGGCCTCACAGAGAAAAACGAATGTGTGTTTTACACAACTAGGACTCAATACAAAATGTTACAGCATTATCCTTAGATACATTATATTAAATATTAAAAGGCATTCACATTATCGTAGTAATTGGTTGCTGCTACAATAAAAGCGTCCTTCTTTTACCACACTGCCAAACGATAGATTTTAACTGGCTTGGAATGCCTGGGTTTTAAATAGAATGAACCGTGCTCATTCCTAGCACCAGAAAAGAAAGCTTTTAACAGCTGCTCTGTCCAAAGGAAGTTGTCTGTCAGAGCAAAGGGAGGTACTGAGTGGTTTATCAACTTTTTTAGGTGTCTGTGAGGACATTAGAGTACAGCACATTGCCCTGTGCCATTAAATATCAGACAGGATTTATCAGTCCCAGAGCACAAGCCCTTTTCTCCTGAAAAAGCGTAGAAGTTAACGCCTGCTGGTTATAAAACACAGCTGAGTAAATAACACATGGCTTTACCCAGGCACAGCCTACGAATAAACACTGTGTTTTAAGTTAGTGCAAGATGGCATAAAAGCACGTGCATTAAAGACTACTAATTTTGAAAAGTTAGAAATACAGCTTCATTATTGTGGATAAAAGAGAAAGGATAAAAGTAAGGGCTTTCTTTTTTGTTGCTTTCTTAATAAGCACATCTGTGGATCTGATGGTAAATAATTACTGCTTTTTAAAAGACAAAGTGAAACAAACTTTCTCTGTTTCAGTAAAGCTTCTGTGCTTAGTTTCAAAAGAAGTTTTGTAAACTGTTCTAAATAAATGCATTTAAAGACAGAAGGAAAGGAATAAGGCTTGCTTTTCATATGTAGAAACAACAAAAGGGTTAGTGATCATTATTCAAAAAAATGATTACATGAAAAAAAATTGTTAAAAGTCATTGCACTAAAATCGTTTTTGCATTATTATGATCTTTATAATGTCTAATAATACAATTGTGAAAATTCAATAATATTTAACAATGTAGAAAATTACCCAGGCAAAGTGTGCGTTAAGATTTCAATGTTTAAATGGTTAGATATATTGTGCATCACAATTAAAAAGGTGAGTATTAGTTTCTCTGCCAATGACAATATTACTGTATCTTAGTGACAAACTTAAAATATGATTTTTAGTATGGCCTAATGGCTGCAGTCTCAAATACAATTAAAAGTTATACAAAAAGAGTAGCTCTAGAGACATGTGAATTACATCGCACGCCTTAATGCACAAGAATTCTGGGCGCATTATGGCATTCTGAAAACTAAAATTTTGAGCCAGTTTTTTTTAGGTGCTGGAAGGCACAGTGCACAAGAATAAAAAATGAAGAGCAAAAGTTACATCCTACCTTTAAATTATTAGAACACAGGCACAGAGTAGGAATGCCCTTCAGTCATGCTTCTCGAGAGTTACTTTGAGCTGTGATGCCCACATGGGAATAGCCTTGCTCAGACAGGGGACAACAGGTTTAAGGGTCAGAGGCCAAGTTCTGTATTTAGAACTGACCAGCACTACTGAAAGCTAAATGTCCACGCAGGGAGTTTTTGAGCATTTTTCTTATCTGAGGTTAGCCACTGTGACAGTGTGTGATTTCTACATGTACATATATAATTGTGTAAATGCAAGTTGTACATTTAGTCTATAGCCCTTGTAGTAATAAGACAAATAAATAAATAAACAGGGCTGTATTTGATTGAACGGAGGACGTATTCCTTTTCATCAGATTTGCTTCTATTTTGGTCTACAGCAAATAACCTGTTTTAGGTAACTTTAGCTAAAGGAAATATTGCATATTCTGTTAGGAGTAGATGGGGATATCACTGTTTTCTTGAGACTACTGAATAACATTATCACGGGGCAGCAGCGTCTGTGGGCCATGTGCAGAAAGCAGCTCTGCCATGTATACAGACTAATCGTTTTTAAATTGAAATTGTTGTGCTAGGGCCAGATAAAAAGGCCATAAAATTAAGCTTGCATTCATGCGCCATCATGTTAAAATAATACAATAGCTAAAGGAATTGGTAGTTGGTTATTGGATTAATGTTTTTTAGTTAGCTCAATGTGCTTGTACACCAAAATTTACAAAGTGGTACAGTCCAATAGTATTGGACAATGGCATTGTTGATATGGATTCCCCTACCTATTTACCTCCTACAAGTCTGTTTGTGCCCAGCTGCCAAAAAGGGGGTAAATATTGTCGACAGGAGGTCACCTGCTGAGGTCACCTACTGTCGAAGGGGGGTAGGAGACTAGCTCCTGGGCAAATTAAGGGTAAGCAACATTAAGTAACACACTGTATTTGTTTTTGGTTTTTGTTTGTATATGTGTTCTCTCTCTCTCTCTCTCCTGTCTAAGCTGTCTAGGAGCAGCCATGAGACAATTGGTTGGGCTCGCTTTAGTCATTCATTCCACAGGATGCTGTGAATATGTTCTTGAATAAATAGAGACAAAGCACCTCACCAGTGCACGTCTAATTGGCTATTAAGTAATACTGTTTGAACAAATTGTTAGAATTAACAAAATGAATAAATAAATACGCCATGTTACTGCCCATCCTGTCTGTAAACTGATAAAATTGGAATTAGATAAGGATGAAAGGATGTGCTTGTTTTCTTGTCTGCCACAAACAAGTTCTGCTGGAGAGATCTATGTACTTACTATGTTAGGATTAAATTGTCAGTTATTCATGCAATACAGATCTTTGTTATGTTCACAGTTTTAGGGTTTCCTGTTACATCTATAAACATGAGAGCATGGTCATAAGCGCAAAATGTAGGTGTTTTTACGTAAGGAAAATAATACTAGAAGTGTCTGCAGTCCTATACAGTAGTGGAAGGCTCACAAGTAGAAGTGTTGTGAACTATATGACTTATGAAACACAAGCTTGCTAAGACAAGAAGCACAAAAGAACAGTTGTTTTGAAAATTCCCTTTTGAGGTTCTTCAGATAAATAATATAGGAATACACAAATGTAAGGATTCAGAGTATGTCCATATTGTTTTTCTTTTTCCCTCAGAATTTAGTAAATGAACACAGACTTCCTTGGCTGCTTGGGATTGGGAGAAACAAATCAAATCATGTAACGTTTTACTCTTGTCAGTTCACTAAAAGTTCCTTTTATACTCGCTAAAAGGTCCAGGGTGTTTTTTACTCTCAGATAGATGAAGTGGTTCTTGGGCGTCCTGCTAATGTATGGGGTGCCCCGAGACTAAAGAAGTTTTCTGAAATAGAGTATACTCTCTGTTGATAGATTATTTGTATGCCTTGTCTAAAGATCTTTGTTCTGTTCACCAATAGATATCTGCTGCCTTACAACCATTGCCAGAGGGGCCCGGACATCAGATCCAGCCTGGGGAGTCAGCGCCAGTCCAGCTTGGAGCCGAGGTAAAGGGAACCAGCACAGGCGTTGCTGGCAACTATAACAGCGGTGAAGGTGAAAGACGGGGTCACAAATCAGGACGGCGAGCGGATTCCTTGCTTTGTTCCTCTTTTTCTGATGTCTAGCTGAGAGAGGCACAGACTGACAAGGATGGCAAGGAGGCTTTGCTTGAGGTGACCCCCTCTGAAACAAGGGTTGCTTCAGATACTCCAGCATCAGGCCTCTGAGTTTCGGTCCCCAACTGAAAGTGAGCCTGCACCTTTGTTTGTTGATCAAGAGGTGCCTGGGCATACTAGGTACAATCTGTGGCCCCGACGAAAGAGCAGTGCGCCATTGGAGCAACACAGGAGTTAGGGAAGGACTTGAGTTTAGGGTACAGGTGCTGTGTCTCTGGGGCCTGTTAGATTAGAGTGAAGAATACTGGTGCACTGCCTGAGACACTGGACAGGATCGTTGAGGGTGTTTGCCCTGGAGGGTGATTGCCCTATCCTGAAAGAAGAAACCTTTTCCCTTAGCCTGGGCCCTGATTGTTTTTCTGGGTTGCAAGTTGTGCAGCTCCACCGTGGGAGAAGTGAACACTTGATGAACGATAAGAGCCTGCCTGTGAGGCTCAGACGGACACAGGGAGAAGACTCCCCTCTGGCTGGTTGTACAGTTGCTTCAATTCCTCAAGTACCTCATTTCCACAAGAGTGCCCCTCACCGTGGCTTTCAGGGCGTCCCAATGGTTGGCGGGGGAGGTGTCAGCGCTAGCATTATCTTCTAGATAGTTTAGAATGGTTTTTTCAATCTTCTCTTTTGATGAAGCATCTCTGATTGGTTCATAATTGAATCTCCAGATCTTACTCGGGGTATTTATATTGGGGCTGATAAGGGAGAGAGTTATGGCTGAGTGGTCTGAGACTAATCTCGATAGTATGTCTGTTTGGTCGATTAGGTGCACATGTGGTTTGGATATCATTAAGTAATCGATTCTGGAGTAGGATTTATGGGGGTTTGAAAAAAAGGTGTAGTCTCTGGTGTCTGGGTGTTGGAGCCTCCAGGAATCGTGTAAGCTAAATCTTTTGCAGAGTTTGTGTAGTGACCTATGTGCCCTAGAGGGGTTAAGGATGGACCTGGATTGTCTATCTAATGTTACATCCATGGGGAGGTTGAAGTCGCCACCCATGATAATGAGGTCATTACTAGGTATTTTGCTCAGGGGGAGGGTTAATGAGTCCCAGAACTCCGGGTCGTCTGTGTTCGGGCCGTATACGTTGAGGACATGGAAGTGCCCTGTGTTTTTTGTGAATTTAGATAGGACCCATCTTCCACTCTTATCTGCTAAGTGTGATTCAGTGGAAAAACCTGAATTTTTCGAGATTAAAGTGGCTACCCCGCCTTTCTTGTTTTCACTGGACGAGCTAATGATGTCAGCAATCCAGCTCTTACCAAAGTTGTCTAGACCTCCTTGGGACATCTTTGTTTCTTGGAGCAGTATTACATCTGGTTTTAGTTTAAAAAGGTAGTTTTCGATTTTCTTCCGTTTGATCGGGTGGTTAAGGCCCTTTACATTTAAGGAGACACTTTTTTTAACTTCTGTCTAACGGTGAATTATTCATTGCGAGGGTAGGCAAGCGTGGCTGAATGAACGCAAAGCTAACTTGTAATTTGAGGTGCAAGAGAACCCCAGGAAGGTGTAATAAAAGAGATGTGAGAGTAATGTGCGGGCCTTGGGCCTTGTGTTAATGGGAGAGATTGACACCAGGTGAGGGAGATGCCATGTTTCAAGAGTAACCCTGGATTGTGGGTAAACATCTGTGATGGCAATATACCTACAGCATGAAGGAAATGGGATGAGAAAGGAAAAAAATAAAGGTAAAATAGAACATGAAAATGCAAGAGAGCAAAAAAGAAAAAAATAATTTTCAACCACCTCAGCTGCTTCCTGGAAAGGTTTGGGTTGATCCATCAAGTAGGATCTGAGAAAAAGGGATTCCAAAACCAAATTTCCCAATGCATTTTCTATATACTTTTTAAGGCAGTGCTACCGCAAAAACTACCGAACAGAATTACACCAAATTTGGCGGAAAGTGTGTTTTTGTGATTTGGTGTAAATCTGGTTAAAGGTTTATGAGAAATAAGGGTTGAAAAATATCTGTATATCTGGACGGTTGGGTTTGAGAGACTCTCACGAGAGTCCATCGAACACAATTTTGAAAAATAGAGCATTCTGTTTTGCCCGGTGGGCTTTTATTCCCTTGGGCCAGTCTGCTCCCACGGAAGTCATGCTCCAGTGGGAGTGAGCGCTCTGACTGGCTGCCTGCAGCATGAGCAAAAATGTTGAAGGCAGCCATTATGGGTCATGGAGACTTAGTCCCCTGTCCTGAGTTTAATGTAAAGAAAAATATACCCTGCCCCCTTAGACCTTGTTTGGGGTCCCAGATGCCCCCCGGCCAAAACTGTTTTTTTTTTTTTTAAATAGCTGTGATGTCATGGGAGCCCCACGGGACTCCAGCGAGATTACACCTTTTTAAGAAAAAAAACATAAAACTCTTGTCTGCATTTTATATTTCAATAATAGGATGGGGCGGGCTAGGGAGTCTTTTTTCAAAATATTTGCGGAAGGGGTGTGAGCGAGGCCCCCTCCCAGAGCCTGTCCTGGCCCCGGGGACCCCATTCTGTGGGGCTGAATACCTGAAAGAGGTAATGGGGGCATGCAACCCCCCTCCATGAGCCTCTAATGGGTCCGGTGGCCTAATTGTCAAACATAGGGAAGAAGGGGGCGCAGCTCCACTCCCGGAGCCACTAATGAGCCCCAGGGACCCCGTGTCCCAGGGCTAAATATCTAAAACCAAGGGGGTGACTGCGTGCCCTCCATTTGCTGGTATATGCCCTGAGGACCCCATTCCCTGGGGCATGATACTTCACAGCATCACAGGAAGCCCACCCCTGAACACTGTGGTTCCCTGCCCGGAACTCTCCTGGAAGGGAACTCCACATTGCTCCCAGCCCAACGGGAGCAGTAAAAAAGTGCTGCTCCTGCCCAGGCGGGAGCAAAGGAAAGGTGCCGGCTCCCACTACCACCCAGTATGGTGCTGGCTGGGGAGCCAGCTGGGGCGGTGGGGGCCTTGGGGCTCCCCCCTCAGCCCCCAACATAGTGTTTTGTGGGTGCCCCAGGTGGACAGTGGGGCAGCCACCAGAAGCTCCAGGGAATGGGGTCCTTGGGGCCAATAGGCTTGAGGAGAGGGGCCGCACACCTCTCTCCCCTTAATTAAAAAGAAGGCCCCAGTGTACCCAGGGCATGGGGTCCCCGGGGCCCCTAGTGGCTCGGAGAGGGGGGCTGGCCACCAGGACACTCAATGTAATTTTTTTTTTTAAATTAATAATATATGAGTGGCAGGAGCGGCTCATTTATTATTCACTTCTCCAATGAATGAGCACCCCATATACAATATATAAACAATATGTTTATGCTTGTGGAGCCCCTACAAGCAGCAAGGGCACCATCAAGCATTTTTCATGTTGGGGGGCTGCTGGAAGTGAAGCAGCCCTTCAGCAACATTAGGAAAAAAACTCCTAAGTCATTAAAACCATTACCCGAGAGAACTTTCCATATTTTTTAAAAGCACTCATAAAAGCACTTCTAGCTTGAGCTCTGTGCTCTTCAGCTGGAGTGCAAGGCCCTCTTGTGTTTGGTTTTATATATGCATGTCGGGGTCTGTAAAATGTAAAAAAAAAGACTCAGAGACATGTTGGTTTCATTTAAAACAAGCATTGGCATAGCCCAGTGGTTCCCAAACTTTTTTGACCTGCGGCTCCCCTGACCTATTGGTCGTTGGCCATGGCTCCCCATTATGTTACTTTTTTGGGTGGGTGAGGGGATGTAAGCCCGGACTTGGGAGTACTTAATTTTTCTCCCTGAAAGTAATTACAATGAATTTATTATAATCAAAGATGTATCCTAAGTGATTGACCATTTTGCCTGTGGGTTCCTTAGACCACCGTAGTTACAAAGAAAGCTGTGCACATAGGAGGAATTCATGAACGAAAATGACATTAACAATTCGCTATATAAGGAATTCCATAATTAACACCAAATGCACATTACATACCATGCATTGCTGCCATGTTCTGCCATGCTGGTGTGATACTTTACTGAGTGATGTCGTCTCGTGTGAGAAATGGGCTCCTGTGAACTCCCTCACTGCCAACTGAAACCGTTTTACTTTACTAATGATCTTAAGGATATTATCATTCACTCACTCAAATAGTGTGCTTTAGTGGACTAAAATAAACCTGATTGCATGTGTGCAAATACACAGTGCACATGAAATACAAAGTATTGGACACCACCTCGCAGAAGAATCTTTAATAAAGACTTGGTTATTCTACACCTTGGCAGGGTCTGTTAAAGGCACAAAAAAGACGTTCATTGATCATCAGGGCGCCACTCTCATCTGGTCAAAAAAGTGAAACATGAAACGTGTGGATTTATTTTGCAGGAGGGGAAAAAAAATGATATCTGCTCTGGATGTTAGCACTTGTGACATTATTTTGCAAATTAAATATTGGAAAATCGTGAAGTGACTTTGAGCTGGACTTTATAAATAACCGCCCCTGGGGAAGAAGGAGCCTGCTATACTAAGAGTCCAACTCCGGTTAAAATGATTTGGTGCAGTATGTAAAGAGGCCAGCGGAGGCAGTTGGGTTTTGAGCCCTCTGTACAGCCTAGCCCAGAATAATAGGCGGGGAATCGCTCATGAATAAGTGAGCCTTGGAAAGAAGGACTGGTTGGACAGGTGATGCCCTTATGAACTAGAAAACTTACCAGGAGCTGTTTATCTGTTACGCTTTCACTCCTTCAGACGCAAGAACTTGGGCCCACTTCTTGCCTTCTGCCATGTTTATGGCCGATTCTCTGCTAGACTTATTTGGAAAGCAACCACTAGATGGCAGCACACTCCAAGAATTTTATGAGAAACGACGTGTAGACTCTCAACTGGAAATGCAATTTATTATAAAATGCAGAAGCATTTAGCAGACCAGGAATGTGTGGTTCCGAAACTGTGCTCCTTGTGGCGCGGCGCCCCTAGCTAGATTTTATGGCGCACTGGGGTGCCGCGGCGCACAGATTGGGAACCACTGGCATAGCCAATAGGTCTAGCCTTTGGGACCTTATAAGTGTTTAGTTATTTAGCACAATATCCTTGGTGCAACAACATCAACTGTTGCATGGCTAAACACTTATAAGGTCCCAAGGCAGACCTATTGGCATAGCCAATAGGTCTCGCCTTTGGGGCCTTATAAGTATTTAGGCAGAGCTATTGACTTTGCCAATGTGTTTAAGCTGTGCTGTAGAGAAGTGTGGCTGCTGTGCAGCATGCTGAAAAGTTGTAATAAAAAGTGCCAGAAGCATTTTTGTTACCTTATATATGACCAAGAAGGCATTATGTCCAACAGAACGACCATATTAAAAAATGTATGTACAATAAAAAATTTCCTCATTTTTCTTTTGTTCTTGCAATGCTTGTTAAAGATTTTTTTGAGGGGGCATAAACAATTGGAGGTTGAAGGTTGTGAACTAGTACCTGTATTAGAACACTAGCAGCGGCCAGACGCTAGGGGAGAATCAACAGATGGCAGATTCCGAGAGCAGGCTGAGGTGGTGTTGAGTGATGTTGAGGTGGTAGTGGTGGTGGTGGTGACTGGTGCTGAGATGATGCTGAGGTGATGCTGAATGATACTTAGGTCTTGCTGAGTGATGATGATGTGGTGGTGTACTATTGCAAAGGTGATGCTGAGTGATACTGATGTGGTGTTGAGTGATGCTGTGGTGGTGCTGAGTGATGCTGTGGTGGCGCTGAGTGATATTGTTGTGGCCCTGAGTAATGCTGTGGTGGTGCTGAGTGATGCTGTGGTGGTGCTGAGTGATGCTGTGTTGGTGTTGAGTGATGCTGTGTTGGTGTTGAGTGATGCTGTGTTGGCTGTGAGTGATGCTGTGTTGGCCGTGAGTGATGCTGTGTTGGCCGTGAGTGATGCTGTGTTGGCCGTGAGTGATGCTGTGGTGTTGCTGAGTGATGCTGTGGTGTTGCTGAGTGATGCTGTGGTGTTGCTGAGTGATGCTGTGGTGGCGCTGAGTCAGTGAGAGAGAGTCAGGGAGAGAGAGAGTCAGTGAGAGAGTGTCTGTGAGAGAGTGTCTGTGAGAGAATGTCTGTGAGGGAGAGTCTGTGAGAGAGAGAGTCTGTGAGAGAGAGTCTGTGAGAGAGTCTGAGAGTCTGTGAGAGTGTCTGTGAGAGTGTCTGTGAGAGAGTGTCTGTGAGAGAGTCTGTGAGAGAGTCTGAGAGTCTGTGAGAGAGTCTGAGTGTCTGTGAGAGAGTGCCTGAGTGTCTGTGAGAGAGTGTCTGTGAGAGAGTCTGTGAGAGTGTCTGTGAGAGAGTGTCTGTGAGAGTCTGTGAGAGAGTGTCTGTGAGAGAGAGTCTGTGAGAGAGAGTCTGTGAGAGAGTGTCTGTGAGAGAGTGTCTGTGAGAGAGTGTCTGTGAGTGTCTGTGAGAGTCTGTGAGAGAGTGTCTGTGAGAGTGTCTGTGAGAGAGAGTCTGTGAGAGAGTGTCTGTGAGAGAGTGTCTGTGAGAGAGTGTCTGTGAGTGTCTGTGAGAGTCTGTGAGAGAGTGTCTGTGAGTGTCTGTGAGAGAGTGTCTGTGAGAGTCTGTGAGAGAGTGTCTGTGAGAGAGTGTCTGTGAGAGAGTGTCTGTGAGAGTCTGTGAGAGAGTGTCTGTGAGAGTCTGTGAGAGAGTGTCTGTGAGAGTCTGTGAGAGAGTGTCTGTGAGTGTCTGTGAGAGAGAGTCTGTGAGAGAGAGTCTGTGAGAGAGTGTCTGTGAGAGAGTGTCTGTGAGTGTCTGTGAGAGTCTGTGAGAGAGTGTCTGTGAGAGAGTGTCTGTGAGAGAGAGTCTGTGAGAGAGTGTCTGTGAGAGAGTGTCTGTGAGAGAGTGTCTGTGAGTGTCTGTGAGAGTCTGTGAGAGAGTGTCTGTGAGTGTCTGTGAGAGTCTGTGAGAGAGTGTGTGAGAGAGTGTCTGTGAGAGAGTGTCTGTGAGAGAGTGTCTGTGAAAGAGTCTGTGAGAGAGTCTGTGAGAGAGAGTGTCTGTGAGAGAGTGTGTGAGAGAGTGTCTGTGAGAGAGTGTCTGTGAGAGAGTGTCTGTGAGAGAGTGTCTGTGAGAGTCTGTGAGAGAGTGTCTGTGAGAGTCTGTGAGAGAGTGTCTGTGAGAGTCTGTGAGAGAGTGTCTGTGAGAGAGTCTGTGAGAGAGTATCTGTGAGAGTCTGTGAGAGAGTGTCTGAGAGTCTGTGAGAGAGTGTCTGTGAGAGTATCTGTGAGAGAGTGTCTGTGAGAGAGTGTCTGTGAGAGTCTGTGAGAGAGTGTCTGTGAGAGAGTGTGAGAGAGTGTCTGTGAGAGAGTGTCTGTGAGAGTCTGTGAGTGTCTGTGAGAGTCTGTGAGAGAGTGTCTGTGAGAGTCTGTGAGAGAGTGTCTGTGAGAGTCTGTGAAAGAGTGTCTGTGAGAGTTTGTGAGAGTGTCTGTGAGAGTCTGTGAGAGAGTGTCTGTGAGAGTCTGTGAGAGAGTGTCTGTGAGAGAGAGAGAGTGTGAGAGACTGTCTGTGAGAGTCTGTGAGAGAGTGTCTGTGAGAGTCTGAGAGAGTGTCTGAGAGAGTCTGAGAGAGTGTCTGTGAGAGAGTGTCTGTGAGAGAGAGTCTGTGAGAGAGTCTGTGAGAGAGTCTGTGAGAGAGTGTCTGTGAGAGAGTATCTGTGAGAGAGTGTCTGTGAGAGTCTGTGAGAGAGTGTCTGTGAGAGAGTGTCTGTGAGAGTCTGTGAGAGAGTGTCTGTGAGAGTCTGTGAGAGAGTGTCTGTGAGAGTGTCTGTGAGAGAGTGTCTGTGTGAGAGTGTCTGTGAGAGAGTGTCTGTGAGAGTCTGTCTGTGAGAGTCTGTCTGTGAGAGTCTGTGAGAGAGTGTCTGTGAGAGAGTGTCTGTGAGAGTGTCTGTGAGAGAGAGTCTGTGAGAGAGAGTCTGTGAGAGTCTGTGAGAGAGTGTCTGTGAGAGTGTCTGTGAGAGTCTGTGAGAGAGTGTCTGTGAGAGTCTGTGAGAGAGTGTCTGTGAGAGTCTGTGAGAGAGTGTCTGTGAGAGAGTCTGTGAGAGAGTGTGAGAGAGTCTGTGAGAGTGTCTGTGAGAGAGTCTGTGAGAGAGTGTCTGTGAGAGAGAGTCTGTGAGAGAGAGTCTGTGAGAGAGTGTGTGTGAGAGTCTGTGAGAGGCGTCTCATTCTTTATCTGGGTAGATAAAAGCTGTCATTTTCAAAAAAGACCCTAATAACCACATACTGGCACATTAAAGGTGTATGGCAGGGCAACACAACACAAAATATCAACAATGCCTGTTAACATAACGCCTTTTTCTATTTGAAAAGCGCAAAATAACTACCTCTCCTACTTACTCAAAATGTATCTATCTTTCGGAGTTAAAGTCTGCTACAAGGCAAAGAGAAAATAGTTACAGGATCCTAAATATAACGTGCCATTCAGCAACGGAGTTACTGACCAAGGTAATTACGTACTTAATTTTAAAGGATTAGCATGCCCATGTGAGTCAATACAAAAATATACCGAAACGAAAGATACAGATGTGGAACACAAAAGGGACAGCAAAAAGAAGTGTGAGCTACCAAATGTATATGACAAGTCTCCCATGCAGCATATACTTTGAATTATTCAGAAGTCAATCAGGCCAATTGTGGTAGCTCTCAGACACGTGCCCAAGAAAATAAAAATTTCAATGACTTCGCATGAGCCACAAAGGAGGTCGTAACCTTTAATATATTTGACCCTTTTTACTGCTCCCATTAGGCCTCACTGTCAAAGCAGTTTAAACATGGAAGGATCTTTTTAAACAAGTATGCAGCTAAGATATGCAAACTGTGTAAGGATTTCCAGGCAGGCATTTATGGTATCTTATCACTGTGTTCTGTCAAGGTTGGTAACAAAACGATTGGTAGAAGATCAAAAAACAGGTAACAGTGTAGCATGAGAATGAGTGTGATGAACACAATGAGCTGTCTGCATTCATTTTCGAATAACAGACATAACATCAGAGCACCCCGATAGAGCACCCCTATAGAGCACAGGGCTATAGGCACAAAGCACGAAGGGTGACCGACGGACCTCTTCCCGTGTGAGATTTGTAACATTTATGCGAGAGCAAAGTACCAATTGTGGTGACCTATTAGCAACTGCTGACAAGCTATGGGTGTCAATACTTGATTCTTGGAGGTAAGGAAGCAACTGAGGATAAACCAAAGAGAAAGATGTGAAATGTTGCACAAAGGAAAAAGATAAACTGGTAATCAAGCAAAACCGCTCTGGCTCTCTGCCATCTAGGTTTCACAATTCACCAAATAGTAAGACATCATGAAAATATCTGAATTTACAAATATTTCGATACAAAAACTCATTTAACATCATGTAAATAGATTTAAGTGATTTCTTCCTTGAGTCCCCATTAACTTCCGTGTTTAGGGTGTCCTGGCCCAGAACGGAGTGCAGGGTAGCACAGTGGGCACTGCACTTGCACCGACACGTTCAGGCCAGTGTCGACCACAACAGGGATGGACTGTTAATCCTTTAGAGTGGTAAAATGACCGCCGGCAAGCTATACTTTTAATATAAACCTGCTATTTTGAGCATGCACGGAAGGTCCAGGTCGGCTGAATCATAACCATGTTATCAAGATAACCATTAACTGCACAAACGAATTCCATTAGGATTCACCTACAAATTAATTTTAGGTATATATCCTGAAAATTAAGCAAAGTGTTGACTGGGTGTCTATGTCCAAATAGCAGCAAAAGAACTTGAAATTACGCATGGTTTTAAGTGTTGGTCAATAAATTGGAACTGCTATCAAATCAATCTTTTTTTTAAATGGCAATGACCAAAACTAGCACCTGTGCTAAAGGCTGTGAAAATGGCGCTCAGCGTTGCTTTATTGCATAACGAATAGTGCGATGTCAGTAACATTCTTCAGGTCAATGCTACAATGAACAAGCATTGGCCGCGAGCAAAAAGAAAACGTGCGGCCGCGACCGGGAGTTGTGTGCGCGCGAGCAAAAATAAAAATTTTAAAAAAACACGCGAGTTGTGCACGCGCGCACAGGGAGAGAGGAAAGCCAGATGGCGCCTCTGCGCTGTGCAGGGCCGCGAAAGTGAAAGTGATCGCGATCGCGATGCACTTAATGACCCGTGACGGAGGAAAGACAGATGGTGGCTGCGCGCGTGCACGCTTGCGTGCACGCAAGCTTGAGGCCACCAAAAGCCTGTGGTAGCACTTTCAAAACCCGCCTACTAAATGTCTCGCAGCGCATGCGCTGGCTCAGGCGAGACCTAAAAAACAATAAGGGCCCGATTCTGATGCGGTTAGGAAATCTTCCCGATCAAATCGGTTTGGAAATGGTTTCCGACTGACTCGGATCGGGAGAGTCCTACCGACCGAGTATGATGCATCCGGATGCTTCCAGATACGATTTGGTTGGACTCCCATTGACTTCTATGGGAAGCCTATGTTCCTAACCGCATCGTACTCTGGCCCTCGGTTGGGAAGACACGTTCCCGATCCGATTGGGAAGGAGCAAATGCCATTAGGAGGCCTTCCTAACCGCATCGGAATCGGGCCCTAGGTGGGAATGCTTTCCTAACCGCATCGGAATCAAGCCCTTAGTCTGAGTTTTTCTTTTAACATTTTTCAGTCCACAAAATACAAAAAATAAAAACTATGGTAAAAGAAAGACTCACAGACATGTTTTTTTTTATTAACACGTTATTTAAATATTTTTATAATAATCCCTATTATTAAACATTGCATTATGCGAATTAGTGGAATATAAATTAGATTAAAAATATTGGTGATTTTTGGAGAAAGATGATAATAGGCTTACTTTTGATATTTTGGTAGTGTGACTCTTTGGCAAAGACAGTAAGTTTACTTGAGGTGGGATTGGCTGCTTGCAAGGGGTTGGGCGCGGGGCCTGGCTGCAGTGCACAGGGGTGGTTGCATGTCGCGAAGGGTTGCCCGCAGGGACTGGATGCAGGCCAGGACCTGTGGCCAAGCTCATGCCACCTCACATCCAAAGGCCATGGTTTGCTTTACATATGGTAATATAATATTACTTTATGTTTTAAAAAAACCTAGAAATTCACTGAAAAAAACTAAGTTTAATGTGATTTTATAGTTAGATGAAAATGTCAGTGACTGTGTAACATTTTAAACAAAAAAAAACACTGAAATTCACCTGGTAAAGTTATTTCTAGTAACTATAACTCGTGCCCTGAGGTAACTATAACTTGCGCCCAACCATGCACGTTATAGTTCTTGCAGCCCCCACAGCAATAAAAAAATGCTTGGTGGTGCTCCTGCCTCTTCTAAAGGCACCACAAGTATGAAAAATGCTATTTTAATAAGCCCTAGGTCATTATAGGGCACTCCTTCTTAGGAGCAATGAATAATAAATGAGCCGCTCCTGCCACTCATTTATTATTCTTTAAAAAAATGTATTTTGGGTGTCCCAGTGCCCACCCGGGACAACCAGATCCTTTTATTTTTTTATGGGAGCTGTAGGGAGAGCCCTCGTCCCCGCTGGCTCCCCTGCCATCACTCATTATGAATGCTGGCAGGAGCCCGAAATAATTTCTTTTTTAAAACATTGGGGAGGGATACCTTTTTTTAACTAAGAGGAGGGGAACGTGCAGCACATCTTCCGAGCCTCTTCGGGCCCCAGGGACCCCATTCCGGGGTCCGTTTTCTTTAACTAAGGAGAGGTGGGTGGGTGGCCCTTTACCTGAGCCTTTAGGTCCGAGGGCACCCCATCCCCCAGAGCCTTTCTGTTTTTTTAAGGGGACAGGGGAACATCGCCCCCCCTTTCCCAAGCCCATGGTGACCCCGGGGACACCATCCCACAGGGCCATTCTCTTTGGGAAGGGGCAGGGGTGCGCTGCCCCTCCACTAGCCAATAGTGGCCCCAGGGACCTCATACCCCGGTGCTGTAGGTGGGTGCCACGGTGCTCAACCAGGGCACCCACAAAACACTACGCTAGGGACTTGGAGGGAGGCTAAAGACCCCCGTCGCATTCACCCATCCTAGGTGTATCGGGAACCGACTTTGCTCCAGCCCACCGGGAGCAGCTGTTTTTCACTGCTCCCACTGGACAGGAACAATCTGAGTTACACTGCACACATGGGTGGGGGAAGCGAAACAACTGTCTGCTGGAGCATTTTTAAAGCTCTTGCCAGTGTTTCCTGCCTGAGTTCTTGTGGGCAAGGAAACAGTGTCCCTTGGGTGGGTTCCCTGGAACACCACAGTAGAGCCAGCCCCGGGGGATGGGGTTTCCAGGGCCATACGAGGCTCTGGGAGGAGGGTCCACATGCCCCCCCATCAATATTGATGCTGGCCCCTGGGGATAGGGTCCACAGGGTCTTTTCAGGCTCCAGGAGGGGGGCAGCATGCATCCCCCTTCCCCTTTATATTTAAGTTTCAGCCCAGAGGGATGGGGTCCCTGGGGTCTTTACAGGCCCGGAGAGGGGGGCTGCATGTCCCCTCCCCTTTGTTTCAAATGGCAGGTCCAAGGGATAGGGTCCCCAGGGCCAAAATCTGCTCAGGTAGGGGGGGCCCCGCACATGCCCCACTCCCCAATCACTTATTTACATTGACCCCGGGACCTGGTCCACCTCAGAGATCATATTTGTTTTTAAAGAAAATGGGGCCCACCATCTTGTTTTTTTCCCACAATACAGCGGAAGTACTTCTTTAGTAATTTTGTCCCGAGGGAGTTCCTCTGGGACCCCCAATAAGGTCTAAGGGGATAGGGTATCCCTACCCTACCCATTATAGCTATTATTTTCCTTTTTTTTCAGAACTGGGGACTAAGTTCCCGGTATCCTGTAATGGATGCAGCAACATTTTCTTTCATGTTCCGGCCAGCCAATCAGCACACTCACTCCCAAAATGTGTTTTCCCCATGTTCTGTCTATGGGGAGTTTTCATTTTTTGAACACGACTACACCCCGAACCGCTGAATGGAATTACACCAAATTTGGCAGAAAGCTAGATGTTGGTCCAGAAAGCGTGCTTTTTGTGATTTGGTGTAAATCTGTTCTGTAGTTTCAGAGAGATTTAAGTTTTAAAAATATAGATATCTGGTAGCCCAACAGCTTACTGAAACCCTACTGAAATTTGATTGGCTGCCAACACTTTAACCAGGAAGTGTTGGCAGCCATCTTGGGACTTTGTTGAAACGAGTCCCACAAAAAATGTAAAAAAGAAAGAAAAGGGGGCAGGGTAGAACCAACCTGACCCCTTATTCCTCTTGAATGCCCCAGGTGCAAAAAAGGAATTTAAAAAAAATTTGATCTGAGGATCCAGGTGAATTTTTTTTTTTTAAAACGAAGTGCGGTCTCCCGTGCTTTGTTATTAATTGTCTCCTGGGTGGGCCAGGTCCAGGGGGCAGTGTACTAATAAAGGAGGGGGCGTGCGAGTCACCCTCTTCGGTCTTATTATGCCCCAGGGATCACAACCTCCCTGGGGCTTCATTTAAATAATAGTACGGGGCTGCCCTCGCGGCAACCCCCACGCCCTGGGGACCACCACCTACCCAGGGCAAAATGTTAATTTTAATGCCCCCCACAGCCCCGGGGACCGCCACGTCCCGA
The DNA here is from genome assembly GCA_963921515.1 of Calotriton arnoldi. Taxonomy (NCBI): domain Eukaryota; kingdom Metazoa; phylum Chordata; class Amphibia; order Caudata; family Salamandridae; genus Calotriton; species Calotriton arnoldi. Next base: position 1,415,006 of record CAWUFW010000091.1, read on the forward strand.
GGCAAAAGAAAATATTAATGCAGGGGGGGCCGTGCCCCTGGGGACCACCACCTCTCCGGGGCTAAATTAACATCAGACGGGGACTGCGCGGCCCCCTCTTTTGGAGCCAATAATGGCCCTGGGGACCACCAACCCTCCAGGGCTGGCTCCTGCAATGTCTGGAGTGCCCACCCCAGGACACTGCTGTTGGCTATGGCTTGGCAGGAGCACCGTTCCCGCCAAGCCATAGCAAACACTGCTCTGCTTCTAGTAAGCGAGAGCAGAAAATGCTCTTGCTTACTAGCTACCTCTGTCCAAAAGCAATGCTGGCTCCTGCAGGACATGGGAAGCTGGCAGGGACAGCGGGGGCCATTAGGCTCCCCCCACTGTCCCCAATTTTTAAAAAGTGGGTGCCCTGGGTGGGAGCAGGGCACCCAGTGGAGTGGCCAGACCCCAGAGGATGGGATCCCAGGCACTGAAATCGGCCCGAGGAGGGTAGCCGCGCGGCCCCCTCCCCATTTCATGAAAGACTGGGCCTGGGGGATGGGGTCCCCGGGACCGAATTCGACCCGGAAAGGGGGACTACACAGCCCCTATTCTCCAACAAAAGAAAAAATTAAATAAAAAAACCTTCAGCAGTCACCTGAGGCCTCGTCCCCTTTACCACCACTCTGAAAACGCACCTCCTAGCGCAGTGCTGGTTGGGGAATGAAGTCCCCTTGGCTCCAGAAGGTCCTTGGGGGCCAACAAGACCTCCTGCTACCTCCAGTAAGTCCCACACAGCGGGATTGCTGAGAGGTGGTCGGAGGCCACGCCCCCTTTTCCCACTACTCTGCAAACGTGCCTCCTGGCACACTACTAGTTGGGGGATGAAGTCCCCGTGAATGCGGTGGGTCCTTGGGGGCCAATAAGACCTTCTGTTACCTCCAGTAAGTCCCAAACAGTGGCATTGCTGAGAGGTCATCGGAGGCCACTACCTGTTCTCGCCCATCGCGGCCACCGGTCAAGCTCTCTTATCCAAGCTGGCCCCTGGATTCCTTCCTTGGGTCACCTCCTCAGCTCTCGTCGCTTCTGTGGAGAAAACTATTTCCTTTCTGTACTTAAATGTAGCAAAGACGAGCTGGCCGGACACACAGCAGTTCTCTGAATATTACAGCAGAGGGACAACTGGGACTGTTCACAGGCTAAACTTGGAAACTGGCAGGATCCATGCACCTGGATCTCTGCCTCTACAGACTAAAACTCACAGATCCTAAAAATATCAGCGCCTCTTATATTGGCAAGCCTGTTTTAACATATTTATTTAACATAATAAACATAAAACAAATATAGTTCCTAAAAGAGGTTGCTATTGAATCACCGCATAAATAGTATGTGTGAAATTAAGTGATTCACTAGTCAACATTTGAGGCTTGTGGGCTGCAATGCTGTGACATACCTATATTTAAACTCGGAAAGACATATGGACATCCTCTATTGCTACACACATGTATCTGTGCCCTCCCCACTACTTCCCCTCTCCTAATTGGTACAATATTTTAATATACGCAAAACTGACACTACCCATGTATTCTATTTCTAATTTCTAAGGTCAATCAGTGTTACACTGTATCTGTAGTGTAGCTACTGGTCGTATTCCAAACTCTAATCTAAGGTTGTCTTTAAAAATTCTCAGCATTGTAATAACATTATGACTTCGGTCAGGGTGGTGACCCTTAAGATTTGAAGTAACTTGTTACTACCCATTCATACACTTCCTAGCTAGTTCGTCCACCAATCCATCCATGCATGATGAACGATTTATCCCTCCTCTCACATTCAATCATCCAGCCATGCACTCACATACCCATTAGTTATCCAAGCAGTCACTCATTCATCCATCCAGACACCCACTCACCCAACTAAGGGGCAGATTTACAAGCCCCTTGCACCACTTTTGTGTCACTTTTCCCATGTTAAAAATTACGCAAAGTGGCACAAGGGGCTTGTAAATCTGCCCCTAAGTATTTATACATTTTCATTTCCAGACATTCATCTACTCAAACATACAAACTTCAGTGAAGAAACAATTTTACTTAGCAAATAGCAAGGCTTACTGGCTTTGGCAATGCTTGGTAAATCTCTTCCTCTGGATTTGAAAAGTGAAACCCGGGTGTTAGCTTTCAGGAAAGCAGTCAAAACCTGGCTTTTTAACCAATAACTTTATCCTCTCATCCACTGTGGTCTCCTCTCTGAGCCAGCGCCTAGACACCTTCGGGTTAGATGCGCTTTACAAATTGTTTTTTCATTTCATTAAATGACTTAGAGCCATATGGTGGATAATATAATCACAACGGTGTCCATAATATTATTTGTCACGTTGCAAAGCAGCACAGTCATGAGTCTAAATGAGCATGCACATACAAATTGCCCCTAGTAGATGACCACACAGTGGGGTTGGGGAGGGGTCAGTGTTGAAATGACTCTTGCCTATAGTTTATATCATATCTTTGAGATTTCGTCTCATAAAATGGAGAGCCATTCATAGATAGCAATAAAGAAATGTAAATGTTATTTCTCCTTTTAACATATGTTCCAATCACATGCGACATCAAAGACTGCCTTACTGAAACTTCTAAGGCAACCCTGATCGCCTTTCAGTTTCACTCCTGTATGTCTGCAGTCGGATGTAAATTAGAGCTCTGGGGAGCCGTCTGCAGGCTTTATTGATCATGTTTAATGGACAAAGTGACACTGTGAAACATGGGAAATGAATTGTGATGCTGGTACTGCAGTGGGTAAGGAAAAGAGTCAGAGGCCTTGCTTTTGTGGTCTTCGTTTCTACAAATGTTCATTGATTATGCGTCTGATTTTCTGCTTTGCATCCAACTATCATTTTCTGTATTTCATTTCTGTGGAAAATGTCTACGGGTGATAGCCACATTACAAACTGCTCCAGATTGTCTCACTTTGTTCTCCATCCTCAGACCTTGGTTAAAATTGATTATAAGTTCTCCATTTTGGAAATAGCAAAGTGTCGATGGAGGATGTGCAGCAGTTTCACCTGTTGTGTCATTGGCATAGCATTTTAAAATGTGCAAACACCTCAAACAACTCGCTGTTTCATTGTACAGATATGTACATGTTATTGAATGGCGTAGGACTGTAATTAACGTTAGAATTATTTCATGTAAAGATACTCGTCTCATTTTGAACTAATGAGAAAGAGTTTTTAAAACTGCTTTTGTACTTTACCAATCTAGTTAAATTGTGACGTTTGAGAGAAATTATATTCTCGACATAGGTGTTTTTTTCAATGCATTTGTCTACAATCTACATCATTGCTTATAAGAGGTGCAATGTTTTTGTTTTACATTTAATGAGAAACTAGATCGACTCTTTGAATTTGTACAGTGCTTTGCTTTAGACCTGGTTGAGCCCTTCTTCAACTTGTGCAATGTCCTGGATATGATTGACAAGGTATTTGCAGATGTCTGTATCTCTTCTCACACACACAGAGAGACTCATATGATGTAAGACCACTTTTGGTCTTCTCAAAACATGATTTTGCACGTGTAAAAGGAATTACATACACAGAATTTTTCACACGCGTAAATCCCCACCTAGGAGTCTATTTATTGACATTGATATTTTAGGATTTCTGTACAATAAAATGCATTTTATTATCATTACTGCCACGAGTAGGAAGTGAACAGAGAATTAGTGTTCCGGAGCTAGCATGCCCTGAAAGCTTCTGCATACCCACAAACTTACAAGTCTGTGGGAATTTACAAACTCTTTAGAAGTTTACTCTTGTCAAGGGCAGGAGTGAATCCCTGGGTCGGAATGAGAAAAGAACACTAACAACTTCGGTGAGGGTGTAAGAGATGAAAAATTGCATTAGCACAGACGTGGTGGAATTTTCCATGCATAATTTTACACCATATACAATTGTACATGCGAAAATGCCTCCGCATCTGAGCAAATAGGAATTAGCAAAAGTTCCCCATAAATATGACTGGAATATGAGGGCCATAAAAATTTCCAGGCTTACTCCTGACTACAGTTGTGAGTTCCAAAATGTTGAGTACCAAAATGTCAGAAATCTGGACCACTAAAAGCTCAATTACCTGTGGGTACAGATTTCTGTCCTGTTTCCATGAATCACCTACTCCTGATTCTTCGGACGCTCCTAAATGTCTACTTTGTTAAAAAATGATTCTAACTTACCTTTTCTAGTTTTTTTGTTTTTACCAAGGCTTCGAGAATATGCACTGACTCAATCCTTCAATCTTGGAGCTGATGATTTAATTTTAAGTACACATTTATTTTTAAACTTTGTTTATTGGCATTTTATCGTATTCTTTCATAACCATTTGCTTACAATGTAGTTGCTGTTGGCCTAAAGGCACATCAATACAGGTTGCGTTCCAAAGTCAGGCAGTTACAGAAAGTGTTTTCGATATCCTCGTGGGTTGTGGCATGCTATGTACAGTGTATGTTACAAACAGTCTGAGCATGCATTAGTATAGACAGTAGTTCTGGGGTTCTGGTGCATAATCTGTATCCTAGGGTTCCACTCCTGTGTGTAGGGATAAAGTAGGCAATAGCAAATGGTTCCTATCAGGTAGCCAGCTAAACGATAATCAAAAAAAGAAAAAGAAAGCAAACAGAACCATAAAGTGGGGACGAACCCCCAAACAGTTGTCTCAAGGGGACCGCGTTTCACCGCTAGGGGCAGCAACGTCTGAAGGGGACACTCTGGGTGGGTGAGCGGGAGGGAGGAGGCCAGGGCCTCAGCATAAGTCTGCCTAGTCACCATGTGGCCCAAGCGGGGGGTTCAGGCGCAGGGAGCCCTACCTCCAATGGGAGGGCACCCCACGGGGGGATTGTTTGTAGCCCCCTGCTGTCATGGAGAGGGCCATCCTCTATCGCTCAGCTGGCCTCCGAGCCCTTCTCATCTGGTGTATCGGATTCTCTGTTGCCCAGTTCAACAACATCTGTGGGGTTTTCTCTAAGGCTGGGCGTAGTTCGCGAAGTAGTGCTTCGCGAAGCTACGCAAAGTGCAGTTCGCACTACGCGAGCTTCGCGTAGCACTACGCGAACTGCGTAGTGCGTGTTCGCAATGATTGCACAGTGCCGGATGCTTGTCCGCACTGTGCAATCATTGAAACGGCAACTTGCACAGTGCGAGCTGTCTTTTACTGCCGCTCGAGTAGATTTTTACTCGAGCGGCAGCTTCTCAACGCGGACTGGTAGTTTCTCATCGCGAGCGGTCGCGAGCATACGCGACCACTCGCAATGAGAAACCTGACCTCCCGCGTTGAGAATCTCGCTGGGAGGTTTATTTTCCACACTCGCGATCGGCAACTTGATGTTGCTGATCGCAAACGAGAAAAAGTCTCGCCGGGATGTCATTTTGCTTGCTCGCGGTCGCCAACTTGACGTTGAGGACCGCGAGCAAGCAAAAAATGACCGCGGCACTACGCTACGCTACGCGTGTTTGCACTGTGCTACGTGCAATTCGCGTTGTGCGAAGTAGCGCAAACTACGCGAGCGTAGCGTAGCACTTCGCCCAGGGTTAGTTTTCTCATGTGTCAACGACCTCTGCCCATAGTCCTGCAATGGGGCATCTGCACCCCCCGGCCTCCTCGCTCAGCAGGGCTCTCTCCTTGACTCTTGCCCATGAGGCCACATCTTTCTCTCTGATCCCCAGAAGGGGGCCCACATTGGATTTCCAGGCCATTACTATCCTCCTTTTGGCTAGTACAAGTGCCAGATCTAAAAACCTATTGCTGACTTTTCTGGGCTTGGGCCTAGGAAACGCACCTAGGAGGCAGGTCTCCACCGTGCATGGAATGGAGCGATTGAGGGCCCCATTCAGTCTGTCCATGGTAATAGTTCAGTAATCCTGCAAGCGGGGGCACCCCCATGCCATGTGGCAAAGGTCAGAGTCCGGGTGAGCACACCAGGGACATCCCCGCAGCTCGCCCCTGCAGTTGGCTTGTGTCCTGTACAGTGCCAGATATGTCATATGGTTGTAGTTAAATTGTATGTATTTCAGGCATGCATTCCTGGACACCTTGTGGTGATACACTAACATCCTGTGCTATCTCGGCTCCGGGATCTCATGACCCACCACCGCATCCCTCTTATCTCTGAGTCCAGTGAGGGGTTTACCCACCATCTCATTTAGTGCCCTATAAAACCAAGTCACCAGTTTCTGGGCTGATCCCATCATCACTAGAAACTGAAGCACCTCGTGGGTCTGGGGTTCCCCATCACCATTATCCCACAGGTCTCTGTAATCTCGCGTCGGAGCCTCATATGTCAGGAACTGGCTGGGAGGAAGGTCTCTGTGTGTCGTCATTTCTTCCAGGGTCAGCAGGACGCCCATGTGACAGCAGCCCCCACTGTTAAGAAACCAGCCTCGGTCCAGTCGCCCTGATGTGCCATCATGAAGTAGGATAGAGGGTCGTCATGCTGGAGCCCCACAAGTGGCAGGGCAGAGGCATAGAGAGCCCTCCCCCTGGAACACCAGACACAACGGCACCAGCAGGACAGTGCTGCAGCGAATAGGGGGTCAGGGTTCAGGATTTTCATTGTAGGCTGCAATAGTTTGGGCAATAAGGTACCCTGGTTAGGTGCTCGGCCGATAAGGCCTAGCTCGTCCAGCCGGGCTCCATCCAGGCATTGAGAGCTTCATTGGAGCTGGGCTGCCAAGAAATCGAGCTCGAAGTCTGGGGCTCCTAGCCCACCCCTTGACGTTGGTCGTTGTAGGGTGGCTAGGGACACTCTGTGAAGGGCCCCATCCCAGATAAGCTCTCTGAGGAGGGAATCCAGCTGCTATAACAAAGTCCCCGGCACACCAACTGGGAGGTTCGAGAAACAATAGAGCAGTCTCGGGAGCATCACCATTTTCAAGATCTCAATGCGCGCCATGGGTGGCAGTTTGAGCGACCTCCAGAAGGGCACACAGGACCCAAGGGAGCGTAGTGCCCCTCCCAGGTTACGCTCCAGCAAATCTGCTAATGTGTGGTACATCTGGATCCCCTGAAATTTAAAAGAATTGAGGGCCCAAACATGGTCTGGTGAGGCATCTGGTGGCCGAAGGGAACCAATCGTAACCGCAAATAGGTCTTGCCACTAAAGTCGTCCTGGAGTCTCATCATGAGGCCAGCATGCAAGGCACCATCCTTAACGTAAAGCAGGAGGTCATCTGCAAAGAGGGATACAATATATTAGTGTTGGAAATGGCTCTTTTTGTAGGGTTATCCCCAAACTTTATGCTTCTTCCTCCTATGTTTCCTGACCTGTTTTTGTTGGCTTAAGGACTCTGGACACTTTACCACTGCTAATCAGTGCTAATCTGCATGTGCTTTCTGAGTAAATTATGATTATAATTGGTTCTCCCTGATTGGCATATTTGATTTACTGGTAAGTCCCTAGTAAAGTGCACTCAGTGTGCCAGGACCTGTAAACCAAATACTACTAGTGGGCCTGCAGCACTGATTGTGCCACCCACATGAGTAGCCCTGAAAAGGTATCTCAGACCTGCCACTGCATTGTCTGTGCGCATTGTTAAACTGCCACGTCAACCTGGCAAGTGCACCCACTTGCCAGGCCCTAACCTTCGCTTTTCTTACATGTAAGACACCCCTCAGGTAGGCCCAAGTTACCCCCATGGGCAGGGTGCAGTGTATGTGAAAGGTAGGACATGTACTGGTGTGTGTGACATGTCGTGATAGTGAAGTCCTGCCAATTTCGTTTTTCACTATTGAAAGGCTATCTGTCCCATAGAATGGCATGAGAGATACTTTGTAACACCTTACAAGTATAACTTCCAATTGGCACCAGATAGAGGAATAACGTTTAGGCTCTCTGAACTCAGAATTTAATAACACATCTTTTATTAAAGATGGTTTTCAAATTGTGTGTTTGAAAAATGGCACTTTTTAGAAAACAGGCATTTTCTTGTTTACCCATTCTGTGTGCCTCTGCCTGTTTGTGGATTGACTATCTGGTTTTGGAGTGACAGGGGCTGGGGATGTGCATTCACTGTAGACAGCCACTGGGTGGGTTGAGGTGTGCCTGGCCCTTCCTGGATGACTCAGAGCTGAGCTGAATAGGCCTTGGCTGCATTTAAAGTAGTGGGAGGAGTTTTCCTTTCACCTTAATAGGGCTTGTCTCCCTTGCACAATGCTGTTTCCACCCCCCGTGGTCATACTGCACCAGTGAGGACAGAACTGGTTTGGACTGTCCTCAGAGACCCCGGCACAAAGAAGAACAAAGACAAAATGGGGTATAAGTAGTGGACCTTAAACCCCAGAACTTTAGATCACTTCTGGACTCAAGAGAAACCTTTGCCAAGAAGAAGAGCTGGAGAGCTGTGAGGAGAAGTACTGCTCCTTTGCTGTGTGCTGTGTGGGGTTGGCCTGCAGTTGCTGCTCCTGCCAAGGAAAGGACAAAGACTGGAACTTTGCTGAGAAACCTGCTTGAAGAAGAATCTCCAAGGGCTTGTGTGTGCTAGCCTCCTGTTTCAGAACACAAAGTCACAAAGACTTCACCCCAAGCTCCCCTGAACTCTACTGCTGAGAGTTCTGACCTGCCAGGAGGTGCCTGTTCCAAATTTGGGCCTCTGGAGGTTATTTCTACTGTTGGGAGCTGGAAGAAACCTAAGAGAAGAAAACCCATCTCTGACGCCGTCAGCACTGCCGGCATGACGCCGCGACCTGCACCGAGGCCAGGGGCACAGCTCATGAAGTGCACGACGCACCACCCTGCCTGCACTGCAGCTCTGATGCCCTTCGACGCCTGCCGACGCCTGCAGTTATTGGCCTTCCCGACTCCAGCGCTCGCACCGACTCTGTCACCGCCAGCACCTGCATCCAGTTATCGCGGCGCCGATAACCCCTGAGGGTGACTCAACAAACTCGCTGACTTCGTACCGCCTCACCGGAACCGGCGCCTCACTGCTGACACAACTGACTTCCCCTGCCCTGGATTTGACACGTCTCCTCCTCGCAGACACGACCCCTCGCATCCCCCGTGGCAGCCAGTAAGCCAGCCTCGACCTCGGCACTGAATCCTCACCTTTACGACGCCGTGCATCATCAATCATAGACTTTGTTTTCCAAGGTACTGTTTGTTTTGGGGTCTGTGTGACTCTGTGCCCGATGCCTCGCACCTCGCGGTCGGCGCCATACTTTGGATTTATTGCTGTCACAATGTCGTAATAGCCCCAGGTGGAACTATTTGTTTTCTACAAGCTTTATTTTGGAAATATCTGTTTTTAAGTGCTATTTCACTACATGTATGTTGGATATTTGTAGTTTTGGTCTTGTCGAGTTTAGATAAAGAAACTTTATTTGTCTAAACTGGTGTGGTGTTCATTTGTGGTGTTATCACTGTGTTACTGAGTGTTTTGAGTACAAATACTTTACACATTGCCTTTGGGATAAGCCTGCCTGCTCGTGCCAAGCTATCAAGGGGGTGAGCACAGGATATCTATAGTGTGTATCCCCCTTACCCTGACTAGAAGCAAGGGTCCCTACTTGGACAAAGGTGTATACCTCTGCCAACTAGAAACCCCCAGTTCTAACAATTAGCGTCCCCGACTACTATGCCCCTGTCCCTGCCCTCGAGCCTCAGCAACTTCGTCAATGGCTCTATCGCTAAGGCAAAGAGGAGGGAGGACAGTGGGCAGCCCTGGCACATTCAGCGATGAATTTCGTATTGCTGTGAAATTGTTCTGCCTGTTTTAACCTGGCGGTCGGGAGGGAGTACAACAGTTGCACCCATTTGAGCCAGGTATTCCCAAGGCCCATGTGGGCCATGACCTCGTCAAGGAAATCCCAAAGGACCATGTGGAACGCCTTCTCGAAGTCAACATAATCATGGCAACAGGGGTGGCCTGTATATCTGAGCTGTAAAGGATATGGTAGAGTCGCCGCAGAGTAAGGGAAGTGTTTCGTGTGGGTATGAAGCCATTTTTGGTCTGTATGGATTAGCGCCTGCAAGTGCTGTAGTAATCTATATCACTTTACTGAGGATTTTGAAATCCTTGTTCAGCATAGATAGAGGATGAAACATCGCAACGGGGGCCTCTAGGGCTTTGGAGAGCAGCACCACTATTGTCTCTCTTGTCTAGGCCGGCAGGACCTTGTCAAGGAAATCCCAAAGGACCATGTGGAACGCCTTCTCGAGGTCAACAGACATAATCATGGCAACGGGGGTGGCCTGTATATCTAAGCTGTAAAGGATATGGTAGAGTCGACGCAGAGTAAGGGAAGTGTTTCGTGTGGGTATGAAGCCATTTTTGGTCTGTATGGATTAGCGCCTGCAAGTGCTGTAGTAATCTATATCACTTTACTGAGGATTTTGAAATCCTTGTTCAGCATAGATAGAGGATGAAACATCACAACGGGGGCCTCTAGGGCTTTGGAGAGCAGCACCACTATTGTCTCTCTTGTCGAGGATGGCAGGGTCCCTGATACATATGACTTGGCATACACTGACCCCAGCCTGGGGTCTAGCAGCCCTCTGTATGTAGAGTGAAACTCCACAGGTAATCCATCAGGACCTGGGGTCTTGCCCGTGGTCATATCCTTGATGGCAGCCTTAATGTCCTGGGACATCACTGGGCTCTAGTAAGGCCCGCACTGCCCCAGGAGGATCCAGGTCCAGGCGCTGATAGAGTTGTACATAATTATCTCGAAAGGCGGCATTTATGGCCTTGGGGGAGTATAATGTCCCATCATCAAGAGTGAGCAATCGAGTAATGGGTGTGCCCCGGGTTTAGTTTGATCAACCAGGCCAAGAGTTTCCCAGCCCTGCTCTCTTCTTCATGTGCCCTAGTTACGTACTCCTTGTAGTTGTGGTGACTCAGGACTTCCAGTACCACACTGCATCCTTTCTTTGTGGCCAGTAATCATGCGAGAGCCACTGGGTCAGCACCCAGGGCATTCTCACAGTCGTGCAGGACCTTGTCTAGTTCCTGCAGCTCCCTGTCTAGCACACTCCGTGCACCCAAAGAATTGCTCAGGCAGTGTCTTCGGATCACCACCTTGAGGGCCTCCCATTCAATTGTGCAATCAGTTGTCGTGCCTTGGTTGACCTCAAAATATCCCGCTATGGCCTCCCTCAGAGAGTCACTAAAATCAGCCAGGACTGTTGGGTGCAGTCGCCATGTGGGAATCTCTGGACATCTCAGTATGAGCAGAATATGGTCAGAGAGAGTGCGCCCCCAGATACCCTGTGCGAGTCACATATTGGCTCAGTCGACCCGAGCATACAAAATGATCGAGGAGAGTGTGTGGTCAGTCTATGTGGGAGTAGTAGTCTCACACCGCACTGTGTTGCACCCTCCAGACATCATCCAGGCAGAAGCCACGTAATATGTGCTGGAGTCCCTCGGCTGGCCTATGGGCAAGTGCCCCAGTAGAGGAGCGCTGGAACGATCCATACACACATCTACTACACAGTTAAAGTCCCACCTAGCAACAATGCCTTGTTCGAAAGATGGCTCAAAGGTGCAGACAGGGTGTGAAGGAATGCAACTTGGTCTTGGTTTGGCATGTATACTCTCCACAGTGTGATCTGTCTGCCCTATAAACGCCCCACAATCAGGACATAGCACCCCTCCTTGTCAATCTTGGTGTGTGACACCTCAAAGGAGATTCCCGCCATCACCCACAGGAGAACCACCGGGGCATATGCTGAGTATGTTGTTGCATAAACTTGCTTGAGCCAACGGAGCCACAAGTTCTCCACTTTGGCCCCAATGAGGTGTTGTTGTGTTCTTATTCCTTATTAGTATTTCGGTAATGTGAACTATGTTTGGAATCTCTACTTGTCATTTAGAATTATCGTATGTCATGAAGAATGTAATGTTTCAAGTGGGGGACAGTTACTGCTGGCTACTAAGAGCTGTGGTCATGCTGCCAGCAGCTCCTCAATATCATTAAAGGATTTCTACTAAATTCTGCATCCAGTATCCTTTACAACACTGGCGACGAGTTATTGAGGAGCTTTGAACCTACGTGCGGAAAATATTTTTTCTTCTTCTTCTACAATTGAGAATCTTTATTGGAATCGAGTTTCTCTCTTATCTACATGATGACGCAAAGCGGAATACTCAGGAGTGAGTAAGCGGTAGCGGACTGCACTTAAGTGAGTAGAGCCAATTTAGTTAATTTGCTGATTTTGGCGTGTTTTAACTTAGTGCTACGTAGGGGAATCTTACTGCCTCAACTGCCGCTGCTCGTGCGCTCCTGCTCGTGCTTTAGTTGCATCGCGACCTGCACTCCGGAATCCTCAGCGTCTCAAGTTCCTGGAAGCCATTCTGTGCTCAACTTGTGACGTTTCTTCTGCTGGAATCTTTGTGGAGCATTGTGACGCATTTCTACGCAGGTCACATTCGTGACACCACGCTGCGGCCATTTTTAATTAATCTGCATTGGAGATCGAGTTTTCAGCATTTTGACAAGTTGAATCGCAGATCGTATTCCGGAGCAGCTGTTTCCTGCGATTATTCTGCAATTATATCTTAAACAGCATTTCCACGGTATTTAACTACATTTCCACGGCATTTTTCTTCATTTCTAAGTTACACTGTTGTTGCTCTTCGGGGGTAAAAATAATATTTTTACTTTCATTTTTTTTTTTTTAATTGCTCAGTGTGTGGAGTACAGAGAACTAGTCCTTTAGGTGAAGTGCGGACACTGTAAAGTCCACACACTATGAGCCATCAAAGCTACAACATTAACCCTCCTCAGCCTTTTTGGATTTCTGGTGTTGAGCCAACTTTAAAGTGGTTGGAATGGAAGGCTTACTTCAATAATTACATTGAAGCCTTGGATGAGGATGGCAAAATGTCTGCGGCTCAGAAGAAAAGACTATTGTTGCATTCTTTGGGCCCAATTGGTTTAAAAGCATATAATGATATGACTAAACCTTGTTTTCCAGGTGATCTAAATGCATATGCTTTAGCCCTCCTCCATTTGGACACTTACTTTACACCAAAGGTTTGTATTGGCATAACAAGATATACGTTTTTCTCAAGGAAACAGAATAAGAATGAGACAGTTGATCAATATGTATCTGATTTGAAAAGATTAGCACTTGATTGTAAGTTTGGTGTTATACAAGACGACTTGATAAGAGATCAAGTAGTTATGCATACTAGCAACCCTGTGATACAAGACAGATTATGGGTAAATGACGATGCCCCTTTGGAGGATGTTCTCGCCATTGTTCGTAAGGCGGAAATTTCTGGTAGATGTGCAAATGTTCTCAAACAGGATCACAATGCGAGTGATGTTGTTGGTAAAGTATCTGTTCCAAATGAAAGAAAGAAAGTTTTTCCTTATGTTAAATTTCAACCTAAATGTTATAGATGTGGGAGTTTAGAACATTTAGTGCATAGTAAAAATTGCCCTGCCATCAAGTCCAAATGTACCAATTGTGGTATCAGAGGGCATTTTGCTAAGGTTTGTAATAGAAGAAGAACTAATGTAAAGTTTGTATCTAATATGGAGGAAACTGGAAATGATTGCCTTACAAATGATGAGACAGAGGAAGTCTCTGGGGATGTTGGTGGTTTAGTAATGAACGTACGTGATAACTTAGTGCTAAATATTTGTGATGCATCTTGTAAGAACAAACCTGTGTGCCTAATGGAAATAGGCGGTGTGGAAGTTGAAATTTACGCTGACTCAGGATCTCCTTATACTATTATCAATAGTGAACTTTGGAATTCATCTTTTGTGCAAAAAGTAGGGAGCCAATTATTAGAGCTTGATATACATCCTGAAGGATATGGCGGTGAACCCATAGATCTTCTTGGCTACCGTTGGTTCACTTTCAAATTTAAGGGGAGACAGTGCAGAGGGAAATTATACATTGCAAAAACTGGTCCACCTGTTTTAGGATGGTTTGATCAGAAACAGTTGCATATCATCCTTGATCCCAACAGTAAAGAACAGGTCCTTGTAGTTGATAAAGGCGATACTGTAGGCACTCAAATTTTAGCTCAATTTCCTAAAGTGTTTAGTGAAGTTTTGGGGGATCTTAGGGGGTTTGAGCATAAAATTATCCTCAAACAAGATGCTTCTTCCAAGGTGCATAAATGCCGTAATATTCCCATACTGGTGAGGGAGGAGGTCTCAAAGGAATTAGATAAACTTGTTTCTGTTATCATTATCGAGCCTATCGAATCATCTGCTTGGGTTTCTCCGATCGTCGTGGCCAGACGGAGCAATGGAAAATTAGACTCTGTGTTGACTTGAGGCATTTAAATAATAATATTGTGGTAGACAAATTTCCATTACCAAAGATAAATGAAATGGTTATGTGCTTGGGTAATGCGAAATGGTTTTCCACAATCAATCAATCAATCATAACATTTGTAAAGCGCACTACTCACCCGTGAGGGTCTCAAGGCGCTGAGGGGAGGGGTGTTGCTACTGCTCGAATAGCCAGGTCTTGAGTAGCCTCCTGAAGGTGAGTAGGTCCTGGGTCTGCCATAGGAGGATGTGGAGGGTGTTCCAGGTTTTGGCGGCGAGGTGGGAGAACGATCTGCTGCCGGTGTTCGCTCTTCGGATGCGGGGGATGGTGGCGAGGGCGAGGTCGGCGGAGCGGAGCTGGCGGTTCGGGGTGTAGAAGGTGAGTCGTCTGTTGAGGTATGTCGGTCCGGTGTTGTGGAGTGCTTTGTGTGCGTGGGTGAGGAGCTTGAAGGTGATCCTCTTGTTGACGGGCAGCCAATGCAGGTCTTTTAGGTGGGGTGTGATGTGGCTGTGGCGAGGGATGTCAAGGATCAGGCGTGCGGAGGCGTTCTGTATGCGTTGTAGTCGTTTCAGGAGTTTGGCTGAGGCTCCTGCGTAGAGGGCGTTACCGTAGTCTAGCCTGCTGCTGACGAGGGCCTGGGTGACCGTTCTTCTTGTTTCGGTGGGGATCCACCTGTAGATCATGCGGAGCATGCGGAGGGTGTTGAAGCAGGAGGACGAGACGGTGTTGACTTGCTTGGTCATGGAGAGTATTGAGTCGAGGATGAACCCTAGGTTGCGTGCGTGGTCAGTGGGTGTTGGTGCTGCTCCCAGTGCGGTCGGCCACCAGGAGTCGTCCCACGCCGAGGGAGTGGAGCCGAGGATGAGGACTTCCGTCTTGTCTGAGTTCAGCTTCAGGCAGCTGATCTTCATCCACTCGGCGACGGCTTTCATTCCTTCGTGAAGGTTGGTTTTGGCGGTGAGGGGGTCCTTGGTGAGGGAGAGGATCAGCTGGGTGTCGTCAGCGTAGGAGATGATGTTGAGGTTGTGCAGTCGGGCGACGTGAGCGAGTGGTGCCATGTAGATGTTGAACAATGTCGGGCTGAGGGATGATCCTTGGGGTACGCCGCAGATGATCTCGGTGGCTTCGGATTGGAAAGGGGGGAGGCGGACGCTCTGGGTTCTGCCGGAGAGGAAGGAGGTGGTCCAGTCCAGTGCTTTGTCTCGGATCCCAGCGTTGTGGAGGCGTGTGCGTAGGGTGCGGTGGCAAACAGTGTCGAAGGCGGCTGACAGGTCCAGGAGGATGAGGGCCGTGGTTTCGCCGTTGTCCAGTAGGATCCTGATGTCATCAGTGGCAGCGATGAGGGCAGTTCTTGTGCTGTGGTTGCTGCGGAACCCGGACTGGGACGGGTCCAGGATGCTGTTCTCCTTGAGGTAGCGGGTCAGTTGTCTGTTGATGGTCTTCTCGATGACCTTCGCTGGGAACAGGAGCAGGGAGATGGGTCGGAAGTTCTTGAGGTCCTTGGGGTCCGCCTTGGGTTTTTTGAGTAAGGCGTTGATCTCGGCGTGCTTCCAGCTTTCCGGGAAGGTCGCGGTCTCGAAGGAGATGGTGATGGCCTTGCGGAGATGGGGTGCGATGGTGGAGCTGGCTTTGTTGAAGATGTTGTGTGGGCATGGGTCGGACGGAGAGCCGGAGTGGATGGTGTTCATGATTTTGATGGTGTTGTCGTCGTTTATGTTGGTCCAGGTGAGCAGGGGATCGGTGAGGATGGTGGTAGTGAGGTCGGAGGCCTCGTGATTGTCGGGGCAGTCAGGGTGTTGAAGCTGTCGTGGATGTCTGCGATCTTGCGATGGAAGAAGGTGGCGAGGGCGTCGCACAGGTCTTGCGAAGGTGGGATGTCGTTGGTGTTGGAGCTGGGGTTGGAGAGCTCCTTCACGATGTTGAATAGCTCTTTGCTATTGTGTGCGTTGTTGTCTAGGCGGTCTTTGAAGGAGGCCCTTTTGGCGGATCTGATGAGGTGATGGTGTCTGCGGATGGCGTTCTTGTGGGCTGCGTAGCTGTCCGGTGTCTGTTCGCGGTGCCATTTCTTGTCTAGTTTCCGGCAGGTTTGCTTGGATGCCTGGAGGTCCGTGGTGAACCAACTGGCTTTCTTATTGGTGTGTCTGTTGGAGGGTTTCTTGAGCGGGGCGAGGGTGTTGGCGAAGTCATCGATCCACTGTCTAAGGTTGCGGGCGGCGGTGTCGGGGTCGGTGGGGTCGACGGGTGGGCTTCGGGTGAGGGTGGTGTTTAGCTGGTCTTCAGTGACTTTGCTCCAGCATCGGCGAGGGATCTGTTGAGTGCGGTGGCGCGTGGTGGGTTTCCGGAAGGTGAAGTGCATGCAGCGATGGTCGGTCCAGTGGAGTTCGGTGGTGTGGCTGAAGGAGATGTGGGAGCTTGCGGAGAAGATGGGGTCAAGCGTGTGGCCGGCAGAGTGGGTGGGTGTTGTGACGAGCTGTCTGAATCCGAGGTTGGCGAGGTTGTCAATCAGGGTGGTGGAGTTGGTGTCGTTGTTGTTCTCGAGGTGGAAGTTCAGGTCCCCGAGGAGGATGTAGTCTGTGGAGGCGAGGGCGTGCGTGCTGACGAAGTCGGCGATGGCGTCGCTGAAGTGTGGCCGTGGTCCGGGGGGTCTGTAGATGAGGGTTCCTCTGAGGGTAGTGTTGGGATCAGTGTGGATCTGGAAGTGCAAGTGTTCGGCGGTGCTGAGGGTGTCGTCGGTGCTGGTCGAGACTCTGAGGGTGTTCCTGTGGACGATGGCGATTCCTCCTCCTGTTCCGTTGGTGCGGTCCCTGCGGGTGATCTTGTAGCCGTCAGGGATGGCTATGGCGATGTCGGGTGCCGAGGAGGGGTTCAAGCAGGTCTCTGTCAGGAAGGCGACGTCTGGGGAGGTGGAGTCGAGTAGGTCCCAGAGTTCGATGGAGTGTTTCCTGGCGGAGCGGGTGTTGAGTAGAATGCATCTGAGGTGGTTGCGTCCTTTCTCAGTGGGTGGTTTGGTGGCTCGGAGGCTGGTGAAGCTGCAGCTCCGGCAGGAGAAGGGTGTTTGGGTTCGCTTCGGGACGGCCAGGAAGCAGGTGTGTGATCGTCCGGTGTTCAGTGCGTGGAGGGTGCTGGTACCATAGCGGAGACGGGCGTCGTGGAGTACGCGGGGGCCAGGGGTTCTGGTGCTGGGCGCGGTCCAGGCGCGGACGGGCGCCATAAGAAGGGGAGGTGGGAGGGAGGAGCAGCTGGGAGGTGGGAGCGGACGAATGGGCAAGCAGGGGGGGCAGGGCCGCAGGGGACACAGCGGCGGGAAAAACGGGAGGGAGGAACGGCGAAGGATACAGAAGGCAAAAAAGGGCAGAGGGCACAGTAATGGTACGAGAGGGAAAGGAGGAATAGAACGATAAAACCAATAAAAACAAATAAAAACAAATTACAAGACAATTACAATTACAGTGCAAAAGAGCAGAACCTACGGCCTACCACTGGCCACCAGGGATGAGGCGCAGGTGGTAGCCTGCGGGTGGAGGAGGGCCTCGAACTCCATCAGCAGCGGCAGCTGGGGCTCAGGACACGGGCACACAGGTGGTGCTGTGCGGCGTGGGGAGCGACCTGCCAGAAAAGGGTCAAGGGTCGCTCTCCTCACCGCGCAGCGGCCACCATAAGAAGGGGAGGTGGGAGGGAGGAGCAGCTGGGAGGTGGGAGCGGACAAATGGGCGAGCGGGGGGGCGGGGCCGCAGGGGACACAGCGGCGGGAAAAACTGGAGGGAGGAACGGCGAAGGATACAGAAGGCAAAAAAGGGCAGAGGGCACAGTAATGGTACGAGAGGGAAAGGAGGAATAGAACAATAAAACCAATAAAAACAAATTACAATACAATTACAATTACAGTGCAAAAGAGCAGAACCTACGGCCTACCACTGGCCACCAGGGATGAGGTGCAGGTGGTAGCCTGCGGGTGGAGGAGGGCCTCGAACTCCGTCAGCAGCGGCAGCTGGGGCTCAGGACACGGGCACACAGGTGGTGCTGTGCGGCGTGGGGAGTGACCTGCCAGAAAAGGGTCAATAGACTTGTCATCTGCATACCAGCAGATCTCTTTGTCCCCAGAATCCATGAAATTGACTTCTTTTATCACCCCTTTTGGGTGTTTTCAATATAAGCGTATGCCCTTCGGGCTAGCTTCTGCTGCTGCTGTTTTTCAGCATTTGATGTTTCAACTTTTTAACAAAGAACATGGAGTCACTTTTTTTCAAGATGATATCCTTGTTTTTGGAGCTAGTGAGGAAGAGCATTTAAATAGATTAAAAAGAGTGTTTAGCATTCTACAAGAGAAAGGACTCACAGTAGAACATTCGAAGTGCAAGTTTGCACAAAGAAGTGTCACATATTTGGGTCATATTATCATTGAATAGGTGTCAAACCCAAACCCACCCTTGTTTCTGCCATCTCAGGGGCTCCTGTACCTACTAGTAAAGATGATGTACGTTCCTTTCTAGGTATGGCTGAATTTTGTTCAAAATACGTCCCCAACTTTTCAGAAAAAACATTCAACATTCGCCAACTTCTTAAAAAGAACTCTACTTTTGTTTGGTCAGCTGCTTGTGACAGTGATTTTGTATCCATTAAACAAGCCATTGCCAAATCCTCTGCACTCTCCAGTTTTAACCCTTTGATGGACAGTGTTGTTACCACTGACGCAAGCAATAAGGGTCTAGGTGCGGTGTTATCACAATTAGACAGACATGGGAAGGAAAGTATCATTGCTTACGCTTCGAGATCCCTGTCGCCTTGTGAGGAGAAGTACCCCATCATTGAAAGGGAGGCTTTGGCGTGCGCTCGGGCGTTGGAGCATTTTAAATCTTTTATTTGGGGTAAGGCTTGCACACTTCGTTGTGACCATAAACCATTAGTAAAAATTTTAACTACTGATGGAGCGATCACTGCATCGGCCAGACTTGCTAGAATCTCAATGAGAATGCAAAATTTCATCTATAAAATAATTTATGTACCTGGCAAAAATAATGTGGTCGCAGATTTCCTTTCTAGAATGCCAGTCATGTTTGAAAAATGTGAAGACAGTGAATGGAATGATTTACAGGTCGCTCTCATTCATGACAATGGGTTGGCAGCCATTGACAAAGAAGAATGGAGCATTGAGTACAAGAAAGATGGTATCCTTCAATCAGTAATTTCCTATGTCATTCAGGGTTGGCCTAAAAAAAGAGAACTTTTAAGCTCTTCCGACAGACCTTTTTGGGAAATAAGGTCTGAGTTAACTATAGTGGATAATACTTTGTTAAGAGGTGAAAGGATTATTCCTCCTGGAAATTTTCGCAAATGCATTGTTGAACTTTGTCATGAGGGTCACCCAGGCATCGTTAGAACTAAATCAATTATAAAGAGATTGTTTTGGTGGCCAGGAATGGACTCTCAAGTTGAAAAAGTTGTAAAGGAATGCATTCCTTGTTCCACTTCTGATAAGTCTTTAAAAACGTTTCGCCCTCCTATGTCCAATGGATTGTTACCAAAAAACCCTTGGGAAGTTGTTGCTGTTGACATTATGGGACCCATTGGTGAATCTCATTGCTACCTCATTGCCCTTATTGATTTATTCTCTAGGTGGCCTGTGATTAAAGTTGTCAACAATGCAGGTACTGAGTCTGTTTTACAGTTTCTTGATGAAACCTTTGTCGCTGAAGGTATTCCTTCATGCATTCTCAGTGATAACGGTGTACAATTTTTGTCTCTCAAAGCCAAATCTTATTTTAAGAAACTGGGTATCACTCATAAAACCACTTCCCTCTATAACCCGAGTGGTAATGGAATGGTGGAAAGGTTTAATAGAGTCCTAAAAAACACCATTCAATTAGCGTTCAACAGTAACTTAGATTGGTCCACTCAAGTAGGGAAAACTGTTTGGGCGTATCGTGTCACATGTAATGATGCCACGGGTTTTTCTCCTTTTGTACTTATGAGAGGTCGAAATCCTCGTTCCAAATTTTCTCCTTCTTGGTTATTTTCTTCTGATGCCCAGCCCTGGCCGAAAGATGAGGTGCGTGCACGCATGGAATTAACGCATAATAAAAGCAAAGCATACTATGATATTAAGCATCGTACTAAAACTCCTGTGATAAGTATTGGAGACTGGGTACGCATCAAAAAACCTGGTTGGGTTTCTAAGAATGAAAACCGTTTTTCTGAACCTATTCAATGATTGAAGTTTTATTAAATGCAGTTAAAGTAAGTGATGGAAAGGTTTGGAATTTAAACAGAATTGCTAGAAGCAACTATGTTCCTTATGAACAGACTGTTGATTATGATTTGTTATCTGATGACTCCTGTGGTGTTGTTCCTGGTGAGGTGGTTTCTGAGGACAGTAATGTTAACCTTGACTCAGCTACCCCTTCCAGTAGTAGTAACACCAATGACAGTAATGTACATTTTGATTTTACTACCTCTTCCAGTAGTAGTAACACTAATGAACCTGAGATTGATGTCTCTACCACTTCTTCTGGTGGTGAAGTTGCTGACAATTTACAACTATCGCAAGAGTCATTTTCTTCTTCATCCACTCTTGTTGAGAATGTTTCTAGTCATTCTTTGAGGAAGAGGATGGTTCCGTTGTGGTTGAAAGATTATATTGTCAGTAATAAGTAATTGTTGGAAGTTTGTATTGTCTGTTTAGGTATTGCTTTTTGGTTTTATTTTTCTTAGTTTTGTTCGGTTTTTTTTCTTCTCATTTCCGAAGAAAGGGGGATGTGTTGTGTTCTTATTCCTTATTAGTATTTCGGTAATGTGAACTATGTTTGGAATCTCTACTTGTCATTTAGAATTATCGTATGTCATGAAGAATGTAATGTTTCAAGTGGGGGACAGTTACTGCTGGCTACTAAGAGCTGTGGTCATGCTGCCAGCAGCTCCTCAATATCATTAAAGGATTTCTACTAAATTCTGCATCTAGTATCCTTTACAACAGGTGTGTTTCCTGTAACATGGCAATATGCACTCCCCTGTGAGTTATATGTGTATGGTGTGACGTTTGACTGCGGACCCTATTCCCTGGATGTTCCATGTCAGTGTGATGCCACATTGAGGGTCCAGTCATTTTGATGGGCCGGTGGAAGATAAACCAAGCGCCCCCCTCCACAAGCCCAGTGCCCACAGCACAGCATGTATAACAGTCCCCAAGACAACAAACAAACAAAGCAACCCCAAACTCCCTCACCCAAGAGCAGTCCAGCAATGGCCAACCACCAAACTGCAGTGACGCAAACTGTACGTCAACCATGGCTCCACTTAGCCACAAACAAATGGCCCATCGGGATGAGGAGGCAGGCGTGTACATGTAGAGCAGACTCACAGCAGCCCAAGTGAGTGACAACATTCCACGGTTACCATAGGCCTCCAGTATTGATCAAGAATCCAGCCCAGGGAGGAGACCCCACAGCCATCGGCCAGCTTGTCATGCCGCGTACCCCCCTAGGGCTCCATGCGCCAGAACACTGTGGGATCTCTGTGCAGGGCACATCAGCCCAGGCAATAGAGTTTCTCCCCTACCTGCAGGAGCGAAGGGGTACTGCCCTGCGGGCAGGTATGGAATTCAGCCAGCAGGGTCTGTCAGCTGTCACCTCCTCCCCATCATAGTAGGTCCTCTGTCGTCTGCGGCGTGACTACAGGGCGGTCGCCGCCTTCTGAGGTGGAGTCATCAGAGATCGATGTCATCGAGTGCCGCTCTGGCAAGTGACTGCTCTCCGATTCAGAGGGTCTCTGCGATATAAGCTCCACCATCACTAAGAGCGCTCTGGACCGGTCCTTGTCTATCTGAGATCTGGTCCGCTTTTTGAGTTTTCCTCTGCGATGGGCGCGGCTCGAGCATTTCTTTGTTTTGCGCTGTGTCGCAGAATCCATCCTTCGCTCCGCTGGTGAGCAGCTCTCTGTTCAGTAGGATGTTAGCCACTCCCAGACCTCCGCTGGTTCAGTTTAGAAATGCGTGGTATCTTTCAGGATAATTTTAAGTTTAGCCGGAAACATCAGGGAGTATTGTAGACCTTCTACACATAGTGCCTTTTTCACTTCCATGAATGAGGCTCTCTTGGCTTGCACAGTGGCCGTGTAATCCGGGAAAAGGGACACCCTGCTGTTCCCCATGAGAAGTGGGCTCCTCACTAGTTGCAACTGTAATGGAGGTGACAGTGGTTCCGGGGCCTCCAGCCGCAATTCAGAGTCTCGGGTGGGCTACAACGGCTCAGGCTGAAGGCCCGGTGCTTCAATTAATCCATGGGCATGGCGCCGCTGTCGAGGAAGCAAACAGGGTGTCATTGGGCCACCCTTGCGGGGGCAGTTCAGGAGTAGAGGGGGAGGTGGGGTGAGGGAATAGATGTGCCGCTGTGTGTAGCTTGTGCGGTCCTTTCCTGGCAAGGGGCACTTGGCTTAGTCCAGTAATGGCACGCTCTTTATCAGGAGACGAGGCATCAGTCGACCGTGGGTCAGAGTGGGGGAGGGGCACCTTGGACGTCCCCACCAGTCTTTTCCACATACAGGGGTCCACTGACTACCGGGACAGAAGGCCGAGCTCAGGGCCCACCAAAGCTCAGACTAGGCCCAATCTCATGTGCTGCGGCATCTGCTGCGGCCCGTGCAGGTAAGAGCGGTGGGGCGGATTCGACAAACGACCATGCGGGAAAATTAAATAAATAATGAATTTTTCCTCGTGGTCGTATGTCGAAATCCCCCAACCCGGCCACACTGCCCCACCGCTCTTACCTGCACGAGCCCCGGCTGTGCTGCATCCGTGCCCCATAATGGCTGGGTCCCCCCTGAGTGTCTCCGTCAGGCACCAGCACTGAGTCGTGACTAGGCCTGGGGAGAGAACTCCTCTACGTTTGTGGAGTTCGCGGAGTTCCGAAAAGTTTTTTCCTCGCTCACTCTTGCCAACGGTAAGTTGCGAGCACGAGCGAGGAAAATCCAACCCGAGACCGCTTCCCAGCGAGATTTCTCAACGCGGGTGGTTGCCGATCTTCGCTACCGCTCATGTTGAGAAACCTTCTGCTCACGTTGAGGAAGCTGCTGCTTGAGTAGAACTTCTACTCGAGTGGCAGAAAAAAGCAGCACCCTCTTGAGCTGCGCATGTCGCCGTTCGCGCTGATTTGACAGTGCAGGACAAACACCCGGCACTAAAAATCAGTAGGAACGACACGAGGTAACACACTCCGCCACTCGCGGAACTCCACGTAGGTTGGCGGAGTTTTTTTGCCACTTAGCGGAGTTCCGCAGAACTCTGTGAACTCCGCCCAGGCCTGGTCGCGACCCAATCTTTCCCAGCCGGGCCATTCCCTCCGCTCATGCACCCGGGGCGCACCACACAGCAGGTGTAGGGCACACTGCTCTCAAGGTGCCACCTTTCCTGTTCTCTCCGTGGGGGAGCACCTACTGCCCGGTGAGGCCACGGCACGTGTGCTCCCCCACAGCCCCCTCACAGCCTCCCCTCAGGCGGACACTGGTCTCCGCTCACCTCGCTGCACCATGGGGTCTCCGTATTATGCAGGCCGCAGGGCAGAGAAGGCCACTACCTGGCCCCAGGGGTTTCTGCTGGCGATTCACTGCACCATACACTCCGACCACTAGTGTCAATAGAGGCCTCAGTGAGGAAAATCAGCTCCGCACAGCCTGGGCTGCCAGCTCAAGTGGGGCGGGCCACCATTTTCGCCAGCAGGCCCAAATCAGCTGGGCATTAACAGGTCGCACGAGGCATCTGGGTTTGACAACTGCAGGGATGCCCCCCAACCCCCCGGGACATCTGATCACCGTTGCTCTCCATTGTAAATACACACTTAATTAAAAATGTTGTGTATCACAATCAAATACCTTCAGGAGAGTACCTTACTCAGTCAAATAAAATGCATACATATTCAACTTATACTTTAAAATACTTTATACTATTCTTGATAGAAATATGTACATGCTACACTCCTCCTGTGCATACTATACTCCCCATTGGACCCTGCACTTTCCATTATGCACCTTAAACTCCTTGTAATAGTGTTGGTCATTGTGGTTCTCATGTGCTAAAAAGGAGCTCACAACTTTTACAAGTATATGGGAGAAATGACCGCATATTTAGAAATCGATATATTTGAGCACATTAGACATGCAATTCAGAACATATTTTAACATAAGTAAAACGCATATTTAGAAATGCTTTACAAAATGTGTGAATATCTTTCAGTAGAATAAGTAAATAAAACCAAAACATATTGTAGAGTGACAAACACAGATGTGAAAGATGCTATTAGAAACGCTTCACTGAAATTGCATGCATTTAAAAAAAAATTCAAGCAACTATACTTTGGTCTGTGCAGCGACTAGGCCCGAACCTTCTTTTCGACCTTTGCTCATAGTAAAACGTTCTGTGCAACAGCCTAACATTGATGTCATCTTAGAAATGTGCTGACTTTAGTATTATGTTCATTTAGTTCCTTCCCCACCAATGTTAGATCATTTCCATTGAGAATAATAAACTTATTGAAACTGAAAAGAATAAATGGTGATGTAGACTTATAATGTTGATTAAATATTAACTCAATATATGTTTTCACATTTCCTGACTAGCCTTTGTTTCTGATCTGAAACTCACAATGTGTCTTTAGCTTAGGTAAGAGGGTTTTCATGGGAACCTTCCCTCATGTAACAATTGAACCAAAGGACTTAATCATTTCGGATGATGAGAGTGCAGACTGTGGGAATCAGAAGAAGATGCATCGTATGACTGACAACACCCTCTTACGAACCATTCTGATTGGACATCGGAGAAGGCGTCAATATGAACTGATACATGTGTTGAAAGGTTATAATAACAAGTGTTCCTAGCTAGTTAGTTACCACACCTCTACTTTCCCTCTTACCCAGCCGGTAGTCTTGCTGCTGGATTTCCACCTTTTGCTCGAGACTCTTCTTCATGGAGAGTTGATTCCTTTAGACATTTGAGGTGACTTCTTTTATTAATTTCATGATCGATGCTACTGCACAGATCATTACTCTGAAAGTTGCTACTGCAGCTTAAGGGAACTCAGCTGAGTTTCCAGAACTACTCTTCAAGAGATGTTCGCCTCAATATTCATCGCTTTCTTCCAACAGAACTCTTAGCTTATTGAGTTTCTTTATGGAACACGTCTTGATTCCTAATTCCTAACCTTATTTTAAATTTCTGTATTTCATCTAAAATTGAATAAAGATACTTGAAATCCAAACCATATAAATAAATAAAACCTTTAAAACTAAACCTAACCTCTCAACGTAATCTTAAATGTCCATGATATTTTATGACCTTAATTTGTAAATGGCTCTAATTCTCGACACAGTGGAAAAGGTCCATCCAACCTCCCCGGAGCCTGGAAGATTCTCCATTGTGCTATTTGTAAGTGGGTGTATTTTAAGGTCTGAACCATTGATGAGAGTCCTTTTGGGCTCCAGCAATTTCTGGTAGCAGAGGATGGCTTTTACCCCCACAATATAGCCTCAAAAATAAATACCCAAAATATGTTTTAATAGTCGCGATTCCCGTATCCAGTGCCCGAATCCGGATGGAGTGACAAAGTGGTTACGGTCTTGGCGATTGAAGTTTGAAGTTGTGAGTATCAATTGGGAGAATTGCGGTTGTGAGAGTAGAGTGAATGTGTCATATGTGGACAAATCGATATTTACAGGAACAGTAGTTAAAGTCGTCTTGTGAAGAAGTTGAATTCAGACTCCGAGAGTCAAAAGATCCTGGGATATTAATCTTGTTTGTAAAGAGATTTGTAGATATGGAGTGTGAGGTATCATCATTCCCATCAGTAACAGTATGGACAAGTGTTGGAGGTTGATTAATATTGCTAATGCTAGTGAAACCTTATTGCGCATTAGGGTGAAGCTGCATTAATTGGTGTGACTTTTCGCTTGCCGGGAAGTCACTCGCGAGTGTGGATTTTTTTCTGAGTGAATGTAGATCTAAATATTTCTGTTAGAAAGGAGTTAAGCAAACAAGATCGGTCAAAAGTTTTCTTTTTCAAAATAACTGAGAAAATTGTGAAGGAGGGTGGATGCTGCAGAGAGTGAGAAGTTGACATCACAGTGTTCGTGCTGGGTTTGGCTGGTTGGTGTGTTTCACGCTGGTATTGGTCGGTTGGTGTTTCAAGCAGCACTGCATATTGGACATAGTGAGTTTGAGTTTGGATTGTGGATTGGATAAAGGGCTACTGGAATTTAAAACCATTGTTTGAATGGTTATTGAAAATTCTGACGTATGCGGAATCAAAATCAAAACATTTGGTTTTGCAAAAACAATTTGGCCAATTGAACTGCAAAATTGAAATGTTTAAAGGATTTTAAGAAATTTGTTAAAAGAGATGTTACTATTCCTGTTCGGAAAGGCGAGGAGTCGCCTCCTGAGGGCACTCCAGCATATATAATAACAACTGAGCATGGTTTAAACTCGCGTTTGTGGTTGAGACAATGGATGAGAATTACAGAGGATGAAGGGGCAATGCATTTCCCTAGGTATGGAACTTTTAACAGCATCATTTTAGATCATTTAGGGGAAAATTGTATGAAATGAATCCACTACCTCGACCTATGCAATATGAAGCCTTACAAATGTGAGAAAAGGTTGCACGGGAGAAAGAAAAATATCGGAGGAGAGCAGATAGAGCAATAAAAAAAATTGCACACGCCAAATGGGAGAAAGAGCAGCGTAGGTGGAGAAAGGGAATTATCGAGGGAACCAGATTATATCCAATTCTTACATCAGAGGATAAAGAGAAGGATACAAATGCAGTTAAATGAGAAGGGGAAGATTCAGATACTGATTCAGAAGATGAAATATTGGAAGATTCGACAGATGACCAAGAGGGAAAAATAAATAAATAATTAATTTTCCCTCGTCGTCGTCTGTCGAAATCCCAACCACCCACCCCGCCCCACCTCCCCACTGCTCTTAACTGCACGGCTGCGTCTGGTGTTGTGGTAAGACTTGGATACGTTCTTTGACATTGTGGTTCCAGAAGATTTGTGGTCTGAATGTAAATTTCTGTGCAATGGCCAAAGGCTGAGCCCCTTAGAGAAAAGGGAACAGGTGCTCTGTCACCTTTAGTGATGGAGAAATATGATGCAGTAATAACTTTCCTGAAAGGGAAGATTCCTCCTAAAGATATTGATTGGTTGAAAATTAAAAGAACTACTCAGGAACCAAAGGAAACTGTTCATGAATACTATGAGAGGTTGTTGCAGGTTTTCAAACAGCATAGTGGAAGTGAATATCCTGAAGAGAAGGACATGGGAATTTTAGTGTCATAGTTAGTTTGGGGATTGAAGCCTCAGATCAGTTCACATACCACTCAAAATGTCATTTGTTGGCAGTCAAAATCGCTAGATAAAATTCTGCATTATGCAAAGTACTGCAGTGACAAATTGGATACAAAACAGAGAAGAATTAAGGAAAAGTTCATGTTAGTGCAGACGAAGTTGGCTCAAAAAGGATTTCAAGTCCCATCGTTGGCTGGAGGTCAGGGTTTGATGCAAGGAGTTGTTGCTCCACAAGCAGGGTTTGTGACAAATTCAAATGGAATGCGAGTGTCTCAGGGACAATGCAGAGGTGTTCCTACAGGTGTGGGATCAGGAGCCGATATTGCCACTTTGAAAAAAGTTACTGCTTATCACATTTGAAAAAGGGTGGGGCATTGGAAGTGAGAATGTCGATTTAATCCCGAAAATATTACAGGGCCAGTCCAAAATTCATAGGGAATGACAGGACACAGGATGCAGATATGTCAGTTTCAAAATCAAATGCAGGGCCGGAACCAAATAACTTCTAGGGTGCAAGGACAAATGGGCAATCCCCAAATAAATATAAATCAGTTACCAAAATTAAACCAAATCAAATTCAAAATGGTATACCACAAGTCCAGAATTTGAATCAAGGGATGTTAGGACAGACTCCTTTGTTTGAATTGGATGAATTTGGTTATGAAAATCCACAATGATGGTGCCTGAGAGAGAAAGAGAACTGTGTACTTGGTGCAGTCCCAGAGGTAGACCAAAGTGGCCCCTATGTAGATGCAAATGTCTATGGTCACGATGTATTGTTTTTGATTGATACAGGAGCTACTCAATCCACAGTTAGAACAGTGGAGACTCCAGACCTCTCTCTGGAAGAACAATCCAAGTAGTTGGAGTTACCAATAAACAAATGTCAAATCCAATTTCAGAAGAGGTCCCTGTCAGAAAAGGGACGTTTGAGGAAAAACACCATTTTGTCGTTTGTGATTCCAGCCCCGTGAACCTATTAGGAAGTGACTTGTTGTGCAAGTTAAACTGCACAGTTTATTGCACACCGCATGGTGTTGTATTTCAAACCCAGATGAGGATGTTGATTTTGAATTAATTAAACAAAACACTGATGTGGGGATGTTTAGCATGTTGACAGTTGCCGAATTACCAGAGCATCTCAGAACTACAGTGAATACTGAGGTTTGGGATTTTACAGGAAAAGATATTGGACTCATAAAAGGTGTAGAACCTGTCCATGTTCAAATAAAGCCAAACGCAGTTTTCCTAAGAACACCACCATATGCATTGTCCACTGAACAGTTGTGGGATACAACATGTAATAGAAGACATGCTTCAGAAAGGCATATTGAAGGAATTAATTGGCAGCCCATGCAACTCTCCTATAATGGGAATTCAAAAACCTAACGGAAGTATAGAATAGTACAAGATTTAAGGAAAATGTATTCGATTTTAGTGCCTTGTTGTCCCATTGTGCCAAGCACTGCTACTGTGCTTTTCCAAATCCCATGTACTGCAGGATGGTTTACAGCTGTTGATTTATGTCATGCTTTCTTTTCAGTGCCTTTGTACGAAGATAGCAAAAGTCACACAATTGATGGACAGAATGCAGAACAAATCAAAACATTCACCCCCAGTCAAGAGATCTGGGTTAAATCCATCATTCTTTTGCTCACCATGCCACCCCAGTTTAGACCTGGCCATATGCAAATCAATCTTGACCCTGTGCCTCATGGGAACAGTCCAGCCCGAACTGCCAAGCCAGGTCCTCCCTGGACCGGAAACAAGCATCCTAGGACCGGTTTCGGGGTGTCACCCCTCTTCAGCCAGGATAGCTTGATTCCAGTGGCACAGTGAGCCCAGGACCCACGTCTGGACATACCTGGCGCACTTAGGGCGAGAAAGCAAAAGACACACAATTGATGGACGGAATGCAGAACAAATCAAAACATTCACCCCCGGTCAAGAGATCTGGGTTAAATCCATCATTTTTTTGCTCACCATGCCACCCCAGTTTAGACCTGGCCATATGCAAATCTGTCTTGACCCTGTGCCTCATGGGAACAGTCCAGCCCGAACTGCCAAGCCAGGTCCTCCCTGGACCAGAAACAAGCATCCTAGGACCGGTTTCGGGGTTTCACCCCTCTTCAGCCAGGATAGCTTGATTCCAGTGGCACAGTGAGCCCAGGACCCACGTCTGGGCATACACTGCCAACTAGGGCGAACAAGGTAATGATGGCACACTGAGAGTAGCATATGCTGTTCGCACTATAAACAATGTGGTTGAAGCCTCCTGGCTCCAATCTGTCTTTTCCGCACGAGTTGCTGAACTTTATCTGTACAATAGAAGGTCATCATCTTTACAGACAGCTGGTATGGCTTTGGTGTAGTTCACGACTTTGGGCAATTATGGATGCAAAGAGGTTTCTTAACCTCTACAGGATCACCCATCAGAAATGGGCAACATGTGAATAATCTACTGGAAGCGTTACACTTACCAAAAGAGATTGCAATGGTAAAGTGTCCAGGACACCAAACAGGCTGTGGATACGTTGCCATTGGCAACAGATATGCTGACTCAGTAGCTTGGTACTGTGCCTTGCTAGCATGCAAAATCAATGGAGGTTTTACAGTCAATGATGGTTTCACCTACAGAACTGATGAAGAATGTGCTTCTGCAATGATGATGGAAATAACTGACATTTGGGAGGAATTAAAAGGGGTACAGGAAACTGTGACAGAAGCTGAACAAAATGGGTGGATCAAGGCAGGTTGTACCAAATACCAAATTATATTTGGATGTCTGAGGATGGAAGACCAGTGGTGCCAGACAGCTTGTTGTTTCCAATGGCTGGGTATTACCATGGGTACACACATTTAGGGAGAGATGCAATGATAAGGCTTTGCAGGCAAAGTTGGTTCAAATCAAGAATTCGAATAATAGCAGAGGAAAATTGTAGGAGATATGTCACATGTCAGCAATTGAATGTAGGGAAGAATACACCAGTTAGAAGCACCCGCTTAGTAAGATCAAGTGGTCCTTGTAACAGGCTACAAATGGATTTTATCGAGATGACTGTCCAAAACGGGTTGAGATATATCCTAGTGATTATCTGTGTATTCTCCCGATGGGTGGAGCCTACCCGACAAGGAGAAATGACAGTCTTACTGTAGCAAAAATGTTATCATGCAAAATCATCCCTAGGTTCGGAATGCCGGTGCTTCTTGAGTCAGATAGAGGGAGGCACTTTAACAACGAAGTGATGAACATGCTATGTGCAGCTTTACTAACTGAACAAAAACTACACTGCAGTTAGAGACCAGAAGCGTCAGGCATAGTCGAGCAGATGATCAAAACAATAAAGTCCAGATTGGCAAAAGTTTGTGCTTCAACATCTTTGAAATGGCCAGCTGCATTACCATTGGTGCTGATGAGTGTCCGATGTATTCCAGATAGAAACACTGGCTTATCTCCACATGAAATCCTTATGAGGAGAGCCATGAGATTACCTGCTCTCCCTACAAATGCCTTAGTGAATATCACTGATGATATGATTATGGACTACTGCAAAGCCCTCGCTGATGTGGGACGTTCTGTTCACTTTGAATATTTTTATTCCAATTATGATTTAGTGCTGTCACAAGTACCTTTGAGGGAAAGCATGAATTTACACCCACAAAGAAAAACAATGGACACAGCTTGGTATTATTTCTTCCCACATTTACCAGTGAACATCATAGAAGCTTACAAAAGAAATTTAACTTGCTTACTGCATCCCGAAGAAAAGGCATACATTATGATCTTAGAACAAAGGTACATGAACATGAAAAAGAATGCTGATCAAAAGGGAGATGTATTGGAAAATGTATGGAAAAAGGAAGAAAATTAATTTAGAAGAAAACTAACATATCCAAAACTTCGATTACACGCCCAACATAAAGGAAAGGTCTTCTTTTATAAGAGACAAACACAAAAATAAACAAGACATGTGGGGACTAGTAGTTGTGACCACATCATTGAATTAATGGGAGGAAATTGGCAAATTTTACAGGGAACTGAGGACGTTATTCCCAGGGTATATTACATTTGTGGACAAAATGCTTACTTTTTATTACCGGCTGACTGGGAAGGAACATGCAATTATACTGATTCCAAAGATGTATAATGTTAGTAGTATAGAAGCATTAACACTAACACCACCAAATAGACATAAGCAAAGTGCAGGGAGCGGAGCATCATTAACGGGAGACATATTTGGACCAGTGATACCACCAGTGGAAATAATATTAAATGATAAGAAGATCTGAAACTAGCAACAGTAGTGGATAAAATGGCAACTAGTACATCCAGAGTTCTATTACTAATTAACACAGAATTAATTTATACGTTCTACGGTACTGCAAGACCGCTTCGCATTAGACATCCTTTTGGCTGAGAAAGGGGGAGTCTGTAACA
The DNA here is from genome assembly GCA_963921515.1 of Calotriton arnoldi. Lineage (NCBI taxonomy): Eukaryota > Metazoa > Chordata > Amphibia > Caudata > Salamandridae > Calotriton > Calotriton arnoldi. Next base: position 1,447,020 of record CAWUFW010000091.1, read on the forward strand.
TGCTGAAGCTAACTCACTGCTGTTCGTATATCCCAGACGAGACTAGACAGATAAAGGAATTCACAGGGAACAAATCAAATTTGAGACCTGAATTACAAGAATTGGAAACACCAAGCCTGTATGAAAATTTGAGAATGTTTTAAATACAATTGGCAACTGGTTCTCAATAGCTGGAAAAGGGATAATAAAAGCAATATTAATGCTCATATTAATTGTCAGATTATGCCTGATAATCCTATATATCCTAATCTTGACCTGTAAATATATACTACGCAAGAGAACATGACGCTTATCAACGAAAACGCTTTGAAAAACACATGGGTTTAATGGGAATAATGAATGATGACTACATTAAGCCATACAACACACAAGAGAGGTAAAAAGAAAGAGACGGGATACATTCAAAGACAAAACTGCATTCTAGATTCGGTTGTGAAGGTGAAACAAACAATAATTATGATGATATACATCATCAAAAGGGGGAGTTTGAAAGAAATAACTGCATATTTAGAAATTGATATATTTTAGCACATTAGAAATCCAATTCAGAACGTATTTTAACATAAGTAAAACACATATTTAGAAATGCCTTACAAAATGTGTGAATATCTTTTAGTAGAATAAGTAAATAAAACCAAAACATATTGTAGAGTGACAAACACAGATGTGAAAGATGCTATTTGAAACGCTTCACTGAAACTGCATGTATTTTAACATTTTGCACCAGGGCCGTAGCCAGAAGTATATGTTTGGGGGGGCATGGCCCCATATAATGACAAGAGGTGGTTTGGGGAGGTAAAGTAATGGTTTTCTTTGTACAGAATTTGTTTGAAAAAAATATTTAAATTTTGATGATATTTTAAAATAGGCAATATATATTATTACATAATTTTGTGTATGGTATGATTCTCAAGTGTTGTGGAGGAAACGGGAGACAAATAGTTAATTTTAAAACACGCTAGTCAAAATTAGTTAAAGTAAAGACACTTCAGCGGGTTGAGGCTATTACGAATGATTTCTTGAAACATTTGTACCCAGTGTTACAACTTGAACATATTATGCCAATTGCCTTGCACAAAACTGAAAAAGAGTTAAAGCCACCTGTACGGGAGGATTTGGGGTTCCTCCTAAGGGCTCTTTATGATAGTTTGTGTGCATATTGCATAATAAAACATACTGCAGCAATCACATTGATCAAAATTAGATATAATTTAAATATAGCTTTAAAATGAATTTGGGGTTCCTTGCCCAAACCCTTTTAGCAAAATGGTGACAAATAACACATGGTTTAACAACACAGGTAAAAACAGGATTTTATTAAAGATTACTTCATAGGTGGGGTGGATGTTGGTTCACTAGGCAATGGTAGGGTAAATATATGTCACTAGTACATTTTAAAGCACATCTGGTCAAAAGCAACAGTGCACTGTAATTGAATTTTAAAGTGAATACAATGAAACAGGTGAGCTCAATAAACATATAGGTGTCAGTTCACCACTGTGGGACCCACAACATATGCTTGTCATATGCTTGTACCCACTTGGTGCCCGACAATAATGCTGCGAAAATCTGACCCTGACCAATTATTTCCAGTTCTGGATCAGCTCTACAAATCTTTGCCAATGTGTTCAAATGACCAAAATTGTAAGCCTATCCTTTACAAAAATAGCAACTTAGAGTGTACATACACACACACAAGACTGTACTTAAATGCACACTCTTTGTAGACTGATTATTTCTATGCGTTCAGAGCATTATGTCCCTAATTTTAGCTCACCTATGCCCTTGAGGATTTGAAGGACAACAACAAAATGTACTGCCTCCCAAGCACGCACCCTATGTGCTCAGGATATAGCAAACATCAATGCAGGATGGCATAAAGATTCAACAGAGGGAGGCAGTCTTTGGATGGCAGTGAAAATAGCAATTGTGTAAACCCAGAATGTCGGAGCAGTGGTGACTGGTGATGTTTTATAGTGCTGGGGCATATATGCCTTCCCCAAACTGCACTGAGCAATCAAGCACAGTTTGTAAACCTCACTTCCTCTATACTATTTGGAGGGCTGAGTGGTTATACCAAAAATCTTTTTTTGAATAGTGGGAAAATAATAATGTCAGGAATCTCACAATCTTATGTATGCACAGCAAAGCCTCATATTTTGCACAGTGTTATTCCTTAGGTCACAGGGCTCTTACAAGTTTGAAGAAAGCACTACCAACAAAACAAAGATCGACTGGTACAAGCTCCTGCTCCTAAAGAAAGGTAAACAGTTTTTTTTCAGAAAGTGACTTTAGAACTGCTGTTCAAGCACTTGCACTGTTGCATCTCAATGGTGGAAACTCCCTGTTTCATCGCCTATCAGACTCCACACTTGCACTCCTTAAGGCATCCTACATGCTGCAGCTTGTCTTATCCAGCGCCTGAAGAAATAAGATCACATCACCCCCATCCTGAGGGCACTTTATTGCCTCCTCTTGAAGCTGGCCCCATCTCTAAAACTAGCAGCATCATGTACAAAGTCATCACGACCAACGCTCCACTTATCTTGCAGACCAGTTTCACAATCACTGATGGGTATGTTGAGATCCAGCCATGACACCATCAGAATACAGACTAGGAAGTGTAGAAAAGTAAAAACAAGGCAGCATGCCTTTCCCTCTAAGCACCCAGGATCTGGAGTAGCATCCATGCATCCCTCAGGACATCACCAACTCTGAACCGATTTAGGAAATAGTTGAAGACTCTCCTCTTAAAAGAACACTGCATCGCAATGCATTACCCATCCACAACCCCACTACCTTTACTATCATTTGTTGACTTTATGATTATCTTTGATCCTGGCCAGCGCTCTGCTAAAACTGTCTCGGTTTGTGCTATAGAAGTACAATGTACAAACATACATACATACAGTTTAGACCAATCATTCAACCTACATTGTCAGATTACAGTAGTGATTGTCATTTAAAAATCAGCTTTAAATTGATTGTCAAAAATTTAAAAAGTTTGTCCCATATCCTCAGTTTTACAGTTTCTAAGTAATATGCACTCTTTTGTTATTGAATTCATGCCTTTCATTTTATGAGAATATACTCAATCACCTGAAACAAAAGCTTATCAGTGCTATGAAATGTTTCACTTTTAGCAAATGTATGTTTGGGGTCTCAATCTTGGTTTGTCATTTTTATCAAGTACTCACATGTACTAGTGCCACGCATGGATAAATTATAAATTGAATGTCACTAATCATCATGTCAGGACATGGTCTCACTTAATTTGTCAAGAATCAATTATATTGTGCCAGAGCTAAAATTACACCAGGGGTAGTCACATCACACAGTCAGCCTTACACATACTCATACACACCACAATCCTCACACACACACCCATGTTCCCCCACACATTCCCACCATCCCTCCCACACACACTCCCATAAACAAACACACACCGACATACACAGACCATTGAAGACATATATATATATATGGAAAATATTTTACAGTTCTCTGAGAAATATTGTTTTCAACATCATAATGACAGGCCCTAAACCACTGCAGAGCTTTAACATTGTCAGGACTACTAGGGTTAGGTGGCACGGTTATCACAATTATGCAATAGTTTATCTAAATTATGCTACATAAAATCCAATTTTTGTGGCATATTCTCCGACAGCATTTTCATTCAGTTGTGCTAGGAATGTTTTTTTAATCTATCTGTAAATTAGGCACATTATAGAGCAAATTATATAGCAAGTGCTGTAATTCCATATTTATGTGGTAAACTCTGCAGTCACAGAAGTGCTTAAAGCTACTGACATTCACCACTGTCAGTTTCCTTATCAACAGTTTATTCATGAAAGGTAAACAGAACTTAAAAGCATTCTAATTCCAATCAAGTGTCCCTGGTAGGTCCATTTTAAATAAAAAGGCCATTTCAAGCTAAATCCCACAAACTAAACGTGTAATAGTAAAGACAAAGAGGAACTTAAAAATGGTCTGATGCAGTCATTATGAGAGTCTAGCAACATTCACAAACCACTAGGCCATTGGCCTTGAGGTTTATGACGCCACCAGAACACCTTGATGGCAATACTGGACCAAATAAAGTTACCTTTTACGTCTCCCTCTCTAACTCTCTCTCTCTCTAGGAATTCTTTATTATCATTTTAATTTTGGGGGAAATGTTGAAAATAGTAACTGAAATACTGAATTGTACCTGTCTACTTGTCTTCAGAACAAAGAAGAGAACAATTATAAAGTTTAGAATGTGGAATATAAAAAGAAAGCCCACATGTTGCTATGCTGTATGTAGAGTTGACCGAAAAGATTGTAGCAGTTATTCTCTTCACGGTTCAGCTAACAATGGGCACTGACTGCAATTATAATGTTTATATTTTGTCAATGAACAGACTGTTGAAGGGTCAGAGCCAATGGAATTATGCTGTTCTCTGCAGCCAATACTGCATGATAATGGATTAAACACATTTGCCACATATTTTTGTAGCTCAAATGGTTCAAAATGAAACTAAAACATGTGCCCCACAATGCTGCATAATTTGGTCATTCCTTAGTTTATAATCCAAGCAGCTCTGACAATGGTGAAGCTCTGCAGAGTTGTTGGGGCTGTCATTATGATAATGAAGTCCATATATCACAGGGAACAGTGAACTATTTTCCAGAGTTCATGGTTCCCTGATAAATCTGGATTTTTACACTGCATTTTGTGCAAAAAACACCCCAGCATATTATATATGTATATATTTATGCATGCTTACCGTGCAGTGACACAGCTATCAGAGCTGCAGCAGGTGCAATGGCACCTTGGCCCAGTGGTTTGAGGGGCTCACTGAGCTCTGAATAAAGCTATTTTACAGCTCAAACAGCAGCTAATGGGCCCATTGTCCTTGCTTGTACTAGTACCCATGATGATGCTCTGGCTACGCCACTATTACTGTCTTAAGGTCCTGCTCTGGTTATCTCTTGGTTCTCACTTGGTTTCTGTTTCTTCCGCGTGGGAGGGCCTATGCAATTTACAGTGTGATTGACAGGGCCAAGGCCTATAAAAACAGCCAACCCACATGTTTCTACCCACACGCTGAATGGTTGTGTGACACGCTCTACACTGGTAATCCCACTGCAGACGTGATGCAGGGCCTGTAATGGGCTTTTGCTTGCCGATATACAGTGGTCTGCTAAAGAGCTGCAAGCTCTGTTTTCAGGCTCCTGATCTTTAACAGAGTGTAGGTGCATAAGCGATCGAAACAGCACAAACTGTGCATGTGCGATAGGCTGAGCATAGACTGTCAACCATTCATACATGCAGTTTGTTTTATTCCTGTCAGTCCGAGGGTCTGGTGCTGTGTCCGTTCTACACATCTTTAGACCATTAAAGACCATTAGTGTAAAATGGGAAACATTCTAATGATGCACTGGATGAGCCCCCATGAAGTTAGAACTTGTGTCTGGTATATCTCAACAAGGACAGTATAGAAATGCCTGTTTTGTAAAGTGAGCAATCACTCTCATAGCGGTCTCTTGATGCTGATGGCAATAGCCTCAGTGGTGTTTCTTTACCCTATGTGGGATGGATAAAAGGTAGCCCAGGTGAACTATTGATTATGATGGTATAATCTCACAGAATGTCCTGCATTTTGCATTATGCTTATTACATGAGATGCCCAACATTTCTGTATTCCACCATGTTGTATAATTCATATTTTATTCAGCTAAATATACGATTACAGGAGCACAGGAACAATGAGAACGAATAGAAGTCAAGCAGCTCTTCTTTGTGTTTTTGACTTTTTAGTGTGAAATACACTCTTCCATTCAAAATGGACACAGGGACACATTTCATGTTAAAAAAACAGCAAAAAATCTAAATCAGCATTTTGCATAATTTCCACAAATTAAATTAGGCAAATTTCACACAGGCCTAATAAAAGGTTGAATTGAGGACCCACTGGAATTTGACCACACAGCTAGACAAAGCCATCTAAAGTGGAAACATTACTGCACTGAACTACCACACTACTACCCACTCCAAGATAATAATTTAGCATTCCATAGGGCCTAATATCACTGTTTAGAAGTTTAGGAAGAGTGCGAAAAGAAGTGTTACTATTATCTAATTCAATAGTACTCAATTTATTATCAACCCAGAAAACTGAAAAGTTGGAATGGCCTTCTTAGGGATTCAACACTATGAACAAAGATCACAAAGCACTTGAGATGCTCGAGAAATACTGCTTTACAGAAAGGACAATAAAAACACAGAAAGGTCTTCCTCAGGGATTATTTTCTAAAATGTAGCCTAGTTCATTGAAACATCTTGCCTGAGACTCTCTGCCCTTCTCCTCTTCATTTGCCTCCCTTTCCATTGATCTCATTCATTCTATTAGCTCCTTCCTTTTATTATGTTCAACTTCTCCCTACAACTTCTCTAGTTATTTGCCTTAGTTTTTTCTTTTTCACATCACTTACCATAGTTTACTGTCCCTTCCCACTAATTTATAAAAGTGTCCCTTTAATCGATGTCAGCAGGTGTCTAGGGAACCAACACTTCTTAACTGTGCTTGTATTAACTGCTTTACAGAATAAGGGTCCTTTTTTATAGAAGAAAGGACGCAAGATCACTTAAAAAGCTAAGGGGGCGGGGGCTAAAGTGAATAGAGGAACTGGAGAGGGGTAAAAGAGAGCAAAAAGCAAACAAAACTCATAAAACCAAGCTGGTGACCCTTCAGTCTCAGGAAGGTATACATGTTCTAATTCTTTATAGATTTACAGGGAATTCAACAGTGTAGTGCCTAAGCTCAGGGTTCTTTTGAGGCACAACTAAAAATGGGTTAATTATTGGCACTGACTGGCATAGTCTCCCTCCAGCAGAGTTTGAAATGCATTGGTTAAAAGCATTTTGCTCTTAAAGGATGTTGTTAAGTATTCTAAATACTGGTCTACATTGCCACACCAGCAATGTGCGCAAGGCAGTTTGGATGCCCTATGGATGCTCTATAATCAGTCCTGCCAAGTTTCCAAGGTACATGCCTGATGTGCTGTTCCAGTCCAGTTTTTGTCTTTGAATTGTGAGACTTATAGTTGTGTTTATTCCATTGTAAAACAGTCCTACAAGTTCCAGAATTCAAAGAAAAACCATGGACTGGAGCAGCACGTCACACATGGACCTGGGAAACCTGCCAGCTATTCATATTAATGGCAGACGATGCGGTATACACATACCAGAAAGTGTGTGAGTGCCATACTAATGGTTGATAATAATATACACAAATATCTTGCAACATTACAGATTGGCTGTTCAGACTTACCATGGGGAGGGCCCCTCTCTTCTCTTTTACTAAACACCAGCGCTCAGACGATTTCTAGTTTCTTGCATGAGTACCTCGTTCAGTAACTTTTTGCCCTTGTATTCTAGGACTTCAAGTCCCAATATTATGTTGGATTACACTGCAACTACAAAACTACCAAGGCAATTGATGCATGGAACTTGTTAACTGGATAGTTTTAAAACAGTGATCTGTTCGCTCCATACAACCTACATGCAGTCTCCTGAGACAGGTTAAATGATATTCAGGACAAGGAGAGCAGTATATCTGAGCATGTACTAAGCTTTTGACCAACATCAAGGGAGTAGCCCAAAAATGTAAATACTCCCCATTTTGAACTAAAGCTCTTATGGCATCAAGAAAGTGAAGCAAGTCATCGAGACCCTCCCCCGAAGGGACTGATTTTATCTTCCACCCAAGCATCTATCCATTCATCTTTTTATCTTTCCATCCAATCACTGATAATCACCATTTCACCTTTACATTCTGTGATCCATTCAGCCTTCCAACCAACATTCACTCTGTCACCATTCCGCCCACCCGTCTACTCATCTATATCAAAACCTATGAATCTATCGTCAAACCTAGCCATAAAAAAATCTCCATCCTTTCAGTCATCCATGCTTTCACTTATCCATCCCCTTTAATCCATTCAACCATCCTTTCGCTCATCCATCCTCCCTTTCACTCATCATCAATCTTTTTACTCAATCCATCCATCCTCCCTTTCACTTATCCATCCATCCTTTCACTAAGTCATTCATCATTTCACTCATCCACCCACCCTTCGATGCACCAATCCACTCATCTATCCATTCTTTACCCTTTCACTCATTCATCCATCATTTCACTCATTCTTCCATCCTTTCATTCATCCATCCAACCATCCTTTCACTCATCCATCCATTCACACTTTCACTCATCCTTCCTCCCTTTCACTCATGCATCCTACATTCATCTTTCACTCATTCATTCATGCACCTGTTCACTCCTCCTTTCACTCACCCATCCATCATTTCACTCACTCATCCATCCATCCATTTACCCTTTCACTCATTCATCCATCCCCCATTTCATTCAGCCAGCCATCTATCCTCCCTTTCACTCATCACTTGTCTGTCCTTCCATCCATCCTTTCACTCATCCATTCATCTATCCTTTCACTCATCCATCCATCTCCTCAACCCGTCCCTCTATCAGCCTTTCACTCCATCCATCCATCAATCAATTTGCCCTTTCACTCATCGGCCATCTTTTCACTCACTGATCCATCCATCCTTTCTCTCATCATCCATCCATCCACTCTTTCACACATCCATCCATTCATACATCCTCCCTGCCTTTCTCTCATCCACCCTTACATCCATCCTTTCATTGATTCATCCATGCAGCTATCCATCCACTCACCCACCCATCCTTCATTTCACTCGCATATCCATCCATCCATCCATTCACTCACTCACCTACCTTTCAACCCTTGTTGCAGGCAGACGAGGCCAATTAAAAACCCCACCCCGCTGTAGCTGGTAAAGGGGTGGGGGCTACCAACTATTCACTCCCCTTTAAGTCATTGGCGTGATAGTAAAAGAATGCTGTTCTTTGGGAGACACACAAAGGACTTTATGAATGAGCTGCGTTGCAATAGTGCCTTCTAGAAAACAGCCATATTGAGCAAAAGAAAAATGGGGGTTAGAGGGTTGAAATAAACAACACTTAAGAAACTCATACAGTCCATTGGTAGTGGGAAAGAAAAACAGGTAAGGTTATGGTTGCTGTTTACCTCACAATGGCTGGAAAATTTACTGTCTGGCCACTTTCTGTACAAGGAGGAGCCGCCGTCATGTGCTGGTGGTGGTGGTATTCTGAGTCAGTAATCAATGTACGAAGGCAGAGCAAGATCAGAATGCTGCTGTACTGCGCACTGCTATGCCCACACATGCAATGCAAAACAGGCGTCTAAATGTATGCTGGGTAGAAGCCTAGCATTGCCATCACTCACCTTGCATCCATGTCATTGCAGTCACTAGTTATATGCTGCGCAGACAGGTTATAGGACCCAGGAGAATGTGTATTTATTCTGCATTTCACCCTGCTGCAGTGCCCTCATTTATGGATGTGAGACTTCAGCTATCGATCTGGCCTCCCAAACTCATGATGACTCAGAGCTAATAATTGTATCATTTAGCACCCTGTGCAGGGCAGCCTCGGGCCCATTTCCCTTGCCTTGGCCTCTCTCTGTCTGCCTCGTTGTCTTACTTTCAGTTTCAGTATAAGTAAGCCATCAGGACAGAGGCCACTGTGCACTGTCAAACTTAACCATGTTTTAAAACAACAGAAACTCTGTTTCTGGCCTTTCAATTGGGGGGGGCAGGAAAAAGGAAGGCCAGGCCGGGCCCCACTGGCCCCCGCCCCCCGGCTACGGCCCTGTTTTGCACCAAGCAACTATACTTAAGCCTGTGCAGCGACTAGGCTTGCAGCTTCTTTTCGACCTTTGCTCTTGGGAAAACATTATGTGCAACAGCCTAACATTGATGTCATCTTATAAATGTGCTGACTTTAGTATTATGTTCATTTAGTTCCTCTCACCCCATGTTAGATCATTTCCATTGAGGATAATAAACTTATTGAAACTGAATAGAATAAATGGTGATGTACTTATAATGTTGCTTAAATATTAACTCGATATATATTTTCACATTTGCTGACAAGCCTTTGTTTCTGCACTGAGACTTACAATGCATCTTTAGCTTAGGTAAGAGGGTTCTCACGGGAACCTTCCTTCATGTAACAATTGTACCAAAGGACTGAATCATTTCAGCTGACGAGAGTGCAGACTGTGGGAATCAGAAGATGCATCGTATGACTGACAACACCACCTTACGAACCGTTCTGATTGGACATTGGGGGAAGGCGTCAATATGAACAGATACATGTGTTGAAAGGTTATAATAACAAATGTTCCTAGCTAGTTAGTTACCACACCTCTACTTTCCCTCTTATCCATCCAGTAGTCTTGCTGATGGATTTTCTTCCTTTGCTCAAGACTATTCTTCATGAAGAGTTGATTCCTTTAGACCTTTGAGGTGACTTCTTTTATTAATTTCATGATCGATGCTACTTCACAGATCATTACTCTGAAAGTTACTACTGCAGCTTAAGGAGTTTTCAGAACTACTCTTCAAGAGTGGATGCCACTCCACTGTATGCCTCTCCACTGTATGCTATTACAGTCTACACCACTTCACTATACGCCACTCTACTGTACACCACTCCACTCTATGCAATTCTACTGTGCCACTGCACTATATGCTACTCCACTCTATACCACTCCACTCTACGCCACTCCATTCTATGCTAGTCCATTGGACACGTCTCCATTTTGCGCCACTCCACTATATGCTATTTCACTCTACCTCACTCCACTGTATACTACTCCAGTCTTTACCACTCCATTGTACGCCACTCCACTCTACTCTATTCTACTCTGCACTATTCCTCTCTACGCCACTCCACTGTACTCCACTCTATGCTATTCCACTGTATGCCACTCCATTCTACGCTATTACACTGTATGCAACTTAAATCTTTGCCCCTCTACTGGATGGTATTCCACTCTACCCCACTCCACTTTACCCCCACTCTACTGTATGCTATTACACTGTACCCCACCCTGCAATACACCACTCCAGTCTAAACCACTTCACTGTACACCACTCCATTGTACACTACTACTACTACATTATACGCTATTATAATTTATGCCACTCCACTGTACGTTACTACACTATACTCTATTGCACTCTGTGCTACTCCAATGTACGCCACTCCAGTCTACTCTACTCCACTCAACATTAATCCACTTTATGTCACTCCACTTTATGTCACTCCACTGTATGCCACTCCAGTGTACTCTCCTCCACTCTATATAACTCTGCTCTACAAAACTCTACTACACTCTATGCCACTCTACTAGACTCTACTCCACTCTAGCTCCGTACACACGACTGTCCAAATTTGCACTCTATGCCCCTACGCTCTATTGTACAACACTGTACTTTGCTCTGACAGTTTCCAACACTGTACGACACAGCACTCCACTCTAATGCATGAGACCCCACTCCATTTTATGTTGCCTCAACTCTACGCTACACCACTTCAATGTTTGCTACCTCACTCTATACTAATGCACTGTACCCTACTCTACGCCACTCCACTATACACCACTCCACTCTACTCTATTCCACTGTATGCCACTTCACTCATCTACACTCCACTGTACACTATTCCACTGTACACTATTTCATTGTATGCTACTCCACTTTACGGTAATCCACTCCATGCCACTACAGTGCATGCCGCTCCACTCTACGCCGCTCTATTCAATGACACTCTCTTCCACTCTATATAACTCCACACTATAAAAGTCTACAACACTTCATGGCACTCTACGACCTTCTACTCCACTCTATCCCCGTACACTTCGCTGTCCAACACTATACTCCAGTCTATGCCCGTACACTCCAATGTACAACACTCTATTCCACTATACAACACTTTTCTATATGACACAGCACTCCATTCTACTGTACAAGACCCCACTCCAATTCATAACAGTTTACTACCTATGCTATGCCAGAACACTCCACTCCATGCCTCTCTACTTAATGACACACCAATACACTCTATTGTACTTTACTCCACACTATGTTACACCACTCCACTCGACTCTACTCCACTGTACAAGACTTTACCACACTGAATGCTACTATATAGCAATGCACTCTACGCAGCTCCACTGTTTCACACTACTGTATTCTATGCAACTCCACTCTACTAAACTGTATGCCACTCTCCAACACTTTACTCCTGTCTATACCCCTTCACTGCACTGTACGCTACTGTACTATACTGTATGCCACTGTACAACACTCTATTACACTTTATGATACTCCAGTCCACTATACGAGACTGTATGCAACTCTTTGTATGCCACTGTACCCCACTTTACTCCACTCTACTCACACAGTATTCTACTCTACTCTACCACTCCACTGTACACCACTCCACTGTATGCCACTCAATGCCATTGTACTCTATAGCACTGTAGGCCAATCCACTGTACCACACTCTACAACACTGTACTGCACTGTACACCACTCCACTCTGCAAAAATCAACTTGCCTGTATGCCACTCTACTCTCCTGTAGTCTACATCACTTTCCAATACTGTACGACACCCCACTACACTCTACTGTACAACACTGTGCTCCAATTTATGACACTTCACTCAACTGTATGTTACGCCACTCTACTCTACTGCACTCCACGCCACTATAGTCTACAACACACCACTCCACTCTACACTACCCTACTCCAGTGTATTCCACTCCACTATATTCCACTATACTACACTTTATCCCCCTCTATGCCACTGTACTATACTCTGCTCTACACCACTCCACTGTCCGACACTCTACTCCACTATATGCAACTCCACTCTACAAAACTCTACTTCACTCTATGCCCATCCACTCTATGCCACAGTACTACACTGTATGACCCTGGACAACACACCACTCAACTCCTCTTTATGATAGGCCACTCCACTATATGACACAGCACTCCATTCTACGACACTCTCTTCCACTGTACTACTACAACACTCTACTTGACGATACCCCAGTCTATGACACTCTACTTCACCCTACTCGACTCTAAAACACTCAACTCCACTCTATGACAATTTACGACACCCTACTTTACTGTTCAACATGCCATTCCACCGTACAATTCGCTGCTTCAGTCTACAATACTTGACTTCACTATATGAGACACCATGCCACTACACTATATAACACTTTACTACATTGTACAATACGCTACTACACTCTAATCTACTCAACTCGATTCCAATCTACAATGCTCCAGTCAATGACAATAGACTTTACAACACTCTCCTCCACTGTACTGTACGACACTCCACATAACAACTTTCCACTTGTGACACTGGTCTCTACAATTTGGATAACATTTGTATTAAATATTTTTTTTAAAACATTGAAATTCAATGAAAAAGCAAAAAGAAAAGCTTAGCTATAGTTAGGAAAACGTATTTTCCCCATACAAGCCAAGTTTAAACTACACAAACTTACAAAATTCTAAAGTTATAGCTATAACTTTCATTTACAGTTTATCCACCACCTTCAAATTATTATAAGTAGCGACCTTGTTACACACTCTTTTCAGCTCTCTAACCAGACAACACTAACTATAACTCACCACTTGCACGGTGTTCTCACAAATAATGATACTCTACTTTACAACACTTCACTGTACGAGACTCTCCGCCACTCTACTGCATGACACTACACTCAACAACACTGAACTATACGACAGTCTACTCCACTGAACTCCACTCTATGCCTGTCAGGGTTCCCGACACACCTCACCTCTCTTGACTATCACAATATGCGTCATGACTCATATCATTCTTCCCAATACTTATGAATGAACAAACGTCTTGTACCCTGACTTTTGACCATAATTCATGCTGTTAGTAATAGCTAGCTGCAGCTTGTGTTCCCCGGTTTGTTTGAAAAGACTTAATAGCATTTACAAATTATTTACCATGCGTATGCAAGGTCAGGTTTCAGGTGCCACGGAAACATTCAGAAAATCCATCAGAATAAGCATCAAGCAACCGGCATAGATGACCTCAACGTGAACCTTCCGGAAGACAGCCCTCATCAAATTAATACCCTGCACCTGTTCCTTGCTATAAGCAATTAGAATGTGACCTTTGTTATTCTAAAACACCTTCTAGAAGACAGCCTCCTCAAATTAATCATCTGCACCTGTTTCTTGCTATAAGCAATTAGAGCATGACCTTTGTAAACATTCTAAAACACCTTCTAGAAGACAGCCTCATCAAATTAATCATCTGCACCTCTTCCTTGCTATAAGCAATTAGAACGCGACCTTTGTGATCTTCTAGAAGGCAGCCTCATCAAGTTAATTATCTTCACCTGTTCCTTATTACAAACAATTAGAATGTGACCTTTATGAATGTTCTAAAGAAGTCTTATTTAAAGACCATCCCCACCCCTCTCCTTCGCTTAGCCTCTTTGCCTGCCACTTACCTGTTTCCTGGCTTCCAGGACTCTGTCTTGCCAGCTCCCTTGATCCTCCCTCTTCGCCCTACCACAAAGAATGTCCTGCATTAGTCTTGCACCTGGATGGAAAAAAGATCAAGAAGAAAAGGTGAACCGCATTAACAGACTTGATTTTACTGTGCACTGAGCTCAGCCACTACATTGTGCTGCAAACAAAAGTAACCAGTGTTTTTGTTCAACTTGTGCATACTATTGGCAGGGTTCTGCCAGAGAGGACTTGGGTGAAGCTAACTCTGTCCAAATTTGCTTGTGAGTTTGATGCTGAAATCATACTTACTACAGTTTAGAAAATTTTGATAAAGGAGCCTCTACGTACAATCCAAATGAAAACAAAACAATAACAAAATTAAAGGTTGGTTCAGTTTTGAACAGCTTTCGTGAGGTGATACCTTAAGAGATAGAGTTAATACTAGACTAAAGCCTTATTATTTGTTTGCTTATAGGTACCATATCTGCCGGTACCATTCATCAGACTGGTGTGAATGCCTCCTGCAGTGTTTCTGTTGAGTAGACAAGCCACAGCATCTTTGACTTTACACGCTCTCTCCATCCCAACCTCCTTCCTCCTGGAATTTGCCACTGTAGCAGTGTCTCCTCCTGTAAACCGAGGGCAAGTCTCGGGAGGATTCGGGAACTATCGTCGCCACCCTATTGAAATCATATGGGATCCAGGTAGGTGGCTTATGACAATGCCACTACAATCTACAACACTTTGCTATACTCTATGCCACTCTACGACACTTTACTCGATGACACTTCACTCCACGACACTCCATTTCATGACACTTCAGTTGACAACACTCGACTACAACACTCAGCTCTACTATTTGACACACCACTACAATGTACAATAAGCCGCTCCACTCTACGAAACCCCCACTCCACGATATGACACACCATGCCACTCCACTGTATAACACTTCACTCCACTGTACGCTACGTCACTCCACTCTACTCTACTCCACTCTTTTCTGGTCTACAATACTCCACTCTCTACCACAAGACTCTACAACACTCTCTTTCACTGTACTTTACTACACTCCTCTTTACAACACTCCAATCAATGACACTCCACACTGCGATTTGAAACACATTTTTATTGAGAAAATAAAAACCATTAACATACAATGAAAAAAACAAAGGTTAACAATAATCTTTTAGTTAGAAATAGCTTATGTATTCTTTCTATACAAACCCAACCTAAATACACAAACATTAAAAATTGTAAAGTTATAATTATAGCTCAAATTTATAATTTATGCACCACCTTCAAATTACTATAAGTCGCACACCTCCGAGCAGTCTTGTCACCTCACTAGCTGCACTACATTGACAATAATAACTCATGCTTTTTTCATGCGCTGTTCATACCCTTGCATACTGCATCACTTATTGCATGTGAAATCCTAGCATTCATAACAACATTTATAGCTTCTCAATGGCATTATTTGTCAGAGCACAGTGCATGGTAGAGTTATAGTTAGTGTTATCTGGTTAGTCAGCTGAAAAGAGTGTGTAATGAGATCTGCTACTTACAATAATTTGAAGGTGGTGGATAAATTGTAAAGAAAAGTTCTAACTATAACTTTAGAATTTTTTAAGTTTGTGTAGTTTAAGCTTGGTTTGAATAGGGAAAATAAGTTTTCCTAACTATAACTAAGCTTTAACCTTTGTTTTAACGAGGAAGTGTTGGCAGCTATCTTGGGGCTCGGCTTGAAGCCAAGTCCCAAAAACATAGTAAAAATAAAGAAAAGGGGGCAGGGTATAAATTCTCTGACCCCCCAGATATTGTGCCACGAACTCGTGGGTGGATCTGCCAATAAATGGCAACAAAAAAAAAGACGTGGGGCTCCCACGCATCTTTTTTATAAAGCCCTCAGGTGCATGAAGGAGGGGGATCATGGAACCCCCCTGTCAGGCTTATAAAAATCCCTGTGGACCGCCACCTCCCCGGGGCTAGAAACAATGAAAATATAGGGGCCCGCTCAGCCCCCTGCAGCCCCGGGACCACCACCTCCCCGGGACAATTAATACTGTAAATGCGGAGGGGACTGCTCGCCCCCCTGCTGCCCCGGGGACCGCCACCTCCGCGGGGCAATTAATACTGTAAATGCGGGCCTAAGACCTCCCCCGCTACCCCAGGGACTGCCACCTCCCTGGGGCAATTAATATTGTAAATGTGTGGGAGATCCTAAGGCCTTGCCTCCTGCCCTGGGGACCACCACCTCCCCGGGGTACTTTAGAAAAGGAATGCGGGTGGTTGCCAGGCCCCCTTGCTGCCCATGGACCACCACCTCCCAGGGCATAAATACAATAATGAAGGGGGACTGTTGCGGACCCCCAGGGACCACCACCTCCCTGGGGCTAACTTGACAATGGAGGGGGCTACACGGCCCCCCTCGTGGAGCCCTAGATGGCCCTGGGGACCGCCACCCCCAGGGCCGGCTCCATCTATGTCCCGGGGTGCCCACCCCCAGGACATTGCAGTTTGCTGTGGCTTGGTGGGAAGATATAGCAAACAAGTACTCTGCTTTCTGCACTGAATGCCCTCGCTTGCTGAAAGCAGAACAGTGTCTGTTTTCCTGCCTGCTGTGAAGCGAGCAGGGAAACAGACACATTGCTTTGGGATCCAGGGAGCTGCTATATCTCAAAGCAATGCCGGCTTCCGCAGGAGGCGAGGAGCCGGCAGGAACTGTGGGGGCCTTCAGGCTCCCCCGCAGTCCCCAACATTTTAAATGTGGCCGGGCCTTGGGGGATGGGGTCCCTGGGATCGAAATTGGCCCGGGAGGGGGGCTGCGCGGCCCCTGCCCCCTCACTTATTTTTTAAAATAAATAAATAACTAAACAAAAAAGGGGCAGGCCCCGGGGGATGGGGTCCCCAGGGCTGAAAATGGCCCGGGAGGGGGCTACGGGTCCCCCCTCCCTTTTTTTTTATTAAATAAAATGTAAAAGAAAGGGGCAGGCCCCGGGGGATGGGGTCCCACTCCTCAGGGCCGAAAATTGCACGGGAGGGGGGGACGCTTGGCCACCCTTCCTAAAAAAATAGAATTAAAAAAAAAAAATGCCCGCAACTCGTCAGAGGCCCGTCATCTTTCTCCACCACTCTGCAAACGCGCCTCCTGGTGTGCTGCTGGTTGGAGGATGAAGTCCCCTTGGCTGCTGAGGGTCCTCAGGGGTCAACAAGACCTCCTGTTACCTCCAGTAAGCCCCACACAGTGGGATTGCTGAGAGGTGGTTGGAGGCCATGACCCCCTACTCCACCACTCTGCAAATGTGCCTCTCGGCGCACTGCTGGTGGGGGGATGAGGTCCCCTTGACTATTGAGGGACCTAAGGGGCCAACTACCCCTCCTGTTACCTCCAGTAAGTCCCACACAGTGGGTTTGCTGAGAGGTTTTCTGTGGCCACGCCCTCTTTCTCCATGTGTAACATGGTTTGTTAAATACTGATTCTGCATGCTATGCCTCATTTTTAAGTTGTGAGCTCATGTTTGGATTTACCACAGATGAAATATACCCCACCTTCCGGTAATAGTATTTACCTCATGTGATAGATACCCCACCCTATTTTGCCCAACTTTAAGGGGGCATAAGAGGAATGGTAAATTCTGATCACTAGTGCTAGAGGTTAGTCATGCACTCTATTTCCAGTACAGATAATAATTTTAGACTTGGAGAGCATTCACTTTCATGGTTGCTCACTAGACAGATCATAGTTTTACTTGAGCCATTGCCTTCATGGATGCTTCTTTGACATGTAGGTCTCAGGAAGTGGCAGTATGGATACAAAAAGTAGGACTGACTGCCTGCTTTACATTTTGGGTGAGATCAGATTACATTGCCTGAAAAACTGTGGTGAAGGGGAATCTTCTACACTCCAGGCAAGAAACGCGAGTGTGGTACAGAACAGCTAGTTGGAAATTATTTGTACTTGCCTTGAGGGTTTGATGTGTTTTTCTGTCAGTCATCTCTGGTGCGCAAAAGCTCTATAAGGCACTGCTGTTTTTTCTGATCTGCTTACAAGCCACGGAGGAGGACGCAAGATCTGATGCTAGGTCTATGAGAGTCCCACTCAAAGCAGCTCACCCTGCTTATTTTTACGATGCTGTTGATGGACCTCTGGAGGTGAGCCCTCACAAGATGTTGAAATTACACATGGCCTGTTTTTTTGTTATCTGCTGCTAGATTCTCCATGTGCTGGTGTACTGCGGTACATCGAGCCCCAGTAAGCCAAGCATTGGCCCTCCACTATTGTAATAACAGTCCAAGAAAGACAGTTTATTTACCTTTTTTTGTCTTCAACTGTAAAGTGAAGTATTAGAGTACTACAGTATCATGAAACAGTTCCCAGATGTCACTAGGTCTACTTTTGTCTGGTATTAAAGTGGCAAAGATTTTAGAAAAGGGCTTGAGTAAGAGACATCTCATGTCCAGTTTGCCACCATTGGAAGAGGTTCCCATCACCATCTGAGTAACACCCTCCTTCTTGCTAGCTGCATTAGCAGGGCAGGATGCTGTCTGGTTTAGAGACATCTGTCACATATCCAAGTAGCATACCTAATGGAGTGACCAACAGTCCATAAGACAGAATATTATTAAGCTCCCCACCAATAGACTATAAGAGTGCATAAATCTAGCAGGTGGCACCTCACGCTTCTAACATACATGAGCTTTTCTGGCTATCCTATGTAGTTTCTTCAGAGTCATGTATAGCCTATTAAGGAACTTATAATGTATCCGTTTATGTTTACAATTAGCTGATATATGTTCAGTTTGTGCATAGGAATATACCCACTCATCCTCTGACTACTGCTCTCCAACATTTGTAGCCCATTTCTCTGAAATCGATAGTGCCACATCGGTTTAATTCTCCTCAAACCACTTAAATAGTTTACTAATCCATCCCCCAGTGCCCTCCATCATAATTGCACTGGTAAGAGAGTCCAGGACCTTGGGTTGCTCAGGCAAAAAAGGTATTGAGCTATCACATATTTTCTCATTCTGAAATATACAAATATGTCTAGGGGACACTGCTCTCCTGATATAAAAAAAATTGATCCTGAAAGTGTTGCCCTATTTGTGCCAGGTTGAGTTTATTTAGGGTGTGTTGGAAATTGTCCTTTTTAGGGTGCTTTCGCTCGACTTTATGGTTTTGTCCCTCCTGGTTTTCCGCTGATCTGTGTGCTAGCCTTAGGACTTTGAGCGTTTTTGATACTGCCATTCAGTGCCAAAGCGCTGTGCTTGTCATATACATACTGGTGATTGGTGTATACATGATTGGCAGATTTGAGTTAGCTGTAAGTCCATTGTTTAGGGGTAAGACATATTCCTAGGGCATGTAACTCAAACGCTCCTCCGTGGGCCTGCAGCACTGGTTGTACCACCTACGGAGGTAGTTCTTCAAACATGCCACAGGTTTGCCCTGGTGGGGGCCTGTGTGTGCAGGTTACTCTTACTCGGTTTGGCATTTAAAAAGGTACTTGTCAAGGTTATGCATGTCTCTCGCTACATTGGAATACTCCCTGGGGGCATGGTGCAGTGTCGGTAAGAGGCAGGGCATGCGCGCGTGTGTGCTGCATGCACTGGTACTGAATGGCACTGGATGGTGTGTTCAGTACGGTGGGGCCTGCTTCTTGCATTGATTAACATGGGAGACACGTGGTAAGGCTTTTCAGCAGTATTTCCTACGTGCAGAAGAGAAGCAGTATAGTGTTTGATATCGATGAGTTAGTAATGGCAAATCCTCTTGAGTAGTGCGAGTGCCTAATCTGGAAGAATGAAACCAAGTAACTGTTTCCTTCCACTTTAAGTGCTCCCGACAATCTAATCAAAGTGTCCCCAGCTGGTGCAACGTGTATCATTGGCTGGTGTAGTTTGGGTGGTTGAGGGGTTGGGCCCTGTGATTTCTTTACCATTACAACTGTACAGGGTATGCGATATTGGGAATGTTGTGTTTTATGCTAGTGTGTTATCAGGAAAGTGGAATACCTCCGAATGGTCTGCATATATGTTTCTGTCGCTTTTGATGTGGGAGGGATTGCTTGGATCGTGAACACCTTGGGGAAGTACTAACATGGGTTTATGTTGCTTACAAGGCTGATGGGATAACAGGGCAGGTGAATACCTATGAAAAATATATATATGTTCATGCTATTTGCTGCTAATGGGAGAGTTCGACAGTTGCATATAACTGAAGAGCATATATCCAATATGTGTGTCATTTTGATTTCAATATGTGTGTAATACAAAGACCAGTGTTTTATACATATTGTGTGGAGTTTTTTTGTAGTGTAGTCAGTGTGTTGCGAGGGTGGTGTTGTGCCAATACTTAACACTTTGACCCTGAGGATAAGCATGGGGTGAGCACGGTTTAGCAGACAAGTGTATCGTACTCATCCTATCTAGAACGATGGATTCTGTCTGGCTTTAATGCATTCCAGACAGCCAGAAACCACTGGGTCTAACATTTGGTGATCAGTGGTGAGGATAGGACTTGTGTTGGCACAAGCCCTAGCAACACAGTGTTTCGTTTCGACTCTGGGTGCAATATTGTTTTCTGGCCTTAGGTTTTTGTTTTCTGTGGTTTGCTATTCTAGTTGGAAACCTTTCTGTGTTCACAACAGTCATGTCTAAGTCTGGAAAGCCAGCAGGGGTACTTGCTTTGAGGGAGTTTGGGCTAGAATGGGAAGCTGGGAAGGTGACCCAGCTCAGGAGACTCTGCACAGAGCTGTAATGTTCTTTTAAAGGCTTCCGGAGAAAGGGGGAGCTGCAAACGTCATTGAGGGCCTGGCCGGAGGCCAGGAGTGCCACTGAGGATTCAGAGGAGAGTGATGTAGATAATGAGGGACAGGGTCTGCCTCTTGATGCTGTCCAGGATCAGTAGCTGCAGGCATGGGGAGTGGTGCCCTACCCGGGCAGGAAGCAGTGCCACTTCTAAGTGTCTGTCCTCCAAGGAACTGGGGGACAGGCGGGGAGAAAGGGGGCTCGAGGTGGAGCCCGGTAGATTCCAATGGGAACGTAGAAGGGAAAGGGCAGAAGGAAGGTGTGGTATGAAGGCTAAGAAAGGGATGTTTCTCATGGGTTGAGTGCAGCAGGGTCGTATTTACAAGCCAAGGGGGCTAGGTTAAGCCCAGGTGGAGGCAGCATGCCAACTTGGTACAGCGTGGTGGCTCGACTGGGACTAGGGAAAGAACCTAAGTTGAGTGGCTCCGTTGGCCCCTTACCAAAGGTGGGGGAGATACAGATAAGTGTGGGCAATTCCCTGCAGAGTTGAGGCGGCTCTAGAGTCCCCTATCTCTTCTCAGAGGAGGAGGGAGGGTAGGCGTGGACAGAGGTCCAGGATGCCTGCTACTCATCTCTAGGGTATGACCCAGGGCAGTACCAGGACATCAGTCACTGAATGGTCTTCCCTAGTAGAGGGAGAACGTGGTGGGGTGGCTGACACATGCATTCCCTCCGTTCAGGGTTCAAGGGGTACCCCTCCTCAACGGAGGGTGCAGAACATCCGAAGTGGGGGCAAGGGGCAAAAGAACTCAACCCTGGCCCCGGTCCAGCCTCAGGGTCCCAACCCTGAGCTGGAGTACCAGACTCAGGAGACCATCACTGAGTTGGTGAGAGGGGGAGCGGATAATGGGTGTGGTGTACCCAGGATTATCAACCCTTTCTCTGGGAAACCACCCAGGACAGAGGGCTTGGGGTGGACAGAGAACTGGTTCTGGACACTGATGGCTGTCATTGCCATTTGCTTGGTTATGTAACAGTGAACTAGGGTTGTCTGAGGTCGAGGACAGGAGTCATACCCCCCAGGGCCAACAGGGGCACTGGGTTGAGCCTGGGGGGGTTCGCAGGGGAGGCTTAGTGGGCCCTGAGAGTCGGCGAAACAAATCTAATGAACTTCCATGGGCATAGGACTGGTGGGTTCCACTAGGTGATGTGGGCCATTGTTCTGGGTCTATCATCCAGCACAGGGAAGTTTATCAAGGCAATGATTAAACTACCCTGACTTTTAACTGGGAGGCGGTGGTGTTGGAAATGGTCCTTTTTGGGTGCTTTCCCTCTAATTTTTGCTTTTGTCCCTCCTGGTTTTCCACTGATCTATGTGTTTGCATTAGGACTGTGAGCGCTTTTGATACTGCCATTCAGTGCCAAAGTGCTGTGCTTGTTTTATACATACTGGTAATTGGTGTATACATGATTGGCTGATTTGAGTTAGCTTTACGTCCCATGTCTAGGGGTAAGACATATACCTAGGGCATGTAACTCAAATGCTGCTTCATGGGCCTGCAGCACTGGTTGTGCCACCCACAGAGGTAGCGCTTCAAACGTGCAACAGGTTTGCCCTGGCAGGGCCTGTGTGTGCAGGTTACTGTTACTCAGCTTGGCATTTAAAAAGTGTTGGACTTGGCCCTTTTTTGGCTAAAGTTCCCTAAACTTTTTGCCTTCCCCCTAGACCTTTTTTCTGACATGGTGTTGCCAACTTAGATACTATGGGCACTTTGCCACTGCTGATCAGTGTCAAAATGCAAGTGCTCCCTGTATAAAGTGTAATGGTAATTGGTTGTCCATAATTGGTATATTTGTCTTACTAGTAAAGTCCCTAGTAAAGTGCACTATGTGTGCCAGGGCTGGTAATACAAATGCTACTAGTGGGCCTGCAGCACTAATTGTGCCACCCACACCAGTAGCCTTAAAGAGGGATCTCAGGCCTGCCACTGCAGTGCCTGCGCGCAGTTTGTTAAACTGCCATGTTGTCCTGACAAGTGCACCCACTTGCCAAGCCTTACCCTTCCCTTTTTATGCACATCAGACACCCCTATGGTAGGCCCAAGGTACCCCCTGGGCAGGGTGCAGTGTATGTGAAAGGTAGGACATGTACTAAGGTGTGTACCATGTACTGACAGTGAAATACTCTCCATTTGTTTTTCACTGTTGCAAGGCCATCTTGCCCATAGGACAGAATGGGGGAGGCTGTGTAATATGTTTCCAGCCTATCTTCCATAGGCTTAAGATGGAGAGGTGAAGTTTAGTGTGCCTGAATTCACAATTTAATAACACATCTTTTTCTGAAGGTGGTTTTTGCATTGTGTGTTTAGAAACCCCACTTTTAGAAGTGGCTGGTTTTTTTGTTCTAACAATTCTGTGTGTCTCTGCCTGGTTGTGGATTGACTGTCTAGATTTGAATGTGATAGGATCTGGGAAATGTCCTGACCCAGGGGAGGAGGTGAGACAGCAACAGGCTGACCTGCATCTGGAGTGTAGGGGGGAGGAGTAGCCCCTGGAGGTGAAGAGGCCTGGGCTGCCACCATAAAACAATGGCTCCATCTCCTGCTGAGTGATTGAAGATCCAGACCCCCACTATCAAAGGAAAAAGGTGTCACTGGCAGGGAGACACCCAGAACTGGTTTAGACAGGGGTCAGTGCCCCCCTGAACACAAAGACTTCAAAGACATTTAGGGGTATAACTATGAGAGCTGAAACCCCTGAACGTTGGACTGATCAAGACTGAAAAGGATTGAAACTACTTCGTGGTCAAGAGGAACCTCTGCCCAGGAAGAAACAGCTGAAGAGACTGAAGGAAAGGACTGACCCTTGCTGTGTGTTCTGGGGCTGGCCTGCAGTTTGCTGATTTAACCAAGGAGAGGCTAAGGGACTTTGCTGTGTGCTGTGTCCCCCTGCTTGAGAGGACTTTGCTGTGTGCTGTGTCCTGAAGTAACTTGTCCCAAAGGGCCCGAGGAGAGCGGGCTACCTGTTGTGGAAACTCAGGAACATAAAAGTTTCCAGGTGGGTCTCAGCGACGCTGTGTGCGTGTGCTTTTGGCAGCCTGAGACCTGTGTAAGAACTGCCCTGTGATCGTGGGCACCCAGAATCTAAGTGAGTCTCAGCGACGCTGTGTGCGTGTGCTTCGTGCAGCCTGAGACCTTCGTGAGGATTGCCCTGTGATTGTGTACACCCGGAGTCCAAGGGAGTCTCAGCGACGCTGTGTGCGTGTGCTTCGTGCAGCCTGAGACCTTCGTGAGGATTGCCCTGTGATCGTGTGCACCCGGAGTCCAAGGGAGTCTCAGCGACGCTGTGTGCGTGTGCTTCGTGCAGCCTGAGACCTTCGTGAGGATTGCCCTGTGATCGTGTGCACCCGGAGTCCAAGTGAGTCTCAGCGACGCTGTGTGCGTGTGCTTCATGCAGCCTGAGACCTTCGTGAGGATTGCCCTGTGATCGTGTGCACCCGGAGCTCAAGTGAGTCTCAGCGACGCTGTGTGCATGTGCTTCGTGCAGCCTGAGACCTTCCTGAGAATTGCCCTGTGATCGTGTGCACCCGGAGCTCAAGTGAGTCTCAGCGACGCTGTGTGCATGTGCCCTGTTGCAGCCTGAGACCTTCGTGAGGATTGCCCCGTGACTGTTTGTCCCGGAGCAGTCTTGTTCTCTGCTTCGATCGAGCAGCGTGACCAGAGCTGCTGCGATCGTCATTGCCATCGGCCCGGACCGGCGTCACCAGAGGAGCTGTGTCGCCGGCCCGAGCCTGCCTTTGCCAAGGAGGGACCTCGAACCATCCCCGTCGGGGGGGCCCCGAGTTCCACTGCCCAAAGATCAACGAAGTCACACCGGAGGCCCAAGTCGCGAGGAGAGGAGAGGAGAGTGAGATCTCACCCCCCAGGTAACGCTCAGCGAGCGTGCGTGTGTCGCTGCCTGGGGCGGGGTGCGGGCTCCGAGAGAAACGCTCTCGGCCTTTCCCATCTTTGCAGCGCGAGCCTCCGCTCAAGTCTGTATCGCGGCCCGTACTTGCCGAGGAGTGGCAGTACCGGGGCCGGAGTGTGGAGCTGCACTTTGTTTTCCATCAGAACAGTGTTGGGGGCATGTTTTGGCAGTAGCTGACCGCGAGTCAGTAAGAGTGGCATAGAGACCGTCCAGAGCACCGCGATCGGTGCTGAAGTATCTTAATTGCGCATTACGAACTGCCTGATTGTTGCATTACGAAGTGCCCTATTTTTGCATTACGAACTGCCTGATTGTTTCATTACGAATAGGGCTCCCGGTATTATGGTATTTATTTTTTTGCCATTTCCGTCTGTATTTATCCATATTTATTTTTTGGGCATTTTTTCTGTATTTATCCACATTTATTTTTGCCACAAGCAAAAGACGACGCTACAGCTAGTATTTTTTCACATTTATTTAAATTGACAATGCATGATTATTTTAAGTAATATATATAAATAAGCTGCTGCTGTGTTACAACAATATTGAAAACACACCTCACTATCCCAGAATAATCGATGTAAACACATTTAGAATTTGAAGGAGCGCTCTAATGACCTGGCAAAAGAGGGCACGAAAAGCTGAAACACATGCTGGTTCCATATTAAAAAGAAATTACATGAAAACTGTAGTTAAGCACTCTTTTAAAGACATATTCAAGGTCATTAGGGCAAGACTGCAGAACAGAGCTGGCTCTATCAGGGGGCCCATGAAAGATTAAAGTAAGGCAACATTTCAAATTGCTGTTTGACTGCAGGGTAAGTAAGAGGCCACAGGGGTGAATGGGCATGCACAAGATGTCGGGTGGTCTGGAACTAGGGTGCTGACCACGAGCAACCGAGGCCAATGAAAATGATAGAATGAGGAAATACTGTGCCCAAGAAAATTAGTATAATGTTGATGTATAATGGTACCAGTGTTCTCTTTTATTAACATCTTTATTTTCCAATTTCTTTCCACAACAATATACACAATGCCTCTAAAATCAACTCAGCAGTCAAAACATTAATGTATCCCGTGGGGAGTACCAGAGGCGCAACTAGAGTGAAATTTCGGGAGGGGCTAATCAAAATTTCAGGGGGTGGGGGCTGATTCTTCCAGCAATTGGCAGAGTGAAGATGCAGAGGCTCTAAGAAGGGGTGAAAGAACAACAAAGCCTCGTTAACAAGTAAATGGTCTTTTAAAGACCTGTGAAGTACTGTGTGTGAGCCCGGTAAGCTGTCTCCGCCGGGCTGACACACACGAAGGGGGGGGGCTGAAGCCCTTTGAGCCCAATGGGTGTTTCGCGCCTGGGGAGTACAGTAAAAAGGCGAAACTCCAACATTTCTAAACGTATGCAAACACCTTTTCCCCTCAGCTAGGTTCTCCATACGATGTATAGCACACTACCTTTTAAATCAAATAGACATGCCCTGACGAACTGGGGACCCTTCTCGCTCTTTCCATTTCGACCCACTTCATGAGGGTGGCATTCCCACACAATGCAACCGAGAGGCCGGAACAGACCAGACTCTGCGCCTGCACCACCAGCGGTCGTCCGACTGATCCTGGCCGGCCTACGCTGCCTCTAACATCGATTATGGCCGCTAGTGATGGAGGAAGCCAGTCGAATGTGGCCTGAGAGAAACCCGCTGGATGCCCCCTCCCCCTCCGAACCCGTGGTCGGCTACTTGCCCAGTGGAGGCCCAGAGGACGAGTCAGGTGTGCAGGCAGCCCAGTAGCGAGACATCGCAGGAGCTGGGCAGGCCCGAGAGATGAAGAACAGGCCGGGGCCGCCCTCAGCGCCAGAGGATAGACATGTGCATTAAGGAGGGCCCTGAGAGGTAGAAAGCTCTGACCAGATCGGGCCACGGGGCCCGCCACGCAGAAGGTGAGACGACGAGCCAGCCCCCGCTACACCAAGAAGTTCATGTGCGTGGCCTCCTTCCGGACAGCACCGACGGTGTAGTTGGTACAGCGGGTGGGGACGTTGTTAGTGTAGCTGTGGCACGGGAGTTGCTCGGCTGCAGTAGTGGTGCAGGCGTTATGGCAGAGGTGGCACAGAGGACGCTGGAGTGCATGTCTGGTGTGTGGTGTTTGTTTGCTCCCGCCCTCCCCCTTCGACCTCCCATGTGCCCTGGTTCTTTTCGAGTCTACACGAACCTTCCGAGTTGAAAATGCGGAGGGCTGGTTCAGGGGCATGGCAGTAGGTCACTAAAAGACCCTGGTTGGAAGGATTAGAAGGACTTCCCAGCATCAGGAAGGGGGCGTGGGGAGATAACTCTGGATTCGAGCACGGCAGCGCAGCAAAATTTGCTAGTATTTTGCTGTTTTTACATATAAATACAGACAAAGGAAAAATTGTTTTCCGTCTGTATTTATATGTAAAAATCCGTTTAAACGGAAAACCGGGAGCCCTAATTACGAAGTGCCCTATTTTTTCATTACGAACTGCCTGATCGTTGCATTACGAAGTGCCCTATTTTTGCATTACGAACTGCCTGATTGTTGCATTACGAATTGCATTATTTTCGCATTACGAACTGCCTGATTGGTGCATTACGAATTGCCTGATTCTGGCATTACGAACTGCATAGCATTGCATTAGGACTGCATTAGATCATTGAGAATGGCTCATTAATACTGCAAGAACCTACCAGTACTTGCTGGCCTAATAACCGGCAAGGTGAAATATTACAAATACACATATGTTGGATTCTTATTGTGTGGTCTCATCGTATACCTTTTTATATAAACATATAATTGTTTTTTTATGAAACTCATGTGGAGTCCATTTGTGGTGTTATCATTGTGTCACTGAGAGCGTGGTTGCAAATACTTTACACATTTGCCTTGGAGATAAGCCTGGCTGATCGTGCCAAGCTACCGAGGGGGTGAGCAGGGGCTATCTGAGAAGGTGTCCTTCCTTTCGCTGACTTAGAAGCAAGGGTCCCTATTTGGCCTAAGGTACCTACCTCAGCCAACTAGAGACCCCCAGTTCTAACAAAAAGCTACTTGCCAGGGTTCTGCATGTCTCTCGGTACATCAGAATACTCCCATGGGGCAGGGTGTGCTGTCGGGAAGAGACAGGGAATATGCGCTTGTGCGCTACATGCACTGGTAGTGAATGGCACCCGATGGTGTGTTCGATGCGGAGGGGCCTTCTTGTTGCATTGATTAATATGGGGAACCAGTGAAAAGGCTGTTGACAAGACTGAAGTCCTCATCCTGGGCTCCTCCCCCTCTGCCTGGGACGACCTTGGTGGCCAGCAGCGCTCGGAATCCCCCCACACCCACCGACCACGAACAAAACCCCGGCATCACCCTGGACTCCTTGCTTTCAATGAACCACCAAATCAACACCATCAGGTCCGCCTGCTTCCACACACTCCGCCTCCTTCATAAGATCTTCAAGTGGATCCCCACTGAGTCCAGGAAAATGGTCACCCATGCGCTCATCAGCAGCAGGCTCAACTATGGCAATGCACTCTACTCCGGCACCAACCACAACCTCCAAAAGAAACTGCAGACCATCCAGAATGCTTCTGCCAGACTCATCCTGAACATTCCATGCCGCAACCACTTCACCAGCCACATGAGAGACCTTCAATGGCTGCCTGCCAACAAGAGAATCACCTTCAAGCTTCTCACGCACGCCTACAAAGCCCTCCACAACACTGGACCTGCATACCTCAACCACCGCCTTTCCTTCTACACCCCGTCCAGACATCTCCGCTCCACCCAACTGGCCCTGGCCACCGTCCCACGGATCCGCAAGACCACAGCTGGAGGAAGATCCTTCTCCTACCTTGCTGCGAAGACCTCTGCTCCTCTGCTCCCCAGGCCTTTGCTCCTCAGGCAATCACCATTGCTGCCGCAATTAAAGAAGGACCTCAAGACCTGGCTCTTTGTCTGAACCGCAGATACAGCCCCTCCCCCCCAGCGCCTTGAGACCCTCACGGGTGAGTAGTCACGCTTTATAAGTCCCTGATTTATTGATTGAGTATAGTGTTTGATATTGATGAGTTATTCATGGCAAATCCTCTCCGGTCGTGCGAGTGGATTTGACATTACTAATGTGGAAATGCCACTTTGGGAAAGTGGGCATTTCTGTGCTCATGGCTCTTTGTGCCTGTCAGCCAGTCTCCAATCCACATCTGGGTGCTGGGGCACAGCTACATCTGTTCATTCCTGATAGAAGGCCATAAACTAGGGACTCAAGGGAAACTGCAGACCTCTGACTCTGAGGGGCCTTCCTGGGATGGATACGAGGGGGTGGAATTGGCACCCCACGGTAGGATGGCAGACAGGACAAAATTTTGAGAGGGACAGTGCATTTCAAAGGTGGCCTTTTCAACTGATCTCATCTTCAAAGGCCATTGTGGGTATAACTACTGGGCTCTGCCCTCAGGAGTTAGAGGCGCTTTTGGGATTGGAACTATACTACGCTAGTTCGGCGCTGGGACATCGACAAGAGGAACCATTGGGGCAGGAAGGACTGCAACTAGATTAGCCACAGACTTATGGTGGCCTGATGTCTGTCATGCTCCAGGAAGGGGACTATCACTTGGTGAATTTTGTCTGGATGTTGCCGTCCTGCAGCTAATTGCCAACAGTTGTGGCCAGGGTCCCTAAGCACTCTCCAAGGGCTGGTTGGATGGCTCCTGTCCACAAGATCCCAGGTACAGAAAGGATCCCCCCCCGTTTCTATGAGATCGTCAGGACATGCAGGGTGCGGCGGAAATGGGTGGAAGTGATTGTCTGTTGGGACAAGGACCGTCCTGACATATGCTATATTCACACTGTGCAGAGGAGTGGGCTCGTAAAGATTAGTGGCCCACCTGGGGTGCCAGAACGTGAGGAGTTTGAGGAGTGCTGGGGAAGTTTGCTGATTCTCAGGGACCCATGCTTGCAACTGGAAACCTGTGCTAGCTTGCACTCCGTAGCATGTGGTGTCCGAGGGGTGTTGGGGGATGTACCTGACCTCGAAGCCTAGACATTCTCTGACCTCCAGATCGGGAAGACGACAGTGCCTGACATCGCGTCCTCCGTCCAAGGTCAATGGCTCCCTCTCCCCAGACCCACACCACAAGGTACTCTGTTGTTGAAAATATTATGACTGGACCCGAGGGTCTCGTAGTGCCTTGTGTGCATTCACGGCTGGCTGCCTGGAGCACCTGCAGCTTGTACCCACACCTGAGGGGAAACATTTCTCCAATTTGGAAGTGAGACAGCTTCCGGTGCCACAGTCTTTTGCCTACGGTGGTATAATGATCCTGCACTCATGAAGGTGCCACTTGGTGCCTGAAGGTCTCATCTGGAGGAATAAAACCAAGCAACTGTTTCCTTCCGCTTTAGGTGGTCCTGACAATCTAATAAAAGTGTTGCATGGGGGTTCAACAAGTATCGTTGGTTGGTGTAGTTTGAGTGGCTGAGGGGCTGGGCCACAAGGCATAGTCAACACCTGTGATTTCTTGACCAATACAACTGTACAGGATATGCGATATTGGGAATGTAGTGTTTTATACTAATGTGTTAGTGGGAAAGTGGAATACCTCTAAAAAGCCTGCATATTTGTTTCTGTAGCTTTGATGTGGGAGGATTGCTTGGATCGTGAACACCTCTGAAAAGTATGCACATGGGTTTATTTTGCTTACAAGGCTGAGGGGATAACGGGGCACATGAATAACCATGACTAGTACATTATGTTCATGCCATCCTGCTGCTAATGGGAGAGTTCAACAATTGCATATAACTGTATATAACCAATGTGTATGTTGTTTTGATTTCAATGTGTGTGTAATACAAAGACCAGTGTTCTATATATACAGTGTGGAGTCTTTGTTGTGTACTCACTGTAATGCGAGGGTGGTGTTGTGCCAAACCATTACACTTTGACCCTGAGAATAAGCCTGACTGCTCTGTGTCAAGCTGCCCATGGGGGAGCACGGGTTATCAGACAAGTGTATCGTACTCACCCTATCTAGGATGGTGGATTCTGTCTCAATTCGATGCGTCCCAGCCAGCCAGAAATCACTGAGTTTAACACGGTGTGTAGTAACAGTATCTGTTCCATAGTTGGTGGGAAAGCAACATTATCATCCACTCATCTCCGTCCTCCTCGTCCCAGCCATAACCAAGTGAGGCGTCTACGCCTCTTGACAGAGAGAGAGATTTTCCATGCCCTGGCTCAAAAGACCTTGTTGACATAGAACTTTTCTATATCTATATCTCACTATCTGCCCCACCCTCCAACATCACTTATTATTATTAAACATTTGTATAGCGCGTAGCTACCCTCGGGCATCCCAGCGCTAGTGACTGAACAGAAAGCGGGTGAAGTTATAGATTATAGAGCTGATTGCTGGAATAGCCAGGTTTTTAAAAGTTTACGAAATGGAAGGAGGTGTGGGGGTAATGTGTTCTAAAGTTTTGCCACATTATAGGAAAAGGATCTTCCTCCACTTCTTGTCCTCCTGATTTTGGGAACGACTGCCAGATTGAAACTAGCCGATCGCAGGTCCTTCTTAGGGCGGTAGGGTGTAATGAGGGATTTGTTAATAGCCGGGCCCATTCCCCCATAGTTTTATGGGCAATGCAGAGGGCCTTAAATTTTACTCTTTCGGGGATTGGCAGCCAGTGTAGGGTATTTAAGGCTGGCTTGGCTGACTGAGTTTTTGGAGTCCCAAGTAGCATTCTGGCGTCACAGTTCTGAGCGACTTGGAGTTTCCTTGATGTTGCTTTGGGAGCCCCCAAGTAGAGGGAGTTGCCATAGTCCAATCGTGATAGGACCAAGGCCTGAATCAGGATTCTTTTTGCAGCCATTGGAAGGAGTGGGAGGATTTTTCGGAGTAATCTGAGTGTGCCAAAGCAGGCCCCTGTCACCTTCACTGCTTGGTGGTCAAGCTTAAGAGAATTGTCTAACCAGACACCCAGACTCTTTATCCTGATTTTGGGGGTTGGGGGGACCTAGGCACTTAGGCGATATCTGATTAAGGTCCATGCCAGAGTGGTTGCCGAGGAGCATAAGTTCTGTTTTGCCTCCGTTGAGTTTGAGACAGGAGTGCTCCATCCAGGAGGCAACTTTCTCCAGACATGTTTCGAAGTCAGAGGGGAAATTGCAGGGCCCATTAAGAGTTATGACCAGCTGTGTGTCATCCGCGTAGGTGACAATTTTAATCCTGTGAGGCAGGAAGATATCAGCGAGTGGCCGCATATACACATTAAATAGGGCTCAACGAGGATCCCTGCGGGACTCCACAGCTGAGCTCTAATCTCCTGGATATTGTGTCCCCTGAAAAAACCTGAAAGGTTCTGTTATCTAGGTAAGATTGTATCCAGGAGATTGCCTCATCTTGGATCCCTAGCCTCCTGAGTCTCTCTACTAAGATGGTAAAGTTAACTGTGTCAAAAGCTGAGCTCAGATCAAGGAGGATGATGGCAACTGCTCCTCCTTGATCCAGGATTTGTTTAGAGTCCTCGACCACAGCAAGAAGGGCAGTCTTGGTTCCGTGTTTAGGACGGAACCCAGTCTGGGTGGCATGCAGGAGGTCATGGGTTTCCAAGAAATTGGAGAGAAGAGAATTCACATGTTTTTCTAAAATTTTTACAATTGCCGGCAACAACGAAATTGGGCGATAGTTGCCTAAGTCTTCTGGGTCTAGGCTAGGTTTTTTCAATAAGGCCTTGACCATGGCGTGTTTCCATGGACCAGGGCACGTCCATGGATACACTGGGGCTGGGGAAACTAGGGAATGTTGTATAAAGCTTTTTTATTTTTCCCTGAAAGAAATCTGCCAGAGCATTACACCGTTCTGGGGAGGCCTCAAGTGCTAGTTCATTTTTTGGCAGCTCTAAGAGATCCTTCGCCACACGAAAGATTTCCCTGGGAGTATTAGTGGCAGAGATAATGATGCCTTCGTAGTAACTAGCCTGCGCTACTTTTATTTCCTTTTGATAGATT
This sequence comes from Calotriton arnoldi, assembly GCA_963921515.1. Lineage (NCBI taxonomy): Eukaryota > Metazoa > Chordata > Amphibia > Caudata > Salamandridae > Calotriton > Calotriton arnoldi. The sequence continues at coordinate 1,480,218 of CAWUFW010000091.1, forward strand.
TTTATAGATTCTCTATATTTTAGTTTATTCAGGTCCTGATAGTCTTTCCTCCAGTCCCTCTCCAGTCTCTTGCATGTCTGTTTAAGTACTCGCAATTCGGGGGAGTACCATGGAGTCTTTTTCTCTCTGATTTTATGGCTAAGTTTAGCTGGGGCGACCGTGTCAAGTGAGGAATCAATCCAACGATTAAAATTTTCAGAAGCTTCGGTGAGATTTAGGTTGGCTTTCGGTTTAAGTTTATCAAGAGCTATAATCCAGGAGTCTACAGGGAATTTAGCCCAGGGGCGTGCTTTCCTCTTGATGGCTTTAGTTCTGGGGGTTCACAGTAGAGGGGTTATACGGAAGGGGATCAAGAAATGGTCCGACCAGGGGATGCGAATAGAATCGCTCACCAGCATCTCAGTGTGGTTACTAAAAATGGGGTCTAGAGTGTGACCTTTCTTGTGTGTGGGGCCTATTACTTTTTGGGAAAGTTGGATAGCTAAAAGATCCTCAGTAAGCTCCACTACGTCCACCTTATTGTGATCATCAAAATGTATGTTAAAGTCCCCATAACGGTAATATTGGGGGACATGCCCACTAATGTAGCTGCCACCTCAGGAAGGGATTTAAGAAATTGACTGCACCCTCCTGGGCTGCGGTAAATGAGAACTCCGGCAAAGGAGTGTGTTGAGGATAGTGCCATGTTAAAAGAAAGACTTTCGCAGTCCAGAATAATATTGGGTTCAACCCTGCATTTAAGAGTGTTTTTATGAATTATGGCAATGCCTCCGCCTTTCTTTTTGTCGTGGTCATTCTGCTTAATAGTAAAGCCCGCGGGCAAAGTTTGTACCAAATCAGGTTCCGATGCAGTATGTAGCCAGGTTTCCGTCAGGAATAGTGCATCTGGGTCCTCGTCTTCCAGGAGCATCTTAATCTCCAAGGAGTGTTTTGGAAGGGATCTACAGTTGAGGAGGAACATTTTAAATGTGTGATGGACCTCAGGGGGTATTTCAAAATGCGGGCAAAAGCTGAACATGCACTGAGGGCACCCAGGCTCCTTGCTAAGTGGGAGCAGTGTATGCTGACAATACTTATTAATGGGTTTCCTTAACCTTAATAGCTCTTGACGTGAATAGGCAGTTCTACTTAAGGATGGAGGGACAGGGGTTCTGGCCCCTGGTCCCGGCCGTGCACAGACGGGCTTGCCTTAGGTGCGCCCTCTGCGTGCCCGCTGCGCACGTCCGCGCTGCCATGCGGCTTATGTGGTGGGAGACCCGGAAGCTCGTTCTGAGCTCCGCCTCTGACCCGCCTCTAATCCCTCCACTCAAACGGAAGACCGCGGTGGACCGGGGAGCGAGCGGGGACAAGCGTGACCAGGCTCAGGCAAGTGCAAAGAGGCAATAGCTTAAAACATATTAGTAAAATACAATTTTTAAAAACAAACTTTGAAGGCTCAGCTCGATAAATCCAAGAAGTGCGGGCAATCTACTCAGCCGCTGCGCGTCCGCGCTGCCATGCGGCTTATGTGGTGGGAGACCCGGACGCTCGTTCTGAGCTCCGCCTCCGACCCGCCTCTACTCCCCCCACTCAAACAGAAGACCGCGGTGGACCGGGGAGCGAGCGGAGACAAGCGTGACCAGGCTCAGGCAAGTGCAAAGAGGCAATAGATTAAAACATATTAGTAAAATACAGTTTTTAAAAATATCCTTTGAAGGCTCAGCTCGATAAATCCAAGAAGTGCGGGCAATCTACTCACGGCGAACGAGGTGAGTCACGCATTAATTCCTTTGACTGTGTTGTTATGTTTACCTGTTGTTTTTCTTCCACTGTCGCTGTGCGCTGCAGTTTTTATAAATCCCGCACTTGTTTGCAGTGTGCTACCCGCCCATGTTCTGGGCTGGAGTGGGGAGCCTTGCGATGCTGTTTTCCAGGCCGCTCTAGAGCCGCGTCCTAAGTCTACATCTCGGACTGCTCGCGATGTGCGTCTGCGCATTCGTGGAGTAGGAGGCAGCTGGGTAGATGTTACTGGCGAGATCTTGCATCTCTTAGAAACGTTTAAAAGCAGGAACAATGTTGCTTTAGCGCATCGGTTACCCGCATTTCTTCTATGGAGGGTCATAAGGCTACCCAGAAGCAACATCATACTGAGCTGCATGATGCAGATAGTGAAGAAGCCCTGCACATTTCCAGGGCTGACTTACAGTCCTTGATTAAGCAGGCGGAGCCTAGAAACAAATATCTGAAGGAGGTGGAGGATGAGCCTGAGGAAGATTGAAGATAAAAGTATGTTCAGGAGGCGCAGTTTCGTAGTCTCCTCACCGATATAAGGGACTTTCTTGGTTTTTAGTATAAAAGCCAGCAAGATGAGGGATTTTACTACCAATATTGCTCTTCCGACGTGGATGATTTGCCCATCATTCTGTTATAAAGGACATGATACTGAAAGAATGGAAGGATCCAGTTAAATCCTCCATTCCTATTTTTCTCAACAAGAGATATTTCTGGCAAGACTGACTTTTTCTGTTTGTCAGTTTAGCCAGATGACCAATGGTCATGTTCATTGAGACTTAGTGATTACCTAAATGTTAAACACCTACAAACACCCCGGGAGAAAAAAGAAACAGACATACATTCAGTCATTATCGCTGTATTCCGAGTGGGTGCCTGTAGCTGTTTCCTTTTCTGGCATTTCCTTTTTTTGTGCCATCCTCTTAGTCAAGTTTTTTTTGTGATGTTTCTCTTGAAGAAATTTCCAGCGTTTTTTATTAAGTAAATATGTGTCGGGTCCTCCATCTGACTCTCAGTTTTGTCAGGTATATCACCTCTCAGTTTCCTATTAATGTTCACATGGGCCGTCCTGTCCAGTTGCAAGCCTGCGTAAAATCTGGATAGAAGAATATAATGCCCCCCTGATATTTTATCTCAACTTTTTCTCTATCCAAACACAATATAGTGTTGCGAACTCTGAAATGTATACGTTTAATGATGTATAGGTTTCATGAAAACTGTCTTCTTCCCCATGAAAGTGCACATAGGTCCCTTGGCACCAGACCCCCAACAGGGTGAGGGGCACTCCTGGTGGGGAGATGGTGCCAAAGAACCTATGTGCGCTTTCAATTGTAAACATAGGGAAGAAGACAGTTCTCCAAATATTTCAAGGAATAATTTTTCCATGTGGGTTTCCATATTGGAAGTAGCAGCAGTTTCCACCAGGCCTGCATCCAAACATCGCTGCTGCGAAGCTGGCCTCCAAGTCCAAGCGTTTTTTTAATTTTTGACCAAAAGTAGAGTTTTTTTCAGTGGTCTTCACTCTTTCGCCCATGGATATAAGGCCCTCTTCAACATCATTGATACCCTGTTCACACACTTCCAGGTGAGAGTCCTGTAAGTGCAATCTACTTTGCATCTTATCTAGATAAGACGTAAGGTTATCCAATTTACCATCTTTTTACCGCAAACTGCTCTCCACATCTAGACCATCAGGACCTTAACTTCTGCCACGTCCTCTCCCTTGATCTCTGTGGTGGGTGTGGTGTCTCTCAGCTCTCTATGATTGGCAGGCTGCTTAGCTCAAATGGCTAGTGCCTCCTATCAGGCATCAATTTTACTATGTTGATTGCTTCAATCAGCCACTTCCCTAAGACTTCCCACACTGGCACATCGGCTAGTCAATGTGTGGCTTTTCTATGAGTTTCTTGTCCAGCCACACACTTCATTCCACCATTAATGTGAAGTCAATAGTATTTACTGAGACCAACAGGGCTAAGGATATGACACACACCTCTAAGAAGTCATACTCAGAGCCTATGGCGGAGGTTTGGTTAGCCGTGAGGGTGGGGGGAGACTGGTATTTGGGCCTGCAATGAGGGACCTAACTTTTTAAAAGTAACTCAGGCTTCCCCCCAGTCGCCGTTGGCAGCTCCAGCCTATTGAAGGAGTATGAAGCTCGTCTACAATCTCACTTCCAACAGTGTCTTGGATATCTTGCAGCTAAACTTTAGGTCTCAACTCCCATCAGGCATTTCTTGTCTGCCTGTTCTCAACCACTGTATATATCAGGCATCAAAGTTGCTCTCCGTTTGCGGGTTGGGGGCACTGCCAGCGAGACCTGGTGACTCAGTATTTTGGCTGCATGCCCAGCCCCAGCCTCACCAGCAGCCACTGTCGCTGCAAGGCCTCCAGGGCTGTGCAACACGTGGGCACTGCGCAGTGCCCCGCATCAATTATGTCTGGTCAGGGCACCGCTCCTGGCACCTTCCCTCCAGAGCGGCATGCCTCCGACAAGCAGGACCTCCAGGCCTCTAAAATCGAGCTGTTCGATAGAGCGGGACTCGGAGCTCCACATTTATGCAGTCATCTTGGATCAGCTCCAAGCTCCACCCAGCTCAAGAAAACAAATGGCTGTCCTTCTGCCTTTTACATCCTTTGCTCATAGCCTCAGGTGGGTCACATCGGGGCTCAAAGCCGTTGCCCTTATAATTTAAGATCTATTTGCAGCTGCTAGTGTGCCACCTTAAAGAATTTGGGGTACGCTTCTACAAGTGTAAAGATCACAGGCAACTGATGGCTACCTAGGGAGACTGGCTCTAAGCCATAAAGCAGTCAAGAAATTAGACTTGCCTGCCACTATTTTTTAAAAATTAAATCCCAGTATGTGAGAGATTTTGATGGCATTACCTGGCTCCACACTGTGAAAAGACCCATCAGGTCCCTCCTATTGGCAAGCATCAAGATCCTTCAAAGACAGTCCATAACCATGGCCAGTGCCTTGATCAGAAGCTGGCACTTGGATTGCAACTAGCAACTTGGTGATGTTACAGGCTTTATTTAATGAGTACAGTGTTCGGTCATTGCACCTACCGGTGTATTCAAGGGTGTGGAGGATGACCATCTTTTCAGATGTGTCATGCACAAGGGCCTTTGGGAATGCTGGTTCACAAATTAATGGCCCTAGAATTGAGGGGGCAGAGACGACAGAATAGCTTCAGGATGCAGAAACCACACTTAACATCAGAATATGTATCTGTAGATCTAGCAGTATGCCAGAAAGAGAACTGGCAAATCAAAGGATGACATTTCTCATTAGCAATCAGATAGTGGTTAACAAATGTACGTTGTTGACTATGGAGGGGCACACATTTTTGTGATTATTTGAGTATAATGTTTAGGTTAATACACATTCCAGGCTTCAAGAACACCACAGCTCATGATTTGGCTCATTCCAAAGGCAGACATACGTGTGCCCTCCATACCAGTTTACCTATGGTTCGAAGTGGAGTAATGACAACATAACATGTTGATGGCCCTCCCGCCCCATTGTTAAAGAGAATTTAAAAAAGGCGATGAAAGAGTTCATTGAAAGTGGATCATGAAAGAAAACAATTAGGAAAGAGGTGGAGAAATGAAAGCATAATGTACTGGCATTCCTACTGGACATTCTTGATAAAGAATGGGCACCATCAAACAGAACTAGAAAACTGTAATGGATCGCATTCCATGGAAAGTACTTCACTTAGGGAGATGGAGGTTAGGTAGATTCAAGCATTATGTGTTAGAAAATGCCCTTTTTGACACGATCAACCCCATTATTTTATACTTATGCTGCTGTTTTTTATTGACTCCGAACATTGGGACACTGCTAACAAAGCCCAATTGCATGTGCTCTCACCTCTAAAATGTGGTAAAATTGCCTAATTCCTAATTGGCTTATTTAACTTTACTATAAGGTCATAATGTATTTTGGAAAATACACCCAAGAAAAGTTTAATGTCACCCGTGGACTACGGCACTTATTGTGCCATCCACTAGTGTGAAAAAGAAAACAAGGATTGCGACCTACTAGTATAGCCTCACTGCTGCAGTTTAAACCTGCAGTCCAACCTGCCAAAATAGCCTTTTTGACAGAGAATAACCTCCATTTTAAATATTTATATATCACCCATATGTACGCCTTGGAGCCCACAAGATAGTATTCCAAACTGGACATGTAGAAATTAATGTTACCATAATCCTACAGTGACAGGTGGTCAACAGGTATGTTCACTACAGAAGTTGCTGGCTGTCCTACAAGGAAAACTAGAATACAGATTCAAATATGAATTCTTCTACCTAGTGGTTAGAACCGGCTAGAAAAATAGGTCAATCACTTTTTAAATATTTATTAAAATCTAAATTCAATGGTGCCATTGGATTTTTAATAAATATTTAGGAAAAGTAACTTTTTGAAAATTGCCTTTTCCCTACCTGAAGCTCCTGGATGCTAGTTTGCATTAGCTTTCTAGCAGCTGCTCAGCCACTGCTTAACCTTAATCAAGTGTGAAAATGCCCCCTCAGCATAAAAAATAGCCTGGGTGTGGAGAGTTGTTTTCTTCCCGCTGCAGGAAGACCACTTAGAATGGACCCAGGAACTTCATTAACTTATAAAGGGGCCTGACCTTTCACAAGAAAAATGTAAGGTGAGACCTGGAGAAGGCAACCTTTTGTTCCCCCAGTCAGGCTGGCATCAAACCCAGTGGGAGGGGAACTATGCCCTGAACGGGTTTTGGGTGACCACAGAGAAGGGGACTGCTCATTTCCCTGGCCACACCTCTGGTTGGGCACCAAGGTTCTACACAAGAGTGGAAGAATTCCCCCGCTTTGGATTTTAAGAGGAAGGTGCACTAATTGTTTATAGTAGGGCAAAGAGGTACTGCTGCAAAAGTGGATTGGGTTGCAGCTCAGAACTTTTATCCCACTAGTTAGGTAGGAGCCAAGAGTCCCTCGTACTCACTAGTTGGTGCCAAACACAAATGTGACACCCCAAGGCACCCTCCTCAGAACACACTTTGGACCTGTGGAAGAACAGAAGAAGGACTGCATCTGCTGTGTGAGACCTGTGAGGAGACCTGAAGGGCTGGATCTGCTCCCACTTGTACCGAGGACAAGGAAATGGACTCCAAGGGTCGTTTGGCTGACCTCCCGTGTGGCTACAGTAACACGGCAAGCTGTAACAGGCCTTTTTACTGAAGTGCCCAGTTGACCAATAGCAACTGGACCTAGACGGGACACTGCTGGTGGCCTCTGCTGAAGTGAGTCTTGACCCCACTTGCTATTCCCGAGGTCCTGGGGTATGTGGCTGCTTCTAAATGGACTTTTAACAACTCTGAAAAGTTGAGACTTTGAAAATAGTTGGACTTTCAAACCTGTAGCTGACTGGGACCAACCACCCAAGCCAATCTAAACAAGGTGAGACTTCGCTGGACTTCAGGTTTCTCCAGGCAAAGATAGCAAAAGTATCTAGCCGACACAAGGACTTTCCTGGGTATGAAATTTTATTTTTCCAACTCAGAGCTTTTCCTGCTAAATTCAGTGGCGTCAGTCGGACCTCGTCTAACAGCTATCCAACTTCGAGAAGACTTCTTTGGATACACAAGAAGCCTTGCCCCACTAGAGGATTTCAACTTTTGTTTCAGAGTCTAAGTCCCAAGGTAAAATCTCCAGCTGGGGATGAAGATGGTTGGTGTATACGACCCATGCTCCATCATGGTCAGCCTAAATTTGTGCCTAGGTTTTTTTCATTAAAAAATGTTTTGGGATTTTTTAAAATACACTGTCAAGCCAAATTGATTTACTATCAATTTTTAAAAATCTTTACAAATAATTATGATAAAAAATATAACAAATTTTTACATCCACTGCAATGTACTTGTAGACTCTTTCACTTCAATTTCATTGCCTTTTATTCAATGCGCAGTAACCAGATGACCACGCTTTTTGACCATATTAATATACAGTGTATGGCAAATTGAACCGTTCAAGCAAAATATGCAAAATGCTGCTCCATTCAGCAAAAGATTCACTGCGCACTATCACATTGTTGGTCTGACATTTGATTGATAGAAAAATACAACCACCGAAAGTTGATTTTTTTGTTATGGTACATGATGTTAGTTCATATTTAAATTGTTGTCCTCCTGGATGGCACATATTTATTGTATTTCTCAGGCGTGGCCACTTCAGCCTCTAAACAAACTGTTATGGCTTCCAAACAGCGGAGTAGTGTAAGTAAGTATATGCAGATGAGGTGCACATTCTGAATTGCTAAAGATAAGTTTCAATCAGTCAGAGCCAGTAGCTGTTTTAAGAGAGTGCTTAAATCAAACACAGAGGGCTTCATTTAATTTACTTTACCTAAATGTTTTTTCATACATCTGAGCAAATTATTTACCTCTGCAAAAATATGCTTGTTCAAATGAATGTATTAAGCTTAAGTACTAAACCTGTATAACCTTTTTGTTCATTATATCAACCATGGAAGTACTGTTTTTTTTATCAAGATGCATGAGGGAACTGAAGAAGGGGAGGACCAATCTTAAAAACGAGGGAGTAAAAAGGAATCCTACTGATTATTTCTTGTTGCCCTCACACACCCCTACAAATGTCATGCTTCGTCATTGGGCATTGCTCATCGTCGGACCAGCGCTACAAGGCCCTGTAGGCCCCATGAAGGGTTGCTTTAGCTGAGATCTTTTGTCGTTTATGTCATATGATGAAGGGTGTAACTGTGAGGGTGTTTTGAAAGTGTGGGGTGGTAATATGTAAGGTAGTGAGAAAGGAATAGAGTAAAACTGTCTAGGAGATACCAAGTGGATATTTTCATGTGATGGTTCCCCTGGCAGAATTAAGGGCCAGGTGTGCGACCGGGGCATTTAGGGACTCGCAAATTGCGCTCAAGTGAGAGTCTCAATTTGCGAGTCGCTAAATGCCATGTACAACAGTGTCAGAGACACTGTATCCTATTCCCAATGGGGTCGCAAATTGCATGCCTTGTCAATATTCATGAGGCACTTGCAATTTGTGACCCCATTAGGAATAGCTGGCCCTTCCAGGTATGGTGGCCTGCTGGGCTCAGCAGACCTCCATGTCTGGGATGCTTTTCAATAAAGCAGTTTTTTTTAAAATGCAGCCCGTATTCCTTAAAACGGGATGCATTTAAAAAATAAAAATGAAACGTTTTCGTTTCATTTTTTTAAGGGCAGGTAGTGCCTGCCCCTAAAAAATATTTTCCCCTACATTTGTAAAGGGGAAGGGGTCCCCTGGGGACCCCTTCCCATTTGCGAGTGCATTACCACCCTCTTGAAGAAGGCGGTAAATTGCGAGTGTTTTGCGACCGCAATTGCGGTCGCAAAACATTCTTACATAGGGTAGCGAGTTGCAATTAGGAAGGGATGCCCTTGGAATGCCCCTTCCTAAATGTGAGTCGCAAATCCTATTTAGCGAGTCGCAAATAAATTGTGACTCGCTAAATAGGGTTTGTGCATGGCCCTATTAGTTTTTGCATGTGCAAATGGGTCGCTAACCTGTTTGCGCAGGCAAAAATGGGTCGTACATCTGGCCCCAAAAGACCAAAACCTGGTTGGGGCTACTGTAGGGGCGTAATGTGCCCAAGTAGCTATGAATTAATCAATGTAGTGTAACCAGGTCAACATGTTTCACGCCTAATGGTCCAGAGCGGATCCACCATGCTTATTCAGGACGAACACAAGGAGTGTGGTGAACCTACCCCCACACCTATGTTGTGACGTATATTGTAGGCTTTCCTCAAAGGTAACATACCTGGTATAGATGTAGAGAAATTTATGATCGTCCAACCTGAAAGTAAAAATAATAGAAAAAAACAAGTAAAATTAACAGACAGCCTATCTCGTGTGATATGTCATTGGGAATGATGCCCTAGAAATGCTAGCAAACTGTCTCCACTGGTAGACATGCACATGCTGTGGTTGGTACTCAGTGGTTGCCACCTGGTGAGGTAGGTGCAAACTGACATACATTGTACTGCAGTTAAGTGAACAGGAAAAACACACACAAAATATATAGATAAAAACCTGTGCAGGTGTCACACAGTGAACCGCTGTGTGACTTGTACATATCTCAGAATGGGAAATTGCTTGAGAGCAGAATCATAGACCACACTACACCTATAGATTTCATTGTTGAGTGTGCCACAATGGCACTCAAGAACAACTTCTTCAAGTTCTTCAAGTTCAAGACACAGGTATACCATCAGGTACAAGGGACATCAATGGGCAGTACATTTGGCTGAGACTGGCCTGCCTCTATATGGCATACTTTGAAGAGCAGCACATCTTTACTGACACCAATCCCTTCAAGGAAAATATACTGATGTGGAGAGGATACATTGACAACGTCCTGGTCCTTTGGAAGAGGATCACATTAGGTGATAGGAGTTTGGGAGATGGATCAACACCTTGACCCCTTATCTGAGGTCAAGTAATTTCTAAGGTTTTTTAAATTCTATTTCCTAACTATAACATCCCTGTACCCTTTGGATTTTTCAGCGAATATATATATGTATATTACCTACTGGCGGTCGCCATTAGGTAGTTACAGTTAGGACCTAGTTACGATAGGAAGAATGTTTTTTCATTTGCCAATAGCTTTGGTGCCGCTTCATAAATCGTCACGAAATCTTCAAAACTGATATGACGCTCACTTCAGCTGCTGTCTTGAGAGATTTGGGGTGATCTGTCAAGCGGGGGCCAAGAACCAGGGGGTGCTTAAAAGCACGTTTTCCCCATGATAATTCTCATAGGACAATTAGGCACGTCTACAGCCCGAACTGCTAAATGCAATAACACCAAATTTGGCAGGAAGGTAGATGTTGGTCCAAGGAAGTGCCTTTTTGTGATTTGGTGTAAATCCAATCCGTAGTTGCAGAGAAATGTAAAAAAAAAAATCCACTTGTATATATAGGGATGTGGTGAATCCGCGAGCCCTCCCAATCTTGTGCTGAGATCTGATTGGCTGCCAACACTTCAAACCAGGAAGTGTTGGCAGCCATCTTGTGACTCGGTTGAACAGAGTAAAAAAAAAAAGATTAAATTCCTCCTTCTCCACCACTCTGCAAATGTGCCTCCTGGTGCACTACTAGTTGGGGGATGAAGTCCCCTGGCTCTTGAGGGTTCTTGGGGGCCACCTACCCCTCCTGTTACCTCCAGTAAGACCCACTCAGCTGGATTGCTGAGAGGTCATCAGAGGCCACACACCCTTTCTCCACCACTCTGCAAACACGCCTCCTGGCACACTACTGGTATATATAAATATATATATATATATATATATTCACTGAAAAAACCATAGGTTTTAAGGACAGTTATAGTTAGTTGGACATTTCACTCGTACAAAACCATAGAAATTCCCCCGTTATAGTTAGTTCAGCTAACTATAACTCGCGCCCCCGCAATGCACTGCTGATGACGTCACATATTACATCACTCATGACATGGTCAGTGACAACACTGATGACATCTCAAATGACATCACTGATGACATCACTGATGACATCATCCAGTGACTGTGTGTTTCTGTAAACTTTAAATATGTTTAATATATATAGGGAAAGGCGTATTGAAGAATGAGTGGGTGTATAAGTGTCTGAATGGATGATTTAGTACGTGCGTGACTGACTCTACAAGTGAGTGATTAAACGTATCTTACTGAATGCATGGGTTAGTGACTAAACTGTGTGAATGTCTGTATCCGTCTGTTTGTTGGTGTGTAAGTGGATGCATGGATTTGCGAATAGCTACATGAGTGTCTATATGGGTTATTGATTGGTTCTCTGAGTATCTGTATGGCTGCCTTAGTGTTTGTGTGGGTGGGGTGTGTGTGACTCTGTACATAGATGTGTGAGTGAGTGATTCACTGGGTGCATGATTTCAAGAGTGCATCTGTGATGGACTGCTTGGGTGGGTGAGTGTGTGTATGGGTGTGTTAGTGAGCGAATGTATATCTCAGTGGTACATGTGCGAGTAACTACATATGTAAAAGGCAGTATATATGTGTGTTAGAGTATTTAAATGGCTATAAGTGAGAGTGTGTGATTGTGAGAGTGGCTGTATGGATGAGTGTGTGCTTGTATCAGTTATTGTATAAGAGCGTAAGAATGTGCTAGTATTTGTATGAGTAAGTGAGCTGGTGTGTATATAACTGTATAGGTGAGTAAATGGGTGTGTGATTAATTTTTTGCATGACTGACTAGGTGTGTGAGTACCTCTATGGATGAGTGGCGGTGTGTGAGTGTTTATATAGGTGTATGAGTGCATATGATAGTCCTGTACTGAGTGACTGTAAGTATGAGTGACTGTACGGGTGAGTGAGTAGATGTGTGTGTGTAGACCTAAGAATCAGTGAGTGGGTATGTAGTTATTGGTATTGGAGTGTGTATGGTTTTGAGAATGGCAGTCTGTAATTTAGAGTGGGTGTATCAAAAGTTATATTAGGGTGTGAGAAGATGCATGAAATTATCACATGGATGATGTCATCAGTGATGTCATTTGAGATGTCATCAGTGATGTCACTGACCATGTCATGAGTGATGTAATATGTGACGTCATCAGCAGTGCATTGCGGGGCGCGAGTTTTAGTTAGCTGAACTAACTATAACAGGGGAATTTCTATGGTTTTGTACGAGTGAAATGTCCAACTAACTATAACTGTCCCTAAAACCTATGGTTTTTTCAGTGAATTTCAAAGGTTTTTAAATGCTAATTTCTAACTATAACGTGTCTGAAACCTATGGTTTTTTCAGTGAATTTCAAAGGTTTTTAAATGCAAATTTCTAACTATAACGTGCCTGAAACCTATGATTTTTTAAGTGAATTTCAAAGGTTTTTTAAATGCTAGTTTCTAACTATGCCTACAGAGGTAGGACATGTGAAGAAAGAAGAAAAACGCACAGAAAAAAGCAAAAGAAATGCAGAAAGAAGCAACAGAAGTCCACAAAGACGAAGAAAAGTGCAGGAAGAAGCAAAAAATGTGCAGAAAGAACCAACAGAGGAGCAGAAAGAGGCCTTGTTGCAAAATCATCCTGTGCCCACAACTTTTTCAGACGGGTACTGGTGGTAACTGACTCTGACTAACCAGAGCCGGTGCTATGCTAAAAGACACTTAGAATACAGTGAAAACACCTACATACACTAGGGAACACTATGCGTTGGGGTACCCCTGTGATTAGCATGACCTCCTCTGTAAGTCCCTAGTACATAATAGGGCGGAGGGATTAAAACTACCTCTTAAAACGCGCTACAGGGTGCGTTTTAAGTTGCGAGATTAAGTCCCCTTGAATCCTGAGGGTCCCTGGGGCCCAACTAGCCCCCAGGTACCTACAGTTAGGACCACAGAGCTGAGTTGCAGAGAGGCGTTCCGAGGCCACGCACCTTTTTCACCTCTCTGCAACGCAACTCTGTTGTGCTTACTGAAGGTACCTGGTAGGCTAGTTGGCCCTCAGGGTCCCTCAGGATTCAAGGGAATTAATTCCCCAACTTAAAACGCACCACAGGGCGTGTTTGCGCACATGTCACCTGAGGCCCCGCCCCCTCCCTTCACCACTGTGCAAACGCGCCCCGTGGCGCGTTTTAAGTTGGGGGATTAGGTCACCTTGAATCCTGAGGGTCCCTGGGGCCCAACTAGCCCACAAGGTAATTCCAGTAAGCACCACAGGCCTGCGTTGCAACGCCTGTAACAAAATGTGCAGTTGTGTTTAGGTAGTGAAGGGGGTCGTGCTGGGGGTAGTGTTTTAGGGTTTAGGGTAGTGCAGTGGTGTTTGTGTAGTGTAGGGGGTCATGCTGGGGGTAGATTTAGGGTAGTGCAGTGGTGTTTGGGTAGTGTAGGGAGTCGTGCTGGGGGAGTGTTTTAGGGTTTAGGGTAGTGCAGTGGTGTTTGGGTAGTGTAGGGGGTCGTGCTGGGGGTAGTGGTTTAGGGTTTAGGGTAGTGCAGTGGTGTTTGGGTAGTGTAGGGGGTACTGCTGGGGGTAGTGTTTTAGGGTTTAGGGTAGTGCAATGGTGTTTGGGTAGTGTAGGGGGTAGTGTTTTAGGGTTTAGGGTAGTGCAGTGGTGTTTGGGTAGTGTAGGGGGTACTGCTGGGGCTAGTGTTTTAGGGTAGTGCAGTGGTGTTTGGGTAGTGTAGGGGTTCGTGCTGGGGGTAGTTTTTTAGGGTTTAGGGTAGTGCAGTGGTGTTTGTGTAGTGTAGGGGGTAGTGTTTTAGGGTTTAGGGTAGTGCAGTGGTGTTTGTGTAGTGTAGGGGGTCATGCTGGGGGTAGTGTTTTAGGGTTTAGGGTAGTGCAGTGGTGTTTGTGTAGTGTAGGAGGTCGTGTTTTAGGGTTTGGGTAGTGCAGTGGTCTTTGGGTAGTGTAGGGAGTTGTGCAGGGGGTAGTGTTTTAGGGTTTAGGGTAGTGCAGTGGTCTTTGGGTAGTGTAGGTGGTCGTGCGGGGGTAGTGTTTTAGGGTTTAGGGTAGTGCATTGGTGTTTGGGTAGTGTAGGGGGTCATGCGGGGGGTAGTGTTTTAGGGTTTAGGGCAGTGCAGTGGTGTTTGGGTAGTGTAGGGGGTCGTGCTGGGGGGAGTGTTTTGGGGTTTAGGGCAGTGCAGTGGTGTTCGGGTAGTGTAGGGGGTCGTGATGGGGGAGTGTTTTAGGGTTTAGGGCAGTGCTGTGGTGTTTGGGTAGTGTAGGGGGTCGTGATGGGGGAGTGTTTGAGGGTTTAGGGCAGTGCAGTCGTGTTCGGGTTGTAGGAGAGTAGGATCTGCTTCACAGGGGTACCCCCACTTTTTGCTGATACTTCACTGGTTTTCGACATTAGTCTGGCTGGGGCCCTGCTATTCAGAACCCCAGCCTAGCTGTTTCCTCTTTAAAAGGGTCTCCATGTGCCTTAGGCACATCACTGATTGGGATCTGGAGTGCCCTTGTAAGTCCCTAGTATATGGTATACTATGTACCAAGGGCATAGGTACCTCAGAGGCCTGCCAGGGGCTGCAGCATGTATTATGCCACCCCTGGTAGGCCATCCAAACTGACACCACAGGTCTGCTACTGCAGCCTGGGTAAGGTGGTGCATGCACCCCTTGCTGTGGTATAGGTTACCTATATCACTCAAAGCATACACACATATAAACCTATAAGTCACTCCTAAGGCAGGCCTTATCAATCCTAAAGGCAGAGTGCATGGTTCCTATGTGAGAGGGTGCCCCTGCGTGAGCAGGGCCCCTCTGCAGCGTTCGGAGACCATCTCTGATGCTGTTTGTAGTGCAGCCTGACCATATACTCTTAAACGCATTATATCCTCGCGGTAAAATGCTAACTATGGAATGGCTGCACCTAAACATGTCGTGTTTGGTGTCAAACATCTTGGAATACTACCCCCCGCCAATCCTGGCGGCGGGGGTAGCATTCCACCCTTCTAGAGGGAAAGACATGTTAACTCTGACGAGTCCGGTAACTTCTTTCCAGAGCCCTGGCATCACAAAATGGATGCTGCTGCCACAGACACGAGTCTGGCCTCCTGCTGCTGGACGAAACTCCGGCAGGGGAGGCCTGGACAATAGGTTTCCTGTCCCAGGGAGGTGTGACCACCTCCCCAGACAGGACAATGTGTATTGGGGCTGGGCGGGAGCACTTTCGGGTGCTTTGAAGTCCTGCACTGGGGGCACATTTGGTGTCCCTGTGCATACCCCAGTTCAAACCGGATCAGGGGCTTGCAGCCCCTGCTTTGGCGCGAACTGGACAAAGGAAAGGGGTGTAGCCACCCCTCTGCCCTGACCCACCCATAGGTGGGGCCACAGAGTAGTCCATCCCCTATTTTTGGAATAAAGGTAGGAACCCAGTCCTTAGGACTTTAGATTATACCTGGACGAAACTCTGAAACAGAATCCTGGACCTTCGACGCTCTACTCACGATTAGAGGACTGAAGAATCTCCCTTGGGGTCAAGGAGTGACTCCCCTGCTTGGCAGGCACCAAAGAAGCATCTGTCCGGTTCGCATTACTGAAGCTCCCGTCGGACGCCGAAGTCATCGCATCACCAGAGGTGAATTCTCAGACTTCCCGAGGCTACCCTGAGTCCCCAGCAAAGCTGAGGCCCGTGGCTATCGTGGGTGACTTGAGACCGTGACCCCTGGACACCGAGCACACTTGCAAGTGCACCATCTTCTGGGTCTCCCAAGAAGTCGTGCTTTGGGCTCCGAGTAGCCCTAGCCTCCAGCACCACCTGCACCGAAGATCACTGGCCCCCACTCCACGAGTGTCCTGTAAGCCAGCTCCACGTGCGGCGTCACGAGGCTCCTTCGCGGTCGCTAGCCCGTTGGCTAGTAGCCCTTACCGAAGGCCAATCTTTTCTTTACTTGGCAGTCTGGTTGCTCCAGGCCTGCCCTCACTTACCCTTGCTGGGTGAGTTCCCCAGACCTTGCTGGTCTGCATCATCGACGATCTACATCTTACTCGAGACTTGCCGTTGCCAAGGCCTGTTGGGTCCAATCTGGTCGCCGACACCTCTGCACTCGACAGACATCGAGCAACAGCCCGAATCCTGCTCCTGGTCGCCGACAACGCCTCCTGGACCTCGTGGCTGAAGAGTCAAGACGACCGTCAACGAACTTGAAGCACTCGACATCGGTGGGCATCTGTCCATCGCCCTCCTGGTCACTGGCTAGTGACCCAGACTCTGTCCCCTCTGCTTTCAGGTTCTTCAGAACTCCGATCCACTCTTGGATCCACCCGGACACTTTTCTCCTGGTCGCCAGCAGCACTTTGCAGCAGATCGCCATAAGAAACGACGACGAAACCCGACCCCGAAAGGCACCTATGCACCCGGCTTCCCTGGGTGAGGTAACACGAGTACTCCGGTGCTCCCGTGGGTAGAGACTCTTCAAAGTCCTAGATCTCAAAGGGTTTTGTCCTAGTCCTCTTTAAAGTGTCCCTTTCCTCTATTTTCCCGATCCCGACTTTCTCCATAGAAGTTAACGGCGTATCGCGGTTGTGTATTTACACTGCACGCGTCTCCCGTGGGTCCCCTGTGTCACTACCTTGGGTGGTTCCTTGTGGTCCAAGCACTTCTAGAGGCTCTAGGCCTAGTGTCTAGTTCAGTCGTGGTTCGCATACCACTTTATTGGTATATGGTTTGGTACGCCCCTAGGGCCCAAACGTGTATTTGTGCTATTACTGTGATTTAAGATCTTATAACCTATGTACTTCGAACTCTAGCCTCATAAAGAGACTAGAGGGGTGTGTTTAGTAATAAATACATATATTTTGAATATATACCTGGTGTGGTGCTCTTTCATTTGGTCACTCAAGAGATTATAGACTGGTAAAACAAGCTGCTTTACATTCCTTCAAGACTTAGCCTGAAGGCTGCTCTCCACAGCTACCACTAGGATAGCTTTCTATAAGGTTGTCTTTAACCTACCTACCATAAGAGTCGATTTGGACTGGTGCAAGGTGCCCACTATAATTAGTGGACAGCATATGCCAGGCCAACTTCTCACATTGGTGTGCAGCGTGTGGGATTCCAGCTTGCTATTGTTTTACCAGATAATCTCAATTGAATTGATCAACTGAAAACCACTAAAGGTACCTAAGGTACATATAATTTAAGCTTAGAATATCAGTAAGTTCTACTGAACTTAGAGTTGTGTGTTAAGGGATAGCACAACCCTTTCTACAACTCAAGAGAGTTTAGTAGGCCACACTAGAGTAGGTAGTGCATACACCACACCACACTAGTAATGTCTTTAAAAGCAGGATCCAAAGATGCCCTGCAGGAAGCCATTGAGCTTCCCCCTCCAAGTATGACACACTCCCATTCTTGGAACTGAGAGCTTTGTGTAACGTGAGGAAATTAAGGACAGGCCAAAGTCCCACCACCCAACACCTCCAGGAGTTGTTGGTGGCTTATGATCTTAGTAAGTCTTCAGAGACTGAAGGGGTAGGAGCAGAGGGTGGGCCAGCAGATGAGGAAGGGGCCAGGGGTACTACTACCCCCAGCCCCCTCTGAAACTGACCAGGAGGGTGACAATGACCCTGACCTGGAAAACCCAATCCCTTCTGGGGAAGATGAAGATGAGGATCTGGAGAACCACACCTTTGTCCCCCAGGAAGGATTATGAGTGTGCTCAGAAAGTCTAGGTCTCCTTCTCAGGAGTCTAACCACTCTGGCACCTCAATAGGGAGCTCTGTTTCTTCTCACAGGAGGGAATCCTCTCATGAGAGAAGAAAGAGACTGGTCCAGTATGAGGAAACTCAACTGGAGATCAGGAAGAAGCAATTGGCTTTAGATAGAGAATCCCTAGATCTCCTTAAAGAGAGAAGAAAGTTGGGACTAGAGTCCCATGGTGGCAACCATATCCCTAGAGATAGGGAAAGGTCCTATGACCATAGGAACCTGAGCAAGATTGTCCCTCCCTACCAGAGTGGGGATGATATCCACAAATGGATAACTGCTTTAGAGAGGGCCTGTAAAGTACAGAAGGTCCCTCAGGAGCAGTGGGCAGCAATCTTGTGGCTCTCCTTTGCTGACAAAGGTAGAGACAAGCTCCTCACTGTTAGAGAGGAGGATGCTGACAATTACAAGGTCTTGAAGAGTGCTCTTATTGATGGGTTTGGCCTAACCACTGAACAGTACAGGTTGAAGTTCAGAGACACCCAAAAGGCACAGACTCAAGACTGGGTAGACTATGTGGATTGTTCTGCCAAGGCTCTGGAAGGCTGGTTGATGGGCAGTAAGGTGTGTGACTTCTCAGGATTGTATAATCTGATAATGAGGGAGCAGATTCTTAATAACTGTCAAAACCAGCTGTTGCATCAGTACCTGGTTGACTCTGATCTGACCTCTCCCCAAGAATTGGGAAAGAAGGCAGACAAATGGGTCAGAACCAGGGTGAAGCAGAAGGTACAGAACCAAGGTGGGGAAACCAAGAAGCAAGATGCTAAGAACTCTGACAAGGGTGGGGAGAAGGGTAAAGATCAAAAGTCTTCATCAGGCCCCCAAAAATCTTCTTCTGGTTGGGATTCCCAGTCTACCAAGGGTAAAGGCCAAAGAAAACCATGGTGCAAGGTCTGTAAGCAAAAGACCCACTGGACCAGTGATTGCACCAAGTCCAAAGACTCCAGTCCAGCACCCACCAATGCCCCTAAGGCACCTGTTCCCCCTAGTACAGTTGGTGGAAGTGCTCCAGCCAAGGGTTTAGTAGGGTTCACCCTGGGAACTGAGTTGGGCTCTGACTTAGTCAGGGAACTGACTCAGGCTGTGTTAGTCTGTGATAGAGGCATGGATGTGACCTCCACTGTGAGTCCCAGTAATCTGGGCAAGTACAGACAACAGCCTTTAATCAATGGACGAGAGGCTTTGGCATTTAGGGACACAGGGGCAAGTGTCACAATGGTGACACAAGACCTTGTGCTACCTGGGCAAGTTATACTTGGTGAGATGTACCAAGTGACCAATGCTAGCAATGTCAGAACAGACCATACTCTGGCAGTTGTTAACTTCTCCTGGGGAGGGGTAACTGGCCTTAAGAAGGTTGTGGTAAGTGCAGACCTACCAGTCGAATGCTTGCTTGGCAATGACTTAGAAACTTCTGCTTGGGCAGAAGTGGAGCTCAGGACCCATGCAGAAATGCTGGGGATCCCTGCAGATGTGTTTGCTGTGACCAGGTCACAAGCTAAACTGTCTAAAACTGAACAGGCCTTGGATTCTGGAAGAATGGACCAAGTGCCTTCCAAGAGGAGGAGTAGTAGGGTTAAGGCAGTGCCTTCCCCCTTGGCTCAGGAGGAAGATCAGTCCCTTGAGGGGATGATCTCAGCCCTGAAGAAGGAACTGTCCCAGAGGAACTTGAACCTGACCAGGTTGAGTTCTTGGGGACAGGGGGACCTTCTAGGGCAGATCTGAGCCAGGAGCAGCAGAGCTGCCCCTCCCTTGAACCCCTCAGACAGCAAGCTGCTGCTGAGGCTGCTGGGAAAGCTAGTGGTCCCCATACAGTGTATTGGGATGATGGACTCCTGTACTCAGAGAGTAGAGACCCCAAGCCTGGTGCTACCAGGAGGTTGGTAATACCTTTGAAGTTCAGGGGCTTCCTATTGACCCTAGCCCATGATATTCCCTTAGCAGGACACCTGGGCCAGAACAAGACTTGGGACAGAATTGTCCCTCACTTTCACTGGCCCCACATGTCTGAAGACAGTAAGGAGTTTTGTCGCTCCTGTGTAACCTGCCAAGCCAGTGGCAAAGCAGGTGGCACTACAAAGGCCCCCTGATACCACTACCTGTGGTGGGGGTGCCCTTTGAGAGGGTAGGGATTGACATTGTTGGTCCCATGGATCCCCAAACAGCATCTGGGCACAGATTTATACTGGTGGTAGTGGATCATGCCACCAGGTACCCAGAAGCTATACCCCTTAGGACCACTACAGCACCTGTGGTGGCAAGGGCCCTCCTGGGAATTTTCTCAAGAGTGGGCTTTCCTAAGGAGGTGGTATCAGACCGGGGTGCAAATTTCATGTCTGGGTACTTAAAGGCAATGTGGAAGGAGTGTGGAGTTACTTATAAGTTCACCACACCCTATCACCCACAATGCAATGGTTTAGTTGAGAGATTCAACAAAACCTTAAAGGGCATGATTAAAGGGCTCCCAGAAAAGCTTAGGCGTAGATGGGACATACTCTTGCCCTGCCTTTTATTCGCATATAGGGAGGTGCCTCAGAAGGGGGTTGGTTACAGCCCTTTTGAACTTCTGTTTGGCCACCCTGTGAGGGGTCCACTGTGCTTGGTGAAGGAAGGATGGGAGTTACCTCTCAAGCCCCCAAAGCAAGATATAGTGGACTATGTACTTGGTCTCCGCTCCAGGATGGCTGAGTACATGAAAAAGGCAACCAAAAACCTTGAGGCTAGCCAGGAACTTCAAAAGGCCTGGCATGACCAAAGGCTGTTCTGACTGTTTACCAGCAAGGACAGAAGGTGTGGGTGTTGGAGCCAGTGGCCCCAGCAGCTCTCCAAGACAAATGGAGTGGACCCCACACTATTGTTGAGCAGAAGGGTGAGGTCACTTACTTAGTAGACCTGGGAACACCCAGGAGTCCCCACAGGGTTCTCCATGTCAACAGACTTAAGCCATATGTGGACAGGGCAGACATGGGCTTGCTCATGGCTACTGATGAAGGGCAGGAGGAAGAGAGTGACCCACTCCCTGACCTGCTCTCACAGAACCCTGACGATGGGTCAGTTGATGGTGTAGCCTTGGCAGGCAGCCTCACTACCCAGCAACAAACTGATTGCAGGCAAGTCCTCAATCAGTTTAGACATATGTTTTCTCTGACACCCAGTCAGACCACCTGGTGCACTCATGAAGTGGACACTGGGGACAGTCTGCCTATTAAAAACAAGATTTATAGGCAACCTGACCATGTCAGGGACTGTATCAGGACTGAAGTCCAGAAGATGTTGGAATTGGGAGTGATTGAGCCCTCAGATAGCCCTTGGGCTAGTCCAGTAGTCCTAGTACCTAAACCTCACACCAGTGGTGGGAAAAGAGAGATGAGGTTTTGTGTAGACTACAGGGGCCTCAATGCAGTCACTAGAACTGATGCCCATCCAATACCCAGGGCAGATGAGCTCATAGATACTTTGGCCTCTGCCAAATATCTCAGCACATTTGACCTAACAGCTGGCTACTGGCAGATCAGACTAACTGATGCTGCAAAGCCCAAAACAGCATTTTCGACCCCTAGTGGGCATTACCAATTTGTGGTGATGCCCTTTGGTCTGAAAAATGCACCTGCCACTTTCCAGAGGTTGGTGAACACAGTTCTCACAGGACTGGAGGCCTATAGTGCAGCTTATCTAGATGATATTGCTGTCTTTAGCTCCACCTGGGAGGATCACCTGGTCCACCTCAGGAATGTTTTACAGGCCCTGCAAAAGGCAGGCCTGACTATCAAGGCCACTAAGTGCCAGATAGGGCAGAGTCAGGTTGTGTACCTGGGCCACCTTGTGGGTGGAGGCCAGGTTCAACCTTTGCAGAGCAAGATCCAGACCATCATGGACTGGACTGCTCCCACTACCCAGACTCAGGTAAGAGCCTTCTTAGGCCTGACTGGGTACTATAGGAGATTTGTCAAGGGGTATGGATCAATAGTGACACCCTTGAATGACTTAACTTCTAAGAAAATGCCCAAAAGGTTCAGTGGACAGTTAGCTGTCAAAAGGCATTTGATGACCTCAAGCAGGCCATGTGCACTGCTCCAATTCTGCAGAGTCCTGATTACTCCAAGAAGTTCATTGTTCAAACAGATGCATCTGAATTGGGGGTAGGGGCTGTACTGTCACAATTGAATGAAGAAGGTCAGGATCAGCCAGTAGCTTTTATTAGCAGAAGGCTGACCCCTAGAGAGAAACGTTGGTCAGCCATAGAGAGGGAGGCCTTTGCTGTGGTCTGGGCTCTGAAGAAGTTGAGGCCATACTTGTTTGGTACACACTTCCTGGTTCAAACAGACCATAAGCCCCTCTTATGGCTAAAACAAATGAAGGGTGAAAACCCCAAACTGCTTAGGTGGTCCATTTCCCTACAGGGGATGGACTTTACAGTGGAACATAGGCCTGGGAGTAACCATGCGAATGCAGATGGACTCTCTAGGTATTTCCACTTAGAACATGAAGACTTAACTGGGCAAGGTTAGTTTAATGTCCCTACGTTTGGGGGGGGTTGTGTAGGAGAGTAGGATCTGCTTCACAGGGGTACCCCCACTTTTTGCTGATACTTCACTGGTTTTCGACATTAGTCTGGCTGGGGCCCTGCTATTCAGAACCCCAGCCTAGCTGTTTCCTCTTTAAAAGGGTCTCCATGTGCCTTAGGCACATCACTGATTGGGATCTGGAGTGCCCTTGTAAGTCCCTAGTATATGGTATACTATGTACCAAGGGCATAGGTACCTCAGAGGCCTGCCAGGGGCTGCAGCATGTATTATGCCACCCCTGGTAGGCCATCCAAACTGACACCACAGGTCTGCTACTGCAGCCTGGGTAAGGTGGTGCATGCACCCCTTGCTGTGGTATAGGTTACCTATATCACTCAAAGCATACACACATATAAACCTATAAGTCACTCCTAAGGCAGGCCTTATCAATCCTAAAGGCAGAGTGCATGGTTCCTATGTGAGAGGGTGCCCCTGCGTGAGCAGGGCCCCTCTGCAGCGTTCGGAGACCATCTCTGATGCTGTTTGTAGTGCAGCCTGACCATATACTCTTAAACGCATTATATCCTCGCGGTAAAATGCTAACTATGGAATGGCTGCACCTAAACATGTCGTGTTTGGTGTCAAACATCTTGGAATACTACCCCCCGCCAATCCTGGCGGCGGGGGTAGCATTCCACCCTTCTAGAGGGAAAGACATGTTAACTCTGACGAGTCCGGTAACTTCTTTCCAGAGCCCTGGCATCACAAAATGGATGCTGCTGCCACAGACACGAGTCTGGCCTCCTGCTGCTGGACGAAACTCCGGCAGGGGAGGCCTGGACAATAGGTTTCCTGTCCCAGGGAGGTGTGACCACCTCCCCAGACAGGACAATGTGTATTGGGGCTGGGCGGGAGCACTTTCGGGTGCTTTGAAGTCCTGCACTGGGGGCACATTTGGTGTCCCTGTGCATACCCCAGTTCAAACCGGATCAGGGGCTTGCAGCCCCTGGTTTGGCGCGAACTGGACAAAGGGAAAGGGGTGTAGCCACCCCTCTGCCCTGACCCACCCATAGGTGGGGCCACAGAGTAGTCCATCCCCTATTTTTGGAATAAAGGTAGGAACCCAGTCCTTAGGACTTTAGATTATACCTGGACGAAACTCTGAAACAGAATCCTGGACCTTCGACGCTCTACTCACGATTAGAGGACTGAAGAATCTCCCTTGGGGTCAAGGAGTGACTCCCCTGCTTGGCAGGCACCAAAGAAGCATCTGTCCGGTTCGCATTACTGAAGCTCCCGTCGGACGCCGAAGTCATCGCATCACCAGAGGTGGATTCTCAGACTTCCCGAGGCTACCCTGAGTCCCCAGCAAAGCTGAGGCCCGTGGCTATCGTGGGTGACTTGAGACCGTGACCCCTGGACACCGAGCACACTTGCAAGTGCACCATCTTCTGGGTCTCCCAAGAAGTCGTGCTTTGGGCTCCGAGTAGCCCTAGCCTCCAGCACCACCTGCACCGAAGATCACTGGCCCCCACTCCACGAGTGTCCTGTAAGCCAGCTCCACGTGCGGCGTCACGAGGCTCCTTCGCGGTCGCTAGCCCGTTGGCTAGTAGCCCTTACCGAAGGCCAATCTTTTCTTTACTTGGCAGTCTGGTTGCTCCAGGCCTGCCCTCACTTACCCTTGCTGGGTGAGTTCCCCAGACCTTGCTGGTCTGCATCATCGACGATCTACATCTTACTCGAGACTTGCCGTTGCCAAGGCCTGTTGGGTCCAATCTGGTCGCCGACACCTCTGCACTCGACAGACATCGAGCAACAGCCCGAATCCTGCTCCTGGTCGCCGACAACGCCTCCCGGACCTCGTGGCTGAAGAGTCAAGACGACCGTCAACGAACTTGAAGCACTCGACATCGGTGGGCATCTGTCCATCGCCCTCCTGGTCACTGGCTAGTGACCCAGACTCTGTCCCCTCTGCTTTCAGGTTCTTCAGAACTCCGATCCACTCTTGGATCCACCCGGACACTTTTCTCCTGGTCGCCAGCAGCACTTTGCAGCAGATCGCCATAAGAAACGACGACGAAACCCGACCCCGAAAGGCACCTATGCACCCGGCTTCCTGGGTGAGGTAACACGAGTACTCCGGTGCTCCCGTGGGTAGAGACTCTTCAAAGTCCTAGATCTCAAAGGGTTTTGTCCTAGTCCTCTTTAAAGTGTCCCTTTCCTCTATTTTCCCGATCCCGACTTTCTCCATAGAAGTTAACGGCGTATCGCGGTTGTGTATTTACACTGCACGCGTCTCCCGTGGGTCCCCTGTGTCACTACCTTGGGTGGTTCCTTGTGGTCCAAGCACTTCTAGAGGCTCTAGGCCTAGTGTCTAGTTCAGTCGTGGTTCGCATACCACTTTATTGGTATATGGTTTGGTACGCCCCTAGGGCCCAAACGTGTATTTGTGCTATTACTGTGATTTAAGATCTTATAACCTATGTACTTCGAACTCTAGCCTCATAAAGAGACTAGAGGGGTGTGTTTAGTAATAAATACATATATTTTGAATATATACCTGGTGTGGTGCTCTTTCATTTGGTCACTCAAGAGATTATAGACTGGTAAAACAAGCTGCTTTACATTCCTTCAAGACTTAGCCTGAAGGCTGCTCTCCACAGCTACCACTAGGATAGCTTTCTTTAAGGTTGTCTTTAACCTACTTACCATAAGAGTCGATTTGGACTGGTGCACGGTGCCCACTTTAATTAGTGGACAGCATATGCCAGGCCAACTTCTCACACGGGTAGTGTAGGGGGTCGTGCTGGGGGGAGTATTTTAGGGTTTAGGGTAGTGCAGTGGTGTTCGGGTAGTGTAGGGGGTCGTGCTGGGGGTAGTGTTTTAGGGTTTAGGGCAGTGCAGTGGTGTTCGGGCAGTGTAGGGGGTTGTGCTGGGGGTGGTGTTTTAGGGTTTAGGGCAGTGCAGTGGTGTTCGGGCAGTGTAGGGGGTCGTGCTGGGGTGGTGTTTCAGGGTTTAGGGCAGTGGTGTTCGGGCAGTGTAGAGGGTCGTGCTGGGGGTGGTGTTTCAGGGTTTGGGGAGGTGCAGTGGTGTTCGGGCAGTAAAGGGGTCGTGCTGGGGGTGGTGTTTCAGGGTTTTGGGCAGTGCAGTGGTGTTTGGGCAGTGTAGGGGTCGTGCGGGGTGGTGTTTCAGGGTTTAGGGCAGTGCAGTGGTATTCGGGCAGTGTAGGGGGTCGTGCAGGGTTGTGGTGTTTCAGGGTTTAGGGCAGTGCAGTGGTGTTCGGGCAGTGTAGGGGTCGTGCTGGGGGTGGTGTTTCAGGGTTTAGGGCAGTGCAGTGGTGTTCGGGCAGTGTAGGGGTGGTGCAGGGGGTGGTGTTTCAGGGTTTAGGGCAGTGCAGTGGTGTTCGGGCAGTGTAGGGGGTGGTGCAGGGGTGGTGTTTCAGGGTTTAGGGCAGTGCAGTGGTGTTCGGGCAGTGTAGGGGGTCGTGCTGGGGCTGGTGTTTCAGGGTTTAGGGCAGTGCAGTGGTGTTCGGGCAGTGTAGGGGGTTGTGCTGGGGCTGGTGTTTCAGGGTTTAGGGCAGTGCAGTGGTGTTCGGGCAGTGTAGGTGGTCATGCTGGGGCTGGTGTTTCAGGGTTTAGGGCAGTGCAGTGGTATTCGGTCAGTGTAGGGGGTCATGCTGGGGCTGGTGTTTCAGGGTTTAGGGCAGTGCAGTGGTGTTCGAGCAGTGTAGGGGGTCTTGCTGGGGCTGGTGTTTCAGAGTCTAGGGCAGTGCAGTGGTGTTCGGGCAGTGTAGGGGATCTTGCTGGGGCTGGTGTTTCAGGGTTTAGGGTAGTGCAGCGGTGTTCGGGCACTGTAGGGGGTCATGCTGGGGGTGGTGTTTCAGGGTATAGGGCAGTGCAGTGGTGTTCGGGCAGTGTAGGGGGTCATTTTGGGGCTAGTGTTTCAGGGTTTAGGGCAGAGCAATGGTGTTCAGGCAGCGTAGGGGGTTGTGCTGGAGGTGGTGTTTCAGGGTTTAGGGCAGTGCAGTGGTGTTCGGGCAGTGTATGGGGTCTTGCTGGGGGTGGTGTTTCAGGGTTTAGGGCAGTGGTGTTCAGGCAGTGTAGGGAGTCTTGCTGGGGGTGATGTTTCAGGGTTTAGGGCAGTGCAGTGGTGTTCGGGCAGTGTAGGGGGTCTTGCTGGGGGTAGTGTTTCAGGGTTTAGGGCAGTGCAGTGGTATTCGGGCAGTGTAGGGGGTCGTGCTGGGGGTAGTGTTTCAGGGTTTAGGGCAGTGCAGTGGTGTTCGGGCAGTGTAGGGGTGGTGTTTCAGGGTTTAGGGCAGTGCAGTGGTGTTCCGGCAGTGTAGGGGGTCATGCAGGGGGTGGTGTTTCAGGGTTTAGGGCAGTGCAGTGGTGATGGGCCAGTGTAGGTGGTCTTGCTGGGGGTGGTGTTTCAGGGTTTAGTGCAGTGGTGTTCGGGCAGTGTAGGGGGTCTTGCTGGGGGTGGTGTTTCAGGGTTTAGGGCAGTGCAGTGGTGTTCGGGCAGTCTAGGGGGTCTTGCTGGGGCTGGTGTTTCAGGGTTTAGGGCAGTGCAGTGGTGTTCGGGCACTGTAGGGGGTCTTGCTGGGGTTGGTGTTTCAGGGTTTAGGGTAGTGTAGTGGTGTTCGGGCAGTGTAGGGGGTCGTGCTGGGACTGGTGTTTGAGGGTTTAGGGCAGTGCAGTGGTGTTCGGGCAGTGTAGGGGTCGTGCTGGGGCTGGTGTTTCAGGGATTAGGGCAGTGCAGTGGTTTTCGGGCAGTGTAGGTGGTCGTGCTGGGGCTGGTGTTTCAGGGTTTAGGGCAGTGCAGTGGTGTTCGGGCAGTGTACGGGGTTGTGCTGGGGCTGGTGTTTCAGGGTTTAGGGCAGGGCAGTGGTGTTCGGGCAGTGTAGGGGGTCGTGCTGGGGGTGGTGTTTCAGGGTTTAGGGCAGTGCAGTGGTGTTCGGGCAGTGTAGGGGGTCGTGCTGGGGCTGGTGTTTCAGGGTTTAGGGCAGTGCAGTGGTGTTCGGGCAGTGTAGGGGGTCGTGCTGGGGCTGGTGTTTCAGGGTTTTGGGCAGAGCAGTAGTGTTCGTGCAGTGTAGGGGTCGTGCTGGGGGTGGTGTTTCAGGGTTTAGGGCAGTGCAGTGGTGTTCGGGCAGTGTAGGGGTCTTGCTGGGGGTGGTGTTTCAGGGTTTAGGGCAGTGGTGTTCGGGCAGTGTAGGGGGTCTTGCTGGGGGTGATGTTTCAGGGATTAGGGCAGTGCAGTGGTGTTCGGGCAGTGTAGGGGATCTTGCTGGGGGTAGTGTTTCAGGGTTTTGGGCAGTGCAGTGGTGTTCGGTGCAGTGTAGGGGGTCGTGCTGGGGGTGGTGTTTCAGGGTTTAGGGCAGTGCAGTAGTGTTCGGGCAGTGTAGGGGTCGTGCAGGGGGTGGTGTTTCAGGGTTTAGGGCAGTGCAGTGGTGTTCGGGCAGTGTAGGGGGTCGTGCTGGGGGTGGTGTTTCAGGGTTTAGGGCAGTGCAGTGGTGTTCGGGCAGTGTAGGGGGTCGTGCAGGGGTGGTGTTTCAGGGTTTAGGGCAGTGCAGGTGTGTTTGGGCAGTGTAGGGGGTCGTGCTGGGGCTGGTGTTTCAGGGTTTAGGGCAGTGCAGTGGTGTTCGGGCAGTATAGGGGTCTTGCTGGGGGTGGTGTTTCAGGGTTTAGGGCAGTGGTGTTCGGGCACTGTAGGGGTCTTGCTGGGGGTGATGTTTCAGGGTTTAGGGCAGTGCAGTGGTGTTCGGGCAGTGTAGGGGGTCGTGCTGGGGCTGGTGTTTCAGGGTTTTGGGCAGAGCAGTAGTGTTCGTGCAGTGTAGGGAGTCGTGCTGGGGGTGGTGTTTCAGGGTTTAGGGCAGTGCAGTGGTGTTCGGGCAGTGTAGGGGGTCTTGCTGGGGGTGGTGTTTCAGGGTTTAGGGCAGTGGTGTTCGGGCAGTGTAGGGGTCTTGCTGGGGGTGATGTTTCAGGGATTAGGGCAGTGCAGTGGTGTTCGGGCAGTGTAGGGGATCTTGCTGGGGGTAGTGTTTCAGGGTTTTGGGCAGTGCAGTGGTGTTCGTGCAGTGTAGGGGGTCGTGCTGGGGTGGTGTTTCAGGGTTTAGGGCAGTGCAGTAGTGTTCGGGCAGTGTAGGGGTCGTGCAGGGGGTGGTGTTTCAGGGTTTAGGGCAGTGCAGTGGTGTTCGGGCAGTGTAGGGGGTCGTGCTGGGGGTGGTGTTTCAGGGTTTAGGGCAGTGCAGTGGTGTTCGGGCAGTGTAGGGGTCGTGCAGGGGGTGGTGTTTCAGGGTTTAGGGCAGTGCAGGTGTGTTTGGGCAGTGTAGGGGGTCGTGCTGGGGCTGGTGTTTCAGGGTTTAGGGCAGTGCAGTGGTGTTCGGGCAGTATAGGGGGTCTTGCTGGGGGTGGTGTTTCAGGGTTTAGGGCAGTGGTGTTCGGGCAGTGTAGGGGTCTTGCTGGGGGTGATGTTTCAGGGTTTAGGGCAGTGCAGTGGTGTTCGTGCAGTGTAGGGGTCTTGCTGGGGGTAGTGTTTCAGGGTTTAGGGCAGTGCAGTGGTGTTCGTGCAGTGTAGGGGGTCGTGCTGGGGGTGGTGTTTCAGGGTTTAGGGCAGTGCAGTAGTGTTCGGGCAGTGTAGGGGGTCGTGCAGGGGTGGTGTTTCAGGGTTTAGGGTAGTGCAGTGGTGTTCGGGCAGTGTAGGGGGTCGTGCTGCGGCTGGTGTTTCAGGGTTTAGGGCAGTGCAGTGGTGTTCGGGCAGTGTAGGGGGTCGTGCTGGGGGTAGTGTTTCAGGGTTTAGGGCAGTGCAGTGGTGTTCGGGCAGTGTAGGGGGTGGTGTTTCAGGGTTTAGGGCAGTGCAGTGGTGTTCCGGCAGTGTAGGGGGTCATGCAGGGGGTGGTGTTTCAGGGTTTAGGGCAGTGCAGTGGTGATGGGCCAGTGTAGGTGGTCTTGCTGGGGGTGGTGTTTCAGGGTTTAGTGCAGTGGTGTTCGGGCAGTGTAGGGGGTCTTGCTGGGGGTGGTGTTTCAGGGTTTAGGGCAGTGCAGTGGTGTTCGGGCAGTCTAGGGGGTCTTGCTGGGGCTGGTGTTTCAGGGTTTAGGGCAGTGCAGTGGTGTTCGGGCACTGTAGGGGGTCTTGCTGGGGCTGGTGTTTCAGGGTTTAGGGTAGTGTAGTGGTGTTCGGGCAGTGTAGGGGGTCGTGCTGGGACTGGTGTTTGAGGGTTTAGGGCAGTGCAGTGGTGTTCGGGCAGTGTAGGGGGTCGTGCTGGGGCTGGTGTTTCAGGGATTAGGGCAGTGCAGTGGTTTTCGGGCAGTGTAGGTGGTCGTGCTGGGGCTGGTGTTTCAGGGTTTAGGGCAGTGCAGTGGTGTTCGGGCAGTGTACGGGGTTGTGCTGGGGCTGGTGTTTCAGGGTTTAGGGCAGTGCAGTGGTGTTCGGGCAGTGTAGGGGGTCGTGCTGGGGGTGGTGTTTCAGGGTTTAGGGCAGTGCAGTGGTGTTCGGGCAGTGTAGGGGGTCGTGCTGGGGCTGGTGTTTCAGGGTTTAGGGCAGTGCAGTGGTGTTCGGGCAGTGTAGGGGGTCGTGCTGGGGCTGGTGTTTCAGGGTTTTGGGCAGAGCAGTTGTGTTCGTGCAGTGTAGGGGGTCGTGCTGGGGGTGGTGTTTCAGGGTTTAGGGCAGTGCAGTGGTGTTCGGGCAGTGTAGGGGGTCTTGCTGGGGGTGGTGTTTCAGGGTTTAGGGCAGTGGTGTTCGGGCAGTGTAGGGGGTCTTGCTGGGGGTGATGTTTCAGGGATTAGGGCAGTGCAGTGGTTTTCGGGCAGTGTAGGGGATCTTGCTGGGGGTAGTGTTTCAGGGTTTTGGGCAGTGCAGTGGTGTTCGTGCAGTGTAGGTGGTCGTGCTGGGGGTGGTGTTTCAGGGTTTAGGGCAGTGCAGTAGTGTTCGGGCAGTGTAGGGGGTCGTGCAGGGGTGGTGTTTCAGGGTTTAGGGCAGTGCAGTGGTGTTCGGGCAGTGTAGGGGGTCGTGCTGGGGGTGGTGTTTCAGGGTTTAGGGCAGTGCAGTGGTGTTCGGACAGTGTAGGGGGTCGTGCAGGGGTGGTGTTTCAGGGTTTAGGGCAGTGCAGGTGTGTTTGGGCAGTGTAGGGGGTTGTGCTGGGGCTGGTGTTTCAGGGTTTAGGGCAGTGCAGTGGTGTTCGGGCAGTATAGGGGGTCTTGCTGGGGGTGGTGTTTCAGGGTTTAGGGCAGTGGTGTTTGGGCAGTGTAGGGGGTCTTGCTGGGGGTGATGTTTCAGGGTTTAGGGCAGTGCAGTGGTGTTCGTGCAGTGTAGGGGGTCTTGCTGGGGGTAGTGTTTCAGGGTTTAGGGCAGTGCAGTGGTGTTCGTGCAGTGTAGGGGGTCGTGCTGGGGATGGTGTTTCAGGGTTTAGGGCAGTGCAGTAGTGTTCGGGCAGTGTAGGGGGTCGTGCAGGGGGTGGTGTTTCAGGGTTTAGGGTAGTGCAGTGGTGTTCGGGCAGTGTAGGGGGTCGTGCTGCGGCTGGTGTTTCAGGGTTTAGGGCAGTGCAGTGGTGTTCGGGCAGAGTAGGGGGTCGTGCTGGGGGTGGTGTTTCAGGGTTTAGGGCAGTGGTGTTCGGGCAGTGTAGGGGGTCTTGCTGGGGCTGATGTTTCAGGGATTAGGGCAGTGCAGTGGTGTTCGGGCAGTGTAGGGGATCTTGCTGGGGGTAGTGTTTCAGGGTTTTGGGCAGTGCAGTGGTGTTCGTGCAGTGTAGGGGGTCGTGCTGGGGGTGGTGTTTCAGGGTTTAGGGCAGTGAAGTGGTGTTCGGGCAGTGTAGGAGGTCGTGCAGGGGGTGGTGTTTCAGGGTTTAGGGCAGTGCAGTGGTGTTCGGGCAGTGTAGGGGGTCGTGCTGGGGGTGGTGTTTCAGGGTTTAGGGCAGTGCAGTGGTGTTCGGGCAGTGTAGGGGGTCGTGCAGGGGGTGGTGTTTCAGGGTTTAGGGCAGTGCAGGTGTGTTTGGGCAGTGTAGGGGGTCGTGCTGGGGCTGGTGTTTCAGGGTTTAGGGCAGTGCAGTGGTGTTCGTGCAGTGTAGGGGGTCGTGCTGGGGATGGTGTTTCAGGGTTTAGGGCAGTGCAGTGGTGTTCGGGCAGTGTATGGGGTCGTGCAGGGGGTGGTGTTTCAGAGTTTAGGGTAGTGCAGTGGTGTTCGGGCAGTGTAGGGGGTCGTGCTGGGGCTGGTGTTTCAGGGTTTAGGACAGTGCAGTGGTGTTCGGGCAGAGTAGGGGGTCGTGCTGGGGGTGGTGTTTCAGGGTTTAGGGCAGTGGTGTTCGGGCAGTGTAGGGGGTCTTGCTGGGGGTGATGTTTCAGGGTTTAGGGCAGTGCAGTGGTGTTCGGGCAGTGTAGGGGTCTTGCTGGGGGTGGTGTTTCAGGGTTTAGTGCAGTGCAGTGGTGTTTAGGCAGTGTAGGGGGTCGTGCAGGGGCTGGTGTTTCAGGGTTTAGGGCAGTGCAGTGGTGTTTGGGCAGTGTAGGGGGTCGTGCTGGGGGTAGTGTTTTA
Organism: Calotriton arnoldi; assembly: GCA_963921515.1. Lineage (NCBI taxonomy): Eukaryota > Metazoa > Chordata > Amphibia > Caudata > Salamandridae > Calotriton > Calotriton arnoldi. The sequence continues at coordinate 1,512,216 of CAWUFW010000091.1, forward strand.
GGGTTTAGGGTAGTGCAGTGGTGTTTGTGTAGTGTAGGGGGCCATGTTTTAGGGTAGTGCAGTGGTGTTTGGGTAGTGTAGGGGGTCGTGCTGGGGTAGTGTTTTAGGGTTTAGGGTAGTGCAGTGGTGTTTGTGTAGTGTAGGGGTCATGCTGGGGGTAGTGTTTTAGGGTTTAGGATAGTGCAGTGGTGCTTGTGTAGTATAGGGGGTCGTGCTGGGGTAGTGTTTTAGGGTTTAGGGTAGTGCAGTGGTGTTTTTGTAGTGTAGGGGTCATGTTTTAAGATGCAACGCTCCAATACCTGACCAGTCTGCACTACATAAAACTGCAAAAAACTAAAAATAAAAAGTGTTTTGCACACTTTTGTCATTGGGCTATATGTGGGCTACATCTGGGTAATATTTGTGCTACATTTGGGCTCTTTTTTCTCTGGTGGCCATCTTGGAAGACTTCTTTGTTATGAAGTTTCCTAATTTCCTCATTTACTGCAGTCTCCTCAGTAGGAAATGCTTTCAGTTTTTACTTTGATTCCATCAAGAAGGCATTCAGATGTGTCTCACATTTGCCATAAATTCAGAATGTTAGCACTCTAGTTGCTCATTAGATCACTGTAGTAAAGCTACTGCTCACCAGGGAGTTAACTGGAAGTCTGCTGCTGGTATTGAAAGTGATTGTTTCAGTCTGCATGTCAGAATTTTCTAATGAAATAGAAGAGGATTTGAGATCTCACTTAAAACATGCCCTAATTTTTCTTTCTGCAGCACTAACCATAATTTCTATTTAAAAAAGAACCCCCTCATTTTGTTCCTTTTTAAATTAAATGTTTTAAGTGTTACCGGTTTATTCCAATCAAGATGGCTTCAGGTGTGCCATACTTTTGTCATAAGTAAGGCTGTTAGCGCTCTAGTTGTTCTTGAGAACACTCTGGGAAGCTGCAGTAGAACACAAAGTCATCAACTGGCAGGCTGCTCCTGTTGAAATATAACAGGAAGATATTTGAGATCACACTTGAAACATGTCCTAATTTTTCTTTATACAGCACTAACCATAATTTCTATGACAAAATGAACCCCATCATTTTGTTCCTTTTTAAATTAAATGTTTTAAGTGTTACCAGTTTATTCCAATTAAGATGGCTTCAGGTGTGCCATACTTTTGTCATAAGTAAGGCTGTTAGCACTCTAGTTGTTCTTTAGAACACTCTGGGAAGCTGCAGTAGAACACAAAGGAATCAACTGACAGTCTCTGCCCTTGTTGGATGTACATGTTTTACTGAGAATGTCAGACTTCATTCTCACATGACTGAGAAAGATAATGTGAATTTACAGAAAATATGCTCTCATTTTAGCTTCTGGAGCACCTTCCAAGACTCTATGAGACAAGCATGTGAAAATAGTTTTCTCTCAAACATGATTCATGATATCCCAGCAGAAGGTTTTTCACAGGGTAAAATCACCTTAGAACACATCACAATTCCTGAAATTAGTATGGTACCATCAACAAATGAATTCTAATGTAACTAAAGTCTGTTATCACCCTTTATAGTTCTCCTTTTGGTAACCCTCAAAATCTTTGATTCACTACAATGCATTTCAATGGGGTACTATCATGTATATTGGTCCCAAGATGGCTGCCAGCAATTCCAGGATGAAGTGCTGACAGCCAATCAGATCTCACGATGACATGTGTGGTTAGGCTCCGCCCAGATATATATGTGATTTTACTTTTGATTTTCTCAGGAACTACTGAGCAGATTTACACCATTTAACCAAAAGGCACGACTCTGAACCAAGGGCTACCTTTTTGCCAAATTTGGTGTAATTCCGTTCAGCAGTTCGGGTTGTAGCTGCGACTAAAGGTTCCTATGGAAAAATGAATGGGGAAAACACGTTTTGGGACCCCCTTTTTTCTTGGCCCCCGCTTGACGAATCACCCCGAGACTTTCAGGATAGGAGCAGACTGGAGCGCCCCAACAAGTTGGAAAATTTCGCGAAGATTCGTCAACCGACGCCAACGTTATTTCAAATAGAATGTTGCGGATTTCCTATGGAAAATAGGTCCTAACTATAACTATCTACTGGCGACCGCCAGTAGATATATATATATATATATATATATATATATATATCCTCTCGTACTGCTTCCAAATGCTTTCACCAGTCCTGGAAACGGAAAGCAGACACGGACCACGTTTCTGTGCAGGAAATGTTTATTCTTAGTCGGCCATGACGCGTTTCGGTCCCTCCTGGACCTTGATCACATGACAACGCTCATTACCATTTTCTCCCCTTTTAAAGTGACAGTGATTAGTGCAAAGTTCCGGTGATTTCACCATGGACATGGAAGACATACTGCGGTTTTAAGGTATTACAATTTTGATACATTTCCATTTTTTTTCTATTTTTTCTATATTTCTCCCTCTCCTCCACAATTAATATACTTGTTTTGTGTATTTTCAATATCATATTACATTGTCGAACATTGCCATTTAATCGTGGGTGGGAATAGAGATAACCATAAATAAGCATATAATAAATACCATAGCAACTTATTTTCATACATTATAATATATGTTAATAAATAAAGGCTAAAATTTATTTTTAATCAATTCATAATTAAAATTGTTTTAGTCAGTCCTATGTAAATAAACGGAATGTAAAGATATTTTTTATAATCAAAAACCCCATAAAAACCATTTTTATCATATTTGCTTAAATGCAATTTGTATTATTATGATTAATGTTTCAACTTAGTATTGTCTGTGATTTTCCTCATCCTGTCCTGTGCTATCTACTAACTATCATTAAAAGAATGTTTATATAAAAATAAAGTGTAAAGTGCCTGTGCATGATGTGTTCCGCTTCCTCAACAATGCGGATATGGACCTTAAAAGTGACCTTCTAAAAAGTTAATATAACCCTAAATGTGCAAATAGCAAATAATTAAAAAACCATTATTTTTCTGGTTAAGGTCAGGTGGCAGCCTCAGTATCTTTTTATTTATACTTTCCATTGATATTGGATATCCTCCCTTTTTAATCCCCTTATATATGTGAGTCGCAACTCCAATGACTAATAGTATTGATGTTCATAGGATCAAATCCCTCCTAAAATCATGAGCTAAAAAGATTTGATTTAAAAATGATGTAGCTTTAGAATCTTAAAAATCCCCCTTAACTGACTTATAAAAGGGATTCCTATATACATGTGTAGAGATCTTCTGTAGTGTTAAGGCCTCCCGGGAATTTACTGTCGAGATTTAGAATATATCTAGTTTCTAGTTTTCGCAGTATTCCTTCTCTATCTCCTCCTCTTCTGTTTTTGGTACCGAGTCTATGAGGTAATATAGGAGATATTTGGGGTCATTATTGTGGGTTTCCTGGAAGTGCCTAGCCACAGGGTAGGTTGGATCTTGATTTGTTATTGCCCTTAGATGTTGTAAAATTCTTTTATTTGCAGGGAGTTTTGTACTCCCTACATATCTTAGATTGCATGGGCATTCTAAGATATATATGGTGTAATCCGTTTTACAATGCAGAGCACGTGTGATCTCTACCTCCTTATCACAGAATGGGGTTTTATATGTTTTTTTGTTTATGCCATGCTTGCAAGCCTTACAGTTTGAACATTTTGTGAACCCCTTTCGTTGCGTGAGCCAATTTATTGGTTCAACAACCTCCGGACTACTCTTTACTAGACTTCCACTCATGGAAGGAGCCCTTCTGTAGGTTATACCCAGGGATATATATATATATATAACCTACTGGCAGTCGCCAGTAGGTAGTTATAGTTAGGACCATGTTTCAATAGGAACATAGGAAAAGCGTTTTTTGACTTGCCTATATCTTTGGTGCCGTTTGACGAATCATCACTAAATTTTCCCAAAAAAGTTTAAAGTTAGGTCTTGGTGTGCATGGAAAGTTTCGGGGCAATCCGTCAAGCGGAGGCGAAGAAAAGGGTGAATTTTCCCATTTTCATTCCCATAGGGGCTTTGAAAACAACTACAGCCCGAACCGCTGAACGGAATTACACCGAATTTGGCAGAAAGGTAGACTTGGTTACCCAGATCACGCTTTCAGTTTATTTGGTGTAAATCCATTCAGTAGTTTGCAGAAAATTAAAGGAAATAGAAATTTGCGGGCAGGGAAAGAGATGAAAATATTGCTCTTGCACACAGGGAGCTGCATTTCCAGCAGCTCTATGTGTGCAATAGCAATGCCGGCTCCCGTAGGAGGCACAGAGCCGGCTGGGCACCACGGGGGCTTTGAGGCTCCCCCGTGGTCCCATTGCACACTGGGTGCCCTGGGTAGGCTCCAGGGCACCCAGGGAAACATGGCTGGGGTCCCCAGGGCTTAAATCAGTGTGGGAAGGGGGACCGCGTGGCCCCCCTCCCCATTGCATTAAGTCTGGGCCCTTGGGGATGAAATCTGCCCGGGGAGGGGGGACGTGCGGCCCCCCTCCCCATCGCATTAAGGCTGGGCCACGGGGGATGCATAGCCCCCCTACCCATTAAATTTCAGTCGGTTTGTTGGGGATGCGGTGCCCAGGGCTAAAATCGGCCTGGGGAGTGGGGCATACAGCCCTCTTACTGTATTCCATACGAGTATGCAAAGGTCTTCCCCTTTTTCCCACGTAATAAGAAGCACTCACAGAGCCACACAGGAACTCACACACTTGCTCAGACACTCACCCAGGCACTCACAAGCACACACAGGCACTCATACACCCACTCATACATTCACACAGGTACTCACACACCCACTCACAGACATTCACTCACCCACTCACACACACACAGCCACTCACACACTCACTCTCAAAGTTGACAGGTTACAGTTAGGATTAAACATTTTTTAAACATAGAAATTCACTGAAAAAAACAAAGGTTAGAGGGACATTATAGTTAGGAAATAGAATTTAAAAAATGTAGAAATTCACTGAAAAAAACAAAGGTTACAAGGACATTATAGTAAGGAAATAGAATTTAGAAAACCTTAGCAATTCACTAAAAAAAACAAAGGTTACAGGGATGTTATAGTTAGGAAATAGAATTATAAAAACCTTAGAAATTTACTGAAAAAACACAAAGATTAAAAGAACGTTATAGTTAGGCTCAGGATTCACTCATACAAAACCATAGAAATTCAGCAGTTATAATTACCTGAGCTAACCATAACTTTAGCCCCTGCAATGCTCTGCTTATGACCTCATGTATTACATCACTCATGACATGGTCAGTGACATCACTGATGACATCTCAAATGACATCACTGGTGGCATCATCCACAGAACCACTCACACAGACACTCACATCCCTATTCCCTATACAACCTCTCATACATGCACTCACTCACCCACACAACTCATAGCCATTCACAGACCCATACAAGTACTCATGCACCTACACACTCATGCATAGAGCCACTCCCTCATTCAAGCACTCACACAACCAGTCACTCACCCATAAAGGTACTCACACACCCACTCACTCATACAGATACTAACATGTGTACTCAGTCACCTAAACAGTCACTAAGACAACCACATAGTCTCCAATAGAGCCTCTCTCGCACTCACTTACTCGCCCATACAGGCACTCACACACCCACTCATATACCTATACAGCCACTCACTCACCCATACACCCACTGAAACACACATCCACCCACCTATACAGCCACTCATGTACCCTCACACTTCCCATACAGACACTCATGCACCTGCTCACTCACCCATACAGCCATTCATACACTGTCATCCACCATTTATAGCCACTCACACACCCATACAGCCACTCATGCACCCTCTCATTTACCATTTACAGCCACTTACACAGCCACTCATTCACCCATACAACCACTCACACAGCCACTCACTCATACAGCCATTGGCACAGCCAGTTGCTCACCCATATAAGAACTCACATAACCACTCACTCATCCATACACCACTTACACACCCATACACCACTTACACACCCATTCACTCACCCATACAGACACTTACACAGCCGCTTACTCACCCAAACAGCTACTCACACACCCACTTCTTCACCCAGTCACACACACACCCACTCACACACAGAGATACACAGTTACACAGACACTCACATAACCAATGTTGTAAAACAATATCACTCATTAGTAGTACACAAAGTAAAATAATTTAACTTTTGTGATACCTTAATATATATGTTAAACACTCAGAAACTTCTAGAAAACACTCACAATCAATGGATGATATCAGGGATGTATTTTGAGATGTCATCAGTGATGTTATCAGTGATGTCACTGACCATGTCATGAGTGATGGGATACGTGAGGTCATAAGCAGTGTATTGCAGGGGTGTAAGTTAAAGTTAGCTCGGGTAACTATAACTGCTGAATTTCTATGGTTTTGTACAAGTGAAATCTGAGCCTAACTATAACGTCCCTGTAAACTTTGTTTTTCAATATATATGTATATACATATATTATTTTTCTAAAAAACAGATGGTAAAAGAACTTTATAGTAAGGTGAAAATGTTAATTAAATCATACTGTTTTAAACTTACAAAAGCTCTAAAATTCATCACTTATAGTGTTCTAGTTATTTCAAGTAACTATAACTGGTGCCCTAAAGTAATTATAACTAACCCTGGGCGGTGAACTACGCTACGGTTTCGGTACTTCACGATTCGCGTAGAGCGCGAAGTTGCCGAGCACTACGCAATTTGCGGCGTAGCGTAGCTGTTTTTCTTCTTCGCGCGCTCAATATGCGTTCTCGCGCGCGCGGTAACGACCTACCGTGATTCTGCGTTCGCCGACGCGATTTCCTATCCGTTCGCGGGCGCCACGAGATTTGGAATCCGGCCGCACGATCCCGCGAGAGTGTGCGAACGCGAACGCGTCATTCGGACGCGCGATCTGACTTCCGGCGGCAGTGTTGGTAAGATCGCGATCCCGAACACGAAGAAACTACAATCTGGCAAAGAATATCTCTCGAGCATCATAAACCTTCTCGAAAATGATGATTTTGCTCCAAAAAACTCATCAGATTGTGATTTGGCTGTAGTTTTTTGTGCAAGGAGTCCTTTTTCTTTTTTACTTTTTTTCCAAGAGGAAGGAAGTGCCCCTGAGTCTCAAACTTCCTGTTCCTGTCCAGCAGGCTCCTCCCAGTGCTTTGTCCATGTGCTGTTCACTTTCATTTGGATTTGGAGCTGGAAGGATCACTTTTTGTGTCTGTCTGCTGCATCATATCATTGGATTGGATTTGAGGACTTTTGGATTTGAGATTTTACAAGTAAGTTGGAGAATTGGTGTACTTGTTTGTTTGATTGGGGCTTGTTTGTACCTACATTTTTGGGGGATTTTCATCGTTTTTAAAATGTATTGTTGTGGCCTGTAGTTTCAGTAGGGGCCTAGTTGTTTTTCTTTGATTGGAATTTCAGCCAGTCGGCCCAGAGCCAGAGGTACCCATGGGTGCATGTTTCTGTGGTGTCTGTTGAATTTAAACATCATGTAGGGCATGGATGGCATTGGATTGAATTGGTAAAAGTGGTTTTTGGGGTTTATTTCACTTTTTGGGTGTGTGTTAATAAATAAATACCTTTGTTGGATGTGTGTGTGTGCTTGTTGTGTAACTTTCCAACCTTTCGTAGCCCTGTGGATTTTCGTTTTTGCATTTTTGTATTAAAGCTGTGTTGTTTAGCAGGCCTCCTTTGTCTGGTCATATTATAGGCCTGCTTGAGTTCATTGTTTTCCATGGCCTGTTGTGACTGTGAGTGACCACGTGGTTTGGGGCCATTTTGTGGTGGTAGTTTAGTAGTGTGCTGCTTTTTCCATATAGGCCTGCATGTCTTTTCTTTGTTCCCCTTGGCTTATGCTTGTTGTTGTGGGTGGCCTGGCCATGTGGTGGCGGCCATTTTGTGGGACCAGCCACTGTGCTTTTGCCATAGGCCTCCAAGCTTGCGGCCTAGTCTGCCAGTAGGCCCAGAGGTAGTCATCATGGGTGCATAAAAACTGTTTCTGTGTTGCCTGTTGAATTTTAACATCATTTAGGGCATGGATGGCATTGGATTGAATTGCAAAATGTGGGTTTTGGGGTAGTATTTGAGTTTTTTGGTGTGTGTTAAATAAATAGGCCTTTTCAGCCAGTAGGTAACCCTGGGCGTTCAGCTCGCGGACTTTGGGCAACTCCGCACTGCGCGACAACGCGGACTTACACTTTTTATCTTCTTTGCGCGCTCAATATACGTTTTCGCGCGCGCGATAACGACTTTTTGTGACGATCGCGATGCCGAACACGCAGAATTTACAATCTGGCGAAGAATATCTCTCGAGCAGCATAAAACCTTCTCGAAAATGATGATTTAGTTCATTTTGCTCAAAAAACTCCTCAGGTTGTCATTTAGATGTAGTTTTGTGAGCAAGGAGTCACTTTTTTTTTTACAAGTTTTTTAAGAGGAAGGAAGTTGCCCAGAGTCTCCAACTTCCTGGTCCTGTCCTTTGTCTTCACTTTCTTGTTATTGTGGGTGGCCTGGCCATGTGGGTGGTGGCCATTTTGTAAAGCCAGGCATTGTGCTTTTGCCATAGGCCTGCATTGTCTGTCTTGTCTTCCTTTTCTTGTTGTTGTGGGTGGCCTGGCCATGTGGTGGCGGCCATTTTGTGGGACCAGCCACTCTGCTTTTGCCATAGGCCTCCAAGCTTGCGGCCTAGTCTGCCAGTAGGCCCAGAGGTAGTCATCATGGGTGCATATTACTGTTTCTGTGTTGTCTGTTGAATTTTAACATCATTTAGGGCATGGATGGCATTGGATTGAATTGCAAAATGTGGGTTTTTTGGGGGGGTCTATTTCACTTTTTCGGTGTGTTAAATAAATGCCTTTTTTGCATGTGTATGTGTTGTTGTTGTGGTTGTTGTCTAACTTTCCAAACTGTTTTTAGCCATGTGGATTTTAGTTTTTGCATTAACACCTTCGCCGCGATCGGAATTCCGCTCAGGTGCTGGACATTCCGATCGCGGGTGTGGTTGTGACGAGCTCAGCTCGTCATGCGCACACGCCCACCGCGCAAAATGACGAGCTGAGCTCGTCATGAGCATCGAAGGGGTTAAAGCTGTGTGTGTTTTATCAGGCATCCTTTGTCTGGCCATATATAGGCCTGCTCATTGTTTGCCGTGCCTTGTGCCTGTGAGTGACCATGTTGCTGGGGGCCATTTTGTGGTGGTAGTTAGTAGTGTGCTGTTTTTGCCACATAGGCCTGCGTGTCTTTCCATTGTTCCTCTTGTTTTACTGCTTCCAAATCCATCCCCATTGCCAGCTGCAGCTCCTGATGCTGCATCCATCCCACGTGATGCACAAATTTAGGCCAAACATGCTCCACTACATTTTAGTTTTTGTTCTTTGCTATTCTTATTCTTCCTGAGTGTACACACTACACAGTACACCAGGAAAGCCCTGGCCTTGTTGTCAAAGTCTCATAAATGGCTACACTGTTGTTGTTCACTGAGTTGCTAAAATTTAATAATTGAGACAACCACACACTAAGTTATATATTATATTAGTTTGATTTGTGCTATCGTTTGACTGATGTTCTTCTGGCTTTTTTGCTTTTAGGTGCACAAAAGACTGAGGAGGAGGTGTGTCATCTTTGCCCGTTGTACTGCCAGACAGACATCCTGCTGCTGTACACAACGTGACGTGTGACCTGACCAGACATCTCTGCAACTTGTGCAACTGAGTGCTGCTGACATCTGAAGAAGATGGGCCCAAAGAAAGCAGGTACCAGGTCCTCCACTACCAAGAAAGTTGCTATTGAGAAGAAGGAACAGAAGAAGGAAGTGACACTTAAGTCTGGTGTGCCGCCCAATACCTTTTTGGGGAGAAAACAAAATTACGCCTGCAGCAGCGGTGTCCGGGGGGCAAGCTGGGGGCAGCACCTCCGCATCAGTGGGCCCAACCCACCAACCCAGGCCCAAGCACATGAGTGTGGAAGAGGTAGCCAGCCTAATGGTGGAAAGCAGTGATGCTGAGCCTGAGATAAACTTATCGCTATCTCAAAGTAGTACCCAATCAACTCAGGAGGAAACACAGCAGATAAGTGGTCAACAACAACAACCACTGCCCGCAATAGTAGTTGTTGTTCCTCCCGAAGTAGGGGCAGTTCAGGAAATTGAGCCTCATGCAGAGGTAGAAGAAGAAGCCACTCATTCAGAAGATCCATTGTCTTCCAAATCTCCAGCAAGGAAAAGGAGGGGTAGTCCATCAAGTTCTTCGCCAAGCCCCCCTTCTGATGATCTGGATGCCACTTGGAAGCCACAAACTGAGTCTGAGAGGGAGACACGTCCCAAGACCAAGCTAGGGAAAAGGAAGGTTCCATAAAGCCTTACACTTATGGAGGTCGATGTAGAACAGCAGGATGATGATGATGAGCCAGTCATCACAAACATCACTCCCGGCCCCGAGGAGATGGAGACCAACATTATTACCCTATCCAAAATCGCTGCGGGGGATGTAGCACGCATACCTCCACAGGTAACACCAACACGACCTACAGCTTCCATATTTGCATTAGCAAAGGCCCGGCAGCGACCTACATCCAGCACAACCACCACCTCAGTAGAAGTAGGTAGTGGTACAGCACAGAGTCAAATTCAACACACACCCTCCAGTTCATCCGGCATTGGAAGTGGCACCTCCAGCAGGAGGCAAAAGTTAAGCTCCCCAGTTTGGGACTTCTTTACGGTTAGCGAAAAGGAGGAGAACATTGCTATATGCTCCATTTGTAATACCTCTGTTAGTCTTGGTAAGCTTGGTACAAACTATGGTACCAGAGGCCAAATAACCCATCTGAAAAAACACCACTTGATCAGCTGGGAGGACCACCTTCGCGGCATAAAAACTGCAACCATTGCTGTTGGTGGGGATAAAGGAGTAGAAGATCCGATCACGGTGGAAGAGGAAGGACAGGGAGACATTCTCTCTGGTAGTGGTACACAAAGTCTCCCTGTCCCCAGCTGTGCAGTGTTAACGTCGCCCACATCTTCAGCAAGATCTCAGTGGCACAAGAGTAAGAGTCAGCCTGAGACACCAAGGAGTACCGCAATGAAAAAAAGTGTGTTGTTGAGCCTAAGAGAAAGGAAAACCATGCAGCCTACCATTATCAGCATGTTTGGGGGGAGGGGCAGTACGAACGCAACCACCCAATAGCACGTTTGTACAATGCGAAGCTGGCTAAAATGTTAGCACTGGACCTTCTCCCTTTTTCTTTTGTTGAAGGGGTGGGTTTTCTGGAATTTGTGACAACCATCTGCCCAAAATGGCATGTTCCCAGCCGCTACTATTTTGCCAGAGTTGCTGTTCCAGCACTACATCACGACGTGCTGGAATTGCTTGGAAAAGCCTTGAAGCAGAGTGCTGTTCACAGTATCCACCTGACAACAGACATGTGGACCAGTTGCCAAGCCACAGATTACATGTGCATCCCTGCACACTGGATCTCTTTTGCGGGGGTTAGAGAACAGATATCTGCTGGTGTTGATGCTGCTGAGATTTTTCATGCCACTCGCAAACATGCAACTGTAGCCATGTTTGCCATGGAGAAATCTCATACTGCTGCAAACATTTTGGAAGAGTTTAACACCAAGGTCTTTGAGTGGCTGCGCCCAAGAGGGCTTAAGATTGGTTTTGTTGCCATGGACAATGGCAGTAATGTAGTTAAGGCCATGGGCGATGGTGGCTATTTCAGGGTCCCGTGTTTGGCACACTGCATTAACATTGTTGTTCAAGACTTTTTGAAAAATGAATCCAAAGTCAGCAACTTACTGGCCACCTGCAGAAGAATATGCACACATTTCAGCCATTCTTTTAAAGCCCGGAAGCAGCTGAGGGTCATTCAACGTGAGCATAAAATGCCAGTCAAAGCACTCATCCAGGAGGTGCCAACACGTTGGAACTCAACTTATTACATGCTTGATCGTCTGTTTGACCTGTACATACCACTCAATGCTTATGTCATGCAAAGATTAGGGGAACCTACTGTGAGAGGCATGACCGTTGAGATGGGTCAATGGGACCTCATTAAATGCCTGACTGAGATGCTACTTCCTTTTGAGATCTTCACACGTGAAGTCAGCAGGGAGGACTGTACTATGGGCCAAGCTATCCCATTGTTGCACATGCTAGAGCAACAGCTGAAGGAGGTGTCTGAAACGTACGCAGGTGTGGATGACAAACAAGACGCATATCATTTGGCTGGAGTCCTTAGCCGCTCGCTTATCTGAAAATACAAGGATTAAAAATAACATTGTGTCACAACAACATTACATTACTGCCACAATTTTGGATCCACGGTACAAAGTATTTCTGAACAGTAGGGCAGTAATTCCTTTTCGGAAGTGGATGTTGCCAACTACAAAACTTTGATAGCTGAGGAAGCCACTAACTCGAGCACGAACAGCTGGTAATTACAGGCCCCCCACCCCAGGCCATAACAAGTACTACAGGGCATCCACAGTCAAGTTCTACTTCGGAGCCTGAGGGCAGTGCGTTTGCCTCCCAGCAGTCACCGACACCAACACTACCAATAACATCAACAACAGCAAGAACAGGATCATCCACAGTACAATCGGCAACTGATTGGTTTCTACGGCAGGGGTATGGTAAGTCCAGTGCTGATGCAAAGGCAAAACAGGCCGAGCACATCGGATCACCCCTGATCATTGAGCGGACGCTCCAGGCCTATCTGGATGACCCAACAGAGGTCTTCATGGATCGAAACCCATTGGTGTATTAGTATGGGAAAAGAAGCCAATGGACAGTGCTCAGCAGGCTGGCGATAAAGTATCTGGCTTCCCCTGTCGCAAGTGTCTCTTCTGAGCGTGTTTTCAGTGCTGCTGGTACCATTGTAACTTTGAAAAGGACAAGTCTCTCGCCCAAAAGCGTGGAGAGGTTAACCATGATCAAAATGAATCAGCACTTTATACCACCGGATTACAAAATACGTGAATCACAGAAGGAAGAGGAGAGCGACTTGGATGACGTAAGTAGTGGGTTACAGGACCTACTTCTGTCCGAACCACCAGAGTTTGAGGACGAGCTCCTCTTCCCTGACAACTAGGCTTTCAAATTGTTACTTTCTTCCTTCCTTTATTTGTCTGTGTATCTGTCTTTCTGGTTCAAATCAAATCACAACAAATCCATCACCACCGTCTTCTCTTTTTATTTCCCTATTGGAGTTGCACGTCTGTGCATTTAACTGTCCACTCTTCAGAGTCCTGCTTCATCTTCCTGACTCGCCCTAATTACATTTCCATCAAGCCAGACATTGGAGTACAAGAAATGTTGCCTTTAACAGTCCCTCCATAAGAAGTGAAACGTGACTATAGCTATCCTCCGTTTTGTTTCTGAGCCGAAACTCATCACTGTCCGAAGGCTACCGCCTCTTCAGGCATTCACAACTCTTCACTGTCAGAACTTGGGCAGGCATCCAAAAGTAAACTCATCACTGTCCGAAGGCTACAGCCTCGGCAGGCATCCAAAGCTCATCACTGTCAGGACAGAAGGTACTTGGCAGAGAAAGAAGACTCTTCAAAGAAACTTGCTGACATTTGTGCAAACTCAATTGACCAGCAATGACCGCTACCCAGGCCGCGGCCCATCACATCGCCGACCATGTGAAGCAACTTAAACTGTGACAAAGTGCCACAGATGAATAAGACGAAAACCGAAACAGTGACTAACACTCAAAATGAATGTGGAGTAATAATGAGGCCACTGCCTCGTTAAAAAAAACACACACCTGTCAGAACTAGGCATCTGATGATCTGACAGCCAAAGAGAAGAGCAAGACAGGTAATGATGGCATGCATTGGATGCTTGCTGACTCTGAGCGATTGCTGTTGTTTGTTGTGTTGATGTTGTGCATGAAGTCGAACTCTACTCTACTAGTTAATCTACAAAGTGAAAGTGACTCAAGTGGCAGTCAATGTTTCCCTTCTTGTTGTTTAATAACCAAATTGTACTCCTACTACTGCAGGTGCAGGCCAATATCTGTTGCAATTTTTTAATATGGAATATGGACTTAATCTGAGTCACTACAGACTGAGTTGGAGTTGGACAACACGTACCACACCATGATGATGACCATACTATCTTTGCACGAAGTCAGTCAGTTGGATCGGAGATGATTGAAGGAATAACTGTGTTTCATGAAGTGGCATAAAAGGTAAACATAAACCCAACAATTCAACAAGAAATTAAACACAGCAGACCTACATGTCCATGTAGTGGTGGAGTCGAGTGTAGTCATATGACTGACAGCGGCGCAATGATTTAGTCACTTAATTTTGAAAATGCTAGGTTGCTGTATATGCCTTTTGTCTGGCTCTGTCAAAATTTAAGGTAAATGGAGGTTGGGTCACGGGCTGGTGCTGTGGTGGGCCTGTTCTGTCCTGTTGTTGTTGTAGCTTAATGCTGTAAACAGAATATACACAATATATCCAAGCCGCCTCAGTCTGAAAGTGTTCTCTCTTCTCTTCTTGGACTCCACCGTAATTGATGCTTTTTTTATTCATAAATTTTTCAATACCCCTTTTGTTTTTCCATCTACACTTACAGGCCGGCCTTTACCCTGTGCTATACTGGGAGACACAACTCACACTTACCTTACCAATCCGCATCAGGCAGGCAGTGGCACCCAAGATTGATGTGCGGAGCGTCCATGGAAGAAAGGACCAAGAGGAATGACGAGATTCAACTCCACAATTTGACCAGGATAATACAGTAACTTTAGTATCATTCATCATTCGCCTTTTAATTAATTTGATTCCTTTTTTCTCTTCAATCATTACGACTGTGTGTTGTGTTGTTGTTTGTTTGCTAATTGATCCCTACAACTATTTTTTAATTTTCTTTGCTATCTTTAAAAGTAAGCCCGGTACAACATGGAATTTGGGTCTCTGAGGGCATATTACAGGCAAGGCAAATTGCATAGAATATACTGCTGGCCCTGTACTGTCTAATTGTCTAGTAGTAGTTAGTAAGTACTACTCATTAACCATCAAGTTATCTTCATCATCATGCATGCATTTCCTTTTTCTCCCTTTATAGATTTATTGGATAAGATCATGGTCGTCTGCCAAGATTGCGCTTTGCTTTTGTTGTGTCCATGCGTACTGTTTTTCTTTGTCAAACCTTTCCCCAAACCCCCCTTCCCATCCATTCATCAAACCCTAACCCTCTTCCCCCGGGCTGTGATTTATATTGAGGTGTGATGTGACTACATTAAATGTACACCAATTGATCACACGCTTGCTGGGGCAGATGTGGTGAAAGCAACATTAATTCAATTTCAAGGCAGGGCGAGGATCTTCTTCTGCTTGCCCACCCATGCTCAGTCTATGTGCAAGCCAATTTTTTTTCCAAAGGGACAGTCACCTAATACATCATAATTAATTGCCGGCATTGATTGGATTCATCATCAACATCCTACCACACAGCAGTAAAGGTTACGAATTACGATTGTGTTAAGTTAAGTGACTCACTCGACACAACTACAGTTTGTAACTTCTTGTACTAGGCTGTCCCCGCCACCATTATGTTTTATTTTACTTTAGCAGTTGCAATATTGTTTGTTTGGCAGTCTTCTTCTGTACGGTACTTTACTTCGTTCTACTACTCCTTCCACAGTCGCTCTCAGGCAAGTGACTGTCTCTTTTTTATTTTTTTGCAAATGCTACTGCCAGTGTCTACTACTACCACCACAACCATGGCATCTTCTCCATTCTCTTGGGAAACCATGCAGCCATCGCTGTGCTGAACTTAATCATCATCAATCACAGGTAAGATAAGTTTGGTGGAAGGTAAAATGGACTAGGAGGAGAGACTGACAGTACTAGTAGGACAAATAACTCAGTGAGGGGTACCGCATCTATCTGTTTGTGTTACATCATCGGCAGATTATTTAAATCAAACACTGGCTGCGGCTCTGCAGCAGCAAGGAAACCATGTGACGTAAATTCGTAAAACAGTAACCCCCCACAAAACATTAACATTGTATGTTTAAGTATAAATATAATTTATTACCCTAACAAAAATAAACTATCCCACACCTGACCGGGTGCACCCCTCTCCCTAACCCCAACCAATGTCCAAAACGAAAAAAGTCCAAACAATGTCCAGAAAACCCAACGCCCAATTCCCACCCACCAACAAAAGGAATAAAAAAGGGGCAATCCAACAGGGTCCTATAGTTCTTATATTCGGCGGGCTTTCAGGTGTTTGTCCACCAGGATCTTGACACGCTCCTCTAGTTGCTCCTCTAGGCGTGAAATCCGGAGGAGCATCTGGCGGCGAAATGCCCTGCAGTGGCATCCAGGGTGGGGGACAGCAGTGCTGGCTGATAAAGAATTGCGGCGGCGGGCGGCTGCCAGACCGCGGCGCCGTACCACTGGAGGTGGGGCCTGGCTGGGGCCCGGGGCATCGGAGGAGGCTGCAGCTGCGGCCGCCTCCTCCTCCTCCGCCTGAGCCACCAGCCGCCGGTACTCTTCACAGATGGCCTCCAGTTTCCGGCGCCGGGCCCTGGCTGCCAACTCCTTCCGGGATGGTTTTTCTTGGGAAGGAGTATCTATATCAAGAAAGAAAAAGAATATTGTTGTAACCACTACTCTTAGCAAAACAGTAACACAAAATTAATTCAACACATAGTAGCACAGTAGCACTAGCAAGAAGCACAGTACATAACATTTGTGGTAATAATCTATCTATCCTCCCACTTCCTCGGCCTCTAACATTTGTGGGAGTTTCAGGCATTATACTAGCACTATGGACTCCAGTACACAGTACACCAGTCTTCTTCTTATCTCTAGTTTCACGAAATTACATAACCTGGTTGCATGCCAGCTCAGTCAGCTATGCTTGCACCCAAGACAAACATACGAGTCATGACGCAGACTCACGTTAGTTTTATTTACTACTGTCTGCAGGTGGGGAAGCTCGTATTTTTCTATTACGGGTGGCACTGGCCATACTCTCTCTGTTACATGAAGGGCAATTGCTCAATTTCACTTTCACAGTGCCCTGGCTACTACAAAAAGGCAGATTATATATCTGATCCAATGATCATTGCTTATATATGGGGGGACGACATAAGGTCAGTAGCGGTCGGTGGTGGGAGTGCTGCCGGGCGGTGACGTGGGGAGTGGCAGGGTGGGGGGTAGTAAACTATGGATTACGGCCAATTACAGGTAAGTAAACATATAAATAAATAAAACTAATTTCGTTGCGCGCACTGCATCGCATTTGGCGGTGCAGTGCGCACAATGAAATTTGCTTTATTTATTTTTATGTTTACAGTAAAGTTACCTGTATTTGGCCGCGTAATCCATTGTTTACTACCCCCTACCCTGCCCCTCCCCAAATCAGCGCCCGGCAGCACTCCCACCACCGACCGCTACTGCATAAGGTACTTTGTTTTGATTGACTGTGTAACCAACAGATAGGCCACCCTTTGCAGGCTGGCTGACACATTCGAAAATAAATTAACATAGGTAGGGAGTGGTCCTCGGAGTCGAAGGAAGGCGCTTGATAACTAACTATACACAATATATATGATGTGCTTGCAAACTATTGTGAGTCAACTGTTTTCTGAAAATACAACTTGTATTCCCCTCGGCTTTGCTACTCTGGCGCGGTTTCTTTTACATCCCCTTCAAACTAAGACTCTGCATCCCGTGACAGTCTCCACCTATGCTGTCTATGATGAATACATACAGGCATCCATCCATTCTAAGTAAATGTCTATCATTCTTCTTAATCTCTCCACAAACCTTACTTTGTTTCACCAACAACCACCCATGCGTCCACTCCTTCCTTGCTTGCCTTGGCTTTGAGTTTCACCCAAACACCGCTGATGATTCTTGCTATCCACAGTATCCACCCATACTGTGTCGCCCACCCAGGCAGGCATCCATTCTTCTTTCAGCTCCGCTCCGCCGACCTCTCCCTCGCCACCGTCCCTCGCATTCGAAGAACAACCACCGGCGGCAGATCCTTCTCACACCTCGCCGCCAAGACCTGGAACACCCTTCCACTAAGCCTACGACAGACCCAAGACCTGCTGACCTTCAGGAGGCTACTCAAGACCTGGCTGTTCGACCAGTAGCAGCACTCCCCCCTTTTCTCTCCCCAGCGCCTTGAGACCCTCGCGGGTAAGTAGTGCGCTCTACAAATTCTGTGATTGATTGATTCCACCCATCCTTCAACAACACATGCATCTGATTCCTATCAGCCACCTATCCATGCTTCCAACGTATCCTTCTCTGCCAGTCATATTAAATCTCGCCCGTCCTTCCTCCTTCCACCCTTCTTTCCCTTTTTGTTCAACACATCCATCAAAGTCATCTGATCTGACTTTTAGTCTTCTCCATAAAACTTTCACAGCTGAGTTGGAGTCAGATAGAAGAGGCCATTGGTTACTCAACTCACGCTGCTAATGCATTGCTAATGCTAAGTAAAGGGTGTCTTCTTCAACCGTTGTATAATCTTCACTACAACTTCATACCTAATAAGTCTCAACAACAGTACAGTGAGTGAAATGAACACCCTTCCAGCTAGTGCAATGTCAATAAGTAATTAATATAACTTACCACCGCCCGCCACTGCTGCTGGCTCACCCCCTGTAGCTCCTGCAGGTGCCACATCTCCTGCCCCCTCCGGAATGGTCGCATCGCCGCTGGCCCCGCCGGCACTGGTGGTCGCTAGTACGCCTAGAAAAAAACATGACACATTTTTAGATGCCTGTACACCTCCCCCTATTTATTCGTTTTCACTAGCAAGATTGAAAAAAAAGTTAATACATACATATACAACATACATCACTAGTCCAAATCGGGTACTAGAGTAGAGTCAGTAGACACTAGTAGTGTTATGGTCCCTAGGGTCATTATTATAGTATACTCTACTCTTTGCAAAGTTAGCCTGAGCCATGCAACCATTTTTCGCTTCATGTCTTTTGCGCATGTTACCTCGCAGCTTGTTGTGCAGTAACAGTAAGACGCCTTTTTGAGCCCACATGAGCTCATACAGCTACTGTCTGAGCATTGCGTACAAGAGGTCGAAAAACAAGCCACTTTGTTATGGAGTTCGGTTAGTCCGTATTGCTTAGCCATAAGTAACATGGTACACTTTTTGGCATGACTGAGAAATGCTTGCATTATACTA
This sequence comes from Calotriton arnoldi, assembly GCA_963921515.1. Lineage (NCBI taxonomy): Eukaryota > Metazoa > Chordata > Amphibia > Caudata > Salamandridae > Calotriton > Calotriton arnoldi. The sequence goes on from CAWUFW010000091.1 coordinate 1,531,410, forward strand.
TCTAACGCGCACCATTTTTCTCATAACAGGCAGAAGATTCCCTTCTACGAACCAGAGATTTGCAGAGCTTATGAATGATGCATGTAACCAGTACTTCTATGTTCTACGGTGAGGGGTCTCCCAGAATTCGCACAGATCTTTTGTCTTCTATCATGCACTTGTAACAATGTCTATTGTTTTAATCTTATGCATTTTGCTGTTGGAGCTGGCTGTAGTACACTGAATTTTATAGAACAACATAAAGAGCTTGTTAGTTGAAAATAAACCTTTTGAACTTACACATAGACTCTGTGGTATTTGGTGTGGTGGTGGTGGTGGACTTACATGAGTGAGTGAGCGAAAGGGTGTTATGTTCTGGGTTGTGTAATCATTAGGTATCTTCGGGTGGGGGTTCGGGGACCTAATGAGACACTATAGCTAGTCTTTCAGGGGATTGTGGGTTCACTTCTGACTGAGGTGTGAGGAAGGTCCAACCTCCCATCACCAACATCCTATTTTCTTGTGCATAGTTCTGTATGTGGCTGTGCAGAATCCCCACATCAGTAGTAGTATGTACTATATCCTATCAAAAATATTCAAATATCTGGTTGTGCATTTTGTTTGTGGTAATTGTCAAAGCCTCAAGATTAAGAAGACTAGAAGAGGACAACCCAAAGGACTGGACTCAGTGGCTAGAGCTATTGGTCAATCTGAGTTTTATTCAAAACCGTAAAATAAAGAGTGGCAAACTGGGCAAGCTTAGCTACAGACAGACTAATAGTAGTAGTACAGAGAGTCATAGCAGAGGCAGTTAGAACTTTGAGGCAGGGATAACCAGAATTTAGAAACAGATAGTCAAGTCAAGATCAAAGAAGCTTTTGTAAAAAATAGAATTAGGAAGTGGAACCAGAATTAATAGTTCGGAAAAAATAAGGTGCAGTAAAAGTTAGGGAAATATAATTGTTAATATTAACCACTGGAGGACTTACTGGGGCCAGCAGCAGGGCCCTCGGTAGAGGAGCGGTCCTCTGGTGGTTGTCCCGCCGACTCGGACCCCGTCTTCTTGCCCCTGGGTGCTGCAGATCAGTGATCATGTAAGATATAATAAAGAAAGAGACAAACATTAATGATTGCTGTGAAACAAATAAATTATCTAAAAAAACGCTCAAAAAACGTTTTAGGAAACAATAATTGCAATAAAATTGACCTATCTAATCCGATCGACTACTGGCTTGCGGGATTCACGGACCGTCTACTTATTTATGAACACTAATCCAGTGTTCCATTCTGATTGATTCGAATCCAGAACACTAACTAAGCCTAAGTACCACCTGACCTAGCCCACCTATTCCAGACGGGCCAATTGTTCACTAAGTCTGCATTTCCATTTTTTTAGCCCTCAAAAATGCATAGATGAGATGGAGGACACATGCATAAATTTGTGCAAACACCAAATTGTTGGTTGGTTGCGTCTGATGTTCTGCTACTGACTGACACTGCTAAGCCTACCACTCACTAAACAAACTACAAAAGGTTCTACTAAGGACTGGGGTAAGCAGCACTCAGTGACAGAGGATGCGTCACGCAGACCGCTAAAAAATTATCAACTAATGCTAACTAAACCTAGTATCAATCCATCCACCACTATTTGACAGGAGGACAAAGGAAGGACTAGAGTCTCTAGCAATAGCATTACCTAACTTAAGTTCTCTAAAGTAAACTCTTACATAATAATAAGGCCAAGCGAGCGTAAAGTTGCAAACAAGTAAGAGTAGCGCCGAGCACCTGTGTCCTACAATCACAGAAGATTTTGAAACGTAATTTACCTGCAATGTAAGCAGCAGTATTCTTGTTATTCGTAAAAAAATTATACATAATACTTATACTACTATATATATTAGCTACTCACCAAGCCCCACGACCTCGACACCTAGCAGGTCCAACAGGTCCTGCTCCCGGTCCAGGATGTCTGACCACCGATGGGCCAGCTGGTTATGGGTGCGCCGGACCCCTGAGCAGCGAAACACTGCCCGGAGCACCTTCGCCCACCGGCGGTGACGCTCCTGGGTAGGGTACCCGGAGCCTGGCCTGCCGCCTGCTGCCAAGGTCAAGGGGAGGTGGCGCTGCACAAAAAAAACAAGGGCGGCCACCTCCGCCTCGCTAAAAAGCTGCTGGGCTTGCACCCCTGCAGGGCGCAGTCTGCCGCAAGGCAGGCGGCTCTTGGGCGCACGCGCCTTGCCCTTGGAGCCGTTATTGCTGCTGCTACCCTTCGCCATGGTTCTGGGGTGTGTGGGAGGAGGCGGAAAAGAAAAGTTAGAAGGGAAAAATAAAGTTAGGGGAAGAAGTAGGAGCTTAAAGAAGAAAGTAATATAAAACAGTAGAAAAGTAAAAAAAACAGTAAAAAGTAGAAATAAATGCAAAATATAGTCTTAGGCACAGAGAGAGATAGATAATAAATTTAAAAAAATTGAAAAAAACAGTGTAAAAAACTAAGGATTGCAAAGATTGAGGGAGGATAGAAAAGCAGGCCCAGAACCATAGCATAGAGTGAAAAACAAGATGGCCGCGCCCATCGCGACCGCGTGGGTAAGTTCGCGCGATATTTCTCCCCGAGCACGCAAAAAGCGGCGCGAACACGTACAACGCGTTCCCGAACATGAAATGCGCATCGCGAGCACGCTATACGCGACCTGGAACAGGAAATAAGGCACCGCGAACGGGCGGGACAAGTGAAAAACAAGATGGCCGCGCCCATAGTCGACCGCATGGGTAAGTTCGCGAGATACTATCCCCCGAGCACGCAAACAGCGTCCCGAACACGCACAACGCGTTCCCAAAGAAGAAAAACGCATCGCGAACGGGCGCGACAAGCAACTACGCACGCTCGCATAGCTCGCGTAACGCTTTAACGTCTTCGCGTAGCGCGACTACGCGAACTATGCCCAGGGTTAACTATAACACCTGCCCCCGCTGTGCACAGTGTTGCTATCAATGATTTAATTTCAGATGTCCTTAGGGTCGTTATCAATACAGTCATTGAACATCTTATGAGGGATGTAATATGCAACGGTGTAAGCAGTGTATGGTGAGGTCAGGTCTTCAGGGTCCCAGGTAAGAGGTTCCCAGGACACCTTCTAATCTGAACCACATCTGGGTAATAGGGGCTTCTTTAACTTTGGGGAGGGTGCCCTACTCACGTCCCTTTACCAATTTAAAAAAAATTATAATTCCGACAACCATCTGGGCCCTAGGCTGGGGGGGGGTGATTTAGTTGAAAAAGTGCAGGAGCGCCCTTTTTAGGTCTCGCCTACGCAGCGCGCAGGTGCTGCTTAGGAGGGCCTTTAGCTGTCGCTCTGCTCTTTTTCAAGCACACACGCGTGCTTTTGGCGGCATCCACCTTGCGGGAGCGAGCAGGGGCGCCACAAGCACGAGTGCAGTGCTTGAAAATGAGCAGACTGCGCGCGCATGCACGCACTACTCCCGGGCTTGTTCCTTCCATGCAGTTACCAGCAACATGAGCGTGCCTGCGCGCACCACTCCCTGCCGGGCTTGTCCTTTCTTGCGGCTGTCTTCTACTTTCTCTTTCCCTCTGTATCTCCCCGTCTCTCTTTCCATATATTTCTTTCCTCCAAGTGTTCACACTTTTTCTCTCCCCCCTCTTCCAATCCTTTCCTCTCTCTCCGCACGCTCGCTCTATTTCTATTACTTCTTTTTTTAGGACTTCATCCTTGCCTATGCCACTTCACAGGCCCCTGTGCAACGGGAAGAGGTAAAGCAGGGTCGCCTCGGATAGTTGCTAGGGTTTGGTAAAGAAGCACGTCACGTTTCTGTGAGTAGCTTCAACAACTCCCAAACTTTTTTTACCATTTAAAAAAATATATTTTGAGCGACTGGCGAGCAGAATAGAGGAAATGGCTCTGATTTTGATGAAAAGACTACTGCGACATGTTCGACTATTTCCAAATTAAATCATGATATTGCCAAACAGCTTATCACCAGCGTCGCACCCCAGATTTCCATTGGGGAAAACGCCTGAATATATATTTTTCTTCCGTGAAAACTCTTGTATTTTAGAGAACTGATGACATCCTTTTTTTCCGACGTCCCGTTACTCCCTTGTAGCAGTTGCCAATGTCGTCCTACAACAAACACACACTATAAATCGTAACCTTTGAAGTGCCGGTGGTCCTGCTAAGCACGGAGCTCAACAGAAGGACACTGTCGTACAGGGCAAAGTTCATGATGTATACGCGGTTTATTTGCAGTCAATCTTATTTTCAACAGCAGAATGTAATATAAAAGCGCAGTCAGTGGCAGTGCAGGAAAAACAAACTACAGCAGGACACGTTGACAACAAAGCATTCGTCCCGACATGCAATAGTAGCAGGCAAGCCACCCCATTTTTAAAGAAATAGGATTTCTTCGCTTAGCTCTTAAACACGTCAGAATAGCTTGATCATATTTTGAGATCTGAGCAAACATCTATGTATATCAATTAAACGACCTCGGCGATGTGAAAATAATCACATAGAGCCGAGCACCATTTCTTCAAGCCAGGGGTGGTGGGGGAGTCCTCACTCCAGAAGCATTTCTAAATAAATCAGACTGGCGTGTTAGGGGCTCTTTTCAAGAAGATTTAGGGGGTTCCCGTCCATTGAAGAATGCCATTTGACCACCCTGACTCAGTCGAGGTCAGAAGACGGATGCCTTCCTGCTAACCTACATTCCATATGGCATTTCCAGCACCCTGTGACGCGAGGTTAGATATATTGTTGACAGAAACGTGGCATTCTGTCTAATCACAGGATGCTCGGATGACACGCTTAAGGTACATGCAGCCGGTGTTTGTGGAGTTAGAGCTTTGAGTGATACAGGATATCACAAAGTGGGTTGCTATGAGACACATTTAGTTATCTTTCTCGACATATGTTATCTTTACAAAAACAATGAACAAATGCTTGAGTCCTTGTGCAAACTGCTGATCAGCGTTTTTACGCCAATTTTGTTTAGAAATATCAAAAGGGCAAATCAGGTGAAATAACAGGTATACACGAGCAAAGTAGGCTGAATCATTTACAAAATAATTAGACAAAGTGAACAAAATATGAGTATAAATATCTCTCTCTCTAAATCTCTCTCTCTCTCTCTAAATCTCTCTCTCTAAATCTCACTCTCTAAATCTCTCTCTAAATATCTCTCTCTCTAAATCTCTCTCTAAATCTCTCTCTCTAAATCTCTCTCTCTCTAAATCTCTCTCTCTCTAAATCTCTCACTCTCTCTAAATCTCTCTCTAAATCTCTCTCTCTCTCTCTAAATCTCTCTCTCTCTAAATCTCTCTCTCGCTCTAAATCTCTCTCTCTCTCTAAATCTCTCTCTCTCTCTAAATCTTTCTCTCTCTCACTCTGGTCGGTTGACATCCTAGCTGTCTATTTGGGAGTAGGACGTAGCTGATACTCAGCAGTTACTATATAAACAAGCATTGGCATAGCCAATAGGTCTCGCTTTTGGGACCTTATAAGTATTTAGTTATGCAGCACAATATCCTTGGTGCAACAACATCAACCGTTGCATGGCTAAACACTTATAAGGTCCCCAAGGCGAGACCTATTGACTATGCCAATGCTTGTTAATTTTTGCTGCAAACCTGTCAAAAGAAAATTGCGTAGTATATATCAAGAGAGTAAGGTAAGAGGTTAGGGTTGAGGAGAAAATGCCCTTATGCTGCAAATTGATCGAACTTAAACTATTTTAAACGTGGGCCCTACAGTGTCCACCACTGAATTTAAACTGTCAAAAATTTTGAACACTACAACTAGATCAAGCTCAGCCACCGCAATCCTTTACCTTCAATCCATCTGGAATATTCTCCAAAATGAAATCTGCAATATTCCACTCAGAAACATTAGCCACGGCAGCACATGGTGTAATAAACGGGTTACTGCCTCCAGAGAGCAGCGCTACCTGGGTATGCGAGGAGCACCGCCGTGCACTGAGCCGCCAGAGTGGGAGGCGCATTACAGCGCGAGAGCATCCGAGGCTCAGCTGCTGCAGCTTCACTGTAATTGCTATTCTCATGTGACTCGCTTTCCTGAGTGAACTACAAAGATTGAACTGCCGGGGCTGCTGCGGTGGGAGCACGGCATCTCTCTCGCCATCACTAGAACCAGTGCACACCTCTGCTGCTGGCCCTTCGGTCCACCCCGACCCGCTGCCTTCCTTCCAGCCTTCGGGGCCACTGAAAGCCCTGCGTCGCCAGCCTTCGCTATGTCAACAACCCCTCTTCAGTGGGCGGCGCGCTGCGTTGTTTAATTTTTCACGAGCGGCGCAGTTTAGTGCCGTCCCCTCTCCTCAGGTCTGGGGCTGTGCGATGCTAATAAGCGGGGAGATGTTTTGCAGCAGCCGGGAGCGCACGTGCACGCCGCCCGCGCGAGCAGCTGATGTCACCGGGACTGTGCGCTTGTTTACTGTAATGCTGCACTCCGTGTCTACCTTCTGATTCACTGCTGGCGGGATACGGCTCGGGCTTGGAATGAACGCGGGTCCGCGGAAGGGAGAGACGAGGTCCGCTTCACTGTGGAGGAATCCAGGTAGCTGGACAGCCGGAGGGAGTGCTTGTGCTGACCAACAGTAGGTAAGTAGTGCACTGCAACCCGGCTGCACCCAAGCACCTGCATGGTGTGAACAAAGGATGTTTGTTTTTCTTTCTGCATGAAGTATTGAGCGCTCCCCTATTGGCCCTTTAAGGCACAGGACCAATACACGACTCTTAAGGAGACCCTACTGGCCCCAGAATGTTGTTTTCTTCAGTGCATGTTATGTGCCTGTTTACTTTGTGCTGTGTCTGAATAGGCCAAGCAGTACAGCCTACTGGCAAGAAAATGCACATGCAAGGATTGCCTTGAAGGAAGGTGTTGGCAGCTGGTTGCGTATTGTGCATCTTTATCAGCAGTGGCAGGTATTAGCATTGCATCACTGTGTGCAGGCAGCGCTCCGCGGCGTTGCTTGCTATTGGAGAACAGTCACAGGAGTTCTGCGTCTCCGGACACTCTCATTGTGCGTGCACTGCTCTGTGGCACTGCTATTGGAGAACAGTCATGGAGTTCTGCGTCTCCGGACACTCTCATTGTGCGTGCAGCGCTCTGTGGCACTGCTATTGGAGAGCAGACACTGGAGTTCTGCGTCTCCGGACACTCTCATTGTGCGTGCAGCGCTCTGTGGCACTGCTATTGGAGAACAGTCACAGGAGTTCTGCGTCTCCGGACACTCTCATTGTGCGTGCACTGCTCTGTGGCACTGCTATTGGAGAACAGTCATGGAGTTCTGCGTCTCCTGACACTCATTGTGCGTGCAGTGCTCTGTGGCACTGCTGTGGGAGAACAGTCACTGGAGTTCTGCGTCTCCTGACACACTCGTTGTGCGTGCACTGCTCTGTGGCACTGCTATGGGAGAACAGTCACTGGAGTTCTGCGTCTCCGGACACTCTCGTTGTGCGTGCACTGCTCTGTGGCACTGCTATGGGAGAACAGTCACTGGAGTTCTGCGTCTCCTGACACTCTCGTTGTGCGCGCACTGCTCTGTGGCACTGCTATGGGAGAACAGTCACTGGAGTTCTGCGTCTCCTGACACTCTCGTTGTGCGTGCAGTGCTCTGTGGCACTGCAGTGGGAGAACAGTCACTGGAGTTCTGCGTCTCCTGACACTCTCATTGTGCGTGCACTGCTCTGTTGCACGGAGTTCTGCATCTCCTGACACTCTCATTGTGCGTGCACTGCTCTGTTGCACGGAGTTCTTCGTCTCCGGACACTCTCGTTGTGTTGGGAGCGCTTTGTAACGATGCTCTGGGAGAGCAGTCACTGGAGTTCTTCGTCTCCGGACACTCTCATTGTGCAGGCAGCGCTCTGTAGCGCTGCTGCGGGATAAGAGTCACTGGGGTTCTGCTTCTCATCACACTTTCCACAGTGCCAGGCGGCGGCTGTCTCGTGCCACGCATTGTTTTGGTTGTATGTGGTACCCTGCCTGCCTCTTGTGCGAGATGCTCAAACGCAGACTACGTTAACCCTGCTGTACTCGACAAACCCATCAAGCACAGCAATCAATTTAGAGATATTTCAAAGAAATGTTGAACACTGTGCATAATTCATCTCCTTTAAATTTGTTAATGGGTTGCTGTTGAAAGTTGCTCCAGTTCTTATAGTGGCATTGGGTTACAGTGCCTGTATGTTGTTATTGTGTGTGTGATTCCTAATGCATCCTTTACTGTAAGATTATAATCTCCCAGGGTTAAACACAAGAAAACTATTTATTATGAGTCTTGGACAGTTTTCTAGACTTCTGGCAGGAGTTAATATAATATATTTTGCTTTTCTATGTTTTGTTAAATGCATTTGTATAACGCATGTCTACCATCGGATTGTTCCTTAGCACTTTCTGAATCAGGCTGCCCTTCCCAGTTCTGGGATACTCGTTGATCCACAGATGTTGCTATTACACAGTTTAATGATTCCGACCATGGAAGGATGTAAGGCTTAGTTGGCCGTGCTGGTAATCAAATGTGTGAAATGACGATCATTAAATGTCCGCAGCTAGCACTTAACACACTGAGCTACTGTGCTTGGTAGCAGTGTCACCTACTAGGTCACTAATCAGACATAGGAATGTGTTGGCAAGCACCAGGGAGTTGCTAAATGTTTTGTCTTTTGCTATCCTGTAGCAGCTGAGCATACACACGCCGTATAGCATTTCTTTCTTTCTGATCCCAGTAACTTGGTTTGTGTGAACACCTTAACGGTGAAAACACTGTGCTAACAGGGTGGCCTTTTTACATTTCTTTTCAGGTTACTCATGAGTTGGAATGAGCAATAGATTTATGTTTTCAAGTTTACATGGTATTTAGATACCTAGATTTATATTTTATTTCAAGCGTGAACGTTTCATATGGCACATGTATCTTTTAAAAATGCCTATCGTTGGTGATACGCAACTTTGAGAACTCAATCACCTCGAGGCTGAACAGAATGGTCCAGCTGTTATAGTGCCTATTCATGTTTCTAAGCGCCCCTAATTTGAGAAAATAGGGGAATTGAGGCACAGGAAGATAAAGTGGCGTTCACAGTATCAAACACCTTTTATCGCTGAAGTACCAAAGCACGGACTGTAACAGGAGTTCATTGGCGTTGCTAAGGCGGTGGAGGGGAGGGGGGGCAGGGCTGGTGGGATAGGCGCTCCACGTTGTAAATGTCCTGTTTACCCCTGTTTGTGCCCCGCCACAGAGAAAACAGACACTGCACTCTCGGCCTGGGAAGAGCGATGTTGTTCCTGTTTCCATTTCTCGTTTTCTTACTCTTGCACGCCCAAAGAATATTTGCTTTTTGCAGGATGGTGTGTTTTTGTAGTTTTTCATGGGACCAATTACTTATTTATAGTGCGTAGTGTGAAAAGAGTCGCTCCTTTGTAGCTGTGTGAGTTCAAGTTGTGGGTGGGCCCCGATGGACAGCTGTGGTGTTCAGGCTGAACAGAGTGTGAATTTCTCACAGTGCCTGTACATTGGTCATAAAGGTGTTCAGGATACATGCTCATCCACTCCTCGGCCTCTCTGCTGAGCACACAATGCAGTGCTCAGGTGTGCCAATTGTGATTATATGCACAAGTGTGTGAAGGAGGAACACAGCGGTCTTCTGTCAAAATATTGACCGAAGAACGAAACTTTAAGAATATGCAGTGTGTACCGGTGAGTGGGTGTGTTGTGTGTGTTGTGTGTGGGGATTGGTGAAGTGTAGGAGACGCAAGGACGTATGTGCAAGAGAAAGTGGAAAGAGGGTGCTGAAGAGGAAAGCGATGGAATGTGAGATGTGCAGATTGAGTGCTTCAGAAAGATATGAGGAGGAAGCGTTAACACATAGGGGCCGATTCCGATGTCGGACGGACTCAGGTCCGTCCGACATCGTCCAGGAGCCATAACCGACCGACCTGCTGTCGTCGGTTACGGCCCTGCAAGTACGATGCGACCGAACCCTGTTCGGTCGCACTTCGTATACTGCACAATGGGAGCATGCATTCCGAACGGAATGCATGCTTGCATTGTGAAAAGCAGGAGTGCAGTTCATCCCTGCACCCTGTGGCCGGCACCCCAAGGTGCCTGCCACCGGGTGCAGGGATCAACAGAGGGGCACCATAGGTGCCTCCAGGCCGCCATCCGGCGGCCTCGCACCCATGGGGGCCCTTCTAGGGGCCCCCAAAGACAGTTACCGACTGCCTTTTCGTGCCGGAAAGACCGGCACGAAAAGGCAGTGGCTCTGCCATCGTACTCCCTCGGTCGTGAAGAGGCGGCGGGGAGTACTGAAAGATTTCCGGACGGCGGATGGGCTCTCCGAGCCCGTCGTAAGCCATCCGGTAATCCGAGTCGGATTCCTTTCCGACCGAGCCCATCGGAATGGCTCGGTCAGAAAGGAATCCGGCCGGCACGTTCCAATTCGGTCGGAAGGGCTCCGACCATCGTTCGGTGCCCTTCCGGCCGAAATCGGAATTGGCCCCATAGTCTGGAGCAGAGTGTGGTGTGAAGAGGAGAATGGGAGTGTATGAGACACCTGTACATCTTGCCCCTTCCACAGATATTAGTAGTCTTTAATTTAGACTGCTAAATAGTTGAAATTATTGTGTGTGTGTGTGTGTGTATATAAATATATATGTATGTGTGTGTATATGTGTATATATATATATATATATATATATCACGTGCATAATCTTCATGATCGCCTGCTGTAGGTGGTCCTGCCAGTGTTATCGGTGGTCCCTGTGTGCCCCCCTAAAAATCCCGCCTAGAGATTCCACTGATGGAGTCGCCTGGGTTCAGGGTTTTGGCCACTGTATCACTTCCTCTGCTAAAACACCATGGTACTGTACTTGATGATAAATTGTTATGTAATCTTATGCTATTCTATGTTCACAAAGATTTGTATACTACATGTTTACTCTAGTGTTATGCTCCGTATGTTCACTGTTTGTAGGTTCCTTCAGGGCAGCTTTTCACTTTGTGACCTATCCCTCTCTGTGACACCCACTGCTTTTGCTTACTTTGCGAGGCTCTGCTATGCGATTCCTCTATATGAGAAAACAAAAACATCACCTGTACTAGTTTTCTTTGTGATCGTGAAGTCTTACTCTGACAAATGGCTGACTTGGGGTACTCATTTTCCATGTTATCTCGGTAGGCAGGAATAAAAATAGGATATCTTTAGGATTCTCCTGGCGCCTCAGCTGCCCGCATAGGTGGCAGTGCTGAGGAAGGGATATTGGCACCCAGGCATTTGGCTTTGACAGAGGTATAATCTTCAGAGATTGCATTCAGGTGCTGTAAGAAGACACTGCACCCTCTCCTTACATCAGCACCTGATGCTGCTGATTTATGGATATATTCTAAAGAAGCCATTGATGTGCTTTGCGGGGCAAGTGTTTCTGGTGTTGTGGCCAAGAATTGTCGTGGCTTCAAGACTCGGTTCCCTAATTTGCTAACAGTTGGGGCGACTTCTTCACATGCTGTGTGTCTCAGCTTCGTATACTCTGTGATTGAGTCTGCATCCCTCCGACATGAATACAATGTCAACTTATGAGTACATGCGCCTGGTTGCAGTTTTCCACAATATAATTTATTTAGTAGCCAAAAGCCACAGTCACTGATTTAGAAACAACCAACCTGTTGTTGGACACGTCACATGGTACAACTCTTACTGTGACTAGCAGGAGCAAAACTGTTACACAAGGCTGGAGACATCAATGTGTGGGAAATGGTGGAGAACGTAACCTTCCCTCAAAATTTGGGGTTTTATCTAATGAGGATTGCTTCGAGTCAATGAGGTGAAGTACGACCATCGACTTGTGGTGGTTGGGTCTTGTGGTGGTGGGGTCAGTTCAAACTTATAAAACAACACTTTAGCAATTCTTGGTTAATGCTGAATTGAACCCTGTCAGGATAATCTTGATTATCAGATTACTGTTGACTTCTCTCACTTAATCATATTCTCAATTTCCATAGGCGGGATGGAGGTCTACAAATCGCTTTGTTTAATAAGTTCTGTAGCTGGGCGCTGGTACACATATCCTATATAGGCATGGCACCAGAATATCGGAATATCTTGTGATAGTAATATGGTGTCCTAAATATAGTCTATAAAAATATCACACCAGTGAATTTAATACAAGAAAAGTTACACCCAGTAGAGCAGTGGCGGCCGGAACGGATTCGGGGGTGGCAGGGCGGGGGGGTGTAAAAAGAGAAAAATAAACTTACCTTATTGCCGCATCTCTCCTCCACGTTGGGTCGGAGCAGGAAGTACCCAGTCTTCCCTAAGCCAATCACAAAGTTGCAATGCAGCGTTGTGTTCAGGGCCGGACTGGGAACAGAAACCGGCCCTGGCAAACTGCTCAGCCGGCCCCCCCTGGAGTGAGGGGGAGTGCAGCCGATCAGTTTGCGAGGGCCGGTTTCGGCCAATTTTTGTTACAGGGGGCAGTTCGCCCCTAGAGCAACAATTGCTCTTTTGTGTGATTTCAATCAATCGCAAGTGAATTTATGAAAATTCTGCTGGTTTGGGGAGTGGGAATATGGCCTGAACTCTTTACGTTTTTAGAAAATACATTTATCTGCACCGGAGTGGGACTGTGAAGGTGCAGAGCTTATGAAGGGACGTCACAGGAAGCCCACTCGCAAGCATGAGGTATCTGTCCTTTGATCCTATTTTATGCACCACCCTGCTCATGCCTCTTCTGTTGACCTGACTGTGCACTGATGCTTACTCCCATCTCTGCGGCGTGAACTTTGGGTTAGTAGCAGCTGTGAAGTGCAGTCATGTGCCTGTTACCGCCGTACACCCGGACCCCCTCTCCTCGCTCGTGGGCACCAACCTTCACTGCTGCCTGCTCACCTGGGCTCGTGGACGTAGGGTTGTGAAAAATAACTTTTTTTGTGAAATTGCACGAAAGTCCATAATAATGTTGTGATGTTTTGCTTTATATGGTTTATATGTATGTAACATGACTTTTTTCCATGCAGGCATGTACTTCCTATGAAAAGGTCTTGCTGGCCACCGACAGGAGACTGGTTCGAGCGGAAAATGCCTCTTCGTTGACATTTTCTGAGTGAATGAGCCTCCTACGTGGAAAAAAATGACGTGAAATTTTATAAAGTGAAATTTTAATTTCACATAACGCAAAATTAGGCGAATATTGTCTGCATAATAACATTTTTGCCCAGGCCTTACTAATCCTGAGGACCAATGAAATTAGAAAGCCACAGTCTTCTGCCGTCACCGGTGTCTCAGTTTACATGCACTATTTGGAATTGTGTTGTAGAACCGGTGAAAAACTGTGTTTTGTCTGGAGTGATTATACAACAGTAGAAAATAATCTTCAGAGACTGCTACCTGCCCACAGCCCAGGACAACACTCAGCAGTTGATCAGTTATGAAAGATGCACTCTAAGGAAAGCCTAACCCCTCCATTTAATAGGGATGCTCAGGAGGTGGCCTTTGTGGTCCCGTCCACTGGCACATTATATGTTCAGGGCCTTCCCTGGTTCTTTAACTCTTATCCATTAGTTGATGGAGACTACATCTCATTACTCAGTGTTGCTACTCAGGGCCACAACTAGACATTTGGGGGGCGGGGGCAGATTTACCACTGGAGGCAGAGAAAAATTCAAAGTCTGACTTAAAATTACTCCTGGAGAATCCCTTCTCAATTGTGGTACAATACATAACCTGAGGAGTAATTTCTCAGGACAATGTGTGGCGAATAGTACATTTAAAGCACATTGGCGTGTAACATTGGTATCAACATTACAGCACTTAACAACCGTTACAGGATGTGTGGGGTTTCTCATTTAAGACATTTTAGCAGAACGAATGGTAAACATTATATTTTAATACACTTCAGTGCAGTATACCTAGTATTCTGGCATGTACTGTTTTTTTTGTCTCTATTTCCCTGGACAGCTAGTGACAAATGATGCTCCGGAAAACGCCCTGAGGCAGATGCATTGATATTAACCGAACTGTCCTTTAAAATACTTTTATAAGTTATTTGGGCTTCCTCGCCTTCCCCTTTCCCCTGGGCGTTTTGGAAAACTGCTGCAAATGGTGCAGTTTAAGCTAATATCTTTAGTTATTTTTCTGTTAAATAACGAAAATAATTGACTAATAGGGCATCCTGTCACTAAGGGATTTCCAAAGGAGAGGTGCTGAATGTACTAATGTGGGAAAATGGCAGTTTTCATTTTTTTCCAGGAGATTGGAGTTACGCCGTTGCTTAAGAGAGTGAGGTTTCCAGTCCTGCACAGCTGGAAAGCAGAAAGATCTGCCTCCAAGATCTGCTCTCTAAATGTTAGGACAGCTCGAGTGCTTGGTTGTCACAGAGTGTATGATTCTGGAATGAACATAAGGACAATTACAGTGCTGAAGAGAGAGAGGACATTTTTATGCAGTGCACAATGGTAAATGAACAATTTAGCAGATAGATCATTTGACAACAGGAAACCATAAAACAGCTTAAATATGAAAAAAAAATGGCACAGCAATGAGGCAGCTGTAGATGAAGAGCCTAGCACTGTTCTGAATGGTTTGAAGGGTACCAAACAGAAAAGGCAAGAAACCCAGGATAGAGAACATTCGCATGATCTAGTTGTGAGATGATAATTGACTGTACAACAGTCTTACAGCGGTAAGAGGGGAGAAAAGCAATGATTTTGTGTTACATAAGGATGTACTGAACAGCGGCGTCACTAGGGTTGGTGTCACCCAGTGCGGTAACTCATGGTGTCACCCCCTCACGACTTACCCCATGACACCATCACATGGGGTGACACCTTTCCCAAATGAGACTATTTAGTAAATAGTCTCATTTGGGAAAACGATTTACCCCATGACACCATCACATGGGAGACACCTTTCCCAAATGAGACTATTTAGTAAATAGTCACATTTGGGAAAGGTGTCACCCCATGTGATGGTGTCACCCGGTGCGGTCCGCACCCCCGTAGTGACGCCACTGGTACTGAAAACACATTGACGAAACCTTATTAATCTATTCAGACAAGGAGAGAAGGTTTTTGAAAATGATTTTTTGCTGACTCCCCCAGGATGGAAAATTGGTCCAGCTCTATTGGCAAACAAAGAGCACACCACACAGTTGGTGTATGTGTATGTGTGTGTGTATGTATATGTATATATATATATATATATATATATATATATATATATATATATATATATCTCGACCTCCCTTTCCCCCGCAGACTCTTCCCGCTGTTTCTGACCCCCTTGCACTCACCTCTCCTGTCCGTGCTCTACTCTTCATGTTTCATCTTTCCCCTCCTCTTGCTGATTCTGCCCCTCTAACATCCACCGCTTCCCTCCATGCACTGCTCTTCACCACTTTTCTCGCCAAGTCTTTTACCTTGTTTCGCTTGTTCTCCTCCTTTACATCCACCCCACCCCACCCCACCCTTTCCACCCTCCCACTCTTCCAAAGAATAATAACCTTTTGTGCTGATTTTGACCCACTTGCATCCCTCTCACTTTTGTATGCTCTGCCTTTCCCATTACTTTCCAGGCTCTTCCCTTCTCTCACTGTTTCTGACCCTGCTACGTCCACATCCCCCTTTCCTCCAGCCTCCTATTCGTTCTTGTTGATTCAGCCCTTCTTACATGCACCTCTCTCCTCCATGCTGTACTCTTCACCATGGGCTCTCCCACCCACCGCTTTCTTTCACTTGTTCTATCCTGCTCCCGTCTGTTCTCTGCTCTTCTCCATTTCATCCAACGTGAGCAGTGTGCATTGTGATATGGGGCCATTCTTTCATTTGTTGTGATGCTTGCAGAGGTTGTATGACACAACCATGCATGCCTAAACCACGCGTTCCTTAACAACACGGTTGGAACAACTAATGCGTTTTAACCACGCAATCCTTTACCACGCAATTCTTTACAATGACTTGCCTTAGGGAAAGCGCTGGACTTTGGAACAGTATAATTTACTATTCCATCTCCAGTCTGCGCAACAGTAGGAAAAGCGTTGGACTTTATATTCCAACGCCGCTTTACCTAAGGCATGTTGTAACGACATGCGTGGTTAAGACGCATTCGTTGTTCCGACCGCGTTGCTAAGGCAACGCATGGTTCGGCCCTCGTTGTAATTGCTGTTTCCCACTTGCAGAATACCCTGCTTTTCTTTCATGCACGGGCAGGGCTGACTTCACACTTAAGGGCACTTTGATGTATCCACCCTATCGCTGTTATCTTGCAAATGCAGCAATTAGGCCGAGGGGTGGCAGCAGGAAAGCTGCTAAAAATATTAAAAATTAAAAACTTGTTCAGCTAAAAATGGCTTTAGGAAGGTGACACAAATCCTTACAGCGAACTGGGCTACTGGTCAGCAGCACGGATGTATGATGTAACAACGCGATCATTTAGATCGCGGTACATTACATCGCTGTTTTTACAACGCAAGTCGTTACCACGACTTGCGCTGTAGGGCGCTGGACTTAGGAATAGTATGATTTACTATTCCAACTCCAGCCTACGTACAGTAGGGAAGGTGTTGGAATAGTAAGTCACACTATTCCTTAGCCTAGAGCGCCCTCTAGTGCAAGTCGTGGTAACGACTTGCGTTGTAAAAGCAGCGATCTAAATGTACTGCGGTGTTTTGACCGCGTTGTTAAGGTCGTTTCCCCAGCAGCACAGCCCAGTCCACGGCACATGACGGGAGGGAGGGGTTAAGAGGGTCGGGTGCCTTTCAACCCATTAAATGTTGCTTGCCTTTTGCTGCAGACAATTTAGTATTTTGGTATGTCTTAACTTTTTTAACCCATTGTTCTCCTGAGGGAAATGTTTTGCCTCTGGAGAAGCAACTTCCAACACACCCTTTTTAAATATGACTTTGATCCATCCCCCATTCCACCCTAAAAGCACACTTTCTTCTTCATTGAAGGTGGCATTTCCATCTTTGTATTTTAGCATTGTCTGATGCATAAGGCCTAAAGGCTTTTGACATTACCAGGTTGTGGGAATGGCTTCAGAAGTTATCCCATGTTGGTGTGCAGCTTTCTTTTTCTATAATCATCAAAGATTAGGGCATAAAGCCCCAAAAATAATTCCAAACGTTTCACTGAAAGCTGCAGTTTAAAATATCTGACCTTCCCCCGAAGAGTCACTGCAACTAAGATTCGGCCACCTCAAGCTTATATTGTGGCAATGTTTTGCTACCTGGACTTCCAAAGTAAATCCATGTAGGCTACAAAGCATCTCTAATTTCTGTTGGATTACTATGTAACTCACTTCGTGTACATTGTGCCCATTTTGTATATATATTGTATTGATTATGCTGGACTCTCAGGACACAGTTAAATGCGTTGGGTGAGGAATATAGGGCCTATTGAGATCCGACCCAAGTTTTCTTGCATTACTATAGAGCATAGTGCACTCTGTATTCTCCGGGCATCCTTCTTAGAGGTAAGAAAGAACGTTCTGAGAGGTAATGTATGTGTCCGTCATGGGATCTCGCATGTGAAATACCTTCTTTCTTAACTGCTGGAATATTGCCAACCTCCTCAATTTCAGCAAACCACTTCAAGTCCATCAATTTCGTTTATTAGTCACATTTATGTTTCAAATTATATGGCTGCTCGGTCCAAGATACGGTTATTGGTGAAGAATGTTCTACACAGAGCAATAGCAACAACATAAAATATGTACAACAGATTATGCAAAATTATATGCACGCAATATGGAAGTCGATGTCTTGTTTAGTCCAGAGGAGACAAATAACAATTGTTTATTCGCTGTGGTGTAAACATGGGATATTATATTGACCCACTCCTTCAGAATGACCAAGGATGGACAGATACTTTTCATGCAGCAAACAGTTAACAGTAGAATGAGCCCGCCACCCTCAAAAGGTTCACGTTCGACCTGATAATTACAGTACATGTTGAAAACCTGGCTCAGAAACTGGCCCTACTGTCTCATGTTTGTACTGTAGAAAAGTCCTAGATCTCAATATTTTCTGGGAAGGTGTGTAGGAGGTGGTCAACATGGTGATGGTCTCTTTAAGCACGAATGTAGAAAGAATTCCCAAAGTAACTCAGCAGAAGGAACCTTGCCTTGGATTTGGAAAGTCAGTAGTAATTAGAAAGAAAATCTTTTTAAGAAAATGGAAAGAAAAAGCACAGTCAATACTAAAGAAGAGAAAAGGGCTGGTGACGTGTCTCTTGCCATGATTTCACTTTCATCCTGTGAGATGGCCCTGTCAAAGCTAATTTTGATCCAGTTTGGAAAAATAACTTAAGACTGGAATGACACCTAGTTTGGTCTTTTCACAATATCCACATAATTACTGGTATTTTCTCACTCTAATGCACCTAATATTCATTCTTTTGATCTTATCACCTAAATGAGATTGTCAATACCTGTCCACTACTGTTCATCTTTTGAAAATCACTTGTATTGATGTTTAAATACCATGTCCACCCAGAAAGACAAATCTAGAAAGCATCTACAAGTCTAAATTGGATTGTGAGAAGGTATCTGAGCATAAATTGCTACTGCATAGTGCAGTCTAGTTTTTGGTGTAGATTAAACACCTGTCAAATAGAGGTAGTATAACAACATTCCTATTATATAAAAAGTTGTTTCAACGTCTAATGACTGGGTGGACACATTTTTCTTTAGAATATGAGAAAACCATTTGAGAAAAGTGTGAGTTGTCTAGGCCTCGTTATTTTGCACATTGTTAGTGAATGTGGGACAGGTTTGGATAAACTGGCAGATCTTCTTCCCCATGGAAGCTGTGAGTTTCTAAATCTTTATGATTTAACAAACTTTTGTGGACCATAAATCCAAGGAAGGAGTATGTGGAAATGTCCATTCATGAACCAGTGTTGGGCGGGCTGCCTAGGAAATCTACGCATTTTATCAGCTAGAGAAGAATTTGATGTATATATTTCTTCTTCATCAGTGACCTCCAGCAAATTGATCTAAGGGTTCATAAGCAATCTATTCTGCCCTCCTAACAAAGCTAACTACTCCCTTGGGTACCGCTATTGGATCATTGAGAAAATCTGTGTTTATTTGGAGGTGCCCATAGGTCCAGGTTATTCAACACCAAAGTCATCAGCAATGGAAAGCTGAACAAATTCTACTACCTCTTTTCTGCTATGTCTCAGAATTTCAATATCATTTTTGTCTAATTCACTAAGGTAGCAGGTAACCACCTCCAGTTATGTAGGAGGAATAGCAAAACAGCTAGTGGGATCTTGATGCTCATTTTTTCATGTTTGATCCAAAGTCCTTCTTTTACCTCCAACATTCACCTAGAATCGGCCTTAAGTTTTACCACCATCAGATATCTGTGGTTGTCTTGGGCTGCTTAATAACTCCTTTTTTTTTTTTTTTTTTTGCCTGCAACTGGCTTTCATTATTCCCTTGGTACCTCATTTACCAGATAAATGAGAATAATTGTGTTAGACGTTTTTAATGATCTTTGCTGGGATCTCTGTAAGGTATGAGTGTGCTACATACAAATAAACAGAGGTACAAGGAGTGACATTAGTTTTCTTACAGGTCATTCTTTCCAACCATGAGACCTTGATTCCATCCAAACTTTGCAGACACACTATCATATTCTCTACTGCCCCGAGTAATAAATTCAGTTGTTGGTTGATGGGGATGTGAGCCTTTCGCTCCCAGCTGGATCTTCTACTGCAGCTGGCAGTGCTTTTAAACTGCAAATAATCAAAGAAAATCATAAACAATGAGACCACATGCCTCTCGCTGTAGAAGTCAACCACACTGGCATAAAATGAACATTAAACTTATTTCAGGCAGGGCACAAAGAGTCATAAGTACACAGAAATGCCCACTTCTAAAAGTGGCATTTCTAAAATAGTAATAACTAAACCGCTTTCACCAGAGCAGGATTTATTACTACTATTCCAAACATGGTTCGCTACCCCTTTCATATCAGAAATTACCACTGAACCATATATCAGGGAATTCCCAATGTAAACCTATGAGAGGACGGCCTCACAGCATTGAGAAACCAAATAGGCTGTTTGTCACTACCAGGACATGCCACACAACTAAGGCACATGCCCTACCTTTTACCTACGCAGCACCCTGCCCATAGGGCTACCTAGGGCCTACCTTAGGGGTGACATATATGTAGTAAAAGGGGAGTTTCAGATGTGGCAAACACTTTAAGTGCCACATCACTTTGGCAGTAAACTGTGCGTGCAGGCCTTGCACTGGCAGAGGCCTGAGACAGGTTTGAAAGGCTACTTCGGTGAGTGGGGCAAGCAGCGCTGCAGGCCCACTAGTAGCATTTAATTTACAGGCCCTGGGTATATGTGATACCACTTTACAAGGGACTTGCAGGTAAATTAAATATGCCAAACAGGTGTAGACCAATCTTGCCAAGTTTACAAGAGAGAGCACATGCACTTTAGCACTGATCAGCAGTGGTAAAGTGCCCAGAGTCATAAAATCAACAAAAACTGGTCAGAAATAATACAGGAAGAAGGCAAAAAGTTTGAGGGTAACCCTGCAAAAAGGGCCAGGTTCAACAGTTACACTCTTTTAAATATGCAAGACCGTCCTGGCTCATTTTCTTTGATCTTCATGGTGGCACATTGTAAAATTATGTAGGCCTGGGCGGTGAACTCCGCTCCGCTCGCGGAGTTTGCGGAGTTTTCCGCACTCTGCAAAGCTCGCAGAGTTCCTAAAAACTCCGCTTCGCGCAGCAGAGCAGAGTTTTTTTCCTCGCTCGCGTTCACCAACGTCAAGTTGGCGAGCGCGAGCGAGGAAAATCAACCTCCCGGCGAGATTTTTCTTTGTTCGTCAACATCAAGTTGGCGAGCGCGAGCGTGGAAAATCTACCTCCCGGCGAGATTTCTCAACGCAGGGGGTCAGGTTTCTCATTGCGAGTGGTCGCGTATGCTCGCGACCGCTCGCGTTGAGAAACTGCTCGTTTGCGTTGAGAAAGCTGCCGCTCGAGTAAAAATCTACTCGAGCGGCAGAAAAGGAAAGCCTGCGCTGTGCATGGTGCCGTTCGCAATGATTGCACAGTGCGGACAAGCATCCGGCACTGTGCAATCACCGCGAACAGCATTTTTCTATTGAACTCCGCCGCTCGCGGAGCTCCGCATAGTGCGACAGTTTTTTTAACACTTTGCGGAGTTTCGCGTAGCGCAACTCCGCAAACTCCTCCCAGGGTTAAAATTATGACTCCATTAAACATCTTGTTTCTTTCATTTGTTTCGTTTAATTCACTGCTAAATTGATGTGTTGAGCTAAGTTGTATTTCATTTCTACCTGCATCTTCGTTTTTCATTTTTTTTTAAATGCAGATCTACCAATAGAATATTATTATTAATATTGCTTTAATTCATAAAGTGAGTCTTTTAGATGTATTTTATATTTTGTTTTAATGTGAGTAATCGTATACCCTGAAAGTTTGATGCATGTTTTTAAACACTAACATCCATGCAATGCCCTTGTAAATAACCATAAACGCAATCAATTCCCATCTAGGTACTTTTTACGGGTCTTGTTTTAAATCTGATAGGAACAGGAGTTCCTAGTTTCACCAGAATTGCAAGTTCTGTGGTAACTCCACACACACATTTGTAAGGTGACCTTCAGGCCACCAATCTTAATCGCCTGGTAACTGACTGTAGCGGGGTGTCAGAAAGGGGTCGGAGACTGGGTTTGGGTAAGAAGGGTTTTATTGGGTGTAACACGCGTCTCTTTGTGGTCTGTCTGTAGTACGGGAGCGGGGGCTGGTCCTTCGCTTCCTGCTCCCTCGTGGAGGTCCTCCCTCTTCTTACACGCTCCAGCGCGGTCCCGTCCTCCAAGGTGGTGGGGGTGAAAAACAAACAGGATACCAAGTGTAAGTGAGGTGTACAGGTGCACTAGACTTGAAACAGGGAAGAGTGGTGATGGGATCACTCGGTGCACGATACGTCTAGCGGCGTGAGGGAAGTGCTCAGGGTGGGTATACCAGGGAACAGGGATCCCACAGGTCAGGTATCCGGTCTCTCCCTCTTTCCTAACCAGCCCGCCAAACGGTCGCGTACCTGTGTGAGCCACGCTCCTCCAGGAGCGTGGCTGGGCGAGTCACGGGGTCGTTGGCCTCCTGGCTCTCCGTCTTCACTCGTCCTCGCTGCCTCCTTCCCGGTGTTCTCTTCGGTTGCTCGCTCTCTCCTCCCGTCCACGACTTCCTCCTTGACTCCTCCGGTGATGTCACACACCGGCCTCCGTTCTCCACCCGATCTTATTGGCCAGGGTTCCTCTTCGTCATCGTAGGGGGCGTGTCCCGCCGACCAGCCTTCCCAGTTAAAGGGACGGTGTTCGTATTCTTCCTCGTCCCCTGTCCTTCGTGGGATTGCGTAACCCCACTCGTCCTGCTCCTGGTAAGGAAGAGGGGAAAGGGTGGTTTCCTCATTTCCCAGGCTCTTTGCTCGTCTAGTCCCCTTCAGATCCGAGCCCGCCCGGTCACACTGACATTTCCAGGGCAACTGGTACCAGCAGTTACCAGTTGCTTTTCCAAAGCATTGATATTGAGGACTTTTGTCTCTAAATTTAAAGGTGAATTGTAGAAGAAGAATTTAGGGTGGGCAGATTGCGTAGCAAATTGGCCAGTTACTTTACATTTTAGTATATTTAGTAAAAGGTTTTTTAAATTCCTTATATGGATCTGATTTTAGTGACAGAGCAGAGTACACCATAATTGTCATTGTAATGATAATCTATTAGGTATTTTTGCCTTCCAAATGGCCTGAATGTGAATCTGTTTATCCCATTTGTCTCTCTAAAAATTACTCATTCACTGGTGCTGTTGACGAGTAAGTAGCTTTGTTAATTCAGAAATACTTTGTCTTTAACATTCATGACTACAACTGCTGCAGAGGTGGCATTTTTAGGTCCTGACTGAGACAGTGCATTGTAGTCTCTTGCAAGACATTTTAACTGACAGTGGGCTTAGAGTCCACCCATAGCTCAGCATTGGGTGGCTTCATTGTCACTCTCATTTCCTTGCTTCTCTTTGGTCAGCAAGTGCTGGCTTCACTTCCTTTTCGTGTGTTTGTCCCTTTCCCACAGCATGTCCCACATACTTGTGTCCTTCTACTGCTCTCGCTTTCAGAGCTACTTTTTTCGTTTAGTT
The DNA here is from genome assembly GCA_963921515.1 of Calotriton arnoldi. NCBI lineage: Eukaryota > Metazoa > Chordata > Amphibia > Caudata > Salamandridae > Calotriton > Calotriton arnoldi. Next base: position 1,554,593 of record CAWUFW010000091.1, read on the forward strand.
GAAGCAATCCATAAGAGTGCATGTGTTCAGGCCATCTCCCTTTTGTGCTTCTACCCCATTCCACCCACCCATCCCTCTGTGTGTTGTTGCTTGCCCTCTAACTACATCTTGTTGCTTTCCCTCTCCATGTTGTTATTTGCCCCCTGCCACCCTTCTGCTCCTCTCTATTTTGTTGCTTGCTGTCCCTCTCCGTGTTGTTGCTTGTCCCCTCCTGTCCGTTTGCGTATTGATACTTGTCCCCTCCTGTCCATTCGTGTGTTGTTACTTGTGTCTTCTCATCCCACTCCATATTTTCACTTCCCCCCTCTTACCCTCCTCACCTGCTATGTTTTGTTGTTTGCCTCTCCCACCCTCACATCCCTCTCTATGTTGATGCTTGCCCCCTACCCCCTCCGTGTTGTTGCTTGCCATCTTCCACCCCACTGCCTCCTGTTGCTTGCCCCTCCTGATCCGCTCTGTCCTGTTGTTGCTTGCCCCCCTCACACCCTCCTTCCCCATCTTGTGTTGTTGCTTGCCCCTGCTCACCCCATTCCACGGTATTGCTTCCCCCTCCAATATTGTTTGCACCCACATCCCGCTTGTCCTTCCAGAATAAACAGGCATTGGCAAAGTCAATAGGTTTCGTCAACGTGACCTATTGGGGCTTTGTCAATGGTATTAGCCATGTTGCACAGCTAAAAAGTGCTATGATGCTGACATGCGGCGGGATGGCTGGGCATCTACTTCCTCTGTGTGGCACACCCTCCCTCCCTCAGAGATGCCTTTCGCCCGCAATTGTAAAAAAAATAGTGCAGCGACACTGCCAGCACTGTCTGTCATGGTGCTTTAAAAAAAATCTTTCAGTTATGCTGCAAAGCAGCACAACTGCTGTGCAACATGGCTAAAAACATTGACAGCCAACAGCTCACATAGGCGAGACCTATTGGCTTTGCCAATATTTATTAATCCTGGGTGTCAGTTTTATCTGACAGCTTTGTTAGGGGTACCAGCGCATGTGTGCTACTGCTTGATGTAATGCTCTACTCTTGTACTATACACACACTACACCATTTGAGGTCATATTTAACTTTGCCAAAAAGTTAGCTAATTTTGTGAAACATCATAGGCATAGTGGGTGCACCCACATCATCTGGTGATCCCTGAGGTTGGTGATGCATAGATGTGTTTTTGTGGAAAATATTTGGATTTAAAGAGTAACTAGAGTGGTAGCTTGGATGAAAAACAAACCTCTCCCAAAAAATCGGAAACCTCAACAGCTTCTTTTATTTATTTTTTAATATGTTGCTCACTGTTTTTTAAAGTCACTGTGTTAAGTCCCAAAGAATAACCCTGCCAAGGTTATTTTCAGGATGTTTATTCAGAGTAACAAGCTTCTCCACCAACCCTTCCAGGCTAATATTCGAATCTGATCTGCCAGAGAAACCTTCGCCAAGTTCCGATCCCAGGTTCCATAGAACATCAATGCATCACAGGATTACATAGTAAACATTCCATGCACAGCAAGTGGGTTGAGAAGTCCTAGCACATCTTCCCCCTTTAATCATAACAAAAATTAAATTATGAGACAATATCCATTAAATAAACAAAAAAAACAATATTGCATAAAATGAACTGTAATAGCAGCCAATTGTAATCACAAGATAAGATAAAAAAAAAACTGGAAACCATAACCCAGTTCCCACATTGCAATAAAAAAAAATGGAAAGAAAATATTGGTGCTTGCAGACTCTGGTTCGCCATACACCATGATTGGGACAATAATTGGAGTAAAACGCTTGGTTGTGATGAAATCATCTTATTGCCTCCAGATATAAATCCTGTGGGTTATGGAGGTGTGAAGATAGATGTTTTGGGTTATTCTGTGATATAAATCTGATTTGCTGATCGTGAGACCGTCGGCAAGGTGTTTGTGGGAATGAGGGGTGACAATCTCCTAGGGTGGAGACATCCGAGAGACATGGGAATAACACTCAATCCCAATACCAAATAAAAGGTTTTAGTTTTAGCTAGAGAAGAGTTACCTGAGGAAATTTTTTCAAAATTTCCTATGGTGTTCAGTAATGAGATGGGACTTCAAAGGAATTTTGAGCATAAAATTGTTTTGAAGAGTGGGGCTATACCGAGTGTGTCCAAGGTGAGGAAGGTTCCTCGTATAATGTTAGCTCCATTGGAACAGGAAATCAAAAAACTCAAGGAGAATGGTGTAATTGAAGAAATTGAGAGTTTGGCGTGGTTGGCTCCAGTGAAGTTGGGTGCCGTGCTCACCACGTCCGGTGTCGAGTCCGTGTGCACAAATTTCACGCAAGTGCAAGGTATGCCAAATGAACTTTTAATTCCATCCACGCATAGGTCCCTTTCTTTAAATGTAAAGTTAGGGTTGGTGGCAATCCTCCATCAGAGCCCAATCGTCACCAATGTTAAGTCCCAAAGAAGAAACCTGCCAAGGTTATTTTTAGGATGTTTATTCCAAGTAACCAGTTTCCCCACCAACTCTTCCAGGCAACGATCCAATCTCAACTGCCACAGAAACCTTCCCCCAAGTTCCAATCCCAGGTTCCATAGGACAGCAATGCGTCACAGGATTACATGGTAAACATTCCATGCACAGCAACTGGGTTCAGAAGTCATAGCCATAGAACACTGCTTTTTAGGTCTCACCGAGACATGCTGTATCTACAATATGGGTTTCGAGCACCACCCATCTTTTTTTATCGGTTCCTCTTACTGTCCTTCGTAAATTCCGGCTTTTGATTGGTGAAATAGCTTACTAGTCCCTCCTTTTGGACTTTTGTAACCTCCCATACAGACTGCCCATCTTACATGTGCTCTTACTCTTCATGTTATTTACAATACTTCCAGAGCACTTTTTTTTTTTTTTGGGTTGCCCTGCCTCTGCTCCTGTTAAGTGTTGTGTCTACTTCGTGTGCTCATGACTGTTTCATTTGCCATGCTTATGCTTATCCTCTGTTACTGCTTTCCCTTCCCACCCAACGTTTCAACGTGTGCTGTCCCTTTAGACCCACCCCAGGCGCCGCGCTTTAGGTTTCAGCACAGCGCCCGTTTTCATGAAATTCGGCTGCTGGGTGCTTTTAGTGCACGGCATAAAACGTTGATCTACACGGGTGCTGTGCTTCATTTTTCAGCACAGCGCCCGCTTTCATTGAATCTGGCTGTTTTGGGTGGGGGCGCACACTATTCCTTTTTTACTTCACAGTTAAACTTTTATCTACACAGGTGCTGTGCTTAATTTTTCCTCACAGTGCTCGCTTTCATGCAATGCATCCGTTTCGGGAGGCCGTGCGCTTTTCTATATCACTGCACGACGTAAAGCCGATAATTATACGCAATTCTTTCTCCTCCTGTTGTTTGTGTCTTTTGTTTATTATTGACTGTCATGTTTTTGGTTGCTAGTATAACATGTTTCTTATCTGCTTCCATAATGTAAACAGTTTTGTAAACGTAACTTTGTGCGTGTTTAAAGCAGAGAGTGCTGCTTTGGAGTTACATCATTATTCATGGTTTGATAAAATTGCTGTTACTTGAAAGAACAAGTGCAGCTGAAATCAGCATGCATGGACCATTTGCAGAGATGTTTGCTCTGAAATTCATATTGCCGTTAGAAATACATTGTTGTCGGGTGAGGAGTGAATCAAGGCTTCCAAAAATAGCAGCAGCTCTTCTATACAGGAAGCCATTCAGGGGAGAGCACTCCTGGCTCACGGAAGATCCGCGGGGCACCATAGGACCAATCGGGTGCACTACCTGCCCCCGCACAGTGCGTCATTCTGTGCAGGCTGGTACTATCATACAACTGGAAGTTTCGGCTCTCCTGCTCCCACTCCTCGCTGTACCATAACAAAGGCTTTGTGTGATTGCTGCTCAGCCACGCAGGGCATTTCTCTCCTCCTTGAGCATACAATTAATAAGGTCAAGTAGCTTGCCAGTTAGTATCTGGGGAGAGCTATTGTAAGACTTTGCTTGGCAACGTCTTCTTGGGCTATTATTGACTGTTGTGTGTTTAGTTGCCAGCATAACTGACTTAGTCCCTGCCGTATCAGCTCTTTGTATTTAAAACTCACTCAGAATATAGTTTGTGGAGAGTTTTCCATTATGTTTGGCGGCATTGTGCTTTTAATTGTTTGATGCTAAAGTTTATTTAAAAAACTACCACTGTGTGTTGTCTTTATATTTGCGTACCAATCTGTGCATTCGGGCCAAAGACACATTTTATACTGCAAGGTCACATGCTGCTTAGCTCTCGCACCATTTCTCCATTCACCTCCTACTTCTCATCCACAAACATGCAAGCCATAATGCAAAAGATGCTGCCCTTCACCACACACATGCAAGCCTATGGATGCAGTTGCTAACTAACTTTTTGGCTGATCCCCCCCACCCCAAAATGTATGTATCTATGCACTATTTCTGTAGTGAAAACCTAAAATCAGACTTCATGACCCACTGTGTAGTAATTGTATAGCTATTCAATCCCTTGCGGCACAGCACCTAGGATAATGTGCAGCATGGCTAAACACTTGTAAGGCCCCAAAGGCGAGACCTATTGGCTATGCCAATGTTTGTTGTCCTATTGTTCATGCTTCTGGGCTAGTACACAAACTGGAGCAATTCAACAATGCACCCGCTTGCACAGAGACTGGCCACAAGAACATACAAGGTTTTGTCCTACTTTCACTTTGCTTCCTTTGCACCTTTTATTTCTCCTCTCTTTATTTTACTATAAACCCTTCAAACACTGGAAACTTTACCATTATGACAGGTGGCCTCCAACCTGCTGGTGGACATTTGTGAATCATGGAGGCATTGCTGTGGCAGCTACAGTAAAAAATAAGTTGCCCTAAAACGAGCAATATTTAAACATTTTGCAGATATCGGCGTCCATTACCTTCGGTTTCACTGAAATTTTGCTGAATTATAATAAACTTACTGTAGTTTTTGGCATACAGGATGCACTGTATGTTTAGGGTTAGAATTTTCAATTGGAATGCTTGTTTGAGGGAATGCAGCATTGTACATTAACAAACCAGCATGCTGGCAATAATCCTTTATGAATAAATCCTTTAAGCCACACAGTCCTGAACTTGGATACCTACAATATTGTGGTCGTTATGGGTGTGGTTTTTATTTCTGTGGGTTGAAGTCCTAGGCATCACTGTAGCAAATGGAGATCCAGTGCTTAATTTTTTTAAAACTAAGTGTGAGGGCCCTTCTTAGGAGGCCACTGAAACCTGTAACACTTATTGCCCCTGCCAATGATGCCAATAACAGTATCAACACAACTACTAATCATCGCACTCCTACAAGTGTGGTATTTCAGACTATTTCTGACCACCCAAAGCTATAAGAATGGTGCGTAATAGTCTGAATTGTCATTTTTAATGTATATTGAATTATTAAACACTGTTGTTGGACTCATCTTAAAATTAGACAAACAGCGCCACCATGTGGTAAACTGTCATTAGTGCTGGTGTTGAGAATTAAGTGCCAGTGCCGTCCCCCAGAAACCACCGGCTCACATTAAGGACTGGAGATCTCAGGTTATTCTTTTGATTTCTGAAGTTACCCAATGGCTCGACAAAGCCCCAAGTGCAAACCATACACCCACTCCCTCTCCAATCATGTTTTTTTTTCTATCTCTTGGTGACTAATAATATTGTTAATTGAGAGTTACACATCTTGACCCAATATTGACTACTGCTTTCAGTTCAAACATTTTGGGTGTAGGTTTTAAAGGGAGGTTTTCAGACAGACCTGCTTGGATATAGAAAGTTCCACAGCGAATCTTACTGTATAAAGGTAATAAAGCATAGATTTCAAGTAGTCCTCTGTTTACACTTGAATTCTTTAGTATTTGCACTTTACTGAGGCCATTTCATGTCCTCCAATTTGTTATATTCCCACCATTTGCATTTATAGTGCATGCAGTTTCACATTTTATTCTCTAGTCTTAACTAGGCTTGAGAAGTAGCCCATCCGAAACTGTTTGCAAAACAAGCTTAAAAACCTTACTCTTTTGACTCTTGCCTAGATGTCTTTTAGAATCTTTTCTGCTAGGTTTCTTGTAGGTGATCTTTCCGCTAGCGCCGGGACACCTCCTCGGAGGTTTCTGTGCGCTTTACAAATGCATTGTAGTGTATTATATTGTATCATTAAGGTTCGTTGCACGTGCCCTCTTCTATTGTCATTCAAAATGCACCTTTTTATGCATGCCATATTCTTCTAACTACACAGTTGCCGCTTTCACTTTCTTATAAATGAACGCTTGCTGTTTACCATTTTGCAAACTGTCTGCCAATCAAAACGTGTCCTCAACAGATGTAGATTCTGAATTTGATATTTTACTCACCTGTATTTTTTTCTTGCGTTTATTGATGCCCTTTACAGATGAAGTATGTGGTCAATGTGTCCAGTCTACGTGATGTTCAGCAGGATGATGCTGATTTCGTGCTTATACAATCCATTAATTCTGCTCATATAGTGGTTAGCAATGAATAGTTTCACAGTGAGAGTTTTACTAGTGGGAGGGTGTTGTTATTTGAAAATCATGTATATTTTTAGAACCAGCTTCTAACTTGATTAACTTGGCCTGGCAGTTCGGTCTGGACTGTTCCCATGGGGCACAGGGTCAAGACTGATTTGCATATGGCTGGGTCCAAACTGGGGTGGCGTAGTGGGCAAAAGAACGATGGATTTAACCCAGATCTTTTGACTGGGGGAGAATGTTTGCATTGTCAGCATTCCGTCCATCATTTGTTTGCTCTAACTTGATTAGCACATCAGTGTCTTTAACACTAATAGAACTCTTTATGGGGTGTTGATGTTAATATTAGATCACAATGTCATAGATGGCTAGCACCACTTAATTTTTAGATACATATTTTTTAAGCTGTTTTTTTAAGGATTACAGCATGTCATATATAATCAACAAATCTATGTGTTTAAAGACATCCACATATGACTTGTTGCAAATGTGAAATTTTGCTAATAGCAGTGAGACACTAAGAGGGCTGTGGTTTAAGTCGTTATATGTGTGTGTTGGAAATTTGCCCTTTCTGATTGCCACCCTGTATTTATACCTTCTTTTACAAAACCCGTTTTTGTTGTCCATAGGACTCTGCACACTTCACTCCTGCTAACCAGTGGTAAAGTGTTTGTGTTTGCGCTCTCCCTATTAAACATGGTAAAATTGGTATACAGCTGATTGGGTCATTTAATTTACTTATAAGTCCATAGCATATGGTACTACCTGTGCCCAGGTTCTGGAAATTAAATGCTATTCGTGCCCTGCAGCACTCATTATGCCATCCACTAAAGTAGCTCTATAAAACATGTCTCCACACCTGCCCCTGCAGCTTACATGTCACTGTCATTTCGACCTGACAAAATAAACCTTTTGCCTGGCTTAAACCTTGCTTTTTAATACTTATAAGTCACCACTAATGTAGGACCTAAACACCCACAGGGCAAGGAGCATGGTATTTAAAGGTAGGGAATGCATATTTAATGTTTTACATGCCCTGACAGTGAAAAATCTCCAACATCGTTTTTCACTGTTGCAAGGCTGGCTCTACCATAGAAAAACACTGGCTTACATTATAACAATGTATAATGCGTAACTTTAGTTTGGGGGCAGCTGGAGACATAATTTAAGGAATTGCTTTAATAGTAACCTAAAATCAAACTTTATAGCGAAGTCGGATTTTATATTGCTATTTTGGAAATAACACTTTTAGAAAGTTGTCATTTTCCTGCCTAAACCTGAAAGGCTTAACTGCTAGGGTGCTGTATCACCTGACACCTGATAGCTCTCCTGGAGTGTTGTATATTGCTCCCAGACAGTGGACAAGAGTGTAGGGAGGGATGTTCCTCTCCCGAGCAGGATGGCCTGGGGACTGTACCTAGCATCTTTCTGACCTTCAAAGGATAGCCTGGGGAGCTGAACCAAGCCCCTTTTGACTTCAAAGGAGACCTACCCTGTCACTGGCAGATGCAGCTCGCACCTGGGCCTGCATGACCTTTACCTCTCTAGCACCAAACCCTGTAGGAGTTGAGGAACTGACCAGAACTGGTTTGGGGGAGGGTAGACAAAGGCTTGCCCTCTACCCACAGGCTGGCTCGGAACATAAAATGGACCCCACAGACCTCCCCTCAGAACATTTTAGACATTTGTGGATTAGAAGAAGACTGCCCTGCTGTCTGAAGCACCTTAAGAAAGACGGGACCTGCTTACCGAGGACCCCAGAAGTGACTCCAAGTGTCAGTTGCTTGCTCTCCTCTTTGAGCTACTAGGACTCAACAAACTTCCAGAGGCCTCTCTCCCTGCAACTGCCTAACCAACCAGTCCCAACTGGACATGCCCTGGACTCTGCTGCTGGCCTCGGCTGGAGTGAGTCTTAATCCTCAAGTGGTACTCCTCAGGTCCTTGACCCTTGGCTGATGTTAGCGTTTACTCGTTCTTCCCACACTGCATAAGCTGGAATTAAGAATCTTTTTGCCAACTTTTCCTCCAGAACCCTGATGGCAGACCAGGACCACCTTCAAAATATGAGCCGCTTAACCCATGGTGGAAGTGCGGTGGAGACTCCTGCACCAATGTTCCGACTGCCATATTATGAATACAGCGGTTGGAACGTTTTGGGACCGCCGAAACTGCCAGGAATCCGTGAGCCCTGGCGGTGGTGCGGTGGTCTGGGGAAGCAATATGCATGGCAGTGCTGCTGCGGCATACCCATGCATATTACGAGCTTCCCCACCGCCAACCTTTTCGTGGAGATGAGCCCACCATAAAAAGGATGGCCGTGGGGAAACCAAGAGGGCCCCCTGTTGCCCCTGTGCATGGGGGTGCATGCAGAGGGGTACATGTGCCCCCCTGTGTGAATGCACCCCTGTTCCTGCACAGCATGGACTGCTCAGTCCATGCCGTGCAGGAACACCAATTGGCAGTCCCGTGGTGGTGCAGTTATTAGGCTCACTATGAGCCTTTAAACTGTACTGCTGTGGGAACGCCACGACGCCCGCCCACCAGACAACAAAATTGCTCGTAATCGGGCAGGCGGCGGTTCGCCGGCTTGGCGGCCCGCTTCCGGACCGCCAAACTTGTAATCAGGCCCAAAGCCTTTGACATTGAACCTGTCTGATTCAACTTGTTCTTTTGGTCCACTGAAGGAGATCTGACTTAGGAGCATGTCCAAGTTCCAACATGGAGGGCTTCATTGCTATTGTTGCCAAGCAGCAATCTCTTGATGTCGAGGCCTTTCTGGGTACAGACTTCAGACTTCACCCATTCAGAGCTTTTAAACCTTTGTCGACCACAGCTCTGGGACCCCCGCTCTTCAACAACCTGTTGTTGTCAAGCCCTGCTGCATATCCAGGTTGCAGCCTGCCCCACAGATGACGTGCCAATCACCACTTTTTTCCACAAAAGATAAACTTTCCACTAGCTCAAATCTGGTCCCTGTATCCAACTCTCGCTCCTACACGGTCGGCCTTAATTTTTGACTTTGTCGAGTTTAGCATTACTAGCTAGCCATGGTTGGAGCTTTGTGCTCTTTGTTGCTATTTTTAAATTACACTTTAACAATTCATATCTCTGGTTCTACTTTTTGGATTTTTGTTGTTTTGGTGGCATATGATTAATTATTTTTGTGTTGTGTTTTCACTTTATTTCTATTTTAGTACTACATAAATACTTTACACAGTGCCTCTATCTTAATCCTGACTGTTTTTGTGCCAAGGTATCAGGATGTTAAACACAGGTTTATTTAATGACTTTTTTTGTGGTTCACCCTGAAAAGGATTGTGATTCTAATTTGAGGTGGGTTCTCACTCCCCTTAACTAATATTGGTATTTCTTACAATGTGTTACCAAAAAGCATTATGGGCTCTTTCAAATCCTACTTCTTCTTTCATTGTTATACCAGTCTCTTGATTTACAGTGTTATTTTGTTAGCTGTTTCTTTGATTCTAGATGTTCTTGTAACATGTTATCATCATTCTGCCTCCTAACCTCATTATTTGCATAATAGCTGTAGCATAGTATTAAGTGGATGCATCTAATTTAAAATCACACGATCCTTCATTTGTGAACTATGCCCTCTGACGGTATACTATCTGTGTATTATGTTGCTCGTTCAATTATGTAGACCTCTGAGGACAACGGAGAATTAATGCCCGGATGGATTTTGATCTATGGGGTTTCATTTTGTATATGCGGACTTGCGAGGTGAATGAGCTCTCGAATCCAGAAACAGATTGGTTACTTCCAGTCCATTGTAAGCGTTTTGCAGAAGTATGCCATGCTTACAAACTGTAAGAGGATGTGCAGCTTTGCTGGGGAGAATGGTCAAGAACCATTAGTTGCAGTTTTGAAGGGGGAGAGACCAGGACCCTGGCCCAACCAGATGTCTTACAAATACTAATGAACATGAGGGACTATTATAATGGGATTAATAACCAAAACCTCACCATGTACGTAAGGCTGAATAAGACAAATTATGGGGAGTCCCTTGTTAAAAAAATTGCACTGGTGTAAATCCTCATGAACTGTAAAGGATAACGCTGACTAAACTCTTTTTTTAAATGTTGCATTGTATGAATATTGAGCCCCCATAGAAATGTACTGCTGCCTGTCATCAGTGACAATAAATGTTTTGGTATCTGGTTTATCACTTGGGAGACAAGCCTCAATTACAAAATTATCCTCCAGTGCAACTTCCCAGACTGCACACTTGATCATCATGTCCATGGGAGACCCAGTGGGGTGATGAGCTACACAAAGCTAGTGTTGCTAAACTATTTGATTAGCTGGAGCAAGCCTTGGGGCATATGTATTGTGGTCACCGCTCTACTGTGGCTAATTTCCCCATTTTTGGGTCACACATACACATTGAAAAATGCATTGAAATTTTGGTTTCACTTATAATTGTGTCTATGCCAACATTATATAAGTACATATGTACTTGCTCAGAATCACTTCGTATGAGAATGAAATCCACTCTCCGGAACAGATTCTCTCTATTGTTAGTGACTCAGAATTCAGTTCACACAATCCTGGATACCCGCACTAAATAATTTGAATACAAGTAGATCACTTCTGAGACTCAGGCAGCATGTCCCAGATTAGGATCACTCAGTCATTTCACTGCCTAATTCACTTCTTTGGCTGAGTAAAATTTGTAACTCATCCTGCCAGGTTCACATGTATGAAATCACAAGAGAGCTCTATTTTTGAGAGCTTTTCCAAAAGGAAATGCTAACCTCATAATAAACCAGAGCAGAAGGACAGTCAATAGTGCAAGGATAAACAAACGCCAATCTGAACACCTTTCAAAACAGAGTGAAAGCAATTTGAGGTCCAGTAATCAAAAATAATTGATGATTGCATGAAGCAGATATCTAGAACGGGACCGCATGATGTGGACAGTGGAGAAATTTCCTAAAGGCCCGAGTAATCAAGCCTATAGCGCTATGAAGAGTCCATCTGGTAATATCTGTATTTTTTTTTTTTTTTTAAAAGAGAAAAACTGGCACTTCTAAAGTCTAACACAACAATCAGTCATCACAAAAGAACATTGATAATTCCAGAAAAATGGAGATTCAATAAATTGGATTTTGTTGTATTTTTTTTAATTGTATTTCTTTAACTATAGCCCTTTCAACCAAAGCACAGCCCTTGAAAAGACAGTACACAAAATAAGAGCAAAAGTACATTTAAGATCATACACTTAGATGATGGCATAAAAATGAAAAATCAAAAAAGGCTGTCCTCTAGCTGTTATTTTAATACAGCCAATAATGTGAATGCCATATGAGAACAGAGAGCACATTCCACAATTTAGTCTAAAAGAGAGAATGAACGAAAATTGGAGCCCGAACTCCAGGGGATAATGGGTTGGATACAACATAGTGCAGCACTAAGAAGGGGCCAAGAAGGAGTATTATGTGATGCCATGGAACGAGGTATGGTATTGTTAAAGAGTAAACGCATTTAAATGCAAAACAAAGAATGTGGAACCTAGAGTGAAGAAGCATTGGTAGTCAACAGAATTGAGATGGGCATGGAGAAGCTTGTGTTTGATATTTGAGGGCACATACCAGACAACACAATGGCCTGATATTATAACGGATAAAGGAAAAGAATGAATAGAACAGATAAAGGTAACTGTTTTACTATAAAGGAAAAATGTAAGAGTCCATAGCAGGACTCCAAAGTACTCTGCAGTAAGCATTGTAAAGTGTAGAGAAAAGCTTTCTAAAATAGAGAGAAAATCCAATATGAAGGGTAGATCTGAAACCAGTTCCATGCAGAAGTGAAATACCCAAAGAAGAAGTCTAACTCTAGAAAGAAGGAGGCTTCAATATGTCAATACTGCAGATCACGCATATAACATAATTTCCTAAGAAAGATGATTGTGCTAAGTCAGCTTCTAATAGCTGGAGATGAGAGGCCTGCATAAAGATACATAAATTGAAGGCCTTCAAATAGCCATCGTGTTAATAAGATTTACCTAGCACCATGGCAGGAGTTCTTCGAAACCATTTACAACCGTTTGTAAATCCTATGCTAATCCACTGAAAATGTAAACCCCCTCACTGAGACTTTGAAGTGTAACTATTTTAAAACTATTATCTTGAAATCGTGAACTGTGTTCATCTAAGTTCATAGCAAACACAAGGAGATGATGGACGGAGCACTGAAACATTTCAGACACTCACCCCCAGTCACAGATATGGGTTGAATCCATCATCGTTCTTTAGTTCACTTCGCCACCCCAGTTCAGACTTAGCCATATGCAAATCAGTCTTGACCCTGTTCCTCATGGGAACAGTCCAGCCCGAACTGCCAAGCCAGATATTCCCTGGACCGAAAACAAGTATCCTGGGACCAGTTTCGGGGTAACACTCCTCATCTGCCAGGCTAGCTTGAATACAATGGCAAAATGAGCAAGGGACCCACGCCTGGGCATACCCTGCCAACTTAGGGTGAACAAAGCAAACACAAGGAGATGGTGGACGGAGCGCTGAAACTTTTCAGACACTCTCCCCCAGTCACAGATCTGGGTTGAATCCATCATCGTTCTTTAGCTCACTTCACCACCCCAGTTCAGACCCAGCCATAGGCAAATCAGTCTTGACCCTGTTCTTCATGGGAACAATCCAGCCCGAACTGACAAGCCAGATCTTCCCTTGACCTGAAACAAGCATTTTGGGACCGGTTTCGGGGTAACACCCCTCGTCAGCCAGGCTAGCTTGAATCCAGTGGCAAAGTGAGTAAGAACCCACGTCTGGGCATACCCTGCCTACTTAGGGCGAACAAAGCAAACCCAAGGAGAAGATGGACGGAGCGCTGAACATCTAAGTCCATGCCAGTTGCTCCACTGGCACCAGAAAACCTGGATTGCAAGGATTCCTTTTTAGTTGTTTTTATCAAGTTGTTTTCTTTTATTCAATGGTTACAGTAAAAACAAAGTATTAAGAACCATAACATTTTTTTCACATCATATGCATAGTATTATCCGGCCAAAGCTTTGCAAACCTCCCCATAGAACCACAAACAATTTACATTGTACAGTCATTCATAGTTTAAATCTCTACTTACAGTACCCATCTTCGAAGGATTCGTTGCGAAGGTGGCAATTCATCGAAAGAAAGGGAGAAACGTCAGAAATGTATTACTGTATGCTTGCTCATACAAGTGACATACAGCATTTCTAACATTCTTCAAGAATTTGAGGAGTACTCTAGAATATCCCAGGGAATACTATGCTAATTTCATGAGTACTCATGTGTATTATTTCCTCGTTAGGTGATGCAGCCAGGTGTATAAATCTGTATCCAGAAATCAAGTTGTGTAGTTATGCATTTGTACATGTTTTTTTCTATTCAATAGAAAATATTTTCCTCCATGGAGAAACACCTTCCCCCGACACACTTTAGCACTGTGTGGATTTTCTCACTCATTGTGACTCTGGAAATTGCCCATGTTCAGTGCTTAATTTGTAATATATTAAGTGCCACAGCTCTGACCAGGAGGCCACTGCAGCTTGCACCACCCATCGCCCCTGTCATCGCTGCCAAAACAACTATTAACCATCTCTCTCGCATGTAAATGCGACAGTTCAGATTTTTCCAGGTCCCCAAAGCCAAAGGAATGGCTGGGGAGGCACTATTTTAATGTATATTGTATTCCTAAACAACCGTTATTCTGCTCATCTCTAAATTAGATGAGCAGCGCTACCATGTGGTAGACTGTCAACACCATACTTAGAACAGTTAGGCGCCGGTGCCGAGCACCGGAAACCAATTAAGTGCCGATGCTGAGCACCGGAAGGCACCGGCTCAAATTAAGCACTGCCCAGGTTGGGTATACAAGACTGGGATAGAAAACTACCTGCAAATTGTTGAAGTCGTAACTTTAAAGGCTTATATGTGTTCAACACCTTTTACTTGTGGAACACATGCCACTACAACTAAATTGACAAAAGTGGATATTCCACCATATTTGTCGAATTTCTGCAATGCTAATCCACATTGATCACAGAAAAGTTTACCAACTACCCAACAGAATCACACTTTCCATGTGCAAACTGGTAATCTTGCACAGTTTAGTTGCACTTGAGTGAGCAAATGGCTATAATAATTGTGCCATGACTAATCAGATCCTCTCTGACTAAAACATGACACATCCTCAAATGATTCATTAGTTGCCCTAGTCTAGAAGGACGCATTGTTACTGTTAGAAATTTGTGAAGCACCTGGTTACTCCAATACGGAGTGTCCCGCGCTAGGTTTGCTCCTAGGCCGTCAATCAGAGTGTACAGAGAGCCAGCCATAGTCATTAACTGACCATGGATTGCCTGAAGAGCCAGTTCTTCAAATTTCTACGAAACAACCCTTCTGAGGGCTGCATTCTAAGGTCCGAGGGGATGAGGTTCCACATCTTTGCCACAAGCAGACTAAAGGATCTGCCACCCAAACGAGCTCTGTGTACTTTGGGAATCATCAGCTTCGCTGTTCCCGAAAATCTAAGACTGCGATTTGGCAGATAGAGTTTGATCAGGGGAAACAGAAATCGAGGACCTTTCAAGTTTACGATTCTATGACAGAAGCATAAAGCTTTGAATGCCACTCTGGCCTGCATAAGGAGCCAGTGGAGCTTCGCAAGAGCAGGGCCCAGAGAGGAACGCCTAGGAATATTTAGGAGCATACGAGCTGCGGTATTCTGCATCCTCTGCAACATTCTTATTCTGTCGTTGGAGACTCCAAGATATAGAACATTTCAATAGTCCAGGCGAGACACTAGCAACACCTGGATGATTGTTTTCTTAGCCGACTCTGGCAGCAGCTCTAAGATTTTGCGAAGCATCTTCAAGATGCCAAAGCAGGAGCCAGCCAGAGACGAGATCTGGTAGTCGAAGGACAGAGCTGAGTCAAACCAGACCCCAAGATTTTTTATTTTTGGTTTAGGGACAGGGACCAACCCCCATTCAGGAGGCCACCATACAGAGGACCAAATGGACAGTTGCTTACCAACCACAGGAGCCTCAGTGTTTCCGGCATTTAGTTGCAGGCAACTGGAAGCCATCCATTTTGCCCGGTCCACCAGGCAGGCTCTAAACTTATGGGCAGCATCAGCTTCGTCCTGTGCCAGGGTGATAATCAACTGAGTATCATCAGCATATGATACCATCTTCACCCCATGACTAACGTAAAAGAAATTCCTTGAAATAACAGTGATATTGCTAATATTAGCAAGCATTGATGCTAAAAATGAGCAAACCAGGGTTGATATTCGTGAATAGAATGTTTAAAAGTTGCAACCTTTGTCGAAAAACAACTGTACGAAAATAAATTCCATGCAGTGTGAGACTGGATAGTTTAAGCTAAGGTTAGAGAAACAAAGGATGTCATCCAAAACTGAGCAAAAACCCTCCCTTCTCGACAGGATGACTGCTTATAGTGACTCCATCGATGGGTGTTAAAACCCACTGCATTTCCCATCAAAGAACACGACCATATCACCCTTCCTCCTCGCCCTTCCTGAAGGATCTGCATTATCTGCCCATCAGGGATGCATCGTCACCTCCAAAGAAGCAAGAACCGGCCCTCGAGCATTTTGGGCTGAAAAGCATATAATAATAATTTTATGACATTTTATTTTAATGCTATTGTGGCCCTGGAAATCTTCTTGCAGTGTAGTGTGACGTGTGGTTTCTGTATTGTGAACATGGCCATTGTCCCTTCAGTGAGTACATTTTTTTAAATTCCTTCCTTTTTGTGCTGATCACCTGAAATAGCCTGCATGTCCTTTTTGAGGTACATGATGGCCTGTTCTAGGCCTCCGATGCCATAGGGCAGCGCTATTGAGATTTCTGTTTACAGGAAACATACCTAGGATTGAAGGATGGTTACAGAATGCATAGCTCTTGAGAACACTGGCTACCTCTGAGCTCCAAAACAGAAATAAACTGAAACCACAATCCCTTCCCTGCTTTATAAAGGGCTTGCACATCCAGTGGAGTGTGCTGATTCCCCAGTGACCCATCACTCCTTCCAGAAAGGTTTTTTGTCTCCGCATGAGGCATCTTGCACACTATTTTTACACTGTTTTTCTCGTGGGGCGGAATACTCGCCACGGAATATGAAGAATACTGCCTTGGACGTCTCTGGTGTATTTGCTTCCAGTCCAGAGCATTTAGCTGCACAGTAGGAACACAAGATTGCTAAGGTTTTATTTTTTGTTTGCCTAGCTTCAGTGTGTTCGTGTTTTATTCTTGGCTGAAATGCAAGATGCCCAGTTTCACCAGAATGTTTTTTTGTTGTGGTTGGAAGTGCAAACTACGTTTTGCTGTCACCTAGTCAAAATGTATTTCCACTGCAAGATTGTTCTTTCGAAAATTCAATTTTTGTACTGTAAGGAAACATTAAGAGGGGCTGAAAAAAGACTTTCCCGTTTGCTTTGACCTTGAAAGGGATTTTATTAATCTGACAAGAGGCAACGCATTTGCATGGCTGGATTGTGCATTTTTCATTTGCTGGTTTTCTTCCAGGGTTGACAATCTCACTGTGCAGTGTAACAATAATGGGGCAGCTTACAGCATCACAAGACTGAAGCCACATGGCAGGGGGATGCTTCCGGGTTTTAGATGAACATGCCGTTTGATGCAGAGCTGGGGCTCGATAAACTCCCAGTGGCAAGAGCAATGCTTCGACTACATGTCGATCTCTTGCAAGTTTTATTATGGTCGGAAATGTTGTCACCAAAGTGTCAGTCATCTCCCCCTACAAATAGGTTGCATATCTGAGGTATCGAACCAAAGTAATATTTGCTCTCAACTTTCAAAGGATAAACATTTCTGTCAGTTTTGACAAGATCTAAATCTGCATGCCACAGGTTTGCAATAATCCTAAATGTGTTTTTCATGCTAAATGTCACATATGTGACATCCAGGGTTACCAAGCTACATCCTTCGTTTCCTAAGGAAGGACAAAAAGCTCGTTGAGGAGATTACTAGTAGTGCTAGAAATGTGCCTACAAGCAGTGCGCACTCAGCTGTTGGGCTCAGCTCCAGAAATGATTGGTCTAGATAGAACCCAGGTGCATACACCATGGTTAGACTCCCACAGCTCCTTGTGCACCTGATTAAAAGCTTAGCTGAATAAATTGTGGTCATTTACCAGGGAAAGACAGGAACTGTTGATTTTGCACCTGTATCTATCACTTAACCCTGAGTAAATCTGATCGCTGGGGCGGATTGGGTGCTATCCAGGGTGTTACAGCTGCAAAAGGTGGTGAAAAACTACAAACCCACAAGTCAGACCCTGAAAACGGTAAGATAATTACTTCTGTCACAGTTCCAAAAGGGAGAAACACCCCCAAAATTGTTAGTGGCATAGACAGAGGGCATTCTTCAAGGAACGAATAAAAAAAAATGAAACCTTGCTGATTCTAATATGCATTGCATTTGCATATATATGTGCATGTTTAGGCACGTGATTGCTCCTGGGAAGCTGCAGCAGCATCAACTCCCCGGGAGCATGCTTAGCAGTCTTTGAAAATTACCGAAAAGTCAGAAATCTACACAAATCATCGATGTAAGCCAAAAACTGTACAATTCAAACTTTTCTTTGGAAAATGTTGTGATCCTAGTGCAAATTTGCCTTGAAATGCGTAAGCTAGATCAAAAAACACGAAACTCATTATCATTCAGTAGACCAAGATCCATTATTTCCTACGACAAGCCGTGTAACTCCGCCTGCATTTCTTAAACCTGATTATTCAAAGATTTCTTTAACGCCTTCGCTGCTGCAGGAATTCCAGCCAGGTGCTGGACATTCCAATCGCGGGCGGGGTCATGACGAGCTCAGCTCGTCATGCGCACAGCCCGACCGTGAGTCATGACGAGCTGAGCAGCGAAGGCGTTAAACATCTTCTGCTGTTAAGTAGTGAAAACACCTCTGTATGTTCCTGCATATTCATCATAACTACATTTTCACTTGTCTTCATAATATGTGGAATTAGATAGAAATGAAGGTAGACTCTGTGGTAGCTGTATCCAAGTTGAAGGTTTATTCTTGGGAAGAAGTCACAGGATAAACGGCATAATAATCCAAGTAAGCATGTACAGCCCCACCGGGAGCAGCAACCCAGCTGCTCAGCCTACATACAGCAACTGGCAGATACACTAGAACATTCTGTGACATCACAAGACTGGCTGAGCAGCAGAGTGCAGAACACAGAGAAAGGACAAAGCAGAGAAGAAAGCAGGATACCACACACTTTGCAATTATACTCTCGTGATTCTATATGCCTTGTATTGCAGTGTCCCCCTTGTGTCATAACATTGTGTTAGTTCTTCAAGTTCTTGCTGGTTTTAGTCATATCATTAATATGCATTACCACATATCTGTCCAAAATATGCATTGCTGGTTTTTTAGTACAAACTCTTCTACCCATATGAGCACACTTTTTGTTGAGCTACATGGATCTAATAGCCATGGTGATCAGACTGCCAAAACCTGTGTTGACATGTAAAACGTGTTGAGCTTTGGAATCTCAGTTGTTATATCGGGAGTAATTACTTCATAGTCATTACATTTGGAGTACCTTTCAGACTCATCAATGTATGTAAATGAAGAACTTACTCCATTGTTAAGGTTGACAGTTCTTTGCCTGGGTCTTTTCGATTAATTGTTGAATGCTTATTGAGTTTTAATTTTCTAGATCCATTGCAAAGATCAATCTTTGAGTTGTCACAATATTGGGCAAGGCACAGGACTGCCTGGTATGAAACTGTGTGCTAAAACTTTTCACCTTGCGTGATCCCCTCCCTGTGTGCTCTGCCAAGAGGTCTGCTTTGCACCTCTGACAATCCCCATTTTTTGACCTGTTGCTCCTTTGCTTTTCCTGCTTTTTCTCCTTACTGAAATCCCATAATGAAAGTTTGCAAACATGTTCTCTGATTTGGTTTTCGGAGGTTTTGATTTGTGAATTGGATACCCCACTTACAGTGGCTCAGGTTTCCTACCAATATAGTACATTTAAACTAAATAAGAGCCACCATGGGCCTGCATATTGTACTCATCTGTATTCTGGAGAAGTTCTACTGCACCAACACAAAGGAATGCCTCACCAAGAAAGAACATGACTCTGAAAGTTATGGTTTTCCCAGCAGCTGGGTAAGAATAGAACTCTCAAGGAAGTCATGCTGCTACTATCTGTCCTGGAACAAAAGAAGCTGCTCTGCTGAGAGCAAGCATTTGGATCAGCAGATGAGCAGAAGATCAAGGTACAAGACCCAGCTGATTAAAACTTATGTGGTCTCTTTCGTCATGAAGTGAGCCACCCAGAATGCTTGTGGTGTGCCACCTCTAGAAGCTGGGACTAAACTGACAATGTCTGCTTTGTGCTACGTTTCAGGACCCTGAAATTGCGGGACTTTATATTGCATTTCCAGTTGCAGATTGGCGCAAGGGCTTCCCTCTTTTATGCTGCGAATCGCCATTTTGAGTGGACCCAACACTGCTAAAAAAAAAATTAAAGCATAGGGCAGCCCTATATAAGAAGACTTTGCGCTTTGATATAGTGTTCCCGGAACCTTTTGTTGCATTGGCAATGGACTTTAAACAAATTCTAATCCATAGGTAGAGGACTATGATTTGAAAGAATCTTTGACAGTCACAATATCTCAATCTGTCCCCCCTAGAATAACATTGTCCATGGGCCCCAGTTCTATTTTGAGTGTATCGCCTTACCGCATAAGCAGTATAAATATAGTGGGAGTAATATCTTTGTTCCAGAAGGTGTAGTTCATTATTTTAACTGCTGTGAATTGCCTGCGTGTAAATAGTTGCCAATTTGTTTGCCTGCAGATGAGTTTGTGTATGATTACTTTTTCTTCTGTATCTGGGTACCAAAACTATAATCTTCGCTTTGTTACTCTGTTCTTACTTCTTTCTTACTTTGTTCTTCTGTATCTGAGTACCAAAGCTATAACCTTCACCAGAAACAAGCAATGACTGTTTAGTGTAACTGCTTTTGTAGAGTCAAGAGTAAGAAGGGAGTAATTTTGTTTTGGTAGAAGTGCAATAGCACCTACGACCCTGGGACTACAATGGACTACAGTGGTAAAAGACATTACCTACCATGGATAAATCCCAGCTACAAGTGAACAGGGTAAAGGCCTGACAATCTAATTCAGAAGTTTAGGAAGGGTCTTGAGACTGCTGCAACAGGGCCTACTGATGCTTACCTCAGAGGTTTCAGGGTCCAAGAATATCTGACCGGGCCGAACCTAGACTGCTGCCAGCAAGTGGCATCAATACAAACCATGATATCTGCATCCATCCCCAATTTTCAGTTTTTTAAATTTGATTTTTTTACCTCGAGTTTTGATACACCATTTAATAGTAGAAATTTTGGCAACTTCGTAGTCCTCTTAAAGGCGGGCATCAATAGTGCCTCGTGTTAAGGGAAAGTCAACTTGCCTTTAAACGACTCCTCAAAGTCACATACTTCAGTAATCTTAGTATTTTGTGGGGTTTCTCTCATCGGGTGTGGATGTCCAGTGCTTCAAGACTATTAGATCCCTCATTGTGATCCTAAAAGGGTCCTCATTCTCTGACTTGCAAAATAATGGACTGCTGAGGGGTCGGCATCCAGAAACAACATCAGCAGGTATTGTTTTCCCACAACAAAGGAAGTGCATTCTTGAAACCACCTCCCTGCAGTGGTTAATGCAAGCTTTATATATCAGTTTCTAAAGGCATTGAACTGGCTTGCAATACTCTTGCGCAGACCATGGCAAACCTGGAAAACATGAAGGGTCTGTGTCTGTCAACAGTAGGCAGAAAATAAATAAAAAAATGTATTTCTATCTTGCTGTTGAGATTTAAACATACTTATTCTATTATGTAGTCACTAAAAACTTTTTAATTTAGCCGGCGGTCGGGTGTCCCCCTGCTGTATTGACTTTGCGTATCTACAACTGAGCCCAATGAGAGATCTCACTGTATGTAATCAACTGTTGCATCACCCTATGTTGTGTTAGGGAACTGATTAAATGTATAAATTGTGAAGAAGCGCAGACATTAATGTCGACTAGCTCGCAACTGGATTCTGTGCTGCCTCCTTGATTTAATGTGTTTAAATAAGTCACTGCTGAGCGCGTGCTACCTAGGGCTTGTTTTCCTCGGAACAACATGGCATAGATGCTTTATTTCTCAAACCAACAAGACGCAAAATGAAACCGCGACAACATGCTCTTTCGTATTAATTATTTGCCTCCGCTTGAATTCTCACACCCGTGATGTACAAACTATAAACAAACGGAGAAATGTAGTTGTTCTGTCAATGCCTTTATTAACACATTTCAGGCAGCCTCAATCGCTTCAAGTGTGCACCATCTGTCCCGTCACGTGCTTCATCCATATTTCATATGTTTACACCAAGCCTTCTATTATTCACATCAGAGCCTAATTAGGTACAATTAGAGTTTCACCATCCCTTAGCCTTTTACTATGCTTAAGAATTGTTTTTTTTTTTTTAAATGTTGGCTGGTTTACTGAGGTTCAATTATGGGGCAGATTTACGTCCATGACCTCACCGGCCACTGCATGACAAGAACTGTTATTCATGTCCTGTTAGATCAGATTGTGCCTGCCTTGCAGTTTACCTGTTGAACCGGGCTTTTCCCATTGGCTGGTTGGACCATCACAACATCTCCTCACCATCACAGCCCACAAGCTCTCATATGGCGCAGCCCAAGCTAACCAAAACCACACCACACTGCTTTACGGACATGACTGCTGATAACTTCATTCTCATCTTCCTCCTCTTTGACCTCTACCTGTGAAACTAACATACTCTTCACCACCCACTGCACCACTCGTCAATCCTTAAAAGACCTCTCGTGCAAATAACTTCAAACCCATCACCCAATCTTAGTACACCCAAGAGTCCCAAGCCTCAAAAATCCCATCAACAAACTTGTTAAAATATGGTACAAATTTAGGTAAGCCCATACATTTGCAAACTCGGGGCAGCATGCAAAGCACACAAATATAAAACAAGAGGAAATCCGACGTTTAAGTAAAAACAATCCTCTTTGAAGCCAACAATAAAAGCAAAACACTGTTCAATGCTGTCGAGAATGGCATCAACCTTCTCCACTTCTCATCTCGCACTCAGTATGATAGCCCACTGATATAAACCATTTCTTTGTCAAAAAATCAAGAATGTTTGTCACAACATGTATACCTCCCGCCAGGCAGGCGGGTATCTCTAAATAAGCAAATGGTCGTCCACCATGTTAGAGGAGGCCATGGCCCAAACACTCCTCATGGAACAGCGGACCATCGGCCAGAGCCTAAATGGCCACCTTTGTCCGCTTTCTCCTCGCCAACCAGTAATAGGCAAATTGCAAAAGGACCGTAATTAGGAATTAAACTAGGAAAATGAGTGTGGTAACACTTATTTTCCCAGATATTCCCAATTTCTCAGAGAACAAAAGCTGTCTGTATGCAGATTTAATAATATGCCCCTATAATTCCTCACCTCAAAATTACTAATACTTCAGTTATCAATACTATTGCAGATCTACTGAGAACCTAGAAATATATGTCACTCATGTACAGACTCTTTATATCCTCTACAAGGAGTAACTGCATCCAACGCATACCCGTGGTGCTTCTCTTGTCACTTCTCGGTGGTGCCTATAGAGCATTTACTCTGATTTTAATCTTGACACTCCTGTAAGTCCCTCTTTGACAAATACTATAGGGCATTTATGCAGACGGTGTGTAATTAGGGAATGCCATTAATGACTCCTCTGCCACTCCATACCGGACCTTTACCCTAGCTGCCTATGACCATTGCACTACTGGGAGTTATGTTGCGTCACTTCTGGGTTGTCCCTAACACACTTCAATGCCTTATCAGGGCTATGGAGGTTATATGAATACAATACAGTACATATCATGGGTCTGTAGATTAGTTGTATCCATCACTGACTAGGGTTTAATTTGTAGTCCTTTTAGTATCCTCCGCGACCCATGAGGCTGCCTGGGGACAGATACCTGCAATTAGAGGCATTATAATTGG
This sequence comes from Calotriton arnoldi, assembly GCA_963921515.1. Lineage (NCBI taxonomy): Eukaryota > Metazoa > Chordata > Amphibia > Caudata > Salamandridae > Calotriton > Calotriton arnoldi. Next base: position 1,578,210 of record CAWUFW010000091.1, read on the forward strand.
AGTAACAATTCACCCGGCAGAGATTTTAGTCCCTCATGCTTGAATTTTGTAAGTGCTGGAATAACCTTTGGCATGCTATCTCATCCCCCACAAGCTGCTAGGACCTTTGTGGTTTTCTGGTTTGCTTCTTCTGAACTGCCTCTACCTTTTAAATATGCAGATAAAGCCCTATTCATTTTATAAGACTGATTCTGTTGTGTGTAACTATTGTGTCATAGTGCTTCTGTATTCCAAACCTACAGTGAGCCTTGACTACTTCACTGTGCTCCAACGGGTGCGTCAACTTTACAGAGGGGGTCTTGGTTAGAGTACAATAGTACCCTAGATCCTGGGACACCAATGACAAAAGACGATAACTATCGCAGATATTGCCCAGCAACCACTGACTGGCCCAGGGCCCAGAGAGCAGTTCCAGAGCCAACTGGGAGCTACTAAAGCAAAACACTACAGCTGCTAAAGCCCATACGCCTGACCTTTTGTGAGGGATAGTGGTAATAGATGAAGTTTGGATTGTAAGTGATGAACTCAAAAGGTATTGGAGTAGCATCTTTTTGGCTTCATCCTTTCACGCTTGGCTAGGCCATACATATATATATTTACATTTGGCCTTATGTACTCATATGATTCAATAATACTAATGAGATATGGTGCACTAAAGGTATAGAAAGTGCATTTATTGTGTGTTTAGTGAGGCGAGGAAGAAGTGGCAAGGTCAAATAATTGTAATGAAGAACCAGTTGGTACTATCACGAAGAGAGGAATCCAAGGATGCTTTGGAAGCGGAGACTGGAGTATGGGAGTAGTGTCCAAGCCACCAAGTTCTTTCTGAGAATTGAAAAAGTACTGTGATATGTATGAGGTCATATTTCTCTAATGTTCTTTGTGCATTTTAATTAGCGAACCCACCTTGGGGTTAGTCAGATTCCCTTTAGGCTTGGAGAGGTACAGACCTCTCGTCATCTCTGTTTGTGTGGCTTCATGCTATTCATGACTCTGTACCTCTAGAACTTCTGCAGAAGTTCTGATGCTGCCACCTTCCTTGCTTCCTTGATTTATTAGGGATTCCCCCATCCTTAGTTTAGTGTAGGGTTTAGTAGGTATTGCGAATCTTTTCCATGTATGGGGAGAAGAATCAAAAGCATTTGTCTAGTCTTCAAATCCTTTTCCTTATCTTTCGCATAGCTGCCACAGAGATTCTTATTTCTTCTTTGCTGCTGAGGACCAATATTGTTATGCCGCTTTGGCCTTCCTTTGATAGTCTTCTATTTTTACAGTATGTTTTTGAGATTGATTTATATTAGTCTGGCTTTGATATGTAATAATCTTTTAACTTCAAGTTACTGACGGAGACTTTTATTGTGTGGTCCTATATATGGCATAATAACCGCTTTTGTCCAATTATGAGGTTTTTTTGGGTTTCAGCTACAGACCGCTTTAGGTCTTTGTTGGGTAGTACTGTTGTTTCAGATTAATTACATATACATAGAGTGGTCTTTGGGTCAGCCCCTTCCTCATGTTTGGACAACTTTGTTGTCGGTCTTTGTTATCTGCTCTTGATTTGCTGACTTTCGTCCCTATTTTTGCCCCACAGGGGAACATTTTGATCTTACCATACTCCTTTCATTCCACCATCCCTTCTCTCCCCTACTCCCCAATTATGCCCCACCCTGCTTCTCTTCCGGCCCCCTGTAATTTTTTTAATTTTTTTTTTAATTCTTCTTCCCATGCACTCTTTTAATCACCAATATTCCCATTTCTCACTCTGTCATTTATTTTAGTTATTTATTTTGTCAGGGCCCAACAGCTGCAATGTGCTTCTAGATTGATTGCTATTTTTTTGTGCGTTTCTTTTTTTTTTTTTTTTTACTATTCTATTTTTATTATTCTAACATAGCAACCTCCATGCTAGAATGGTAAATTAACATGGTTGTTCATCAGCATCCATCTTGGAATGGGTTTGCATTGATGAAAACCCATTGCAACAGCGCTGACTATCCCTGTGCATGCCTCTTGATGCATTTCTTCATAAGTGAACAGTAAAAAATAATGGCAAACGTCGTGGGCCCCGTTCTCTCCATGCCACTGGAGTCAAGCTAACCTGGCTGATGAGGGGAGAAACCCTGAAACCGGTCCCAGGATGCTTGTTTCTGGTCCAGGGAGGACCTGGCCTGGCAGTTAGGACTGGACTGCTCCCATGGGGAGCAGGGTGAAGACTGATTTGCATATTGCTGTGTTTAAACTGGAATGGCATGGGGAGCAAAAAAACAATGGGGTTAGGCCCAGATATCTGTACTAAGGTGAATGTTTGACATTGTTCAACATTCTGCCCATCAATTGTTCTTTTTGCAAAGCCAATAGCTTGGCCTTACAGAGCCGAGACTTATTGACCTTGTGAATGAATGCTTGTTTGAATGTGCAGGGATTGTTCTTGCACTAATAGTCATTTTGATTTTCTGTAATTCAGTTGAAAATAATGAGCCAGGTTTGTGCAGGGGCAGTGATCAGGGATGGTTATCTTCAGGGTCACAAAGGTGAAGAAAATGGGAACGTATTTACGGAGCAGCCTCAAGACGAGTGAGTCTGATTTATTACTGCATGTATTGTCTGGCTTGAATTACTTATGTGCGCTTGAGAGGTTGTTTAGTGTGAATATGGAGTTTGTCAATGGTTCCAGCTCAAGCGAACTGTAAAATGAAGCAATGTATTGCATGGCAAGCTTCCTCGTGGTGCGTATTATCATTTCACCACTGGCAATCCTTTATGACTCCAGATGAACGCGCCACTCTGGGTTTGTGCCCACATTGGACTTTCAGAAGTAATGCCACTGGACTGAAAGAGTATGGGAAAGATGTACGTCTGCCAGCGATAGGTGTTGCAGACAGCGGGAGTCGCCACATAGAAAAAGTGGTGAGGCGGGGGGAGGAGGCTCGGGAGGAGGAGCACGAGGGGAGGAATTTTTAATAATAAAATGTAAAAAAAGTTAAACTTACCTGCTGCCGGCCGCCTCCCGTGTCGCCCCTCCATGTTGCTTCTTACTTGTCCCAGCAGACACTGGGACTTCGTCACAGACTCCCTCTCCAATCCCCGTGCTGCTCTCTAGCAGCGCGGGGATTGGCCTGAGCGGGCTGAAAAGACTCTCCGCTCAGGTTAGGGATCTGTGGGGTTTCTCCAGCCCGGCTGTTCAATACAGCCGGGTTAGAGAAACCTGAGTGCGCATGTGTGTTTCGCTGGCCTGAGACGACCGGCTAAAAACACAATGACACTTAGAGAGTGCATATAGCATTCTTCCTCCCCCATGCCCCGGCCCACCCCTCCCTGCACACGCTGGCTGAGCCAGCTGCTTAAAAATAAAACAATAATGAAATATCGTTTTATTTTTTACCTGCTGGCTCTGAGCCTTTGGGGCAATGCTCCCCCGCCATTGAGGAGAAGCCACCCCTGGTTGCAAAGGACAAAAAAAGAGGACAAGAGAGCTCCAGTGCAAATATTTTTAGAGTCCCAGGCAGAATAGAATTGTGTTGCTTCGGCAGTCGACTCCCTGAGCAGTAAGATCATTTTTGGAGCATCCTGTACCAGCTGCTTCAGTTGGTTAAATTGAGCACAGAGAGGAATCCCACAGGAAGGAGGCAGCTTTTGTTTTGGTCATTATACATGTTTATATTTCTGTGCAGCCTTACTCATCATGATGAGCGTTCAAAAGAAGAGCAGCCAAGAAATACATTTCCAAAACAAAGTTGACTTTTTAGCATGGCGTAATTTTATGCTTCAAGATGTACTTACTGAAATGCACGAGCACAAATTGCACAACGCAGTCAAGTAAATTCTAAGTATATGTTATATTTATTTATTCCAAAATTATGAAAAACATCTTAAATATACAGTGATGTGCACAATTAAACCCGCAACGAATACTGAGCACTCTAGTCCCCACACCCCATACATCAGGACTGGGTTGCTCGAGGACTGCAAAAAATAAAAAATATTTCATCGTCTATATTGCCTCACTCAGAAAGAACGTGCAGAGGCAGGGCCAGACTGGCTGTAGTGGGCAATGGGCGTTTCCCCGGTGGGCCGGAACGGTGGGGGCAGGTTTTGGGCCAGTGGGGGCCTTTTTTGTTAATGGGGGCCTGTTTTGCAGCAGTGCTGTAATATCGGTCCCCAGTGTTCCTGCCAGCCACACATCCCCCCTCTCCCCCCTGGGGGAGGGGAGGTGAGGGGGGGGTGGTCGGTCTCAATGGCCAGGGCTGGTTTGTGATACCAGTCCGGCCTTGTGCAGTGGTTTATTTTAGTGTTTTTGGTTCATTTATTTGGTACAGGAGCAAATGCGAGCTCTTCCACCAGAAAGGCTCCTGCAAAGTAACATCAATTGAGTACATAATTAAACTTTGAAGTTTGCATATGCATATATCTGCCATGCGTGTGGACGGATATTACAAGATAGGGTAAGGAGGGGGGATCCAAATGTGCAAAACAGCATTTCAGAATATTCCACGTATGAGGTGAAAGTTTAATTACAGAAGGTGACATGTAAGTAAGACGTAATTGAGAAGGGAGGTCTTCCAGTGTATAGGCGACCTCAGCTTAAGGAGAGGGGTCTTCAATGCAGCTTTGAACTCCCTCAAAGCAGGTATGGCCTGGGGATCCAAAGGCGGTGGTTCTAGTGAGGAGGACCAAGCAGGTGAAAAGAGCGAAAGCGACATGAGAACCCTGAGCAGAACTCTGGGTATGTTTGAGTATGAATTTTGTCATATCTTGAAATAGGTCATGCTTGTGGTTGAGCACCATGTTGAGGAGTTTAGACTGGCCTCTACTACTAATAGCTAGACAGCCACCCTACAGCTGTTGCAGCGTGGTCTGCGTATGACCAGCAAATAGGTGACTCACAGTTTTTAACCAGAGGTGAGAACATATCCTTCTGGTCTTCAATAACTGACCCCGCTGCTGGAGCAGTGTTGAAGTTGAGTCACGTGTGTGAGTAGCACATCATGCTGAGGGTCTGTCATTTAATGATTGGGATGGAGTATTGGGGAAAGGAGGTGAGTGTGGTTGTAGAGAAGGATAAGTGAGAACAGGAGTGCAGATAGTTTCTCTGTTAGATACGTTGAGTATGAGTGAATGGAGAGCCATTTAATGGTTGATGCCAGAGAGTAAATTATAAACCGCAGGGAGGATATGCTGTGATAAGATGAGAAAAAGATTTGGGCATCATCAGCAAAGTGGGTAAAAAAATGTGAAGGGGGAACATACCCACACTCAGTGAGGAGTTGGAATGCAATAAGATTAGTAGACCCTGTACATAACCTTGGGTGACTCCTACCAATATAGGAGTAGGATGGGCACCAAGGGACACAAAAAAGAGGATTGTTAAGAATGCAAGCATTCATGACTGTGCTATCAATATTGAGAGAAGCTAGAGTATTCAGTAAAATCAGGTGCTTGACTTACTGTGCAGATGTGGACATCTCTGCTATTTTTGCTTTGTTCTTGAAGTGCACCATGTCTTCTTATTCCTGGCAACTACTTGTTGGGCCTCTAATCACTAGGAACCCCTCAACCTGCAGAATGGAACTTGCTGTTCAGGGTGCCCCTTTTAAGCTTTGAGAGGGGAGAGCCAAACTTGGTATCCCCAACCCGTAGTCCCAAGAACATTCTTTCATTTAATCCCTTCTGTGCAAGTAAAACTTGCTGCAGTTTTTTATAGACATACTGCATGACGAGATGCATACAAGGGAGTTTGTAAATTGAAGTCCAGAGACTTGTGCCAGAGATGGGTCCCTTGTCTTTTTTTTGTGAACGAACATAATGTTTGCAAATATTATGTACAGCCATCATCTGTTGTTAGCTTTCGCAGACATTAGAAGGAATGCATATGGTAAATGGTTTGCAAACATTACTGATGCACTTTTCATTAGGGTTACCCATAGTCGATAACAAGCATTTACCTTTATGTATGCATGGCATTTGCAAATAATAGGATAAGTGCTACTCACAGAGGACAACTCGTTTTCTCACTTCTTATTCCCAGTTCCTCTTTGTTAGAGGGCATGTCTGGGTATGTCCACATAGTTTCTCATAAGTATAGTCCCTGGAAAATGTATCTTGGCCTCTGTGTGATGATAGAGACCCATGAACTGCATTCTGGGGAGTGGATCTTCGAAGACTACTCTCAGGGGAGGGAAAACCATACAAGGATGTGGTGCAGCGCAAATTTTGTCCACCCTTTATATGTCACAAATATGTCACAACTTCATAACAGATACATGACATGAATGTGCAATTAGCACATGATTCTTCTATGGTCTAACAATATTAAAATGTGTTGCACTTGACATTATTACTAGAGTGCATTTACTGCAGGGCTAGTGAATTTACTTGAACTGTGTGTTTAACTGTATTAAATGTGAAATTAATAAACCATCCTTATTTAGTAGATATGTAATTATTATAGAGATGAAATTCGACTTTCATAATGTGCGCCTTAATACATTAAATGACATTAACTGTTTGGATGACTGAATAGAAACAATCCTCATATATGTATATATGTGATTACTCTAGAAACGCCAAAAGGTTATGTAATGTGTGCACTAATGTTTCATATACTGCATTAAAATGTAGTTCTTAGACATACTGACAGATATACATTTAAGATTTTACGGTATGCTCTAGGTAATATGACCCTAATTTACTGACCATTCAAATTCATTTGTGTTTAAAGGTGCACATGCATTTTAAATGTGCGCCATTGAGTTAATACTTTAAGTTGTCTTTGGTAGGCTCGCTTAACGTGCTGCATAAAATATTATTTTCCATTTTCTGCTAACCTGACATTTCTTGTAGATATTGACACACATTGTTAGTTGAAGAATATATACACATTACTGTACTAGTGATAGATAGAGAGAAAGAGCCTGAGAAGAAGACCTTGAGGAAGAACATGGAGAGCCAGAGCGTTAACTGAAAGGCCTATTTAGCAATGTTACAACCTGGCCTGTGTGCGAGAAGATGATGCCATTCCCATGTCTAGTGTGGGATACTTTGCAAATGTTGCAGTCTACAACACGAGAAGTAGAGAAAGACAATAGACCCCTAATGATGCGAACAGAGGGGTATTACCTGAATGATTTGGTATGAGTACACTGTCTGAGGTTACCACACTTTTCCTTGTACTTTGAGAGGTATACACTTTATGTCGTCCTTGATTCTTTTGCTGAGTGTGGTGTAGGCTAACACTTACTTCCCTGACCCAAGAAGACTCTTGACTGAGCTTCTGAAATGCTGACACATTCCTACTTATTTTCCTGCCGAATCCTATTTTCCTTTATGAAAATTCCCTGATTTTTGAGATCCTTTAGACTTTAGAACCATCCTTTTTGCTTGGACTTTATTTTAAGTGATTTAGATTTACCCATGTATAGACAAGAAAACCTTAAACTATTTTCTAAGCATCAAATCCTTTTGTTAATCTTTTATATTGCTGTGACTGAACTTCTTGTTTACCTGATATTGATCTGCCTCAATTTCTTGTGGAGTTTGGGCTTTCCCATTGTTATTCTGTATTTGTATAGCATGGTGTTAATACTTGAGTCTTAATTTGTTATAAACCTTCTTAACCCCAGCTACTGATTCCTGTCCTCATTGTGCAGCCAAATGGGTTAGACCGTTAATTGAAATTGATTGATGTAAATGTTAACTCCCATCACCACTCAGGTGGAAAATGGTCCATTGGAGGACCAATGGTAAGAAAGTGGGCCCAGAAAATGCTGGATCATTTGAATGGCTGAACATTGAACTGTAGGATGCACCTGACTCTTATTTTCAGTAGCCATCTACCCAGCTGCCTGGCTTTTGAAATGTAAACTGGAGCTTCACAACAGCTCACGGATCACAGAACTACGTGGATGCTGTTGCTATTGTTGTATCAAGAGTATTGAGCTCCAAGCTTTTATTCTTCCTGGATAGGATAACGCTTGAAGGCCTTGCCGTTGTCTTGCCTGTGTAGAAAACCCCAGTCGGGCCAAGGAGACCAAAGAACTGAGCCAACACCTTGAACACACTCTACCACTCACCATGAGATGAGAGGTGGTTACTGAAGAAAGAAACATGATGATCGCTGATATTCACAAACATCTGCTGATTCTTTGAATCCATCACCAGAGACTGAAGCAGGCTCCCTGACCTTTAGAATTTTCAGCTACTCCCTTGACCTTGATCAGTGTGGTGGACCTTAACCCATTTAGCCAGCCACCTTGCTCAATTCACAGACAATTTTGGTCTGTAGCAAGCACTGTGTCTGATTGGCTTGCACTCTCCATTGTGGCCAGGCCAGGCCTGCACCTTTGTTCATTCAGTGCACACATAAAATGAGGCACTCTTCCAGTCCATCGATACAGTTTGGCTTTGTTCTATATTGATTTAGATGTTCACCATCTTCTAGAGTCACAAACCATAAACTCTAATGAATGATACAAAGTAGCTTGTTATAGGCAGAAGATTTGATACAGTATCTGTTGAGAGCTTTGCAGACCTTAGATGATTGTGAACCTTGTCGCACTGCTTTACTTGTTATTTTCTCAATTGTTTGTTCGTTCTATGCTTCTTCTATTCTTGATTTGTTCTGAGCATTAAATAGAGTGTACAGCCACTAGTCCTGATTGAATTGCTTTATAGTGTAATTGCAATCTGCTTTACTGGTTAACTGGTTACCAGTTTCTAAATGAAATTTTCGTCTTGTGAGATTACCAGCTTTATTTTTGTGATTACTGGACTATCTTTTTGTATTTTATTGTATATTCTTTCCACATTTGGTTACTGTTTATTGTATAAACATATTTCATATAGGAGTTATTCTTAATTGTTTTTGGAAACACAACATAGGCTGGTCATTCCTACTTTATTGCAGTTATGATAATTGTGTTGTACTATACCTCTGCTCACCCCACACCTCCTCCATGTACCTGGAGAGTCAGGAAGGCTTAATGAGATCTTCTGCCTGGCACATTCCTTAATTTTGCTTACTAGGATCAATCAGAATCCTCTTATTAGTCTTACGTGGCCCCTCAATCTGCATGCCCTGGTGACAGTGAGCCAGGAAAAATGCCATGACACCCCGCCCATGACAATATGACAATAAGGTGTTTGAGAGAGGGCCAAGGTTGGTCAGAATGCCTAATACAGCTTGATGTAACCTGATTTGTCAAGGAGGAGACTAATGCCACCTCCCTTGCAGGAGAAGTGGGGTGAGTTTGAGAAGATTGCATGGTAAGTAATAAGGACCCATTGGTTCTGCCAAGTCCTTTGTATTAATCTAGATCTCTGTAATGGTTGTGTACTTCAGTGAAGTAGTATGGGAGTCCCAAGTGGTCAGTTACGAAGGATGCAGACTGACCTTGCATCCCAGAGACATAGAGAAATGATATGAGCTTTGGCAGTTTTTGTGATTTGAACAAGAGTTTGTCATACATAGACGCCATACATAGACGCCATACATAGATAGGAGAGGTGATATCAGATTGCACAGTGTGGTCTGCTAATGGTTGACTAAACAGGGCACCCCCTCCAGGCTGCTATCTAGAGGTTAACAGCCACCGGCATGTAGTAATAGTGATTTACACCCATGGAGAGTTTTTACTTGGTCTGATCTCTTAGAGGTTAACATAGACATTTTAACAATCTACATCATAATGGGAAGGGACTATGTTAAGGGGGTAATGCAAACCTATATTGAGTAGATTTTTTTCAGTTATTCTTGACTTGGTTAAACGGTCACTCTCTCTCTAGAATCCTATGGAATACCTTCAGCAACGTTTATAAAATCAATCGTTGTTATGTGTCTTTATTAATATTGTAAAGCTCCTCGATTTAGACATTTACTCGCAAAGACCTAAATGGAGATTGAACCGCAAGGTGACAATCATCTGAAATCATTGTGCACAAGCAGTCTGTGGGATATTAAGCAGATGCTTTCAGTTTTTACAGAATTGGCTGAATGCAGTGCTTCCACTGGAGCTTGCAGGATCCTGCCAGTGTTTAGTGGGAGAGAATAGAATGTTGGGAAAACACAAATTTTATAAGTGAATCACACCAACAAAATCATGACTCACTGTGTTTCTACTGAGGCTATGATCCTAAGAGTTCAACTATTACTACTTTTGACCAATTTCTAAAATAAATGATTCTCATCCCTTTACACCATAAAGCTTTTCTCTCTTTTGTCCCTTCTTACCTCTCCAACTCCACGTAGCTCTTTTTCCCAATGTCTGATCTCTTTGCTCTTTCTTTCGTCTTTATTCCCCACTTCTGAGTTCTGATAGACTAGGGAGACCAGCACGCCCCACCAAATGATTGGGTGTGGGACACCCTTCCCTTTTTATCTTAGTGATTCTGAAGAAATGTAGGTTTATATTATATAATTCCTTGCTCATTTTCTGCCTGTAACTGTACAGGCTTATGTCACAGTCTGTCCTCAAGCACTCCTTAAGGTTTCCTCATGATCTCTTGCCCCCCTGCTTTGTATTAAAAAAAATGTCTTGCAACCAGGAACTAGAGGTTTACGAACCCTTACCACCCTCCTCCAAGCTCAAACCCATTAACTATGTATGAATTCAATCATATGGACATCTTGGGATATTCCTTGTCTCTGTTGGAGTTCTTCATCTGTAGCTATACATATCAGCCTATCTAGACTTCTTTACTCCCTTTTTGAGAGTCCTGGGTTACCCCTTTGAAAGCTTTAAGGCGTGCAAGGTAAGTTTACCTCATACATTCTGGCCCTATGCAGACCTAGGTCACTGGTTGAAGATGGGTGCAATAATTTGCTGTCAACACACAAACCGATAAGCCCCATACCTTCTAAGATTGAGCATGGCTACAAATGCATAAGATAATGTATTGCTGTAATAGTCCCCCCTTCTTATGTAAATGTAGGTCTATGCTCAATGTGTCTTCAGATTGGGTGTCTGATCCGCAGTGAACTATTATACAAACTTTGTCTCCTGCCTGTGCAGTTCAAGGATCATTTGAGGCTCTTCGGTCTAAGGAGATTCAAAGAGAGCTCAAGTATGTTCGATTAGGTGATTTGAATCAAGTGGAATATCAGGCGTTCAGGAAAGAGATTAATTGATACATGGTTTGAAAATGTCTCAAAAAGGAACAGGGAATGGGTGAGGGTTGAGTATGGAAATTCCATTTAGTTGCAGAGTGAAAAGCAGTGGGCTGCAAAATATGTTTTCATGCTATCTGCTGGGGTAGAAAAATAACAGCTTTGTTAAGGAATATTGATCTCAGTAGTAATTTGCTCATTATTTGATGAAGCAGGCTTGATTACGTTACTAAACCCTACTTGACTTTTTCTAAAATCAGCTTCATCGTAAGTGTACCCAATGGAGTTGGAACTCGGAAAACAGTTGTATACACATGGTTTTCCAGCCCTGACAATACAATTCCTGAGTTCCCTACTAGGCATAGCCAACAGACTATCAACAATTGCAGTGAATGTTGGAGGTCGTCGGCCCCCTACTTGGTCTGCTAGAATATAATTGTGATTATTTAGAGTGTGTGCAGGATTCCTGAATGGATCAGGAAGTCCTCTCACCTAACTACCAAGCTATCATCACCTAATTATACAACTGCAAAGATCAGTGAAGATACCACATGGCATTGAATGCCAAATTGCAACAAGGTATCAATCAATCAGTCAATCAAGTAGTACTTGTACAGCGTGGCTAATCACCCAAGAAGGTATCCAGGTGCTGTGCTGCAGGTTTCAGTCAAAGAGCCAGGTCTTGAGTCCCTTCCTCAAGTGGGTCAGTGAGGGTGCGGTGTGGAGGTGAAGGGGGAGGGTGTTCCAGGCTTTGGCGGCAAGGTGGGAGAAGGAGCACCCTACGGAGCAGCAGCAGCGGATACGTGCTATCTGTGAGAGGACGAGGTGTGCAGAGCGGAGATTTCTGGACAGTCAGTGGAAATGCAGAAGGTGGTTCATGTAGGCTGGTCCTTGGTTGTGGAGGACTTTGTAGGCATAGTTCAAAAGCTTGAAATGTCATCTCTTCTGGACAGGGAGCCAGTGGAGGTCCTTCAGGTGCTAGGTGATGTGTGTCCTCTTGTGCAGGTTGAGGATCAGTCTGGCGGTTGCGTTCTAGATCTTCTGGAGTCTTTGCATAAGTTCTGTGGTTGTGCCTGCATAGAGTGCATTGCCGTAGCCTGTTCGGCTGCTGATGAGGGTCTGTGTCACTGTTTTCTTGGTGCTGATACGGAGCCACCTGAAGAATTTGCAGTGTCACGATTCACTCCCTGCATTCTCGTGCCCCCCACCAGGGGGCTGAATTGTGGGGCTCTCCAGTGTTCTAATAAGCTTCCAGACCCTCCCCTTCATGCATATACTGACTTCCAATGGACACACAATTGATGGACGGAATGCAGAACAAATCAAAACATTCACCCCCAGTCAAGAGATCTGGGTTAAATCCATCATTCTTTTGCTCACCATGCCACCCCAGTTTAGACCTGGCTATATGCAAATCAGTCTTGACCCTGTGCCTCATGGGAACAGTCCAGCCCGAACTGCCAAGCCAGGTCCTCCCTGGACCGGAAACAAGCATCCTAGGACCGGTTTCGGGTTTCACCCTCTTCAGCCAGGATAGCTTGATTCCAGTGGCACAGTGAGCCCAGGACCCACGTCTGGGCATACCTGGCGCACTTAGGGCGAGAAAGCAAAAGACACACAATTGATGGACGGAATGCAGAACAAATCAAAACATTCACCCCCAGTCAAGAGATCTGGGTTAAATCCATCATTCTTTTGCTCACCATGCCACCCCAGTTTAGACCTGGCCATATGCAAATCAGTCTTGACCCTGTGCCTCATGGGAACAGTCCAGCCCGAACTGCCAAGCCAGGTCCTCCCTGGACCGGAAACAAGCATCCTAGGACCGGTTTCGGTGTTTCACCCCTCTTCAGCCAGGATAGCTTGATTCCAGTGGCACAGTGAGCCCAAGACCCACGTCTGGGCATACCTGGCGCACTTAGGGCGAGAAAGCAAAAGACACACAATTGATGGACGGAATGCAGAACAAATCAAAACATTCACCCCCAGTCAAGAGATCTGGGTTAAATCCATCATTCTTTTGCTCACCATGCCACCCCAGTTTAGACCTGGCCATATGCAAATCAGTCTTGACCCTGTGCCTCATGGGAACAGTCCAGCCCGAACTGCCAAGCCAGGTCCTCCCTGGACCGGAAACAAGCATCCTAGGACCAGTTTCGGGTTTCACCCCTCTTCAGCCAGGATAGCTTGATTCCAGTGGCACAGTGAGCCCAGGACCCACGTCTGGGCATACCTGGCGCACTTAGGGCGAGAAAGCAAAAGACACACAATTGATGGACGGAATGCAGAACAAATCAAAACATTCACCCCCAGTCAAGAGATCTGGGTTAAATCCATCATTCTTTTGCTCACCATGCCACCCCAGTTTAGACCTGGCCATATGCAAATCAGTCTTGACCCTGTGCCTCATGGGAACAGTCCAGCTCGAACTGCCAAGCCAGGTCCTCCCTGGACCGGAAACAGGCATCCTAGGACCGGTTTCGGGGTTTCACCCTCTTCAGCCAGGATAGCTTGATTCCAGTGGCACAGTGAGCCCAGGACCCACGTCTGGGCATACCTGGCGCACTTAGGCGAGAAAGCAAAAGACACACAATTGATGTCCATCAACTGTTGTTTTTGCATTTGTCACCCCGAGTGGGATGGGTATGCCCAGACGTGGGTCCCGTGCTCTCCATGCCACTGGAATCAAACTATCCTGGCTGAAGAGGGATGAAACCCCGAAACCGGTCCTAGGATGCTTGTTTCCAGTCCAGGGAGGACCTGGCTTGGCAGTTCGGGCTGGACTGTTCCCATGAGGCACAGGGTCAAGACTGATTTGCATATGGCTGGGTTCAAACTGGAATGGCATGGTGAGCAAAAAAACGATGGATTTAGGCCCAGATCTCTGTACTGGGGTGAATGTATGACATTGTTCTGCATTCTGTCCATCAACTGTTGTTTTTGCATTTGTCACCCCGAGTGGGACGGGTATGCCCAGACGTGGGTCCCGTGCTCTCCATGCCACTGGAATCAAGCTATCCTGGCTGAAGAGGGGTTAAACCCCGAAACCGGTCCTAGGATGCTTGTTTCCAGTCCAGGGAGGACCTGGCTTGGCAGTTCGGGCTGGACTGTTCCCATGAGGCACAGGGTCAAGACTGATTTGCATATGGCTGGGTTCAAACTGGAATGGCATGGTGAGCAAAAAACGATGGATTTAGGCCCAGATCTCTGTACTGGGGTGAATGTATGACATTGTTCTGCATTCTGTCCATCAACTGTTGTTTTTGCATTTGTCTCCCCGAATGGGACGGGTATGCCCTGACGTGGGTCCCGTGCTCTCCATGCCACTGGAATCAAGCTATCCTGGCTGAAGAGGGGTGAAACCCCGAAACTGGTCCTAGGATGCTTGTTTCCAGTCCAGGGAGGACCTGGCTTGGCAGTTCGGGCTGGACTGTTCCCATGAGGCACAGGGTCAAGACTGATTTGCATATGGCTGGGTTCAAAGTCGAATGGCATGGTGAGCAAAAAACGATGGATTTAGGCCCAGATCTCTGTACTGGGGTGAATGTATGACATTGTTCTGCATTCTGTCCATCAACTGTTGTTTTTGCATTTGTCACCCCGAGTGGGACGGGTATGCCCAGACGTGGGTCCCGTGCTCTCCATGCCACTGGAATCAAGCTATCCTGGCTGAAGAGGGGTGAAACCCCGAAACCGGTCCTAGGATGCTTGTTTCCAGTCCAGGGAGGACCTGGCTTGGCAGTTCGGGCTGGACTGTTCCCATGAGGCACAGGGTCAAGACTGATTTGCATATGGCTGGGTTCAAACTGGAATGGCATGGTGAGCAAAAAACGATGGATTTAGGCCCAGATCTCTGTACTGGGGTGAATGTATGACATTGTTCTGCATTCTGTCCATCAACTGTTGTTTTTGCATTTGTCACCCCGAGTGGGACGGGTATGCCCAGACGTGGGTCCCGTGCTCTCCATGCCACTGGAATCAAGCTATCCTGGCTGACGAGGGTGAAACCCCGAAACCGGTCCTAGGATGCTTGTTTCCAGTCCAGGGAGGACCTGGCTTGGCAATTCGGGCTGGACTGTTCCCATGAGGCACAGGGTCAAGACTGATTTGCATATGGCTGGGTTCAAACTGGAATGGCATGGTGAGCAAAAAACGATGGATTTAGGCCCAGATCTCTGTACTGGGGTGAATGTATGACATTGTTCTGCATTCTGTCCATCAACTGTTGTTTTTGCATTTGTCACCCCGAGTGGGACGGGTATGCCCAGACGTGGGTCCCGTGCTCTCCATGCCACTGGAATCAAGCTATCCTGGCTGACGAGGGGTGAAACCCCGAAACCGGTCCTAGGATGCTTGTTTCCAGTCCAGGGAGGACCTGGCTTGGCAATTCGGGCTGGACTGTTCCCATGAGGCACAGGGTCAAGACTGATTTGCATATGGCTGGGTTCAAACTGGAATGGCATGGTGAGCAAAAAACGATGGATTTAGGCCCAGATCTCTGTACTGGGGTGAATGTATGACATTGTTCTGCATTCTGTCCATCAACTGTTGTTTTTGCATTTGTCACCCCGAGTGGGACGGGTATGCCCAGACGTGGGTCCCGTGCTCTCCATGCCACTGGAATCAAGCTATCCTGGCTGAAGAGGGGTGAAACCCCGAAACCGGTCCTAGGATGCTTGTTTCCAGTCCTGGCTTGGCAGTTCGGGCTGGACTGTTCCCATGAGGCACAGGGTCAAGACTGATTTGCATATGGCTGGGTTCAAACTGGAATGGCATGGTGAGCAAAAAAACGATGGATTTAGGCCCAGATCTCTGTACTGGGGTGAATGTATGACATTGTTCTGCATTCTGTCCATCAACTGTTGTTTTTGCATTTATACTGACTTCCAGTCATTTGGATTCTACTTGTAAATTGTCATCCATTCCCAATCCAGGCCGGGTTTTGTGAAAGCCAGCCTGCTAATGCTTGAAGCCAGCCTGCTCATGTTTGACACTCCATTACCTAGAACTCCCTGCTTCGTCTCCACCCCTGCAGGCCAAGGATGGGTGGAGGAATTCAGCTCACCTGTGGCTGGCTGCTGCTAGCCTGCTCACACCTGATGCATGTGATTACTGTGAGCTCTTTTAAGCCCCAGCTCCCTTCAGTCCAGAGTTGGTCATTTTAGCTGTGTTCCGGTGAGACCGATCCTTGTTTCCTGAGCTTTTGATATTCCTTGATTCCTGAGCTATAGTTAATCCTTGTTCCTTGATTCCTGAGCTAGAGCTATTCCTTGTGCCTGAATTAGCACTGCCTGCAGTGCTACCTTGTTTCCTGAGTTCCTGAGCTATAGTTATTCTTTGTTCCCGTTCCTGGACTTCAGCTATTTCTTGTTCCTGATTTGCACCGCTTGCAGTGCTCTCTTGACTCCTTGTTTCCTGAGCTGTAGCTATTTCCTGTTTCCTTGAACTAGCACTGCCTGCAGCGCTACCTTGACTCCTGAAGCTTTAGTAATTCTCTGTTCCTGAACCAGCACTGCCTGCAGTGCTACCTTGACTCCTGAGCCTTAACTCAATTCTTGTTCCTGCCCCAGCACTGCCTTCAATGCTGCTTTGTTTTCTTGATTCCTGAACCTGCACTATTCTAGTATACCCTTGTAACCTCCCCTTCTGTATATCCTTTTCCAGTCCCTGCCTTTCTTCCCATTTCCTTGGTTCCAGTTCCTAGTTTGCTGTCTTTCTATTCCAGCTGTCTTGCTTCTAATTACCTTGTATGTTTGTTACTTGCTTTCTGCCAAGAGTGTCCTGTGAGTTCCTTCCTTTGCTATTAAGCACTCCTCCTTGCTAGCTCCTTGTCTATCGTGCTTGTGTTTTGTTCTACCCCCTTGCTGTTACTGCCTTGCGTGTTCCTGTTTGATCGCCAAGATCCGTGGGCACAGCTGACGACCTAGGTGGTGTTTCTTGTTCACTGTGAGTATTGTCTTTGAGTTACATTTATAACATCACCATCAGCCATCGCCATCAGCTCCACAGACCCTGCCTTTGCATGCATATCCTATATGTGGGTATTTGCAGTTAGTATCTGTAACAGCAATTGTGGGTGAGGAACTTACTGAGCTTCAGTCTTACCGTGTGGAGCTCCTGAGTGCTTTACTCCACATTCCCTTTATTGTTAATGTTGTTTTATATATATGTCTTGCATATCCGTCCTGTGTGTAGTTTATAATGTTAAATCCCCTCTGAGGGCCTGTACTTTCTGAGCCTTACCGCTCTTGTACAGAGCTTCCTCTTTGGATTCCCTTTCTCCTTTGACTCGCTGGTTGATCTTGGCAGCTCTGTACCCAGTATTCTGCCTACTTTGTCTTCCCTGGCACCAGTCGTTGCCAGTGTCCCGGACTGAGTCCAGACATGCAGAGCATGTGCATTGTGTGGAAGCAGGCTGAGGAAACGGCATGGATCTGACGTTTCATGAAGAGTTTGCTGTCAAGAATGATGCAGAGGTTGCAGGCGTGGCCTTTTGGCGTGGGGCTTGGTTTGAGCTCCACCGGCCCCCAGGAGTCGTTCCAGAGGGTGGTGTGTCTTCCGAAGATCAGAACTTCCGTTTTTTCCATGTTGAGCTTCAGGGAGTTGTCTTTCATCCATGCTGAGACGTTCTTCATACAGTTGTGGAAGTTGGTCTTTGTCAAGGTGGGTCTGCTGAGAGCAAGAGGTTGAGCTGTTTATTGTCGGCGTAGGAGATGATGTGCGATCTGACAATGCCTGTGAGTGGTGTCATGTAGGTGTTGAGGGTTGGACTGAGGGATGAGTCTTGGGGTACGCCGAAGATGGTGTGCTTGAGTTGCGAGGTGAAGGGAGGGAGGCGGACTCTCTGGGTATTATCCAAGTATCGTCATTCACCACAGTAAGACCCGGGCATCTTCCCTTAGTATTCATCCAAGGTCAGTGAAAAGGCATCGGTGGGAAGAGAAAGAGCACCTATGTAATGTGCATAACATTGAGACCTTAGTATTGTTCTTCCTGACACACACAGAGACTCATGTACAATCGGAGTCCAGCTGCACCTCCAGAACAAGAGGGCCAAGGGGCATTGCTTTCTGGTCACAGGCATCATATGTCATTGCTGGGTGCGGTGATCAGGTGACCAAGTGGACTGCTGCTGCACAGTGATGCCAGACTCCCTTCATTGGTGAACGGGTGGCATCAGGACGGTCATGAATTCATCAACCAAGCTCAGGTATGGCACAGTCACACAAGAGCAGGAAGCACTTTAGTGCATGTGGTGACCAGCTTGTCCCACCCCCTGCTCAATTCAATCAGTCATTGGGGCCATCGTGCATGGCAGGCACCTTGTGAATAATTCTGGGGCATGTGGAAAAGGTGTCATCTGGTGGACTTATTTCAGCATTGAATCTGCAGACACACCTGTGTTGCATTCAACCCAATAAAAGGCATACTTCAGCATGGGCAGAGGAACAATGACGATTCTTGGTGGGGCAACCAATCAATAAACCACTGCCCTGCAGCCTCTGTACATGCCATGGGCCATTATATATGTCTGGGGGACCCCGTGACATAGGCAGCCTGGGAAATTTTACTTCGATCTTGTAGACATCAGACTGACACCCATTGAGGAACCTAAAGAGTCTCAGTCCAGTAAATTAAGTGCCAGTGGGGCTCACCTGCACCCACCAGCATAAATTAACCACAGTAAGAAGAAATCAACCATGCCACTACTGCACCATTCCAACCATGCCAACGTGCTCTTTAAATTCTGGGGTAGTGGTCTGATTTATATGGATGTAGAACAGTTAGCTACAGTCACTATTACTAGCTATATCTTTAGCGTCACAAATTCCATCTGGTGGAGTTTGAGACAAGTTGCAATAGCTGGAGATCTTTCCTTGGAGCAGGAGTTATAAGTAGACAGTCAAACGAGCAAAGAAGATTAGAAATTATAGTGTCTAAAATGGTGCGTGCTCACTGATCCAGGGCTTTTTCTCCTTGTTCCAGTCAAAGTTTATCCAAATACATACATGTTCTAGAGAGCAAGCGAAGTTCCTGAACTGGCTGGATGGCCATCTTTTGCTTTTAGGGGTAGGCTGTACTTGTGCTTACTTAGATGCCTCGGATCCCAGAAGGACTGATCTGTTCAGAAAACGTGTGCCCAATTTTCTTTGCCACAACAACCCCTCATACTTTCACATTTCTAAAAAAAAGACTGCCCTTGCTTTACCAGGACAATTGACACAAGTCTCTCATCCTCTGTGTCTTAAAACCCATCAGGAACCTCTGTACATTATCCATCATGAACAGTCTACCAGATTTAACGGTTATTCTAGTACTAATAATAACTTGTTTTTTTATAACGTGCTTCATACTACACTTCAGCCATTTCCAAGTGCTGTAAATAACAGATCTTACTATTAGGCTATTTGTGGTACTGAGAAAAATGATGGGCTGGATTGCAGAGATTCTGTCAGAGGCAGGGATTAAGTCCGGCACATCACCCATCCCTTTTTTTTGGTTTTTTTCCAGTACAATGCCCTCTTAAATGTGACGGAGGAGATCTAAGTAGGTTTAAACTGGTCAGGGGTTGCTTGTGTTCCCAGTTGGAGGGGATCTGTTCTGGCAGCTTGAGTTAGTCTGTTCCTATTGGAGCAGAGCCAAGACAGCTTTGGATATGGCAGGTCGTCTAGAGTAGTATCAAGAAGGGTATGCAGTTCCTCAACGGATCAATGTGAAAAGGGGAGGGAGAGTGTAACCCCAGGAGTAGATAGGCAGTCCTATAGTGAAAGAAGTGAAAGGGGAATCACTCTTTTCGGAATTAGGGCCCTCACACACCCAGCCAGCTGGGTGTCATGCTTCATCATTGGGCTTGCTCCTCGTCAGGTCGGCGCTGCAATACCTGACGGGCACCCAATGAGGGGCTCTTTGGCGGAGATCTTTTTTCCTTGCCGTTAGGTGCTGTGGGTGTAAGGGGCCTAAAAGAGGCCTAAAAGAAGGGTGTAGATGTGGTGAATGTGTTGGATTTAAAACAGGTAAGGAAGTCCAAAATGGCAATTTTATTGTGGCTGGCTTCCAACCTGATTAAAACTATCAGAGTGGCGACTACCTGATTCTATGTTCAGGATGTTGCGCTCTGCTCTAAGTGGTCAACATGTTTCCTGCCTAGCTGTCGGTCTCATCAAGCGGCAATTCTTCAGGACCAAAACATATATCTTAAATCTACACAGTTAACAGGAAACGTTACTGTAAAAAATGCTTAATCATGTTATGTGTTCTTTATAGGTCGTCCATCACATCTTTAGGTAATCCTTTCCCTTTAGATAGTCTTCGTGGTAATTTTAGGTTAGTTAACCCATATACCACGGTGTGTAGATTTAAGATATATGATTTGGTCCTGAAGAATTGCCGCTTGATCAGACCGACAGCATGACACCCAGCTGGCTGGGTGTGTGAGGGCCCTAATTCCGAAAGGAGTGATTCCCCTTTCACTTCTTTCACTATAGGACTGCCTATCTACTCCTGGACATTGAGGCAAAAGGATACGCCAGCCTTCTCCTGCAGGACTGGGCTAATGAAAATGAAATTCTACCCGCGTACCAATCTGGCTTCAGACCAGGAGCATCCACAATGGACAACATTTTAGCCCTCGCCTACCTAATAGAACAGTCTGTGCAGAAAAAGTTGCTTCCCCTCTTCGCATGTTTCGTGGACTACTCTGCAGCCTTCGATGGTGTCAACCGGAGTCTGTTGTGGCGGAAACTGCAAGACTGGGGGATACCGGCGAGCCTGTTGAAAGCTATAATCAGTCTCTACACTGGAACTTGGGTACGGGTAAAAACCGCGACGAACTCAGCCACCAGAAAGATTCCAACAGACAGAGGGTTAAAGCAAGGCTGCGTATTGGCTCCTTTGCTTTTTAATTTATATACGGCAGACCTCGGAAAAATTATATCCAATGCGAACCTTTTACCCCCTAAAATCGGCCCAAACAGACTATCTTTAGTGCAGTACGCAGACGATATGGTGTTATTGGACCATACAAAAGTAGGTATGCAAAGATTATTGGACGCATTAAACACTTACAACAACAATAACGAATTACGAGCGAATGCAGGAAAGACAAAGGTAGTGATATTTGGAAAATACACTAACAAACTCAGACAACAATGGAGACTGGGTAATTTAAAAATAGTAACAGCGACCAAATATAACTACCTGGGGGTGTGGCTGATGAGCAACGGGAAGCCCATAGCCCATATTGCTGCCGTTGAAACAAAAGCCAAAGCAGTGACGTTTTCCCTGTGTAAACTGTATTCCAAGTTAAGCCGCCCGTCAACCAAACCAATCAGAAAGGTTATAAATGCCAAACTGCTTCCGCCAATTACATATGGTCAGATAGCATTCCCAGCGGCCTTTATTAACATTATGGAACAGCTCAATTGCCAAGCATTTAAGCGAATTTTTCAGATCCCCGCTTATGCCCGAAATTCCCTGGTGCGACTGGAATTTTGGCTGAACAAACAGAGTTACGAGCATTGGGCCTCAATGGTGCGGTTCCACCGAGGGGTTTGTGCAGCGCCCCCGCACACAATGAAGTCAATTTTAAAGACAATTTTTATGAAAGAAAATAATTCATGGAGCAAAGGTCTGCACCCCGCCTGCACTGAATTGCGCCTCGACACGACCAAACTGCAGGACCTTACCCACCAGCCAGGCATCCTAAAATCTATACTGAAAAAACAAGTTAGATCATTATCAAAGGTAGAGGATATGAAGGAACTGAATCTTTCCAGTAGCAATATTGGGATACTTGCAAGTTCCTACAAAGACCGACTACGGCAGCCATATCTTGACGCTGCGTTAAATAAGTCGATTCTGAAGCAAATTTTTATAGCGAGACTTATGGTTCTGCCGATTAAAGACATCAACAGGCGTTTGAATGCCTTAGTGGCAATAACAACTTGCAGACTTTGCCACCAACACGAGGAATCCTTGGCCCATATGGTTTATATATGCCATTGTTTATTACACGCAAGACACACTTTATTAAAACCTCTTTTTTTTTTTAAATATGGGGTGCGGACCTGCACTGAAGCTATGAAACTTCTTTTTAACTTGGAAACTCCAATGAAATTGGCAAGGTTTGCAAAGTTCGCATATAAGGTTAAAGAACTCTTAAGTAAAGCCGTGTAGATTGTACTTATTTGAAATGAATTTACTTGGTATGAAGAATTCACGCTTCATTTAGGATTGTATATCTTGCACTTTATTGAAATGGAATTGCCCAGCTCACTTAGTACACGGCTTGTACATGCCATTGTCGGACTCATGCACTTCATGATAATACTGAATCCTTTATTTAAAACATGGTTTGAACATCTTTAAGATTGCTATGAATGCACTTTTAACTCGGAGGCCCCATAAGATTTGCAAAACTTGTACATAAGAGGAAGGATTCGTTAGTATTGAATTGATTTATTAGTTTTATCCCAGCTCCTCATCGATTTTCTGTTTTTATGCTCTTTTCGTAAAAATCATTTTACTTTGTTGGTATATAAAAGACATCAAATTCACTAGGCATGTACCAATTGTAACGAAGTAAGTAAGTTCTGGGGAGATTTTATTTGAATCTTTTGTAACAATTTTTGTTAATTGACACAATAAAATTATTCATTCATTCATTCTACTCCTGGGGTTACACTCTCCCTCCCCTTTTCACATTGATCCGTTGAGGAACTGCATACCCTTCTTGATACTGCTATTGTTTGGGCATGTATGCTGGACCTTAAAAAAAGCCCATAGTCCCCCCCCCCCCTTTTTTTGGATCGAGGTCGTCTAGAGTGGCATGGTGGGTGAAAAATTATTTTCTGGAATGCAGCCCCGAGTGATTGCCTGTGACTGATTTTTTTCAAGCACTATTTCCATCACTTTGTTGTATGTCTCTTCTTTGAAGTACTCTCTTGGAGACCTTTTGCTTGTGTGGAGTACTCTTCTGGTGAATGTTTGCATCACTGGAGCAATTTCCTTACTTATTTGCTGGACTGTTGCAGAACAGGCATGTTCAGAAGCACCAGAGCAACTCAGACCTGAATGTAGCTGTTTCCACCACCAAGACAGAGTCAATTCCAGGTCTCCTGCTTGCCATGCATGCGTGGCTCTGTGGGGGTGATTGATGCCCGGCCGCCCGTCGTATTATTGTTATTACAGCTTCAGAAGTCATGAGTGCAGTCAACATTCAGTAGCATCCTGGGAATCGGAAAATAATTGAGGGCAATGCAAATGGCTCCTGCACGCTGCTGATGTGAACCCGGAGCACGAGCGACCTCCCCAGATCAGAGGCAGGAGGACTGGCTGCTTCGCCCCGGATGCGGGCACGTGTACGCGAGCCTGCAGCCCATGAAAACCGGGGCATCCGGTCTGTAATTGCCCATGATGCTTTGGATGCGGCTGTTTGTTGCCTGCGGCTAATCAAATTAGCCTACGGAGGTGCGTGCATTTGTCTCTGGGAATCAAAGGCTCGGTTATTTGAAGCCATCCACCTCACTCAGATGCTTGCAGACATTATGCTAATAGGTAACTGATATCCTTCGAAACATGTGTTAAAATGTAGTGCGCGGCCAAATGCTTCAAACATATGGTGCAATTAGAAAGCTTGGAGATTTTTTTCCTTGTTGAAAGGGGAAAAAAAATGAGCACAGTTGTTTACGTTTCATGTAAGGCTGTTTCTGGAGTGTTGACACCGCGGTGTCTCAGACAAAAGAGGCTTTGGCAGAAGGTTTCTCCTAGAATGCCTTTTTCTATCACGTGCAAGTTGCAACGGCAGATATTTATGGGAAAACAGATTCCAGGACTCAGAAGAACTTACATTCTGCATCATCTCCCACCGTAGAGCGGCAGAGTTTCATTCTGTATGGAGAACTGGGAGCGTGAGCATCTGTGACACTCTCTGAACGTAGAACCAGACAGTGCCCTGTTAAAATGCTGGTCGTTTATTTTGTAATGCTGCTATGATCACACACACACGCATTTAAAATATATATTAAATATTCATTGAGGTTCTGTTTCACTTTTTTTTTATGACAGTTGAATGACTTCCCATGACATTCCTGTGTAACTTTATTACATCTTTTTGTGTGTTGTACATTGTCATTTGAATTATGTCATAAAAACAAATCCAGAAGCAGAGCGACTATTAATGTTATTGGCATTTGTATAGCACACAGTCTTTCACTGGTGTGGCACATCTTGTTAAATTCAACAGCATTACACTACTGTTTTGTATCCTAAGGACCTCAATGTTGTGGACGTGAATGTTCGACTAGTAAGTCCTGAGATAGATGTCGATGAGGGAGCTCTTGCTTTATGACTTGTACAGAGTTCAAAACCTCTGCTTGTGTCTGGGGTGAAGTGTAGGACTTCGAATACTCCTAGATTGGCAACAGCATTCTGGCAAGAGGTCAAAACTTTCCAGAAACCACAAGCGTGGATTCAAGCGCAGATTAAAATATCTTTCAAACATGATGGCAGGTGATTGAAAAAAAAAGAAGGGATTGGAAAGAGAAGGGTTTATCTTGAGACACCAGAAAAGGAAAGGTGGAACCAAGAGGGAAAAGAATTAGGGTGGGCAGAAATCACAGTTTCACTCCATTGAATTTCGCAGAGTTGCAAAAAAATCAGTGAGATTCCGGGTATTTCAACCAATGGGTGGAAAATATGCACGTTGTTCTGCTCTCGCTGCAATTTAGCGGCAGTAGCGGGAGCAGCACTGAAAAATCAGCACAAACGCTACCATGTGGTGCACTGCATTTCATGTTGAAAATCTACTCAAGAAGCAGCCCTCTGACTGCGGCTGCCTGCTTTAGAAAATGGCACTAAGGGATGCCAATCTCGCTCACATTTCTGGAGCCTCATGGGAAAAAATTCCACCACGTGGCGATTGGTGGAATTTGGCCAGAACTCCTTGTTACGAGAGTAATGCAGAGTTGCCAAATTCCAGAGGCAGAATGAAACATTCCACTGCCCCCAAACGAATAACGTTTCCCCGGTGGCTGCAAGGGTGGGGGCCGGTTTTAGACCCTTGGGGGGGGGGGGGGCACTGTTAATACCGGGGCCGGTTTTGCAGCATGGCTGCAATATCGGCCCCCTGCAACAAAAGTGGCACAAAGCTTTCCACTAGTAGCCCCCGACCCCCTCCCTCCCCTTGGGGCTGGCCGAGCTCTTTGCCAGGGCTGGTTTCGGTTCCCAGTCCGGCTCTGAAAGTACTCGGACAGTGTTGAGTTGCAATGTGGTCATGTGGGAAGTCCTTGGGTGTCTTGCGTTAATAACCAGATATCCTTATCCTGACATTTATTGCTTGCACCTATGAGAGTGATGGAGAGAACTCGCCACGTTTACTTACATTAACTCAGTTTATTGTTGTATTTGGGTGGAAGGGAGTGCTTTATGGGTGTGCCATTTGTGGGAAGGGTTTTGCTATTGTGCCTGATGTGTAGTGTAATGCGCTTCTTGTGATTGTGTAGCTGTGCTTATCCTCGGAGCGGAATGAAAGTAGATATGCCTGTGTTCGTCCCCAGCCTCACTGTACCTGATTGGTTTAGGATTCTTGGGTGGGAACGGTCCCAGATCCTCTCATGTGCACAATTTTCTACTTGTGACGGGCATTAACAAGAAGAGCGTTCTTTATCATTCATGACCTCTAATATTCTCTTTTGCACAATCCTGTCCTCTCTGACGATTCCTAATTCGTCAAGCAGTGTGGCTTCTGCAGTGGCCGTCTCCAACTCAAATTCAGAACTCAAAATGGTCGCACAACAAGTTAAGGATGCTACAAAGGCAGGTGTGCAAACAGCAGATTGCATGTTCAAACCCATTGTGAGATCCGAGCAGTTCTGAATTCGTAAAGTAATAAGTGCCAGGGCCCTGACCAGGAGGCCACCTCAGCTTGCACCACCCATTGCCCCTGTCATCGCTGCCAATGGCAGTACCAAAACAACTACTAACCACCTCTCTTGTCTGCATGTGTGTCAGGTGAGATTATTTCAGGTCCCCAAAGCTAAAGGAATGGCTGGGGAGGCAAGTATTAGTAATTTTATATATATATTGTATTCATAAACAACTGTTGTTCTGCTCATCTCTAATTTAGCTGAGCAGTGCCACCGTGTGGCAGACTGTCATAAGTGGGGTGTTAACAATTAAGAGCCGGTGCAGAGCACTGGACACCAATTAAGTGCCGGTGCTAAGCACCAGGATCCACTGGCTCAAATTAAGCACTGGATCAGAGAGCAGGTTCCATTTTACAGTTCTATTGGGATAGATCAGGCTGTTAATACTCAGGCTGCTGAGATTTAAATATCACTTTTACGCAAAGGGTCCAGACTCTGTAATTAAGCATATTAGGTTAATGAGACTGCTGCAGATACCCATGTGTTACTGCTAGGTTTGATTTCAACTGTAGCCGACTCAACCATTTAACCTTCTGAGCTTCACAATATTTGGAATGGCCGGTTTAAAGCATCTTTTCTAGAGAAGGTTATTGTGCGTTCTGTTTTGATTGTCAGTAGTAGTGATGTAATAACGATGAACCACTTAATCGAGTTTCACCAACCATGTAGTGTTTTTTTTTTTTTGACGACAGTCATGCTTATTTTGTAAGATATTTCATCTGTTTTGCTAATGTTTCAAAGAGGATCGCGTGCAGGAGGATAACCTCTTTCTAGTAGCATCCGGTAATTGACACATACATTGGTGGGACTTTATTAACTTGCCTTGTACTGACACCAAACTTTCCAGTATCTACACAAGCGCAAAAAATAATTGATCTGCACAGAAAAATGTTTCATAAAAACATTTACACATCTGGATTTCATCAATTTTCAAATGTTGTCTTGGCCAGGGCCTAATTTATTGTTTTATAAGAGTGCACTTTGTTGTGTGCACGTGTGTATTGGGCAAGTGTCTTGAAATATTCTATAGTGTTAATACATATTTGTGTTTTAGAATTCATGCGTATGTACCACAGAATAGTCTTATTGTTGTATTTTATCATTTAAATTGTTCATAAAAATCAGATCACATGTGGCCATTCTGTATTGTTGGAAGCTGACGGGTCAATAAATGGAGGCTTAGCAATCACTTCAGAAAATTGGGTGTAGCTATCCTTAGAACCGCTAAAGTTTGCATTTTAAACATATTGATCAAACCCAATGCAGTTATAACAGATATATTATAGTGGATTTGACGATATTTCTATGCTATTCACCGAGATCTTTAAACAGGAGAATTGGTTATTTGACAGCTAAAGCTGCTTCTACAAATTTTACTACAAACCACTTCAGAAACAGTTTTTGAAAAGTTAATTCAAGACTATGACCCTTTTTGCTATTTCTTCGCATTCACGTATACAGGTGTCAGAATATTGAGCCTAGTGGGTTAACGCACCTGATTTCAGGATGGTGTGGTTCGCAAGTCCCGAGTTTGATTTCTA
The DNA here is from genome assembly GCA_963921515.1 of Calotriton arnoldi. Classification (NCBI taxonomy): domain Eukaryota; kingdom Metazoa; phylum Chordata; class Amphibia; order Caudata; family Salamandridae; genus Calotriton; species Calotriton arnoldi. The sequence continues at coordinate 1,605,776 of CAWUFW010000091.1, forward strand.
ATCAATCCTCCATTGTTCCTGAGAGTTAATAAGTGAGTTTCAATCAGTTGACAATATTAGCACGTGCTAACTACTCTGCCAGGAATATGTGCTATTCTGAATCAAAATAAAATAGTTGTTGATAGCTGCCCGCATTGAGCAGTTCTCATATGAGGGAACTGATTAAAATCCATGCAGAAAACCACAAGGCCTAAAGAAGCAGCAAATAATTGCAGTTGTCTTGGAATAACTTTCAACACGTGATGTTGTAGCATGCAAACTATTGAAATATTCTTTGAAGACCCATAGAACATGGCATGTGTGTCTAATTGGTTATTTCTGCAAATAAATAGTGTTTCTTAATTGCACATGTTTTAACACCAACAACCACACTTACAATTATGTTCTGAAGCCCCCAGCACATAACTGTGTAATCCACTATAGCCTTATAGCCCGCCGTAGCGGGCTATACCGGCTATTAAAGGCCCGCTCCAGCGTTAAAGGCCCGAGCCGAAGGCGAGGGTCTTTAACAAGGGAGCGGGAGTTTAATAGCCGGTATAGCCCAGCTACGAAGGGCTATAAGGCTATTAGAACATTCTGCCACTAGAGGGCAGAATGTTCTAACAAATAAAACAAAGGCTTCAGGGAGGGCGAGGGGATTGAAATCCCCTCAGGCTTCCTGAAGCCTTTGTTCACAGCCACAGCTGTGAACAAAGAAACTTTGGAATGTTGGAGCTCCGGGCTTATACCAGCCATTATAAGCCCGGAGCTACTCCATTGTTTTCAATGGAGCTCCCAATATTCCAATGTTCTAATAAAATATAAATGTTGCTTTTAAGTCCTCCAATGGCAATGTGTGTTATAAAATGCAACATTTTGTTATGAATTTCTCCATAATTCCTTGGAGAAGAATGACCTTATTTTCTATAATGGTTGTTCCTAAATGTCTATACAAATTATTGGTATTAGTCTGGCCTGGGTAGAGGAAGGGACAACCTTGAATGAGGCATAAGAGAGACGTCAAAAATACAGCATGGTTACAGCTTTGCCATTGTAACACTGGAAGAAGTAGTGCACAAATTAGTGGTTTCATTAGGCAAACCCTTTAGTAACCTATGAACTACAATTTCAAAATGATGCTGCTTTTGACAGACCCAGGCCTAGTTTGACAGCAGAATAAGGTTTCACAAACATTTTGCTGCCAAACTACACTAGTTGTGAGGCAGGACACAGTGATGCAATGCACACACGGGGAGTGCTGGTGTATTACCTCTGCATAGACACCATTCGGGAGAAAAAAACACTTAAAGCATAATTTAAAGTAAATTCTAAATTTGTCTTACAATGCACTCTTAGAAACTGATGATAGAGGAATTTGCTTTAAGTGACAGAGGTATGCCTATGGTTAGACATAAATTATATGTTCAGGCTGCACCTAGCTGAGCTATCTCTCAGGCTACCTGCTCGTCAGGCGTTATGTGCCTGAGCTGTCACTCAGGTGACAATACTCCATCACCAAGGGACAAGAGCCAGAACCCATCATTTCTGCTTGATTTAATCTAAAATTGCCATCGGCCATGTGTTTAGTGCCTGAGGGCACTCACTAAATATATTGAAAACCTATATACGCAAGATATGAGTTGAGTTATTACTTAATGTGCAATGAATACCCTAAGGCATCTCGGTACTGAACTGACATCAGAAAATTTATGAAGATAATTGTGCAGGCCAAGATGGAGTATATTCTATATAGAGGAAGCAACAAAAGAGAAGGAACATCCCCTTAGACCCCCCCCTGCAAACTTTTGTAAATCAGGGGACTGATAGCATGAAGGAAGAGCCAAAATGAAGAGATCACTTAGACGTGTCCTGATGTCCTCAGGACACAAGAGGACCTCATCGCCCCACCAGCAGTGCGCCAAGAGGCTTGTTTGCAGAGTGGTGTAAAAAGGGGCGTGGCCTCAGACCACCTCTCTGCAAACCAGCTATGTGGCACTTACTGGAGGTATCTGGTGGGCTAGTTGGCCCCCAGGGACCCTCAGTATACATGGGGACTTAAACTCCCAACTTACAATGCGCCAGAGGGCGCGTTTGCACAGTGGTGCAGGGAGGGGGCAAGGCCTCCGGCGTGATGCCGGTTTAAAAAAAAAAAAAAAATTTTTTAGAAGGGGGGCTGTTTGACCCCCATTCTTTTCCTATTTTTGGGGCCCTGGGGACCCCATCCCCCAGGGCCTGACCCCTTTTTTAAAAAAAAGAAAAAAAAACGGGAAGGGGGCCTCGCGGCCCCCCCTTCCCTAGGCCACTATTGGCCCCGGGGACCCCATCCCCCGGGGCCGGCCTGCGTTTAAAAAAAAATAAAAATTCATTTTTATATTTATAATTGCAACCTATTACCCTCTCATTCCCAAAAACTTAAATGGGAAACTTTAACTGGATGAGATGCACCCTGTGTCTTCTATCAATAGAGGGCCTTTCATTTGACTACTCTCTCCTCCTCTACATTGTCGCATGCATTTAAGAATTATATATGGTTTACTTCCAACCAGCAGCATGACCCGGTGTACTCATTGATCCTTTCCATTGATTTCAATGTTGATCAGCACATTTACTTTCTATATTGCCTGTTTATTGCCTCTGCACTTGCAGTCATGTTGACTTGACCTTCATACATGCCACAATTACCAAATACATTCCCAGGCGTAACTTGCGCTGGGGGTCGGGGTGCCTTTTTAGTGAATGATGTCCTTGGCGCTAGGCAGGCACGTTTAGGGGGTCGCATTATTTTTGTATCTTGCTCTGAAACACCGGAATTCTCTACCTTTCCACTAACACCAAGAGCTGCAATACTATTGGTTACGTAAAGGTGTAAAACCTACTATTTGGTTAATTTTAGTTTGATGCTATCTGGGTTTTTATTCCAGGCTATGTATGTTTGTATGAATGTATGTATATATGTGGCATTTATAGCGTGAACAAAGCCAAAAGGCAGCGGAGTGCTGTACATGGTCAAAGTCCACTCGCTATCAAGCAAACTAAGGTCGTATTCACTCATACCTGTGGCCTCACTAAACGAGATATTGGCTTAAGTAAACTGAAATGTATATATTCTTTAATGAAACAATGCTGTGTGATGAGATAAAATAAGAGGTGTCACCAGAAGGAATTAAGTGTTTTCTGTAAATTTCATTCACTGAACTTTTGAGATATTTAATGTTAATACATTATATGACTTGGGAAATGTAAAATAAATACTGAATATTCTGCTGATCTGTCATTTAATTTTGTACATTATGACAAAATATCCCATTCCTCTAAAATGTTCCCTAATTGTGTCACAATGCTTAGCGCTTTGGAGGGCATCTGGATGAAGACTTGGCTGCACAAAACAACAAATTAACGGCACCAATGAACCACATGTACTAACGGAGGGAAAAAGTTCATAAAATTCCCAGGTCTAGCGCAATATTTGGTCTAACCTCTCAATGACAGCCAACAGAGACAGAATATACTACACCGCCATCCAACTGATGGGTACAATACTGCTGACCTACCTGCCCCATCAACACTGCTCTAGAAATCTGAACCCTGCCACACATGACTCCTTTGAGATTAGCCTAATCACCCCACAGTCCTTCTTAGCAATCTGTAAAAATCCACAAAAAATCCTCTAGGGCCCTACTGAGTTTTGTTTCACAAAGAATGTACGTGCAGTGTTTGTAGTTCATCACAAAATCACATTCAGAAGCACGCAGAGTGGCAGAGGTGGTTGTAATGATTAATTCTCAGCCCCTTGTATTAAAGGTCTACTCCAATGCGTGCACCTTTGAGCACGGCTACACTTTACTCCACCGGTCCAAACTCATCCTTGCTCCTCTCGGTACTCTACCAGAAGCAAAGATGCATTTCCAGTTTTGTCTGTGGAATACCCATTCTAGATCTGTCCACTCAAGCTCTGTCACAAACGATCCTACTGTTGGGGAGATTTCAACTTCCCAGTGGATGTACCACAGAACAGACGAGCATCAGATGTCGTTGAGGACTTTCACCGTTTGGGATTCTCCCTACCCATCTTCACCCAACCCTCATTGCTGTGCATACATCTAACATGCTTTCCACCTGCAACCTAGACACATCAGACCTGGTGGTGCAATCCACATCCTAAAAATTGGTTTCCCCAGCACACTCTAATGTCAACATGTATTACATAAATAACGGATATCAACAATTCTTGTCTTTCTTTGTATTTGTTAGGTTTATTCTCATATGTTCTTGTTTAGTTCTTTTTTTTTTTTTTAGCCTCTTTTTAGCCAACACGTGTTTTGTCGTCCATGGCAGGTGGCCATGACTTCCTCAGGGCTGTTTCGTCGGTATGGTTAGTGTTATCTTTTAACCTGTTGTAATTCCGTCCCGGTTTCCCCAAATAGTTCCTTGTCTTCGTTAGTTTTTCTCTCCCAATCGTGTCGGTATTATCCCTTATTATTTGTTGTCATCGTTTTACCGCCTTCCGAGTGTTTGCTGGTGCAGCCGTTTGGTCGTCCAACTGGGGAGTGGGTGATCTCTCCACCTCAAAGCACTGCACATAATTGAGTTCACGACAACTTTCAAGTGTACTTCTGTAGAGCTATTCTTAAACATCAAGATCCACCCATGAGGGTTTGAGAAAGGTAATACTGGTCAGTGATGGAGTGTGTTTCCTACGATGGTGGGAAGCACAATGTGTTTCTTAAATACCCCTCACACACCAAAGGGCCCTTGGTGTCTTGCTTCATCATAGGGTCTTCGCGTCCCTCTACGGAACGCGGCGTGCTACTACCGGCGAAATACGCGGGAGCACTGATGTTTTCACTATGTGTGGTGTGAGAGAGAGTGAGTGATAGGGTCAGAAGTGAGTGATAAGTGAGTGTTAAAAATACCTAGCACCTGCGGAGTAGAAAAATGTTATATCCCTGGATGCCGGTATTATTAAAAATGTGAGGCGGAGGTATGTTGTGTCAATGTACAAGACCTCCTGTGTGTGTCAACATGTTTCGAAGCATACTGCTTCTTCTTCAGGACGGGTACACAGATCCCTACCCTACTCGCATGAAATGACTGAATAGGTCTGTAATTGTTAAAATGTCCAGTGTAGACAGATAATTAATGTTCAAGATGTCGACGGAGCCGCGAGAGGGGATGGCAGTACGAGGTAGTACCCCGGTACATAGTGCGATTTGCACCTGATCCCCATCGTTTTCAGGCTCATGATGCCAACACCGACAATACTACAAATTGTACTGAAAGAATTATCCTTTCGCATTTCAGATTAAGACCATTGTGTCTCATCTTGAACATTAATTATCTGTCTACACTGGACATTTTAACAATTACAGACATATTCAGTCATTTCATGTGAGTAGGGTAGGGATCTGTGTACCCGTCCTGAAGAAGAAGCAGTATGCTTCGAAACATGTTGACACACACAGGAGGTCTTGTACATTGACACAACATACCTCCGCCTCACATTTTTAATAATACCGGCATCCAGGGATATTACATTTTTCTACTCCGCAGGTGCTAGGTATTTTTTAACACTCACTTATCACTCACTCTCTCTCACACCACACATAGTGAAAACATCAGTGCTCCCGCGTATTTCGCTGGTAGTAGCACGCCGCGTTCCGTAGAGGGACGCGAAGACCCCTATGATGAAGCATGACACCAAGAACCCTTTTGGTGTGTGAGGGGTATTTAAGAAACACATTGTTCTTCCCACCATCGTAGGAAGCACACTCCATCACTGACCAGTATTACCTTTCTCAAACCCTCATGGGTGGATCTTGATGTTTAAGAATAATTGTTAGGGGAGGTCGTATCCACCCTAGGTGTCCGTGGAGGACACCGACTCTCCACTCCCTCCTTTGATATTTACAATACTTCTGTAGAACGCCACAGAACCTTCTGCGAACCTCACCCGCGCTAGCGTATCCAATCCACATCCTAGTCAGATTAAACAACTGAAATGTTTATAGTCTTTCAAGAAGAGACAGTACCATATGTTACCGAGAATGATATATACACTTAAGCCCATATTGTGAACATCTACACTCTTTATTGAAGGCAAAGATCAAGAAAATGGACAACACCATATGTACCAGTCTGGTAGACGTCCATTTTCACTCATTTATTAACCAAGTTCCTAGACACATCTGGCCTGCTTCACAGTTTTGAGCATCTCTGGTTGGACTTCAAGCAGCAGGAAAGATCGACTTGCTCAAACTGACAGAGCTTTTCGGTTGATAGTCGATTAGTGAGCGCATAGACACTGTATCCCTGAATATCGTCAAGCTGCTTAACATGTTTTCTAGCAGGTGCCATTCTCGATTTTAAACCTGCTTTAGTAACACTACTGTTACAAAAACAGGCAGTAGACTCCAAACTTCTAATTTTTTCCCAGTATGGCACATCCCTTTTCCGTGCAAAATCCTTGAGAGCGTCCACTCCAAGATCATACGTAATTGAATACCATCTTCCGCGAAAACCAGTCAGGATTCAGACCTCTTGGGCATTCCATGCGCTCTTACTAACATCAGAGAGGGCCGCCAGTCATCATTTGAGTCAGAATACCATGAAATCTTGATCCTTCCTAACATTGAGACATCCCATGTGAAGGTGGATAACAAGATCCTAGTAAACAACATGAAACAATTAACAGTGTTCTGAGACTAAGGCTTGAACTGGTTCTGGTCCTTCCTCCCAGGCTGGAGCCTGCAGATAACAATCAGCACCACCACTTTGTAGTCCAAACATGTTGTCCTGATTATCTGTAAAACTCTTTGATGTCAATGTGCATCCATTGGGGGTGGTAATAATGTTACGGCCAGTGCAATTCATAATGTATACAGACACACTCGGGCCCATGCCCGGCAGAGAAGAACTAAGAACACAGACGTAACCCCATGATCATAATGGGAGGAATGACCTGTACCGGTGCCTGAAAGGTGTCAGAATTGAACTCCTGGCTGCCCTTCCGAGAGAGTGCTCTCATCGCTTTAGTCATGGGAATTTGCGTAGTTCCCACACACTGGTCCCAAAGTGACAAACATTTGTGTCTGGCTGGACCCCAGTCCTTTTCTTCACAGGTTCTGTTCAGCTTAAAGCATGCCTTCTCTCAACACAACCACAGCCATCACTGAAAGGACCTATTTTAAGTTTGTGCTGACGAGAAGAGTCCTCCTGCTGCTTCAAAGGAAGCGTCGGATGGACCTCAGCAGGGCCTGGGACTGCCCCGAACACAGTCTTTGTGGGTTCTACCAAGGATCCAGCAGCACGTGACTGATATATGCAGGTATGTTTGTTGAGGTCAGTGGCCCTGCAGTGTTATACAGTGAAAGCAGGTCCATATGAAAGCTTTATTTATATGTGATACTGCACCGGTTTGGGCTCTATGGGTTCAGTGGCATGGCTTTGAATGTTGCCTTCTGTACTTGAATACACTGAGTGTTTCTTAGCAAACCACTTTATCTCACAGTGTCGTTCCCTATCTTTCAAAGTTAGGAATGCTCAGAAGAAACTGTCCGCTTGCCAAAGGCTGGTACGAAGCCTTTTATTTATATATAAAAAACTGAGCCTGTATTCCTAAAATGAAATGTGCCCTGCCTTTCCCCCAAAGGCAGGCCCGATAAGAAGGAAATAAAGAATCCATCTGGAGTTATTGGTATCTTGCTCAACCAAAGCATCCACATTTATGACGTAATACTTGATGCAATGAAACTGTCGGTATTTGCTTGGCGATCTGAAAATGATACATTCTGCTTGTCTGTGACCAAAGGAATGAAGACATTTAACTATGCAGCTAATCAGGAAATTAGAATCGGGTACTGTATTTAAGAGTGTTATTTGAATATGTTTGTTCGGACCAGTTTGAATTAACCGTAAGTATGTGCACTATCTTTCTGGGAACGGGTTTAGAATACGATAGGGTGATTTAAAAGCAACAACTTGACAACGGATTTATTCCCTAAATAGTTTGTAAAGTAAAAAATGCCCTTTACATTTAAGCGCTTTAGGCACCTTGGTGAGTAAAAGCGCTACATAAATAGTAATGCAAGACAATGTGCTTTTTTGAGGGGAGAAACGGCTTGAACCCGTGGAACGTGCATACCCTTATCCAAGGACGGCAAAGACAGTGGGGGTTGGGAAGAAACAAGAACATTTGAGGGCACGAAAAGCAAGGCAGAAACCAGAGTAGGAACAAGAGCTCATATATTATTCGTTCCCCCGGGAATAACTTCAGACAGATATCTGCGTTCTGCAGGGTATATTTACTACACATTGACAGAAAAGCGAATGCTAGTTGTGAAAAGCGTGTTGATATGAAAACTAATTGTATTAAGTTATATATAAGCACTATGTAGAGTTTAGAGGCTCGGATTGCACAGACAAAGGAAGCTGGCAAGTTGGCAACCAAAAAAGCGCAAGCACACCACTTGCCCTGCCCAGGAATTTTAAATAAGCAAATATAACATTAAAAAGAAACAAGGCTTCGACGTGAAAAACGCGGATTGGTTAACCTCTAAATACATAGCCGTGAAGGAAAGGGAGACAGACATGGCCTCAGGGGGAAGGCGGCCAATTGGCAGGAACTGATTAAAAAATACCCGCAGCGCGTGAATAATTGCACAGGAAAACATTTGAATGATAATAAAAGCGACTATCCGAAATCAGGGGGAGGCAATTATATGTAGGTGCCCTTAACTCTTTTATCTACACCGAGTGTCACAGAATAAAACATAAATACCGTGCACCCTGCGTAGCATAAAATAATAAAAAAACAATAATTGTGAGAAGTCTGGAAGAAGTGTCTGAGGGGGTTCCCCACCGGACCCTTACTGACCCAGCCTAGGGTGTAATTTAAGAGCTCATTATACATTGTTGGTGCACTCACTAAATTATACATTCGTATAGTATATTCGATGGCTCCTTATAGCGCTAAGAATGAAAGAATGTGTTCCCAAGCACTGTTGCTATTGTTCTCCTGCCCTCGCTCTCCTTCATTGGTCCCTTTGTTGTTTGTACTCTCGCCGTTGCACCCTGGTCATTCTCTTTGCGTCATCCTTTCTTCACATTACAGTGTCTCTGCTACGCTGCATTGCATGGACCACGCAGGGTAACTGACCAGACAGGCGTGCCTTTTTTGGAGGAGATGCAAAGAGCCCTCCCCTTCACTGACAGAAACCCAACCAGATAGTGCTAAATGTGAACTATAGACCGTATTCTTACTGGTAATTAGCATTTGTACAGCAGCAACCATAACTCCATTGTGAATGATGTCACAATAGGTCTCAAAACCCAAGGAGACCTCATCAAACAAAGGAACAATCGGGAATGTCTATTGTTTGTGCTTGTGAGAGATGCAGGAATGAGTGAAAAAAATCAGTCTTTTCCTTACCATAGATGGCCCCTTTACACAGCCTGCCAGCTACCCAAGGAGACCGCCAGAGCAGTATCCCTGCCAGGTTAGAGCAGGACAATTGGAGCAGGACCAACGTATGTGCCATCTGCATTACATCTGCTGCTGTTCCGCCACAGCCAGGCATAATGTTCTGTTTACATTCATCAATGCGATGTCAGCAGAGCTCGCAGACTGAAGTCATGATTACTTACCGATAATCCTCATTACTCTTAGCCCTTCTTCTTCTCGATGTAATCCTTGCACATGAGGGGAACCACACCTTCAGATTGTAAACTTCAGAAGAATGCAGGCAGTGTAAGCCCTCTGACCACCCCACTGAGACCCGTAACTGAGTTGGCATTCCTACGCATCCGCCTGTCCTCCATTGCGAAGAACATTGTTCTTCATAACCCTGACCATATGTTAGTGAGGGTCTGAATGACTCTCAATGCTTCTGTTTACCACTTCATTTCACATCACTGAGTCTAGCTCAGATCTCCAAGCTAGCTACCTGTAAACTCCGCATACAGCCATCCCCATTTTTAACGCATTCTAAATATTCTGTGATCTCTTTATATCTTTCTTTCACCAAAGGTTGTGCTTAAATTACCTGTAAGTTAGTTAGAAAGAGGAAACTTGGCATTCAAGGCCCCACCACTCGCTCTTTTTTTTTTTTTTTTTACAAAATTAGCAGCTCTAGAACATACACAATATGTAGCCAAGGACACAAGAAAAAAAGCTCTGTCTGATCAATTGATTGCAGTATAAAGCTCCACTATTTAAAAATACATACAATAAGGTAATGCAACCAACTTGAAAAGGTTTAGCATGCCATTAAATAGCCATGAAAGAGCAATCTAAACGACAACCACCTCGCCAACCAGCCTTTTAAACTTTTGGTAATAATACCTCAAACTCTGATGTAATGGTACCTGTGTACTTCATGGAAGATGGAGTACACTCCGCTTAGCTTCACTCCATCAATTCGCTGTAGGAGTAGTACATTGCTCCATTTTACTGTGCGTAATATTTCATGGTAACTTACTCCTGTGTATGCGTGGAGAAGCAGAAGTACACAAGCCTATCTGTAATCTGCTGGGGGTTTCGTGGGCATCCTAAAATGCGGTCATTTACATAAATAATATAAGGGAAACTGGTGATGTGTGAGGTAGCAGTCCAACACCAGATGCTTTAAACCCCATACCAATATGTTTGAGGAACCTTTTGTATGTCAAACTTGGCAATGCAGCTAGCCTGAAAATGTATTCTCTAAAATATACACAGAGTGGACTTCGTCTCCAGCCAGAGGAGTATTGGCTGTTTGGTCTATCATTTTGTCTCTTATGGAGTACTTGCATTGTAAAGCACAAGTGACTATTTTACATCTTCAAAATATACTCAACTATCATACATTAAAAACTGTATTTCGTACACGTAATGCAGTACGCGTAATGCAATAAAAGCGTAATGTAATAAAAAACAATCCCTTCATTTTTTTTTTTACTGCTGTAGGCTTTTTATGTATCACCTACAGTAAAAAAAAAATTGTTGTCTAAGAATTATTGTGGACAATCCCAACACTTGCAGTTGACTTTGGGTCAGCCCACTGCTTACCATTGGTTGGGTTTCTTGTCAATCTCATTTGCGTTCTTCATATTCAATGGCTTTCCTAACTCTTATTGTGTTTGTCCGTGCCCTACAGCATAGCTTCTTAATCATCCGTTGGATTAGATGACTTGTATCCTTCAACTGCATCTAGCCTGAAAACGACCTTTTTCTTTTTCCTGCAGCAGTCTATGTGAATGTGTGTGTTTTCTTGCTCACTCTTATGTGCTGCATCATCACCGAAAACCATGCCCCCACACTGTTCCCTTCTCCAACTCCCACCTCATCCATTGCTTTCCCTGCCCCTCTCATTTTGTTAGTTTTTTAAAATGTTTACACCTCTCTGCTTCCACCTGTCATTGGGGGTTACTCCACCCCAACCTTTTGCCTGCTACAACATTGCCCCCTCCCAGAAGGTCCGGTAACTCCAGTGAAAGGTGAAATCTATTGGCTTTGACAATGTTTGTTTAATGTTTCTGTAAGGATTGAAGTGCGGGCCATTACTATCACCACCTTTACTATCATCACCATTAGCACCACCATTGCCGTGACCAGAATTACTATGACAACTGCCACCAATGACACCACCATTATGGCCACCACCCCTGCTGCCAACAGCCATTACCACCACTACCATCATCATTCCCACCAACCCCGCTATTTATCACCACCACTGCTTTGTGCACGTCTGTTTGCATGCTTTAGCACATAAAACCAGACCTATTGTCTGTAACAGTGCTTGTTATGCATACTTGGAAGCAACATACTTAGATGTACCTAGCACACATGACAGTCATGCATACTGCAAGTAGCATTTTTCCATGATTTTCATAGGTGTCTGAATGATTGTGAAATAATGTGTGCAGATGGCAATTGTGTACTTTTACCATGCACAATTAACAGTTGTAAAAGGTTTGCAGAGGCAAACACCACCAGATACAACCTAGTGGTAATTTTAAGTGCCCCAGAAGAATATGATTCTGCACTATTGGCACCCCTCTCCCAATTGGTGCTAAAACGAGCTCAAATTAGTTACTACTTTGTTGTGTATCTGCTTCTATTGTGACTGAAATTGAGTGTGTTACTGCAACCCACTGTTGGAGAAACCAAGCAGTAGCTTAGGTATGTAAGTTTGTATTGTTGTTTTTAAAGGACACTAGAGCATTTAAGGATCGGCAGCGCCAAGGCAAGTGAACATGTTTGCACCTGTTTTAGCTTTGGCGATTTGGTCTAAGTAACACATGCATCCCATTTACACATTAAATTACATGCAGAAAATAATTATTATCACAGGAGATTTCATTCCAAAATGTTATACGCTACATGAATCAATAAGTTATGTCTTTAAGCTATCTAGATTACTATTTTAAATTTTAGTTTTTCAAATTAACTATACATACAATTCCACCTTGCATGACCAGATGTCCCGAATTTAAAGGGACAGTCTTGGCTTTTACCCTATGTTCTAGCAGAATGCAGTAAATTTAGCATAGGTAGACAGAACACAGAGGGATGTCAGGTTTCATGTGTTCCAACTGTTCTAATGAAGGGAGTGGATGTCATTAACCCAGTGCTAAACTCTCTTATCAATAGATCTCTGGCATTTGGGATTGTTCCCTCTAGCTGGAAGCAGGCTAAGATTCTGCCGCTTTAAAAAAAATAGTCCAACACTGATCCTAACATCCTCAGCAACTGCAGGCCAATTTCCGTGTTACCTGCTGCATCAAAAATGGCTGAGAAGTTTGTGAATCGTAAGCTCTCTAGTTACTTAGAGTCCAACAAGCTCCTTCATGCCAGCCAGTCTGTGTTTAGGCCTAAATGTAGCACTGAAACAGCCCTTCTAGAGGTATCTGAGGAGATCAAACATACCCTAGACGCAGGGGGCAAGGCATTCCTGGTCGTCTTAGATCTTTCAGCCACATTTGATACAGTGCCGCATTCCAGACTGCTTAACCACTTCTGCAAGATAAACATCAGGGCTTTAGTGCTAGACTGGCTAAGATCCTTTCTGGAGGACAGATACCAAGAGGTTTGGATGCCTGCTTTTTCCTCCTGCAAGAATATTGTCTCAGTGGGAGTGCCCCAGGGCTCGGCCCTTAGTCCTACGATGTTTAACATCTACATGACCCCTCTGCCTATTTTGGTCGAGTCCTTTGGGGCCAAAATAGTGTGCTACGTCGATGACACTCAGTCACTCTTCTCATTTAAAAAGATGAGATACTGGATCAAGAGGCCATCAAGCCTTGTCTATCTGCGCTCTTTCAGTGAATGAGTCTTAATCAACTTAAGTGCAATCCAGATAAGACCGAGGTTCTTAGCTTTGGCTATAATTTTACCTTGAATCTACAAGCGCACTGGCCGGATGAGACCCCTCCACTTATGTCCAAGCTGAAGTAGTAAGGAACTTGGGTGTCAAGATTGACAAGCACCTGACCCTCCAAGCTCAGATTAACACAGTTGTTGGCATTTGTTTTGGCATGAAGCGTATGGCAATTTTTTTTTTTTTTTACAATTCCTCTATCTGTTAGGACTACTGTGGTTCTGGCCCTGGTAGCGTGGAGACTGGACTATGCCAATGCTCTGTATGCAGGCATTCCTCAATATCTGCTGCAAACATTGGAGATGGTCCAGAGTGCAGTGGCCCATCTGGTACTCCATCTTCCCAGACGAGTGTCAATGACAACCCATCTAATCAATCTACACTGGTTACCTATCATGAAAGGGATCCTGCTTAAAACGCTGACACTTATGCACTGAGCTCTCATCAGTCTGGGCCAGAGTACTTGTCCAATGGGGTTACATTTTATTTTCCCCTTAGAACTCTGATTATCTTCTGGTCATCTTGCTACCGTCCCTAGGGTTAGGCGAGCAAAAACCGGAGGTAGATCCTTTTCCCTCTTGGGCCTGTAAGCTTGGAATAGCTTGCGGGCCAAGCTACAGTCAATTACGAGTGAACGGTGTTTGAAAAACAGCTGAAGAATTGTCTTTTTACTTTTTGATTGTTCCCTCTTTTGTTTTCTGCTCTTGCTTGTTCTTTAGCGCCCGGGCACTCCTGTGAGTAGCCGTGCGCTATACAAGTCCCGCAATTCATTCATTCCAACCACTAGCAGGAAGTAATATAGCTACTTTTTATATGTGAGTAAAAGTTGTAATTAATTTCCCTTCCTGTCTTTGTTTTAGGTGTGATGGCTGTAAATTAAGTCAATCTGTGCCTCTTAGTTGATGCAAAACTGTAGTCCTTCCATTTTTTGTGGAATGCCCCGTTTTTTGTTTTGAGTATCTGGATACTCTAATTCCATCTTTCTTCGTACACTCATAAATGTATCTGTAAATTGGTCTCGAAATGTTCCTCGTAGTAAAAGCGCAAAGAGATCTCGGCTCTTTCCATTTGTACTCCTTAGATATGAATAATCTCCGAATATTCCTATTATTTTCTCATTTTAGATATTTTGCAGGCAATTTTTAAAGGTTTTTATGATAACCTGAAGCAGTACTTTGAATGTTTTGCTTCAAACTCCCTTAGATGTCTTTGTAAATTGGCCTCCTGGTCTCAACTAAACCTCAAAGAAAAGCAGAACAGATACTTAAAAATATTTCCCCGGCGCGGATGCTCGTATTAAACATCTTCCCTACTGACCATGTTCACGAAAGAAAATATCACAGCAAAGAATGACTTGTGTGACCATGTAGTCTTTCGCTGCGACACGAATCCAGGGAGAGTTGGTAGATGCTCGGACTCGCTCGGGGCGTGACTCCTGGTTGCATAGCGACAAGAATCGCAGTGACCCGGTGTTTGATGGAGAGCAGGTACAGGCGGGCCAGATCAAATGAGCTTAAACAGCAAAGAGGGGGCAACTGCTGTCAGCCAGCGAGGACGGGCAAAAAGGGCAACTCTGGGGCACGGATCGCAGGGAAGCATGTTTCTGCAGCTATGTAACAGCAGGTCCTAAAATCTGGATTCTGGTAGCCATGGCCAGTATCATTTGCGTTTTAAATGGCATGTCCGCACTGCAGAAGACGTGGTTATCTTTTTGTTACAAAGTGCTTTTGACTTTGCATCAAAGCGTATCTTGCAGAAGAAAGCCTTGCGTAGTTGAAAGGGTTGCTATGGGTCTTACGGTCTATAAGTGAAATGTTGTGGGTGGAATGGGGGGCTGTCAAATTTTCTCCGAAGAGGAACATTCTGGCCCTAGGGTGCCAAATTTATTACGGATGTTCCCAATTCGTTTGATGTTTGTATGCTCTGCTTCTTATACAGCTCTCTGTAGATCCCCTTTGACATGCAGGGAAATAAAAACATCAAATTTACCCAGCTTCGATTTGCTTTGGTGGGGCACAGTTGGAGTGGGGCTGATACGTGCACATTAATTTGCATGAATAGCTTTGCAGTCAATTGTCATTCACATCTGTCAGATTTATAATTTTGAATATTATTCTGTGTTTAATCGAACAAATCAGCATTCATGTGCAATCATGTGCAACCTACAGTGGGTTCCAACGACTGTGGTTTCTGATAAAAGTCCCATGCTATCACCACTCAACGCGCAGCCAATCTTGACTTCTCTGTAAACGATCTACATAATTCGTCCCTTTGTTACACAAACAACACCAAGATGGCTGCCTTCCTTTGCAGGCAAGGGTCCATCTTTACTTCTGAATTCTTTTATTGGCATTGAACTGGTTGTTGATATTAGCAGCTCACATCCGTAAACTATTGTACCCATATTTTATTCCCAGCTTTTAGGTCACAACCGGGTACATTTATCATGACATTATAGCCTAATTGTTGAGGGGAATATGGATGTTAAGGAGCCTCCACTATAACTAGAGTGAGGGCCTTTAACAACTGGTCAATGCCAAAGGGTTATAATGCTGTGAGAATGTTCCACCCAGAGAGGGTAGAATGACCTAAATTAAAAAGGGTGAAACAGAAAGACAGTCATTAGAACGCTGGGGCAGGACGTCTGTTCTACCTATTGTAGGCCCACTGCCACTCTATTGTCTTCAGTGGAACGCCCAGCGTTCTAAACATATTTTTATTCTGTTGTTTTATTTATTAGTGTGGCGCTTTTAGTGATCTTCAGAATATTTCCAAAATGGGCATGATTTTGAGCAGTGTAGTATTGGAAACCCAGTGGAAGAAAAGCTGAAAACAGAGGAGCATTCTCCACCTGAATTTTCTCCACCATAGGGTCATAATGTGGTGGAAACCCCACAATTGGGTACTGTGTTTTTAGCATATCCCCTAGAAATCGTTGGGTTTTCCATTACAGCTCCTCCTAAAATCAGGTTGTGATCAAATCCGAGCAAATTGTTATGTTATGTTATGTTACCGCAACTTGTAAAGCGCGACAGCTGCCCCAGCAAAGAGGCGTCCCGGCGCTGATGATTTTAAGCATATGTGGTCTCCAGTTATTTAAAATGAAAGATGCACTTGGTTTCTTTTGCTTGTGCTCCATCATTGGCCTCTTTGAGAATCTAAATTGCCCTAATATTTTCTTGACCTAGGGTTCAAAGAGTTGAAGGTTTACCAGCGCTTTTATAGTCCGCTCCCCATAGGCAGAGATGGTGGTCTAACAGAGCCTTTTTAGCTGGGAAAAGGTGATATCGTGCACTTTCAAGATGCCTAGACAATGTGCAGCACTATACAAAACTCCAAAATAACTAAAACGTATATACCCATTTCCTTTGATAAAAATGTAGCATTAGCGTTATATCTTTATTTTTATTTTTTTCAGTTTTATATAGTGCGAACTAGACACAAAGGTATCAGAGCGTTTTACATGAGCACCAGTTGCGTTACAGACTGACACATTGAGCTGCAAGCCAGTGCTCCTGCTCTCGACAACTAGGACCATCAATTGGAGCCTGGTTACCTATTCTTTGCCATCGATGGGACTCTTCAGTAAATGTAGTGTTTCGATTTGTATTTAGTGGGTATCTTGTAGGTGACACATACCAGTCGAATTGAGAGCTTCATATCCTCTCACACTACATACCTTCTTACATACCTATAAACCTACAATTGAATAGTAGATATTGACTACTGTGGCTGCCGAGTTCTTGCCAACGCCTGCGCTCGCAAAGACCCTCCATAATACTGTACTTCATTGGTTATATTGTGTGAACTGATACTCGATTTTATATTGATGATTGTATTAAATGTACATATGTTTACAAAATATTATTATTAACTATAATACTAATAATAAAAAAGACTTTACATGGTCTCCATCTTAACCACTGATTTCTCATACTCCATCCCTATCATACGCAACACCTATAGTAGTCTTGTCTCTTGGTTGATTTTTGATTCCTTTAATGTTTTCGGCTCGACTGGCTCAGCTGATGGCAGTGTCCGTCCTTTCAGTGCTTTCCTGAGCCTCCCTTTCTGTCTTCTTTAATGCTCACTCAGAGGACACCTCTTTTGTGAAGCAATTGTGTCCCCAAGCTCCCTCTTCTATCAATGTTTACATCTTAAACGAGTCTTACTGCCTGGAGCTAATGATAATGGAGCCAATTCACAAAATCAATTTAGAGTAAACTAGTGATTCTGTAGTACTGTTTATCTACTTTATATAGCTTTGTGAATTAGCCCAAACACATCTAAACTGAGAATAACATTGGAATATTCCTATATAATTAGTACATACAGAAAGTGCTGTGCCTACTTTACACTTTTACTAAAAAGGAGATGGATGTTTTGAGGCCGATTGGGGCTGATTCACAAAGACATGGAAGAGTACATTAAAGAGTGCTCCTGTAGTATTACATCCCACACTCCTAGATGCTTTTTGTGAATCATCCTCTAACGTCTCTGACTCATCTTAACTATATGCATTATTTATTACACTTCTTTATCCACAATTAAGATCTCCAAAACTGGACAGACGCCTACGGGCCTTGTGTGTAATGGAAGGGGAGCGTGCATGGGTTGAACTGCCTTAATCTAGTTTCTAGCACTAATCTCTTCCTGAATTCCACCTTTGCTAAACACTATAACAAGTGTTGGAAAGAACGGCCTGGAAAATAAGAGATCATAAAATAACAAGGGCAAACCCAAAGAAGACCTGGGTAGGTATCAACTAAAGAAAACATTTTCTATTTCTTGAAAATCAAGAGAAGCTTCTAGAGGAGTTCTTGATCAATGCTGCTTGCAATCAAAACTAAACTCAGTGTGGGATAGAAGAGGTAAACTGATCAGAAAACACTTCTACCTATGCCAAGATCAACCACCAACAAAGAGAAGACAAGTTTGGATCAGGTTCATCATTGAGTACATCAACATAAACAATACTTTATTTACTGCACTTAAAAGAAATGTGTTACTTGCTAACTTAAGACAGACCTTAGCGAGGTGGTAGGAGAGTGGCCACAAATGTCCTGTGTGTCACACAAATTTGATGTCCATGCATGCTTCCTGAAATACTAAACAGTATCCAGTTGGATCGGACAGCGGTTACTGCTCATAAAATGGAGGTGTTGCAATATTTCAGAAAGCCTTATTAAATCCAACGCCAATCTGTTTTAAGCATTAAAGCGCTTTTGCCATGAGGCGAAAATGGAATCTAAAAGGAAAATTAAAATGATGTGAAGTGTATGGGAAGTAACTTGTGAACCTGATATGGAGCTCGTGACGTGATAATGCTAAACACAATTGCTAACTTAATTAAATATCCCGATCCACAAACCTCAGACAGAAAGCAGAGCCAAAGATTCCTCAAGTGCTTCGCCCCACTGAATCCATGACTTTTGTGAAGCAATGGCAAAAAATCAAATTAAGTCTGCTTTAGATTCAAGCCAGTCTGGCTCCTGTTCTTAAAGGGGCCATCCAGTGAATTATGTCATAATACATCTCAAAACTCAAACATACATCATCGAACGAAGGAAGAGTCTAAACCGCCTACTGCTGGTGATTATTGGAGATGAAGCACTGGGTACAGAACATTCTTTGCACTGGATCACCCTGTTAAGGCGTAGTTTACATTATTTCAGTGAGCTACAGCACAGCGAAACAGGTGCCAGGCATCCTGGGAGATGTATACCAACTGCTGCTTTTTTATAAATAAAAAGTGTCAAATGTCACACCAGAAAAGAAGCAGAGAGTAGGGCTGGGATAAATGTAGCTACCATTAAGGAAAGCATTGGATGACTGGCAAGTACTTCTCTTATGGGATAAAGACATTAAAAAACGTAGAATAGACTACAGACTTTGGAGCAGACTATTCATAGCAGCATAAAAGATAATGTTCTATTGAACTCCAACGAGACGCTTAAAACAGCTGGAAACATCTCTGTCTTCAGAGATTGAAGCTCCCCAGGAGGACGGACAGAAGCTGATATGAAAGTGTAAGATTTAATTACTGCAAGATTTAGTGGACCTCTCAGAAGGAACTCAAATGAATCGCGGATAAAGTCGTGTAACTGCTTCACTAGCTCATAAGTGTCGATTCCAAGATGAGAAGGGGTCTGTGCCATGAATGTTGATCACGTAAACTGTATTGGTGTCAGTCAATTTCCGTGATCTGTCCCTTCTTCTCTGAAGTAACAGGAAAATAGACACCCCTGTGCATTTTAGCCCTGTTGAATTGCTGAATGGCTTGTGTTTATCTTATGCTTTTGCAGCCTCCTATATATATAACAAAGTAAAGCTGTTGTGAGTGTTGGTGTGAGCAAAAGAATGACGGGTTGGAGTGCTACCCGAGCTATTGCCAGTGGTTCGACTCATTGCAAGCAGCCTCCCATCACCTTTTGTGTGTTTCATGTACTGCACAAAGTGGCATAGGTCTGCCCAGACGTGGGTCCCATGCTCACTGTTTCACTGGAACCAAGCTGTACCCAGCGGATGAGCCCATAACTTGGTCGAAACCGGTACTGGGTTGCTTGTGTTCCGGTTCAGGGAGGGCCTGGCTTGGCAGTTGTGGCTGGAGTGTTCCAATGGGGAGCAGGGTTGAGACTGATTTGCATATGGATGGGTCCAAACTGAGGTGGCATGGTGAGCAAAAGAACAATGGGTTGGAGTACTGCCCGAGCTATTGCCAGTGGTTAGACTTATTGTAAGAAGCCTCCCATCACCTTTTGGGTGTTTATTGTATGTCTTATTACTCACTAGGGCGTTGCTAAACGATATTTGTGAGTCTTGTGTATTGATGTCTCAACAGGTGAGACAGGTGCAGCTGATTTTCCAGATGCTGAGTTTCAATCTGCTGCTGTTGCCAAATGATGCAGCTGAGAAGATGCCTTCCACCATGTACTTTCCTGTGTGGCAATTGTTGTGTCACCAGTATGCTCTGGTCCTCAGGGGCCTGCATGGACTCTGGGAGCTACACTTTGTATCTCAGCTCCACCTACTGCTGTGGTTGGTGATCTGCAGCTTTCATTTCCTGAGTACGACTCTGAGAATTCCATGACATAACACTCCAGTCACAGTGATTGGATGTGTGCATGTGGTAGGACTTTGTGTAGTTGGTGGACCTCTACACTAGAGTGTGTGAAAACTGGTTATGCACAACATATTTATAAATTTATATAGTGCTGAATGCCATCTTTGTTTGCATTATCACTAAATGAACATACCGTTATCTTGATGCCATCACCTTTTCTTTGCCCATATATATCAATCCTGCTAACTTTCATTTTCACCTTCATAACATAGGAATAACCTAACTTTCTACTTTCCCCACTCATTTTTATGTTGTCTCCCATTTAATATAATTTTCTCCTCTCATTTAGCCGGCCCTATTTGCTTCTTTCCATACTTCATGCTGTCGTCAAACCCTTATTTGGCATGAATGTTAACCCAGCTTGCTCTTTCCACCAATGAACTCATTGGCTCCCTTCTGTTGTACAGTATCAGATACACCCCCACTACCCAATCTTCATGCCTTTCCAAACCATTGCTATCTTACTTGGCTTGCCATGCGCGTCTTGTTCATAGCCCATCTCAGTGACTCATTTTCCTTTTGTTCATCTCTGCTGATGGCCTACTATGGCGAAAGCAGCTGGTGCATTGCTGACAATTCCCCTTCTTCTTATATACCTTTTAGAATAGTTTTCTTCTACCTATTCAACTCCTGTGTCAGATTTGTGTGTTTAGTGTGCAGCATGGTTTGATTTCCCCGACCGCGTGGCTGGCAGAAGAGATGATCAGAAGCAGAATTATTATTTTTGTGGCTTTATGATACACACAGTTTGTAACTGTCTTTTTAGTGAATTTCAATATTCTCTTTTATGATTTACTTGGTTTTAAACTCCTCCTGTGCGTGGCCTTGCTCCCAACCCATCATGGTCGCCCAACCTATGCTGTGCATGGTCGCCCATGTACCCATTCTGCACTGTCCCCAGCTCTTGGCCAGGCCCTATACCCAATTACTATTGCCTGTGTGCAGCAGGAGTTGTTTGTAGGACTTGCATGGGCTTAATTTGCTAGCTGCCAATTTTTATGCAGATTAATTGAACGCCAAAGTTATTAGTGAATGAAATTCTAATTGCCCTCCAAATTATCTCCTCCCCTCCACCCCCCGGACAGGTCTGCTCGAACTTGACAAACCAATCAGTAAGGTAACCCGCTAAATATCTGCCAAATGTTTTGTGGATTCACCAAATCGCCATATTGATTAACAGATAAACACCCCCTCCCCCCTGAAATCCTCCTTTGATAGACCTGTATAAAATTAAGAAAACCGAGAGTAGGCTAAATACGCTAAGTTTTGTGCAGATCCATAAGACGATGCCAAAGTTAATGATGAATACAAAAGTAATTGACCTCCCCCTTTAACACCTCACCTCAATTGGATATGCGTGAAACCTGAAATACCTGCACTTTGTGTAACTTTCTAACTGCATGCCACTTTCCATGCAGTCACCAAATGATGCTAAAGTTATAAGCAATTGAAAATGTTATTGCCCCCCTCTTTAACTTTGTGACCCACCCCCTTGATGGATTGGCACAGAACTTGACATACCATTCAAAAAACAAACCTGCCAAGGTTCTGCCACATTGTGTGCCAATTCATCACCCAGTACCAAAGTTATAAGCAAATGAACACTTTTTTGACCCCCGACCTTTTTTTAACTCCAACCTCCTTGGTGGAACCCCAAAAACGTACACATGCTAAAGAAGGTTAAAAGTGTTAAGTCCCTCTCAAATTTTGTGCAGATCCATCAAATGCTGCCTGTTAGAACTGGGGGTCTCTAGTTGGCTGAGGTAGGTACCTTAGTCCAAATAGGGACACTTGCTTCTAGTCAGGGAAAGGAGGGACACACTCTTAGATAACCCCTGCTCACCCTCTGGTAGCTTGGCACGAGCAGCCAGGCTTATCTCCAAGGCAATGTGTAAAGTATTTGCAACCACACTCGCAGTAACACAGTGATAACACCACAAATGGACACCACACTGATTTTATAACAAGCATTGGCATAGCCAATAGGTCTCGCCTTTGGGGCCTTATAAGTATTTAGTTATGCAGCACAATATACTTCGTGCAACAACATCAACTGTTGCATGGCTAAACACTTATAAGGTCCAAAAGGCGAGACCTATTGGCTATGCCAATGCTTGTTTTATTTTTATAGCACGCATTTGCAGTGCAATAGGTCTATACATTTGAGAGACTTTAAGCAATTGGCAATGTAAATGACAATGCTTTTTATTTATCTGTTTTAAAAACAACACATAAATAAGAGGCATTGTCATTTACAATGCCAATAGCTCAAACTCTCATAAATGCGAGACCTATTGCATTGCAAATGCTTGTTATTTTTTATATACTGCAACAAATGTACGATTAGAAAATAAAAAGCATTGGCATAGCCAATAGGTCTCGCTTTGGGACCTTATAACTATTTAGTTTTGCAGCAC
The DNA here is from genome assembly GCA_963921515.1 of Calotriton arnoldi. Taxonomy (NCBI): domain Eukaryota; kingdom Metazoa; phylum Chordata; class Amphibia; order Caudata; family Salamandridae; genus Calotriton; species Calotriton arnoldi. The sequence continues at coordinate 1,628,650 of CAWUFW010000091.1, forward strand.
AATTGTTGCATAGCTAAACACTTATAAGGTCCCAAAGGCGAGACCTATTGGCTATGCCAATGCTTAAGTGTTATATCATAGGTGCAGTGTGATAGGTGTGTCAAGAATTATGCTGTATTGGTGCTGCTTGATGCTATGCTGGTAATGAATGATGCTGAAGTGTTGCTGAATGATGCTGTGTTTATTGTGTTTAATGATGTGGTGTGCTGAGTGATGCTGTAGCGAAGTTTAGTAATGTGTAAATGGTATGAATGATGCTGTTGTGGTGCTGAATAACAATTGTGTGTACCTTAAGTGGCATAATGTGGTGCAGTGGTATAGAGGTGTCCGTATTAATGCTGTATTGGTGCAGAGTGGTGCTATGCTGTTGATGAGTGATGTTGTAGTGGTGATGACTGATGCTTTGGCGATGCACTTTAATAATGTGTTGTGTGGTGCAGAATGAAAATGGTGTGTAATTTAAGAGCTATATGCACTGATGTTGATGAATGAGGCTGTAGTGGATGCTGACTGATGCTGTGTTGATGCTGTTAAATAATGTGGTGTGCTGAGTGATGCTATAATGGTGTTTAGTGATGCAGTGGTGGTATAAATAGTTGGCGAGGAGCTAGGGAAAGGAACCGTGGAAAATTTGGCACGTGGCTTTAATATTGTTGTACTGAAAAATGTTTAAAGTGTGCAGTGTAGGCGCTGTAGAAAACTTTGCAGCGTCCCTTCCGCGTTGTCCTGTGGTATAGGGTAGTAGAGTTGTTAAGTGTTATTAGAGGTGTTGAGGGGTAGTAGAGGTGTATAAGATAGTTAGTAGAGGGGTAGAAGAGGTTTGGAAGAGAGTTAGAGGATATTAGTGTTGAGTGATAATTTAGGGGTTGAATAGTGCTAGAAGAGGTGTAGTAGAGTGGTAGAGGGGTTAGTAGAGGGTTAGTTGATGGATAGAGTTGTAGAAGAGGGTAGAGGGATAGAAGAGGGGTAGTATATGTGTAGAAGAGGGATTGTAAATGTGTAGTATAGTTTTATAATATGCTTTGAAGAGGTGTTTAGTTTTTGTAGAGGGGTAGTAGGGTATAGGGTTATTAGAGGTGTATAACAGTGTTAGAAGAGGTGTAGAAGAGGGGTAGTGTGGTAGTAGCATGGTATTTTATGTTTATATTAAGGGGTAGAGGTGTAGAATAGTGTTTTATGACTGTTGGAGGGTTATTAGAGGTGTTGAGGGTTAGTAGAGTTGTTGAGTATTTGAGGGTTAGTATATGTTTAGAAGAGTGTTAGTATAGTGTTATAAGAGATGTAGACGTTTAGAGGTGTAGAATAGGAGTAGAGGGGTAGAAGAGGGGTAGAGGGTTAATAGAGGGGTAGTATATGGTTTTAGTGTTAGTAGAGTTGTTTGAGGGTTAGTAGAGGTGTAGAACAGTGATAGTATAGTGGTAGAATAGTGTTTGAAGAATGTTAGTGGTGTAGAATATGGGTATAGGCTTAGTAAGGCAGAGGGGTAATAGAGGTGTAGAAGTTTAGTAAAATAGGGGTAGTAGAGGGTATAGTGTTGTTTGTGCGGTATTAGAGGGTGAAAGGTGTAGTTGAGGGTTAGAGGTGTAGAAGAGGGGTAGAGGTATAGAAGAGGGGTAGTATAGGGGTAGTAGAGGTGTAGAAGGGTAGTACAGGGTTATAGGTGCATTTTAGGTGTATTTGTGCGAAGGGTATTGTAGTGGTAGAAGAGGGGTATAGGCTGTAGAGGTGTAGAAGAGAGGTTGTAGGGTAGAAGAGGGGTAGAGGGTTGAGTTAGATAGCTAAGTAGATAGTTATGGTTAGAGTTAGTTAGTGATATAGTGTGTGATGTATTTGTGTAGTATTTTACAGTAAGATATGTGTTTTGTTTTTTGTTTAGCTGAAGATAGAAATAGTGATGTAGTTATTCAGTAAGTTAGTGACAGAGTTATTGAGGTAGTGCGACTATGAAAGAGTTACTTGAAAGAATAGTTGTGCGAACTCTTATGTAATAAATAATTTTTTATTTTTGAAAATAATAACAGACATATTTGGTTTAGTAACAATTTTTATTTACATTATTAACAGATTTTTAACTTAAAAGAACATCAATTGTTTACTTTTAATATTTACATTGTATTGTTAAGTATGGCTTTTCAAATCATTTGTTCCGGTGAAACTAACACTACAGATGGTAGTGTGTGTGCCTGGTGGAAGCGTGCACTAACGCCTGGTGGTGTGTGTGCCTAGTGCAAGTATGCATTGACCGCTACTGGTGTGTATGCTTGGTGGTAGCGTGCACTAACGGCAGGTGGTGTGTATGCGTAGTGCAAGTGTGCACTGAAGGCTAGTGGTGTGTGTGCGTGGTGTAAGTGTGCATTGACGGATGTTGGTGTGTGTGCCTGATGGAAGTGTGCACTGACGGCTCGTGGTGTGTGTGCCTAGTGGAAGTGTGCACTAACGGCTAGTAGTGTGTGTGCTTGTTGGAAGTGTGCACTGATAGCTGGTAGATATAACGAATACAACATATGTACAACTGTATGACCCAAATAAAAAAAGAATATAAGAAAGGTTTTTTTTTTTGTTGTTAACATGTTTGCAACTCCGTCCTGTGTATTGTAATGTTGACGTGGTGCTTAGTGATGCTGAGGTGGTGTTGAGTGATGAGGTGGTGCTTAGTGATGCTGTGGTGGTGCTTAGTGATGTTGAGGTGTTGAGGTGGTGCTTCGTGATATTGTGGTGGTGCCGAGTGGTGTTGTGGTGGTGCTTAGTGATGCTGTGGTGATACTTAGTGATGCTCTTGTAGTGGTGCTTAGTGATGCTGAGGTGGTGTTAAGTGGTGTTGTGGTGGTGCTTGCTGATGCTGAGGTGGTGTTGAGTGGTGTTGATGTGGTGCATAGTGATGCTGTGTTGGTGCTTATTGATGCTGTGATGGTGCTGAGTGGTGTTGTGGTGGTGCTTGTTGATGCTGGCTGAGGTGGTGCTCAGTGGTGTTGATGTGGTGCTCAGTGATGCTGTGATGGTGGTGAGCGATGCAGTGGTGGTGCTGAGTGATGATGTGGTGGTGCTGAGTGATGCAGTGTTGGCCCTGAGTGATGATGTGGTGTTGCTGAGTGAAGCTATGGTGGTGCTGAGTGATGCTGTGGTGGCATGTAGTGATGTTGTGGTGCTGCAGAGTAATGCTGTGGTGGCGCTGAGTGATGCTGTTGTGGCGCTAAGTGATGCTGTTGTTGTGCTGAGTAATGCTGTTGTTGCGCTGAGTGATGCTGTGGTGGCGTTTAGTGATGCTGTGATGGCGTTGAGAGATGTTGTGTTTGTGCTTAGTGATGCTGTTCTGGCTCTTATTGATGGTGTGCAGGTTGTTATTGATGCTGTGGTTGCACTTATTGATGCTGTGGTGATGCTGAGTGATGCTGTGGTGTTCTTGAGTGAGAGAGAGTGTGAAGATTTAATGTCTAGAGAGGGTGGTGAGAGAGAAAGAGAGAGAGAAAGGGTGTACATAGAGTAAAGGGTGGAGCGGGATAGAGAGAGAGAAAGAAGGGGAGAGAAAGTGAATGAAGGTGTTTGAAAGAAAAATAGATAAAGGGGTGAGAGCGAATGAAAGGCAAAAAAATGTAGAGAGGGGAGAGTTAAATAAGTAGAGAGAGAATTCGAGAGGGGAGAGAGAGAGAGAAGTATAGAGAAAATACGATAGTGTGTGGTTTTTATTGTAAATACAGTGAAGAAAGTTTGGTATGGAGTGGCGCTTAGTGATTCTGTTGTTGTGTTGATTTCTGCAGTGGTTGTGCTTAGTGATGCTGTTGTTTTGTAGAGTGATGCTGTGTTGGTGCTGCGTGATGCTGTGGTGCCGCTGAGTGCTGCGAAGTAGAGAGCTTTGATAGCGAAAAAGACGTCTAAATGGTGTATATCGAGTAAAGGTTTGAGCAATTGAGGAGAGCGAGAAAATGTGAGAGGGTGTATAGAGAGAAAGAGAGTGAAAGTGTGTACTGTGAATATAGTGTGCTTATGTTGCCTTGTCCTGTATTAGCTGCTTGTTGTAGGAGACAGTATTGCATGGTGTAATAACGAGAGCGAGATGAAAGGTAAGTAAGGAGAGAGTAAAGGAGAGAGGGGAGACATCTAAAACGAGAGAGACAGTGTAAAAGTGTTGGATGTGGTGTTTATATAGTTAGTGCATAATTGCAGTCTAATAATTGTTTTGCAAATCTTATGTTAACCTGTGTTGGAATCTAACCTACGAAATGTAAACAAGCAGAGTGTGTAAAAATTTGAGGTAATGAATCTGTGAATTTTAACATACGTTAAAATGCGATGTAAGGTGAACGGACCCTATGTAAGAACTAGATGTAACCCTCCCCAAAATGTAGAAAGCACCAGCTGTAACCTAATGTATTAATATAAATGGGCACAGTAAATGGAAAAGGCCTAATGAAAGTGTAGTTGTAAAGTTTCAGCTGAGGGGAAACATTAATGAAAGCGGATGCCTCTGACTACCTTGTGCACCAGTGGCGCCTCAGGTCTGTGTCCTGCTAGCACGTGTTAATTGCGATTTGTAATGTAAGTGTAAAGAATACGCGCTGCCTGCAGTCTCCAACCACAAACTGAAAGTAATGGTTCAGCGGCCTTTCTGTCTCGAAAGAGAGAGAGATAAAGTGGTGAATCCAAAATAAAACTGTGATAGAGAGTGAATATAGAGAATGAAAATGCGATAGAAAGCGAAAGCTTTGCGATATGAATAAGCGATAGAAGGATAAGGCTTTGAGATATAGAAAAACTGAGGGAGATATAGAAAGAGCGCGAAAGAGTGTACAATGTGTTAATGTCAGGTTTAAAAGTAGGCTGCTAGTTTGTTTTGTGCAGTATAATGAGACAGCTGAGGGAGATAGAGCGCGAAAGGGTGTACAATGTGTTAATAATGTCGGGTTTAAAAGTAGTCATCATGCTTTTTTGTGTGGAGTGTGCGTGTAAAATGTAAAATTATTTTTAAAAAGCTCAATCGCACAGCCATGTAATCAGACGAGTGAGGGAGATATAGAAAGAGCGAAAAAGGGTGTACAATGTGTTAATAATGTCAGGTTTAAAAGTAGCCTTCATGTTTGTTTTGTGCAGTGTGCGTGTAAAGTGTCAAATTATTTTTAAAAAGCACAGTGTTTTGCATGAAGGCCAAAATGTGTTGCAAAACGTGGTAATAATGTCGTGATCTGAAAAACCAGCCAGCATATCACAAATAATGTGTGACAGTCGATCGTTTTTGCAAAGTGAGAGAAATGTTTTATAGATTGGAGCATAAGCAACAAAGTTAGACTGATATGTTATTGTCGCAGAGCCATATAATTAGACAGCTGAAGGAAATAGAGAAATAATGTCGGGTTTAAAAGTAGGCTTCATGTTTGTTTTGTGCAGTGTGCGTGTAAAGTGTCAAATTATTATTAAAAAAGCACAGTGTTTTGCATGCAGGCCAAAATGTGTTGCAAAACGTGTTAATAATGTCGTGAGCTGAAAGCAATCCTGCCCCTGCTGATAAAAGACAGATGCGAGCAAGTGACATCAAAGGAGCAAGTGACATCAAAGGCAGATGGCCTGGAGCATGTGAGGAATGCGCGTTACTGTGCGCGTACTCGCATGCTCTAGGCCAGCCAAAAGTTGTGGTCGCATTTCTGCAAGCCCACTACAAAATGTCTCGCCCAGAGTCAGCGCTGAAGCGCTGGCTTTCAGGGCGAGACCTAAAAATAGCGGTATCTTTATCAAAAGAAATACGATGAGACCAAACGATAGAAATCCAACATATGCGAATTCGTAATATTTCACTTTGCCGGTTATTAGGCCAACAATCACTTGTAGGTTCTTGCGGTATTAATGAGCAGTTCACGATGATCTAATGCAGTCCGGATGCAATGCTATGCAGTTCGTAATGCAGTTCGTAATGTAGAAATAAGACAGTCCTTAATGCAAGTACTAATGCAGTTCATAACGCAGGAATAATGCAGTTCGTAATGCAAGAATAATGCAGTTCGTAATGCAAGAATAATGCGGTTCGTAATGCAAGAATAATGCAGTTCGTAATGCAAGAATAATGCAGTTCGTAATTCAAGGATAATGCGGTTCGTAATGCAAGAATAATGTGGTTCGTAATGCAAGAATAATGCGGTTCGTAATGCAAGAATAATGCGGTTCGTAATGCAAGAATAATGCGGTTCGTAATGCAAGAATAATGCGGTTCGTAATGCAAGAATAATGCAATAAGCCAATCTGCGCGATCAGCTCGGGCACCACTAGGCCCCAACAACAGAGACAACGTTCGTAAGCTTAAAGGGGCGGCCCCAGTACTGCTGGGCAGGTACGGGCCGCTCGGGGACTCAGCGCGTCTAACGCGGTGCAGCGGGAGAGAGATCGGAGCACTCCTGTACTCCTCCTGCACGCCTCCCCAGGCCACACACGCTTGCGGCTCCCGACCGGAGTCCAAGCCTTACCTGGGGGGTGCGCTGCTTCGCTCTCTCTCTCTCTCTCTCCCCGCTCGTCGGACGTCCTGCTGGGCGGCCCCCATAGCTGCCAAGGTTTCAGATTGATATGTGTGACATTTTCATAATTTCAGTGTAATTATGAGTGACATTTGAATGACTATGAGTGACACTTTCTCACGAGAAAATTCAAGCAATGAATAAGGGGAAACATATAAATATCAGAAATTACACCCATTACACCCATTTGAGCAACGAGAAACTGTAAGAAGATCCTAAAAGTGCTGTAAAGCACCAAAAACGGAAGGGCACTTAGGAAGTAAAGTGGTGGCAAGGGGCATGCTGAGTGGAAAAGAAGCATTCGACCTCCCTGGTGGAAAGACTGAGCAGCATGGACAATGCACATGACCTAGAGTGCCTGCTTCTAACCACTACCATCAGACACAAAAGAAAGACCAGATTCTGGGAGGGGGAGAGCAGAGGTTTAGGAATTATGACAGCGCTGTGATCAGTCTGAGCTAGCAGAACCCTGAGATCACTGCAGAACATCCATGGCATGGAAAGGGTAGTAAAGAGTGTGGCTGTGGTGGGGAAAGCTTGGGTTCTTGTAGCTCCTGATAGCATGGGGTGGGGGAAAATGAGAAAAAGAGGGCTAGCTGGCAAAGTACGGAGTTTTTGTGGCCCTTTCCAGTGACAGATTAGATCTGTGTTAGATCCTTTACAACTTGATATTTTAAACTTAATTAAAAAGGCATTTTAGGTTGCAAAATACCAATATTTCCATTTTTAAACAGTACATCACGCTAGTAGAAATAAAATGCTAAACATTATAGGTGGGCATGAGCGGGAGCCAGCTTACCTTGTGGTGAAAGGGAGACGCTCAGTGCGGACTCCAGATCGTCCATGATGCAAGTTAGAGGTGGCAGACAGTGCACAGCCAGGCATTGAATTTGGGCAAGACAGCCTGACAGGCAGCTTAGGCACACACTTAAAAGTCACAGAACCCTGCTAAGTACCACGCATCATGCATTAGACTGTTTAAATAATTTACAAAAAGAGGAAACAAAATATGCTGCACTTCAGATGGTAACAGCTTAGGAATTCCAAAATGTACTACATCAGTGGGCAGGGCTTGAACACAATGCTCAATGCTTTCAGCACAGAGCAATGACGTATGTCATTCTGCACCTCTGATCAGCTTAATTTTGTTGTCTAATTATGCATGTTGTCTCTGGAAATGCGCACCAGTTCTGTGTCTAAATATCCAGGGTTTGGGTGGAAAATGACAGTAAAGAAGAGGGAGGTGTGATCCAGTAGAGCAGGCACAGCTCATAGTTTCAAGATTAGGTAAGCTTGGAGAGATGAGCTTTGAAATTAAGCTCATTATTCAAATAAAATCGTAAAGAACAAAGAGTGGAGACAGGAGCTAAAAAAAACATGTAACGAAAAAAGACAAAGCATAAACAGGACTTGTCAGAAACAAAAATCATAATTTTAGATGCTCTGTTTTAGAACTTTTAACAGATGAATAGATCTTCCACCCTCTTTGTTTTCGTGGCAGTCACTTAGGCAGAGATTGTTACATAGGATGGGTGTCCTCAAAGGTGTTGTAGAGACAGGCCTTGTCCATGACGGTCCTGGTCATCCAGCACTGCAGCTCTGTGTAGTTATGAAATAGTTTGGGATCTGGTTATGCCCCGAGGAGTGCCACTGAGCATGGGGAAGGTTTTAACAAAGTACCATTTAACTCAACTTGAGATCTGTTGGCAGCATATAAGAGAAGAGCTGCAGCGCCGAACCCGTGAGCTAAGGGACAAGAGCAAAACTACACTGACCAGCAGGCAGCTGATCGCGCTAAGCAGCACTTAATTTAAAGCAAATTAGATTAACATTTAAATGCTGAGTCTGTCACTGTCTCACTGACACTTACTTGTGAGCCACGCCAATTCTTGTTTACAGGCCGGCCGCCCGCCTCCTGAGTCCTGGCCTGCCACTCCCTCGGTAAACGTCCCCCAGCCGCCAGGCCTTCAGAGAGTAGCAGGAACAGCTGAGCTGCACAGTGTGGGATCCTGCGGCTGCTGGAGTCCGCGAGTTGGGTCCGGCGGTCGCGGGCTCATTATTTTCAATTTACCCCGAGCACCACCAGCTCCGCCATCATGATATGCTGCAGGCTGCAGCTGCCCTCCTGCAAGCTTAACTGCAGCCGGCGGCAGCAGGACGTAACGTGCTGCGCTGCGCGCCTTGGGCACTGCCTCGTGACGTCAGTCACAATGAATGCCACGCCGGGCGGGAAATCTTATCCATTTATTAATAAATTGTAGCCAAGTAAGTTAGCAGCGACTACCGCAGTCAAACCTAAGCCTGCCGGGAGCGGCACGCATGACACACCGTGCCGCCACTCCTTTAGTTTGGTCAGCATTATCAGCCCTACTATGGCTTGGCAGACAACAAGGCACTATCCCATTTATGCGTGACTTTGCATTTCAGTGCGGTGATGCGGACCACCGCACTGAAATGCGTTAGTCTAACGCCTGATGCGTGATATTTGGCAGGACTAGGCCCCGATGACGTTGCAGCTCCGTGGCTAGGCGATGCTGTAGCTGGACGGGTTACAGCGCTGCCTTCTCCTTCGTTGACGATCTTGGGCAGATTCCTCTTGGCGAACAACGATCACGATCCCTTTCACCTTGCAGCTTCCTTAGCTTCAAGAAATCCTTTAGCACGTTGCGGCTCGGGCCGGCGGCGATGATCCTTACTCACAGCCTCAGTTACGATGACGGCTCGGGCCACAAACTGCAATGCAGCAGCGTGGATGATGTTTCACGCTGCGGGGGCAATGCGGTCACGGGGCACCTCGTAAACGGCACCACAGACCACATGGCAGTCTCAGGCGTGCAAAAGCACACGCACCAAGCGTCGCTGAGACACGGTTGGAAACTTTGATGTTTCTGAGTTTCCACAACAGGGGACCAGCTCTCCTCGGGCCCTTGGAGACAAGTTACTTCAGGACACAGCACACAGCAAAGTCCTTTCAAGCAGGGGGACACAGCACCCAGAAAAGTCCCTTGTCCTCTCTTTAGTCAAATCAGCAAACTGCAGGCCAGCCCCAGAACACACAGCAAGGGCAGTCCTTCTCTTCAGTCTCTTCAGCTGTTCTTCTTTTGCAGAGGTTCCTCTTGATCACAAAGTAGTTTCAATCCTTTTCAGTCTTGAGTTCAGTCTTGAGTTCAGGGGTTTCAGCTCTCACATTTATACCCCTAAATGCCTTTGAAGTCTTTGTGTTGAGGGGCCTCTGAGTCCGGTCCAAACCAGTTCTGGGTGTCTTCCTGCCAGTGCACACCCTCTTCCTTTGATAGTGAGGGCCTGGGCCTCAGACGCTCCGCAGGAGGTGGTGCCATCCCTTTGTGGCAGCAGCACAGCCCTACTCACATCCAGGGGGCTACTCCTCCCATCAAACCAAATGCAGGCCAGCCTGTTGCTGTCCCACCTACTCCTCCCTGGTGTCAGGATACCTCCCCAGACCCTGTCACTTCCAAACCCAGACAGTCAATACACAACCAGGCAGAGGCACGCAGGATGGTTAGGACAAGAAACCAGCCACTTCTAAAAGCGTGGTTTCTAAACACACAATTTAAAAACCATCTTCATAAAAAGATGTGTTATTAAATTCTGAGTTCAAGCACACTAAACTACATCTCTCTATCTTATGCCGATGGGAAGATATGCTGGAAACATGTGACACAGCATTCCCCATTTTGTCCTATGGGCAAGATGGCCTTGCAACAGTGAAAAACGAAATTGGCAGTATTTCACTGTCAGGACATGGTACACACCTCAGTACATGTCCTACCTTTCACATACACTGCACCCTGCCCTTGGGGGTACCTTGGGCCTACTATAGGGGTGTCTGATGTGTATAAAAAAGGGAAGTGTAAGGCCTGGCAAGTGGGTGTACTTGTCAGGACAACCAGGCAGTTAACAAACTGCGCGCAGGCACTGCAGTGGCAGGCCTGAGATCTCTCTTTAGGGCTACTTATGTGGGTGGCACAATTAGTGCTGCAGGCCCACTAGTAGCATTTGCATTACCAGCCCTGGCACACATAGTGTACTTTACTAGGGACTTTACTGGTAAGACAAACATACCAATTAGGGACAACCAATTACCATAACACTTTATACAGGGAGCACTAGCACTTTGACACTGGTCAGCAGTGGCAAAGTGCCCAAAGCATCTAAGTCGGCAACACCATGTCAGAAAAAGGTCTAGGAGGAAGGCAAAAAGTTTAAGGAACTTTAGCCAAAAAGGGCCAAGTCCAACACTGCCACAGTTATTAGTAAATTCAAAATATTTTTACTCTCCGCCCTGTAAATTTGCCTTCCTCTGGATTTTTAAAAAACCTAATATACCTGTACTGGGTATCATTGGTAACTACCTGGCACACATTGATCAAATAGCACCAAAGTTATAAGCAAATGAAAATGTTATTGACCCCTTCCCTTTAACAATGCACCCCTTTTATGGATTTTTTTGCACAAAATTTGACATACCAATGGAAAACTAATTATTCCTAGCTTCTAACAAATTGTGTGCATATTCATCACACAGTGCCACATTTATTAGCAAATGAGCACTTATTTCAGCCCCCACGTTTAATCCCCCCTTTACAGATATGCGCAAATTCAGAAATACTAATAGTAAGCTGAACTACTAAGTGCCTGTCAAATTTCAGGCATTTACGTCCAGCAGTGCCAAAGTTATAAGCAAATTAACAAATGTCGTTTTTAAATGATAAGATCTAAAAAACTGTTAACTTTTCAAGCCCACATGAAACTTTTTTAAATGCTTATATCTCAAAAACTACTGAAAGAATATATAAGAAAAGAAAAGCACACACACACACACTCTCTGAGTAAAGTTCTGCGTTCATGTCAACACTAGGGTGAATGTGTTCTGCAGTTTTTGCTCTATCGTTTGGCGAGGCAGAATTTCCTATGGGAGCGAAAATAAGGTAATTATACACACTTGTAAACCCCCCTTAACTTTTTAGGTCTCGCGTGGCGTTGCAGGGCAGAGCCCTGCTCCGCCCCCGCGAGGGGTTTTGTAAGAGAGGACTTTCAGAAGAGGGCTTTAAGCCCCGCCCCTCATTCCCATTGGCTGGCGTCACCGTTTATGCTAAACGGTGGCCTGCCATTGGAAATGAGGTGTTTTGGTTGCCTCCCTTTGGCTTACATTTGGACTCGGTGGCCTGCTTCACGGCTGTCGTGAAGCACATTCTTATCTTTATGGGGCCAATGTGTTTAAACACATGGCCCCATAAAGACAAGAAGATCGCACGCGGTAAGGATTCGTAAAAGGAGACATGGCGTCGTGTGTTTATTTTGCATCGCGCTTTCACTTTAAAGTGAAAGCGCGATGGAAAAATAAACAGCGGCTACCTAGCGAGCGCTTGTTAACAAACCCATTAGGTAACATTGGGGTATCGAAATAAAATACAGTGCCTGGCTGATGCCTTGTCGAGTACAGCACAGACAATACTGTAGAATGGTGTCAACATGGGTTCGTGTTTTTAAAGATGATGGAATCATTGGGAAAGCTTTAGCTCGAAAAAGAGTAATGCCGTCTTTTATGATGTCAATGGGTTTGAAATATCCAACGTGAGGGGAGCGCTCCAGGTCGAAGTAAAACAACAGTTGTCTGCTTTGTAGATGGACTCGAAGTCCGGATAGCTGCATGACTGGCATGCCGTGTATCACACGTGAGAGCTGCTGCATGGGCAGCCGAGATTGAGCCAAGGTCGGGATGGTCAGAGAGCGCGATAAAGCGTGAAAGGGTAGAGAGAGGATGTGTAAGAAAGAGAAGACAAAATTGTGGGTCGTAGAGATGCCAAGATTTGTTTTATAGTGTGTGTGTGTGTGTGTGTGTGCGTGTGTGTGCGTGTGTGTGTGTGTGTGTGTGTGCGCGCGCGCTCGTGTGAGAGAGAGCAGGGTTCCGAGGGAATGGGGAAGCGTGAAAGGGAGAAATGTCAGAGAAAAAGTTGCGCTCAGGTGAAAGGGTGTGTGACTTTGAATAAAATGAAAAAAAATGTGAGTTTGTGAGAAAGTGTGTAAGCAGGACAGAGAAAAGCGCGACAGTGAATGTAAAAGATGAAATGTGCGCGAGAGGAAGAAAGATTGAACCGGGAGAGAAAACGCACTGACAGCAAGAGAACTGGCAGCATGTATATGTGTGGGTCATCCCTAGAGAAGAACAGTATGCTAACATAACTCTGACCATGTTTTATATTATGTTCCGAAAATGTAATTTCTTTTTTCTAATCCTGCCATTGGTTGAAATCGCAAATGCATTAAAATGAGGCTACCCCTGAAAATGATGCCAACAATTTTAATTTGGGACACTATTAATGCGGATTAGGGGGTTGGAAACCATTGTTTGTACGATAAAAAAAAGTGTAATGCACATATAAATATATATTACATGGTTGTCTGGCTGTCTTGATCATATTAACGAGAATGATGGGTTGCCCATTAATATTTCCACATCCAGGTGCATGGCATAATCCCCAAGAGGTATGGATTTTATTGCAATGGAATACTGGCTTCATCTAGTCGCAGTCTAATATCCTTCCGCCAAGCTAATTAGAATCTAAGCAGGACAAAGTATACAGGTACTGGAGGCTCAAAACCACTCTGCTGAACGTTCCCATTGCCTTTGGTGTAAGCAGCAAAACATGAGCATTTTTGTTTCCAATCAGGGCCCAGTGTTAGCTGTCCTTTGCAGAGAGCAGCTTCAGATGCCTCTCACTTCTGCACTACACACAGAGTGTTATTTTTTACCAAACCATGGTTTTCACTAAAACCTCAACAACTGAGCTCAATAATTAAACATGTTCTCTTCTTCTATTGCACAGGACTTTCCAGAGAGGATTTTAAATCCATGCCTTCCTGTATATTTTGAGTTCTTTAACTTCAGTTCCACACATTTTATATAACATCCTGGAGTACATGTTTTCTTACCTATGTGACATTTGGTGGACACTGGTCTAAAGCCCATAGTTTAATTTTAAGCACTTTTTGATATGTTATTTTCCATAGAATGTATATCAACACAGTCAACTTCAAATGCATGAAACTGCACTTACTTTGACGTGTTCGTGTAATGTGCCCCAATAAGTTGTACCCTTCCAAATTAGTGAGAAGTAGTCAAACAGCTTTAAAGAATCAAGCACTGACAAAGCAAATAGGCATTGCCTTTAAAAGATGAATGCCAATAAGTTGACTTTGCCGATGCTTGTTTGAAGTGACAAAAGGAAAAAATCCTCCAAAATAAAGTGAAAAGTTACGTCCATTGTGTCAGTGGTTGAAGTATAAAACTTACCCACTCAAAAAGAAATTAAAGCAGCTATGCTTCAGGTGTAGGGACAAAAAAAATAAGGGGGAAAACAATTGAATCAAGAGCACGGATGTGAGATAGATGAAAAAGCCATTCAACCGGGAGCGAGGGACGAACCCAAAGCCCACTCTGTGTACTGTATTGTTTTGTTCACAGTAGGTCTTTAACAACAGGCAGCAATAGCTATGTGCAGGAGCTAAAAAGCACTCTAATGCTTGCCCAGTTACAACCCAGAAATGCTGATGCGCCTATCAGTGAACAAAGCCACTTTGTTACCTACCTGGAACCCATGACATTTTTCACAGATGTACATTTGCTGCAATGAGTGTACATTTGAAAACATCAGAGTATATTTCTGATAATGAAGGTAGATTTGCTCTGTTCAATGTACAATCAAGACAAAAATGAGCATTCATCGAATAGCACGAACATTGGTGCAGAGTAGCTTTCACATGGTTAATCGTTAAACTAAACTCTTATGAAGTGAAATGCAAAAAAGAAGTAATTTGTCTTGAAAAATGTAATTTCCACATTGGCATTAATAGCGCGGAAGGAATGTGGAGCAAACACATACCCAGACTGAACAAGTTTGCTTCTGGGCACCTCACACCTCTGCATAGTCAATGGCATTCACTTCCAAAAAGCACATTAATTAAAAAAATGAAATGTTGGCGCTAAGGTTGCAGTAATTGAAGAACACCACATGCAATGCAATAGGTCTCGCATTTACGCGAGTTTAAACTATTGGCATTGTAAAAGACAATGCCTTTTATTTATGTTTTAAAAACGAAAACAAAAATAAAAGGCATTGTTATTTGCAATGTGAAGAGCTCAAACTCGCGTAAATGCGAGACCTATTGCATTGCAAATGCTTGTTTGTTCATATGAACAAGTCTTCATGAAACTTAGCTGAAAAAGTCAGCAGATTGCCAAGTTTTGTGCAAATCTGTTCATGGTGTTAAAAGTTATAGGCAAATCAAAAAATGGCTTTTCAATGGAAACACCATCTGAAACATATCTATACTGGGGCTTTCACCACTGTGTAATGTAATATATATATGTGCATATATATACAATTGAAAGGGAAAATAATAAACAGTAGGTTTTACACTTAATCTTTTAAGCTTTATTTTAATTTAATATTTAAGAATAAAAAGAAATTAAAGCTTTAAAAAATGTATAAGTATTTATCAGGCTGCAATTATGGTAATCCAAAATAAATGGTCCAAAATATTGGTAATCTGAAATTTTGAGGATTGGAATAGTGACAACCTACATCTGTACCTCACAATCCACTACACATGATCTCTGGCTTGTTACAGTTGTCTCAGTGTGCAGAATGTGGCTGTATGCCTTGTCCCTAGATACCATTACTCATAGCCTTCAACCGCGAGCAATGGACACTGGCCACAGAGTGTAGCCTTCTAGCCAAGCCCCGCATCCAGTGTCCCTGCTCCCTTAGGCCACTTCATGCAGTTTATGCCCATCTGCCCAAGCCCTTGCATTAGGGTCAGGGTGTGGCATTGAGCCGTGGCCTATGCTCAGTGCACCTTGGATCTACAAGCCATTGAACATAGCCTTTTGGTCAGCCACAGTGGGTTCAGAGCAGGGCATAGCCAAGGACCCCTTTCTGCTCCCAGAGTCCACTGTATACAGATTTTGCTGTATCAAGCTGGCACTGAGTAGGGCATGTCTTTGAATATGCCCTGCATCCCTGTCCTGGGTACTCAGTTCACATCCTTCAGCCATGCACAGCAGAATCTGGGTGAAGCTCATTACCTTTGGGCATGTACTCTCCTTAGTGCCTGTGCTCTAGATTCCACTGCACATGGCCTTTAGCCATGCCCAATGTACTCTCGATGAAGCCATGCCCAATGTACTCTCGATGAAGCCATGCCCAATGTAGTCTCGATGAAGCCATGCCCAATGTACTCTCGATGAAGGATTCTTGTGCCTTTACCCTGCGACCCATGCCCGCATCTTCAGTGCTAATTTGGCCAGTGAGACAGTGGGGTGGCCTTAGTGCAAGGAAATGGAAATGAGCCCTTTGGCTGCTGTTTGATTTGTAAATTACAACAACAATGAGGATTTGGTGGGCCCCTCAAGCATCTTGGCCTATGTGTCACTTCACCTGCTGAACCAATAGAAGTTACGCCCCTGCACTGAGATTTGTTTTGTTTTTCCTAAATTAAATTTTTAAAAGTTGACAAATCATTCACTAACTACTATCTATTTTATACTGTTGCTATTTTTAATCCATCACAATTGGTAAAATTCTACAGACTGTGCATGGACCCCTACTGATTACGAATATTTTTAATGCATCACAGTAACCAAACAAGTCTTCCGGGGTCCATATTACCATTACTGTCTGAAAGTAAAGCACGAACTCAAAGAAATATCTGGTTAAATAAATTCAGTTTTACGCACTGTCTGCACTCGCACATGCGCCGGGCTCTGCTCTGCAACAGCAAAGCCCATCATGATATATACAGTCCGATGTCCGCAAATCGTTTGCGAAGCCAAAAAACAGTTACAGGAAAAAACTGCACTCTCAGCTATCAGACGTAACACAAATGTACAAAAAATTAGGCATTCAAAGACCACCCACCAACATTTTTTGTAATTAAAATATCTCTATAAAATACTGAATGTATTTGCAATAAACCAATAAAAGAACAAGAAATTCTAGAGGAGTTAAATGGGAAAATGCTGCGTCTGGATGTTCCCTAGTAACTTTGCTCCATTTAACAATCTGCATGAAATTTTAAAAGAGGGATCGGCCAAGCGGGTGCCAAAATTCCTGCACATTTGCCACCAATGCCCAAAGCCTTCACCAAGTTACATTCGCTTAAGAGTCTGGGATATGTTAACAGTTTGCTCAACATGCCAAAATTCCTGCACATTTGCCACCTATGCCCAAAGGTTTCACCAAGTTACATTCGCTTAAGAGTCTGGGATATGTGAACAATTTGCTCAACAGACATAAAAAGGACATTGATGGTCAGAGTTGACCGGGTCTTTTCTAGGTACAGGAGTGGTTTAATGCAGATTACTTTCATGGTCCATTGTGAGGCGGCGGGCCTTTCTTCAAGGGAAGAAAATTGCACTCTAATGACACCTGGGAGAAAATAACCTGAATCTTTGTTGGTGGGTTTTGGAGAGGCAACATTGGGTTTGTAATTGGAGTGGTGACGGTCAGTGCATCGTAATGTGGTCAAGACCTTGTGTGGCTTTATGACTACTGAGCAATGTGTACAGCGGTGTACGGGTGACTGTGAACCAGCCTTCGTGATGTGCACATAGAGATGGAGCTGGATCTGGAAAGAAAGCAGGGTGCAAAATGAAGCACGTCAAGGGATTGAACTACTGAGGAATATGGTAGGACAAGGAGAAAGCTGGCACAGTAGTCAAGCTTATTAAGTTCAAGGTATATTTTGGAGATGTTGACGATTTGATAATATGCAGAGATGGCCGCTAAAAGTGAAGCAAGTGGACAGCATCCTTTGCTGTCAGAATGAGTATGTAGGTCTGGGACAAAAGTCTGAGGGAATATTGGGTGTGCACTGTGAATATTGAAACCAGAATATTGATGGCACAAAATATCGAGGATAAAATATTGAAACCGAAATATCGACAGGTCAGTGTAGATTTTCTGTACCTAACTCCATATATATGTACCTTGGAGATGTATATATCTTCAAGGTACGTAGATGCGCAGTCTGGAATAGGGACTCTAAAATTCCCTATAGGCACTTATCTTTTGATCTTTTCTCCCTCGATATTCCGTCCATGTTACTCTTGTAGATCGATATTCTGGGGTTTGATATTCCGTTTTTACACTGGAAGACAGAGAATGGAATGCAAAATGGCATCAATTGAGGTAGGCTGCGGAGAAGGATTGTAAAAACAGATTTCTGGGTTGAGAATTAAATAATGTGGCTCCATCGAATACTGGGTGGGAGGGAGACTTCATGTAACATGAGCAAGGAGGGTGTCTGGGAGGAAAGCAATCACTAATGTGATTTGAGTGTCATTGGAGAAGAGCTGGATTAGCATACTGTGCCACAGAGTAATACTGTGCAAAGGGAGAATAGTAGAAGATAAACTGTAGAGACAAGGGAGTGTCCACTGGATGTGGCATTGGCGCAGTGCTTCTGGAAAACCAGTACATGGGATGTCAGTCATTGAGATGGTGAGCCATTGAATGGCTGCCTCAGTGATGCCCAAGTTTCTTAGCTATGAGACACATTTCATTACAAAGTACACCCACACACACATATACACATACTATTTACACCTATCATTGACGAATACAGCATTCACTCCTGCATAGCTGGCAAGTGCCCCAGACGTGGGATACTTTCAGCCACTTTTGGCTTTTTATGCAACAGCACTTTGTATTCTGAAACTTACAGTGTCCGTTTTCTATTATAACTAAACAAAGCATGTCAAGGGCTGTTGAATAAAGAGCCAGGATTTGTGGCGGTGTCAAACGTGTAGACATAAAATATAATCTTGCACTGTTAACTCAATCTAGACAGACAGAAAGACATCCCTGACAAACGCATTATTCATATATCCTGCACATGCTCAAAACACACACACTCTCTCATTGTCTCTCTCTCTCTCTCTCTCCCCCCCTCCTCTCCTTTCTCCCAAAAATAACGTGCACGTCCACCATTCATGCACAGAGAATAGCTGGTGCTTGACAATTGCCCAAAGCTATTAAAACATTTTTAGGAGAGGACTGCAACAAAATCTTTCTTTTTGTTGTTGGTTGCTTTGCACTTGTGTATATAAATGTGTGAAGTGCAAAACTATCTGGGCAACAACAGAGCACCGCACCTAAGAGTAAATAAAGAGTGATGGAACATTATGTACATAAGAATTCAAGGGTGAGAAGCCGCGGTGTGCCTCTAGGTTGAGGTCAACGGTTTGTAGGAGCAATGTATTTTAATGAAGGTGGATATGACACTCGTTGCCTTTTTATCCGGGTTTTCCTCCTATATTTGTTTCTACAGAAATACATCAGGCGAAACCTGTGGGTCTCTAATAATGGTAGGATTGCTAGTGATTGTGATCCCTGTGCGAACTCCTAGTTATGCAGGAATTGGAATTTATTTCCATGCTGGGACTCTGACCATAGAGGAAATGATTGGGTCTTATTTCTATGCCATAGACATACAAATAGTCTTTCTATTGTGTTTATTGAGCATGTTAGCAGGGGATTTGTTTAACACGCTGTATTGTGGGTCAGCACCCTTCCATGTGGATTTAAAAATGATCTGTGCTGCCTTCCTGGTGCTGTGCTCCCATGTAAGCCTTCTAAAAGCTCAAGACACATCTCATTTTGGGGTCCGGGTGGGTTGGCAGTTTCTCAAACCCACTGCAAGATTCTGCAAGATTCAAATTATCCAACAAATACGAATGCCCTGATTGGCCCAGGGAGAATATGTGCAGTACAATTCCTGGAAATTCATCCAGGCTTTCAGAGGCTTGTAAGAGAAGACGAATTCCCAGCT
This sequence comes from Calotriton arnoldi, assembly GCA_963921515.1. Taxonomy (NCBI): domain Eukaryota; kingdom Metazoa; phylum Chordata; class Amphibia; order Caudata; family Salamandridae; genus Calotriton; species Calotriton arnoldi. The sequence continues at coordinate 1,647,999 of CAWUFW010000091.1, forward strand.
TGCAGAAAGCACTGCTTCCTTGGTATATGTCCATTTTCATTCTTTGTATGAAATGCTCCCGCTATCTGTGGTTGAGAATTGTATGTCACCAGAACATAGTAATGGTTTAGTGTCACAGTACCTACGCTATACTAATGTACAGTTGGAGGAAGCGCTACACACAGGCAATACATATTTTGAAATCTTTAGTTCAAGCTTATGTACTTTAGATTTGTTCTTACTACCAAAATAAACGCATCATGGCACCTCTCTCAGGCTCCTTGTCCTATGGTTTACTGCTGCCGGATGGACGGGCTAGGTTTACACAAATAGTCCTTTGTCACTGTTAGAAATTTGTTTCTTATTTTTACAATACACAGCATACATCAGCATAGTAAGGGGCTTTATTGTGAGAGAACTATTGGACTTTAGACCGTTTTTGAAATTCTATTTTTCAAACTAACTATGATAATGACCTTTCTGAGTTACATTTCAAAGTATATGAAGGGTGTGGTGGTCCTGTCCTTCAAAATATGATCTTTAAATATTTTCTAGAAGAAAAAAAGTAAAAAGCCATGTCCAGAAATAAAATTGAGAGCCACAAATTGATACAATTAGCATGCAATGAATGATATAAGGAGAAAACAAATCCGAGCACTCCACATTCCCAGGCCAAAACGGAATATTTCCCTTCTGATTCACAACCCGCAGGGAAGTCTGTTAAGGTCTGTCAACAAGAAAAACAGCGTTTACTTGCCGCCAGATAAATGCCTGTGCCTGCATTCAAAGTGCTTGAGATGAGGGTCTAATAATGTTTGAGTCATAAAACATCCTATTATCTGAAAGAAGTCATTTTTGCAATTTATTGTTCGGCGATGCAGCCTATTGTTGTAGAAGGAGCATTTATTTCTGCCAACGTCAAATAGGAACACTTCTGCCATGGAACGTGATGTGAGAAGTGACATGGCTGGATTTGTAACTGGTTGAGCTGTCAGCATAAAGATGTAGGAGTTGAGTGCTGCTTGTAGACACCATTTCTTTAATGAGAAATGATACTTCCGTAGGGTCAGTATTATAAGAAAGTAAGTTCTGTCTTCATAGAATCATTTGAGTCACAGTGTATTGTCTGACCCAGGTGCATTGCACTTTATTTTGATCCAGTCATTACAGTGATTCTTTACATATGATGCTTCATGCCTAGTTTGGAAAGTAAACATTGGTTAGGAAAACGTTCAAGGAGCAAGTTAAATTAAAATAACTTAATTGGCTGCTGAAAGTATGTCTTTTGTTCAGAACACCAACACCAAAAAACACAGAGATCACTTTACAGTAGCAGACTAAACGTAAGTGTAAATGCACACTTCGTAAAGAAGTGCACTTTTTATCACATAGCTAACTCATGTGCCTCACTGCTGCATCATATCTCTTATTTGACACTGTCATCCAGTTCTTGCTTTGTAACCACTAAAAGTGGCATTCTGGGACTTCTGGTTTTGCTCCTAGTATAGAAGTGAAATATCACCATACTAAATGCTCCTGACCAAAAGTCCAGGACGGATTGATGGTGTCGCACTTGCCGTGGGGTCTCTCGGGAGTATAGATGTATTCAAGTGTGGTGTGAGGGACTTGTGTGCTCCTTTGTTATCTGAGAAAAACAGGATTGGATGAGTTGCTGTCATACTTTGGTCGGTTAGCCACGGGGCACACAGGTCTACTGCTCCTCAATCGTGCCATAAAGGTAATTTGCCTCTGATTTCCCGGGGCCTGCCCTACTATGGTTCTGCAATCTTGGCAACTTCTGGACTTGACTCGGATAGCCAAAGCAGTGACCGGTGTCTCAGAATGATAGTGTGGGGTGCTTGAGCAGCGCTCCGAGCTCAATAATCATCAGACACAGTAAGCAAATGTCAAGCCCAGTGCCAAACTTGGCAATAAAGAAAAGTACTTTAATCACACTGTTGTACTAAATACTACACACTTCCAGGCTCGTAGGCTTCCATGCTCATATACAAGTCAATGTTTCTGAGTGCTATCTAGGTGCTGCACCCACCCGCCCCCTCTCTGTCCCCTTCCCAAGCTCTCTTTCCTGGGTCTTTGTCCCAGCCCGTCCCCACTCTATGGTTATCCAGAGTAGCCTGAATCAGGCTCCGGTGCAGTTCAATCTACAGTCCGTGTGTTCAGTCTCAAGTCTTACTCCTTTGTGGGATGGAAGAGTCTTATGAGGACTGGCTTACACAACGACAGCACTCCTGTGCACTTGCGAGAACTGCAGCACACCAGCAGACTTCAGTAGAGCACCTCAGTGCCGGTTAAAGGCTGCATTCGGCAGCGCCCCCATCCAGCCTTTCTTTTGCAGCTGTGGCAGCCCGGATGAGGCAACCCCATCATCAGGTAGGTGTAGTCTTAGTGGATCCCTTCACAATCAGCAGTTGTAGTCCGTATCTGGACCAACTGGCCCTTCAGCACTACTGTAAATGTAGCCCCTCCCGCTCCTTCAGCACATTGGTAGGTGCAGCCTCTCTCAGGCCTTTAGCAATTCAGCAAATGCAGCCCCACACAGGCCTTCACTAATTCATTAGATGCAGCCCCACACAGGCCTCTGTGCCCCAACTGTGCCTTCAGCAAAAACAGCATTATGGGGTTGTGGTTGCTGCCAGAACCGAAAAGGAGAGTCTGGGGGTGCCATCTGGCACGAGGGTACCACTGAATTGCTCTTGTTTAGTCTGCTTCTTCAGCGTGCCCCACCACCACCAGGGATGCACTGGATCTTGCTGCATCCTGGACAGTGTTCTTCTGAAGGGCTAGACCGACTCCTTCCCTCCTTCACCAGGTAGGCATCTGTGTGCTTCAGGGAATATACACCACTCCTTCAGCAAGAGATCCAGATTTCAGGTGATGTTCTCTCACCTCTGGGAGCCTGGTTGTCAGGCAGACACCAGCCCTGATTGCACAGCAGGGCTCTGAGTGTTCTGTGCAGCATCCCATTCATAGATCATAGAGGACTTGGACTGGAACAAACTGGGATGGCTTTTTCCCCACTTTTATGTACAACTTTCTGACAGAAAATATGGCTCCACTGTATCAAACTGTAGAACTGGTTTGGGGTAGTACTTCCTTCAGATGTCCTTTCCAGCCTGGTATCCAGGCACACCTTTTGTGTAGAGAGATGCTTCTCACAGCACGGTTGTCTCCAAGCTGGAGCACTCACACCAGAGGCGCAAAGACATGTGAGGTTTCTGCACTTGGAGTCTTCGGTCCCATCCCTCACTGCTACCATCCACTACATAGCCGTGCTCAGAAAGACTAAACAGCTTCTTTTGAATCAAGTTCTCAGAATATTTAATGTATCAGTGTCTCCACTGCTCTCACACTCTGTTTAGGTCTCCTCCCTCTACCTGCAGGAATGGAAGCATTCATTTCCAGTGTCTGAGAGGACAGACCCCACCCTCCATCTTGTACAAGGCAAGGCCAGGGCATCCAAAATGGATGCCAATGGCCTCCCTTACCTTGCTCTCTCACCACACCATACATGCGTTACACGCTTGGTGTGTGTGAGTCAGTGTTAGCGCAAAGCACTGGGAAAGTGCAAAGATCTAGAACTTTACATAGCATCAGCAACATGACTCCATTCCAGTAACCCAGATAAAAATGTATTTTCAAACTATTGAGCTTTAAAACACAGTATATTGCCACCAGTGTTCAATATACTAAACCCACAAGAGGGGCACTAGTCTTCTGTCACAGATGAGGGTATACTTGGTGTGCCACAACAGGTTATGTGGTAAGCCTAGGACCTCTCATAGTCAGGGTTAGGCCTCTGCACACACGCTTACATTAGCATGACACCAAGGCTAAAAGTTAAAAAAAAAATCAGGGCAGGCACTCAGGGCAGGGGAACACACCCCTTTAACATGCTGGAGGCAGTCTCTTCACAACAGATGCTCATATATGGGACAACCTTAGACCTCTTTAACATTGCCCAGTGCGTCCTTGACATGAACCACCCAGGGCGCTCCTGAGGTCAATCACCCATTTCTCCTCATCACAGCACTTAGGCATCACATCAGGTGCGTCACACAGTCCTCAAGTGAAGTGCATTTCATGTGCTCTCCCTAGTACTCTACATTGTGTTCTCTTCAGCTGTACATCACCCTTTGTCCCCATAAGCACATCATGCTTTAAAGGATTATGTATGACCTTAGGTCTGTGTGCATCATTGATGCTTGAATGTTGTTTGGTCTGTGTGCATGGGTGCCAGTACTGTAAAAATGTGTCTGCAGGTGTATTAGTCTGTATACGTGTCCGGTCATGCACTGTGTGTCTGAATGTTATGTACCTCTGTGTATGCACTATACAAAAGCCATACCTATTTTTTTTGTCAATGCTTGTCCTTTCTTGTAGAACCTGGCTTTAGTTTTGTAAAACCATCCAGGGGTCATCGTGGTATTGCAGTTTATAATGTTGTACCACTGGTTGTATACAATAGTTTGTTACAATGAACCGCACACAAAATGGTTATTGTCAATTGGGTCATGGTCTTTGTTGTAGCTATATGGCTTGCATTTCTTTGTATTTTTCTTTATCTTAGTTGTTAAACCAACCGGCATTTAATAATTGTGTTCATCATGTTTAGTTGGTGATCTCTAGTATATTATTTTTGCAGTTGAGGGTGAAAAAATGCTGCATTTTTTATTTTTTGGGGTTGTTGAATGAGATCGGTTTTAGATTAGATGAGGAGCCATAGAATGTTCAGCCTCCTGTTATGTCCTTCCTACATAGGTGAATGGACACTTATTGTTTTAAAGTGGAGCTAAATTTATGTGCAGTGTTTACTTTGCACAAAAATAAGTGCAGGAGACTAACTGTTTTTTGGGTTTCTGAGGCTGATGCCACTGAATAATGGGATTGCTGAACACCAAAGCTGACTAGTTGATTCCACCTCATGTCATCTTTCCACCCTACACTTCTTGTCTCTTTATCTCACCCTTGTAAGCCCTTGTTTATCCTTGCTTTCTCCCTTTGTCACTGTTTTTTTAACTTTATCTTCCTCCTTCTTTCTCCCTTTTGTCTTTCTCTTCTGCTCTAGATCATAGTCTGATGGTGATAAATTAGCCCTGATCCCCAAAAGTGAGTGACTGTGCCAACCGCTTGCACACATTAACTCTTCAGTGTGACATCCACACTACCTCCCCAGTGGGTCTGTCGGCCATTGTCCGACAATGGGGAGACATATAAAGGTCTTGTGGGGGGACAAGGTCAGTTGGAGCCCTTGTGAGGAGACTCCCATTGGCCACTGTTTGATCCGTTTTTTGTCACGAGCACTAGGCCCAGACACGCAAGTGGCTCAGTGTTTTTATCGGGACAAGTGAGGTAACACTGGGTGTATGAATTTTGTGGAGTCCTGTGGATTCTGAAAATTTCCATCACAGAAATGTAAGGAAAATGCGTGATTTCGGGCAAAGTTTGAGGTTCGAAGGGCATTGTGGGTAAGAAAACGTCATGGCATCCATGCAAGGCGCACAATCTTGGAATCCCCTGGTTGTCTAGTTTTCATAAATATCTGTGGTTCATAGGTTTGCATGGGTGGCGTCACAGCATGGCCCCAAATACCGCAGAAACCCCTATTGATTATCTATCAGCGTAGCACCTTAGAACCTTTTGTGTCATGGTCTCTTGGCTCACCCACACAGGTGGGGTACCATTCTTATCGGGGGACACGTGAGAACTCAGGGTGGTAGGAAATTTGTGGCTCCCCACAGATTTCAGAACTTTCCATCACAGAAATGTGGAGAAAATGTGTGTTTTTCCTAAAGTTTAACATTTGCAAGGGCTTCTGGGTAAAATTACCTGTTGAGAGCCATGCAAGCAATGCACCCCTAGACTCCCCTAGTTGTCTACTTTTCAAAATGTGCAAGTTTGCTAGGTTTCCCTAGGTGCTGGCTGAGCTATGTCACAAAATCCACAGTTACACACTTTAAAAAAAAAGAAGTCAGTTTTGAGTGGAAAAATGTGATGTATCCACGTTGCGTTTTGGGCCCTTTCCTACCAAGGGCACTAGGTCTATCCACACAAGTGAGGTACAATTTTTATTGGGAGACATGCGGGAATGCTGGGTGGAAGGAAGTTTGTGATTCCCCACAGATTCCAGAACTTTCCATCAAAGAAATGTGAGGAAAACATGTTTTTTTAGTCAAAGTATGAGGTTTGCAAGGGATTCTGAGTAAACAAAACATGGTGAGAGCCCGGCAAATCACCCCACCCTGGATTCCCCCAGGTTTCTAGTGTTAAAAAATGTGCAAGTTTGCTATGTTTCCTCTGGCGGTGGCTGAGCTATGGCCCAAAATCAACAGCTACCCACTTTGCTAAAAAAGGGTTGGTTTTGAGTGGAAAAATGTGCTGTATCCATGTTGTGCCTTGGGCTAATTCCTGCAGCAGTCACTAGGCCTACCCACACAAGTGAGGAACCATGTTTATCAGGAGACTTGGCGGGAATGTTGGGTGTAATAGAGTCTAAAAATTAGAATGAAAAATTAATTAATATAGTATGCTAAATGTGCTGTGGAAAATGTAAAACTTAAATTAAACTGACATGCATTTGAAAGATGCTAATTTGCAGTAGGCAATCATTCTTATTCATGTAGGCCACAAACAAAACCCTGACAAGTTTTTGCTAATTAAAGGAAGCTCGATATTGCTGAAATGTATACAATGTTATTTAACAGCTTGACCTTAGAGTGACATGCTTAGGGATGTTGTCATAACTGCAGAACTGTCTCATTTAACAAAAGGTATTTTTACTATGCAACATTTATTTTGAAAGTCATGAACTTCCTATTTCTTAATGTTTCATATAAGAATTGAATAAAATAGCTCGTGCATTTAAACAATAAATAACTGTTCAGATTAAAAGCATGCATCACCTAACTATGATTTGTCTACAAGTTAGTATTTCATTGTTCTAGCAGGAAACAAGTAGAGATATAGAAGGTCAGTGGATTTGAGAAGCATATGGGAATTATGCCTAATGTTTCCAGAACTTAACATCGCAAGACCGTCTGTGGCTAACAACATGCATGTCCGTGGGTGCGGAGGAGCTGAACAGACACAAGAAGAACAGTCACCCAGGCCCTCGTCAGTAGCAGACTAGACTATGGGAACGCCCTCTACGCGGGAGCCCCGGCCAAGCTCATCAAGCGACTGCAACGCATACAAAACGCCTCCGCACGACTGATCCTCGACGTACCACGCCACAGCCACATCACCCCCCACTTGAGGAACCTGCACTGGCTCCCCGTCGACAGGAGGATCACCTTCAAACTCCTCACCCACGCACACAAGGCACTCCACAAAACTGGCCCAGCCTACCTCAACAGACGACTCTTCTTCTACGTCCCCAACCGCCAGCTCCGCTCCGCCGACCTCTCCCTCGCCACCGTCCCCCGCATTCGAAGAACAACCACCGGCGGCAGATCCTTCTCACACCTCGCCGCCAAGACCTGGAACACCCTTCCACTAAGCCTACGAAAGACCCAAGACCTGCTGACCTTCAGGAGGCTACTCAAGACCTGGCTGTTCGACCAGTAGCAGCATCCCCCCCCCTTCCCCCTCCCCAGCGCCTTGAGACCCTCGCGGGTAAGTAGTGCGCTCTACAAATTCTGTGATTGATTGATTGATTGATTGAACTTGCTTACTGAAGAACCCTGTCTTCTTATTGGCTCGTAGAGGGGAAAGCAGGCAACAATGTTTTCGATATATGTTCTTGACTTTTATATTAGTGCGTGCTCCTAGGTAGAGACATCCATTCTCATGCATTCATCCTACCGCTTTCTCGTATTTCTCATGTTTACTTGAGGGATTGACCCAGACCCTTGATGTTTCTAGCTACTGCTGCTATTGTTTCTCTCCTTTACTGGATTTTACCTAGATTCAAAAGTTTAGGACTGCAACTGTATGCTGATCTGAGACTGCTGAGTCTTATGGAATGCTCTTTATGGGTAATTCTGCTATTTAACTTGATTTTGAAACTACGTGCCCCTTGATTTCACCCTTTTTCCATTCGATTTTGAACTCTTTATGGGTTCTTAATATACTAAAACTCTCATCCTGAGCTACAGAATAGGGACTCTATTCCTTTCTGGAACACGCTTAATTGTATTGATACTGATAATTGACCTGTTCTAACCAATTTTCTTTATGATGAAATTTCTGTAAACTTAATTGATTGATGGACCAACTGAATAAGAAAAAAATAAACAGATCTTTACTAATCTCTTAATAGAAATAAAGTTTGAAAACAATAAAACAACTCTCATCATTGACTGAACGTAAACTGTTATTGATTTGAGATGTCTATGTTACTTCTTGACTCCTAATACACAATTCAAAGGTCCATCACAGGAGAAGAAAGATATAGCACGGGAACAGGGCCTTAGCACTAACCAGCGATTGAAATTTGGCCCATTACCCAGGTGGAAGGAAGTTTGTGGTTCCCCACAGATTCCAGAACTTTCCATCACAAAAATGTGAGGAAAATGTGTTTTTTTAGTCAAAGTTTGACATGTGCGAGGGATTCTGGATATAAAATCCTGGTGAGAGTCAAGCAAGTCACCCCACCCTGGATTCCACCAGTTGTCTAGTTTTCAAAATTGTGCAAGTTTACTAGGTTTCTCTAGGTGACAGCTAAGCTTTGGCCCAAAATGTACAGCTAACCACTTGGCTAAAAAAGGGTTGTTGAGAGGAAAAATGTGGTGTATCCATGTTGCATTTTAATCATTTCCTGTCACGCGCACTAGACTTATCCACACAATTGAGGTAACATTTTTATCGCGAGACTTGGGGGGAATGTTGGGTGGTAGGATGTTTGTGGCTCCCCATAGATTCCAGAACTTTTCATCACAGAAATGTGAGAAAAATTTGTTTTTTTATTCAACGTTTGGAAGGTATTCGGGGTAAAAAAAGACTGGTGAGAGCCACACAAGTCACTTCACTTTGGATTCCCCCAATGACTCTAGTTTTAAAAAATATTTTGGTTTGCTAAGTCTTTCTAGGTGCTGACTGACCTAGGGCCCAAAATCCACAACTACCCACAATGGAAAAAAGGGTCAGTTTTTAGTTGAAAAAGGATAACTTTTAGTGGAAAAAGGATAACTTTTTAGTGGAAAAAAGGATCAGTTTTTAGTGGAAAAAAAGGATCCTTCTTTAGTAGAAAAATGTGTTGTGTCCATGTTGCGTTTTGGGCCATTTCCTCTAGGCCTACCTACACAAGTGGGGTATAATTTTTATTGAAATACATGCGGGAGTGTAGAATAGTTGAACATTTGTGATTACCAATTGGATTTCACTGTGTTTGTGCCTTCCAAATGTAAGCCAGTGTGTAAGAAAGAAGATATTTTGGAAAATACCCTCAAATTCATATGCTAATGAGTACCCACAAATTCAGACATGTAGAAATAACCACTGCTCCTAAACTCCATATCTTGTGTCCATTTCAGAAATACATCAGTTCCTTTGATACCCATTTTTCACTCTACATATTTCACCATATGAATTGGTCTATACTCGGTACACAAAGAAAAACCACTGTACAGTGCAGGTCAGTTGTTCTCTCTGGGTGCCTTGGGTTCTTGGACACCCTGCAAACCCTATATATCCCTGCAACCAGAAGGGTCTAGTGGATGTAATGGTATATTGCTTTTGTAAATCGGCTATGGTGACAAAAAGTTTTTTCCTACTCATTTTCAATATTTCTTTATTTCAACACTTAGTTTCTTTGGAAAAATCTTGAAGGATCTACACAAATGACCCCCTTGCTAAATTTGGAATTGTCTGCTTTTTATAAATCTATAGTTTTCCTTGATATCCCACGGGTTTCACATGGTTTCCTCCACAAATTGGAAGCAGATTGAGGGCACAAAATAATTGGAAAAAATGGGCTACCTCTTTGAACATTGCCAAAACTGTGGTAATAAAATAGTTTTTTTTATTCAGCTCTACATGTTCTTGGAAGATGGCAACTTTAGCACAGCATACTATTCATTGATGTAATTTTTAGTAAAAAATACAGATACTTTTATCCTGAGCACCTTTTTCCTATTTTTCCCCAAAATTCAAAATGTTTCTATATCTTGCCTATTTTCTCAGTCCCCTTCAGGGGAACTCACAAACCTTGGATACCATTAAAATCCCTAGTATGTTGGAAAAAAGGATGCAAATTTGGCATGGATAGCTTATGTGGAAAAAATGTTATAGAGCCCTAAGCGCAAACTACCCCAAATAACCAAAAAAAGGTGGGTGGGGGGCAGGGGTCAGCAGTTAAGGGTTTAAGTTGGGCCATCCAGTGAGTGACATCACAATAATTCTCAAAACCCAAGAAGACAGTCATCAATCAAGGTTACATTCTAGAATGGTTATTGTTGATGATTGTTGGTGATGCAGGACTGGCTAAAGAAAACTACATTCTCTTCAGTACTGTTTGCATATGTGGTTTGAGAATACATCCATGGAGAGTTTTAAATATCTTGATAGTTGTTTAAACTTGATTAATAACTTCACCTCCAGCCCCAGTAGGTTTTATAAATTCAAGATAAGATAGTGGTATTAAAGGCTGTGACTGCAAGACCACAGTCAAGCAGATCAACTCTTCACAGACTACATGATCAGTAGCGGTTCAAAACCACATAGCACCACAGTCCTGCTGTTCCCGTTCTTGTGGGTCAGTCCCCAGTTTTTCTCTCTGAAGCAAATCCTCACTGTCCAGGCACTGCACAGAAGTGGAGGATTATTTTGAGAGCAAATGCGAGTTTACACACAAATTGGGATTCTTAATTTTAAAGCATCTACAACATGAAACTTTACCCTTGCATACATTTCACTATAAAAACTCTTGCAAAGTTTGGCTGAAAAAAAAACACAGGCTGAAATTGGCAAAATACGTGGAATAAAAAGTGCAAACTTTTATACTGCATATTTTGCCAAAATTTGACTGCCGAAACTCGGAATGAAGTGGTAAAATACTGAACCTGGTAAAATGCGCACCAAAAAGGGCAACTCGTAATGAGACCATTTGTTGTTTGGCCACAGGGAACCTGTGAACTGATTCTATGTGCTGCCAAGTCAAGAAAGCAGTGCTTAATTCCTTCCGGAGCCCGGGCATTACATTTCCTCATCAGAGTTTGGTGCAGAACCCTAAAGAGGTAAAATCAGAAAATGACTGAAGAATAAGTAGAAAGACACTGAGAAAAGGAGGAAGTAGGGTTGATTAAGACCCGCGTGAGTGAGATAAAAAGACAGGCGGTGCAGGCTGGTGGTGGAAGGAGGCAAGAAGTGGATCCAGAACTAGGATCCTTTGGATGTAGCAAAACGGCATTTGTGGGCGGTGGGCTTCTAAGTAAAACATCTGGGCGCCTGCACTTATTTTATGTATTCATTCACCTACTTTTTGTTTTTAGAAATTAACCCCTAAAGGAAGCTACATTCTAATGATCCACGGTAAACAGGAAGAAATGTTTATTGAAGTGAAAAAGCAAGCCATAACGATGAAATTCAAACATTAAAGTATAGTATTAATTGACTTGGAATGAAAGGCAGAGAAAACGTCGTCTAATAATATATCCGGCTGAATGTGGCAAGAGAAATGGTAATATGAAATAAATTGTAATCAACTGTTAATGCCACAGAAGATAAAAGCTGTTAGGGTACATAGAATATACACTGAGGCCTACACTATAAAATGTCACCGAGGATTTCTCTACTGTTGACTTTAGGTTATTGCTTCTTAATGTAAGCTGTACCATGAAGCTCAAAGGATATAATTTCTTTTGTGGTACTTCAAATATGCCCTAATTGTCCCTGTATTCAGGTGACATACTCCCTTTAAAGATGACATGCAGTTAGGTGTCTCCAGTCAGTCAACACATAGCAATGCCTGGAAAAGATGTTTTTTTAAACTCTTTGCACAGCTGTTCGTGAAGGCTGTCTTTGTTGTTGTCCTCGCACATGCTTCCTGCAAGCGCTTGTAGGCATGCTATTCGGAGTTATTTGTCACACATTATTAAGAGCACTTGCACTCTGTTGGTTAATAGTCACAGCCTTAGTTTAATCATATTTTACTAAACTGTTCTAGGGCGCGTGGGAGCAGTTAATAGTTTACTGTGTGCAGTGGAAAATGTGAACTTCTCTTTGTTTTGTATGCATTGCTAATACCATTGCGTGAATGTACTTCTTCGAAAAGCGTGGCTTGGGATAACTGGAAACAAAGGGTTCAGAGTTTGGCTGGAACAGAAAATAGGGCTGGGCACCAAAATAAACCTAGACCACATTGGCGAATAGGATAGCTAAAAAATTGTCCCCCATTCTTCAAACCGGTGCTGTTTTGAACTTGTAAAGCGGTGCTTTGCATGGAAGACTGCATGCATTTGTGCTTGCTGCATGCAATGTTTGTAGTAATAACAGGGAAATCAACAGTAAAAACCAGCAGTAATACACATCACAGGGAAATCAAAGTAAAAACCATCCCACCAGACCATAAATAGGCCAACAAACAGCCAAAATAAGTTCCACACACTGACTGACCTGCTAGACCAGCACTTCGGGCACTGCCAGAATGCACAGTAGAGCAGTCCGACTATGTATGGGTTCTCCCTAAGCTTGCATCTCAACACTACACAACACTTCACAGTTGCCCCCATGCTCTTTAGTCACAAACATTTTTTTGCCCCAAAGCTAAACTTGGGTAATTTTCCAGAACTAATCAGGAATTATGACCCGTGGGAACTTGCACTAAAAGACGGTCCTAGTACTGGAGATAAATCTTTTAGTAGTTATTTTCTACAGTATTTAATTAGAGGGAGGAATGGGACACTGGGTGGGGCAGTGGTAGCAAACAGAGAAGATCATGAGATTGTGGGAGTAACAATGCAAAATGCATGGAATATCCTCAAGGTTCATGGTTATTTGAAAACATTTTTCATAAAGATTCCCATCCTGAAAATGTTTGTAAAACTACTTCTGTGAAAGGCAGGAGTAAAATACGTTCACATGGGAAAAAGGGGGAGGGAAAGCCCGATATTTCATGTGCCTGCACTTTGAGGGATGAGTTTATCATCAGCCAAATATATTATAATTTAGGAGGAAAATAGAAGTAAAAGTGTTGAATAAATGCCCCAGACATACACATGCAGATGTTCTACACTGTGGGAAATACTCAAGAGGAGGTTCACTGGCGTAGCCTCGGATGACTGAAAGGAACATATGTAATGCCAGGCTTTAAAACGGGAAAACAATACTGTCAATAAGCCCCCGCAGCCCCCGAGCTCCAGACGCCCTTCTCAGCAAAAGTGCTAGGTGGTGGGCCATGGAGGGGGCCCCCCTCTATGTACTTTGCAGGGGGCCCCCCTCAAGTTTCGTTTCGCCACTGAAGAGGTTGAGTGAGGAAGATGCATGAGTAGAAGTGTATGATTTGGGTAGATTCAAGGGTCGCTCTAGGGGCCTCTTGTAAATCCCTGACACAGCATGCACGAATGATAAAAATCAGATTGTAAGTTTAAAATAATTGAAAATGAGAAAATGTGGTGGTTAGAAAACAAACATGGCGAAAATCAATATGTTTAATTGTTAGATTATTATTTGTAGAGCACCTTCACGCCTCCTTCTGGCTCCATGAAGCCACTCAAAGTACAAACATAGTAGAGGAATTTAGAGACCGATGTAAGACCTTTATATTTATTGCCCTCCACCCACCATCTTGCCGCGGTTTTTAAATATGCCTGTAGTCTCCTATGAATAAAGGTGTTACACAGGGAAACTACAAGGTACTTTTTACTTTCTGATCTGGATCCCTCCCTCGTCCAGTAGCTTTTATCCAAGAACTCGCTCCTGATCCGATTCCAACAAGAAGTCAAGCCTGCCCTGGTGGCACTGCCCTACCAGGGTGGAGAGAGGTCGCCGATGATGAGGCATGACACAAATATGTATGTGAACCTCCCTCTTCCATAAAGATGGACTTCCCTAGGCACATGGACAGTAATTCTGTATCGTCTGTGTAGGACTTTGACTTGGTCTCCTAGTTAGGATCAGAGTCATGTATATCTGTACAGCCATCGTACTTTTTGTGATTGTTGCTTTTCTCAGGAGGACGTGCAGTAGTCTTACCTCCCCCTCTCCACTATTGTGATAAGAGAATTTTCATCACAGTCCCTTTCTTTTGTTCAGCTAGCTTTGTAAATTTAATGAGAACATTGGAATGTTGGGAGCTTCATTGAAAACAATGGAGTAGCTCCAGGCTTATAATGGAAGCCTTTGTTTTATTTGTTAGAACATTCTGTCCTCTAGTGGCAGAATGTTCTAATAGCCTTATAGCCCTTCGTAGCTGGGCTATACCGGCTATTAAAGTCCTGCTCCCTTGTTAAAGCTGGAGCGGGCCTTTAAGCCCGCTACGGCGGGCTATAAGGCTATAATACATGTTGGTTTTTAATACGTTTTGACAGTATTGTTTTCCAGTTTTAAAGCCCCGCATTATATGTATCTTATTTTCAGTCATCCGAGGCTTTCCAATTTTACTTCGTCCAGATAATGAACCGCAGGTTCTTCTGCAAGGGTTGAAACATCGAGACAGAAACAAGTGGACTTTTTGTGCCTAACATTCTCATTGACTAACTATTCTTTTGACTACATAACCAAGGGATTATGTGTACATACGATTCCTAAGCCACTTCTGTATATTTCTACATGCTGTTCGGTATTGTTCTCTCCTCTGGACAAGCACATTTCAGGCACTGCGCATCAACACTTTATGGATTTATTGAATAAATTGCATTAGATAATTCAAATATATATACAGCAAAAGGTCTCCAAAAAATTGATTGATTTTTTTTCCTGCATATTGGCTCATTGTGGTTCTGGATTTTAATAATAATCAGTCTCGAAAGATGAATTTCGTTTCATTTTATTTGGTTTGATACTTTGAAGTCAGTTAGTACCCCTGATTTTGCACAAAAAAATGATTTTCAGTTGAACCTCTATCTTTTGGTATTTGGAAATAAGGCACACCAGCGTTGTCCTTTTCCACCCCAACTAAAAAGCAAAAAAAGTTAAAAGTAATAATGTATGTTTATGTAGTACTTTACACCGCATGTCTCCTATTACTATGTGCTATGTTTAACAGCTATTACTATTACCCAATTTAATGGTACTTTGCTTAGGGATTCGGGAACCATGCAAGTAGAAGTAGGCCTTGGCAAATTTCAAACTTGTGACCCGCAGATCACTGTAAACTCCAAAGTTACGCGCATAACTGCTGTTCTGTACACAATGCGCCAAATGTCTTTTTATCCGATTAGTTTCTAGTATTTGCATACTTGTGCGTTATTTCACATGGAGGTTGTTGTTCGTCCCCTGGAAGATAGAACAGCTGTTTTATTTATAATTTTTTTGTTAAAAAAAAGTCTGTTTTCTCCAATAGGGCTGACTGAATATTTAAGATGTTATCCTTTTATATATGGTTGCCTACTGGGTTTAAGCGTCTTGCAAGTGAGTGATAATAATGATGATCACTGGTTTCAAACATTGATCCCACTGTGCTACATAAATTGTCATGCTTTTGCCTTTCTTCCTTTCTGTTATTAGTCGTTCTGAAGATCCATCTGCAACTGCTTCCTTTCATTACTTGGGCACAAGCTAACACATGTTTTTCGACTCCTTTTCACCTAACAAAATCACTAAAAGAAGCATTGAATTTGTTCTTCAATTGAACTTTCAGTAGATATATTGTTTCCCCGGGGCCTGCAGCTCGTTGTTGTCTAGCTGAAAGCCACTGCCTGGCTCCACCAACCACCATGGCATCTTAGCTCCACATCCCTGTTCCCTAGATGTCAAGCTCTTCCTGCGTATTCCGAGATCACTAGTCCGGATAGCACAGTGGTGCCACTTAACATCCGTAACAACAACTCAGACGACGCCTGTTGACGCTGCATCCTTGACGCCCATGTGAGTTTGCTCTGTTCCTCCTCCTGTCTTTAAGGTCCCTATCACAATGTGAGGTGTTTGTGGGACTGTAAAACTGCACACACACTGGTACTTGTACCCCAGTGGCGGCTGGTGAACTTTGAAAGTGGTGACCTGTACCCCAGTGGCGGCTGGTGAACTTTGAAAATGGTGAGGCAAAAAATATATCACTGTATATTATCAAAGGAGTGAGCGAAGGGAGCAAGCCTGACTCCCGGTGGGAATTGGCAGGGAGTTTTAACACTAAAAACATTTTTTTTTTAAATAGTGTGATATTGATTTAACGGTCATCTACTAAATTCTTCTATGTAAGTATTTTATAGCACTACTCATCTAAGTGTATGGTGTCAGGGTGCTTTCATCACACAGAGAGGCACAATAAATCATACAAATGTGTAAATCAATGTACAGGAAATTTTACACAAGAAGACATTAAGTCTTACAGGGTGTAGGAATCTCATATCAACCAAACCTCTAGATGTCATATGTTAAGAGTGAATGGCTGGGAGGAACATATAGTTAGAATATAAAACGTAATTTAGTTGATTGTAATTGTCTGTACTAACAAGACTTTATCACTTCCCAACGGAACTCTACTTTGCAATCTTAGAATAACAACAGATTGAGAAAAAATAAGGATGTAAACCCATGACTTACAGTTTGCATGTTTGAGTGACAGTTTGTGGTTCACCCTGAGAAGGATTGTGGCTGTTGCTTGAGAAGGGCTCAAACCCCTTCAAACAACAACACAATTTCCTACAGGGACCTACACATGGAGGTAAGAAATGCACCTTAACAATGTGTCTATTTTTACAAGATCACACAATCTTCCTCTCACTACACGTTAAAAAAAGGCTTCGGGTCCTGCCTCAGCGTCGCAGGCGTCTCCTCTGTAATGTAAGATCCTGACGAGCTGGAACCCGTAAAAGGAGGGACAAATATATAGGACATGAAAGCCTATCTGAATACTGTCTTGTTATGTCCTCACTAGTCACCTGTAATAAGAAAAGATCTTAGCTTCTCTCACGTAGAAGTGAATCAGAGTTCAGTTGTGGCATTATTTCAATGATTGCCACCATAGCCAGCAGACACTGTGAAAAGCAACTTCTTAAATATAACACTTCACTACCACTTCAACTATTAAAGGAAAGGGAAATTTTTAAAACGCCCTTGATTCTAAACTTTGTATGTTTAAAATCTGGAGGAGTCAGCAGTTTATAATGGAATGGTAATTTATTGGTGCTGTTGAGTTCCAATGAGGCTAATCCAAAGCTGTCTGCATGTTACCCACACATTCTAAGCAAAAAGATGTCTTTGATGCTGGTTTACAGTAATCTGTGAGTATGTTAGCAAGAAGAATACAAGTTCCTTCATGATCTGTTTATTTGAACACTACTGAATCTGTGTTTATTTTACTTTACCTGCAAGCTGAAGGCCTATTTGAATAAGCAAGCCACGAAGGATTCACTCCTACCATATGTAGGTAGTACTTTACAGGTTACCTCGAAGTCATGTGCCCTTTTCAAGGTATTTGGCCTTTGGCCGAGTTCTCTTTGGCCAGGGAACCCCTCGGTGACATCCTTATAACCTATTACAGATTTTAGGGGGTACTTTATCTCATATATAACAATCAGTCTACTTGCATTTCAGAGCTGGCCCAGATTTTATCTAAACAAAAATATGAAACCACACTGATAGTGAAAATTATATCCCCTAACAGGATATTAAGTAATGTACATAAAGTAGTTCCTAGCTATTGTGTTCCAATATATCCTCTGTAGGCCGAGCCGATCTGAAAGTAGCTTTCTTTCTTTCTCTCTCTTTCTCTTGCTTTCCCATACAAACTACTGGGCATATTATAATAAGTTACATTCAGTGCATTGTCCAACAATCAGAGTAGTAAAAAAAAGTTGATTTTGCTACAAGAAGCCAAGAATCTGTGTATTTCACTAAAACCTTGGTTCTCGGGCCAGTTCTTTTGAAAGTCAATTTGCGATGCGAGTTCTGAAGATTTCCACACCTTTGTTCCTCGGTGGGCTGGATGTCTTTATAATACTTCACAGGAAGAAGGAGGCATTAGGATTAAGGTTCTATTTCAAACGAATTAACAAAAAGGGCCACTGTACTTAGCCTTGGAGACTCTAAAATGATTAACTTCCTTTCTTCCTGACAGTAGAAGTGTATTTGAGTGACACCATTTCTCCACATTTCTGCATTTCTTAAGATGTCAAATTCTTCACAGTCTGAGAATGAAGAACCAAATGCATTATGAATTACAAAAGGCAAGATTTCATTCACATTTACTGGAAATTAATTTAGAAAATAAACGTATACCCAGCTCGACTGCATATTAGTCTCTCAAATTGGGTTCAATTTGCAAAAAATAACCACAATGAGGATTAAGTTGAAAAGGCTACTGGCACAATGGAGTTAAGCTAAAAATAAAACCAGGCACAGACTAAAATCCACAATATAGTTTGAAGGCCGTGCCCAATTTCTAAGTAACACAAGTCATGTGATTTATAAAAAAAATTCAAATATGCTCTCGAGTTTTTCCTCTTCTGTCACTTAGAGGCTGTCTCTTTAATTTCTAGGTAGCACAACTTTAAGTCTGCCAGTCAATTTCTTTTAACTGATATGCTAAGCCAACGTTATTGAACTGATGAAGTCCAATCAAATGGATTCCTTAAGTAATGCCCATCTCTTTTTAGGTTTAGGTGAGCTTGTTTGTCATGTGTACATCAATTCTGCACTTATATATGATCTTACATTCTCGTGGAAGGAGAAGGAAGCTATTGCATTGGAATAGCAAGAGCTGGCCTGGGGCCATTCGGTACAGCGCGCTTTATACACATCAAGTCAGAGTGTCCATGCGGCACTCGATTACCTCCTTATTTGTTCTATTTGTCACCATATTCCTCAGAGTATACAGTCTCCAAGGGAATCCTAGAGCCTTCCCACTTTACGCAATGCTGCTATGATATCCGAACCAGAGAGTGGGTGTCATCCTCACAGTTACTTGAGGCTAAGTCAACCTCAGTTCAACAGATGACTCTACATCAGCCATTAATAACGACTATACCAACCCAAGGAACACCTGAATATAGAATATATATTATTGTATTGTAATTGCATTTATATAGCGCTTACTACCCATGATGAGGCGTCGAGTCGAAGACGTGTGGTGTGTAATGGACTATTTATTAATATTGTTGAATTAGGGGAGGGGCAGCTTGACTCCCTATGCAATGTGCATCACCTCTGGTAACCAGTCAATGCTATGCAAGCTTTTGAAATAGCCACCTCACAGGCACTACTACACTGGGTGTGAGTTTAGTATACCGATTCTTTTATACGCTTATGATGATGCCTTCCTGTAATTGGATGGTACACTTTTGTGGCTCCAATATTCTTTTTGAGCTGGAAACTTTTCATTTGGACTATTACAACTTCCATTCACACTTCCGGACCATGAGACATATTTGCAAAAAAAGGGTCTGTAATTCTAGTATGATTAAGTATGGTTTCACTAGCTGGATAAACAGCACAAATTATTGTGAAGATACTTGGAACATGATTTGCTGTGAAAACCAATTTCTTAAGCATGTTTGCATAATGGTATTATTCTCAATAACTTCTGAAAATGTTGGACCATATTGTCTCGCGTTTAAATGAGCAAACCTAAGAGTGTATTGGAATTACTAAACACTCCTTCTGAGCATACCTCACGCAGACACGAGGGCTAGTCACAATTCATAGTTTGTAAAAGGAAGCTCAGACACAGAGGGTCAAGCCAGGAGTCTGGGATGTGCCTCATGCCTGTGTTCTTCTGGGACAGTATTTATTCCTGTTGTGTTTCAAAAGAGAATGGAGTGCCAAGATACCTGCAGGTATATCCCATCTCCTCCCTCTTAGCCCAGTACATGTGAACAGTCAGAATAATCGGGCAATCTGGAGGTTTTCGTTTTAAAAAATGTCGAACATTTGGATTTGTGTGTTTTTGTGGAGTTCCTAAACCACCTCTGTCCCAAGAGCCACAACATGTGCTTAGATACCTCAGACTTCAATTTCCCATCCCATTAGCCTCCGTCTGGATCTTGCAGAGAGAATGCCATTGAGAGGAGATGACAATAAATCGGATAACTTTGGGTTGCACATTGTTAGGGCTCCAAAAATGGAGGCAACAATGAGGATCATCAGTACTGAGCTTCATGTTTTATAAGACCTCCAGAATGTAAACAAATGTACCTTAGGGGCATGCAAGCCAGGGAATTGAATCATCCAGTGTGAAGGAGCCTCAGTATGTGAGTGGGCTAGGCACGTGTTAAGCTGTCGGCTATGGGTGTTATATGTGTGTTATGTTATCTGTATTTTATAGCGCACTAATCACCCGTGAGCGTATCCAGGCGCTTTGTAGCAGGTGTGTGAGGCCAGCACCGGGGGTTTATTATAAGAACATTCAAGGAGGAAACAACACCATACTTGCATATTGTATGTACATTTAGTACTGTCTGCTGTAGATCAATGGTCTGGACAAGCTAGATGTATTTATGACCTCAGTGAGCAAAGATGCTAGTATGCCAATCGTGAAGAGCTGGCTGATCAAAGGACCCTGGCATCGGAGACTGTGTGTGGCAGTAAGATGCTAGGGGACTGAGCAGAACAAAACACTTCAGCCACCAGAGCAAGTGCAGCCCAGTAAGCTGATGAGAGGCTCTGCTGAAGGTGAATTAGACAACAATGCACTGTGGAAGGATCATCATAGTTTTGACTTTGGGCCTTGTTGTCATGTTGCTTGAGTTGTGATGGTTGGGTAAGGGATTTATTCTCCCTGTTTCACCTACAATCGCAGGAAGCTGTAAGCCATTGCCCTGGTTTAGGTCGTAGTGTAATATTTGACTAGTGTATATTTGCGGCTGTTTCCTTGCGTGATGATGAAGCTTCATTGTATGCAGATTGTTGTATCAAATCTGCTTAGTGTCACTGCCATGGATGTCAGTTAGCAGTTGCCTGGGGTCGCAGCTGTGACCCCTGCTTGCCCCGTGTGACTCCTGGAACTTCCTTTGCGACCCCTGACCTCAGAGGGGGTAAAATCAGTGGCAGGAGCACAGGGGCAGCTCGTCATGATAGACGTCGGATGGGGCTCTACCTGCTGGGTATGATATTCCCTGGCAGGTGAGGTAAGTTTAAAAAAAAATGCTTTGAAATGTTTGTTATGAGTGAGCTTGCGGGTGAGTGTGAGCAGGGCCAGCTCTGGGGCGGTGCGATGGGTCCCGGGCGCTGACTTGGAGTGTGGGCGCCATGTTTATTGTTTTGATAGCACCGGATGCCGTGTTCCTTGCCCCAGCAATTTCCAGGCATCAATAAAAATATCAAGGTAACTCCGGTGATTAATGTTCTTCCTGGAGAGAGACTGGAGCTTGGTCTAAGAAACTTTGACTCGTAGGGCAGAGGGTTAATATGCCTGCTGCAAAGAACGTGTCCCATTCAGATCACAAAGTGCATATAATATAAATTGGTCAATGGGTTACCGCTTCATTCAGAGAGATCCTTTTGTTCCTTGCAGTTTATAAGTTAAAATCCTAATATAGAGCTGTGAGCTATAAACTGTCTTCAAAGAGCTGCATGCAAACTGCAAGGAATATATTAGAGCTATGTGTTTTTTTGCCCAGTATTTTGTTATCCTAATATTGCAAAAAGGGTTCATTTAGATAGAAATCAATTCTTATTATTAAAGAAAACCCTTAACATTGGTGTTACATTTTAAATTCTGAATTTGTGCTTTTCCAGACCAAGGACTCTTAAACTATACTGCCTACCAGAATGGATGACATGTTACGCCTACACCTTGTAGGCCTCTGTCTTATGTAACATTTCCTATACACTGATTTACACACGTATGATTGTCTCTGTGCAATGTGTGTGATGGAAAGTGTTCTGACACCTTAAACCGGTATAAGTGGCACTATAAAACTAAATTAATCTAAGAGACAGTGGTTATGGAGACTTGACGGGCACTGTCAAAGGGTGGTAGTGAGGGAATCTGTGGCGGAGGTGGTCATTGGGGGGACGCCAACAAACATTGTCGCACAGGGCGCCACTAGTGTTAAAGCCAGCCCGAGTGTGAGATTACGTAAGAGAGTGTATGTAAGTGTGAATATGTGTGTATGTGTAAGCATGTGTGTGTGAATGAAATTAAAGGTCAAAGGGCATGTGATGTCACTTCCACTACCCCTGGCATTTTGGTGAATTGACGTTCATGGTCAATGCTTAGTGGCACTCCCTAGTGAGAGAATGCTAGTGCTCACAACAGTTATCTGTCTGCCGTTGGGAGTGTGTATCATGTTTAAGGCAAAGTGCCATGTGAGCAGATATTTTAGTGCTCAATGTGATCCATTAGGATCCAATATATTCCCTGTGGTCTACTTCCTCGTAGCAGGTGAAAGTTCCACTGTTTTAAAAGTCACTTAGAGGTTGTCTCGCTAGCTTTTAGGTAGCACAACTTCGATCCTGCCAGTCAATGTTTTTGCTGTTACGCCAGGTTGACGTCATTGAAATGAGGAAGTCAAATCAAATGAATTCCTAAAGTGTGCAACTACCTTGGAAAAGGGAGGCCTGGTGCTAGCGGAGGAAGCAAGGAAGCGAAAAAACTGACTACACTTAAAAACTGAAAAGATAAGTTTGTTTTTTACGAAATGTAGAATGAAAGTCAATACAAAGTAGGCTTTGGAGATGTGCATTAGAGTCTTTAGCAGCAGTTGTAGCAAAGGTTCAACACCCGTCCATGCTCTACGGAACTTTGCAATCACTAAGACTTTAGAAGAACTGGAACAAAGTGCCCTTGTAGGCTGATACCGCATAAAGACAGTTTTCATGTATGTAGTAGTAGATGAAGATGGAGCTTTGTCACACAGAGTGATTGAAGATGCAGGGTTTGTGGACAGGAAGCCAATAAAGCAATTTTACATAGCCAGAATTCTTAGAGTAGTGCTTAAGGCCAAGGATAAGCCGAGCTACAGCATTTTGGATACATTTGGCCAATTCATAAGAAGTTAGCTGCAGGTAAAGGCAGTTGCAGTAATCCAGGTGGGAAAATGAGTGCCTGGACAAGAGTCTTACTTGAGTGGACAGATAAAATCGGAATAATTTTCTTGACTACCCGCATCATAAAGAAACAGAGTTTATCAATAAGAGTGATAAAGGTAAGTTGGGCATTGCAGATAATGACTAAATTGCAGCAGGAGCAGCAGGAGTCAGAGTGGGCAAAGATCTGCCAGTCAGGCTGAGGACCATGTGGAAACTTGGGCAAAGACAATGACTTCCATCTTGTCCATATTCAAATGAAGAGAGTTTGAATCCATCCTTGTTGCTACTTGAAACTTGCATTACTCGAATTGGGACTGATGAAATGATTGCTTGCCATCAAGGCAAAGGATGAGCTGGGTGTGAATAAAGAATGCATAAAAAAGGAGCTGGTAGGACCGAATGGTCAAATGTGGCACACAACCATTAATGTCTTTAAAGGAGGAGCGGTAGGACTTCAGGGAAACAACTTGTGAGAAGCTTTCCAGGAAGGGAGACAGCCAGGCAGGTCTTGATCTCTCATTTCAAAGTTAGTTAAGAGATCTACAGGTGTGGAATGATAGACCGTATAAAAAGCTGCCAAGAGTCTAGAGTACCCGCCATAGTCTAGTAGCATACCGATGTCATTGGCAGCTGACATAAGAACAGTTTCAGTGTTAAACAACAGGAAAAAGACTGATTGCTGAGAATCAAATATAAAGTTAAAAGCTGCTCATTAACAATGCTTTATTTTATTTTTGTTGGAAAGAATATGAATGATATAGACCTATAATTGGCCAAGACATTGGGATCAGCAGTGGGTGTTTTTCAGAGGGGAACAAGCAATCTGTTCCAATCTAAAGGTGCCACACTGGGCACCAGGGAGCGATTACAGAGGGAGGTAAGAACAGAAACAATAGCTGTAGCAAGAATGGTGACTATCCTCACTTGACAGCAATCCAACGGAGAGCCAGAGGAGATGGAAGTCATCTTGGACAGTATCAAAGCCTATGTAGGAGGGAGAACTCTAAAAGAAGAGAGGGTGGAGTGATTTGCTCAAAAAAGTCACTTAAGGTGGCGGTCAATGTAATAGGGAGAGAACTAATAGAAAGTTGTAAGAATATTATACATTTTTGAATGGAGCAAGGCAGACCACCTGCAACAAAGATGTTGTGTGAGCATAATTACAGACTTGCAGGCCTAAAGTTGAGCTAGACTATTCCAGATTTCAAAAACATCTTTAATAGGATTTGAAGCAGAGCTGATGCAACTGCGATAAAAAGAAGCATGACCGCGGCTAAGAAGATTTGAGTATTTACGTAATTCAGCTCTGTTAGTGTCTCTGTCTTAAAAAAAGTAGGTAGCTTGCCATCTGCGCTCATATCCTTTGCAGTGCTTTTGGTGGCGGCAACGTCTGCTGTGAACCAAGGGGCCAAGGAGGTCCATCTGTGGGATTTCTGAGGATCCAAAGGGATGGTGGTGCTTAGAGCACCAGTTACCCAATTCGTTTGTTTGTCTTTAGGTCATTCCAAACCATCTGAAGAATTGCCAGTGTCCTTCAGAAAAGATGTTTTAGTTGAAGATATTGTTTTAATCCCCTAATTAATTTAACATCTACTTATGCTTATTTGTACTGGCTTCTAAACCCTAGAAAAAGAAAAACAGAAAAATTAGATTTTATTTTTTCACAAAGGCCTGTTTTTTTCATGTCCTAGATTAAAAAGTTTATCTCTGTGGTGAGCCATGTTTGGACACCACACAGGCAGAGTGCCTACCTAGGAGAGGTTGTAGACCAGGGGCTGCTCCTCCGCAATGGCGGAGGAGTGTCGCCCCACTGGCTCAGAGCCAGCAGGTGAAAAATAAAATGATATTCTATCATTGTTTTATTTTTCACCTGCTGGCTGAGCCAGCATGCGTAGGGAGGGGCGGGGCCAGGGCCATGGGAGGGGGAGGAGGACTGGTTTGTGCACTTCTAAGTGCGCATGTGTGTTTGACCGGCCGTCTCAGGCCGGCCAAATATACATGCGCACTTAGGTTTCTCCAACCTTGCTGTATTGAACAGCCGTGTTGGAGAAACAGCACAGACTCCCTGTCCTGAGCAGAGTCTCAAAGCAGCTAGCTCAGGCCAATCCCTGTGCTGCTTCCATAGCATGAGAGCAGCGCGGTAAATGCACAGGGAGTCTGTGATGTGTCCAGGAAGATCAACACTGAGGTGCGATGCGGGAGGCGGCCGGCAGCTTCAGGCAGTGTCGGCTCCTCCGTTATGGTGGAGGAGCGTCGCCCCGCTGCCTTTGAGCAGTGTAAAGGAAAGGAAATATAAAATGGTAATAACTTTGAGTTATCATTTTATGTTTCCTTTGCGGGCAGGCGATGGGTGGGGCTGCTCTGCTCACGGAGCATGGCAGGGGAGGGGTGGTTTGCCCACTCCTAAGTGCTCAATGACTGTTTTTTCGGCCCTCTCAGGCCGCCCAAACCAGTCATGCGCACTTTCCCCGTTCTCCATGCAGGATGCATTACAGCCTGCATGGAGAACAAGCCCAGGCCCCCATTCCCTGGTTGAGCGTTGAACCAGGACGCTCAAAACCAATCACAAAGCTGCATTGCAGCATTGTGATTGGTCAGGGGAGGCTGGGTGCTTACCAATCACAACACTGCATTGCAGCCTTGTGATTGCCAGGGGAGCCTAGCTGTTCTTCCTGGCTTACTGTCCCACGAGGAGAGCAGGAGCAAGGAGAAGAGATGCTGGACTCGGCGGCAAAGGTAAGTGTACATTTTTTTCCCTTTGTGCAACCCCGCTCCCCCGTACCCCTCCTCACAACCCTCCACGTGCCCACCCCTGCCCCGCCACCTGTGAGTCATGCCGGCCGCCACTGGCTTCAGGTCTCATTTTTTAAATTTATTACTAAACTATCCCCCCCATGCTCCCCCCTCCTGCGTTCCGCCTGTGCCCCTTCCACTTGCCTAACCACTTTTGCTTCGTGGCGGCCGCCACTTTGTAGACCTAGAACTCGAATGCATTTCTGTGAATGTCCTTGTATATTTGGGTACGTGAGGCCAAAATCATGGTCATCAGTACGAAAGGCAGTAAACTTATTTTATCTTTCCATGGTACATAGCTTGTACTCAGGATCAGGAATACAGAACTCGAGATCTGGAATACAGAACTTGGATAAGTACACTGAAACAGTGCTCAGTTTCTAGGCACTAGTTCTTATTCGAAAAACTCTTGATTAGTGCCTGTGGCAAGTACGTGCTGGACATGGGTGTTCTTTGCTGTCATCCGTGATATTCACTGCTCATGTCATGGTCTGACTTTACACAGGCATAACATAATATAACGTAACGTGTATTTGTAAAGCAAACGTTCACCCGTGGTCATCTTGGCGCTGAATAACAGATGTGTATTGTTACCCAACTCAATGGCCACTCCAGTTGCCTTTAACTCTGTGGTGTTACAGAACCTCTACTCTATATTTCTAATGGTCATGTTGGGGCTGATTCACAAATATTTGTTATGGTCTGGTTTGACAGCTCAGCTGTCGCCAGACCATTTTGTGAGAATCAAAAGGATTGGGGCTTTGGTTCCATCCACGTGTCGGGAGCTGGGAGTACATGTTTTGATTGGTCAGGCTCGACAGCGCGGCTGTCGCCAGATAATTATGTGAAAATCACCAGGACTGGTTCTTTGGCTCCGTCCACATGTTGGGAGCTAGGAGTATTGATTTGGAAGAAGTTGTGTGCTTCTACAAAAAAGTGCCTGCCCTCCACAAAGTGGTGATCATTGTGTTTATTTATACAGCTGCATGAGTTTGAACTTTCAGGGGCCACACATGACATTGTAATGCTATTAAAGTGTCCTACATAACTAGATAATGTATGGTGTTTTTCTCAGGCAGTGCATAGATGGGAGGAGGGCAGTCATTAACCTACTTGGATCTTTAGGTCTGGCTGGATAGTTGAACTGTTGCCTGACATTTTAACCTACACAATATTATTCTACAGTTCTTTGCTTCAACACAAATACATATCCGTTCCCATGCTATCAACTTGTAATGCTTCACATTACTACACAAGAGTATTTTAAGGCCAGACCTATTGGCATTACCAATGCTTGTCTTAGTGAGTAACTGTGATATATTCCCGGAAATTCAGGAGCAGTTACCGCTTAGTCACAGAGGAAAGAAATGCTACTCAGTCTCAAAGGGTGGGAATAATATTTTCCTACAGTTAATACATTATTGCAGTGTACTATTTTTCATTTATAATCTTGTTTTATTTCTCAATGGTGCATAAAATATTGTATTCATGCCATTCAACTGTGTTTCCAGTTGTGCTGTGACCTAGCTAAATGTCAGTAACAAGGCTTCTAAAAATAAAATGACCAGAAAACGCCCTTTCGATTCGCTGTCCGCCAAATTATCGCAATCTATTAGATTCATTTAGGCGAATTAATGCGTTGACATGTGGGTAATGACTCCTTTGACTGGTAAATCATTCTGACATGTATCCGCCCGAGGTGAGGCGCTCTAAATTGACCGACTCCCAGTTGAAGGAGATGTTCATTAGAAGACTGACAGCTTCTAATATTGGGCAGCATCCAGATAAGGGCCGGTCATGGTCCAGACTGTGAAAGTCATGTACTGTATAATCCATTGAGGCAGATGGCATGGCGGGCACAGGCGATGCACAGCTTTCAGACGGCCTTAAGTGTAGCAGCGTTGAACTGCTCACAGACATGGCTTACTCTATTGTCCCTCATCTCTGCATGCCGGTGCTGACGTGCCCATCATAACCTTGAAGTCAGTGGCGGGCCGTGACCCTCAACACGCGAGAGATAAACCCAGTGGGGGACAAAGTGATAATTGAAAAAAAAATGTACTTACCCGCATTTCGTTCTGTGTTTTCTTCGTTCTTCTGGAGTCAGCTCGGGCACCTCATGGAGCCTCAGGCAAACCCCTTCTGCAAATCCCGACGCTGCCCTCATGCTGCAGATGAGCAGCATGACAGCAGCACCAAGATTGGCTGGAGCGGGCTGCCGCGACGCTCCAGCAGGTACAGGAGGCCTGTGCCTGCTCTCCACCCAGCTGTCTGAGTCAGCTAGGTGGAGAGGATTACACTGCGCAAGTCAGGCTGGCCGTTGCAAGACAGCCGGCTAAAGTATCTTGCGCAGTGTAAACTGGTGGAGTTAGCACCACTCCCTTGCTGCCAGTCAGCAGCAGCCCCGCCCCCAAACACTGCTCGGGCTGGGAGCAATGAAAAATAAAACGGAAATTCGTTTTATTACTTATATTTTGAATGTGTGCTGCACTGGTAGCAGGGGTCGACGCTCCTCTGCCCTAAGGGGGGACGGGGAGGGCGCCGCTGCTTGAAGTGCATTTTTTTTCTAAGCTGCAATTCCCCAATGCAAATATTTAACTATTTTACTGCAAACCAATTTAGAACACGCCTAGGACATGGTAACGAAAGGTTTATAAAAAAGAAGCAACAAAGTTCCGTACCAAAATGTTGTGTTTATTCTGTCGGATAGAATACCGCCAAGCAAAATGAGTCTGACTATAGTCCTAATAGTACTTTCGTATGTTTTGCCATCCAGAGGCACATGGTCCATACTAAAATGCATATTGGGCCTACGTTTCCATTCTGGACTTTCCCTTATGCCAATCTTATAGGCAAGAATTAAGACAGAACTAAGAGCCTGATTATGAGTTTGGCGGTGTGGGAGCGGGCCGCCACACCACCGTCAAACCTCACCGCTGGCCGGCCACCACATTACGAGTTACCTCGTGGTCTAGCGGGTGGTTCTTTGGCGTTCGCACAGTGGTGCCTATTAAAAAGGCACCACAATTGGAGCGCCAAAGCCCGCTCCTGCATGGCATGGACTGTAAAGTCTATGCTGTGCAGGAAAGGGGGTGCATGCAGACAGGGGGGTACACCATGTGCCCTCCGCACCCTGCATTCATCCCATAGCCCGGAGGGAACAGGGGGCACTGTAGGGTCCCCTAAGTTTCCACACCACCACCCTTTTCATGGCGGGCTCATCGCCATGAAAAGGGTAGATGTGAGGAAATTCGTAATATGCTTGGCGGTGCTGCAGCGGCACCACCAGCTGACTGCGTCCCTCAGATTGCCGCGCCACCGCCAGGGATTGCGAATCCCTGGCAGTTGCGGTTATCCTATTGCGGTCTGACCACCAAACTTGTAATACGGGGATTGGACCACTGGTGTGGCGGTCCACGACTGCCACCACACCACCACCACAAGTTTGGTGGTCCTATGGACTGCCAAACTCGTAATCGGGTCCTAAAACAGCATTTCTCTTCATATGCTCTAAAGACTCGCCCACTTCAAGGCAAAAATGGCTAGAAACTGTAACTGAACTAGGAATAACTCACTCTCTGGTCCTCTACGCCAAACTGATAGGCTTCGTTATGAAGCAGAATCTAACTATGACCCCACATATTTCGTAACCTACATAAAAACTCATCCTTCCAACGACATTCGTTGAAGGAACTCAGACCATCACTCCCTCTCTGATTTCAGGGCAGCAGTGCTCTCAGACCTAGACATGCCAACGCTATCTCCTCTTTTTCAAGTCAACACTTGCTCACCTCGGGCCCATCCTACTCTTGACTCCTGAAGCAAGCAAAGAAATCAGACCACATTGCTCCACTATAATAGAACTCTTTGGCTTTCCTTTGAAGCTGAATTACCCTTAATAGGCATTTATCACACACAAAACACAGCAATTTGGGTCACTCGCCTACGAGAACGAGAATCGTAGGACTACTGAATGGAAGGAAATCAAGAGGCACATCCTGTATTATTAATTTATTACTCTTATAAGGTGCAGTGCTGCCAAAAATGGATTCCTGTTGCTGAGAGGAGTATATTTTTTAAAATGGAGGAAAGACAGACTTGGAAAAGAAGAGTCTGAGAGCCATGCAGAATATGAGGTAGCTTTCGGTCTTTTGTACTCTTCAGGTAGGTGGTTCCGATTGTTGGGGGTCAGGTTACTATAAGAGCATCCTCTGACGCATTCTTTATGCATTGAGGGGTCTTCCAAAATGGGACAAGAAGCAGTGTCCGTCATGTAGAGGGGAATACTTGTGCAACAGCCTAGGAAGCTCGGATTTTCCAGTCTTGTAGAACTGTATATAGGCTATAAATAGATACTTTAATTGGATGCACTGGTCAGTTGGCAGCCAGTGCAAGTGCCTACTGGCCTCTGGCAAATGAACATACATTTGCAGGTTGCAGGACACTCTCCGTGCAAAATTCGGAATCCTTTCGTGCACGGTCAGTGAATTGGCTGGAAGACCAAGGTATAGAGTATTGCAATAATTGATTCTTGACAAAACACATAATGACACCACCAGAGCATGCTTATCACTGGGGAGGATAGGACAGATCTTCCTTAGTAGCTTTAGCATGAGGAAGCAGCTGGAAGCTCCTGAATCTACTTGTGCAGTCAAAGAGCTTCTGATTATCACTCCCAGAAAGTTAACCCTTTCCAAAGAGGTGCTAGGAGGCCCCATGTTCTTGGGCCACAGGGAACTGCACGAACGAGCAATGATATTTCCGGGCACAAGAAGCTCAGCCTTATCAGAGTTAAGCTTGAGAGGATTATGGCTCACCCGAGGATCACCTGCATTATGGCTCACCCGAGGATCACCTGCATTCTTATTCAGTTTGATGATTGTGTGTCATCACCACAGGAGAGCATCTAAAGGATCTGAGCAAAGGAGACAATGGATGTGAATATACGTTGACCAATATGGAGATGAGGACAAGTCCAGGGGGTCCCACGTTTAACAGCATATGGCAATGATTTGAATGAAGGACTGGAGAGTACATGGAACCGATTTGCATAGAAAGAAGTAAACAAGCTATTCACTGCATCTCCTATATCTCTATCCTAATCTCTATTAGTCTTCGAGGGAGTAATGTATGGTTAA
Source organism: Calotriton arnoldi (assembly GCA_963921515.1). Taxonomy (NCBI): domain Eukaryota; kingdom Metazoa; phylum Chordata; class Amphibia; order Caudata; family Salamandridae; genus Calotriton; species Calotriton arnoldi. The sequence continues at coordinate 1,678,994 of CAWUFW010000091.1, forward strand.
CCATGTCAAACTTCTTTGGCAGATCTAAAATTATTGCTTCCGTCATCAAGAGCAACAACTAAGGAGGATTCATTGCATTGCCCCAAAAGGAACCCCGTTTGCTAGGGGTCAAGAAGCTTTTCAAGGTAACTGGACAGCTGAATAGCTAACATCCTTTCCAGCAGTTTGCCTAGAGCAGGAAGCATAGTTACTGGCTGTTAATTGGCCATATCTGTAGGTGATAAGCCGGTTTCTTTGGGATGGGGACACCATGTTGATTTTCTATTTGTCTGGCGCGGCCCCTTAAAATAAGGTTGGCATTAATAAGGTTGGTTACTCTGTTGAAGATGTCCAGTGAAAGAGTACTCAAAATTATCGCAGGACACAAATCCTCTGGTGAACGTAATCTGGTGCCCAACTGATCAATATCCTGAGACTCTTGCCCAGGTCCACAAGGTTTTGATTCCCAACCCACGGGTACATAGACACTGAGTTTAGTGCACCATCACTTGTGCAGGGAATTCCAGGTTAATGTAGCCCCACACAGCCCTCAGAGTATACCTACGGATGTGCGTCTGTGCTCTCTGGGATACTAAGAGTTTTTTTAAGGGTTTAGGGTCGCAGTGGTAATCCAAACGATCATTCGTTAAAGACTTACACACTTAAGGATCACTAGAAATAGATTATGCATTTCTGCATATTTATTTTAAAATGGTTATTTTCAAACGTCCTAAATCTAGCGCACACAATATTGTTTGGTAATGTCACAGAAGAAAAAAAAAGTGAAAAGCAGTTAAAAATTTCATGAACAGGGAAAAGAACAGGCAAAAATGATAGCATCACAGTTCATAGCCTTTAACACCCACACTGCGCTACCTCTAGGCGCTATGCTAGTTCTAGCAGATGAATGAATAATAAACAATTCTTGAGTTTCAGAGGTGGTCAATAAGGTTTGTTGCCTGTTTGGAATAGCTTGCCAGCTATTTCGAGCACAAGCGCAAGGAGACTGTGCCTTTGCAAGAAGACAATCCTGGCATGAGTCAGTGAAGGCAAAATGCTTCGCAGAGCCTCGGAGAGTCTCAGAGAGCGTTGCTGGAGCCTTCTTCGGTTAAAGTGAAACCTGGTGCTTGTGCCCATCTGCATCTGGACCTTGGGTGAAGTCTCTCTCTCCTCAGTGGCTAGTTATGGGGGCTTATATAGGATTTGGTTGCAGAACCAAATGGGGATATTAAGGCACTAGATCTAACCCGACCAAATCAGTGGGATGCAAAGTATGTCACCTATGTAAAAATCATCTAGGCATTTGTTATTTTAGCTCATGTTTACTTTAAATGTCTACTTCTAGAACCTTGAGATGTAGATATTGAGAAAATGTTCTAGACTTGTGCCGCCCGATAGTGTTGCAGTTCAGGCTAAAGGATGTTTAGACATAAATACCACCTTCATAAGTCCTGTGAAATGTGAAAATATGCTGACTGTGAACTAAAGTGCAGATAGCAAATTAAAATGGAAACCATAGCTAAAACAGAAACATGCCCTGCATGTTTTTAAAGAACCCCAAACCTTCTACTAAAAATAAAATAATGAAACCTAAAAGCAAGTGATCAAAATAAATAATAGAATAGAATTATGAAAGAGAATGGTAATTGTGTTTATGACATCTTCTAAACTAAACACTCCCTGAATGTGACACATTTGCAGAACAGAAGAATATGCTGGAAACCTGCATTTGATGGAATCACAGTTCATCACTTGTTGCATGTTCGATAACACGTTTCCATACTGAAATGAGAGGGGTCTATGCATCGGAGGGCATGAGTTTATGACACAACAACAGGACTCTAATGTTAATTTACTGGATCGGCACAAATTGATTCCAAAAGGAATCCACCCGTCTTTCACACTGTAGATAAAGCTTAGGCTCTTCCGGGGAATGCAATCCCTATTGAAGGAGTAGAAACTTCCTACCTTGCCTGAAAGAACACAGCCAGATCGTGACAGAATGTCAGAGAACAGAGGATGTTCCTTGACATACAATCTGGTTTAAGGAAATAGTGAAGAGTTAAAAACAGGCATTGAGATAGTAGTGCTTCAGTCATGATTTTCAAGCAAGGACTCGCTGATTTAGTATGCCTGAGTGCTTTCCTATATTTGCACATTAGGATTTAGTAGTCCTCTTTCCTTACAAGAGAGTGGTTGATCCTCCAGGCACATTCAGCCCGGTTAATGGTGAACCAGTTGCCCTCAGAGATTCCAAAAACATTTGGTCTGTGAATCTTCAAATATTTCGAGCTAAGGGAACAAGTTGTGTAAGAGAGGCTCATTTTTCCAGCTAACTCAATGGAGTTGGATTATTTTTGTAGTGTGTGGCCATGTGTGAATTTTCTGAACTGTATCGGATAGTGATGGGTCCAGCCCAGTGGTATTATGGAAACAATTTCCAGTGTGTGATATTGAGGTAACAACCAGACAAGGTTATGCCCCTTCCTATGTGTAGTTCATGCACCAATTTTTGCAAGTTGAGAGCTTTCAGTGCAACCCGGAATTCCTGTGCTTTATTGTTACTAGTAGAATCCGTGTCTAAATGGAGATCTCCTAGTACCATTGCACATCTGTTACATTAAAGTAATTGAGGGAAACTAGTCAGCATACCTCCAAAAGGGTGTATGATACCCCTATTTGAGAACTGGGGGCAACATGCCAAAACAAAGTGATAAGATTAGGCGATAGAATCTGGCACACTAGCACTTCTGGTCAGAGGTAGTCGCATTTAGAAATGACATTGTGTGCCAAAGTGTGCTTGAATACTCAAACCACCCCTCGCATCCACGTGAGCCCCAATTCTGGAAGATGGGATGGAGTTGGCAAGTAATGGGGCAGCTGAGTTTTGTAATAATGTTTCTGTTAAAAACAGCAAATCTATGTGTGATTTATTTAACAAATCCTTAATCTCCCAGCAGTTTCTTATAGCTTGGAGATGGGAGGTGTATTTGGGGTGCTCTGCCTCATTTAAAGAAAAGAGCAAACACAAGGAGATGATGGACAGAGCGCTGAAACTTTTCAGACACTCACCCCCAGTCACAGATCTGGGTTGAATCCATCATCGTTCTTTAGCTCACTCCGCCATCCCAATTCAGACACAGCTATATGCAAATCAGTCTTGACCCTGTGCCTCATGGGAACAGTCAAGCCTGAACTGCCAAGCCATGTCTTCCCTGGACCGGAAACAAGCATCCTGGTACCGGTTTCGGGCTAACAGCCCTCATCAGCCAGGCTAGCTTGAATCCAGTGGCAAAGCGAGCAAGGGACCCACGTCTGGGCATACCCTGCCAACTTAGGGCGAACAAAGCAAACACAAGGAGATTATGGATGGAGCGCTGAAACTTTTCATACACTCACCCCCAGTCGCAGATCTGGGTTGAATCCATCGTTCTTTAGCTCACTTCGTCACCCCAGTTCAGACACAGCTATATGCAAATCAGTCTTGACCCTGTGCCTCATGGGAACAGTCCAGCCCGAACTGCCAAGCCATGTCTTCCCTGGACCGGAAGCAAGAATCCTGGGACCGGTTTCGGGCTAACAACCCTCATCAGCCAGGCTAGCTTGAGTTTGCCACTGGAGTCAAGCTATCCTGGCTGATGAGGAGTGAAACCCCGAAACCGGTCCTAGGATGCTTATTTCCAGCCCAGGGAGGACCTGGCCTGGCAGTTCGGGCTGGCCTGTTCCCATTGGGCACAGGGTCAAGACTGATTTGCATATGGCTGGGTTCAAACTGGAATGGCATTGGGAGCAAAAAAACGAGGAATTTAGGCCCAGATCTCTGTACTGGGGTGAATGTATGACATTGTTCTGCATTCTGTCCATCAATTGTTCTTTTTGCATTTGTCATCCGCAGTGGGACGGGTATTCCCAGACGTGGGTCCTGTGCTCTCCATGCCACTGGAGTCAAGCTATCCTGGCTGATGAGGGGTGAAACCCCGAAACCGGTCCTAGGATGCTTGTTTCCAGTCCAGGGAGGACCTGGCCTGGCAGTTCGGGCTGGACTGTTCCCATTGGGCACAGGGTCAAGACTGGTTTGCATATGGCTGGGTTCAAACTGGAATGGCATGGGGAGCAAAACAACGATGGATTTAGGCCCAGATCTCTGTACTGGGGTGAATGTATCACATTGTTCTGCATTCTGTCCATCAATTGTTCTTTTTGCACTTGTCACCTCGAGTGGGACGGGAATGCCCAGACGTAGGTCCAGTGCTATCCATGCCACTGGAGTCAAGCTATCCTGGCTGACGAGGGGTGAAACCCCGAAACCGGTCCTAGGATGCTTGTTTCCAGTCCAGGGAGGACCTGGCCTGGCAGTTCGGGCTGGACTGTTCCCATTGGGCACAGGGTCAAGACTGATTTGCATATGGCTGGGTTAAAACTGGAATGGCATGGGGAGCAAAAAAACGATGGATTTAGGCTCAGATCTCTGTACTGGGGTGAATGTATGACATTGTTCTGCATTCTGTCCATCAATTGTTCTTTTTGCATTCGTTTAAAGAAAAGGCATGCGAGTCTACAATATTTAAGGCTGGAAGTCTCAGCTGACTAATATTGGAGCATTTATTTTTTGGGAGAAGTCCTGCAAGCGCCTGTACCCACAAGTTGCTATGGAACCGGATTTTGTCCTTGGATTCAGTTGTGGTAAAACTGGCAGAATCTACGGTGAGAGGCACAGACATAGTACGGACAAAGGTGGATGGGCACATATGGAATTGCCTTTGGTGCGCTGCATCAAGTCCAGTGTGCATGCCCACGCAGTTGCACCCATAATGTGGGCCAGCACAGCCAAGTACACCATTTAGCAGCTGAGTACATTTCTGACAAAGGCCCCTAAGTGGCCTAATCAGCACCTAATAATAATAATCCATATTTGTAAAGCGCAAATATCACCACTTAAGGTTTCAAGGCGCTGGGGGTCGTCAGGGAGATTAAGTGAGCTATTGCCCCGAGTCACATGGTGCTGAGCTGACGCCGGAGCCGGGATCGAACCGTGAGACCCGTGCTCTGGAGTCAGCTGCTCTGGCCGCTGCGCCGCACCTCTCTCCTAATCAATTCCTTGTCTCGTGTTTCCTGCTAGGGATTATATAAAATAAATACATAAATTCATATGGCAACATCTCGGTGTGAAGGAGATATTGTGTTTTTTAAATTTGTTCATTATATTTAAACCATTTAGATTACCAGGGCCCAGGTATAGCTAGGTATTGAAGATGCAACTTCTATCAATGCACGCACCATAGGACGTCGGGACTGCAGAGTATGTCTACACCAATTAATTTGCAGTTAAATAATGAAGTCCCAGCAGCCGCTGTGCACGAGCAAACCTTTGACATTTAAGATGTGTGGCTTAAGCTACAAGAGCTAATTGCAACAGAGACATGACTTGTCCAAGTCATTAATAAGTGACCTGACTTTTTGAATTATGTAAATGTTTCCCCAATCTGATTGAGGAGAGTGGAGATCGCCATGTGAACGAACTGACACACAATTCCCTGCTCCTCTATGAGCCTTTAAATATTTAACCTTTTGAAGGAAATCCCTCAGGACCATTTTTCATTTTTCTTCTGTTTAAGTAGCATTATTTTTTATCAAAGCTTTTGACAGAAATGCTTATAAAGAATGAATACGAATAAGATTTAAGAGAGAATAGCCAAACTCTGGGATTCTTGCACTGAATCAGGAAAAATGTCATGATTTCAGTTTTGTTGAAATGACTTTTCTTTGTCTGCACAAAAGTGAGAGGATTGGAAGGCCCTTTAGTTAACTCCCAACCACACTTGTCTAAATCAGAGTATCTGATTGATCGGTTAACTATGGTTTCTTAGAAATCACCAAAGTTGGTAGCTGGCAAACACAAAGTGTCCCTTAGAGGAAATTGGTCAGTGAAACTGGATACAATTCAAAGACTAAAGGTATACAAGAAGAGATGTTAACCACAAAAAGCTGCTCCTAACTCAGTGACCAATGTGAGGTTTGGGTTATACTGTGAGTGAAGACATCTCACAAAATGTAACGGACTGGTCTCACACACCACCTGGTGTCATGCTTCATCATTGACCAGTCCTCGCCCTCTAAAACCTTGGTTTGATAGAGGGCGGGCATACACCAGACGACAGGGATGCACTTCTAAACTAAGTGGGAGCCCATAAATAAGTGAGTGTGGTTAAAAATCATTATAGTTATCCTTGTCGTGTTTTTTAATGTGAAAGGTAACTATATGATATTAAAATCAGATGACAGTATATGGGGGAATTAATGTCCCCTAACCGTTATGTGAAAGGTCAACATGTTTCTGCCGTGTTGGCCCAGTTGGGTCCAGGGCATTCATCAGGACCTAATTAGAACACGAAGGGCTCCGTTCTTACCAACTAGTGGCAAGAGTATACCACTGAGTGGGCGTGATCAATGTCACTCTCCACAGTTTGATGGCTTCAAAATTCAAGCCTGTAAAAGAAAATATTGAAAACACATATAAACCAACAAACCTTCGTTGTGGTGGAATACTGAACACAATACATGCACTGTTTCAGTAAAGCGTGAGTGACTACTTGTGTGACATGTGACACTCTATTTGTGTACACGAATCCAGAGAAACAAATAGTGAGAACACGAGTCTCACTGTTCTTACCCTAAATACCAGAGCTACTTGCCCCATGGAAGGAGGGGAGGGGAAACCCCTATTGTCAAACCCTGTTAAAAGAAACACAAATCACAATTGGCGTAAATATTGTGGTCTGTGACGGGAAAAAAATCCACATCGCATTCAACCACATTTATACATTGAGTGGTAAAATTATCATACATTCACTCAGCCTTTATTCAAACCCCTGTTGTCAAACCTTGTTGAAAGAATACACAAATCACAATTAGCGTGAAAATTGTGGTCTGTGGCGGGAGAAAATCCACATCGCATTCAACCACATTTATACATGGAGTGGTAGAATTACCATACATTCACTCAGCCCTCATTCAAACCCTTACTGCTTCAAGGGAAATTTCCCATGTAGTCATAGCTCACTCTGAGCATGTGCACTTGACCGCCATGATTAGACCAGGCTTCTCTTTACAGGGACACAGGAAGCCATTCACCTGATGATACTTAACATCACCTGTGAACCACTTGACACCAATTAACATGAGAGGAGGCACTACATATAGCGCGATGACTTCCTCCTCATTTCTACATCGGGGAGGAACGGGAGCAGACGCTTAGGAACCACATGGGAAATTTCCCTTGAAGCAGTAAGGGTTGGAATGAGGGCTGAGTGAATGTATGGTAATTCTACCACTCCATGTATAAATGTGGTTGAATGCGATGTGGATTTTCTCCCGCCACAGACCACAATTTTCACGCTAATTGTGATTTGTGTTTTCTTTCAACAAGGTTTGACAACAGGGGTTTGAATAAAGGCTGAGTGAATGTATGATAATTTTACCACTCCATGTATAAATGTGGTTGAATGCGATGTGGATTTTTTCCGTCACAGACCACAATATTTACGCCAATGTGATTTGTGTTTCTTTAACAGGGTTTGACAATAGGGGTTTCCCTCCTCTCCCTTCCATGGGGCAAGTAGCTCTGGTATTTAGGGTAAGAACAGTGAGACTCATGTTCTCACTATTTGTTTCTCTGGATTCGATGTACACAAATAGAGTGTCACATGTCACACAAGTAGTCACTCACGCTTTACTGAAACAGTGCATGTATTGTGTTCAGTATTCCACCACAACGAAGGTTTGTTGGTTTATATGTGTTTTCAATATTTTCTTTTACAGGCTTGAATTTTGAAGCCATCAAACTGTGGAGAGTGACATTGATCACGCCCACTCAGTGGTATACTGCTTGCCACTAGTTGGTAGAACGGAGCCCTTCGTGTTCTAATTAGGTCCTGATGAATGCCCTGGACCCAACTGGGCCAACACGGCAGAAACATGTTGACCTTTCACATAGCGGTTAGGGACATTAATTCCACTATACCGTCATCTGATTTTAATATCATATAGTTACCTTTCACATTAAAAAGCACGACAAGGATAACTATAATGATTTTTAACCACACTCACTATTTATGGGCCCCCACTTAGTTTAGAAGTGCATCCCTGTAGTCAGGTAATGCCCGCCCTCTATCAAACCAAGGTTTTAGAGGGCGAGGACTGGTCAATGATGAAGCATGACACCAGGTGTGTGTGAGACCAGTCCGTTACATTTTGTGGATGTCTTCACTCAGCATAGCCCAAACCTCACAGTGGTCACTGAGTTAGGAGCAGCTTTTTGTGGTTAACATTTATTGTTGGAGGCTGCTAGCTCCTAAAACCCCGCGCCTCTTGTTCCCTTCTCCACACAGTGTGGAGTTTATGTGTTTTTCTCATACAAGAAGAGATACCAGATGTACTGATTCAGATATACCAAGGATTTATTGACAAGCGTTTTCATTGGTCTGGGTTGATCTTAGACCAACAATAAAGGGAGATACGCGGCACTCACAATGGCAAACTTCTTTCATGAATGTCATTGTTAGAAATGGGGTTTCTGGTTGGCTAGGGTATGTACCTAAGCCAGGCAGAACCCGCCACTCTAGTCAGGGTAAGGGAGTTACACACCCAAGATAACCCCTGCTCAACCCCTTGGTAGCTTGGCAGAGCAGTCAGGTTTATCCCAGAGGCAATGTGTAAAGCGTTTGCGCAACACACCCACACACCAGTGACACTAGTCACACCACAAAAAGAGACTCCACCTAAGGTTATATGAAAATATCCTTTGTGTTCATAGATAAAACACATAGACCATAAATCACTTTGTAGTATGTAAATCACATTTAGACCACATTCACATAAATCACTGCCACTAGGGCAATTGTCATAACATAAATCACTGTGCCACTAGGCACTTGTCAAGACAATACATAAACCATAAAAATCACTTTGCCACTAGGCAATTTGTCGTAGATATAACATAGATCCTACAACACCACTGTCCATATTATGAAGTTCCTGAAATAAGTCACAATGCCCTGTCACAGTAAGGCCTAACACGACTCATAGCACCAGTAATACAACATAACTCATAACATTAAGTCATCACATGCAGCTGGTTAGATTAGTAAGCAGTTAGGTTAGAGGCAAACCCATATGAATTACCAGAGTAACTGCCAAATGCTCTTCCCCTCAGAGCCAGCACCTTGGCGCTAGCCGTTCACGAGCACACCGTCCTGGTGCGCTTGCGCCTATTGGCGTGATGGGGCCATTGGCCTGTACCCGATTCCTGGTTGCCACAGCAACCTGCTACCGCTCTCCAGCCCTCCGGTATTGATCTCTCCCCTTCCCGTGCAGCTTGAGTAGATCAGCCCCAGGCGGTGTATGGGGCAGCGCCCCAGGCAGGCTGCTCCAACCTGACGGCCCACAACAAGAGCTCCCCCGAGCTCTCAGGCAGTAAGCACGCAGCGCTATATTAGAACCAGGCACACAGTGCACTGACCACATTGAAGCACCCTGAGCACTTGCCAACAGCACACGCTGGTGCCCCACCATAAAAGCGCTTCAACACACACTTGGGCATTAAACAAATAAAAATAAAAGGGTGAAGGACACAGCACTCACAATGCACTGTTTTTGCAAATTGGGGAAAGGATGGTCCAGTCTTTTCCCTGCCCCAGCCAGGAGCAGCAACTGCAGGCTGTCTTACCCCACACAAATCGGGGGCAGCGCACCTCGCACAGCTCCCAGCCCTCCTTCCAGGCAGGTTACATATAAATCCAGCAAGGATTCTGAAGTCTTTTGTATCCCTGAGACTTCCAACAGGAGGCCAACACACACAAGCCCTTGGAGATTCTTCACAAGCAGGATACCACAGCAGGGCAACAAGAGTCAGTCCTTTTCCTCCACCACAGACAGAAGCAGCAACTGCAGGCCAACCCACCCTTCACACAGAAAAGGCAACGCTCATCACACAGTCCTTCCGCGCTTCTTGGCAGGGTCCTCTTTTTCCTTGACGTAATCTAAAGTCCTGGGGTTTTAGGTGTAATACTTATACCCCAAAATGTCTTTGTTCTCTTTGTGGCAAGGGTCTCTGAACCCAGTCCAAACCAGTCCTGTCCTCCCTGGTGCAGCATGCCCACAGGGGGCGGAGACAGCATTGTGCAAAAGGAGACACAGCCTATTCAGGTGCAAGCGAAACTCCTCACACCACTCTAAATACAGACCAGCTCTATTCAGCCCTGCGATGAGTCACCCAGGCAAGGCAGGGCACATCTCAACCCCCCCAGTGACTGTCTAGCGTGAGTGCACATCTCAGCTCCTGTCACTCACACACCAGACGCTGAGTACACAAACAGCCAGAGGCACACAGAATGGTAAAGTAAGAAAGTGCCCACTTTCTAAAAGTGGCATTTTCAAACCCAGAATTTAAAAACCACCTTTACCAAAAGGTGTGTTAATAAATTCTGAGTTCAGAGAGTCTAAACTTCATTTTTCTATCTTGTCCCTATGGAAAGTTACACTTGTAAAAATGGTACAGTGCAACCCCAATGATAAGCCTATGGGACAGATAGCCTTTCAATAGTGAAAAACGAATTAGACTGAGGACATGTCACACACACCAGTGCATGTCCTACCTTTCACATACACTGCACCCTGCCCATTGGGGTACATTGGGCCTACCATAGGGGTGCCTTACATGTAAGAAAATGGAAGGTTTGGGCCTGGCACGTGGGTGCACTTGCCAGGGAAACATGGCAGTTCACAACTGCGCGCACAGACACTACAGTGGTAGGTCTGAGACACATTTACAGGGCTACAACCAGTGCTGCAAGCCCACTAGTAGCATTTGATTTACAGGCCCTGGCACACACCGTGCACTTTGCTAGGGACTTACCAGTAAATCAAATATGCCAATCTTGGATAACCAATCATTGTCACAATTTATACAGAGAGCATATGCACTTTAGCACTGATCAGCAGTGGTAAAGTGCCCAAAATCCTATAGCCAACAAAAACAGGGTTAGAAAAATAGGGGGAAAAAGGCAAAAAGTTTGGGGATAAACCTGTCAAAAGGGCCAGGGCTAACAGTCCTTGTAAGGAATTGCACAGAGATTGTACAGTTTTCATATGAGCTATGACTGAGCTATTATAATGCCCAAGCAATCTGTCCCAGAAAGGTTAACTGATTTAAGTTGGGAATCTCTGGATTACTCGTTTTAGCTTGGCAACAAGGCATTCATCGGAGAAAAAGCATATGATGAAAAACATCTAGGCAAAACAGCAATGCAGTTAAGAAAAAAGAACATAAATCTTACAAACTAAGTTAGTTAAAAAGTCACTTTAGTAACAAAAAGTTACAAAAGTAAGACCAGTCAGAAAAGGGGTGCAGTGCTGTAAAGGGAACATAGACTGCTCCACATGAAGCATTGGAGAAAAAAAGTTCAGTGTTATCCTATGGGAAAAGCAAAAGGGGGAAAGTGACAATTGTTCACAAAATGTAATGTTTTTCCACAGTTTGTGGGAGCGGCATCAACTGAAATTCCTCAAATCTTTAGGAATGGCTGCTCAAAATCCAGTCAGCAGTTTACACTTCAAGGAGGCTTCACATTTATCAATTTTCAAGCCCACAAGAACATGTACAGCCCAAACTAGTCTACTGGAACACTCCATAGCAGGCAAATACTTCATCTGAATCTTCTACACTGTTTAGCCATCGGAGGGAATTTCTATAATGTGGAGAAGCAGAAGAAAAGTTGATCCCTGACTAGGCCGCTAGAATTCTTCTAGGATGACAGCTGCTTTTTGTGTCGTCTTGATTACCTGAATTCTCCACCCTCAGGGGAGTAGATCTGCATTGATAGGCAAGCTATGTACACTGACCTTTTTTTATGACTGTGTCTTCTACAGGAAACCAGTGCCTCCACTCCTGGAGAAGTGTACTGGGTATAAATATTCAAGGCAAAATCTGAAGACAATTCTCTATCTCGGGCAGACGGGTGGGAATTCTTCTGTGCAGCAGGTAGAAAAGCCTTCCTAGCCTCTTCTGTTTCAAGCAGCTCTCTCATTGGAGAGCATCACGCTGACTATTGTGTAGTTTACATTAGTCGGCTAATGGCGATGAGCCATAGCTATCCAAAATAAAATGTTCAGGCTTCCACAACCCAAATTTGCAATAGTTTGAGACATTTCCTTTCATGCCGTATGATCTGTGGCAGATAAACTGTCCTAGAGTTCCATTCACCCAAAACCAAAATAGTGTGCCCCCTGCTGTGTGGAGCACTCTCCTCTTTCTGATCTCCACCCCTGTCTTGCCCATTTCAGCAGGCTAAGTTTCTAAGGACATCTCCTCAGAGCCTCCATGTGCTCCTACTCTCCTGTGGTAGTTTTCTGCTTACAGTCTGCAAGTACTCCTGTCCAATGCCTACTTGACAGTCATCTGAGTACTGAGCAATGTAAAGCAATGTAAATTGTGTGCTCTAACAGTATCTAGTGTATCTTGGCTTATCTTTGACAGGAATCGGGTTACTAATCTGGAAATGGGTACCTCTTCCAACTTAATGAATCCACTCTGGTTAGGACAAGATGCAGTTTTGAGAAAATCTCTGCTCAGCCTCTGGTAGTTTTGGCATAAGCAGCAGCGATCCCCAGAGAAGTGTCTATTAAGTTCAAGCAGTATCAACAATTTAAAAGTAAAGAACACAACAAAATAAAATTCCAAAACTTGATTTCGAAAAATAGAGTAAAATTCAATGGACTTAAATCAAATTATTAAAATCAATTTAAGGCACCCGGAGAATTTTTTAAGTATTAAGGCAAAAAGTGCCAAGAAAAAGTAAAGCGCAGTTCAAAAGTCACTGTTTTTGGTTGATTGGGATCTAGCTGAAATTTTAGGCTGACTACAATGGGGTGGAAGTCGGCTATACCCAGTGAGGCATCCCGGTCAATGATTTTACCTTCTGATTTAGTCTCTGTATGTATATATTGTGGTATTTGTATAGCACAAACCTAGACAAAAAGACCAAGGAGCACTGTACAGGGTCAAAGGCAAGCATACACTCACTGAGTTATAGGAGAAATAGCTGATTATTGAATTGCTAGTGGAGTGTGGTGTAGTGTTCTTTAAGGAGGTATGTCTTGAACTCTTTCCTTAATTGAAGCAGTGTTGGGGCGGTCGTTCTGCTTATGGGGATTTTCTTCTAGATCTTGGGTGCTAAAAAGGAAAAAGACCTGCTGTCTGTTTTATTTTTATTTTTTATGCTTATTCTCCAGCTTGATTGTGGGCTGGCTGAACTACCAGAGACCGTGAGCTTGTATGCAAGATAAGCAGGGGTTCTGATCATGATGGATATAGAGGGATTTGAAGATGCTGTGAGCCAGCCATGTGAGCCAACTTTGTTCCAACAGGATGGGGGTGATGTGGTCATATTTCTTCCCACCGTGAATGAGACGTGCAGTGGCATGTAGGATTCCTGAAAGGGGTGTCAGTGTGGAGTCTGGAATGCCATGGAGCACGGTACTACCACCATCAGAATACGAGAGTAGGATAGCTTGAACAGCAGTTCTGAAGTAACTTTCTGGAACAAACAGTTTCCGTTTCTTTAGAAGACATAGCTGGTACCAGACCATATTCGTTTCTGTGGCAATGTGCTCCTTGATGGTGAGGTTGGGGTCCAAGGTGAATTCATGTGCCTTGGCATTCAGTGAAATTTGGGGTTTGAAGTCAAGGTTCATGTTGTTGACCCAGATTTGTACTATTTCTGGCTTGCTGTTCTTGGCAAATAACAGGAATTCAGTCTTGGTGGGGTTGAGCTGCAGTTAAGTGCTGGACATCCAGGTCTGGGTGATGGCAGGCAGTGCTTGAGCTGTTGGATGCTTGGAAAAGAGTAGACTTTCTGGTGGTATCGTCGGCATAATACTGGTTCTTGAAGCGGTTATCTGTGAGTAGAGTCCCCAAGGGCCTCCATGTAGAGGTTGTAGATGACAGAATACAGTTTACAACTCTGGGAGACTCGTCAGGTGATGTGGATCTTTTGGGACCTCAAGGTATCAATGTGAACAAACTGATCTTGATTGGAAAGGCAGAAGGAGAATCAGTGAAAGACTTTGCCAGTGAATCCCATTTGAGATATCAGGGTGTGGACGAGGGTTGGATCGTCAACTGTGTAGAGGCAGCTGAGAGGTCATCAGTGTCAGGAGGCAGAAATCATCTTCATCTGTGATCAGGAGGGTTCTGTCTATGATGCGGCAGCATGAGATGAAGCCAGATTGGTAGTCATACAGGAGATGATTAGCATTGATATGATCTTGGAGTTGAGGATAGATTGCTTTTTCAATAATCTTGCTGATGAAGGGTTGGTGAGTGATGGGCCAATACTTGGCAAGGTCATGAGGATTTAATGAAGGTTTCTTTAAGAGCGAGAGAGTCTGGCCTATCTTGAGAGCTTCTCTGAAATGGAACTCAAAATCTACCAGCCTTGCAAGGTCAAATACTGTGGCCAGCCAGGATCCCTGGAAGCTGGATACGTTGTTGTCAAGCTTCCACTGAAGCTTTTTATTTTTGGTATCAAAAGCTCTGACAGATCTTTATTTCGTAGCCACGAGGTCACTTTGTGGGTTGGATCAATTTGCTGTCTCATACTGGTCTCAGGTTTTACCTTTTGGACTTAGTCACTTTTGTTGAAACCAAGCTCTTCCAACGGGGAAAGGCTGGAAGCTGTAGCCCAGTAGAGCTCCATGAGGGCAGATACCTATGCAGCAAAGTACTGTTTCCAGTGTGACAAAAGGCACACAGCATGACAAAACTGGTGTACGTGCCCATCTGTGGCATGACCTTCCAGGACAAGCCTCAGCACTTTGTTGCAGTCCTCTGAAGGTGGGAAAATGACTGTCAAATTTTCCTCTGATTGCTGGTCCTTTTGGTCAGTTCTTCAGCACCTTGCACCAGGTCTCTCTCCAGCCAGGTCTCCTGCAAGGTCCCTTTTCTATCCATGAACCAAACAAACAGGAGGCCAACCACTTGACCGTTGGAGAGCAGTTTCAGTCAATGGGTACCAGCAGCATTCATGAGTCATTGAGACCTTTAGAGAGTCCTTTTCCATCAGAAGTCTGAAGTCATAATTGTTATTCCAGCAGGGCCTTTTTCTTTAGTTGGAGTCTTCCCAGGACCAGAAATGTTCTGAGAGGGTGGTGGTTGAGGTGCCATATTTATCCACAGCACTAGCCAATGAGTCTAAAAACTCTGCCTCCCAATCTTCCCTATTTTCTTATAGTTTCACAACCTCCTTTTGGAGCACTTCCTCTTTGCCTTACTGTACAATTACACAGGAGCCTCTGTTTTACTATGGCAGAATTATTCTGCCATCAGGCATGTATCTCTCCAGCTCCTTAGTTGACCAGTATTAAGATGAGCTCTCACATAGCCAGGCAGGGTCCAAACTAGCTCTATATATCCCCTACTGTGACTGGTAAGTGTCTAAAGAGGGTAAGAGGGTTCTGGGAATGAATAGAAGCCATCCCTTACATCTTTAATAAAAGCAGGGGGTTCTGAAGCTGCCCTTTCTAGGGATGGTTGTTATTATGCACTCCTATATAGTTAATCCCTTCTAAATTGTCAGCTGTGACTGGGCACAGAGGCAAGTATTTGTGCTCTGAGCCAAAGTCGTTAACTCTTCCATCCAAGGAATGTGTATTCCAGCTCTGGAGGGGATGAATGAAAAAGCTGACTTTAGCCAGTTTTGCTTGAGTTAGTACAAAGTACATTTTTATAAAGTTACATTTCCACTTACATTTTCAAAACTCTGATTTTGAAAATTAAGTAAGAAAGTACTTTCAATCATTTTTGTACCTGTTTCACAGGAGGTGATAGTAAACAAAGATTTTAATAGCATCTAAGCCTGTTCAAGGAACAGTCTAGGAAAGCCTATGCAGTGAAGTAGCTTTTGGTTTTTATTTCACTGTGAGAGCACACTAGCCCCACTATGTAGTGTGCTCTATTTTTATATCTTAGCACCCTGCCCTGTGGGCTTAAATGCACACTTTAGGGAGGGCTTCTGAATATATACAAATAGGCATTTCTTGCATGACACAGGGATTTTTACTTGCCTTGTGTTACTTCTGGGCATTTAAACTGTCCCCCATCCAGAGCACAGTGATACTCCTAGCAGACATATACTTTGGACATGTATGTGGGTGGTGTAAATACACACTGTAGCTGACCTTCTAGGCCATAGGTGCATTTTAGGCACCATTTACAATGGACTTACATGGAAGTTAAATAGGCCAAACAGGGAGTTCCAATGTATAGCACATGTTTTTGGGGAGAAGCACAGGCGCTTGACTACTGTTGATTCCTAAAGCCAGCAAAATCACACAAGCCAAAATAGGAGGACCAC
Organism: Calotriton arnoldi; assembly: GCA_963921515.1. Lineage (NCBI taxonomy): Eukaryota > Metazoa > Chordata > Amphibia > Caudata > Salamandridae > Calotriton > Calotriton arnoldi. The sequence continues at coordinate 1,695,382 of CAWUFW010000091.1, forward strand.
AACAAAAATGAGGCCATTTCTTACAGCCCTCCAGCTAGTAATGTCTGTCACACAGACACCCACAACACTGGTTACGTTTTACTGCGTAAGTTAGTTCCATTTCAGCCATGAGTAGTTCATCCGATCCTGTTTGTATGTCCGTATTCTTCTACTTTTGGATATTTAATCATAATATGGAAAAAATGCCCTAGTAAAATACTGGTCCTCCCTGCAGCCACGCCTACTTTTGTGCCACTATTTTGACCAATCATTTTATGACTCACACCCTGAATCTGAGCTTCAACAGCCACCTGGAAGACCTTATCATGAACTGCAACAGGCTATTTTAGATTTCCCATATTTTCCCACTAGATGTGTGGATTTTCTCTTTGCGTCCACGTCAGATATCTTTCGGCCCATTGCAAGCAGGGGTCAGCACCATGGCTTCTGCTGGACCCTCCTGCAGGTTGCTAAATGCGGACAATCTTCGTCCATGGTAACCCCACCCTTACTGGCTTCCATCTCGCCCTCTGGCTGATAAATAGAAGCGTGCGACTAACATCCTAGAGCTAGGCGACTGAGCTCTGACCCTGAAAACGTCATCTCTCCCCCTTTCAATGATACGCCATCCCCCAAAATGTCACCTTTCCAAATATTGCAACATTTATGTTATATATGCCTAAGCCCTGCTCTGGAGTGAAATAATACAGACAAATAATTTCGCTTCTTGCAAGGATGATCTGCTGTATGGAGAACCTAAGCAGACTGACCTTTCAGAGGCATCACTTTGAAGACACAAAGTGTTAGTCTGTCTGTTTCATCTAGCGATTGCCCTCTTTCATCTATGAACCTTTAATAAAGCAATGCGTCTTCTGCGCGCTGCCTGCTACTCACACAGTCTAATAACTGGGGCTGATCCAAGCATCGCTTTAACTGCGCTCAGGAAAACCTCTCTCAGTTTCCCTCTAGTCAATTCCCCCCCACTCCAACTGTTACCTGTCCCCCCACATTCGCCTTGCATAGCCTACAGTACCTATCTTGCACCATCCTCTCCTTTCTCCCCATTCCTCTGGCCCTCCTCGGACACCCCGCCCTCCCCCTTTACAGCCCCCTTTTCTTTCGGCTCCACGCACATTCGGACCTCATCTGTCCCCCGCCCACCCTGCCCGGGTCAGTCTCGTCTCCCCTCGTCTCCCCTTACCTCCGGCCTTCTTTTGTCCCCCTCCCCACCCCTCAACTTCCTCCTCTGACGTATGCCCTCTTCTCTTCCCCTCTGTTCAACTCCAGTAAAAATATTTCTCCTCCCACCACTGTTTCACCATCCACTCCCTCTGTCCACCATCGTTCCTCACCTCCTTCCCTTGCTCCCCAACTCCCCACCCATTCCCCCACCCCTCCCCTCCCTCCCTCACCCTCTGCACTCCCTCCCTTATCCCATTCCACCACCCCGCCCCGTCCTCCCTCACCCTCTGCACTCCCTCTCATATCCTGCTCCTCCAGCCCGCCCTGTCCTCCCTTACCTTCTGCACCACCGCCCTCAACTCGTTCCCCCACCCCTCCCTGTCCTCCCTCACCCTCTGCACTCCCTCCTTTATCCATCGAGCCACCAATCACTCCGTGCTCAGCTCTCCTCTCTCTGGAAAATAAACTTGATTCTCTCATCTATTCCATCTCCCAGCTTGTAGCGTCCATCTCACGTTTAAGCGCCAAGTTGTCCCCTGTCCCTAACACCCTCCCGAGGAGTTCCTTGCTCCCGCGCCCCAATAAAACCAACCACAGTCTGCCCTCTGCAGACATCACCAATTTACAGGCCAGTCTCAAGACCACCAACGCCACTCCCCCCCTCCGCCTTCCTCTCCTAAGAATTTTACGCAGTTTCCTATTCAGATCATCTCCTCTGTCAGACCTCACCAACCTCCCTCTTGCCGGGCTCCCTCATTCAAGAATCTTATCCCTATCTCCCTGAACAACCCTAACACCCCCATCACCAAAACATCTGCGTCAGAGCTGCACTGCTTGCTCCACAACTGCAGATCTGCAATCAAACACAAAGTGGAAATCTCTGACACTATCACACACCAAAATCTTGACATGATCTTCCTCACTGAGACCTGGTTTAATGACTCCTCTCATACTCTGTTTGATCTGTTGGTACCCACTGACTATTCTATCCTCAGAAATGACAGGGCAGACAAAATTGGAGGAGGTGTCGCTATCATCTTCAGAAACTCCCTTCAAATTAAAGCGGTTCCAACCACCCTCTTCCGTACATTCGAATGCCTTTCCCTCGAACTTCAAATACATCACGGCTCACCCTTTAGATTCCATGCCATCTACCACCCGCCTGGTTACTGCTCTTCCTTTGTGGAGGAACTGACTGACTTCATCAGTGACCAATTCTCTCAAAGTGACAGACAGATCTTCCTGGGTGACTTTAATCTCCACTGGGGCTCCTTGGAAGACTCGGCTGCCAACAAGCTTGCCTCCTTTCTCTCAGCCAATGATCTCCTCCAACATTGCTCGGAAACCACACATTCTAAGGGCTCTATTCTGGACCTTATCATATCCAAAGCAGACCTGCTGACCACTGCTCCCCGATCCATGTAGACTGGTCTGACCACCTCCTCATTCCCTTCCGTCTTCACCTATCGCACGTTATAACTCTCGGCCAACCTAAAAGAGCTACTACCTGGTTCCGTAACGCTAAGAACATTGATCTTGACACTTTTTGTGATTCCGCTATGCGGGCACTTCCTAGACTAGACCCTAGCGTGGATGTCAACGTTCTCACCTCTCAGTGCCTCTCAGGACTAGCAGTCGAAATCGACATTGTTGCTCCTCTCCAAAGCAAAAGGAAAAGACCCACCCCCTCAGCACCTTGGTTCAATAAAGCGCTCTACGATGAAAGGAAAAACCTTAGAGTCCTGGAGAAGCATTGGAGAAAATCTCCTTCCACCTCCAATCTCTCTCTTTTACGCTCAGCAAGATCCAAATATCACAACCACATCTTCCTTGAAAAAGCATCACATTTCAGATCCCTCCTTGACTCAGCCAAAAACAGACCCAAATAGCTTTTGACCTCTTCAAAAACCCAACCTGTTCTCCCCCAACCATTAAGCCTGAGGATTCCTCAAAGAAAGCAGCAGATTTCGCTATATTCTTCGATGAAAAGGTCAAAGCACTGGTGGATCAGGTCGCCCACCCCCCCATGGAGGAGCGGAAATCCTTAGTCACCTGGCAGAACTTTGACATCATCTCGGAAGATGACCTCCTCAAATGCATCCGCGAAACTAAACCCTCCAACCATTCCTCCGACCCCATCCCTAGCGACATCTCCATCGATTTCTACACCTATACTCTCTCTGGACCAAGCTAGTCAATCTCTTCCTCAGTCAAGGCTCCCTCCCGGTTGCCCTCAAATCAGGTCAAGTCACCCCTCTTCTAAAAAAACCCGCCGCCGACGCGAACAGACCTCAACAACTTCCGCCCTATCACCAACCTCCCTTTTCTTTCGAAAATCACCGAAAAATGTGTTGCGAAACAACTTTCCTCACATATTTTGGACAATAACCTCCTCGACGTCTTCCCAGTCGGGCTTCATCCAAAATTGCAGCACTGAAACAGCCCTGCTGCAAGTGATTGACGATGCGCTGCATATTCTCGACTCTGGGGAATCATGTCTTCTGATTCTTCTAGACCTCTCTGCAGCCTTTGACACGGTTAATCATAGCACCCTCCTCAACACTCTTCAACAGAGAATGGGACTGGATGGCACAGTGCTCAAATGGTTTGCCTCTTTCCTCTCAGACAGATCCCAAAGGATCAAGATAGGGAACAGTCTTTCATCTCCTGTGGCCGTAGTTCAAGGCGTCCCTCAAGGTTCTATCCTGGCACCCACCTTGTTTAATCTCTACCTGGAACCTCTAGGGAACCTCCTAAGCAAATCTGGGATCCTTTACCATCTGTATGCGGACGACACGCAAATCTACCTTAAGGTGTCCTCCGCACATGATCTCTCCCTACTCAATTCTACCCTCAACTCTATTCACAACTGGATGTCAGCCCACCAACTCATTCTGAATCCCGCCAAAACTGAATTCCTCCTCCTCTCTACCTCTCTCTCACCTCCTCCTGTTCAATCTTGGATGGATCAGCTGAACCTATTCAACAACAAACCCATCATTGTCGACAGCGCTAAATCCCTAGGTGTCATTCTTGACAAAAGACTCAACCTAATATCCCACATCAACTCTATTGCTAAGAACGCACGGTACCAGCTGCGCCTTCTGTGGGGGATCCGTCGGTTCTTCCCGGAGAATGACTTAAAAACCTTGGTACAATCTCTGGTTCTCTCAAGACTTGATTATTGCAATTCTCTTCTGACTGGCCTACCCAAATCCCACCTGTCCCCTCTCAAATCCATCCTCCATTCAGCAGCTCGCTTCATTTCAGGGTCTAAACGAAGCGACCACATCACTCCTATCCTGTCCTCTCTTCGATGGCTTCCGATCGAGGCAAGATCTATTTATAAAACTGCCTGCATCACACACAAAGCCTTACACACGTCCTCCCCTCGTTACCTGGCGAATAAATTGAAATTGTCCGGTGGCTCTCGCCCTTCTCGCAATGCGGAAAAGCTTCTGCTTGAGCCCCCGTCTTCAAAAGGGAAAGATCGATGGCTCAATCCTTCTCGGGCAATGCAGTGAGAATCTGGAACTCGCTTCCCCCACTGCTCCGTGCCACCTCTTCTACCCGGATCTTCAAAGCTGACCTCAAGTCTCTTCTCTTCCAAAGACACTTCCAGAACTAATACTTTCGTTCTCAGACCCCTCTAGGAAGTTCGCTCGTCAGTGTAAAATTGTACTTTTGTCTGTTCATTCCTTATTTTGTGTGTTGTGTTGGTTTTTTATGTGCGTGTTCCCCTCATTACAAGTCCCCTGTGAAGTCACGCCCTCTCTACTACCTCAAGGAAGCTTTCCCACTATAGGAAATTCTGTATTCCAAGCCTATAGAAGTGCCTTCCCAGTGTGTTTTGAGTTACTGCCACTTATTACAGTATTATGCCTTTAGTTGTATTTTGTACCCCATGTATCATATATTTTGTACCCCATGTACCCCCTGCTGTATTCACGCCCTCTCTACTACCTCAAGGAAGTTCTTCCACTATAGGAAATTCTGTACTCCAAGCCTATAGAAGTGCCTTCCCAGTGTGTTATGAGTGACTGCCACTTATTGCAGTATTATACCTCTATTTGTATTTTGTACCCCATGTTTCATGCACACCTGTCACTTTGTCCTCTTGGAACTTATTCCTCTTTTTGCATTTGGTTTGTTTGTTTTTTGCACAATTGTCACTTTTCCTCATGCAATGTAACGCTTGCCTTTGTATTATGCTCATTTGTATCCTCCTCCTTATGTAATGTTGCTGTTCCTGTTGTGAAGCGCTCTGACACCCTCGGGTAAAGTCCGCGCTATATAAAAACGCATAAATAAATAAATAAATAAACCTTCATTCTGTATTAGAAAGGCCATTGACCGAATACATTTGAGTAGCTTTTCAATTGGAACAAAAGGTATTAAACGCTTATATGAAAGACAAAGCTGTCACACTAGATCAAGTGATGTAAACATAGAAAAGACAACCATCGCCCTCTTAACATATTTCTCTTTAAAAGCAAATTATTCTCTAATGAAATTCCAAAGCTAATAGGCAGTGTTACACAGCTTTGACTGAATTTAGCCACAATATTTAAAGTAATAAGTACCCTGTCGGTCCACTTTACGATTTCTTTCGATAATGACAGGTGTTAATTATGACCCTAATCAAGGGTACTCTTTTTATCATCCACACATGGATAAAAGGCAGCAGTCAATCCTGGAGCCTTCAGGTATATACCCACTAAATGACCTGACATATGAGAAAGAATAGGATACTGGGACCCCACGCCTAAGGGGAATTAACTTATTCATAGATGGGGCACACAGAAAGTTTTTTCCTAAAAGGATGAAGGCCATACTCGCCAGAGTGACATGCTTAATCATCGAGCCTCTCTTCACCATAGTGACATTTACATATGGTGGGTTCTTTAGTGGGACGAGTGGGCAGTGTGCCTACATTCTATACAAGGTCCTAGGGCAGAGGCCTTCAAACTGGGAGGGTGGGACTCCCTGGGTGGGGGCCTTAAGTGATCTCAGCGGGGGCACCAGTCTCTGGCCAAGAGAAGCATCATGCTTTGTTTTAAGTGTTAAAAACATGAGCAGCAGTAAGCCAACTTGTAATGGGCCCTCACTAACAACTTTTGTCATTTATATGCTGACTGGGAGTATGTGTAAAAAGGGGTAACAGAGCATCTATATGCTGACTGGGAGTATGTGTAAAAAGGGGTAACAGAGCTTAACTGCAATGTTTAAATGTGTTGAGACATATTTAAACATTGCCAATTTAGCAGAATAATTGTAAACAAATTGAGAGGGGCCGAGGATTTTTTTTTTTGTGTGTTTTTTTTTTTTTACAGAGAGCGGGCGCAGCAATAAGACATTTGAAGACAACTGTCCTAGGTAATCGAGAAGAATAACAATAATCGTGCTTAACAGGTGCAGACTAGATTGAGGCCACCTGTCTCAGACCTGTAATATTATGGCTGTAATAATGTTTATATTTTGGTGTTACCCAAAAAGAATACAAATGCAGTTTATATAAATGAAAGCCTACCCTGTAATGTTTGGAGCAAATCCTTCCTAAAAAATAAAAGCTTGTATTGGGTTCTCACAACTTTGCTAGTAACTGCTCAAGAGTACGATTCCACAGGTGCACCTTACGGTGAAGATGCTGCTTGAGGAAGTGAATTTTATAAGTAGCCCCCTTCCCCGCACAGCAAGAACTTGCTGTTCTTCTGCTCATCAGTGAGTAATGCTGTGAGTCAGGGCATGACGAGCATGATCCCACCGCTCAGGTAGGCCTCGTTTCCACTTAATTCAGTATTTAGGTGAAAGGAAGCTGCCATATTGAATTGGGTTGGTCTGTTCCATTTTCAGTGATAGTTGGTGTTCTGATTTAGAGATTGCTTACTAATTAATGATGTTAAATTTAAACGTATACTAGTTCTACTGGTTGAGACAGTGTTGGACTTGGCCCTCTCTACAGGTTTATCCCCAAACTTTTGCCTTCATCCTCCTGTTTTCTTTTTTTAAAAATATTTTTATTGGTTTTTCCCCCTTTTTTATGCAAGGAAAATACAAAACAATTACTGATAGACACAAATAAGGTCAAACAAACAGATTAAAAATACCTGTAACATAGGAAAAGCAGAAATCACATCAGGTCAATATATACCCACAATACAAAATCCAAATTATATTGACATACCACATAGAAAAGATTCTGCAAAAAAAGAGGCGTAACTGTCGATATTACGTATTAAATCCAATCAGTGATAGCAGCCCAGATCTTAGCTCCCATTACTTTCTTCCTTCTCCCCTTAATCTTATATATAGCAAGTTCTAAGTTATACATGGCAAGTAATCTTGCCCGCCAGCACGAGAAGGACGGAGGATTAGGATTTATCCAATCCTTCGTGATACAAGCTCGAACCACAGCCATACAAATAAACAGAAAAGATTCCGATGCCTTAGACAATGTATAAGCCGAAGTATCTGAAAATAAGCCGATCAAAACCAATTCCCCAGTTATATGCACTGATGACCTCATAATTGAACCTAAAAACGTTCGATAGACAAAAATAATTCAGCTAATTTCGGACATGAAAAGAACATGTGGACTGCATCTGCTGCGAATAGCCCACACCGATTACAGCTAGTCCCAGCGGAAGTCCCCCATTTAGAGATCTTACTTGGAGTATAATACAAATCATATATAACCATATAATGCTGAGTGCGCATCCTCCCAGACATCAAAACTTTGTTAGCAAGGCTTAAGGAATTAATAACATTAATCCCCTCTTGCCCGAGCTTCGTTGCCCACTTATCTTGACATGCCACCAGATCATCTGGGAGTTCTTCAATCAATAAAGAATAAAATTGACCGATTGACGATTTTTTTTCATCCTTTCTATAAAGGGGAACTTCCTAAATTGAAAGTCCACATCGGGGCCTAGCGAATTTAAATAGCTGCGGATCTGAAGGTATTTAAAAATTCATGTTTAGCCAGACCATATTTTATTTGTAACTCGACAAATGAAGCCATCTGACCGTCATCCCACAAATCCCCTAAAGAAAAAATTCCTTTTAAACTCCAACTAATAGATGTTTGGTCCCGGAAAATCAATGGGAGTGACCCAGTGACAGAAAATGGGGTATATGCATTTATCTTTGCAACCCCAAATTGCCGTTTAACTGATCTCCAGACAGAGTATGCCGCTCTAAGAATTTTAAATTTGGTTTTCTTAAAATAACTGGGTTCTAGAATTTTAACCAAACACCCTTTGGCCTCATCACCCAGCCCAAACTCATAAATTATAGGGCTATGGCAAGGCAAAATCTTGGCACGATCCCCCACTACCAAAGGACTAATGAATTGCAGGACTTTGGGTATACCCCAGCCACCACACTTCTTCGGCAAAATCATCTTTTTATATGCCCTTCTTTGACGTCTATAACCCCACAAAAATCTAGAGCTGATCCTCTCTAGCCTCTTAAAACACAAAATTGGAAATTCCAATGGAATGGTTCTGAACATATAAAGAAACTTCGGCAAAACTAACATTTTTAAGACATTAGATCTACCATACAGGGACAAGTGTAGATGATCCAACCTCTCCAGCATTGAATTAACTTTAGTAAGCACGGGATTCATATTCAACTCTGGGATCTTGCTGATTGGTAAGGAAATTTTAATACCTAAATATGTGACTTCAGGAACAGTTGTTATATTTTCAGGAGGTTCTTCTCCGATAAATAAAATCTGTGTCTTAGAGATATTTAATTTATACCCGAAAACCCACCAAACTTAGATGCCAATCTATCAATTACGGGTAAAGCAGTTACTATGTCGGTAGTGACCACAACAACATCATCCGCGTATGCCAAAGCTCTATAATCAATATGGCACAGTTGGACCGGTTTAATATCAATAGCCTGGTTTAATTTGACCAAAAAAAAATCAATATATAAAGCAAATAATAAAGGTGAACACGGGCATCCTTGCCGTGTACCACGGCGAATAGTAAACAGATCCGACTCTTGGCCAGCGATTCGAATACAGGCTACTGGAGACAAATATAATGATTGCAGCGCCTGCCGGATCAGAGGGCCGAAGCCCTTCAACCTTAAAACCTCCCACATATATGGCCAAGAAACCCTGTCGAATGCCTTCTCGGCATCCAACAGGGTTAACCCCATTGTAGTATTAGTTGCTTGAGCCCAATCAATAAATGAAATTAAACGCCTGACGTGATCTGCAGTGTCACGTCCAGGAATGAACCCGTGTTGAAATTGTGATACCAGCGTAGAAATAATGTCCGATATACGTGTGGCTAATATTTTAGAATAAACTTTGCTATCAGAGTTAATTAGCGAAATGGGTCGATAAGATGACGGCAGTACATCCTCCTGTTTTCTGAACCCGTTTTTGTTGACCTTTAGGACTCTGAGCACTTTACCACTGCTAACCAGTGCTAAATTGCTTGTGATTTCTCCCCATTGGCACACTTAATTTACTTATAATTCCCTAGTAAAGTGGTACTACATTTACCCAGGGTCTGTAAATTAAATGCTACTAGTGGGCCTGCAGCACTTATTGTGCCACCCATTTAAGTAGCCCTTTAAAACATGTCTCAGGCCTGCCACTGCAGCCTGTGGGTGCAGTTTTAAACTGCCATTTCGACCTGACAAAATAAACCTTTTGCCAAACCTAAACCTTCCCTTTTAATATATACAAGTCACCTCTAGGGTAGGCCCTAAAGAGCTCATAGGATAGCGTGCAGTGTATTTAAAAACTTGGACATGGACTTTTAGTATTTACATGTCCTGGTACTAAAAAGTCTTAAATTAGTTTTTCACTAATGCAGGGCCTGCTTCTCCCATAGGATAACTTTGGGTTACCGTATTACATTTAACAACTGATACATTTCAATTGAGAGCAGGTAGGAATATCGAGTTTGGTGTCTAAAGAATTGTAATTTAAAACCCTCTTTAATGGTGAAGTTGGATTTTAAGTCAGAATTCTGAAAATGCCACTTTTGAAAAGTTGGCATTTTCTTGTCCCAACTATTTAGTGCCTGCAGCCTGAGTCATATGACTAGGTGTAGCTGGCAGTTGGTCTTTGTGAATTGCCCAGACAGTGAGATATAGCGGGAATTGATGTTGGAAAGATTGGCCATCTCTGACTTGATGGGGGGGGGGGGGCGCAGAGCTATCACCTACCACACTTGGACATCATAAAGACACACAAAGGGTTTCACACAAGTCTTTTGTAACCCCAGACAAGATGGGGCCAGGGAAGGGAAGAAGAATATTCCAAACATCTCTGGGGTGGAAACCTCTAGAAACTGTTCCTACTTAAAAGCTGGCATTAAGGCTAAATATTGGACCCTCAGGCCCAACTCTTCAGTACACATCTGGACTTGTGGAAGAATCAGACGAAGGACTGCTGTGCATCTCTGCTGCACGAAGGACTGCTACTCTCCTGCCCTGCTCCCTGAGTGAGAAGGACTGGACCTGCATCTTGAACCCAGGACCACCAGAGTGACTCCAAGTGCTAGCTGACTGGCCTCAGGGACAGAACAGTCTCCAACTCCCTTGTGCCCTGCACCTGGACTCCACCTGCTCTGAATCCGGCCCCCCAAATGGTGCCACTCCAGTCCCGGACCCTTGGAAGTGGGCCTGAAGGTGCTCTTCCAGCCCAGCTGTGGTCCTAGCAGAACCGACGCAGTGCAATGCATCTCCTCACAGCTCATCGGAACTGTCACTGCACCACACATCTTGATGCAGTACTTCGCATCACAGCAGGACCTCGCAATGCTCCACAACCAGGGTTTAAGGTACCTTGTTCAGCGGGCCTAACTTGGTCCCTCTATCCGGCCCACACTCCAGCATGGTTGACTTGAACTTGTGATTTTGTCCTGGTCCAACGTGACTAGATAACCACAGCTGGTGCATTGTGCTTTTAAGCACTATTTTAACCCAGATCTTGAAAATTGCATATCCCAGGTTCTACTAATTGGATTTTTGTCATTTTGGTGTTGAAATAATTTAGAAAATTTGACTCGATTTTTCAAAATTGATATGGGATTTTTCTTGTGTTGTCTTTTCACTTTGTTACTGTTTGTGTGCTGCATAAATACTACATGCATTGCCTCGAAGTTAAGCCTCACTGCTTTTGTGCCAAGCTACCAGAGTTAAGTACATATTAATTTGGGGTTTACTTGTGTTTCACCCTGACAAGAATTGTGGTTGCTGCTTGAGTAGAGTTCCACCCCCCTAAGCCAAGAACCCAATTTCTTATGGACAGTATACTTGATCAGGGTCAGACTGGGTCAGAAAATAGGCCCAGGGCACCAAAATAAAAGTGGCCTCTATTACTGAGTCTTATAGCTAAAACAGTTGCAAATAGGGCAGTTTTGAACTTTTAAAGACACGTTGTACAGTTGTTTTGCAAGGGGTGGGAGACTGCATGCATTTGTGCTTGCTACAGGCAATGTTTGTGGTGATAGCAGGGAGCTCTACACTAAAAGTTGTTCCACCAGACCAAAAACAGGCCCCCAAACCTCCAAAAAAACAACCCACACTCTGACCTGTCAGACCAGCCCCTCAGGCACTGCCTGATTGCCCTATGGGCCAGTCTGACCCTGTAATTGATTCATGGTATTGGTGAAGCCTATAAGTGGTATGTATGGCCCAAGAGTGACTACATTTGATTGCATTTCTGGTGGCTGTTGGAAGCGTCATGTAGTGGGGTCCATTCTAAAAATAGTGTGCCCTTTTTTGGTGCTATAAGGTTGCCAATTATACTGATAAAGAAATCTTTACATATACGTCTTTTATATGATAACTACTCTATGGGGCATATTGACAAACTGCACTTTGTAGTATGTTTAGTAGTACTACAGTATTACTACTTAAGTACTACAAAATGCTATTCACTAACCTACGTGCGAAGACCTCTGCCTCTCCAATCTTTTGTATGTGAAGATCTCTGGCCCTATTCTGTAAGTCTCCTCACTTGTATGTCTGCTTTTTAGTTGTCAGTATGGGAGGGATGAGAGGAGTGGCTGGAAAATGGTGAATACTTACTACAAAATGGGAGTGGTTTAGGGAAGGTTTAAGGGAGGATTAAGGAGGTATTTAGGGAAATGCATACACTAATGCACTTAAGAGCCAGCCCACTCCTATTCACAAACTGAACTTCTAAATTTACTAGACCCAAATTTAGGACCCAAAACAGTTGTAAATGTACTCTAGCTCATGTCCAGCACTACAAATGGCCACTGACAGGTGCTGCAACACACTACCATAGAAAATAATGGAGGCAGGAACTTAAAATAAAACTGCATGGGAAATAATGTTTAAACAAATTAGCTTTATTTGACTTTTAAAACGTATATACCTTTTACATTGTGTTAGAAAATTGTAAAGAAATTAAAAATATATATTTTATAATAATTTTAATAAATGTCAATTTTAATTTTTTGAAAAAAATAATTACAATTATTTTTGTACATACTTTCAGTAACTTAATACATATTAAATACGTTTTTTAGTGTAGGTAGGATTTTGTTTTTACTTTTTACATAAATCTTAAAACAAATGATTATAAATTATTTAAATATATTTATACTAATTAATTTTTACTATACTTTTAAGCTTATAGTACTCCAACTTATTTTTATTTGCTCTAGGTTTAAAAAAAGATACAATTATTTTGCATTCATTTTAAGCATTAATAAATATATATATATATATATATATATATATATAGATATATAGATATATATATTACCTACTGGCGGTCGCCAGTAGGTAGTTATAGTTAGGACCTAGTTTCCATAGGAAAAGCGTTTTTGTTTTCCCAATAACTTTGGCGTCGTTTGACGAATCTTTGCGAAATTTTCAAAACTAGTGGGGCGCTCCGGTCAGCTCCTATCTTGAAAGTTTCGGGGTGATTCATCAAGCGGGGGCTGAGAAAAAAGGGGGGTCCCAAAACGCGTTTTCCCCATGTTAATTTCCATAGGAAACTTTAGACAAAGCTACAGCCCGAACTGCTGAACGGAATTACACCAAATTTGGCAAAAAGGTAGGACTTGGTTCAGAAAGATCCCTTTTTGTTAAATGGTGTAAATCCATTCAGTAGTTGCTGAGAAATTAAAGAAAGAAAAAATGTATATATCTGAGCACCGAGGAGGAATCGCAAACCCTCCCGAGTACGAGCTCAATTCTGATTGGCTGCCAACACTCCAAACCAGGAAGTGTTGGCAGCCATCTTGTCCGAGTCACAAGAAAACAGTGAAAAAGAGGTTGAAAAACAAGACAAGGGGGCAGGGTAGAAACACCCTGACCCCCTAGGCCTGCTCAGGGCCCAAAAAAGCATTTAAAAAAAAACAAAATCAGCCGAATTCGCGCTGGGGTTGTAAATCCGGCCGAGAAAATTAAAAAAAAGCGAAGCGTGGGCTGCCGTGCTTCGTTATTTTTAAGACCCCGGGTGGACCAGGTCCCGGGGGCAATGCCAAATTGTATAGCGGGGGCCCGCAGGGGGCCCCGCAGCTCTGGGGACTGCCACCTCCCTGGGGCTTTTTTCATTATTTGAGGGGGGCACGCAACCCCCCCTGAGCCCCGGGGACCACCACCTCCCCGGGGCTCATGTTTTATATTATAAAACTTATGTGTGGGGGGGCTCGAGCCCCCCCACATGCCCCGGGGACCACCACCTCCCCGTGGCTTTGCAACAAAAACGCGAGGGGCACACAGCCCCCCGCAGCCCCGGGGACCGCCACCTCCCCAGGGCACTATTTTTTTTTTTAATAATCTGTGTGGGGGGCTCGAGCCCCCCACACACCCCAGGGATCACCACCTCCCCGGAGCACTAAATATGCGAATGCGGGGGTCCGTTACAGACCCCCAAGCCCCGGGGACCACCTCCTCCCCGAGGCTTTGCACTCGTAGGGAGGGGGACCGCGCGGCCCCCCTCCTGGAGCCCTTGATGGCCCTGGGGACCGCCACCCCCCAGGGCCGCTCCTGCAGTGTCCCGGGGTGCCCACCACCGGGACACTGCTGTTTGCTATGGCAGGGCGGGAGCCGTGCGGCTCCCGCCCTGCCATAGCAAACTCCTGCTTTGCTTCGTTGAAGGAAATCCTGCTCTCGCTTCAATGAAGCAAAGCAGAATTGCTTTTGGGCAAGGGGAGCTGCATGTCAGCAGCTCCCCTTGCCCAAAAGCAATGCCGGCTCCCGCAGGAGGCTGGGAGCCGGCGGGACCGTGGGGGCATTAGGGTTCCCTCACGGTCCCCAACGAAGAGGCCAGGCCCCGGGGGATGGTGTCCCCGGGGCCAAAAGTGGCCCAGGGAAGGGGGGCCACGCAGCCCCCCTCCCAAAAAATAAAAATTAAAAAAAGGAACTGGCAACTCGCCGGAGGCCCCGCCCCCTCCCTGCACCACTGTGCAAACACGCCCCGTGGTGCGTTTTAAGTTGGGGAATTAATTCCCCTTCAATACTGAGGGTCCCTGGGGGCCAACTAGCCCACCAGGTACCTCCAGTAAGCGCCACAGGGCTGCGTTGCAGAGAGGTGATCCGAGGCCATGCCCCTTTTTACACCTCTCTGCAACGCAGCTCTGTGGTGCTTACTGGAGGTACCTGGTGGGCTAGTTGGACCCCAGGGACCCTCAGGATTCAAGGGGACTTAATCCCCCAACTTAAAACGCGCCACGGGGCGTGTTTGCACAGTGGTGAAGGGAGGGGGCGGGGCCTGATGTGACAAGTGTGCAAACACGCCCCGTGGCGCATTTTAAGTTGGGGGATTAAGTCCCCTTCAATCCTGAGGGTCCCTGGTTGCCAACTAGCCCACCAGGTACCTCCAGTAAGCGCCACAGAGCTACGTTGCAGAGAGGTGGTTCGAGGCCACGCCCCTTTTTACACCTCTCTGCAATCCAGCTCTGTGGCGCTTACTGGAGGTACCTGGCGGGCAAGTTGGCCCCCAGGGACCCTCAGTATTCAAGGGGAATTAATCCCCCAACTTAGAACGCGCCAGGGGGCGCGTTTGCAGAGTGGTGGAGAAAGGGGACGTGGCCTAGTATGAGAAGTTAGCAATCCTGCTGTGTGGGACTTACTGCGGAAATAGGAGGGGTAGTTGGCCCCCAAGGTTGACATTGGGGGCTAACTACCCCTCCTGTTACCTCCAGTAAATCTCACACAGTGGGATTGCTAAGAGGTGTTTGGAGGCCATGCTCACCTTTCTCCACCACTCTGCAAACGCGACTGCTATGTTATAGTTAGAAATTAGCATTTAAAAAACCTTTGAAATTCACTGAAAAAACCATAGGTTTCAGGGACGTTATAGTTAGAAATTAACATTTAAAAAACCTTTGAAATTCACTGAAAAAACCATAGGTTTCAGGGACGTTATAGTTAGAAATTAGCATTTAAAAAACCTTAGAAATTCACTGAAAAAATCACAGGTTTGAGGGATGTTATAGTTAGTTGGACATTTCACTCGTACAAAACCAGAGAAATTCGACCGTTATAGTTAGTAGAGATAACTATAACTCGCGCCCCCGCAATGCACTGCTGATGACGTCACATATTACATCATTCATGACATGGTCAGTGACATCACTGATGACATCACTGATGACATCTCAAATGACATCACTGATGACATCACCCAAGTGATAATCTGATGCACCTCCTCACACCCTAATATAACCTTTTATACACCCACTCTAAAATACAGACTACCATGTTCGAAACCATAGACACACCAATAGCAGTTAGTACATACCCGCTCAGTGATTCCTAGGTCTACACACATACATCCACTCATTCACCCATACAGTAACTCATACATGCAGTCACTCATCAATACAGCACTATCATATGCACTCATACACCTATACATACACTCACACACCGCCACTCATCCATAGACTTACTCACACACCTACTCACTCATGCAAAGAATCATTCACACCCATTTACTCACCTCTACAGTTATACACAGACCACTTCACTTATTTATATAAATACTAACACATACTTACTCTCTTATACAATCACTGATACAAGCACACACTCATCCATACAGCCACTCTCAAGTATAGTCATTTATATACTCCAACACTCACATATACTGCCTTTCACATATGTAGTTACTCACACATATACCACTCAGACATCCATTCACTCACCAACACACCCATACACACACTCCCCCACCCATACAGCCCTTCACAGATGCACTCTTCAACCCATACACCCAGTGAATCACCCACTCACACATCTATGCACAGAGTCACCCACCCCCCACCTACTCACACAGACACTGAGGCACCCATACAGATACTCAGACAACCAATCAATAACCCATATAGACAGTCATGAAGCTACTCACCAACCCATGCAGCCACTTACACACCAACAGACAGACTGATACAGACATTTACACAGTTTACTCACTAAACCATGCATTCAGTAAGATACGCTTAATCAGTCACTTATACAATCAGTCACGCACCTACTAAATCATCCATTCAGACACTTATACACCCACTCATTCTTCAATACACCTTGGCATATATATATAGAAAACATATTTAAACTTTACAGAAACACACAGTCACTGGATGATGTCATCAGTGATGTCACTGACCATGTCATGAATGATGTAATATGTGACGTCATCAGCAGTGCATTGCGGGGGCGCGAGTTATAGTTATCTCTACTAACTATAACGGTCAAATTTCTCTGGTTTTGTACGAGTGAAATGTCCAACTAACTATAACGTCCCTGAAACCTGTGGTTTTTTCAGTGAATTTATAAGGTTTTTTAAATGCTAATTTCTAACTATAACGTCCCTGAAACCTATGGTTTTTTCAGTGAATATATATATATATATATATATATATATATATATATATCAAGATCGCTTTGCGATCGAAAAACGTCTGGGGCGGACACTTGTCCACACGATTTTGGTGAAGCATTAAATAAAAGCTATGGAGCTGTAACCTGACGTTTCCTGGTATTGCCTTTTAAACATTGGAAAGGAACAAGTGGTCCGTACCTGCTGTGCTCTGGTGATACCTGCGATGCAGGTTTAATCAACATATATATATATATATATATATATATATATATATTTGTTTTTAAGTTTAATAAGCGTTTTTACTTTTCCCTATACTTTACATTAGGAAGCTCACCGCCCCAGGGGTCGAGACCTCTGCGTACACGTGAAAAGTTACTAGTAGTAGTTTTCATCATAAATTTGGCTCCACCCTCTGGTTTCAGGGGGTGTGGATATGTTAGTCTACACATTGCAGTAACTTTACACTCAGAAGTGGGGAACTACTGCAGTAGTAAAGTTACTACAAAGTGTAAGAGTAAATTTACACGAGTAATTGTGTACATGTTATTTACCTTTGTGAATAGGCCTTGTAGTGTCTTACAGTGTTGTCAATGTACCAACTGAAAGGCAGCTGCCATATTAAAATCAACGTCTACTAAGATTCTCTGCTTGCCTGGAATTCTCATTTCAGTGTACCTAGTTGCACAAATTTTAATGTTTGATGAATTAGAAGTGGTAATAAAAGTCAGAAAGCTGTATCAGAGTACTCGTATCAGGTGTAAAGTCACAAGATAAGATCCACTACAGGTTTGAAAATCACACTTACGGTACTATAAAAATGCTAACTGTATTAATAAGAATAATCCCTATTGATACATGGCATATACGGTAACTTTTCTGTGTGTTCATACCCATTGATGTAGGTTCAGGTGGATATACATATTGGAAAGCCATACACACTTAAGCCAGTATGACTATACATTTTTCCTCTAGTTGTTTCCATTCAAGCTCATCGTTATGGCCCTCTGTGAGGCTCTTGATGAGATAGACCCAATGTTGTTTGCACCGTAGGTCTCCATTGGGAACCTTTTCTATAAACTATCAAATTACAGTCCCAATCAGTCTTATGTTTTTCTTTATAGGGCCTGATTAGTTTGGTAGTTCATTTGTCTACAAGGATGTTACTCCTGTGTTCAGTAATCTGTGCTTTGATCTTATCTTTGCTCATACCAGTGTATTGCAATGAATATGGACAGGTGATCGTATAAATTACTCACTCAGTGTTGCAGTTGTTATGTAGTTTTTGACTTCGTGGGCATTTTAGACCAAGGTCCAGTATAGTAGTGTGTGAAGTAAATCTACAAGCTGTACAGTTTCCACATGGATGGCGCCCTACCAATCTAAAGCGAGCCAATAAGATCATTTGCTTATCATTCTGTTCATTGGTCCTAGGTCAAGTATGGACCAAGTAGTCTCTTACCTCATTTAAAGAAAAGCAGAGGCTTTTTCAAGTTTTCCCTACCCACATTGAGTACTCCAATGATTATCAATTATCTTTTTAACCTATTAGATAGTGTTTACAAAAGTGTTGAACATAGTCTATTAAACTTGTCTTTCACTGTGGCCTCTAATAGGGCACCCTATTGGTATTCCCAGCTCTTTTTCTACTTTGCTGTATGAATTGATTCTTTCAGGGTAATTCCTTGCTTTTAGTTTATTTGAGAGGTCCTGCAATTTTATTCCACATGTTTCCAACTTGGAACAATTCCTGCATATTATTAAGAACTATCCAAATGGTAGGTTCTCTCTTAGCGTAGTGAGTAACTATCAAATATGAAGAGTGAGTTCTTGTCCGTGGGTTTTTAATAAACTTTTTTTTTATTCTGCCACCCTCTGCTTTAACAGAATGGTCAGGAAAAGTATTTTTTGTCAATATGCTTCTAGGTACACCTGCCTGCAAGAAACACTGCTACTGTTCTATTAAAATCATATTCAGTGGATATTGTTTTGTATTTAAAATTGTATTGCAATATAATCTCAGTCACATGTAGGCAGTTATGTTTTCATTTTTCTTTTTCTTTTTGTGGCAAATGCAGGCAATAAACAATATAAAATAGCCATTGCACCAGATTGCTAAGTCAAGACCCATTGCATTTGCCAATGATTGTTTCTTTTTCAGATTGCAAAGTAAAATGTGAGCAAATAAATGTAATGAATGTGAGTAAACTCCCACCATGGAACAGACGAAAATGGAAATGGGAATACATGCACTTCCCTTTGGCTTCCTGGCAGAGGGCTTCTAATGTTGTTCTTGCCAAGCTCACCTTTTAGTCAAAAAAATAGTGAAGGCTCAAGTCAAGTGACATACCCGGGAATATGCTCTCACAATTATTATATAAAACATTAATTATTGTGACCAAGCTGAAACATTTTAATGAGTGTAGGGATATTTCCGCCTTTAAAGGTATTCAAACTTATTATTTAAAAGTGAATTTTAACTTCTTAAAAAATATGAATTTATGCAGCATAACACATTAGGAGCAAACCAAACATCATTAGAGACTAATTAGTTCAAGGGAAGGAAATCAAGCTAAGACTAGACCGCGCATATTTCACAGGAATTTGGGGCCATAACACAGGCCCCTGCTGGGCCTGTGGGGGGCTCATCCCTCTGGGGACCCCCAATTCAGTCTAAAACCTATTGATATGTGTAAGACATGGGCGTTACACGGGCACCTTGTCACATTCTACAGGAGGTCCCCATCACTTTGCATTATGGCCCTGTCCACAATTATGTAATTTTCACAAAATGGTGGACATATTTTTAGGGTTTGACACCATACCTATAAAATATGGGTTTTGAGGCCACGGATTCTTGTATAATAAAACAGATAAACATGTAATATACAGATATAGAAAGATGTACAGATATAAAAACCTATTTATTCTCTGGAAGAATCAGGTGCCGCAATATTAAGGGGAGTCTGTGACGTCTGGTATCGAGCAACAAATTGGACTGGGGTCTACAGTGTACAATGCGCAGTTTCTCCTGGAAAACTGCATTCCTTCGGGAGGCCATGCGGATCCTTGCACTCGGTTTGCAAAAGAGACTTTGTAACTATCTTTTGACACTTTTAAGCTATGTGAAAAACAGGTGCTACTAGTAACCATGTAATGGAATTCAAACATATGACCTGCACATCATAGCAGATGTCAGCGGAGAGCACTTGATATAGCCCTCTTTCCAGTAATAGGTTGTTGTGAAATGATGAATTTAATGTTACATTTACTTTTGTGCATCATAGAAATCGCCAACAGAGTACAAACAGACTGTGAAAGGGCAGTGCTCATTGCCTTCTCTTTTGTGCCTGATCTAAAGTAAGTTTCAATATAATCTTATATGAAGGTATTTCTCCTTGCACAAGAGAATGCCCGGCTCAAATCTGTTTAGGTCTGGCGTTAGCCAGGATATCATCTTTTTGTCAAAAATATATATATATATTATATATATATATATATATATATATATATATATATATTTACATATATATTTACATAGAGGGGCTTTCAGTCAACCTTCTTCATCCATTGGTCTGTTGGCATGTCATTCACAATTAGCTTAGTATACAGCATGGGTCCGTGGGAAAGCCCACTGCAGCCATTGGCTCTCTTCATTGTGAGTGACAGCATTTTGCTTATGCACATCGGCCTCAAACGTGGGTCAGGGAAGGTAGGACAGTTTCCAATATCAGTCACTCAAGTCCCAGGCACTGACAGGCAAAGAAGTTTGCATTAATTTGCAGAGGCTTCGCCTTCCTTTTCAGTGTTGTGCAAGTCACGTTCCTGCAGGGCTTTAAGCAGTGCTTAATTTGAGCCGGGCTTTCCGGTGCTAAGCACCAGCACTTAATTGGTTTCCGGTGCTCGGCACCTAATTGTCAACACCATACATAGAACAGTCTACCACATGGTGGCGCTGCTCATCTAATTTAGAGATCAGCAGACCAACGGTTGTTTAGGAATACAATATATATTAATATTGCTAATACCTTCCTCCCCTTTAGCTTTGGGGACCTGGAATAATCTGAACTGTCGCATTTACATACGAGAGAGATGGTTAGTAGTTGTTTTGGCAGTGATGACAAGGGCGATGGGTGGTGCAAGCTGCAGTGGCCTCCTGGTCAGAGCCCTGTCCTTGATATTTTACAAATTAAGAACTGGCTTTAAGTGGGCCTGGTTTTACTGGTGCTCAGCACCAGCAGTTCTTAAAAGCAGGTGCTGAAGCGAGTCGCTATCGGGCTCTCCATTTTTACCCTGGTGGGGGGGGACTAAACTCTGCAATAGAAGAACCCGTCACTGCTTTTAATGTAACTTCAAAGTGACTTGTTTTTCAGTTTTATATAACGCAAACATGCGCACCAGTTACATTACACAAGGACGTGTTCATTTTGTGAATCACTGGATGTTAGGCTGGAAACTGCTTTCTCAGGCTCGAAAGTCGGTAGCTCTAGCGTACGCCACAACCTCGCCTACAAGAACTGAACCATTTTTAATATTATATACAACAAAGTCGTAATACAACAAGTAACATTTGTACGTGTAATGTTACTTGTATTGTATATATCTGGATGAATGGACAGAAGCAACAAAATACCAGTCGGGCGGCACACTATGCTAAGCACAGATTTTTAGCATAAGTGTATTTAAGCCACGTCGTTAAATACATTGGCCACGCCCCTATGGGAGACCCCCCAGTTTTTTCATCCCACTTAAAGCCCTGCGTTTCTGGCTCCGCATTGCCACACTCGTGTTAACTGTAGAGCAGCAGTATCTGTGTTGCTCGGCACTAGAGTGGCCCTTGAGGCGCACTGTGGTGCTGTTAACCACCTGATCTGTACCTGTGTCACAGATACAGGAAGTGAAGCCTTTTTCTCAGGATTGTGTATAGATCTGCTTCTGTGGACTATCAGATTGCAGGAGCTGTATTTCTCTGCGTTTCACCACACGATGCTGCTTCCAGCGCCCTGCTCTTTCTCTAGTTTGGGCTGTGCTCTGAGAGAGCTTGATAATGCTCCAGGCAGCAGACATGTATGAACTGCTTCTCGAGTGCACTGGTGTACGGTCCTGCAAAGTGTCCGATTTACGAAGGGCACTTTCTAAAAATAATAATCAGCAAGTGCTCGTTTACTGCTTTTCTTCTGCTTCAAACGTCATATTGTTGTGCTTGTTTAAAAATTAATGCTTGCGTGCATATATATGTTCGCAAAGCATTTTTTCTCTTGCAGTATATGGTTCCATGTGGCTGTGTTGATTTATATGGAGCTGGGACCCAACAGCCACAGGCAATCTGTTTTAGTTTCACCTCAAAGTAAATTACCCAAATACATTTTTTCAGTAATTTACCTTAATGTGTCTATGATTTGTTTGAATAATTTGAACTGCCTGACAGATCACACACACCAGTTAGAGAAAGATAGTAATCAAAGCCTCTTCGTGTTTCAATACCATGTTTACTGAAGGCCAACATTATTTGTGGTTCTACCAACCTCGATGGTAAATTGACAGCTCTAACGCCTACCAATGCCTTCTGCATTGTTTCTAAAAGTTCCTGTGGCAGTAATGGGCATTTTTACATCATACCTTCCTTAATGTTATGCCAGCTAACACTATAGATGTATTAAGTGCAGTGCTTAATTTGTAAAATAATAAGTGCCAGGGCCATTGTTGGAAGGCCACTGCAGTTTGCACTACACAATGCCCCTGCCATTATTGTCAACAACAGTGCCAACAGAATTACTAACCATCAGACGCCCACAAGTGTGGAAATTCAGACTATTGCAGGCCACCCAAAGCTACAACAATGGTTTAGGCAGTGGCGACTGGCCACCGAGTAGCACGAGTGGGGCGGGTGGATAGAAAAATACATTTAAAAAAATGACTTACCTTGCTGCCAGACCGCCACCTTGCATCGTCCTCTTCTGTTCCTGCTTGAAGCAGGAAGCACAAACAGACTCCCCTGGCCAATCACAAAGCTGCAATACAGCGGTGTGATTAGTCTGAGTGCCGTACTTTGGCGCTCAGACAAGCAGTGGAAGCCTGTGCATGTTCCCCACCAGGCTGTGTATTACAGCCTGGTGTGGAACATGCAAAGTGCACATGACTGTTTGGCCGACCCAAGACAGCCGGCCAAAAAGTCATGCACATTTAAGTGCCCACCACTCCTCCCCTTGCTGGCTGTGACACAGCCAAGCCCCGCCCCTTAAACCGAAAAAATAAAATGTTAATAACATAGTGGTATTATCATTTTATTTTTCCTTTATCCACTGGTCAACATGCAGTAGGGCGACGCTGCTCCGCCTTAGTGGAGGTGCCGCCGCTGGGTTTAGGCGGCATGTATTAGTCATTTTTAATGAGCATTGAATTATTAAACAACTGTTGTGCTCCTTTGATTATTAGACAGAGAGGCCACCTTGTGGCGGACTGTCCGAAGTACCGGTGTTGTCATTTAAGTGCCGAGCACTGGAAACCACCATCTCAAAGAGTCAAAGCTATTTATTGCATATTTTTACAATTCTCTGCATTTTTATGTATTTAACCCAATTGGGTGTGTTTTTCTGCTCGGGTATTATACTGTTGTAATGAAACATGCCCTTGGCACTGACACTCACCCCTAGTCACAGATCTGGGTTTAATCCATCATCATTCTTTAGTTCACTTCGCCACCCCAGTTCAGACTCAGCCATATGCAAATCAGTCTTGGCCCTGTTCCTCATGGGAACAGTCCAGCCCGAACTGCCAAGCCAGGTCTTCCCTGGACCAGAAACAAGCATCCTGGGACCAGTTTCGGGGTAACACCCCTCATCAGCCAGGCTAGCTTGAATCCAGTGGCAAAGTGAGCAAGGGACCCATGGCACCCCTTTCACAGTTGTTCCGAAACCTGAGGAATACACAAATTTGTGTCCATTTTCCATATTTATGCCACAGTATATCTTGTTTAGGTTTGGCATAAGCTAAGACCTTTATGATTTTACTAAAAGTTTACATTTAGTGTACTAACTGGGGCTTGCCTCTAGACTAGGGCGGTTCGAAACCGCATCTGAGATCACCCACCTCTCTGTACCTAATGCTTCCTAAACAAGGTCAATTCAGTTTGTGTGGTAACATGGCAGGGTGCTTCCCTGCTTGGCTGGATGAGAAACGAACATTTGCTTCGTCAGTGTCCCGTTGTGCCATTTAATTAGCTAGCGCGCCTGTAGCATGTCAGCTGCGGAAGCGCTATAAATTCCGAAGGCTCGTGCACATGAATATATATGGACGTGTTTCTGTCAGCCACTGTTTCCGGGATGGCCGTGAGTGTTCCTCATGCACAGGGTCATTAAAGAGATCGACTGCGTCCGTCTGTGAAATCTTGGCGCGGTGAACGGTAGACGCATTACACTGCCTAGCCAGGTGATATATCCTGAGAGCCATTTCTCACAGGCATCACAATACGCCGCCAGTGGCGTGCATGCACTGCATTGCGGATCAATAATAGGAAGTGCGTCATGGCATTAATTATCCCAGGTGAAAGCTTTATTTTTCAGAACAGTCCGAGACTGAACTGGGCCGTGGCAGCTGTTCACTACCGTCCGGGCTCAGCAAACCCTCCAAGGCAGCCGCCCAGGTGTCCCTGGCTTGAGCGCTCCGCGTGGTTCCGAGACAGCGCTCTGCCAGGCCAGTGGAGAGACAATGAGAGAGACACGTTCATCAGGGAAAAGAACATAGAAGCAAAAAAACGCCTTTTAAAGCCTGCTGAAAAAACACATACGCTTCATCAAATACGTATAGACGGTAGAAACCAATTCTAAACTTAACAAGCATTGGCATAGCCAATAGGTCTCGCTTTTGGGACCTTATAAGTATTTAGTTATGCAGCACAATATCCTTGGTGCAACAACATCAACTGTTGCATGGCTAAACACTTATAAGGTCCCAAAGGCGAGACCTATTGGCTATGCCAATGCCTGTTTTGTTTAGCAAATGCGTCTTGTTTGCCTTTAGGACAGGCAAAGTTTTTTCGCTAATCCACCTTGCACGTTAATTTGCTTTAACCAGGCCCCATCTTCCTCCTTTACTTGGAAGAGGCATTTTGGGTTTAAAAAGTAAAGTATGAGATTTCTTTGAATGTTATTTCACAGTCTCCTGTGTTCTCAAGCTCTATAGTCAGTGTTTTCATAAAAAATATGTAGGCATCTCAGTTCTTGTGCATCTGTGTGAATGTTTTGAATTTTGCATTTTTTGTGAGAATTATCGGTGGATGTGTTTTCGTGGAAGATTATTTATGCTTTAAGAATCTGATACTGAAACATTTCATTATTTTAAACATTGATTTGCATAATACAGGATCAATGGCACATGTCGCGACCACTGGGCCAGAATTAAAAGCAAAAGGGGCCTAAGGGGCAAGGACCTAGGACCCGGCACGGTTCCGCAACCTGCGCAGTAGTGGCTTTTTGTTGTGAGCAGCCAGCAGGGGCGGAGCGAGGTGGTGGCTGGCCTCAGGCTCAGCCTGGCTCTAGTCTAGGACTAGGCCAGGCTCTGATTGATGGAAAGGTGAAAAACTGAAGGCTGCATAGAAATGTAGGAATAGTGTGGGACATCCGTGCTTAATTTGTGGTGGTGGTGGAAGGTGGTGGGCACTAGCACTCATTCATGGCACACATCAGACTGACGTAGATCAACAGAGAGAAAGGAAGAAATGAGAGAACAAGGGAAGAAAAGTATAGCATTGAAACTGAGAAAACTGGCATGAAAAGGCCATGGAAGAGTGAGATGAGGAGACAGAAGGTGCAGGACGGTGGCAGAAAGAGGCATGAGGTGGGATCAAGAGCAGACAGCCTTGGTATTCGGAAACCTTGGCATTAGGCAGGGCTGGCAGCAGGCTTCCCAGGAAAAGCTTCTGCCCTGCAATTAAGAAGTTTTTCTTTCCCACAAACTAAGTACTGAGGGATTAGTGTTGAGGTGGTGGGTGGGCTGCGGAACAAAGGGACAAAGAGAAGAAATGGGCTTCGGGGAGAATGTCAGCTGGTCTCTGCTCAGTATAAACGTAAATTTCACCATTGCTTATTAAATTTGACATCTCTGATGTGGCTTATTGTGCCAATAAACTTCATTTGAATTGAATTAACTCGAGAAAAGAAGAGAAAAGGAATGGGGAGGGAGGCCGGGGGAGGAGAAGGGAAGGGGCGTGAGGGTGAGGAAATATACACAGACAGGGGAGGGAGGGGCGAGCGAGGAAGCACAGACAGGAGAATGAGAAACAGAAACAGGAAAGAGAATGATCAGGCGAAGTCTGGCAGGGAGGGGTGACCGGGCGCTCTTCCATGGAGAGGCTGCTGATATGGCGGGGTGCGGCCCAGCTGTTCGAGCATAAACCGCATCTGGAAGGCTTGTGTCTGAAAAGACACCCCCACAAGCACAAAGAAGGATGAGTCCCTCGGCACTCTCTCCCTCCGGCTCCAGTACAGATGCGGGCGCGCGAGTACATGTATGCATTGGGGGAAGCTTGACGGGAGTTCTGACAGCAGGCCCTGCGGAGACCGAGGTGGAAACAGCTGTCGGACTCCCGGTGCCCCTTCTGATCCGTCCTGTCCTAGTATCTCTGATCTCCATCAGTGTACCGTGAATCTAAACACAATCGTGCCTGGAATCCTCTCACTCTCACCCCTCTGACCCACGAACGTCCGATGACTTCTGATTCGTCCCCTTTCCTTCCTGCTCGCATCAACACGTTTTTATGTGTATTAGAGTACACGCACGTATTATTATGTACGTTGAAGACAAAGTTGTAACATTCATAGTTATCAACAGCTATTTATGTCTGCTGGGAGCAGATTATCGTCGAGCAAGGATGTCCCCAAGTGTTCTACTCAAACACTATAAGAGGTCTTGTACTCAACTAAACTAACGAGAGGCCGGGGGCGAGCGAGCGCGGCAGCCTGCTGAGCTGACCAGACGCTCGTGCGTCATGGCCTTTTTCCCCGCACGGCCAGCATGTGTTTCCAATTATCGCGCCCGCGTCTGGGCACGATAATTGGAAACACATGTTTGCCGCGCGCATAACCGCAGGGAAAAGGCCATGACGCACGAGCGTCTGGTCAGCTTTTCAAACTCCCTAACTATAAGTCTCGCAGAGCAGCGCTTGCGCGCTACTCGAGGCTCGACCTAAAAATGACATTCCGCAGTCGAAGGTTCTCAAGTTCAGGAGGAAAAGGAAATGCACCGTTTGATTCCCAAGGTCCATATCATTCCAGAGTGGAGAGCTTTGCTCGCAATTAACACAAGTACCTTTCCATTGAAGCCATAACGCCCAACTGCCCCAAATCTTTCTTTGAGTAGGGAAGAGGTGGAGCCAGTGAAGGAATAGCGTGAAAACCATCCAGATTACAGTCCCGGCAGCTATTATGAAGCTTCAACCAGGTTTAAGGCGAATCACCCCTGTAGAGTTGCGTGCCGACCAGGGGCCGTATTATGGATGTGCTCCAGGGGCGCAACAGGCTTTATCGCCCGCTTTGCGCACTCCCTGGCGCACTTTGGTATTACAGAAAGGGCCGCAGACGCTTGTGCGGCCCTTTCGTTAATACAGATAGCGCTGGTGCACATAGAGCATGCATCAGTGCTTTCCCAAGAGGGCGTTCCCTCATTTGCATTGGGACAGGCCCATGCAAATGAGGGAATCCCTTTGCCTCTGCACCCGCACCATATAATAGACGCAGGCGCAGAGTCAAAGAAGCTGTCCGGAGGCGCACTCTCAGTACGCCCTCTGATGGCAGCCCTCTGGAGGGGGAAAGAGGGTCCCATGGACCCTCCAGACATCCCCTTGCAGGCGGGTACAGTCACTCACTGCACCCACCTGCAAGGGGATCTCTCTCCCCTCTTAGTGTAGGCAGGTTGCCGCCTGCATAGTGAAACACGGAGCGGCTGCTTCAAAGTCGTTCCCTATTTAACTTGAATGCTCTGTCCCCAGGGCAGTTCGAGTTCACAGCTGCCCTGGGGGCAGCACATTCAATGTAATATGACACACTCTCCTTGTTTGCGCAGGGTGCACCTTTTGAAAGGTACGCCCGGCGCTAACAAGGAAAATGCACCACATTCCATAATATGGCCGCAGGGTCGGACTGGCAATAGGGCAATCAGGCAGTTCCTGATGGGCTGGTCTGACAGATCAGTGTGTGGGCCAGTATTTTGGCTATTTGCGAACCTGTTTTATGGTCTTATGGGTCGGTTTTTATTTTTTATTTCCCTGATAATAAAACAAAATTGCCTGCAAGCTCAAATGTTGCAGATTTTTATATCTTGCAAAACACTTACACAGCATATCTTTCCAAGTTCAAAACAGCCCCCATTTGCAGACATGGACCAGCTTTTTTAGGTATCTAAATCGCTAA
Source organism: Calotriton arnoldi (assembly GCA_963921515.1). Lineage (NCBI taxonomy): Eukaryota > Metazoa > Chordata > Amphibia > Caudata > Salamandridae > Calotriton > Calotriton arnoldi. The sequence goes on from CAWUFW010000091.1 coordinate 1,723,789, forward strand.
TAGGGACCAGTTTAATTTTAGTGGGCGGCCCTGTTTTCTGTCCCAGTCCGACCTTGATGCCGACTCCTGGACATAGACACTGACATAACGAAACTAGAGGGGGCCCCCCTGCAAGGTACATGAAGGGGCCTCCACTGGTCTCAATCAGGAGCTCTACAACCAGAGTATTGTGCTGAAAGGACCCCCTAGAGCTTGGTGCCCCCCGCACCATGGGGGCTGCGAGAGCCTTTGTTACACCCCTGGACATCTGCTCAGTCAGCGCCTTATGACATTAGGGACAGAAGTGGGCTGTTCCACTTAATGGGTTCTCTAATTCCCTTTGTTCAAGCAGTGTTGTGGCTGGGAACAGTTAGAGAGCAAACCAGCCTCCATATTTAGTAGCCGGTCAAGAGTAAGAAAGAAACCCTTTGGAGTGTAACTTCACAAGTTAGTATGTGATAAATTGAAATTTTAAAGTTTTTTTGACGTTTTAAGGTTCTGGATCTATGTAAGATATGTACATCTATACATGCCCTGCAAAAATACCATGTATATCTTTGTGTGTGTAAGCACACTAATGACCAGCGTTTTCTTTTTTCCCTTTTGGGCAATGCCAATGCGAACAAAAATTAGCAATGTGAGTGATAAGTTCTTAGCTTTGTTAATGATTATTTGCACTGGTATTGCCCATAAGTTATTTTAAAAAAATCCAAAACAGCAGCTGGTGCAAAACGATTCATGCACATTATGGGCAGCCATATGGGAATGCTTTTTCTTTGAAAAAAATCAAGAAGGCTACAAATGCATCACTACACATGTACACACATGGATCGCCATCTTAGAATGTTTTTTAAAAAAGCATTTCAAGATGACTGCCTTTGCATGTGTAAGCATGATTATACACCAACTGCCAATCACTCCGAGATGTTCAGGAGCATTTTAGAGCAGTAAATTCAATATATAGAATGAATGAGAGTGCCAAAAGTAAGGATCGAGCTCCTGGAAGCAATGTGCAGCTGCAGGACCCTCACAAAAAAGGTTTACAATTAAAAAAAAATAAAGTGGAATGGGGAGGGGTTGGCTAGAAATAGATGAGCAGGAACAGCATGCGCATTGTGGAAATATGAGGGGAATGAGTTAATAGGGAAAAGAGTGAAGAAACGCATGCACACCCATCGAGTGCTGGAAAACAAAGGAAAATGAGTTCCATGATGAAAGCAGTGGAAGGATACATCTGATGCAATCGGAAACATAGTAAAGAAGGAATGCTCCAGTATCAGCACAAACATAACAGTAGTAATGGAACACATCAAAAAAGGAGTATGGAACTGAGGTAGACAGGAAAACCTTCTAATCATGAGCAAGGGACTGACCCAAAATCTACTCTATTATTTATTGTATTGCAGAGAATAGCTCTTTGGTAACAGAGGGCTAAAGTTGCCCGTAGGTGAAACGTAAAAATCATTTATATTGCACAGTACAAATTGAATTTCGTATCGCAACCACTTTTATAAACTTTAGAACAATGAAATATTGAGTTAAAACCCGCAAGATTTCAAACCTGCCATACCTTGTGGGTTGCATTGTTTTTAAGTAGGCGCATTACTAACTGAGCTATTTTATAAGGTTTGTAAAGTGCAACCTGCTGTTAACACTAGTATGTTTTAAAAAAAGCTTTAGCCAAGTGTGTTGGCTTACATAAAATCCTTACCTATGATCTATACATACATTTTATGCTTTGCAGCAGGCACCCCCTGAGCGATTCTACAATGATTCATCCCTGTGACCATCGAGTGTACTCACATTTTTCCAGCAAAATCATTAGCCACCACTTTTTTTACCAGTAATATATCCTGAAACTTGTTGGCTATATTAAGATCTCTGCAGCCAGCACTGCAACACCCTAAACTAAAAAAATAAAATGTAGTCTGTTTGTGATCAACTAGGTAAGCTAGCCTTACTATCACATTTATCCTTGTTGCCCATAGTGCCATTATCGGCAACTTCTCCCACCCCCGGTCTGAGCATGCAAGAATGAATAAATACACAAGACAACTTTTGTTATGGGAAAATATTGCTGCAGGTTTATTCCATACAAGAGTATGCAATATGTGGGTTATCTTACGGGCGATCCAAGGGCGGGCAGCTGTGCCAACCTATGCTGCCCCCGCCCGCCTGGTGAGCCAGCACTGTGGGACACCCCGTCAGTGCTACCTTTGATGATCCTCTTCCGGATCACGTGACACGTTGGTCTCTTCTACTCACGCCCTTTTCAGGGCGGAGCGTAGCAGGGCAAACCCCCGGTTGGTCAGGCCCCCAACCGCCCGAAGGACTAACAGGGTGCCGTCGCGGTTTTCCAGGAACCTGCCCTGAGGCTCCTGGTCTTTGGCTCTGGCACCCCTACTGTGCCGCGCAGAGGTACCCTTACTGTACCGGTCTGCCGCAGAGGTACCCTTACTGTACCAGTCTGCTTCCAGATCGCCCTGTAACTCCGCCACAGCTCTGGAGGTGGCCCCCGTTGCCGCCAGAGCCCCCCACCAAAACAGCTCATTTCCGACCTGCAACCTGCTTTCTAGGGCCTCGTGCATGTCCAGTGGAAAGTATCCATGCCCACCTGTGGCAATTGCACCCAAGTTTGTCAACCTAACCTAGGCGTACGCCTGGATGGCCATGGTGACAATGGACCCCATCTTTAGCAAAGTAGCCTTAACATTAGCCTGGAACAGCTAGTCTCTGCTCTGCGAACTTACGCCATGAACTGTTCACTCTTGCAGGGATGTTCAACGGCCTCCTCTGACTTAGCTCTGTCCCACCTCTGTGGGGGTTCATCTCGGACCACCAGAGTTACATTGACCCATGTCGTTGCTGATCTCCATTGAGCCACACAAGTGGAGAAGTGTGGCTCAATGGTTAGAGCGGCAGACCCTGATGCAGAGATCTGGCCCGGGACCAGGGTTCAATTCCCGCCTCGGCGGGTCTTGGGCTCAATTTCCTCGGACCTGATAATTCTCGCCTCGGTGCCTATTCTAATCATGGGTCCCACTCTGCAACTCTGGGCAATAGCTTGCTTAATCTCCACAACGGCCCCAACAGCGCTGGGATGCCTGGCTTCACCCTGGGGGTGCCCAGGAGTGGACATTTCACAGGGAAAAGCCAGGAAGGGTTCCACAGCGGTATGCGTACAGCGCCTGGACACCCCTTTGGGGGTATGGGTGCGCTTTACAAGTACAAATTTCATTTCATTTCATTTCATCTCACCAAAACAGCTCATTTCTCCCAAAACCGCTCATTTCCAGGCCTCCTGCAAATCTAAGGGAAGGGATCCCTCCCTACTGGTGATAGATGAACCTCATCTATATCACAATAGCCCTTGACGTTAGCCTGGATCAGCTAGTATCTGATGAGACCAGAGGCCCTTCTGGCCTGTGAACCTGTGCCAAGAACTAATCCCCCTCCTGCTGGAAAGTTCCACTGCCTCACATGACCCAGCCCCGTGCCCACTCTGGGCGGGCTGAATTCAGACACCATGGCTCACATTGCCCCATCTATTTGCTGAACTCACCTAGCTGCCGTCCTTCTAGCACCGTGTGCCTGAACACCTGTGTCCCCATCTATGGGACGGCAGCCCACTGGTTAGGTAACCGCTCCCAACCCCGCCTGCCTACTTTGGCTAATCGGGCGAGGAGAATTGTGCTTAACGTTTGCACTGTCACTCTGCTTTCTAAATCATGACGCATGGGCATGGTCATAACTGGAAGTATGTGCCAATGATCGAGGGGGCCCTCCTGCCCTTGCCATGCATCCCTTATTCCTTATGGGAATTTCGCCTGCTCAGTTCCCTCTGTGGTGAAACCCCCCATAGGCATAACAGCTTAGTTAACATGTCTGCAATAATACAGTGCACACTGTCTGCAATGTGGTGCCTGACGTTACCTTTGGGGCTAATGTAGGCTCCCCCCTCCTGCAACCTTTAGTTTCAATCCTCCCGTAATTAAAGTGCTATAACACCATTTTCCACAAATTTGTGGGACAGCGTCACCCTTGCTAGATGACTGCTTCCACAACCAGCCTATCTGCTGGGGCTGTCAGGGCGGACAATATTGTGCTAACTGAAGCAACCCAAAAACCTGCCCATAGAGCAAGGTGCCCCGATTCTGATGCAGTTGCCCAGGTATTTGCACTGGACCCATTGGCTTGCTTAACTAAAGCTCGATCCCGTGACCCTTGGAGCTCAATCCAGCTATGGACCTCGTTAAATTGGTTATCCCTGGAATGATTGCCCTCCACAACTTCAAGTCCTCATTCAGCTTACTTTCCAGGCACCTTAAAATGCAGGGTTGGGCATACCAACCCCACATGACCAGGGGGTCATGTGTGTATCACCCCTGATAATGTTAGAATCTAAGGTTCCCAGGTTCAAGGATTGCCGCAGCCCCCTTATGAGGGTCTGCTGAGACCACACTGCCTCACAGCACGTTACCCCTGCTACCTCATGCAGCTCCATTAATGCCCGGTTGTGTCCCTGAAAAGACACCCGACAGGGTGAACTGTCTGATCTACCCGGAATAAGTGATAATAGGCAAGGGTGCCCTCATGTACTTGCCATGAATCCCTCCTGTCTTACAGAATTACACCTGTTCAGCTCCTGCTGAGGGGACTTCCCTTTTGCTTAACTGCTAACCCGTGTGCAGTCGCAACATTAAATGGGTAACATCCCGGTTTGTGCCCACCTTAATGTGCTATGCTGGGAGCAACTAGGCGCCCCCCATACCTTGTTTCCCCAATTGTTGGGACAGCAGCACCCTATGTTGGCTTCCAGCATCCCCAACCCGCCTGGCTGTTCCCGCTCTCCAGGCGGGGCATTAGAGGTTAACGGAGCAACATGGAGCCTACCCTTGGTTCTAGGATGCACTTACTGCACCCAGTTTGCACCAACCTTCTTGATTGCTAAACCCTAGTGAACCTCCTAATGGTGTCACATCTGGTTTGAAAGGGTAATGTATTGTGCCCACTATTAGCACCACCGCACCCTTTCGTGGAGTGACAACTGACAGTCCACCCCGCAGCTGACCCTGTGTCTTAATATGGCCCATTAATGCCCTTGCCTGTCCTTCGACGACACATCAACCCTGCGGAAACCAGGTGGGGATGCTAACCTGCCCCCAACTCAGCGGAAACCGCAGCAAGTGCAAGCTTGCGGCAAACATGACAAGCTGCCCACCAACAAACCATCCCCAGCACCTGGGGGGCATGCCGCCATTCCTTGGCTTGTACACTGACGAGCTTAAGGTTAATAATGGTATCGAAGGACCCATCTCTGAGCGCATGCTTGCAACACTATCCACTGCCTCACCCTAGTCACTAATAGGATACCGCCTCAGACTGTAAGCCGCTCAGTGCTACTGATGCCTTGGCCTTCCTGACCCACCGCCAGCTGACCCTGATAGAATCCGCTCGTGACTGGGACTCAACAGTGCGGTGAAAGCACGAGACATCCTAGCCTGACCTTAGCTCTTCACCAGGCTCCCACACAATTTTTAAATTAGCCTTCGTATCGTCCATACAAGAGAGACTTAGTACCCTCTGCTCCTATTATCCTGTGCTACCGAACCTCATCATCACATCACAGGGATTACATAACTCACTAGGTCAGCACGAGACATCCTAGCGTGACCATAGCTCTTCACCAGGCTCCCACACAAGAGCCCTCCACAAATCTTGTGGCCTAAAACATTCGCCCTGTGGGGCGGTTGCGAATGGACTGCAAACCACTCCTAGGCATTCTCTACCAATGTTGTAAATGGAGTTTCTGGTTGGCTAGGGTATGCACCTAAGCCTGGCCGAACCCACCTCTCTAGTCGTGAGAAGGGAGCACACACTTAGGCTGACACCTGCCCACCCCCTAGGTGGTAAGGCAGAAACTTTGGCTTACCCCAGCGACGGTGTAAATTTAATTGTGCCAACCGCACTCCCACAGCGGCACACTACAGCAGAGATTCCATACCAGGTTATTTTAATTACCATTCGTATCGTCCATCCAAGAGAGACTTAGTACCATCTGCCCCTATTACCCTGTGCCACCCAACCTCATGACATCACAGGGATACAGAACTCACTAGGTCAATCACCTGTGCCACCCTTCAACCCCATGGAGATTGTGCTGGGCTCTCGCTACTACCCTGCTGAGTGAGCCAACTGTATTCACCAGATTCATTACCAATTTCCGCTTCGGACTGTACTTGGTGACACGTTCACCCCCTGGTATCTTGGCGCTGCATAACCTGTTTATTGTTACTCAGCTCCATGGTACTCGTTTTTTCGACCTCAGAAGGATGAAATGCTTGTTGATTGCAACCTTGTGGCCACCCAGTGAAGTAATAGCTCAATGCGCCTCTGCGCTACAGCTCATGCTACACTAACCCTGCCGCATGTGCACCATCCCGCAAAAGGAATGGCTCCTGTAATCAACTTTGGTTGTCTCTTCACAGTTCTATCTAGCACATATTCAAGCTGAAGGTATCGAGGCGCCTCACATGAGCACCCGCCACGTTATACCCTGACGTACGCCATTACAGGCACAGATAGATCTACGTGGCAGTAGGCCCCGCTAATTATTACACAATCTACAAGACCGCAATGACAATTATCGGGGGGGTTCCCACAGGGGAACTAGCAACTGCAGTGCACTCCCTGCTCCGTACATACATAGAAGAGCAGACTAGACACCCGGGTATGAATTACTCTTGTGCAACTTACTGCTTTTAAATTAAGCCCCTGCTCGCAAACTGGGAGAGGGATAGTGCAGTGGGCACAGTTAATGCTTCCACCAGGGACAAACATCTTGCTAACCCGGTTTGAGGAGCAAGCACGCTGATGCCGATCATGGGCGCATGGGCGGGCCCATGAAATCCCACCCTTACTCGCCCCCCCACCAAATTCTGGTATTAGTGATCCTAGCACAATCCCGACCCATACTCAAACAACCCGAAAACCCGTATTTGACGGACAGGTGTGTTGTGGCACTGACTGGGGACCAATAATGGTACTTGGTTTCAATCAGGCGATACCTATCTTAACGCCTCCGCTCGTTACTGGAGTCAGAAAGCGCGGCGGCCCACCCAGCCAGCAGGGCCGGCAGCAGCGCCACCGGGGTACCCTCAGCAAAGGTCTCAACCCCGCAATCAGAATAGGCAGCACACAAGGACCAACCACCATTGACCAGCGCACTGAACCCGCCCCACATGTGGCAGTAATTGTTCAGCCCGCCCCCAAACGCACCAAGTGCGCATCGCAGGCAATTGCACAATCTATTCCACAGAGCGCACCCCCGCGGCCTCACACGCGCTAGACATGGTGGCGGCTGACAGGACTCAGCACACACTCAACACGAAAATGCAAGAGAAACGGCAATGCCCACCATTGCCAACCGATCGTCTCGCGCCGCCCACCCGCGGCTTAGGGATCCCCAGCAACAAGCTCTAACCCACTGGGACAATCACCCACTGTCGGATTGAAAACAACCCTCGGCATAGGGGTCAAAGACCGCAACCACTATGCCACTACAGGGACTCTCCCCCCGCTGCAACGCCGACCATCGCTGCGCCGCCCGCTCCTCCAACACAGCCCTAGGTGCCGTCAGAGAGCTCCGCCTGGACAGGCTCTCCAGTCTCGACGATCCCACCCTCCGGTACCCATCCAACCAGGATGCGGCCCGGTAACAGATCCCCATGTCTGCTGCGTGCATGGCGGTCGTCATCCCGTTGCCCCTCATTCAATCCCTTCGTTGCCGGACGGCCGGGCAACCCACACTCTTGCCGCACTGCTGTACAGGCACCCTAAAGCATCCCCCGTCTCGGACCAACCAGCACACACCACACTACGTGCCACCGCATATCAAAATCTACGCGGTGCACCGGGTGCAACCTGACCATGGCACCAGGCTCGGCTGGCCCTCGCAACAAATAGGTTATGGGGGGGTGGTGGGCCCGCACTCGGACCGCCGAGCGCTCCAATCGCTTCAACAAACATCTGCGCAGCATACAAAGCATACAACTTAAAGCACCTTGACCACAGTCCAGTGCGCTATTCCTCGCACCAAGCTCCACCGCAGATCAAAAGCTACCGCGATGCGTTGGGCTAATGCTTCCCCTGCTGCCGAACGGCACTCTTGCCCGCCAGGAGGCCAGAGAACCAACTCCGCTGCAACCCCTGTATACACACCTACTGGGACAGCCCCCAACACTGCCTCAGCCATTCAGGGGGTTGAATCGAGACACATGTATTGACGGTCGGGATTTCGCCTTCAGCCCATTCCTAGACGGCAAAACAGTGCCACTAAAGTAACTTTAAACATATCAACCGCTGGCCAAGGTCGGGATCGACTCTGCGTGCTTGGAGACGAGGCGGCCACGGCACTGCGCCACCAAGGCCATTTCAAACATTTAAACACCACAATCACCGGCCGTAGCAGACTCGAACCTGTGCAGGTAAGAGGTCAAGGAGACGCTGCCTCATAAACCGGAACACACCTCCTCAAACCAGTGCTCGGCTGATGTCAGGGGGGGGGCACTGAGGACAGAGCAGGGACAGAGCAGCTACAGAGTCGTGCCTTGCTGCCAAAACCTCTCCCCTGTGAGCTACAAGGCGTGGACACAGTGAGAAGGGTAGCTCGCACCCAAAATGGCCCGGACGGAGATCAGCTGCCTCCAGCCTCGCAGTGAAGCAGTTAGTTTTAGTGCCGAAAACTGCCTCCAGCAATGAAGACACCCCACCACAAGGCCCGCTCCCTCATATGGCCCTCCACCCAACGACTCGACGCACCGCCCGCAGCACTGAACCCGAATTTACTCGTAGACAACGCTCGGAAGCCACAGGCACCCGCCCACCCTGGGCATGGCAGTAGTTAGGGAGAGGGAATGCGCAGGCCGCCAACACCAGATCGCTCCCCCCCCCCGCACACAAAACCTCTGTCCTGAGCGGAGCCCAATTCCGAGGCGGCTCTAGGCTAGTGATGGTCGGCACGGCCCACCCTTTTGTACACGTCAGCTTTTCCCCCAAAATCCGCAGGCAACCCGCCAAACGAGACGAGGGCAACTCATACAACCCACAGCCAACCAGGCCGTGGTCCCAAAACCCGGACAACGCGTGTACGCGACACCAGTGGGGGCCCTCGCTACAGAGGGGGACGCTGCCTGCAGCCACAAGGATGGCGACGCGGTGCCGCGCAGACAGCCAGCAATGCGGACACCTCCAATACAATGCCTCCTAATTCGGCCGCATAGCCTCAGCGCCCCCTGTCAAGGCATGCCCCACTTTATACCTTCCTCACGGGGCAGCAGCTCAGCCTCGGCAGGCCGCCCAGGCCTCCCACAAACCTGTCGGACCCGGGCCCGACCAGGCCGCGGGCCCTAGTACATGCAGCTCTCTTGTACCCTCGCAGGCAGGGAAAACTAGCGTCAATCCGGCGGCCGCAATCCCCGGCCGGCCCCAACTCCCGCATACAATCGGACCCGGGAACCCAGGCATCCTCAACCCCCAGACTGACAACAAGGAGGCTGGCCGGCCCAGACAAAGGTCCCTCCTGGCCCGCACTCACCGCCTAATTCGACGACGCGCCGAGGACAAACGCAACCGCGACGGCGTGGCTGGCGCACAGAGCAATGTCGTCTCTAACCCCGACTGGTGGCTACACTCGCCTCGGTGCGATACGTCGGCACATAGGGCCCCCCTCGCGACCTTATTTGAGATAGAGGAGGGGGTGGGCGGTGCAGCGGTGAGCTGATTATGCATGACACCTTGGTCAATGCTAATACATGGTCTTCCATGGACGGCTCGACATAATTTTAGTTCCCAGTTCTCGGACTTCAAGCGGAGGAAGCGGAAGGCGCGGGGTCTCGCTCACATCCCTCAAGGCAGTCTTTCACCTGCCTCCCATACCTAGGCAGAGGAGCGCTCCCACACCCGGCGCCATGCCCCATTACCCCGACGCTTGCCTGCACCCGCAGAACAGGGGCTCAAACCTGCACCCTCGGTGACAGAATAAATGTGCGCACACCATACGGACACTGAATTTACGGCTGCCCGCTACCTCCTGTAAATCTATACCTCTCCGCACCGCAAAACCCGGGAGCCTAACCAACTACCAGGGGAGCTCCTAAATCCGCCCCCCCCTCCTCCTCTTAGGCATCACAAGTCCAGCAAATGCCGGGCAGCGCCTACCCGAAGAGGCTTGGGGGGGACAGACGACTCACCCTCAATTGTAGATCCCTCAGACGGCGTGAATCTCAGCACGAAGAAAGACGGCGGGAGACGACCGACCAGACGGCGTGGCTGGCGCATAGAGACCGCCAGGAGGGGCGGGGGAGGCTTATATGCCCTCCCCCCACCTGGCGCACCGGAAGGACGCCACAGTGGCGACCTGACTAGAGGGCTCCTACAGAGCCCCCCCAAAGACTAGAGCGGGTGGGCGGTGCCCAAAATGGCACTAAAGGGCCGCCCTGCTGAGTTGGCCCCCTGCGGGGGCCGCGGACAGCCACATTTCTTTGGGGATACTGTCTGTATGAAAATATTGCATTGATTGGCTCTCATTCCCTCCGCTCCTCAAAGGGCCTCTCCTTACTCCACCTCTCATGATTCCACCACCATCCCCAGTTCAAGAGTACCTGGAGCCATTGGTTCTACAACCAGTACTGGCTGCTTTTCTAAATTTCCAAAATGACTTGAGTAGAGTTTTCATCTATATTCACACATATTGCTAATGTTACCGTTCATCAGTAGCTGAAGACATTCTGCCACTAACGCTTTTTGATTGGAAAGTTTTGAGCAGAGTCTTCAAATGGTAACAAAGTTATAAGCAAAATAAAAATTGCTGATAAATGGAAAGTGTAAATATATCTATATATCTTCACTGAAAAAATCAAAGGTTAAAGTAACATTATAGTTAGGTGAAAATTATAGTGGCAACATCATTTTAAACCAAAAAAAAAATACAGAAATTCAGCAGCAATAGTTATCTTTGGTAACTTTAACTCGTGCCTTAAAGTAACTATAACTTGCGCCCCCGTCATGCGCAGTCTTGTCATCAATGGTATTATTTCAGATTTTGCAGTCATGTTATCAATGATGTCATGAACATGTCATGAGTAATGTAATATGTGGGTAAATTAGCAGTGAATGATGAGGGTGCAAGTTATAGTTTCTTCTAGGGCACAAGTTATAGTTACAGTGTTTTTTTAGTTTAAAACATTACGATGTCACTGAAATTTTCACCTAACTAACATTACTTTAACATTTGTTTTTTTCAGTGTATTTCTAAGGCTTTTTTGTTAATGTAAAGTAAGATATAATTATAATTCCTATACTATGTTACTTTAAGTCACTTTAAGTTTTGTTTATTTCAGTGAATTTCTAGGTTTAAAGTAAAGTATTATTTTATTACCAAATGTAACATCAACCCCACACCCCATACTGCCTTTGACAGTGCACAGGCAAGGCCCTGTGTCTAACCCTTTGTGAGCAGCCAAACCCACACCGTGAATGGCCTTCTGGCATGCGCAGCATGCAGTTGGTCTCACAGGTCCTGGCTGCACTAAGGCAGGCTTCAAAGAGTGACGACACCAAAGTATAAAAAGTGGGCCTATTGGCTTTATGAAGGGTTGAGTATATCCATATATATAAAGCAGATCTAATATCTTTCTCTAAAATTCACCAATATTTTTAATCAAATGTATATTTCAGTAATTTCACAAAATACAATGTTGAATATTAGTGACTATTATAAAAATGTTTAATAAAAAAATAAAATCAACATGTCTGTGAGTCTTTGTTTTAACATACCTTTTATTTTTGCATTTTTTGGGTTGAAAAATGTTAAAAGAAAGAGTTAGAGATATGTTTAAAAAAAAAAAAAAACCAGCATCTTTGAGTCTTTATTTTAACATTTTACAGCTCACAAAACACAATCATAAAAACACCCACAAGTGGTCCTTGCACTCTCGCTGAAGAACATAGCGCTCTAGATAGGAGTGTTTCTGAAAAATATGGTAAGTTCTCCTGGGGACTTGGAATCAATGACCCAGGAGACTTACTGTTTTTTTATGTTGCTTGGTGCTGCTGCATGTCCTGCAACCCCCGCAACACCAGAAAACTGTTTGGTGGTATCCCTGCTCCATTTAGGAGCATTGCAAAGCTAATAATAAAATGAAAAGTGCCTTCGTAAGGCATTGTAGGGCGATCCTTCAAGGAACCGTGAATAATAAATGAGTGGCTCCTGCCGCTCATTTATAATCCAATTTTTTTTATTTTGGGTGTTGCACCCAAGACACCCTTTTTATATAATTATTGGAGATGGGGCATGAGGCCCGCCTCTCCCAGCCTCGAAAGGCCCCGTGGACCTCATCCCCTGTGGCCTATTTTTAGTAAGGGGAGGTATGCACATGGTCCCCATCCTGAAGCCACTATGGGCTCTGGGGACCCCAGGGCTTTTTTTATTAAGGGGAGGGGGCATGTGTTCCCTCTGTCCGAGCCACACAGGGTCATTTTATTTAAAGGGAGAGGAGCTCGCGGACCCACACCCGAGCCTTTACTGCCTCTGGGACCACATCCCCTGGGCCTTAAGTGGGTATCCAGGTGCCAACCTGGGGCACCCAGTAGACACTAGGTGGGGACTGCTGGTGGAGCCCCAGGGCCCCCACTACTCCGCCGGCTCCCTGAATGCACCCATCCTGGATGCATCGGGAACCGGCATTGCTCCTGCCAGGCACGTGCAGCTGTTATTGCATGTCCCTGCTGGGCGTGAGCAATCCAAGTTTCCCTGCCAGCAAAAGTGCTTGGGAAGGGCAGGCTGCGCATCCTCCTCCCCTTTGATTTTTATGCTTGGCCCCAGGAAATGGGGTCCCCGGTGCCGTAATCGGGCCACCCGGGGGTCATATTTATCTATAAAAAATAATGCCAGAAAAATTATTTTTTTTGATGCGATCCCGCAGGAGTCCTTGTGGGGAGACGGCAAAAAATAATAATTCTGGTCCCCTCAAAGGCTTGGGGGAGCAGGTTACCCCTACCCTGCCCCCTTATCTTTTTTTAAAACTATTTTTAGAACGGGGGCATATGTCCCTGGTGTTCTGTAATGGCTGCCCAACATTTTCTTTCTTGTTGCTTCCAGCCAGAGTGCTCGCTCCTGCGGGAGTCTCACTCTGGCGGGAGCTATGTGGCCCAAGGTGAAAAAAGTCCCATTGGCCAATCGTAACGCTCTATTTTTTTAAAGATGAGAGTCCCTTGAACCCAACCATCCAGATATACAAATATTTTTATACCTCCACTTCTCAAAAACTACTGAATGGATTTACACCAAATCACAAAAAGCACACTTTCTGGCCCAAGATCTAGCTTCCTGACAAATTTGGTGTAATTCCATTTAGCAGTTTTTGCAGTAGCGCTGTTAAAAAAAGTCTATAGAGAATGGATCGGGATTTTGCATTTTGGGACCCACTTCTTCGCAGACCCCGGACCTTTCTATGAATAAACTAAGTAAAAAAGAACACCTCATTCATCAAATGGCACTAAAGTTATTAGCAAACCAAAAATGCATTTCCTATGGAAACGCAGACCTAACTATAACTACTAACTGTTAAATGCCACTGGGTTAAATATATTTTTCAGTATATCTCAAGCCTTCCTTTTCTGCATACTCAGTTCGCATCCACACAGAGCACTGGTGGCTATGGGTGCAGCTCCCATATACCCATAACTTTACAGACCTTTTCTTACATTTAGAGGTAGAACGCCGAAAAGCATAACTTATTGAAAGAAATACTGATACGGTTTACAGTACTGGATTGTCAGTTCATTTCTGATTTGTAAGGAATGGTATATATGTTACACAGTTGTGGTCGCCACAATGAATTTTTAGTTAGGTCGGAGTTTCCATAGGAAGAGTGTTTTTTGTTTTGCTAATAATCTTCAAGAAACGTAAAAAAAAAAGGTCACATATATTTATATAGGTAGTTATAGTTGTTTTTCCATAAACTCAGTGTTTTTTGGTTTGCTAATAACTTTGGCTCCGTTTGACGAAACTTTCCCAAAACAAAGTCCATCCACCTCAGCTTCTTCCTGGAAAGTTTTGGGGGTGATCGTTTAAGCGGAGGACCAAGAAAAAAAAGGGGGGTCCCAAAACGTAAAATCTGAATGCATTTTCCATAGACTTCTTTAGACATGGTTACAGCAAAAATTGATTAACTGAATTACACCAAATACGGCAGGACTCTAGATCTTGGTCCACAGATTGTGCTTTTTAGATCGAGCCTAGCGCAGCGCGCATGTGCTGCTCTACGGGGAGGCTTCTTGTAAGCACTCCAAACTTCCCACAGACTTCTCCGTGGGATTTGGTTAACTCCCACAGATTTCATTGGCCGTAGCATGTGTCTTTCAAAAAAGAAAGCACGCAAATGGCCGAAGGCGTGTGTTTGTCCCACCTTTTGTTGAAATGTTCCCTCCCATGGCCTATGGGTCTCAGGAGCGAGCAGCTGCGTGCATTGTCGCAGCTGCATTCCTTACATTCTTTGCATCGCGCACCACTCGCGGTCTTCTAATGCCGGGCGGCACAAAATGCATTTCTCCTGGCTGCTGTTGCAAGTATCTGCTGTTGCAGGCAGAAATCGCTTTTTAAATATTTGTTTAGCAGTACCGCATACCGCATATGCTTGCTGTTGCAGGCAGAAATCGCTTTTTAAATATTTGTTTACCAGCACCGCATACCACATATGCTTGCCATTCTCCCCTACCCTCATTCCTTGTTTGCTCTGTGCACCCCTCTTCAGCCCCCCTCAAGTGAAGCATCCACTGGGCCCCGGCTCCTGCCGCCTGCTCTCTGTGCTCCAGGAGGGGGCGCCGCGCCGATCAGTCTTTAATTATTCGCACAGATGCCCCCGCTAAACAGCACCGGGCACTCCCCCTGACATTCAGACCTCTTTTGGGAGCTGTCTGTTTCTTGTTGCCACAACATGTATAGCGCTCTTTACCACGAGTATGATGACATCGTAGCGCTTTCTTCATCTGAGCGTTCTGTTGGTACGCTTCTGGGGTGTCTGCAGACAGCTGTGTATGGTTGGTGGGTTGGTTAGTAGAGATTTCTTAAGTGTCTGGAGACTTCTGGGGATTGCTGGGGGGTGTAGAGGGAGGAAAGACGTGTGGCGCAGAGTGCAGGCGCGCCTCCCTATGCCCCTTCATCCTCACCTCGGCCTTCATTTGCATTTCCAGGTTGGTGTGAATTAAGTCGCCCCTCCCCCTCTGAGACAATCTGTGGCAGCCGCCGCCCCGCCTCCCTCTGACGTCATCCTTTGCAGCACCTTCCGAATCCCCTTTCTCAAGCACGTGCATTCCCAAGGTGCAGACACGCCCTCCTCCCCTGGCCCATTGACTGCAGCAGTGCACTACAAGGGTTCGACAAGCACTGCCTTCGACATCGACTCAGGCAGGCCCTGCAGTGATGGGAGTGACCTCCCAGTCTAGGCTCACCATGTAATGGTGGTAATGGTGGCAGTGCACCGATTGAGTATGGCTGACCATGCAGTGTTGGGGCACACACTCATTGACTAAGAGTCACTGTAGTATTAGAAGCACACTCATTGGCTAACATTAACCGTTCAGTACTGCAGTGTCCACTGCACCAGCCGAATTCCTGGCAGTTCCCACCAGTTAGTTGTTCACCCCCTTCTGCCAATAAAATAATTGTCAATGAGTTATTAGAAACACTTAATATCGAGCGCACAAAGCAAGCTGTACTCCTGGCGTGCATTGGATTAATGTTGGGTTGTACTGAAGCAAATCACCAACAAGGTGGCTCTGGGCTATAGGAACAGAGATACCCCGCCATGACGCAGCATTGCTTGGTCAGTGTTATCAACCGCCTGTGCTCGAGGTTGGGCCTGTTTGGGTTGGATCACCCTTCTAGGGAGTCCTATCCTCCCTGCTGCTGGCTGGAAGATGCTTCTGTTGCCTGCACCCATTTAAATAGTTGGTTGTGTTCCATTGACCCCCACTTCATTTCCCCCCTCCTCGTTTGCCCATCCTTTCCGCCTCCTCCGCTCTCCCCTTCCCTGCTTTATCACCCCGATTGTTTGCCCCCACCCTCTCCTCCGCTGCTCTCTGGCTCCTGTTTGAGAAGTTATTCCTCCTGCCCTCCTCCACCGTACGTGCCAATCCCTGCAAATAAACGTGTGCCTCTCTCTTCACTTCTTGTAACGTGCTGCATGTCTAAATATTTACAAGGTCCCAAAGGCGAGACCTATTGGCTATGCCAATGCTTGTTGTAATTTGGTGTCAACCTGTTCAGTAGTTTTTGAGATATAAATAGGTTAAAAATAATGGTACATTTTGGCACTAGGGCGCTAGAGGCCTGCGAGCCTCCAACGAGAGCGTGAAATCAAAACTAGAGCCCTGTGATTGTTTTTCCTGTGAGCCTTCACAATCTCGCTGGAATGATAGGCTCCTGTGAGTCTAGCACGAGCGAGCGCTCTGATTGGCTGGCTGTTGGAGTGTTAGAAATGAAATGGTCGTCATTACTGTTTACTGTGCATATTGGAGATGTTGTGGAAATGAAATAGAAAAGCTATATAAGGGGCCAGCAAAAAGGCATGCTGTCCCCCTAAGTTTAGAGAGGAGATGTCTAAGGTATAACTACTGTGAATAAAATAAATGTATATTGTTTTAACTAATTTTTATGATCTTGCGGGACTCTTGTGGGATTGCGAATAGTAAAAAGGGGTAGATGAGTTCTGAGTACACTCCATTAGTAGGAATGCATATTGTGATGATTGTTTTTTGAGAGGAATTGTGTAACAGGTAAGTACTGTGATGAGTAAATGGTTAATACTTTTTTTTTTTTAAAAGTTACTATTTCACGAGACTCTTGCGGGATCATGAAAAGTAGTAAAGAGTAGGTCATCTTTAAATACACTCTGGTATGCACACTTGTTACTGTAGAAAGGCGTCTTACTGTTTATCAGATTCTACTATTTATTCTTATCGGCTTTGTAAGAGTTGTTAGTAGAGCATAGTCTCTTCCCACACCCTACTATGCATACCCATTATCAAAGAGAGGGGAGTAAGCAGGAGAGTCCCTGGACAGAGCATACTGTGCACACCTGTCATCCAAGAGAGAGGTCTCGGTGGAGCGGGCAGTCTCTCTCCACACAGCCTACTATGCACATCCATCAGCTGAGACAGAGGTCTGAATGGACAGTCCATGTACACTCCCTGCTAAGCACACCCGTCACCTGAGAGAGAGGTCTGGAAGAAGAGGTCTATCACTCTCCACACCTTACTACTTACAACCATCATCTGAGACAGAGGTCTGGAAGGGGAGGCTAGTCCATGTAGACACCCAACTACTCACACCCGTCATCTTAGAGAGAGGTCTGACAGAAGAGGCAGTCCCTCCCCACACCTTACTACACACACCCGTCACCTGAGAGAGAGGTCTGAAAGGAGAGGCCAGTCCCTCCACACACCTTACAATGCACATCCATCATCTGAGAGAGAGGTCTGAAAGGTAGGCCAGTCCCTCTTCACTCCCTATTACGCACACCTATCGTTAGAGAGAGAGAGGTCTCAGCAGAGAGGTTAGTCCCTAAACACACTCTAGTAGGCACACCTGTCATCTGAGAGAGAGGTCTAAAAGGAGAGGGCAGTCCCTTCCCACACTCTGCTACACACACCCTTCACCTGAGAGAGGCCTGAAAGGAGAGGCCCGTCCCACTCCACACCTTACTACACACACCCATCATTACAGGGGAGGTCTCAACAGAGAGCCCAGTTCCTCTACACACCCTACTATGCACACCTGTCATTGCGAGAGTAATGACACCTCAAAAAAAGATTGCTGGTGACATGACTTATTATCAGAGTTACAATAACTGAGCAAATAAACAATTTCTATTGAAAATGCATCTCGCACACATTTTACAAAAATTGTGAACTATATCTTATTTTGTTAAAATAAACAAACCTTTCTTTTACTAAACTAATGTCTGAACACAACATATATTATAAAGTAATTCTTCCATACATACACTCACAAAAACTATTAATTTACTATAAAAACAAATACCTAGAAATTCACTGGAAAAAACAAAGGTTAAAGTAATGTTATAGTTGGGTGTAATAAAAATAGGTGCAATAAAAATCTGTTTAAAAAACAAACCTTAGAAATTCACTGACAAAAAACAAAGGTTAAAGTAATGTTATAGTTAGGTGAATTTCTCAGTGACAACATAAACGTTTTGAACTAAAATAAAACAAAGAAATTTACAAGGTCTAGTTAGCGCTAACTATACCTTGCGTTCCCTCAATATGCTGCTTATGACCTCACATATGACATCACTCATGACATGTTCTATGACATCATTTATGACCTCACTGATGACATCTCAAATGGCATCGATGACAACATCACTGATGACATCATCCAAGCTTCATTTACCCACATTTTGCTGAATAAATTATTATGGTATTAGAGGCCTGACATTACGCACAAAATAGCTCAGTAGAATATTAGCCGTCATTACTGCCATCACAGACACAACTCCCTTAGGTGTAGAAAGCATGCATTATGTGCAATATTGAGTGAATACCATATACTTTACAGTTAGCATAGTTCAGTTACCCAATGAACCACGGATATATGGGAAGCACTCGCTGTTTAATTTATGTGCAACGGTTCAGAGAAAGCCAAAATAGTGAATGCCAATTCCAATATAAATGCCCTATTATGGGCAGCATTTATCTGTATCAAACCACTGTCACACACCAAACCTACATAAAGAAATAAAGTTGATATCTGTAGAGAACTGAGGACTGTAAACAGTTTTTACTCCATGGAGAGAGTTCATTCTTAGCACACTGTTTGCAAACCGTGACACTCTCATGAGAAATACACCATAGAGGGTTGAAAATAATCCTCTCAGAACAGTGTACATTCTATGCATCAGTTGTCAATAAAGACACTATTTCCTAAAAATAACCAAGATCTGAATGTACTAAAGATCGTACTACCTACACACTTCATACTGTTGAGAAAACTTTACTGTCTCCTGAAGCAAAGCAAGCACACATGCTTAAGTTAGTACCTGGAGCACACACTCTTCTGTGTTAAGTATAAATCATCATGCTAACATGATTCTCTAATAACTCAATGCTGCTTAGAAAAGTTAGTATCTACTATGAAGAATCTTTCTCCTGTTCGAAATTTCTACAGAGCCAAAATGTTGTGAGGAACACAGCTATGGTGCATTAGGAGCCCATATGTTTTGTGAACACCAACACCCATTAGCTAGACCCCGGCTAAACAAAATTGAGGTAGAAAACTATTAAGATAGTTACCTGCCACTGTGTAAACAGTCAAATAAATTAGCACCCTCATTGGATGATGTCATCAGGGATGTCTTTTGAAATGTCATGAGTGATGTCATAAATGATCTCATAGAACATGTCATGAGTGATGTCACATGTGAGGTCATAAACAGTGCATGGCGAGGGCGCAAGTTATAGTTAGCGCTGCTAACTATAACTGCTGAATTTCGGTGGTTTTTTTGTTCAAAACTTTAAGGCTGTCACTGAGAAATCCATCTAACTATAACTTCACTTTAACCTTTGTTTTTCAGTGAATTTCTAAGGTTTTTTCATGAGCCCCCCTCTCCTTTTTATTATATTTGGCCACAGGGGATGGAGTCCCCGGTGTCTATTAGGGTTCGAGGAGGGGAGCTGCATACCCCCGCCCCATTAGATTTTGGCTCCAGGGGTGGGATCCCCGGGCCTATTAAGGCTCGGGAGGGGGGCTGCATGCCCCAATTAAACCCTGTTTAATTGTATTTGGACCTGGGGGATAGGGTCCCCAGGCCCTTTTAAGGCTCAAGGAGAAAGGCCATACAGCCCTCCCACCCCTTTTAAATGGAACTGGTCCTTGGAATGGGGTCCCTGGGCCAATTAAGTGTCAAGGAGGGGGGGCACACCCCCTCCCCTTAATAAATATGTTTTGCCCCAAGGAATGGGGTCCTGGGGACCGAAGACTAACCCTATGCTGTGCATGCCAAAGGCTGTGAGCGGTGTGGGGCTAGCAGCCTGCTGGGGGGTTGGCCACAGTACCTAGGGGCAGGCCAAGCCCTGTGGCCAACACCCTGCGGCCAACACCCTGCTGCACATGGCCAAAGGCTGTGTGCAGCATGGGGTTGGCTGCCTGTGGGGAGTTGGCTGAAGGGTGAGCTGTGGGCCTGTGAAAGTGCTGCCATCAATAGAAAAATAGATTTATGAAGCACTACTAAGAGAGGGTTTTTGGCTCCGCCTTCATGTTGATCTTGCTCCCTACAGCATTTGATTGGGCAAAGGTTGTGTACTTATGGTGAAAGAGTGCTTAGATGGCACAGATTATGCTCAAAAGTGGGGGTCTTAACTGGTTTGATGAGTAGCCAATGATTAAGGTGGTAGGCCTGATTGGTTTATAAGAAGTTATGTCAGATGGCATAGGTCTGATCTGTTTATTATGAAACTTTATGACAAAGGTAATAGACCTCAATGATTCATTGTGAAAAGTATATATTAAAGCCAATAGCCCTTTATGGCTGAATTGTTAATGCACTGTTATAGTCTCTAAGCAAGCATCTTCTAACATGAATTCCGTAGATTACCATTTTTGCCACCCCTCTGAAAAACCCTTTTTTATTATTTACTTTGTTTTTAGGCGTGGATTACCATCTTGCATGCAAAAACCATCCCCCTGGCTCTGCACTGATCCAGCATAGCCCATCATGACATGGCCTCTTGTGTGCTTCGTCTATTTTCAGGTTGATGTAATTAGCACTTCAACTTTCTGCTTACTGCAGCACCTTTGAATCACCCAGTATAGTGTTATCTTTTCCTGCTCTGCTATTTTACACTTTGACACTGTTTTTGTCACCGTGGCATACAATATAATGGAGGTGTGTGTCGTTGTAAACCATCTCTCTGCATGATTTACTCATAAATAATCCTTCAGTGCCTTTAATGTTCCTCTACCTCCAGTTACTATCGGGCCCTACAAGTGAGCGCCGCTCTTTTAATATTGCAAGGTCGAACTTGTTTTGAGGCAGCCTATAATCGTGCATGGATTAAGCAATCAAGAATGGAGACAGCAAAGAAGTTTGAGAACACTTAGGCCTCCATTGGAGTACCTGGTGGGAGCAGCCGCCCCCCCAGGTCTCTGCTAAACTGAGGGAGATTGAATGGTCTCATTTAGACATGAGGTGCAGAGGCTTTGTGCAAGCACTTCCAGGTAGATCTGGCTGCAATGCCAGGGCATTACTGGTTCTGCAAAGATTGGTGGGCTGGCACTCGAGAAATGCAGAGGAAATGCCTCACCCACTTCCTACATGGACAAAGTGGACTTCCAGAACTATTTTCCAGCCTGGCCACTTTTACGCAGCTAAGGACGTGGGGTACGGTTCCCCAACAATTCTCACTCTAAGGACATAGGCCCTCACTAGCATTGTTCTGGTGGAAATGGGATGCAGCACACTGCCAGGCTCCTTTTCTCACATCTCAATCTAGTGGTGGGTCCCACCACCTCTTTTGGAGATGACTGGAATAGTGGCAGGCCATCAGTGACCTTGATAAAGGAGGCCTTGCCCAATGCACCCCACATGGGACAGTTGGAAGCCAGCTTAACCTTCTGCCAACGTCCAAATAGAGGCCCTACAGCCATGTATTATTCTTACTGAGCCTCTTCCTTTTCTCCCCTTCCTCCCTCACTTGACCGGTTCTGATTTAGAGACAGGCAATCTTCGTATAATTATTATAGTATTAGTTAGAAAGGCTGCTTTTGATGCATATGGCTTGCTGCTAGTGGAAGCTTTGTGCCGCTTTTGTTGCAGGGGAGCGATATTGCAACTATGCTGCAAAACCGGCCCTTGGTAACAAAAACGACCCTGCACAGGGATCTAAAAACGGCCCCCACCCTGGCGGCCCACCGGAGAAACGTCCGGTGCCTGCTACGGCTAATCCGGTCCTGGGTCAGAGTTACCTGTAAAAGAATACTGGGGATTCCTTTCCTTGCATCACAACTTCACTTGCTGATCGTGTCTGGCCCTGGAGGATTCCAGTTTTCCCTTGTTTGTGTCACTTACATTTTTACAGTTCCATGGTGGGTCTCCTGTTCCTACTTATCTCTCTGTAATTTAGAGTTTTTAGGTCGAGCCTAGAGTAGCGCGCATGCGCTGCTCTGCGAGACTTTATGTAGGTGGTTTTCAAAGCTGACCACACGCTCGTGCACAAGGGCCTTTTCCGTGCGGTTACCCGCGGGCGCGATGCACGAGCGTGTGGTCAGCTGTCCAGCGCGTCACTCGCGATGCACGAGCGTGTGGTCAGCTGTCCAGCGCGTCACTTGTTTTTGTCTAGCTTTTGCCGGTTCACGCCTCAGCTGCATTCCAGGCAGCGCGCGCACGCACGCACCACTCCTGGGCTTGTTTCGTTCCTCTCTGAAATTTACTCGCTACAGTGGTCTGTTGGAAGTGCGTATGCGCCGCACTGCCTTTGCCATTGGTGAAGCGTCCTTTCCCGACGTGCCTTCTGATTTTGCTCGAGTGGTTTGTACACAAAATGGCTGGAGCCCCTAATCCGATCAAGCCCTTTTTCGACTGCCCGTCCTGGTGAGTCACAGCGCCCATGGGGAACCGCGTGAAGAGACCGCAAGGTTCCCAGTAACCTGTTACAATAGTATTAAGTTTGCCCTGTAAGCCAGACTTTGACAGTGTTGCCAGGTCCCCATCTTTGGCTAAGCGCATCCTCTGCACATAAGCGCTAGCCCTGCCGTAAAGGGCTGTAGTCAGCCTACGCTCTTTATCATCGCCTCCAAAAGTAACCTGCTTCTCGCCAGTGCATCTCCGTCATTAAATTGCTGTTCCAGGCCTGTGCAGTGCAGGTCAGTGTCCTCAAAGGTTTACCTCCGTTCGCCCCGTGCATTCCCCAGCTCAAACCTACCCGGTTCATCACCCTGCAAACGCCTGGTGCCACTCCTTGCACCCCTCCCAAAAAGGGCTACTTTTCGGTGCAGCTTGTTGCCTACCCCCAAATGAGCTCATCGTACCCGGTGCTATATCGTGCAAAAAATGTTGCCCCGTGCTAACCTGTGCCCCTGAGAAGGTTGTCTTAATCTTATCAAAATCGCGACACCATCCCCTGATTTATTTATTTATGCATTTTTATATAGCGCGGATATTACCCAGAGGTGTCAGAGCGCTTTCGTTACATGAGAAATTGAGAATAACAGGGTAGTAATTGACGGTATCTATAGCTACTATGGTTACTCATGGTGAGAGTTAAGTATTTACAAATTACCTATTCTTACAAATTGCATATTTAGAAATTTTAATGCGATTAAGGTTACACAAAACCATATTTACAGAGTTAATGCGGAAAGGTCGTTATAACTTGTTTCTCTTTCTCAGTGACTGGGGAAGAGATTTCTGGCTGAATCTGCTGGGTGTACGCATGCAGCCGCACTGCCCCTCAGTGCCCGGCCCTCTGAAAGCCAGAGCCTAGTCTTGACCCTTGTACTTCCCCCTGAAGGACCTTCTACGCCAGTTAATACGGAGTGAGAAAGTGGACAACTACCTCTATCCTGTCTCTCTGTCCACGAAACCTGTAATGTATCAAACCTCTGCATTCAGCTGCTAATGGCAGGTCTCACAGGCAGATATTACCGATGGAGCCCCTTGCACCATCCCCCAGTTTAAAGATGAAATAGATGTGGATGGTATATTTAAAGGTGCTGTTTAAATATGTCTCTCAAAAAGATAAAATAATAATTGCAGATGAAATCGTGTTTTTAAAACATGAGCTGTTTTTATTGATTATATGGATTATTTATATAGATGAACTAATGTAGCAGAATTTGTGTCTCTTAACATTCCCCGAATCAGTTTCTGGTGATCCCTAAACAATATACCCATTTTTCCAAGGCCATACTCCTTAAAGTACCTGTCCAGTGTTAAACAATTACGTTTATAGTAACCGTTTTGGTGTGTGCAAGAAACAAACTCATATGTTCGCCCTCACACAAAAATAGCTGCAGCTTTTTTACAAGGCCTGTATAAACTGCATGAAAATAGCTCAGTGTTCATTCGATTTGCCTAAGCGATGATTTCGGTTCATAACAAAACGTAAAGCACATGGTTACTTGCAGATGAGCCTGACTAAACATCATGCATGCATTGTTTCTTTACTCTGTAGCTGTGGCGCAGATGCCAGTTAGAGTCACTGCAGTCGTGTCACCAGATTAAAAATTGAGAAAGGCGCCTGACATTCTGCCTATTTGCTTTATGAGCTTGTGCACTTAACTCATTCCAATCTTCTAGCGAAATAAGAAGTCTGGAACCCATAAAAATGAAGTTGCTAGAGCTGAAACAGGTCAACAGTCGACTACTACCAATCAGTTCAAGAGGCCTCAGAGCAGCAACAGCCAATTTCAGCATATTTGAAGGTAATAATTTGAAAACTGAAGACGGAGTCATGTATCCTGCTAAAACTCCTACCTCTTTGGCCTTCACATAAACAACAAGCATTGGCATAGCCAATAGGTCTCGCTTTGGGACCTTATAAGTGTTTAGCCATACAACAGTTCATGTTGTTGCACCAAGGATATTGTGCTGTATAACTAAATACTTATAAGGTCCCAAAAGCGAGACCTATTGGCTATGCCAATGCTTGTTTTCTGTTGTTTTGGTGTTTTCCTCCAAAGTTATGTGAGTTTTCCCAGTCTGCTTCCTTCCAGTTTCTCTGCCTTTGTCTCCTACCTCTTCTCATGCTGCAGCAGGTGAGTGCGGGAGGCAGCAGCAGGACCTGTCTGTACTTAAAGAGAAGAACACTTCCTCGGCCCCCAGAAGCCCTGCCTTGACAGTTTCGTCGTGTGCCCTGAAAATGGTGGTGTTCAGGTTTCTGTATATAGCCTGGCCCAGAGATCCTGAATACCTTGGGTTTTATGTAGAGGATTTTGATTAGGTCTCGTCTGAGCCAGCGCGCCTGAGCCAGCGCGCATGCGCTGCTCTGCGAGGCTTATTGTAAGGACTTCCAACTCCCACAGCTTTTCCTTGTGATTTTTCTTATTACTGCCAAGCATTTGAATGGCCATTGCGTAAGGCTTCCACAAAAGAAAGCACGCAAATGGCCAAAGGCTTGGGTATATCCCGCCTTATCTTTAAATGTCCCTCCCATAGCCTATGTGTCTCGGGAGCGCAGGCTGCATTCCAGTATCAGGTTACTTTCGCCGCCACTGTGACAGAAGCCAGACATAGCACCCCTCCTCCATTTCTCTTTCCCCTCAGCCCATCCCTTTGTTTATGAGCAGTTGCTATCATGCTGCCCCAGTCTGCTTCTGTCAGTGCGTGCTGCCTGCCTACCACAGTGCATTCTTTTGTGCAGTGCTGTCCGCGCGCTCATGTAGGATTATGATGTGCCACTGCATTTTTGTGGTGCCTTCAATGCGTTTCTCTTGTCTCTTCCTGTCCCAGAAAAAGGCAGAAAACATGTTGCACGGACAACGGGACAGATATCAGCGGCGAGCAATTAATTCGTCGGCATCCTGCCAAATGCAGAGGCGGCATCTGCGGAATGTGTGATCAGTCAGGGAGACTGCGTACACTAAACACTGAGCTGTTCAAGGGGACAGTGCATTCTGGATTGTGAATTTTCACCTGGAAATAATCAAATGGAGTTTTTATTCCATTTTTCCCGCTGAAAACTTGGAACTGAGACCAGACCACTGTTGTCATCACCCCGAGCTCAGGGAGGGGAGGAGCATTCATATCCATCTGTAAATGATAATAATGGCCGTCCAGCTAGTAATTAAAGAAAACAAGGAGGGGAGGGGAGGGGTGAACCACTACTGTGATTGTTGAAGGTCTTTGAGAGATACGTGTTTTGGGTTGGCAATCTCAAGCTTAACGTCTGTGTCCAGATTAGTTCCAGGAGGGTAATATCCATGCCAGGTTTTCATGATAACCACGAAGTTCATAGGTGTTATTCATTGAGATCCTGTATGTGGGGTGCCCAGAATTTTAAAGCCAAAACCCAGGACATTTCACAACAAGCCATTTTACGTCACTGGAAGCGATGTCCGTCTGCACAACACAGCTGTACAGAAAGTGTTTTTCTGCCATGAAATCTCAGACAAATGTAGCTAAATCAATTGCCTGGCAAGGCTGGAAAGTGCTCACAGCGCGGTCACGCGCAGCTGGAACCGGACAACTTTTTTTTTTTTTGTTGACTTTCGCTTTTTCCCTCCCCCGCCTTGTTCTAAAAGAGGCCCCTGCGACCTGGATGGTGGAAACATGGGACTATGTTTATACATCCACAGATCACATACTGTCTCAATAACCACAGTCCGCAATGTACGTACACCCTGCGTGAAAATCTGACCTTGACTTAAACCCTCCTTTATTTTTTTCAACAACCTTCTCCTTCACCTTCTGCATGCTCCCTGAGTACACGGTACACCGCATGCCTTAATCTCTCGCTCTGAAAATAAATCCCTACATCCTAACAATATGTTTAGTCACTCCATCCACGATTTGCTTCCCACATACCCTCAACTAATTATCATACCGAAATCATTAATGTTACAACCAAGTAACTGGAGTAAGAGCAAGGGGCGGCTTCCTTGACAGCACAAGAATAACCATTTACTACTGCACTACCCAGTAATTTCGGGTTCTGGATTAGCATGCTAAAGCGCCTCAACGCCTCGTCAGGGGGCGTCAGTGCTACATAAATGCAATTTCATTGTAAATTCCCTTTAAGGCATGGCCGGTCTTGTTTATTGTCTCTATAATGTGCTGCACGGCTAAACACTTACACGGTCCTAAAGGCGAGACCTATTGGCTATGCCAATGCTTGTTTTTTTCTAGGCAACAGTGGGAGCGAGGGGGTGGCTTTAAGGCAGGTTTGGTGAGTTTAAACCTTTCAGTTCCAGGTTTAACCTTGCTGCCGATTTAGCACTTCTTCGCTGTCACTGACGTTTTTAGGTGGATGGTGTTGATTGTATTGTGAGAGTACAAATGTACATTCACCTGGCCTTCATGTGTTTCTATTGCCGCTTGTTTTTCAAGAAACACATTTTTTAAAACTTTTGGATAATAAGAACATAATGCAGCTAACCACTTTATTTATTGCAGGAAGGCAGGCTACAGGTAAGATATATTTCGAAGTTATTTTGCTTGTGTCCTGTGATCGGTAATGTTTGACTGGCATAACAAATTCTCATGGCGCTTTGCAGATAAAAAAAAAGTTTGCATAGCTTAATCTCGTGCTCACATCTGACCCACCAAGCCTACTTTTACCCTATTATGTTTTAAAACCCCGCTCCTCCTCTGGCACAGCTGGTGCTGTAGATGCCCTTGTGCACGTGGCCAAGCAGTAATGAATGCCATGTAACGGGTGGCAACAAACACAACAGCATCAAACACAACAACATCAAACAGATCACATCAAACAGATCACCTTCCATACATCTACCATGATTCTAGCACTTGTACTCCTGGCCAGGATATATATCTGCTCAGACAATTAATACCACAATCATAACCATTGTTTTGACCACTAGTAGCAAATTAACAGGTACATGGAGGAACTTGGAAATCTGAGGAAGTTGAAAATTATAACCCAAACGCAGAAGATTTCTTACATGCAGTGAAACAGAGGTTACAAAAGAGTACATAAAAACAACTATCCCTTCTCATAGAGAAGCAAATAATACCCGAGCTAACCTAAACCAATGAGATGATAGATACACCCACAGTAAATCTGTTTCTCCATAAAAGTAAAGTGAAACATGGGCATTGTGACCTGGGGGAACAGATTATGCTCCGATTAGCACTTACAGCAGGAAATATTAAAGAGAAGACCTCTCATGCATTGGAAACAGTGCAAGTGCAACACGTATTGCATGTCCCCGTGCTAATAACAATAGCACTTCCCTCCTAGCAACAGCACCCAAAGGTTTAGTACAGCACATAAGGTAGTGCTCTGCATACCCATCAAACACAGCACAGACACTCCACATATTTGGTTATCAATATGATAATGCCGATTCTTATCTAATTATCTATAAGAACCTTCTGGTCGCCAAGATCTTTTTACCTGTTGAATAGTGTAAAGGAGAGAATCTCATCTGGTTATATATCAGCTTCAATTTGTCTGAAAGGACCACTGACTCCGAATTCAAGTTTGAGAATTTATTATCGCCAAAAATAACTGAACGTGCAAGCACCTCAACACGAGGTTAAAGAAATAGATGGGCACTAATACAAATAATAATCTACGCAAGAATCTCATCCGACTCAGGATAAAGAGAATAGAAAGTTCTAGAAGGATCAACCAGACTATGATTGCTCCTATTTCTAAGTTGCTCTTCATTTGCCTAAACAAGCTTAAAATCAATTGCTGTCCCTACACTAACGCTAAGTGGCATCCCTGCATAACGATTTTCCCAGGCAAGAAAGAATATAAGGTGTCAGCTGTGAAGACTTCCTAAGAAGTGCAATCACATAATACCTAAGCTCAGCTCTGTCCTTCTCTCAGGTCTCCCCTACCTCTTCTCTGGCCTCCTCCCTCAGGGCACTATCCCTAATACAAAACCCCAATACAATTGTACACGCCTTTGTCACGCCTCCTTGGCCAGGTCTTCTTGGCCAGGTCTTCTTTCTTGTGCTTTTCCACTGAAACGGTGACTTCATCCTGGACGGTTGCGTTGACCTTGAGTCCCAGGCACCTTCTCCGCCGAAAGTATCATCCCTACATTCCTTTTCACTCCCCGTACCATGCCTCCCCTCTCTCTAGCTTTCGAAAACAAAGAGTTAGTCTTACTAACGAGACATGTGTCCTTGCACCTGCAACAAAAGATACTTTCAACAGAAACCTTCTACTGTGCAAATTAAATCTACCGTTTGTGCCCAGAGAGCCTTACCAAGAGAAACCTTTCTCTGCCTACAAAATAAGCTAACATAAGAATAAACCAGGCCTTCCCTAAGCATATATGTAGTCAGGCCTTTACATATGACTTTTAAACACACATCTTACTTTTCCCTATGAGCATCTTCATTACACTTCACATGCAAAAATGAATTACATGTGCAACTTTAATATGGTGCACGTTTAAACTACTGCAATTACATTACACATACGAACTAATTTCCCTATGCATTAAGTTCACACAATTTAATAAGCATTACATTACATCAATATCCTAGCACCATTATACTGCTGATTCGCTTTGTCTCAGCGAACTACTCATTCTTTACTAAACATGCATGGGTATACAATGGAATATAAACGAATATATGTCTGAATACATATGGGTGCGGCCTATCAGTGATTATGATGCACCCCTACAATTCACAAGAACATTTCGCTCTATCAGTTCCCCCTTTGATGACTCCTGTCATCACATCTCATTCTACTCCCTCGGAGAAGGAACCGACCTAAACAGAACTTGTTCCCATCTTCCCTGATCTGAAATTCTCCATGCTCTTGAGCCTTTGATACTGATTGTCCTGCAATCTTGCCAATCTCATGTCATTTTCCCTCAAAGCTCTCTTGACTCTGCCTGCTCGATACCACTTGTAGGCCTTGATCATAATCCACAAGCCAGCCACACAAACCACCAAAATAAGGAGTGGTCTCAGGAAGTACCCAAGGAATCCCTTTCCTAGGTTCGCAAACCAACCTCCCACTTGACCAAAACCCTTTCCGACCTTTTCCCAGGCCCCTTCTTCGGTCAAATCCGCTATCTTTGTGTGGATCATAGTGATGTTACTTATATATTTCTCCAGATCCTTGCTACGGTCTGGTATATAAGTGCAGCACTCTTGAACCTTCAGCATTTTACAGACTCCGCCCTCTTTTGCCAATAGGACATCCAAAGCAAGGCGATTCTGCAAAACCATTCCCCTTATCGACAACATCTCTCCTTCCACCAACACCAACGACTTTGCTGTGTTCATCGAAAATTCATCCACCACAGTCGCTAACCTCCGGATCTTCACATCATTCAAGACTACTCCTAGACTAGGTATCATAGCTCCAAAGATATCCCCCACAACGATTCCTGCACTTGCAGCTCTTCTCGTTCTTGAATGCTCTCCACCCTCTAGAAGATTTAAATCCTCTGTATGGTAAATCTTTGGAAATATTATTGATAAATAACATGTTCCATACCAATTTGCAGGCAACCTCACATAAGCATTCTTCCCACATACGTAATACACCGTAGGTATCACTTGTACAGGACCTTGGAGAAAATCTTTTGCTACATCTGCCATGGTGAAAACGTGATCACAAGTACTCTGTCCCACTGGAACCTTTTCGTAGTAAGTCTGATAACGCCTTATACACAACTTACCCCTCTGCTCCTTATCTAACGCTATAGGACCATAGCTTCCCCTGGTCTTATGCAACCGTTCTTCATCTGTCCAATCAGTCCTGTGATGTCCCATATCTCGGGATTCAGTCAGCTTTCTATACCTATCTTCAACCTGATCTACAAACTTTCTCTCTACATCCGACATCAAACAAGTCAGATTGTGTCTGTGTGCAAATGCTGTATCCAATTCCAAACTCGGTATGAAGTACTTCCTCAGTCTGTCCTCGGTCTTATAATAGTCATACTTATTCAAATGCTTGTAAGCTGGGACTTCAGGAAGCACTGCGTCGAAATTGGAAAAGAAATACTCGAACTGCTCTCTCTCATAAAACAAACTAAGCAAAAGACTACATGAAATACCATAAGTCAGTGGAAGATGATGATACCTAATACCCTCATCCACCGAAGTAGGCAACTGCATACACACATAACAATCTTTCGCATCCATCACGTCAACATACTCATACAACAACTTAGCATACGCATTAAGCTTAAAATCACCCTTAGACAAATCTACATGTAATCTACGACTTTCTTCTAATAACATAGCTCTATCAGCTGCCCTGTCTACCCCCTCCTGACTAGGTGTGATAGGTGTCGGTGTCCCTGTCACTGCCTCTACTTCTGGCTCGTGCGAACCAGTATATGAGACTACAACTACTATGATTATAGAAATTATCACACTACTTATAAGAATGCCTATAATCCACTTTGCTCTACGATTGGGATTTCCCGGCTCCATGATTTCGAAAGTTCTCAAAAGTCTTGGTTATCGCAAAGAACTCAGAAAAGTCTCTGTCCTTTATTTGTGACTTGCTCAACCAGCTCGAGCAACCATGAAATTTCCGGGCTTTCCCTTTCCGATCACAACTTATTTACACAGTCCAGAAAAAGACTTCCCTAGTTTTTCGTTCCTCTTCTTGTGGAAAGTCCCTAAGTTTATTCTTCTTCCACTCGGACCTAGGTTATCTTCTTCTTTTAGACCTTTATTTACAGTTCATAACTGATCCACAATGAGATCCTCATTGAGCAAGACCAGAACGTGATACAAAAGTTCAAGACGCAAAATCAGCACTTCATGTGAAAACGGCTCAACTCCAAACGGCGGGAATTCGAGTCGATGCAAAAGCAAGTTTCGGACTTCACTCAGAAGCGGGGGATTCGGAACCGTGAGTGTCAGTGTTCCTTCTATCTCGAGCCCTGGCATCCGCAGCACCACCTTCACCACCACATTCGGGCTCCGACAGACCACTTCCACTGACCTCAGTCTTCCCGTACTCACCACCCCCTGCATCAAACACAGTGTAAGTCCACTCAGGGGTAGAGTATCTGCGACAAGGCACTCTTGTTCTCTTTGACCTTCGCCGATTGTCTTGTGCTTGGTCTTCGTCACTTGCTTCTGTTTCAGATACTTCAGACACTGGAGCAAGGTCTCTCTCAGGTGCTAACCTCAGGTTCAGTCGCCTCTGTCTTTCAGGCCAACTTTCTGCACTTCTGTTCGTTCGTCTGCCTTCCCCTTCTATACCCAGTGCACTACTTCCTCTTTCTGCTGAATCTGACTCTTCTCCGCCCACTGCACCGTTTCTGTCCTCGGTGTCTGAGTCAGGGTTCGAACTGTGGAAACCCCCTTCAGCTTGCTCTAGTGCACCACCAGCTGTGTCAGCGACCCTTACAGCTTGACTTGTCCTCTCATGTGGCCCTGCCACATCCGCTGGGTTTTCATTTACGAGAGGAGCTGTTTCTTCCAAGGGTGCTGGAACTCTGCGGGTATGGGAAGCATGCACCCAGTTCGGCAATCCTCCACACTTTACTGCTGTGTTCGTGATCAGAATCACCTGATACGGACCACGCCAACGGGCATCCAAACAACTCTTCCTCACGTGCTTCCGGACGAGCACCCAGTCACCGGGACACAAGTCGTGGCACAGATCACTCGAGGCTGGAACCACAGCTGCTTGCACCTGCTGGGATACAGAACGGACCACATCAGAGAGTCCTTTACAGTAATCGAGAATCAAATCATCAGTGATGCTTATCAAGGCTGTAGCTGGTACTGCTGGCAGTCTCATTGCCCTCCCCATTAATATTTCATGGGGGGACAACCCGGTCCTTCTGTCTGGGACACTTCGCATGCTCATGAGCACCAGTGGCAAGGCGTCGGGCCATTTCAGGGATGTCGAAGAACACATTTTTGCCATCCGGGCTTTCAAAGTTCCATTAACTTGTTCCACCATCCCAGAAGCCTCCGGTCTGTAACTACAATGAAGTCTCTGGTCTATGTTCAATGCAGCACAAAGCAACTTCATGATTTCGCTATGGAAGTGCCCTCCTCTATCTGATTCCAAAGAGGTCGGGATCCCGAATCTAGGGATAAGCTCCCTCAACAGTAACTTAGCCACTGTGAGCGTGTCACACCTGCGTGTGGGGTAAGCCTCCACCCACCGTGAGAATACACATACTATCACTAGAATGTACCTCAAGCCATTGCACCTAGGCATCTCCACGAAATCCAACTGTAATCTATTGAAGGGCCCTCCTGACCTTCCAATATGACTCAATGTAACTACAGTTTTCTTTCCGGCATTCATCTGTTGACACGTAACACACCTCTGACATACCGTCTCAGCCATTGCTCGGAACCGTGGGTTATACCACGTCTGTCTGAACACTCTCATCATTGCGTCTCTACCCAGGTGTGCCTGTCCATGTATCAATCTTGCCATCGGACTCAGCAATTCTTCCGGCAACACAGCTCTCCCATCGTTTGATACCCACACATCCACGTCTCCTTTCTCACACCCAGCTTTGATCCATCCCTCTCTCTCCTGGTTAGAAACTTCATCCTGCAATCGCTTAAGCTCTTCCCAAGTGTCTGCCATGGTCAACATTATGCTGAGATCGGTTCCCTCTTGGCTCTCTTCTATCTCTCTTCCTGTGAATATGCATCCTTGTTCTGCGCAGAAGCGGGCTACCTCGTCCGCGTAGTTATTACCCAAGGATACAAAGTCCTCCCCCTTCCCATGGGCTGAACACTTTACAACAGCAATTTCCTTAGGATGCTGTAATGCTTCTAACAATTGTCTTACATATTCTCCATTACGAATGGGTGAGCCAGATGATGTCAAAAATCCCCTCTGAGACCATAACTGCCCGAAGTCATGCACCACGCCAAAGCCGTATTGGCTGTCTGTGTAAATCGTGATTCGAATTCGATCAGCAGCCAAACAGGCACGGGTCAAGGCAATGATCTCAGCTACCTGCGCGGAGCGTACTCCTTCTAGGCAAGCAGCCTCGACCACTCCTGAAATAGTACATACAGCAAACGCTGCTCTCAATTGCCCCACACTGTCTCTTAAGCATGAACCATCGACAAAGAAAATTTCATCTGGGTCAGCCAATGGCTCATCGACAATGTCAGGTCTCGGTTTGGTGCAAAGTTCGGTCACATCGAGACAATCATGGTCCGCACAATCTTCATCATCTGTATTCGGTGTAGGCATCAATGTTGCAGGGTTCAAGACAGAGCACCTTTTCAGAGTCACATTCTCTGCGGCAAGTATGACTTGCTCGTACCTCGTTAACCTATTGTTCGTTAGGTGCTGGGTCTTGGTCCTGGTCATTAATAACTCAACCGAATGTGGCACATGTACAGTCAATGGATGTCCCATTACAATGCTTTCACATCTTTCAATGCTGACACCTGTTGCAGCAACGGATCTTAGACATCCGGGCAACGCAGAAGCTACTGGATCTAAAGTAGCTGAAAAGTAGGCAACTGGTCTACGGACACCCCCATGGTTCTGAGCTAACACTGCTAATGCACATCCTTCCCTCTCGTAACAAAACAATGAAAAGGTCTTGTTGTAATCAGGCATTCCCAATGCCGGAGCTCTGCACAAATCCTCTCTCAGTTTCAGGAATGATATCAAGCACTCCTCGTCCCATGGTACCGGATCACTCACATCCTTGTGCGTAAGCCTCTGCAGAGGCTTTGCTCTCAAGGAGAAACTAGGAATCCACTGTCGACAATAGCCAACCATTCCTAGAAACATCCTAACTTCTCTCTGTGTCGTGGGTACTGCCATGCTCATTATTGCCTCAATTCGATCTGGTGACACCTTCCTCTTGCCTTTTTCCAATCTGTGTCCCAAGTACTGTACTTCTTTCAAACAGTACTGCAGCTTGTTAGGGGACACCTTATGTCCGTTCTCTGCTAAGTGGTTCAACAATGCTACAGTGTCAATTCTGCAAGCATCTTCTGTTTCTGCGGCAATGAGCAAGTCATCTATGTATTGCACGAGAACTGAGTTCTGTGGCAACACAAGACTCTCAAGGTTCTTCTTCAGGATCTGGTTAAAGATCGATGGACTTTCTGTATACCCTTGAGGGATACGACACCATGTTAACACTCGATTTTCTAGCCTGAACGCAAAAAGAAATTGGCTTTCCTCGTGGAGCGGTATTGAAAAGAAGGCTTGACACAAATCGATAACCGTAAACCACTCGGCTTCACATGGGATTTGGAACAGTATTACTGAAGGATTCGGTACCACTGGACAACAAGGGACAACTATCGTGTTGACCTTTCGCAGGTCTTGCACGATCCTGTACTTCCCGCTCGGTTTCTGTAGTCCCATTATTGGCGAATTACAGGGACTACCTCTGATCTCTTTTAAAATACCCTTCTCAATGAAAGTCTCGATCACAGGTTTTATTCCTGCAATCGTTTCTGTCGACAGGTTGTATTGAGGTGTTCTTGGGAAATCAACATTCTGTTTCACCTCAATCCGCACTGGTTCAACCCCTCTGATTAGACCTATTTCGTCTCCTGCGAAATCCCACACCACAGACGACACTGCGTCTCTCAGATCAGGTGGAAGTTCTTCCACCGTCACCATTGGGTACAGATCTATACACAGATGCTGATTGGCAATCTTAAAGTCAGCATCGTCATCTCTCGTCTGGACCTCCACTCCCCGTGGTGTACAGTAAATCGTGCAGTTCAACTTGCACAACAGATCTCTCCCTAAAAGACAAACTGGACTCGTATCACACACTACGAACTGATGTCTAGTTTGGAAAGAACCTATCTTTACTAGGATCGGTTCTGTCAATGGGCTGCTCATCTTCTTGTTCGCTACTCCAACAACCTGGATTGATTGTCCCGAGAGGGGTAGGTTAGGGACTACTGCAGATCTTACAGTAGACCGGGTAGCTCCAGTATCAACCAAAAGTGTTGCAGGATTGCCCTCAATCTCTGCCTCCACAAAAGGTCCTCTCTGGTCTACCTCCAAGACCGCTCCAAGTGTGCAGTCTTCCTCCCCCTCAGGCACCGTCAGGATAAAGGGTCTGAGCTATCCTCATCATAACGTTCGAACAGGGGCATCTGTTGGTACGTTCGTGTTCCTTGTGAAATCCTTGGAGCTTGGGGAATCTGAGCGTGAGAATTGTAAACCCCCCTTTCATCGTTCTAGGCCTCGTTATTGTGTTAACTACCTCTTGCGCGGGTGCCTGAGCCCCCTCTTCCTCTTCCTGCAACTGATTAGCTGGGTTCAAAGGACACTCGCGTTTCCAATGTCCGACCTGGCGACAAAGATGACACGCAGTGGTCTTCTTCAGTGTGGCCACGTCCACTCCTGTCTTGGGGTCTACTGGTTTTCCCTTTCCCTGTACCTGCCCATTCTGGTTTCCCTGGAAATTTCCTTGCTTTCTTCCTAAGGTCCCTCCACTAGGCTGACTCTGTGCTGTCTGCATCTGGACAAGCATTAATTTGTCTTTTAGCTTTCGGTGTTTCGAATCCACCTCATCACTACAGTATCTCGCATACCGCAAAATTTCATCTAGTGGCTTGTTCTGCCAGCAGATCAAATGGTGCTGTATCATGAGGCTGATTTCCACTCTCAGACCCGTTACAAACTTTGAGACAAACTGTCCCATATCCTTAGGGTCCAAAACATCTAACCCACTATACTGTTTAAAAACTTGCAGAAGTCTTTCATAATATTCATGCACCGTTTCCTTGGGTTCCTGTACAGTCCGATCTATCTTAACCCAATCTATATCCTGAGGTGAAATCTTCGACTTCAACCATGTAATCACCTGCTCATACTTTTTCATGACATCAGGTGATGGACCATTTGTAACCGCCTCTCTTTTCGGTTCCGAAGTCGGCCACTCAATAGCGACTTTACATGCCGTCCACAAATCTCCTGGTACCACTATGTCAAACAAAGTGTTCAAATCAATCCACAATACTTTTGAAATCTTCACAAACCGCTCAACCTGCTTGTACCACTCCACCGGTTTTTCCCTCAGCCGAGGAAAATCATTTGTAAATGCAGCCAAATCACCTCTATTCCACGGCACATGCACGTACCCTCCATTCTGTACTTCCCGTAAAGGAAAATTTCCAACCCCCGTCGCCCCCCTCCTGGCGGCGGCGTTTCCCCTTCTGCTCTCTTTACTGGTTTCTTTTTGGACCACCTTTCTTCCCATTTGTCCAACAAAATCCATATTCTCATTCCTATGATCAGGTCTCTGGTGTGCGTCTTTAATCCTGTGATTCTTTTCTCCTCCAACTCCTGATCACTGTAATGCAATCTATGTGGTCCCTGCAACGCTTTAGTTTTGTTCAGGTCCACCTCATATCTTTTGGCCAATTCCTTCAATTTATCATGTGCCATTCTAGCTTTTCGAGTCACATCTTTTGCTACAAACAGCAGCTCATCTGATCCATAAATTTCTATCCTTTCCAAAGGCAGACCCCCACTGATCATTTCGTCTACCTCTGCTTTCAGCCTCACTACGTCTAGCAACCTTGCCTGTACTGCACTCCTCAGTACGTCTCGACAACCCGAGCCATCTCGCTCATCACAGTCACTATTCTGTCCTTGTGACCTATTCCCTTCTATATTCCTGGAACCTGGTCTGTCTTCCGAGACATTTTGTGCCCTATCTCTTTGCATCCTATCCTCTTGGTTCGTTACTGTTGGTGTCCACTCCCTCAAAGCTGACTTAGATTCCCGTAAAGACCTCGGTCTTTCCGGTCTCTCCTCTTCTCGCCCACATGAAGAGTCCGCAGTAGCCGGTAACGGCGTACTTGTCTCCATTGGTCTTGGGAAATGAACCACCCTTACTCCAAACCCATTCCCACTCTCACTGTTTCCTTCTTCCCTTCTCATCGGTACGGAGCTCCCTTCTCTCACTCGGTCTGGGTCATATACCGGTACTATAGGGCCAATGGTAACCGGTACTGTCAAGGAGTCCGGTAATCTTGTGTTCCCCGCAGGAGGCTGTGTTATCATAGACGCCGTTGCCCCCTCCGTTCCTGTGGAAATTCTTCCCACTACTCTCATGCTAGTCTGGTTCTGGCTCTCATCAACTATTGCCACTGCTGGGGTCGTCTTTCCCTCTTCTGAATCTGGGTTAAATGGTGGTGGCCTCTCCGCCAACATCCTATCCAACAAACTGTCATCTAGATCACTGTCGTCTTCATCGATTCTTATTATTTTCCCATTTTGTACTAACAATGGGTACAACTTATCTCCTTCGATCGTGTCTGCTCTCCACCTTTTCTCCAAGGCATCCCACCTTGCTTCTTGAAAT
Organism: Calotriton arnoldi; assembly: GCA_963921515.1. Classification (NCBI taxonomy): domain Eukaryota; kingdom Metazoa; phylum Chordata; class Amphibia; order Caudata; family Salamandridae; genus Calotriton; species Calotriton arnoldi. Next base: position 1,761,809 of record CAWUFW010000091.1, read on the forward strand.
GCCCTGACCGATTTCTTCACCCTTTCTTGGCATCTGTCCTTCTTCCTATCATACGCTGCCCTTATCCACGCATGTAGTGCCTCAAACTGTGTTGGTCTAGGTAGTGGTCGTAATGAAGCCATTACACTCTTGAGCTGGTACAGCACCTCTAACCTGAAAGTACCATATCGAGGGAACGACAATTCTCCTTCTGCTTCTGTCATTTTATGCCAATTCTCAAGCCAAATTATGGTATGCAATCCTACATTCTTTGCCATATAATGTGCTGGTGTATCCTCGGGAGGAGCTTCCTCTCCCTCCCGAACAACCACATGTCTATCACCTCTACAAAGTTCCCTTAAAGCTTTAAAACATTTCATGATGAATCAACTTTGTATTTGCACTCAAAATGTCCGCTTTTACTTCCTGATTCCAATCCTCCAATCCCAGCGCGGTTCACACCAACCGGCCTATCGCAGCGCGGCTCTTGTCTGACGTCACTTTTCCTCCGCTCGCAGCAGTTCCCCTCCTTTCTAATTCACTTGTTCTCACTCGCATCTATCCCAATCATACTCTGAAATAATGTCCGTCCTACCGAACAATTACCTCTCTGACCGTCGGTCTTACCAATGACCGACCAGCCTCTTGAGCTTGTTGACCTCAATCTGGCAATCGTCTGTCCGCGAAACGACCGGACAATCGCCTTTAGCACACTCGATAGGATTCAATCATTCGATGTTCTGCACACAATAACCTACGACCTGCGTTGGTTATTCACACACTCACTCATGTGTTCCCTATCTTCAGTGGGTCTGTCAATGACGTCTCGTGACCCCCACAACTCTGGTCAACGTTCTCAACTCTGGGTGTATTCTACACCACAATAAATCTCCCGGTCCCGCGCGCGCTCACGGTCCGTTTCTCAATCACACAACTCTCGTTCCAACTCCGCAAGACATCACACAACAATAAAACACCGCAATCTACCAAACATCGCTCTTTTCATACTCACTCTACTACGAACTGCTACTTCCGCCGCACCGTCACTCTCCGTCAGTTTTCCACGACCTCCGACATCCTTCTCCCGCGGTCCTCTGGATCTGCGTCACTCGGGCTCTATGGGGCAACTTAGTCTCCTATCCTGCTCTAGATCTCCCCTTACCATCAAAGGTAACCATCCTACTCTGCTACCAACTGATAACGCCGATTCTTATCTAATTATCTATAAGAACCTTCTGGTCGCCAAGATCTTTTTACCTGTTGAATAGTGTAAAGGAGAGAATCTCATCTGGTTATATATCAGCATTCAATTTGTCTGAAAGGACCACTGACTCCGAATTCAAGTTTGAGAATTTATTATCGCCAAAAATAACTGAACGTGCAAGCACCTCAACACGAGGTTAAAGAAATAGATGGGCACTAATACAAATAATAATCTACGCAAGAATCTCATCCGACTCAGGATAAAGAGAATAGAAAGTTCTAGAAGGATCAACCAGACTATGATTGCTCCTATTTCTAAGTTGCTCTTCATTTGCCTAAACAAGCTTAAAATCAATTGCTGTCCCTACACTAACGCTAAGTGGCATCCCTGCATAACGATTTTCCCAGGCAAGAAAGAATATAAGGTGTCAGCTGTGAAGACTTCCTAAGAAGTGCAATCACATAATACCTAAGCTCAGCTCTGTCCTTCTCTCAGGTCTCCCCTACCTCTTCTCTGGCCTCCTCCCTCAGGGCACTATCCCTAATACAAAACCCCAATACAATTGTACACGCCTTTGTCACGCCTCCTTGGCCAGGTCTTCTTGGCCAGGTCTTCTTTCTTGTGCTTTTCCACTGAAACGGTGACTTCATCCTGGACGGTTGCGTTGACCTTGAGTCCCAGGCACCTTCTCCGCCGAAAGTATCATCCCTACATTCCTTTTCACTCCCCGTACCATGCCTCCCCTCTCTCTAGCTTTCGAAAACAAAGAGTTAGTCTTACTAACGAGACATGTGTCCTTGCACCTGTAACAAAAGATACTTTCAACAGAAACCTTCTACTGTGCAAATTAAATCTACCGTTTGTGCCCAGAGAGCCTTACCAAGAGAAACCTTTCTCTGCCTACAAAATAAGCTAACATAAGAATAAACCAGGCCTTCCCTAAGCATATATGTAGTCAGGCCTTTACATATGACTTTTAAACACACATCTTACTTTTCCCTATGAGCATCTTCATTACACTTCACATGCAAAAATGAATTACATGTGCAACTTTAATATGGTGCACGTTTAAACTACTGCAATTACATTACACATACGAACTAATTTCCCTATGCATTAAGTTCACACAATTTAATAAGCATTACATTACATCAATATCCTAGCACCATTATACTGCTGATTCGCTTTGTCTCAGCGAACTACTCATTCTTTACTAAACATGCATGGGTATACAATGGAATATAAACGAATATATGTCTGAATACATATGGGTGCGGCCTATCAGTGATTATGATGCACCCCTACAATTCACAAGAACATTTCGCTCTATCAAATATACTCACAACAGAATGCAGGATAACAAACAACACACAGACAACAGAGTGCAATGAACATGGCTGCATACATAAGTTTTGTGTTGTGTGAATGTGACAAGTATTTGAAAGCAGCACATGGCATCCTGCAGAACTCATGAGACTGACACACCCGACAAAATTCAGATATTCTACATGGCTGGGTAAAACCAAGCTCACAACGATACTAGCCAAAACTACAAGAACACAGTCACAATCTCCAGTGGAACACATTGAACTGAGCAGAGCACACACTTATAATACAACTTAGTGGCATCCTATGAGTAGAGCTCACCGAGCCCAAGGCATCACCCGACTCTACCCAAAACCATGCATCACTTCACCCTGTAGACAACTCAATAACACCAACACTCACCCAACATCCACAGTTATTCCAGATGAAGGGATGCTGTGGAACCATGACAAGCACCATACTCTCAATTCTTTTAGAAACATACTTCAAGCCAGCCAGTACAAATGCCAGTCCTGCCAGAAGGCACATACCAACCCTCTGGCCAGACACACCAAACACTGCTCTAACACGCAAATGCCAAAAGCATATACATGAAAGCAGCACCCATACTACTGCTGATAATCCAACCCAAACCACCAGGGATCACACTCCCAATATGTGGTGTAATCATCGAGAACAAGGTGCCAAGCTACCTGAAAACTGGCAGCATTGCAAAGTCTTACAATGGCAGAAGGGGGCGCTATACAACCCTACATAAAACATACGAAAATACAGTTTTGGAAGCATTCTTTCATTTTTTTCTTGTCATAGTTTTCTTGTCAAAGTCTGGCTCTTAGTTGAAAAATAGCACTGTACTGTGTGAGATGCCCAATGTAAGATCACAGAATACATTAATATAACATTATTTGGAATTATATCATATTATATCACATTAAATTATATCATATCCTGTGACCAGCTCGTTTCGGTTTACGGACTCCATGTGTGCATCGAATGAGAGTATGCCCAGGGTCAGTTTTAGTCTTCTATGAGACTTGGAAATGTATAGCACTTACTGTGTCAATCCAATCTTAACTTCTCTTGCTTCCCCACCCAAATCTTTTTTTAGGCACTATTTAACAGTGAAACATCTTTCCTTGCTACCAACCTATTTATTTTTTCTCTCAATTTTCATGGCACCTCTGTTTCTTTTCCAGAGCACTTAAGGATTTTGCAGAACATTACTGAGCATTAAAAGATCAAAATATAATCTTACGAAAATAAGCAGTGATAAGTTGTAACGAACAGCCCTTGCTCGGTCATTCTATTGCTGCCGAATAATGTATTGCAACCTTAAGAGAATTTTGGGTGTAGACAGGCCATTAGCCCAGTACGCTCTTGTTTATATTTATTTAGTCATGCTTTGTGCTGCTCCATGTGACGCCTTCTTCACAAACAACAGTTCTTTGTTATCCACTGAAATACATACCTGAACTCACACAGTGCTACTGTGTGGCCCACGATGTCGGCTCCCTCCGCACAGTCACCAGGGCCGGACTGGGAACAGCAACCAGCCCTGGCAGATTGCTCCTCGATCGGCCCTGTGAGGGGTAACTGGGTGCTAGTTAAATGCACCGCTCCCGCCTTTCTTACTGGGGGCCGATATTGCAGCACTGCAATACTGGCCCCCAGTGACAAAACCGCCCCCCATGGGCAGAAAACCGGCCCAATGGGGAAATGCCTGGTGCCCGCTACAGCCAGTCCGGCCCTGCTAGTCACCCGGTGAGGAGCCGCTATCACATGGTGGCAGGGAAAATGAGCTGAAAACCACTGTGAATAGTGGTTTTCCAGCTCATTTTCCGAGGCTTTGAACTGCCGAAGTCCATTAAGGGGTGTGAAAACACCCCAGGACGTCAGCACCAGCTTCAGCAAGCTTTTTTTCTTTTTTTTGGGAGGAAGGTGCTTGGGGGCAGGGTGGGATTCAAAAGTGCCTCTTTGGTACTTCTCGGCACGAGGGCCCGCCACATCCAAGGCCCTGCCCCAGTGGCATAGCTAGACTTTATGCCACCCGTGGAAGTCGGGCTGTTTGCCGCCCCGTGATGGCTGCAGGTAAGAGCAGGGGGGGTGGCGACGGTCCCTGCGTTTGCTGCCCCGCGACAGCTGCAGGTAAGAGCGGGTGGTCTTTCGCCCACAAAACTCATGCCGCCCGGGCTGGACCACCCTCCTTGCACTCCCCCCTTGCTTTGCCACTGCCAGCTCCCTCCTCACACGTAAGATTTTTGTTCAAGTTGCAAGGTATGGGAATATATGGAGTCATAGCAAGCGAGTAGTGCCCCTCCCCCCAAGTCTTCCACATCTGACATCTCCCCGATGCTGTTACCTTGGCTTTTTGTGTTGGAGTTTTTAAGTGACACCCCTACAGGATGCACAACAGAGCTCTGTGTATAATGGCAGGGACAGAGTTAAATTCAGTATCATGTACAGAGAGGCGCTAGAGGCAAGGTCTCTTTATGGCTACGACTAGGGTTCCTTATCAGTAGTGTGTGAGGTTCTCCATACAGGTTTCAAGGGCCAACAACCTGGGGTGAAAGATTTCCTTGAACACCTGCCTCTGAGAGGGCTGAATCCCAAGAAAGTATCACTTACTTGGAGCATCCTTGGGGGAAAAAAGCAGGAAGGCTTTGAACTCGCACAGGACTATCTCCCACTCCCTTTAGACAGAGATCATCTTTGCTAGCCTTCAGCAAGACTCTCCAATAAGGAAAGGGCCTCATTTAGATTTTGGCGGATGCTACACTCTGTCACAAATAAGCCATACTACAAGTACGCTACAGCCTGTGGCCTTTGTAATTGTGGGCAGGTAGGATATTCGCCCAAGTCTAAATAAGGTCCAATGTTTTTCACTTAACAGAATCACCTATATCACTCGGAGGGTTCAAAGTAGGTGACCCACAGCTTTAAATAATGTACTGGGACCCTTGCTAAAATTAGCTAAACTTTCTTGCTATCAATATAACGACAGGGGGCTTCGCCTGACTTGGCTGACCTCTTTATCTAGTGTAGGCTTCAATAAGGAAAGTGCCCCTCCCCCGCTGTATTTCACTTATCCTAGCTTCTTGGTTTGGGACGTTTGCTTGGTCCTAGGTATTATGGTTAATGTTGAGAAGTGGAAACCTGCCCTGCCCTCTGAGAGAAAGCGCTGGTCACACCCACATGTCGATCTTCAGCCACAGACTCTTTTAGTTACAGCTCCAAGAATGGCTTTGTCTTCTGAAAGGAGCATTGTTAGAACTGGGGGTCTCTAGTTGGCAGAGGTAGGTACCTTTTGTCCAAATAGGGACCCTTGCCTCTAGTCAGGGTAAGGGGGATACACACTTTAGATAACCCCTGCTCACCCCCTTGGTAGCTTGGCACGAGCAGACAGGCTTATCCCAAAGGCAATGTGTAAAGTATTTGTACCAACACTCACAGTAACACAGTGAAAACACCACAAATGGACACTACACCAGTTTAGAAAAATAAAGTATCTTTACTAAACTTAAATAAGACCAAAACGACAAAAATCCAACATACAAAACTCAGTAGAATGTCTTTATAAAGGGTTGTTGTAAAAATAAACTTGTAGATCTCAAATGCGACACTTTCAGTCTCAAAGTACCTGGTATGCGTAACGCAAAACAAGCAAAAGGGGCGCAGTGAAGGCGATGCGTCGGTTCTTCCTGCGCTCCGGTGCGACAAAATGGCGCCTTGATGCGTTGCGCTGATCCGATGCGATGAAATGGCGTCTTTGTTGCGATGCGACACTGTAGATGCGATGCGTGCACGCCCGACGGCCTTGCGGCGAACTCGGTGATCTTCTGAACCGTGACAGGCCCTGCGACACGCTTCTCCGGTGTTGCGACGACACCCTCTGTGATGGCGACACGCTTCTCCGGTGATGCAGCGGCGGTGCGCTTCCTCAGCGATGCGACGGCCCTGCGACACGCTTCTCCGGTGATGCAACGACACCCTCGGTGACGGCGACACGTTTCTCCGGTGTTGCGACGGCGAACAGCGGCAGCGGCGACACGCTTCTCGATGATGCGACAGCGGCTGCTGCGGCGGCGTCACACTTCTCTTGTTGCGTCGCGCTTCCAGCTCCCAACAGCAAGAGAGGCCTCACACACAGTTACAGGCCCTCCGGCAGACTGGCACTCCCAGCAAGGAAGTTCAGGGTAGCTGGGGGTGAAGTCCTTTTGTGCCTGGGACTTCAGAAACAGGAGGCCAGCTCTTCTCAGGCCCTTGGAGACTTTTTCTTCAGATGGACACAGCACACAGCAAAGTCCTTTAGATCTCTCCTCAGTAGAAACAGCAAACTGCAGGCCAACCCTAGACACACAGCAAGGGCAGTACTTCTCCTCAGTCTCTTCAGCTGATCTTCTTTGGCAGGGATTCCTCTTGATTCCAGAAGTAGTCCAAAGTTCAGGGGTTTCAGCTCTAGTATTTATACCCCCAAAGTCTTTGTTCTCCATGTGTGAGGGGTCCTGGACCCAGTCCAAACCAGTTCAGGGTGCATTCTGCCAGGGCACCTCTCCTTCCTTTGTGATTGTGGGCCAGGGTCATCAGACACACCACAGGAGGTGGAGCCAGCATTGTGGAAGGCAGGCACAGCCCTATTCAGACCCAGGTGCCACTCCTCCCACCACTCTACATGTTGATAGGTCTATTCAGCCTAGTGCTGACTCACCCAGCCTCCCGCAGCCACCCCCAGCCCCTGTCACTCACAAACCAGACAGTCAATTCACAAACAGGCAGAGGCACACAGAAAGGTTGAACAAGAAAATAGCCACTTTCTAAAAGTGCTATTTCCAAACTTAGAATTTAGAAACCATCTTCACTAAAAGATGGGTAATTAAATTCTGAGTTCAGGGGTACCAGATTCCAACTTTCTATCTTGCTGCTATGGGAAGATATGCAGGTAACCATGTTACACAGCATTCCCCATGTTATCCTATGGGCAAGATAGCCTTTCAATAATGAAAAACGAAATTGGCAGTATTTCACTATCAGGACATGTTACTCACACTAGTACATGTCCTACCTTTCACATACACTGCACCCTGCCCAGGGGGATACCTTGGGCCTACCGTAGGGGTGTCCAATGTGCAAGAAAAGGGAAGGGTTAGGCCTGGCAAGTGTGTACACTGGCCAGGACAACATGGCAGTTCACAGACTGCGCACAGGCACTGAAGTGGCAGGCCTGAGACACCATTTTAGGGCTACTCATGTGGGTGGCACAATCAGTACTGCGAGCCCACTAGTAGCATTTGAATCACCAGCCCTGGCACACTCAGTGCACTTTACTAGGGACTTACTGGTAAAGCAAATATACCAATCATGGATAGCCAATCACAATAACAATTTACAGAGAGAGCATATGCACTTTAGCACTGATCAGCAGTGGTAAAGTGCCCAGAGTCCTATAGCCAACAACCACAGGTCAGGAAAAATAAAGGAGGAAGAAGCAAAAAGTTTTGGGATAACCCTGCGAAAAGGGCCATTGCCAACAAGCATCTAGAACAATGCTATTCTGTTTCTCCCTCCAGCATGTTTTAATTAACCCCACCTTTGAGGACAAATGCTAAACCCTCCTTTAAAATCTCCAGGTGATGGTCAGCCTGCTCTGCTGAAAATACCACAGTAGCCGAGCCATAAAATAATGATACGACTGGATAAAACATACGTTCAGTCAAATACCCCAAATTGCTCTTAAGGAATATGCATAAAATGCTCAGAGCTCTTTTTGAGTATTGTTACTATTTTAACTGTGCACCAGTGTTGACACAGTTGTCTTACCCACCCTAAGACCAACAATGTTCACAGCCAAGTAAGTGTAAAGTATCCTCTATCCAGCTCCTTTTTTGGGTGCTTCCAAGAAGGCCCATATCTCTATGAAGAGTTACACTATGAATAACAAAATGTGTGCCAGTCTGTAGCTCCTGTAAGTACCTTTAATGCAGTTTGTTGGTTGTATTAAAATGGGAGTAGACTAAAGTTAACTTACCAAAGATGCATATCAGTTATTGTCAGACTGGGCAATGTTCTTTCATTTGCACAGACAGTTACAAATAGTTTATTGTTTCTCAGCTTTCATTTATGCTTGGATCCACAGGATTCTGTAAAGAGCGACAGAGGGTCACAATGTTTACTAGGGTGAAGCAGAAGTAACAACATCTTTTCCCTTTCAATAAATAGCAAATAGATCTCCAACAGACAAAGGCCAATACATCCTGGAGAACAACCAAAAACCAATCACCAATTTGCATGAGGCTACTGTGAAGACAACTTGGTGGCAAATAACCACTTTTTGCCAATTGTCCCAAAAATCCACCTGCATGGCTGTTCTTGAATCAGTGGGCTCCTATCCTTACCAAACGCTTGCTTGGAAATTTCTAACAAATGAAGCTCTCCATAGAAAAGACTAAAGGTCACTTAGAGGTGCGTCCAAAAATGGGCAGATTGCCCTCCCACCTACCTGTTGCATCCCGAGCCTCATTGAGGGGTCAAGGAGTTGCCTTTTTCCAGAACAACGAATGACTGTTGGTTTTGCCTTCCGAAAACACCATTGTGGCAGACAACCACCAGTGCACGTGACCAGTTTCACAGATGGGCACGGCATAAGCTGGTTGCAGGTTTTTCTGCCTTGCAGAAATTATGAGTGCATACGTTTTATACATGTAAGTACTGGCAGGAATATAGAACTAGCATAAACTGCCAGGATTACTCTGTGCATTCTTTGTGAATCACTGAAAAGGCAGATTTTCGCTCCAAACATTGAACTATTCCAACCGGAACAAATTTCCCACTAATACTTCTTAGATTTTGTAAATTGTGGCCATCCAGTTTATTGTAATATGACAATGTTTTACCAGAATGGCAGCCGTCAGAGAATCAGTCACTTTTTAAAGGAAGCTGGATTGAATTAAATGTTCTTTCAGGTGAGAAAGAACTGTGTTCGCTGGACTTCCCATTCAGGCACTTTCGCATTTCCCTGGTAGGCAGGAGGCTAAGGAGATAGCGTTCAGAGCTGGAAGGGCTCCTGTGACCCAGCCATGTGCCATGATTGTATCTCAGGGAACTCCCAAATAACATGCGTTATTTTTTAATTGCACAGTTTTAAAAAAACAAATATATATATATATATATATATAAATAACTTAAATGAGATTTTCATACCCAACTTTAGCTAGAGCCAAATTTGCAATAGTTGTTGCATAACTCTCAATTCATCAAAATCCTCAGGGCATTAGTTTCCATTTAATATGCATACTTCCAGCCTTCCAAATAGTCATCTCAGTGGTTTTTGTTCATCATTTTGTCATTTTGTCATTGCAGTTAGGTTTGCTCTTTCAAAAGATCATGCGTACATTAATACTCCTAGGAAAATAAATGCAATCAAATGTATCCCTCCTTATATAAGATATAAAAGAGAATTGAACATGCTTCTATGTTATGATGGGAGATGTTTATTCAGAGTACACTATCTCTCATTGAGAACATATGCACATTTTTCCAGGGGAATTCAGGGAAAGATATGGGGAACTCTATCTATTGTTGACTTTAGGTGACTGATATCTTCACGAGGGCAACAAGTCGAACAAACCGACCCTCATGAAGCTTAGGGAAACCTTTGCTGAGCTGTCTTTGTGCCTTTAAAAGGTTTTTTTATTTTAATTTCGTTCTCGCTCCATTTAGGATTTCAGACAACATAATTAGAAATCGTATTTAATTAAAGCAATTTTTTCAAAGTTCTCTAACAACAATTTCTGAATTTAATAGCATAGAAGTTGAGTTATCTCAATCTGTATATATCCATCAACCCATATCCTAGTGCACACTTAATGAAAACACATTAAGCAACTGAGCAAAAATAACCATTTTGTTTTCATTACAAAGGATAATGTGAGATTTTCTACTTTTTTATGAATGTAGGTGGCAGTGAAAAGCATTAAATTCTTGGAACTTTCTTTATCAGAAAATAGCAAAAAGTTTGTTTTGAGCCGAAACATGTCTTCGTTAATACAGGGCCTTAACTCAGGCGCCTGCAGACCCTGCGGCATAGGATGGCCCCCATCCCAACAATGGGGCCCCATTCAGCCCAAAGGCCAATGAATATCTCTGAGATATGGTAGACTCAAGGGCCCCTCATCACATTCTGCAGAGAGGCCCCATCATTTTGCATTACGCCACTGCATTAATGCCCTACCTCGCTTAGTGGAATTACATTGCATGAATTGAAGCTACATTCAATATCTGTTCAGTTTGTTTTACTTTTTCATATATGATGGAGTGTAAACCTGCCATAAATGACCAGGTTACACCGGGCAGTATTGGCACATTTTCTTTGCTGTCCGTTTTTTAGTGTTTTTCAGTGAGCTGATGCCTGCCCCCGGAATGGTAACGTGAATCGTCTTACCTTCCAGTTTTCTTGTTCCGCATTGTGTTCTTTCGAATGGGCCTTTAACGCTATTTCACACTTAAGTACCTTCCATTTTAATTTAGGAAATTGAAAATTTGCATTTTGTGCGACGGGTTGTGATTTCTGGGATATTTCAGCAGCAGTCGCATGCAGAAAGTCCTGGAGCCAGAGAATTTAGATGCTCATATTGCCCGATACCTGTGCGTTATTCTCCCTTTGTTCAGTTACCCTATGACTCCCTTGTCATGAGAACACCTCTTTTCCAGCCCTAGGCTTGCACCTTGTAACTCAACCAATTCTTGGACTCGTAGCCTTGGTGTAGTACTATTAAACTCCTAGTAGTATCACACATGTAAACAACGACTCGTAAAAGAGATTCCAGATTAGGAAAGGTTGTGCAATTGTCATAGTGAATCACCTGAACTTTCAGCACATCTCTAAAAGGCTGACTGTTTGAAAAATATACTTCTGCAGCATAAATAGAAAATATAATTGGAATCCTAATGGATGAACCTGTCGTGTTAGTTATTATTGTTAAGCAAAAATGTAAACAATAATAAAGGCCAGATTACACTTCCCCATGGGGCAGGCTCCTCCTACTGTGGGGTTAATATGGGCAGTGGCGGCTGCCAGCTATGGAGGGTGAGGGGCAGGGCCGGACTGGCCGTAGCGGGCACCGGGCATTTCCCCGGTGGGCCGCTAGGGTGGGGGCCGGTTTTGGGCCCCTGGGGGGCCGTTTTTGTAACCGGGGGTCGGCAATATCGCCCCCCAGTAACAAAATCGGCCGAAACCGGCCCTCGCAAACTGCTCGGCTGCACTCCCCTTCACCCCGGTGGGGGGGGGGGGGGGCGGCTGAGCAGTTTGCCAGGGCCGGTTTCTGTTCCTAGTCTGGCCCTGGTGAGGGGGCGCCGCAAATGGGGGCAAAAATATATAAACTAAATTCATGCCGACATCCATTACATTATCGCCTTAAAGTTAAAATGTTTAACTTTAAAACGATAATGAAATGCATGTCAGTGATTTAGGGCACAATAAATATAAAATACATTTTAAAAAGGAAATAAAACGCACTTACTTTGCTGCATGTCCTTTCTACGTCCCGCTGTTCTTCTCTTCTCGGGCCCAGAAACCTCCCTAGCCAATCCTGGTGCTGCTCTCATGCTGTTAAGCAGCATGAGAGCAGTGCCAGGATTTGAAGGAGCAGGCTCTCTCAGCGCTCCAAAGAGCACTGGAGGCCTTGGCTCGGCCTCAACCCAACTGTCTAAGACAGCTGGGTTGAGAGGTTTAAAGTTTGCACGTCTGACTGGCCATTGCACGACGGCCGGCCAAAGAGACATGCACAGTTTAAAGTGCTCAGCCCATCTCTCCTCTCTGCTGCTGTCTTTCTCGCCCCTGTCCTGAAACTCGGCTCGGAACAGGGGTTTGCAGAGTCAATGAAAAAATAAAATGGTAATAATGTCTATGGCAATTTTAACTAGTGGGGCGACGTTCCTCGCCTTAACGGATGAGCCGCCCCTGAATAAGGGCAATGATATTTCCTTAATGGAGAGGTGTATTTAGGGTGTCTTTACTCCTAATTTTCAGAGGCACTTCACTTACTAGCATACAAAACTCTGTCACCTCACATAATTAAAAAAAATGCTACATTTCATCTAATTTATAGTCCTATGCCACCTCATCTATTCTAATGCTACATGCATATGCATTCAGCATGCCAGTGACAAAGCCAGAAAATACCACCATTTATTTGGAATCGGAATTCATTGTTCAGCACAAAAACATATTTTTGGCATGAAGAAACAAAACGACTTTTTCGTGCATCACTGTGGCCGGCAGGATGGGTAGAGGGCGAAGACCGCCATTGTATTGGGGAAGCAGGCGACGAAGGTCTTCATTCCATATATACAAACCCAGTGGTGGGAATACAGAGAGATTGCTTTCTTCTTCTAAGTTGTATAGTTTGGCATAAAAAAGACAAGCCCAATACAAAAATATTCGTACTCTTTTATGGGACAATAATCATTTAGGTTTATCATCTAGAACCATTGTTTCATATCCATTATTTAACGAATCCTGATCTTAGAAATATGCCAAAGGCTATCAACGCCCTGAGCTGTCCGCGCTCCCTGAACAAGTATCTTTATTATGTAAATGAAAGATGTCATATTTTAAGCATACTGTTGGGAATGAAGCACAAGGCAGGGTGAATCTCGCCCGTAAATATCTGCCTTGTTCACTGTTTAACAAAAATTTAGAACAATTTTCTATTTGGAATGTTTCAGAGCAGTCTACAGTAGGTGAATCTTGCTTCAGTGACTGCAAACCTCCTCGCAGTAATTAGCAGTAATTTAAAGCTTCCAAACACCTCATTAGAAGGCACTTAAACTCTGTGACAGAAACAAAACCCAGAGCAGCAGAGGCGATGATCTCGAATTCCTTCCTGCAAATGACATTACAAGCTGGGCCAGGTGGCTGGAGGATGCCTAGACCAGCACAGGTCTTAGACACCACCTCTCTGCTTCCACCTCCGGCCAGCTTCCATCACCTCTCACCCTAAGCTGGTATCCCTTGGTTGAGGTTTTATTGGGATTTAGTCAGTACAATTTATTTATCTGTTATTGATCTGCTTCCTGGCATGAACAGACCGGGTTGGCCCATTTGACCTCTATCCCTGCCGAATACAGCGCTAGTACAAGTGATTCCAAAAAATGTACAAACTCAGACCAGCAATGGAAACCAGACATTTATAGAAGAAATACAGTGAGGGCCAGCGGAATTGTGCATCTCCAAAGCCATACTTGCAAATAATTCATCATGTGAGGCATAATCGAAGATTTCAATATATTGTGGGTTTTTTAGCACTGAGCAATGCAGCGGACCCATATCATGTTGCAAACCCCTGCAAATTTTCACCTGCTGTATTCGTGAACTAAAGAATTGAGAATTTTGCCCAGTCAATGTCATCAAATGCAAATGATGGATTTAGGGAACTACCTGTGGCTACAGCAGAAATCAAAAACTTTCCATGTTTAAATACATATGTAACATGGCGTAAACATTATTCCTTGTCATGCAGTTATGTTTACATTTATACCAGTGTTCTAAAATCAGCAGTTATTTCAACCTATCTATCTGTCTTCCAATCAGAGCCACCCTACACACAGCTATCCTTTTGATTTTTGGTACCCATGATTTTGATCACATTACACTAGTTTTCAAGTCGCTACAGTGGCTTCCTGTTGAAGCCCGATGTGTTTACAAAATTGCTTACCTCACCCACAGTGAGACAATCTTCATGTATTTATATTTTTAGATATATCCCTTTTGGATTACATATGCCAATTTATTTAGGTGCATGTTTTTAAATGTAAGTGCACAACTGCCAATGTCGTTAAACTATTTGTTTCAGTGCAACATAATTCAGCTTGCTCAAATATATTCATGTTTTTTTGTTAATAAAAAGATTTTCAAAATATATATATATATTCATGTTTTATTCTAGGATGGCTTGAATTGCTTTTCTCGGTTTTTTAAAGTTATAAACAAGGCTTCATAGAAATTAACAAGTTGTTGTTTTTTAAATAACAAGCAATGTTTCACAGAATATAAGTAGGTGAAAGGCTAGAGGAGCATTATTACAAATTGTTTATTCTGAAGATGTTCAGCAAAGTTCAGACAGAGAATATAAATTGGAACAAAAGCATTATTAGTTACAGAGGAGCTTCAATTCAGGAGTCCGAGGTTGACGGTCATCTAATGGCTCTAAACATCTTTCCTTGCTGAAGGCAGCAGAAAAGGCACATTGAGTCATCCAACTGATTATCTGCTGGCACGAGGACATAGCCACTTAGAGGCAGAGATAAGAACAACAGCAGCTATTCTGTATTGCACACTTCTTCTACTGTTCTGAAAAGGTGTGTGGGTGCAGACCATCTCTGAAACTCAAGTAGGCCCCTTTTGGTGCTAAGTTTAGCTTAGTTAGCTGAGGGAATAGAGGAGTTTGCGATATTGACATAAACCCTAAAATACTTTCATAATGTTACAGTATTTTCTATTTTGCCTATTGACAAGTATCATTGCCACTTCCTTGTTTATTTTTATAATACCTACTCTTCATATTGTGTGCACTAGTATAGGATTTTGATTTTAATAAATCCTGAAAATATATTCCTAGTTTCCTAGTGTACTTGAGTATGTCCATTCATGATGAAAGAGGGCTTGGGGTTCCTTTAATTAGTCCTGTGAGTCTCACAGGACTGATTGTTGCCTGATACTTACCTTACTCATGAAATGTTCAGTGGGCTTTGGGGGGATGCAGTTCATTGGATTCTGTGTCTTATATTGATTCATTGACTAGGTCCATGCTGCCAGAGCATCTAGAGAACCTTTTCTTGGTCTGTGTTTTAGAGAGAAACCAGAAAACCAGCAGAATTCTCCAATCACAACCTTTTTGTTATTTGAAAAAAACATCAACCTCCAGAATATCTGGCTAAGAAAATGATCCACTCTGGTGATAACATAATATCCACAGTACTGAATTACAACACTTGGACACTACATCTGTTTTCGGACATTTTGTTTCCATCTGATTGGTAATGCACTCACAAGACCCTTTTGTTTTTGTTCCTGCAAAGCACTTGGACGGTCATTTAAACTGAACCAAAGGCTTACCTTCAGAAGGGTTCACATTTTCTATCATTTGTCTTCTGACTACCTTCCACTTGTATATCATGTTTCTGTCATATCCTGAAGGAGCTGCTGGATATTCACTTGAACACTACCTTTGTTCATCCTGTGCTTCTTTTGATTTCCACACGAGTATCTTTTTTTCCTATGCCTCTTCTATCATTGTACTGCAGCCTCAGTGAATCCTACCATGTAGTTTACTACTTTTGTACATTGTACACTGTAGACATCCTTTGATAACTCTATATATTTCTATTCTTTTGTTATTTATGGCACTCACAGATAGTCATTGGTGTGAATTCTAGATTCTAAATCCAATACTATTAAATAGTAACAGTGGGAAACATAAGTTGTTTTCCACGGTTACAACATCAACAAGCATTTGCAATGCAATAGGTCTCGCATTTCCTTGAGTTAGAGCTATTGGCGTTGTAAATGACAATGTATTTTACCCATGTGTTATGGAGTGTATGTATGTGATGTGTTGTGGAATTATGTGGGTTGTATTGGTATTGTTAGTTGTGGAATTGTGTTGTGTGGAGTGGATTTGTGTAGTGGAATTATATGGTATGGTGTGTAGTGGAATTATGTGGTATGATGTGTAGTGGAAGTATGTGGATAGTAACTGTGTATGGAGCTGGAAATAGGTATACTCAGCAGAAGTGCCTTCAAGCACAACACAAAGTGGCTGTCTGTGCTGGATGAAGATGCTTGTGTTGAGAGAGTTTGCCCAAGCGCTCTCCAGTTCAATAACCTCGCCTCGGTTTCTCACAAAAAGATACTTTGCATTATCCTCTGCTTGATGCTTTCATGTTAAAAATGTTCTTTAATTAAAGGTTGAAACAATTAATGGGTTGGTATACTAGTACATATTTTAATCAAAGAATGGCCCAGAATGGCCGAAAATGCATTTTATCCTCCCAAAGTTATTCCTGTGTTTACTACGGTGCCAGCTGTAACAAGCAACACAAAGGGGGAGGGAGGGATGTTTTATTTTTAATAACTGATATCATTAGCCTGCGAGTCTTGGCTGACAGAACTGAGAAACAAAAGACGACCCATCTTCAAATTTTTGGATGCTTGTAAGAGTTTACAAGCTTGGATTTCATGTTGCCACATAAAAACATCCAAAGAAACGCTCGGTGTCTAGGAAGGAAAACCTTAAAACTGAGATGAAGGTGCCCCCACCCACCTCCATCCCTCATACATTCCTTGCATATTTCTCCCAGATACCGGGTTATTTTTATCCCGTGTGCGGAACAACCGGCGTGGGTGTGACCCAGACGCCAGTGGGGGCGGAAGGAACATGGCACCTCGTTCCAGCTGCTCCCCCTGTGCCGGGTCTCAGAGGCTGCGAAGCTCACCCTGCTTTGCCAATGGTGCCCAGGGCAGTGCCTGTGCTGCAGCTGCCCGGTACATGTGAGGGATGCCTGCACTACTCGTCTACTCCTGGGTGCTGTTCCTGTCGAGTGTATGTGTGCGAGGGAAGGCCAAATTGCCACTGCCTGCGCTATACTTCTCTAGGGTATGTTAAGGAAGCTCGCTGTCACTGCCTGTGTACCTCACCTGTGTATTTAAAGCTTGCGGTCTTATTACTCGCTGTAATTGGTCTGTTCGAGTGTGGGACGCTTGCACTCTGGTTGTCCTTTCTGCCCTGTTTTATGCGAGGTACGTCCCGCTATCCCGCCTCAGCCCCACCACGACTTAGCCCCGTGTGTGGTAAGTGGGTGCACCGTCAGCGCTGAGGTTACAGTCACTGACAGTAAGGACACCTCAGCAGTGCTGGTAACTGTGTAGTTAGTGTCTGTCTGTTCCCATACGCCAGTGTGGGGCATGGAGGAAGGGGATCTACGACCTGGGGGGGCTCAGCCTGGGCCCGCTCTCCACGCCTCCTCTGTGCTCGGAAGCCCCCCGGAGGGGGGGGGCACTCCCGGTGACTCACGCTCAGCTGACAGGAAGCGGACAGGCAGAAGTCCCAACCTCACCGCAGGAATGCGTCTGCCTGCCGGGCCTCAGCGTACCCACGTGAAGGACGGGTGCGAGGGGCGGGCTTTCCGCACCCACGGGGGTCACGACTGCAATGCTGGGGGAGCCCCGGTCCTGTCAGATGAGGAGGGGGCATGCCAGTGTACAAAAATTACGCCGTGTTCGTGGTGTGGGGGAGCTTCCGGAGGCCTGCAAGGCACTCAGGTCTGACTGTACCAGAAGCTCACAGGTGTTTGAGAGGAACTGCAGCATGCTTACTGTCACGTTGCCTATTTCACGTTATTGCCTGGGACGGAGTTTTACTCAAGCATTTGTAGTTGTGGCTTGCACTTAGAGCCTTGACTAAAGCATTAAAAAAAAAAAATCAGCTACACAGGAAAGACAAAATAAACGATTACCTTCAAGTTTACAATGCATCTATGAGATTTAACCTCTGATGAATGAGTATACTTTCGAGATGCAAATACGTCCCCTCAAGCATTACATTGCAAGCACGCATGGTGCCTTGCACTGCAAACAGCCAGTTGCATGCTGGGTGGAGCCCAAGTGAAGTCTATGTGTATTTTAAAGTAATGGTAACGATAAGTCTATAACCAGTGGTGCGCGCGCACCACAGAGGAGCGGGAGGGGCGAGGGAGCCTGTCATCTGTACCGCGCGCTGATGCGCGTCCTAGACACAGACGGAAATGGGCGGAGCAAAGGCGGGACATGCGCCGCCTTTGTCCAATTGCGTGCCGTTTTTTTTTTTTAAACGCACGCTACAGCCAATGCCAGGCTTCACAAAGCTAACCACACGCACGAGCGTGTGGTTCGCTTTCTAAAGCCCATACAAATGCAATTTATGTTTCAAAAACCAAAACAGAAATAAAGGCATTGTCATTTACAATAAAATAGCTCAAACTCTCGCAAATGCCAATAATTAGTAGCCAACTCACAAATTAGTAATCACATTTATATTCACTACTCTAAGAGCTATGATATGGACATAGAGTATTGCAAATGGAATACCAAACCTCCTAAAGAAGTTAAATCGAACAAGAATCATACATACCAGAAGCTCTGCTGTATCTACACAGAATAAGAGCAAAAGAACCTGATGTTCTGAAAATGATCTATGACTCTCTCTCTATCGTGCTTTAGAAATCAGATAATTGCAAGTGCAGTTTCTGTGGAAAGAACATTTAGACATGATTAATAAAGACTCAGAAAGATTTTAGATACATTTGTTATTGAATTAAAAATCCAAAATCCTCATTGGGTGGCCAACAGTTTGGCACCCTGATTTCTCACCCCTCACTGCAACGAAGCAAGTTTTAGCTATTGGCGTTGCACATTATAATGCAATGCCAAGAGCTCAAGCTTTCAGTTTTCTCGCATTTACGAGAGTTTGAGCTATTGGCATTGTAAATAGCAATGCTTTTTATTTATGTATTTTTTTTTAAACGGATAAATAAAAGGCATTGTAATTTACAATGCCAATAGCTTGAACTCTCGCACATGCAAGACCTATTGCATTGCAAATGCTTTAGGAGAGAGCGTGTCCTGCCTTTTCCTGCCGGCAATGGCAGGCAGGACAAAGCTCTTTGAGAAAATAATGCTCAGAGGTTGTAATTAAAGCCTACTGAGCAACAACACATGTAAAAGGGAGTGTCCTCATGGGAGGTTACAAAATGGGAAACGGTGGGACTACTAAGCCTATTGACTAATAAAAAGCCACAGTTTACAATGGACAATGACACAAGCCAATGAAAAACTGGGCGGAGAGTGGACGGAGCTTCACACAGCGGTTTCAACTGTTTTCAGCACCTGAAATCTTTATGTGTAAGTAAAAACAATCCATGTCTAAAGAAAGGGGCGTGGCCACTATTAAAGTGAAAGCGCGGTATGGGGTTCTTTTACCAAAAATGCATTTGTTTGTCAAGTTGATAAACAAATGCTTTTTTTTTGTAAAAGCGCCCCATGCTGCACTTTCACTTTAATGGCGGCAATGGCCCTTTCCTTAGAAACGGATTGTTTAAGGAAGGAGAGCGGCCGACATTAAAGTGTAAGTGCTGCATGGGGTATTTAAAAAAAAATAAAAAATTAAATACATAGGTTTTTTTAAAATATGCTGCCGCATTTGGTGCAGCAAGTTAAGCAAAGGCATGGACGCCACTATCAGCGTGGCGTGCTATGTAAAAAAAAAACGTATTACGAGAGACTGTGTCCTGCGTGCAACAGCAGGCATGCGAAAACCATTAAACAAAATAGTGTTCAGAGGCTGTAATTAAAGCCTACCGAGCAACAACACATGTAAAAGGGGGTGTCCTCATGGGAGGTTACAAATGTAGATAAGGCAGTACTAAGGAGGGACTAACAAGCCTATATACAAATTAGAAGCTAGCATTTACGAAGGACAATGACACAAGCCAATGACCAATATGGGCAGAGAGTGGACGGGGCTTCAAGTGCATACTCCAATACAGCATGCCTCGCAGAGCAGCGCATACGCTGCCAAGGCTCAACCTAACAACCTGTGTATTGTAGTTTTGGCTGCTGGTTCCGAACAATTCTATGTTGCCCATAACTAGTTTTGTGCTATACAAATACACACAAACAAACACAGTGGACGAAGTGCATTAAAAAGGTATGTGAACTGTGATGCTGTGCTCAAAGTGGGCTAGGTGAGTGAGCGTCGGGGTTGGGTCAAATATTCTGTAACTTTTGTCGGTCCTTCGTCTTTGGTAACTACATATAAAATATAGCAGTACTTAAATGAAGAATAAATGCAGGTTAAGTTAATCAGTGGTAAATGCAGTATTGTAAATTATGAAACTTCAGTTAGTTAATACACTGAAGAGGTCTGTGCGTGTAACCAGAGAGCCACAGAATTGTATCCTGGTTGGTGCAGTGGAGAATAGTGACTTGTCTATGTTTAGTGCTAGCAGGTCCAATTTGGTGACCGAAAGCACAGTGAATATGTAAGTCATTATTTTAAACTTTCATTCATACAGTATAAGATAGGCTGCTACGAAAGGTCTAAGATTTAAAAAAAACATCAGAAATGTAGATTTTAGTAATAACCAGACTGTGCATAGCGCAACTTATTTTATAATTGTCCTTTAAAAGCACACACTTCACAGCTCAGCTGGTAACTCCCCAGCAATACCACTCAAAAACAATAAATCTGTGTTATCAGGAAGCTTCAAGTGATTCCATCATTAAAAGCCAATACCGGCTACCAAGCACCCTTTACATTTGTAGTTTTCAAAGCACAGGAGATTCTCTTTGCCTTGCATTTCAGCTGAAGCATTTCGACTCTCAGAATTTACTTTCCGAGGGCGGCTGACCTTTCATAAATAGTAGGGGAAATATGTTTCTTAGATTGGAAAACTATAGGTGTGTCATGCCCCGCAGATTTCCTCTACTTCGACCACTAAACTTACATACAGGGAGTCACTGGACACATACCTCCCCCTTCCTGTAGCCTTTTATCATTTTTAGATTGTATATAGTTTCCCAGGAAAACATGACTCACTTGAATACATCCCTTAACCAATAATTTTTGGAGGCGGAATAATGTTACAGATGGCTCAGGACATGGAGCCAATGGAATTAAATTAAACAAATCAAGGCTTCCATTATAATACCTTTGCTTTACCAAAAGCCAGTCTAATCGAGAAACTTCGGTGATAACGTGGTCTTGTAAATCACCACTTTGGCCACACAAGGATGTCTCTCAAGGTCAGGCACAGACCAGCAGACATGGTCTCTTAAACTCACAAAGATCCAACCTCAACAGTTTGTGCATGGCGCACTGACGAAGGGTTAATGCTTACTCATCCATTAAAAGTGACAGACACATATCAATTTGTTTAAGTACCGAGTGCCCAATTAACAGTATGCTTTCCATGTGTAAATGTGGCTTACTTTTTGAAATCCAGAGGCCACACTGAAATCGGGAGTGAATCATCTATATATCTCTGCCACCTCCCAACTCCCTCTCTGGAGTACACTTTCCAGGACTTGTGCGCTGCTACGTTGACCAGTAGCCCAGCTTCGCTAGTACTCCTAGTTCATCTCCATATCCACATACCCCACCGTCAGCAAACATCTCAACAGCATAAGCCCCCTGAGTTGGAATTCGTACAGATGGACATATTTATCCAATGTGCGGGAGCTACAAGCCGTCACGCTCACCTCTGCCACCCCTCCCACCCCCCAGCACAAGATGCATTGTCGTCCCTGCACGTCATTGAATGCATTCATATATAGGTGGCTGAGTTTGGAATCCAACTGGGCATCCTTGTGCCATCTTGGCACTTTATTTACCTTTTCAGCTATACTTCTGTGGGCTGGGTTCTTCAATGTGCCACCCACGTGCATACGATGTGCTAAGAGTATTAATACTGCATTTCCTTCCAACATTCAATGACACATGTTTGCTGCTCAATTATTCAAGAAATGCCCCTTCAGTGGGTGGTGGGAGAAGGGGAATGCCTGCTATGTTGGTATGCCATTGCCTGGGACAAACATGCCAGCTGCATCAATAATGTTGTTGTGCTGGGTGTTTTTTGACAAATTGCCGTAATGCCACTTTGATGTATGATGCTTAATATGTATTTGTATCATTGTCATTATATGCTCAGTACACCAGTCACTCAGAATCCAGCAACAGGTTATACAGAGGTGGGGCATTACATTGGGTATGTTTGCTTCTATCGTGTGATGCCTGTAGTCCCCAGCACATTGGAGAAAACAGGACGAGAGAGAGAGAGAGGGAAGAAGAGAGAGAGAGCGTGGGAGAGAGAAACCGAGAGAGAGGGAGAGAGGTGAGAGACGAGAGACCCCGACCAACCACTTCATCTCACTGCATGCATGGCCCGGCATATGCGCTTGTCCTGTTACAGTCGCATCTTAGTAAAATAAAAAGCTGTCGGAAAGCATATCTTACCGGGGCAGGGAAGGATTCCTCGCGCACACTACAGTCGCATCTTAGTAAAATAAAAAGCCGTCGGAAAGCATATCTTACCGGGGCAGGGAAGGATTCCTCGCGCACACTACAGTCGCATCTTAGTAAAATAAAAAGCCGTCGGAAAGCATATTTTACCGGGGCAGGGAAGGATTCTTCACGCACACTACAGTTGCATCTTAGTAAAATAAAAAGCCGTCGGAAAGCATATCTTACCGGGGCAGGGAAGGATTCCTCGCGCACACTGTAAATTAACAAGCGGCAGTGAAAGCGATCGCGAAACTGAAAGCGATCGCTATTGAAAAGCAAACTAGGCGCGAGACCTAAAAACATGAAACTAAACAGTGGTGCGCGCGCACCACAGAGGAGCGGGGGGAGGGAGCGCAGCAGCGAGGCGAACGCGCGCTGCTGCGCGTGCTAGCCACCAGTGGGAATGGGAGGAGCAAAGGCGGGACATGCGCCCGCCTTTGCCCAATTACGTGCCGTTTAAAAAAAAAAATGCACGCTAGAGCCAATGTGGGCTTCCAAAAGCAAAACCACACGCACGAGCGTGTGGGCAGCTTTCAGAAGCCCGTACAAGAGGTCTCGCGCTGCGCGAGCAGTGCTGCGCTGCGCGAGCAGTGTTGCGCACTGCAACGCTAGACGCGAGACCTAAAAAGGAATTACAGGGCAATGCTTAACTTGACAAAGAGTAAGTACTAGGACCCAAAGTCTTGCTCAGAAGCCTGTGGCTGACACTGTCAAAGGTCAGGGTGCCGGATACTAAGGCTGCGTAATGTTGATTCCACATCATACCTCACTAATCCCCTACCGCCTCTTTATCTCACTTTTGCAGGCTCTTTGTCATCCCCTTTCACTTGTTGTCACTGTTTTTCCATCTTTCTCTTCCTCCTTTTATGTTTTTCTCTCTCTTGCTTTGGATGAACGTCTGTTGAGGGAAAGCTAAATACTAGTCTCCAAAAATGAGTACCTGTTGGCCCCACCTGCAACCACTGGCTCAAATAAAGCACTCCTCCAGGCCATGCTAAAAGGGCTTTTAGAAAGTCTGTGAGTGTCATGCTCGTTCTCTACTCCGACAAAAAGCATAGAGCACAACTACAATCAAGGATTGAGAGGAAAGCATGGAGGGTTGTGGGGGTGGCTGGCAATATACTCGGTAGTACTGGTATGTATTGGAGTAAGGGGAGGGTGGATTGAAGAGAGGGTGGGTTGGATAGCAAGGCAGGACACCAGCTTAAACTTGCAAAGGATGAAGATGGATGTCTGGGCACCAGGTATGTTTTTTATTTCAGTGGGAGAAGAGTATGTTGAGGGAGATGTGGGGAGATGGGCAGAATGCTGCTATGTAGTCTTTGTTTTGGGGAATGAGGTGATAACCAACAGGTGGTGAGGGTGGATGGTAGGACACCGGGTGTAATACAGGTCAGGGGGTTGAGGCAGTTGAGGCCATGTTGTGTGTAGCTCCTCCATGATTCAATAGTCCTGCACAGCTGTTAAAAGCTAGGCAGATGATTTGGGTGGGCAACACACCAAGGATTAAAAGTGCTTTGTAGGAAGGGTGATGGTGAGACCCTGTATTATATAGACCAAAGAACCCCTTATGTACATTATAAGGCTATTGGAAGCAACCTCCCAGTTCCAAGACCGTATAAAAGAAGTCTGCCTTCGACCTCTGTATGGTCATGGAACTCTTTGGTGAGCTGAAATATCCTTATAATGTATGGCAAGGGGGACCTTTATCCCATATATAATTTTATGTTATATTTATTTGATTTCCCTCCATGTTTATATTCCACTGTTTCCCACCCTAGTGTTGAATCCTTACATCTTACACTATAACTGTATATTTCTCAAACTTTATTTCAATTTTTGTACAAATACTAAAGATAGATAAAATGTAAAAATAAATAAATAATTCGGATGAGTACTTGGCATTTTGCATATAGTTATACATTTTGCAATTTAAAAAACCTCCTTGTAAGACACTTACAATATAGATGTGATGGCACTACTGTTTTGTATACCTGTTCTTGTTGAAAAAACGTCCGGAAGCCTGTGCCTGTGAATGCCGAAACTGAGCTCCTGGAACATGTGTTAAAGGAAGAAAGCCTTTAATTTGAAGAAGCCTGCTCGTTTACTTCTCTGAGTGCAACTTTGTATATATTTTGAGGACATTACTTTATTCTAAGATAGTATTATTTAAATGCTATCCCTGTACTACCGAAATCGTCAAAATCCCCAATGGTTGGGAAAGAACATATTGAGTAATATCTTCCTAATTTCTGGTGTCTGTTCCTAGGAAAGGTACATATTTTCCGTTGGATCCACTTTTTATGAGTTCATGAGTGCTCCAGATATCCTAATAGTTAGATAGTAATGCCACAATGTAGGCAACATGATTTGATTTTATCCATATTCCTATTAAAAATAGAAGCATTTTACATGGGCTGCAATGAATAACAGGAATGTTTTTCACCTCCGCTGGTGTTTTAATTTTTGCTGTTTTACATTGAGTTCTTCATTTCCGTATCTGTGTAATAAAAACAGGAACTAGATCAAGTGGCAAAAACGTTCACAGCAGTCAAACCACTTAGTCATTTGTTGGCAAACAAGAATGATGAGGTAAGCATTATACCGGGTGTATTATGAAATGTAATATATCTGATATCACATTAATATTCAAGCTATAATTACCCTTGCAGAGCAGTGCTGTGCATGAACTTGGTCAGGATAAAAATGAAATGGTGTTTTTTTTTTGTTTTTTTAAAAACTATTTACCATTTTAAAAAATAACATTTGTTTGGTACATGATCACAATGCGACATTTTGATGTACTAAAGAAACCATTCTAACAAAGCATACATTGACACTCTTCCCCATGCTAAGTTGAGCCACAACTGAATGGAATGGTGTTTTCGTAGATTCATAAAAAGTGAAAGAAAAAAGCCCACTAGGCTGATGTGATTTTGAGAATGCTTCACCTTGGGTGATACCCCTGCCAGCTCTTACTGCTCTTCATGAGTTGCAGTTTAAGGTCTCAACTAGAAAACGGATTTAGCTGTTTGTTTTCGAAGACCTATTGTGACTAATACATTACAAAGAGTGAGTCTTTGGTCAGCCTTTACTCATTATTGGATTACTTTCTTGAATATCTTACTTCCCTGCTCCTGATTTGCTGGCTTTTCTCCCTTTTCTCTTGTTGTCCCGCACAGCAGCCTTCCTATCTCCCTATGTTTTGATTGGATGGCATGTATCCTGCCACTGCGGAAGTCAGACCTTGAGTTGCAGTGCCTATGAGGGACTAGGTTTCGTCTCTCTCTTTCCCTACCCCTACTCAACCACCCACCCTTCTCTTTTTTAAATCTCCCTACCTTTTCTCCTCTCTGCTCTCTTCATTATCTGTCCACTGCAGCCACATGCCACTAGCACACCTGCGTTTTTAGTGTAACTGCCACTGTCTGTATGTTCAGCTGTCATAAAAAGTTTTAACCATTCCTTGATGGCTTTCCAGGTTTGTGTATGTGCACACATACGTAACGGGTATCTTTTTATCTATTTTGTTCTATTTTTAAAAAATTCAATTAAAAAAATGGCACATTGGAAATGCACAAATGAGCGAAGTCATTTTTGAATGTTTTTTTATATATAGAACAAAATACATTAAAAGAAGGCTGCTGTTAATGCGCGCACATCTACAGTGCCCATCTTTGAATGGCCTTCATTTAAAAAAACAAAACAACACTTAAAGGTGTGTGTGTGTGTGTGTGTCTGACTCCTGGTCAGTGTTGTAATCCTGTTGTTCCAGTCCTTGAATTCTTTGTCCAAACTACTGTAATCGGGTACTTTAATGAAAAGAGTGAAATAGTCGCAAATCATGCTCACACCTCCCAGAAAGACGTAGGTACTCAAGTGAAAGACCAGGAATGGAACTGTTGCATCCCCAGAGATATGGAGGCACATATGACCCTTGCTGTACCACGATTGAAGATGATGCAAAAGCAGTTACTAGAAACGGTTTTTCAAAACTGTAACAGAGCTAAATGCAGGGTTGAGCATTCATGGGTGAACGCAAAAGACGATTACAACTGATCTGTTCCATTTGATGTACTGTAGTCAGGAAGTCACACTTCACTAATTAGATTTTAGCGCCAAGGGGAAGTTTTTGACAGCCCTTTGCCTTTAATCATTCACTGCCTCATTTAGGGAACTGCAGCGTAGATGCGAGGAATCGTTATTACCGCAGATTTCTACCATTCCCCTATATTTTCGAGTGACCTAGTATTGCCATGTCACTCAGAGGTCTCCAACCTTTTCTGTAATAAGAGCAACTTATGTTCAATTAAAATCATCCCGAACTACTATTATTAAAAGTGTTGTAATAGTGACCACAGCAGACAAGATTGCATTAATGACCCCCCATGCAAAATTATTAGCAGTGATCACCTCAGTGCATCAGGCAGGGTTGCCGGTACTAAAGTAAAAAGAAAAAGGCTTTATTAAGTTAGAACGCCTCTATATGGGAAATACATAACAGCCATAGCTGCAATGTCCCCGAAATCATGGTCCTAATTAGACTCCCCAGTGCTGCATAATTTATCACTCAAATATCCGTTTTAAATATAACATAACATGTATTTAAAGTGAAAGTTCACCATGAGAAGCTTCTTGGCATTGAAAGAACATATGTTTATTATTGCGCAACTCAATGGTGGAATTAGAAACTCAACTGGTAATTTAATTGGGAATTCAAACTTTTTTCTCCAAACATCAGAAGTTCTAAAACTACAAACATTTGGGTCTTGAATACACACTTTTCAATTTTGGTATATATAAAGTAATTCAACCAAGCAAATGTTTCTGATTTTGTAGTAGCCTGGGCTGCACACAGGAGAGCTACTCACAGGTAGCTGGAGAGCTACCAGGAGCTTATGAGCTACTCGTTGGAGAAGCCTGGCTCAGATACTACGGTAAACACGTGGAAATACTGCAATACAACACAGAACTACAGCGTTATGTGAAAAACTGCAGTAACATTGTCAGCAAGTGTTATTTCTTGGTAATGGCTAAGAACTCAGTATTCAGTTGTTATTATTGGACTCAGTATTACCCCTCAATTTACCTTGAGGCTGTCAGTCTTCCATGAAAACATCTAAACGTGAAACTTGTCTCCAAAAGCTTCCATATAGCTGTTAGGAGAAGCTGAATCCTTGCTTGTCACTATTTTTATGCCCCATTTTTAACATTTACGCTGCCTCGCGCTTTTAAAGCTGCCCTGAGGCATCTTGGATTGCTTCTGGTATGTGCCAAACAACCACAATGGCGTCCAACTGAGGTGCTGTCATCTCTAATGAAGTGAAAAGGAGCAGCCCCATTCTGTCTGGGCGGTGACGCTGACTGAGCATCAGCCTCATTCAGACAGATCTGTACACCTGCCAACAAGCACTGTCTGCAGGTGAACATCTGCTTCTCAGAGAGTGCAATGGCTGTGCTCTAGAAGAGGATGAGGCATAACGGGCAGAGCTGCCGACTTTGGAGCTGGGGAACCAGGTTGAGTCACGGCGTCGGCTCGACATCCTGTGAATATGGGCAAATTACTTAATCTCCCCTGCCTACCAAAAAATTAATGTGTCCTTGTGTCATGGTCGAAGTGCATTAAAAAAAAGTATGGGGACTGTGATGCTGCATGCAATGGGCGAGTGTGGCGGCTGGGTCAAAGGTGTGGTTAAAAAAATGTATATTCTGTATGTTTTTATGGTCTTTCACCGTCGGGTAGCTACATATAGAATAATGCACAGTTCAAATGAAAAATAAATAAAAAAAGATTTTACTCAGTGGGAAATGCACTATAATACATTATGAAACCTCAATTAGTTAATGCACAGCAGAGGTCTGTGTCTGTAACCAGAGAGCCACAGAATTCAATTTTGGTTGGTGCAGTAGAGAATAGTGACTTGTGTATTTTTAGTGCTATGAGTTACCAGCCTGTGACAGAAAGCATTGTGAATATGAAAGTCATAATTTTAAACTTGCATTACACACAGTATAAGATAGACTGCTACAAAATGCGCAAAACAGTTTAAGATAAAATGGTGCTTCCAAACTATAGATTTTAGTAATACCCAGACTTTACATAATGACATTTTTTACATAACTGTCCCTTCAACACCTCTTTAGGGGTGTTAAGCACTACATCAATGCACAGCTCAGTAGTCAATCTTTGCAACTACCACTCAAAAATAATAAATCTTTGTTATCACAAAGCTTCGAGTGATTCGATCAGTTAAAGTCAGTACCAGCTCCCAAGCATTGTTTACATTTGCAGATTAACGCAATGCGCACATTTGCATTTCTTTCAAGCAAGCAGGTACCCTGGCAGAAGGCTTGTTTAGCTGTCTGCTCGGCTTTGGTTTCACAGCAAAGGAGACGCACTGGATAACACTTCAGCTGAAGCAGTTAAACTATCGGAATAAACCATCCCCGGACGGTTGTCTTTTTACAAAAAGTAGGGGAACGGTTTTTAATAAATCAAAAAAGTAGGGGCACATCGTGCCCCTCCAATCCCGCCCACTTCAACTACTGCCTTGTGTAATGTAGCTGATGCTCATGTAAAGCGCTCCAATTCCTTCAGGTCAGAGTTCGCGCTATGTAAAACTGCAAAAAAAAGAGGTCTGAGAATCTAGGTAAAGCTGCCATAATTAAATGTCTGGCTTCTACTTGGCTCACAAATCCACAGCAATACCGGGGAGTACCACTTGTTGCCTTTCGAGTGAGTACCACTGCAGGAGTGATGCTGCACACCTGTTTGTAGTGGCGCAGTGAGCGCAAAAGATGCAGGTCTGGAACGCAGCCCAGATGAATTACCATTGGCTCATATTAGGTCAAGCAGTCCATCCATCACCTCCTTGCTTTACTCATTGCTGATCCGCAGAGGTCCATTTGTCATCCACTGAGTCCTCCAAACCTGGGGTGTACGTCTCATCAGTGATGGCAGGTCATCAGCCATCTTGGGAGGGGTTTGGAACGGTGCTCTGTTTGGAGCAGGACATTCTATCTATTTGCTATTTACCAACTACCAAAACCCACCCCCGTAAACATTTGAGTAGTTGCTTCATGCTTCGATATTCCACAGCTGGAATCATGAAGAGCAAACTTTGATGCCTCTATTAATTTTATGTCAACTTTTTATATGTTTTAGTATAACGGAGTGTTGGTTATGTGTAATACTCATTTTTGCTCCTGAGAATGGATTGTGGCACAGAAGAGCTTTACCTACTCCAGGTGAAAATTAGTACCTAGATATCTTGAGACTGGAGCATTTCTAGTGATCCCTTTAAAATTGGAGAAGTTCCCTAGTGCAGCAGTCAAAGATACTAGTTTTCAAAACTAGTGAAGTGCTCCCATATACTCTACTACCCTATCAAGCAAGTATCGGGATTCGAAGAATATTGTTCTATCCTGCACAGCCCGAAAGCGAGGAGTTTACTTACTTAAATATGTCTGGGGCGTCTGACCTTAGTGACAGCGCGCCCATCCTCCATGTCTATGCAGTATTGAATACGTGCATGTAGGCAGTGGCATGGAGTATTGTGTTTATGCTTTTTATGATATCCTGCTTTTTAAATTCCAGGTTCATAACATGACACTACGAGTTCCACTTTCACCCTGAAATGTATTGTATGTTCTGGATCACATGAGTTGCATTCTGTGTTTTTTTTATCCTGCATTTACTTCTTGTATGTGTTGTCTTGATACAATTGCTTTACTGAATTTAAATTAAAATAGTCCTCACCTGTGCCTTGCCCCTTTGTCACTTGTTGAAAAAAAGACCTGTGCTGTGACAATAATGGCCATGTTTTGGGTCTTTTCTTGGAGGAGGACTATGTTGCTTGTACTGTGGATGAGCTGTGGGTGTGAATGCTTCCCTTTGATTTGTTAGTAGAGCACCAATTGATTCCTGATCCTTTTATTTATAGCTTTGATCATGGCTGCGTGTTGTACTCGTTGCATCTTTGAGCTGTCGCTCTAGCATATCTGAGCATCTACTTGAGATCAAAGGGGTCAGTTGTTGCAAATGGGTGGGACCTAAGTGCGGATGTGGGCCGCGATTTAAAGTTGTGGTGGTGAGATGAGGTGGTCCCTGATTTCTTACAGGTATTAAGAAATCAGCCTGACTGTTTGTGTGTTGTCACAGGGACTTGAGCTACTCCTGGTGTAAAATGTCCCTAGAAGTGGCTCTTGGAAGATCAGTTGAAGTCTACACCTGTTAACTCCTTGTTTGAAGTTGGCCTTAATTTTGAGGTGCAGCTGTGATCTCTTAATGCACTAAGGTCCCCTCTGGTACATTTCAGAGATTCTTATCCTAGAGAGGTTGTGAAGAGACACATCTTACACTATTCAGATGGTAACAGCAGACAGCCCTCTGCTGTTCTGCCTCTCGTCTCCAGAACAAGGCAATTTAATCACATCGCCCCATTACCGTTATTATAGAACTGGCTGTCTCTAGAGGCACGAACCACATTCAAGACTGCTTGGATTACATACATATCATCACATACAAAGCTGATTATTCCAAAATTATTGGTTAAAAACCCTAGCTGAAGCAAGCAAAGACCTAAAGCGGAAGACCATCCAATTATAAAGCCAAGAAAAATTCCATTATGCGGCAGTACCGAAGTCCCAGAGACCGGTATGGCTCACATACTCTGTGTTAAGTCATTATACACCTCGATCCCACATCAACTAGGATTAGAAGCCATCGAACAAGCTTTGATGAACACAGAATATGAAGAAGATTTAAAGATATTTTTGATGGAGCTACTACAATTCACTCTCATGCACAGTTATTTCAAATGGCAAAATGAATGGTTCCTACAGAAGACCGGAACTTCGATGGGCAATTGCGCAGCCCCGACGTATGCTAATATATTCATGAACAGATTCGAAGAGGAACACATTCTGGCAACACCAGCATGGAGAACACATGCTAAACTATTTCTCAGATTTATAGATGATATATTTGTTCTTTGGAATGGTTCAACCTTGGAACTCAATACAGAACTCAACAAATTAAATCTGATAGACGACCGAATACAATTTACTTATGAGATTCAGGAACGAACCATCACATACTTGGATGTGAGAATAACCAAGAACGAAAAAGGATTTGAAACTGATCTGTTTTGAAAAAAAACGATAGGAACAACACCTTACATTATGGGAGCTTCCATCAACCAGCATTAAAAGAACATCTACCATTCTCCCAATTATTAAGAGTAAAGAGAATTGTATCCGACCCAACCAAACACACTGAACGCACAAACGAAATGCTACAACGATTTAAAGATAGAAAATATCCAGAGCAAATATTAGAACGAGCAGAAGACAGAAGCAAAAATACATCCAGGGAAGAATTATTAATTCCCAAAGTGAAATCTACACAGAATCGTACCACAGTTATGTCAACATTTTCCACCAAAAGCATGAAGTACAAAAAAATAATCAAAAAGCATTGGCCAATTCTGATATTGGAACCCGATTTTAATCACATTTATGATGAGGAACCCATTTTTGCATACACTAGGGGAAAAAACCTAGGTGAAATCATTAAACAAAGTACAAAAGAAATAAAACCAACAACATTTAAAGGCACTAATCCATGTTGGAATTGCAACAATTGTCATAATGTAATTAAGGGTCCATATATATCACACCCCATGAGAGGTCACAACATTAAACTTAAAGTGAATGCTACGTGTGATTCAAGTAACATAATATATCTATTAAAATGCCCGTGTGGAAAGGTTTACGTTGGCCAAACTGAACGAAAATTGAAAAAAAGAGTTAACGAATACAAAAGTAACATTCGGACCAGGTCATTGAAATCATCAGTAGCAAGCCATTTTGTGGAAGAACACCATAATGTGAGCCAATTGAAGTTTTGCGTCCTTGAGACTGTGGCGAAACAAGAGGGAAGAAATAATCATAACTATCTGCTACAACGCGAGAACTATTGGATACGACTTTTGAATTCTCTTAAACCCTATGGATTAAATGATCGGATGGAGTTTTAATGCTGAACAGTTAACCCTTTTTATGTCTTGATATACGTATCTCTGATTTATCTCCCTAAACCTTCGTAGATTTACTACATCGTTACATATCTTTATTTATATACATGTGTTTAGTTTGAGTATTTTGAGTTTAATCACTATATTTTCCGCACGTTTAATTTCATTCATTAACACACAGATAGTCTGTTCTCTATATCACTTGTAGTTCACAATCACGGTAATCTTTAGGCAACGTGAGTCCGTTTTTTACCCATATGGCTAACTCACCAACGAAGTCGGTAACTGACATTACGCCCCAGAGAGACGGCTCGTTTGAATTTCTTACACGAGTAAGTACAACTATGAAAGAGCACCGCTCACTAAGAGATTTATTTAATCGCACTATAACTATAGCACACCCGCGCGTACTCTGTAACAAATATGTTTCTATAGATACTGCGTTCCGTACCACATTGCGAACTAAATATCGTAATGGTTGTAACCGATGCATATGTTGGCACCCCGTGCACTTTTTAACACCGTGTCAGTTCACCTAGTTTTTTCTCAGTACATTAGATTTCTTTCGTAGAATTTCATAACCATCACACTATTGATTTATTTTTTATCACTTACCAAAAGAATCACTGAACACCATCACACGCTGTAAATAGACATAGAGTCACCAGCACGAACACTTGAGCACTACTAAAACGATGTATCACTCTCAGTGTTTCTTTTCTTCATGTGTAGTGAACAATTGCTTTAAATCATCTCTCAGAGTGTCCCCAGATGAAGGCCAAGAAGGCCGAAATGCATTGGGACCAACTAAGAATTTGTTAAATGCAGTGAATGAACTGTAACTATTCGACAATATATGGAGTGCAAAATATGAACATTTGAGTAATTGTTTATTCATTTCATTCATTTCAATCTTTATTTCGATTTTAAAAAAAGCATAAAAGATTACATAAAAACATCATACAACAATACTTCAAAGGGTAACCCGCCCGATAATACACAATTTAAGAAACAATTTTAAAAAACAATTTAAAAGCAGTTATAACAATGCTTTAAAACCCAAATACAAGGCTCCACGGTGACCAACTAAAATCAAACATCTGGTTATAAATTGATTAACACTCACATGTTCATTAAAAATGCCTAAAATTTCAGTCCCATTCTCTTTCTTGTTAGGTCGACACTAAAAAGATATCTGCTTACACTAAATACAATTGCTTGTGTTATGTCTGTTCGCAATAATCTTCCTGCCTCATTACATGATCTAATACCCAAAAGTTGACAGATGGGTTTGATCCACTTCCTCCTAGCATTAGTGTAGGCTGGACAGAAGAATAGCACATGCAGTTCATTCTCTTTTGCACCTGTGTGGCAGATATCACAACAACCATTGTTTGCACCACCTACGCTACGTACCCATTTCATAGTATTTGCATTAATCTGCAAAATGCCGTAGCGAAATTTGAGGTAAAGAGATTTGGCAAGTTGTGGTTGAATTTCATCTAGAAAGGACTCGAATTTACCGTTTGGTTTTATTGTGAGAAACCTTGTGGATAAAGTACCTAGTTTTGGACAATGTGACAAAGTATCTTGTGTAAATGCCCAAAAAGTCTGTTTCAACAGCTTTTTTGATCCCAAAGACAAACCCTGAGGTTCCTCCCAAAACTGTTTTAGTCCTAGTTTATAAAACCATTCCTGAATATGATTCAACCATGGTAACCTTGTAATATTTTTAATTCTAAAAATTTCCTCCAAACCTTCTCTATAATGAACAAGTTCATCTGTGGACCACAAACGTACCCAAAATAATAGTGGCCGCAAAGCCGCATGCTGGTCAGTGCGGCGAATGTTTAAATCTATTACTACTGGTGTTAAAGGTGTGCGTGTTGGCAGACATAACAATTTCCTAAAAAATGTATTCTCGTACACCATAAAACTATTCTTTGTCACATGTCCCCACAATTCAGCCCCATATAGGCAAGCAGGTTGTACCCTATATTTATATAACTCCAACGCAGGAGAGACAGCTTTAGATAAGCTGCTCTCATGCTTCCTTACTATTGGGACTGAGTTTTGAATTAATATTGTTTTGCTTTTATCCAGCTGTGGTTTCCAGTTCATTTTAGAATCTAGAGTAATACCTAAATAATTAAAATTTAGCACATATTCTATCCTCTCATTTTTTACAGTTAAGTTTTTTTTAAAGGATTTGTGCGGATTAACTGCCATGTATTTTGTTTTAGTAGAGTTGATTTCCAAGCCCTTTATTTCACAGTAGGTTTCGAAAGTATTAAGTAAGTTTTGCAGACCTTTGGGGGTTTGTGATATTAAAATTGTATCGTCGGCAAATAAAAGTGCCGGTACTGGCACCCCCCCCAACTTGGGAGAGTCATGCTCGCAGCCCAAGAGATATTCAGGGATATCATTAACATACAACGAAAATAAGGTAGGGGCCAGCACACAACCTTGCCTTACCCCCCTATTTACTTGTATACGATCAGTAAGTTCGCCATTTGGCCCCCATCTAACCCTTGCAAAGTTATCCTCGTGTAACCTAATAATCTGCACGAGGATCTCCCCTGGGACACCCTGATCTCTTAATGATTTCCACAGGAGATTTCTGGGTATGAGGTCAAAGGCTGCCTTAAGGTCTACAAAAGCTATATACAGATGGGCTTTCTTAACTGTAATATACTTCCAAATTATACAGAGAAATCTAAAAACCTGGTCAATAGTGCTAGTTTTTGCTCTAAAGCCTGCTTGGTACTTGGATAAAATATTATACTCCCCAATCCAATCGCTCAGTTTATTTAAAATTTGACGTGCATATATCTTTTGTAAAACGTCAATTAGACTAATCGGCCGATAATGCGACGGGTCGTGGCGGTTACCCTTTTTAAAAATAGTTGCGATCTCTGCGCCCCTCCACGTTTCAGGAATCGGTGCACCCGATGCAACTGTATTACACAAAAGATTAACATAGGGAGCCCAAACCTCCTTCTCATGCCTCCATAGGTCACCTGGTATCTTATCTGGCCCAGGGGCCTTCCCTTGTTTTATTGCATTTATTGCTACTATTGTTTCCGCTAAGCTAAAATGTAGAGGAGTCTCACTTTGGGTGAATAGCAAGTTCTTCAAAATTAAAATTAATATCATTTTTAGTGGTTGAATATAATTGTGAAAAATGAGTTACCCAGGTATTTGCATCAAGGAAAAGGTCCTTGTTACATTTTCCTTTTTTGTTACCCTTAGATAATAAACGCCAAAAGGTAGCTTGGTCATTTGATTTACATGCTTTTATCAGCTCAGACCAAAAATTATCCTCCCAACTTTTCTTTGCCTTGATTAATCCCCCCTTATAGTGAGTCCTTTTTTCCCTTAGGGTTACTATATCCTTGTCCTTTGTTGCCTGAATCAGATCCTTTTTTGCATTGCGGCATTCTTTATTATACCATGGGTTCTCTAGCAAGGCTGAATTAGATATTCCCTTTTTTAATTGTTTTGGGGCCTTACTTAATATTGGTTCAAGTCCCTCTACCAACCTATCATGCATTTCCATGATTGGTATCTCTGTTAATGGCAAGTTTATATATGGAGAGACTATTTCTATGTAAGTTTCGTAAATTTTTTTAATGATCTTGTCATTCCCCAGAACCAAGGGCCATCTGAGTGCTCTGAGATTATTCGATAGTAGAGGCTCAATTAAACTGTGACAAGGGTCACATCTCCTTAAATAACTTGGCTGAAATAGGGAAGCTGAGAGCGTCAAACATAAAGGACGATGATCACTCTCTATTCTATCTTCAACAACTAGATCTTGCATCATAGGCCATAGAGGGATAGAAACCAATATATAATCTATATAGCTTTTAGAATTACCCCGGATAAATGTTGGTAAGTTTGGGCTGTCAGAAGATAATCGCCCATTACAGGCGCGTAAACCATGGGCTGAAACCAGCCTCAGTAACTGCGCTACAGCACATGTACACAAAACTACTGGGCTACTATTCAGTGCTGGAATATTATTGGCCAAGTCCTCATCTTCAAAAATATTTTCAAATCCAGCCACTGGTTCAAATTTACGATTAAAATCACCCCCAATGATTATCAGAGCACTCTTGTTTATTATAGTTAACATTTGATCCAGCTGCTCGATAACTTGAACATCTCTACTTGCTACGCTTGGTCTACTATATATATTAAAAATGTAGACTTCCCTTTTGTCTGGTGCTAAAAACTTTATTCCCAATATATCTTGACAAGGGGAATCAATTTGCGTAAAGTCAGCACCCAAAGTGATTTTTAACCAAATGGCAAGGCCTCCCGAGGGCCTTCCTCTCACTGAGGGAATTGCAGCAGTACTAAAAGTTTTAAACCCTATCTTATGGGGGGTTTCTATTGCCCAGGTTTCTTGAAGGAGGACTATAATTGTTTATTCATAAACACAACGTTGAAAAATAATTTGGTAAGAATCAAATTAACCTCTCTGATGAGGCCTCCACACTAGTGCCCGGGGGACACATCCCACACATGTGGGAGTGCTACTAGACGTCATATACAGATTCACCCTAGTTCAGAGAGTGAAACCCTGGAGGCACGTGATACCAGATCTACAATAATTGGTCAAACATTAGGTTGTTCACGTACTCATAACTCGCTACGTCACATACTCTGTGTGCCACAAACAGATTGATAAGATTTGCAGCCCAAGGTGAAACAATGGGGATTTGACCAGTAGAGAGCAGTGGAAGCAATCTTCCTCTACGGTGCACACCTCTGTGTACTTACAGATGCCCACATTCGATTGATATCTTCGCTGGGGAGAACGCCTGACTTTCTCACAATAGGGTGCCCGGCTCTGTGGCTCTTCATATGAGTACTAGTGTAAGGTTCTGCTGATGGTGCTCAGGGGGCAGTACTTCATAATGCAAGCCATACTCCTCTTTTCTCTGAAGCTCCATACTAGACATCTCGATTATTTACAGCACCTTCCCAAAATGTCACTAATTAAGCCTTTTATTATTACTAAACGCCTTCACTCAGATTCCAGTAATATAGTATCTGAGCCAACCATTGCCCACACTTTACATGACACCATCATGATCACTTTGCTTACCAAGACATGAGCTTGCCTTTAGGTAAGTATTTAGAAGAAACAAAAGCTATATGAGTGTCCAGCATGTCTCCAAATTTCTGTGGCACTTAAGATTATTTTGCCTTGGTGTGCACAGACCTCGCCAAATGTAATAGTGCTCTCACTTGTGCAGTGCTGATGGGGCCAACCTCTACAAACTGCTCAGCCCCCTCTGTCACCACAAAAGCAATGGACTCCACTTCTTGGGCTAGTACGCAGCAAAATAACTGCACATCAAACGAGGTGGCATAACAACCACTGCAGAACATTAACATTGCACTGTGCACAATATAGCAAAAATACACAGCAAACATGAACATGTAAATCAAAATTGAACATATTCTGTTTACGTTCTCCTTTGAAGGCGGCATATTACAGAAAGAACAGATGGCAGAGTACACATGTGGACTAAGGGTGGGTGGTGAACTCCGCTCCTCCAGCAGAGTTTGCAGAGTTTTTCCCCCTCCGCACTCTGCTTGGAGCGCGGAGTTCCGCAAAAACTCAGCCAACCACCACATGGAGTTTTTTTTTTCTCACACACGGCTTGCTAACGTTACGTTGACAAGCGAGAAAATTGAGCGCTAGACCGCCTCCTGACAAGGTTTCTCAATGCGGGCGGTCATTGCTGCTGATGTTGAGAAAGCTGCCTCTTGTGTTGAGAAAGCTCCCGCTTGAGTAGAAAATCGACTCAAGTAACAGAAAGAAGTAGCGCTCTCTGGTGTGCAGCATGGTGCCGTTTGCACTTATTGTACATCGCAGGACAAGTTCCTGGCACTAAAAATCAATGCGAGCAGTGCGACATACTGAATTTGCCACTTGCAGAACTCTGAGGAATCTCGCTGAGTTT
Source organism: Calotriton arnoldi (assembly GCA_963921515.1). NCBI lineage: Eukaryota > Metazoa > Chordata > Amphibia > Caudata > Salamandridae > Calotriton > Calotriton arnoldi. Next base: position 1,800,426 of record CAWUFW010000091.1, read on the forward strand.
TTGGGTAACTTCACAAACTTCCATGAAGTGAAACTCCGCGAGTTATGCCCACCCCTAATGTGCATATCAAAGGACCCTATCTGTAAGAGACTATTAGCTATAGATTCCTTACCTTAGAATTACCCCCAGGCGTCAGACTGGATCCGGAGAATTTTTTCTCAGCAGTACCCTTGCGCGTCGGTAGGTGGCGTCGGTTGACTCCGCGTTCGTCGTCGGCGTCGTGATTGCAGAGATGATGTTGCGGTATCTACTTAGATGCCACCCCTGCGCGCTGAAGTCAGTTCTTTCTTTTTCCGCGCCAGTCAGCGCTGATCCGGAGAGAGCGATACCCTTAGTCATTTTTTGACTAAACTTTTTTGACTTTTTGTCGACATCTTTTTAGAGTCGTTCGACTCCTGGTGCACGAAGGGATGTCCCATCGTCGGACCAGTTTCAAGCCTTGTGACTCCTGTCACAAGCTGATGTCTGTCACGGATCCGCACCTCGTGTGCCTCTGGTGCCTGGAGCGCGACCACGACCCGAAGTCATGCTCCGACTGTCGGGCCATGAACCCGAAGTCTTTGCGGGAGCGGTCCCGAAAGCTTCTGGAGGCCCGGCAGTCGGCACTGCACCGCTCGAGGTCCCAGTCAAGAGGAAGGTCTCGGGCCGGTTGCGGAGCCACCACCATCATTCGCCATTGAAGTCTTCATCATCGGGTAAGTCGAAGCACAAGAAGAAGGCGAAGAAGCATCATCGCTCTTCGCCGTCTCCCCGTTCGTCGGCCGACGCGACGCGGAACATGGAGGGTTGTCGTTCTCCGGCTCTGCCCTCGGAGCCTGCTGGGACGGCTCTGCGCTTCCCTCCCTTTCCGGGGGCCTGAGTGTCCCCTGCCCAGCTTTGTGCTTTCTACGAAGCCCTCCATTCCATCTTTGGGCAGCTTGACTCTGCCGGTGTGCCTTTCGAGCCCCGTGGACTCGGCTGGGGGCTCTAGGCCTTCGATGCCAGCAGCTCCGGCCTCGGCGCCGCAGGGCCCCCAAGGATCCAGGCCTGGATCCGGATCGGTGCGGTTGACCTCATGGTACCTTCCCCGGCGTCGATTCCTCTGATGACGCCTCCACCGCCTCCGACGCGGGTTGCGCCCCCGGCCGGCGTCGACCCCAGCCTCCCTTTCGACCTGGAGCCGGACCGACGCCGGTACCGGCGCCGGAGGGTATTTTTGTACCGCAGTTCTTCCCTGGTGTTCCTTTTTGTCCTGAGTGGCGGCCAGAGGAGGGTGAGGAGGACTGGGAGGGGACTGTTGACCCTCTGGCAGACCAGCTTGAAGAGCCGTACTGGAGAGAGGAGTTGGGTGATGCCAGTGGTCTGGATACCTCCCCAGACCGTCGTATGCTTTCTCCCCCTACTGTGGCTACAGAGGAGGGAGCTTACTACGCTGTGGTGTTGCGTAGGGCGTCTGAGGCCTTGGGCCTTGAGCTTCCTACAGTGGCGGTCAGGACTAACCTCCTGACTGAGGTGCTTCAGCCAGCAGCAGCCTCTTTGGAGCCCTTGCTGCCTTTTAATGAGGCCCTCACTGACGTCCTTCTGCGCTCCTGGTCCAAGCCCAGCACAAGGGCTCCAGTGGATAAGATGATCGCCCGTCGCCACCGCCCAGCTCCAGGTGACCCACTTTTCCTCTCCCAACACCCTACCCCCGAGAGCTTGGTGGTCTAAGCCTCATCCTCAAAAGGAAGCGCTTTCCCTACAGCTCCTCAAGATAGGGAATCCAAGAAGCTGTACCATCTTGGGTACCAGCTTAGGACTGCGGTCGGTGAACACTGCATGTCTCTTGGGCCGTTACACACATTTGGTGTGGGACACAGTTGCGCAAGTGCTGCCACAGTGCCCAGAGGAGGCCCGGGCCGTGCTCACCCAAGCTGTTGCTGAGGGTCGAGATGCAGCAAAGTTCACCACCCGGTGTGGGCTGGATACCGCCGAATCGCTAGGTAGGACGATTTCCACGTCCGTAGCCCTGAGTCGCTACACCTGGAACCTCTGGCTTCTTTGGGGATGTCCAATCTACCTTTTCGGACATGCCCTTTGATGGCCATCGCCTGTTTGGCGATGAGGCGGACAATGCGCTCGGGCGTTTCAAGGACTCTAGGGCTACGGCCAGGTCCTTGGGTCTTGCATCAACTTCTCGCCCCATGCAGTTTGCCTTTCGCCCCTTTCGTGGCCACGAAAGGGGAGCCCCACCATGTTCCACCCAGAGCCTCTCCGCGGCCGGGTACGTGGGACCCAGCGGCGTGGGTCTGGGGGCCAGAGGGCAGGTCAGTCCACCAATGCCCCCCCTGCAGCTGCCTCCGAACCTTCTAGTATGACTTTTCAGGGCCACCAGTTGCCAGTGGGCGGCAGGATCCGCCATCACCTCCCCCACTGGCACAACATCACGTCGGACAGGTGGGTTTTGCAGATAGTCCGAAGGGGCTACTCTCTCCCCTTCGAGGCTACCTCTCCCTCCATGCAACCAACACTCCATCGCATGTCGGAGGATCATTTGGTCCTTCTCCGTCAGGAAGTTACGGCTCTCTTGGCCAAGGGAGCTATCGAGCGAGTCCCTGTGCCAGAAGTAGGTCGTGGTTGTTATTCTCACTACTTCCTGGTACCCAAGAAGGACAAAGGCCTGCGTCCTATCTTGGATCTCAGGGACGTCAACCGCTTCCTCTGGAAGGGGAAGTTCAAAATGTTGACATTAGCTCAGATCTTGTCTGCCCCCGACCCTGGAGACTGGATGGTGGTGTTGGACTTGCAGGACGCTTATTTCCACATCCTCGTCCTGCCAGCCCACAGGCGTTACCTACGGTTCACCAGTTCCCCTCGAGTGTTCACAAAAGTGATGGCGGTGTCTGTGCAGATCAGGGGTTCCAGTCTTCCCCTATCTCGACGACTGGCTGTTGAAGGCGAGCTCGCCCCAGGCTGCCGTCTCCCACCTCCAGACTACGGCAGACCTCCTGCACTCGCTGGGGTTCACTATCAACGTGCCGAAGTCACACCTGATTCCCTCTCAGAAGCTCCTTTTCATCAAAGCAGTTCTGGATACAGTGCAGTTTCGGGCTTATCCTCCTGAGCAGCGAGTCTAGGATATTCGGGTTATGATACCGATGTTTCAGCCTCTATCCCGAATTTCGGTGAGACTGACCCTGAGGCTGCTGGGCCTCATGGCCTCCTGCATGGCATATGCGGGCTCTACAGTGGGACCTGAAGTTCCAGTGGGCACAGCATCAGGGGAATCTTTCCGATTGCGTCCAGATCTCAGAGGGCACTGCACGCCAATTGCAGTGGTGGCTAACGGACCAGGATTGGGTCAACGGCAGATCCCTCTCCCTTTCCCAACCGGAGTTCACAGTGGTGACAGATGTGTCACTCCTGGGATGGGGCGGCCACATGGGAGAGGCGGAGATCAGAGGCCTCTGGTCTCCGGCGGAGTCTGGGCTCCACATCAACCTTCTGGAGCTCCGGGCGATTCGTCTTGCACTGAAGGCATTCCTTCGCTCTGTCAGAGGAAGGGTAGTGCAGGTGTTCACGGACAACACCACCACCATGTGGTACTGCAACAAACAGGGTGGGATGGGGTGGGGTCATGGACCCTTTTTCAGGAGGGTCTTCGCCTTTGGTGGTGGCTGGAACATCAGGGCATGTCCCTGGTGGTTCAACACCTGGCAGGTTCTCTGAACGCTAGGGCCCGCCGGTGCATTATTGATCACGAATGGCGTCTTCACTAGGAGGTGGTGCAACGTCTCTTTCAGCAGTGGGGAGAGCTTTGGTTAGATCTGTTCGCCACCGAACAGAACGTGCAATGTCAGCAGTTCTGCGCGTTGGAATTTCCAAGGCGGCACTTGCTCGGCGACGCTTTTCATCGCGAGTGGAATTGCGGTCTTCTATGCGCCTTTACCACTTCTGCCCAGAGTGCTGAAGAAGATCAAGCGCGACCAGGTCCAAGTCATTCTTGTGGCTCCGGACTGGGCACAAAGAGTCTGGTATCCCGAGCTCTTGAACATGGCCATCGATCCTCCGATCAGACTGCCTCTTTGGGAGGATCTTCGGTCGCAGCAGCAGGGGACCGTCCTCCACCCGAACCTGTCCAGCCTCCACCTCCTTGCGTGGAGATTGAGCGGTGACAGTTGACAGCTTTCGATCCTCCTCCCGAAGTCTGTGATGTCATCTTGGCAGCCAGGCGTGGCTCTACTAAGACAGTATACGCCTGTAGATGGAACAAATTTGTGGCATGGTGCGCAGCAAAGACTGTGGATCCCCTTTCTGCCCCTCTTTCTGAGGTTCTCCTATTCATACTTTCTTTGGTCCAGCAGGACTCTGCTCTGGGCACCCTTAAAGGCTATCTTTCGTCCATTTCGGCCTTTCTTCGCCTTCCAGTATAGCCTTCTCTTTTCAAGTCCCCTATTGAAAATAGGTTTCTTAAGGGCATTACTCACCTCTTTCCTCCTCTTCCTTTCGTAATGCCCCAGTGGGACTTGAATCTGGTCTTAACTTACCTTATGTGCGCTCCCTTCGAGCCGCTACATAATTGTCCTCTCAGACTCTTGACTTTAAAAACTGCTTTTCTGGTTGCCATCACCTCTGCTCGCGGGGTGAGTGAGCTGCAGGCTTTATCTTCGAAACCTCCTTTCCTAGCTGTCCATCTGGACAAGGTTGTCCTTAGAACTAGGCCTTCTTTTCTACCTAAAGTGGTTACCTCTTATAGGACAGACCATCACTTTGCCCACCTTCTTCCCACCCTTGCATCCTTCCAAGGAGGAGGAAAGACTCCACCGTCTGGATCCAAAACGTGCATTATCATTTTATCTGTATCGCACAAAACAATTCCGGGTGGACGATCAACTCTTTGTTGGCTATGTGGCTGCCAAGAAAGGTCGGGCCGTACAAAACGGACCATTTCTCGATGGGTCGTCCTTTGCATTAAGATCTGTTATTCCTTGGCGAAAAAGAAGCCTCCGGTAGGGCTGCGCCCCCATTCCACCTGGGGGAGGGCAGCCACTACTGCTTGGGACGTGGAGGCCCCCTCGGTGACATCTGCCAGGCAGCCACGTCACACGTTCACTAAACATTACTGCCTGGATAGTCATTGGCCGTTCAGTTCTCCAGGACTTTCTGGTGTGAACTTAGTTCGCAGACCCACCTCCGGGGTTGGTATTGCTGGGATATCTATTCTAAGGTAAGGAATCTATTAATAGTCTCTTTCAGTTGAACAAGTTACTTACCTTCAGTAACGATATATCTGTAAGAGACATATATTAGTTATAGATTCCTTACTGCCCCACCCATCCTCCCCGTTCTGCGAACTGACTTCTAGAGTAAGGGACTCCCTTTCAGGGCCCTAGTTTTGTGCACCAGTGGTCAGAGTCTTGCATGGCTCTGCGCTTCTGGCGTGGAATGTCGTGTAAAAGAACTGTCGTCAGTGCACAGGGGCGGCGTCTAAGTAGATACCACAACGTCATCCCGGCGATCATGACGATGAAAGCGGAGTCGACCAACGCCACCTACCGACGCGCAGGGGTACTGCTGAGAAAAAATTCTCCGGATCCAGTCTGACGCCTGGGGGTGATTCTAATGTAAGGAATCTATAACTAATATATGTCTCTTACAGATATATTGTTACCGAAAGTAAATAACTTGTTCAACACCTCCAGAGACCACATGGTGCATTGGTCGCTTCCGGGGGATCCAGTGACTCTTGGGCACGCCTCTCATAATCGCCAGGGTACCCGAGGTAGAACTAGAAGTGTAGGGGCACCAGCAGGTTAGCCCCTCTTCCAACCAGTATCACCACTGAAAGGCTTCTCCTGAAGGAGGCAACCATCTGGGCAATCTAGTTCTCCTCAGAATCACAGTACCATTATTTAACTTACTATAGGATGCCTAAAGTAGCAAAGTAAGGGTGGGTGGGTGTCAAAATCCCTCAGGTATGTCGCATCATCTCGGAGAACAAATGGGGTGGGGGGCACCAGGAGCCAGCCTACTTTTAAGCACCTTGCACCCCCCTCCTCCCTATGACAGCTTCCGATCGTGACCTAGTTCCGCCACATGCAATGGAGTGTCATGCCCTAAGTGTGGGTGCTCTAGTCTATCATTTCCTTTCAGAATTCCTAAAATGTATTGCATCATCAGCTTCCAGTAGCTTCACCCTGGATATACTCAGCTCTGCTTTTGCCTTCCAAGAAAGCCTGGGAAGGATGCCAGGCAGGGCCGGTCCTTGGAGTTTTGGGCCCTGGGCAGAAAGAGAATGTGTGGGGCCCCTCTAATTTGCATACATCATGAAATCACATGAAAGGACATCACAGGAAGTGCCATCAATTGACTACTGTTGAACTGCTTTGCAAGAAGCAACTTTCTTGGTGCAGATATCAATAAAAAAAAAAAAACATAAATATTAAAACTAATAAAATAAGTATATATATTTTAAAGTTCTACTACATAGAAATATATTGTACTAGTGCTGTTGTACAAGTCTTGCTTCCCAGTTGTCATGTTAGCAAATGCTGGCCACTTCTGCGCAGTGATTGTTCCCAGAGACAGTGTTGTGACATCCTACTGGGATGAACTACTTCAGCCTTGCCCGCTAAACTATTTGTTTTCACCCCCAATTGATTAGCATGTTTGCCTACATCAGTCCCTTGGCAACCCCAAAAAGTTGGACATTTGGCACCAACAGGAGCTTGGCTGCTGGATGCAGGACAAATATCTAAAATGAAGAACAATCCTGCACCCTGCCTCCCTACTTAGGAAGGCCTCAGAGCACTGGGCCATGGTCGTAAGGTCCAAGGGAGAGAATGACGGTTGGACCTCGCAGAACAAGATCGTGGCTGCAAGGTGTAGGAGAGCAGGCCAGCCGTGGTGCAAGCAAGGTCAATTGTGACTCCCCACTACCCTCTGGTCACTGACTGGACAGTAAAATACAGCCATAATTTGGGTGCATTGGACACATAACCCCACAAGACCATGGTACCATTGCACTTCCTACACTATTGATAGCTATGCCTTCAGATGTCGCCTCTTGCCCTGAGCATGGAACTCATGAATCTGTGCTGCAAAGCCTAGGGCAGCAGACTCCATCCCTTGGGCCTCTCAGCATTGGATGATGACAGTGAGGCCTAGGGGAGGGTGGGCCTTGCGTGAACTGCACAGCAGCTCTGGATCATGGCTGTGCAGTGCATGGGAGAAGGAACCAGTGACATAGTAATGTTACCATGGACCCTGATGCAAGAAAATGACGCCAGACAGTAAAACACAGCAATAATTTGGGTGCATTGGGTCCCTAACAGACTTGAGCCATGGTGCCACTGCACCTGCTGCACTATTGTTAGCTACAACCCCTGAGAGAGGATCCATGGGCCTCATAGCCATGTTCCAATGCTGCTAAGCTCATAGGTGGATGCCTCCTCCTGTGTGTGTCCAACCATGGCTTTGATGCCCAGGGGAGCGAGGGCCTCTCGCAGGCCTCACAGCTCTGGAACATGGTTGTGAGGCCCATGAAAGAGAGGGACGTAGCACAACAATGGTGCCAAGGTGCAAAGTGAAAGCATCCCTCACCCTCGTCCACTGGCTGCACAGTACAGTAAAGCCATAATATGGGAACATTGGACTCGTAATATGCCTGAGCCTGGTGCCACGGCACCTGCTGCACTACCGATTGATATTTCCCTGTTAGAGACACATGCACAGGGCCAGGGTCCAGCAGTGTGAGAAAAATTTCATTAGACCCAGGGGTGGGGGCCACAGAACGCGTTCCCCTCACCTGTGCCTCTCAGTCATGGTGTAGCATTGAGAGGATTAGGATAGACCCATGGGCCTACCAGCACTGAACCATGGCTATGAGGCCCAGGGGAGAGGGGCCCTCTGCAAGGCCTTTCAGTGCTACACCATGACTTGAAGATGTGGACCACCCCACCATGAGCCCGAGCTGCAAGGCCCAGGGGAGGGTGGTTCCATTCCCTTGGCCTTTCAGCTATGGTCTAGTGCTTCAAGGCCCATGGGATTTGGTCTACTGCCCCTGACATCAAATCTATGGTTTGGTGTTGCAAGGCCCAGAAGAGGAGAGTCCCCTTCCCGGGGCCTTGCAGTCTTAGTCCCCAGCCATCGCTGTGAGGGCCAAGTAAGGTGGTCAATTTTCCATTATCACTTCACAGGTCAGTTTTTGCCTTTGGAGACACAATGCAGGTGTGGAGGCATATTGCGTGTGTAGAGGCATCAGAAGATGTGCATTGGGAAATAGGGGCACTATGAGTCATATAGTGGATTTTGGGGATTTTATTCTAAATCCCTCCCTCTAAAGCAGGCCCTGTTAAAAGATAACTCAGCTGGAGATTGTTTATCAAGCTTGATTATCTTCATACTGTACTATCCTTTACCACCTCCTGGAGTAAGCCTTGACTGCTCGCTGTTGCACATTTTGAGTTTAGGAAATAAACTCTGTTATCCAATTAGATTAAAATAGTCTCTAGGTTTGAAACACCAGTGGTAAATAGCTACCACGCACAAAGTCCAGTAAGTACCCTCTGCCACAGGACCTGGTCCAGTGGTTACACTGGACCAGGTTATTAGCCATGGATATTTGACAACTAAGCTCAGTTTTATGATAGAAAGAAACACTGTGTTCTAAAGCTGGGCAGGGCCCATAACAAAGCAACAATTCCCTGGGAGGGGCAGCCCCTTCGTCTTGCCATCAGAATCACTGACACCCCAGTTGTGGCCTGGTCGACTAGTTGGAAATGTGGAACCAGTAGGAGACGTTTTTAATCCCGGCCTCAAATTGCGTGCTCTTGGGCAATCACTTTTCTGAATTTATTGCTCTGCTGCTCCCTTTTTGGGAAGATTGAGAGTATTTTGAGTCTGTGTAAAAACTACTAGTCAGTATGATTTAATAAATGGACTGGATATTACCTTGGAGAAGAGAGGTTCCCAGTCACATGGTATAGTCACCTAAATACAGTACAGTGGTAAATATATAGCCTTTGCCCCAAGTAGGAGTGCACTGCAGTCCTAGCTCTACTGATTTAACCAACTGTTTGATTCTGGGCAAATAATTTTCTCTCTGTGCCCCGTCCACTGATTTGACAGCATGGCAGCACTTTGAAACAGCTTTCATGTAAGAAATATACATTAAAAGATTACTCTCTGGAGAGGTAGCATGGGTAGAGGAGGGTAGAAGATGTGGCGTTACTTCAGAGCTGCTGACTTTGGAACTGATGAATCAGGCTCGAGTCTTGACCTTGTCTCATCCTGTGATTCTCGCAAATCACTTAATCTTACTGTACCTAAAAAAAGGAATATGTCCATGTGTAACATAACTGGTGCTCACGTAAAGCACTCCAATACCTTCCGGTCGAGCTTGCGCTATATAAAAAGTGCAGAAGAGAATGGGTTTCATTTACACATTCAAAGCTATTTGCATCTAAATTACAGAAGGTGCTCCAGACCCTGCAAGGTGCATGACCCCCCCCCCCTTGCAGCAAAGCCTTCCTTTCTGCCACTGACAAGCATCTCTTTCACAGCACATCAGCATCTGAAAGAGTGAGAGTTGCTTGTCTTTTTAAATAGTTAAAACTGTCAGGCCCCAAAATGCGGGCTAATTGGCATTGGAGTGGGAAGTGGATGGCATCCCCAATCACAGGTCAAAAAATGCAGATGGGCCTCAAGCTACATGTGGGGCTGCAAGGCCCAGGGGAAATGGGGCCCCCTCCCTAGGGCTTAGCAGCCATGGTCCAGAGCTGCGAGGCGCAGGGGAGGTGGGCCTCTTCCCCTATTCCTCACAGCGCTACACATGCCTGCGTAGCCCAGGTGAGAGGCATCCCTTCCCTGGGGCTCGAGTGCTGCACTATAGGTGCGAGGCCTAGGACGTGGTGAGAGAAACACTTTTGCGAGGCCCCATGTTGATGGGCTGAGCGTGGGGCCCTGGGCAGCCGCCCATGCTGCCCATGCCTAGCGCCGGCCATGATGCCAGGTGCCATATAATTAGCGAAAAATTTAACTTTTCGGTCGGTGGATTATGTAGGGTAATGGCGCTCCTGGGAAATACGCAGTGGGTGTATACTAGTGTGTAATTAGGATTGCGGTGCATAAGGGTGGGGAGAGCCACCCTCCTCCCCAATGTGTGGATAACCACTGATAAACTAAAACAACAATCCCTTGCACACACCAACAGTGTATATTATATATCATTAACAGTAACAAAAAACACTCTTGTTCCTCCGTTGAAACAGTCACTTCAGTTTAATCTTGAAATCCTTAGCCAACACGTGTTTCGTCGCGCTTAATGGTTGTGCGCAGCGACTTCTTCAGGGCTAAGATACAAACAAGTGTATAGAAGTTGGAAGTAAAAGATATCCATCACTAACATCTGGTGTCAGTTACCTTTTGTGACAGTATGTCTATCGTAAAGAGCGGCTCAAGTCTAATCCTCGAGCCTTTTCTTAGAAAAGTCACTAGTAACTGTTTGGAGATTGGATGTCACTAAATAAGTCACCAGGAATAGACTTATCTTCCATTGCGGCCGATTTTGTTTGGAATAGCAATAATTTTAAACTGCACAAGTCTGTCTTCTGACAGCAATGGTGATATGTTTTAAAAAACAGCATGGGTTTCCACAGGCTCGAGGATTAGACTTGAGCCGCTCTTTACGATAGACATACTGTCATAAAAGGTAACTGACACCAGATGTTAGTGATGGATATCTTTTACTTCCAACTTCTATACACTTGTTTGTATCTTAGCCCTGAAGAAGTCTCTGCGCACAACCATTAAGCGCGACGAAACACGTGTTGGCTAAGGATTTCAAGATTAAACTGAAGTGACTGTTTCAACGGAGGGACAAGAGTGTTTTTTGTTACTGTTAATGATATATAATATACACTGTTTGCGTGTGCAAGGGATTGTTGTTTTAATTAGCGAAAAAGACTATTATGGTGACATAAGAATATAATATTGTTTCCACTTTCCAACCCTGAACTACCGGCTACAGGAGGGAACGAGCGAGGCGCATGGCTATTTATTCCACGCTTTTGTTGCCTCATCGCGTTCTCCTCCCTGTGAATAGGGTGGGAAGCACGTGACCTCAGACCCCCGCCGCACCGCGCCGAACTCTCACAGCAGATGCGCGCGTGCTGGTTTCATGTTCCCAGGGGAATCATCTGAGAATGCTGGAGCCTGTTGTGCTACCTACAGAACCACAATACTTAAAATGACATCAATCGGTGTAATAGTTATCAGCACCCGACCAGATCTCAATGACTATTTGCATATCGTTCAGGAAATGCTGCAGCTAACCATATGCCACTCATTATTGTGTCTCGACGGTTCCCTTTGTTGCTGATGTAAGATATTAGTGGTAGCACGGTTTCCTTTGTGTTTAAGACACATGTTGTGACTGGTAACCCGAGTGGATTTGTCATTGTTCCGCTGAGAAATGGATGTGTGACCAGGCAGAGGGTCTGCGTAAGACACACACAGGGGCTGTAAATGACACCGGCTGCAAAGGTTTCAAAGAGGCGCGTGGCAGCCGTTTCATGGGAATGTCTGCAACACTAAAATAGAACGCATGCTTGCGTTAATGTTCTTGAGTGACAGATGCATTGTTCCAAACTGTATTATCTCTATTATTTTCCTTCACTAAAAGACACTTTAGTATTCAGATCACGCGCGCTGTCATGCAAATCCCCATTATGAAGCCTTGTTTTGAGATGAATTGGGATGGCAAATCCTTAATCTCTTACAAATTAAAATGGCTCCTTTGCACATCAGGCATCCAAAGGGCTGCTTTTCTCACCTCCGCCATTTTAGGGCAAGATGTTTGAACCATGAATGAATCCACTTCTTAGATAAAAGCAGAGTCGTGCTCTTTGTGGCATGCTGTGCAGCAGAGGCGTCCCTGATTGGCCGGCTCTGCTCTATGAACTGCCTCTGTTTGTGTGACCTCTTACTTAGATTGTCTTTTTGTGTCGCACTTAATATTCCGAGTGTGGTATGACCTTCTGATCAATACTCGTCCTAAACATTTGAATCCAGGCTAACTGGATTCACATTAACTCTGCTTCGCATTCCCAGAGGGAGTGTCAGGACCATGATAAAGACGTGTACTACACGTGAGGTGCCTTGAGAGACTCGGCCCCCGCAAGGCGCTGTAATGCAAAGCTGTCGACTCAGCAGGGGAAGTCTCTGGGTAATAGGATGTCCTTCCTCAACCGTTTGCAGTCGCACGTCTTCTTAATGTGCATCCCAGCATATTCTTTTATTTGTTTATTTCACGTTTTTATATAGCGCTTGTTGGACTTGGCCCTTTTTGGCAGGTTCACCCCTGAACTTTTTGCCTTGTCTGTAACCTGGTGTTGGTGATTTTAGGCCTCTGGGCACTTTCGCACTGTGGTCCAGTGGAAAGTGCGTGCGCTCTCTGTGTACTTGTGGTGAGATTGGCCTGCCCTCCCATAGGAATGCATGGGGGATTCCCTGATCAGTGTGTGTCAGTGGTAATTCCTGTTATGAGAGGAGCAGTATGGTCAAGTCTGGTATGTATGAAATTGTGTGAATAAATGCTGCGCAATGGTGTGCGCAGATTTATTGTGGTTATTGTAGAAATGCCACTTCTAGAAGTTGGCATTTATGTGTGCTCTGTGTCTGCCTGCCTGATGTGAATTGCATGTCTGGCTTGTGAGTGACAGGGGCTGGGAGGTGTATGTGGCTCCAGGAGGGGCAGGGTGAGTCAGCACAGTGCTGAATAGAGAGATCTGCATGTAGATGAGGGGAGGAGTTGCACCTGGGGCTGAATAGGGCTGTGCCTTCCCTCCACAATGCTGGCTCCACCTCCTGTGGTGCGTCTGATGTCCCTGGCCTGTCCTGTGAAAAGAAAGGAGTCATGTACACAAAGTGCTCCTGAACCAGTTGTATCTGGTTCCCCCAAACCCTGCATCTTTACACAAAGGAAAAGGTTGTATAAAAGAAGGGGCTGTGACCCAATGTTGGTTGTTCACTTCTTGTTCCAGAATCCTGCCGGGGCGTGCTGCTGCTGGGGCCCAGGTGGGGCTGCCATGAGGGCTTGCCTTCCTGGGCCCTGCATGGCCCCTTCTTCTCTAAAGACTCTTTGGGATCCTTCAGCTTTGCTTTCATTCCAGGATCCCCAGGACTTTATGCAGCATTTCTTTTGCGCCTTGGGAGCGCTATCTTTTAAACTTCCCCCACAGGAGAGGGAGAGCCTGGGGGCTGCGCAGCGCTGAGCTGCAGCCCTTGGTGAGGGAATCCCCCTCTTAGGGATTCCCCCGTTATGCCTACTGCGGCGGGTGCCCACCCCGCATTTTTTGTTATTTCGCGGGTGCCCACCCCGCTTATTTTTTATATTTACACCGTGGGTGCCCACCCCACTTATTAATCGCAGTTGCGGGTGCCCACCCCGCTGTGTATTTTGAATTTCGAGGGAGCCTACCCCTCATTGCCGCCGAAAGGAAACTCCTGGGCCGCGACTGAGCGCGACCCGGAAGATAGGCACTGTTGCCTGGTTGTGGGCGGGGCATAGCGGCCGGCTGACCAATTGCAGCGCGGCCGAGAAAGGAAGTGAAGGAGCCTCGCGGGCTCCATCTCGAAGTCCCGGTCCCGAGGAGGGGGACCGGGTGAAGCATGGCGCATGGTGAGGCGGGGCTCCCGCGAGTGGAGAGAGCCCCGCAAGCGCAGCAGCATGTGATGTTCCCAGCGGAGGGGGCCCGAGGCACATTGTCGGTGCCTGCCCCCGCCGCATTCAAGGGAGAAGACCCGCCAGGAGAGCCGGTGAGTGGAGCTGGCTGGGGGGAGCAAAGTCGAGGCACCACGCCGGTGCCTCTTTCCCGAGCGGCCCCGCTGACAGAGGGCCGCTCCACCGATGGGCGCATTGTCGTAGGGCCCCGTGGGGGTCCAGAGGGCCCAGGGGTGCCCGTGCCTCTCCCGTTTGGCCATATTTGTCTAAAAATCCCGGAGTGGGACTTAGAAGGGCACGATGGTGCCTGGGCTCACTTTTTGCATCAGCTGCACCGCGAGAGCGCGGGCAGCTGCACCGAGGGGCGATTTAGAGTTTAGAGCTCCAAGGAGGGGCTCAGAGGGCACGTGTAGTGCCAGTGCCATGTCTGCAAACGTTTTGGGGGCAGTTTGATTCAGAGAAGCCCAGCGGGGCTGAAGAGGCACAGATGTGCCAGGGCCCCTTCATGTTGTTTATTCACAGCTGCCCGCCTGGCAGAAGGGCAGCTGCAACGTTTTGCATATGTGTTCCAAGGGCACAGTGAGTGCCCAGGCCTTTATTTCATTCACAGCTGCCCAGCAAGTAGTGGGCAGCTGCATCGTTTAGGCCACAGTGCTTTGGGGGCATGTCTTTTGAAGTTAGGAGTGAGATGCACTCCTTTGCCCCATACATTCACAGCTGCGCAGCACTTAGTGCCAGCTGCAACGTTTAGGTCTGCGCAATTGCGCACCTGTGACTTCTGCTGCATTGGCAGCGTGCCCTGACTTTTGGACATAGGGCATTTGAGCCCCTTTTGAGATGGCCAGATGGGCGGGGGGACAGTTAGGTTTATAGGGCGCCAGGCCCTAATGTGATTTATGTGCTGATGTGATTTTGGGTGCTAGGAAATGTAATTCATGTAGTATGATTTACGCACCCTGTATTATACCTCTAATGTGATTCATGATTATGAGGTTGTGCCTACTGTGGTTAGGTTTGAGATATTCTCTACTGTGTTTTATGCCCCTAATGTGAGTTATGCTTAGGAGGTTATTGTCTAATGCGCTTAGACTTGTGAGATGATTATATAATGTGTTTATGCTGATGAGGTTATGACAATGTGGTTTATGTTCCTCAGGATTAATTGCATACTGTGGTTTATGCTAGGAAGTTATTACCTCATGCGTTTAGGTCAGGAGGTGGGCGCAGAATGTAATTGGAGCCTATGTGATACTGTGCATAATGTGGTTTGTTACAGGCTGATGCTGAGTACAGTGGTTACCAGTGATTACTGGTTGTACGTTTATGATATGTTTTACTTTTACTAAGTTCGCTTTGTAATGGTTCTGACAGTGGTCCAGTGGGCCCTGCCAGGTGTAAATAATCTTTTGTAAATATGACCCCGTGCCAGGTGGCACGATGTATATTATGTGAGTACTATTCTAATGTGTTTTATGATAATACAAAGGCTATTTTTGATATAACCTTGTGTGGAGTTCCTTTTGTGGTGTGCCTAGTATGTTGTTGCTGTGTGTGTGTTGCGCAAATGCTTTACACATTGCCTCCGGGATAAGCCTGACTGCTCGTGCCAAGCTACCAAGGGGGTGAGCAAGGATTATCTTTGGCGTGTAACTCCCTCGCCCTGACTAGAGTGGTGGTCTCTACCTGGCTTTGGCGCAAGCCTTAGCCAACCAGAGATCCCATTTCTAACAGCGCTGTTTCCACCAGACTGGCATTACGGAGCTTTACAGGGAGCAATTAGCAATACAGGTCATATGTAGTTTTACCAAGCGCAGTGAAGAGAAAAAACAGCATAGTGTTGCAACTGGTCGTGGTGTGGGAAAGAGAAGAGCAGAGAAGAGAAGAGAAGAGATGAAATCGGGGACAGGAGGAGGTCCAATCGGGGTCGATGGGCTAGAGGAAGAGGGTGTGGGAAGTTACTGTTCATTCTATATAAAACTTTCCAATAGAAAAGCATTACTGCCTACATGGTTTTTATATCCAGTTTCGTGTAGATCCATCCAGGGGGAGAATAAAAATAAAAGGAGGAGGTCCAAAAATAAGCCTTTTCCATTTTAACTCCCATAGGAAACTGATCTCTACTGTAGCGAAACCCACTGAACATGATTACACCAAACATGGCATGAAACTAGACTTTTATTCAAATGTATGCCTTTACTTGATTTGGTGTAAATTAGGTTAGTCATTTTTGAGATATTTGCATTACAAAAAGGTGTTGTATGAGCATTAAAGGGTTCATTTTAAGGATATGGTTACCCTGATTTACGGGCAAAAAACATTTTTGTTGCAGCAGCCATTACATGATGGCAGGCAATGAAGCCTATATACTGAAAAAAATGACCGAGTGAGTAATAAGAGGACTGCAGGAAAATCACCTGAACCTAGAGATAATTTATTGGGAGAAGCCGAAGGAGCAGTTACTGACCTCAAAAGTAAGAGAAACTGTCTTGTTTTTCTCATGGGATCCGTAGTTGCAATTATGGGTTTCAAGAGACGCCACAAATCTTTTGAAAAATTATATATATCATTTTTTCAAAACCTGAAAAAAAAATTAAAACTATAAAAAAAATCACAGTTTAAGTAGGTATGACAAAGGTGAAACAGAATGCTGGTTCAAGGCCTGGCCATAGATTGGATTGACCATTAGCAGAGAGTTTGGCGCAGGGCTTGGTCTTAGGCCAGGCCCTATGGCCATTGCCCAGTGTGCACAGCTAAAGACCATGGCCAGCAGGGTTACCTGTCGGTAGGTTGTGCTAACTGCCTCGTTAAATGCTGTGTACAGCAGGAGTTGGCTGCCCTCTTATGGTTGGGCACGAGACCAGGACCTTTGATGTGAATGTAATATTTCAGGTCAGCAGATGTGCCATCAATTATATTTGTGATGTTATTTGTCACTTTATATGTGAAGTCCTGATCAGGCATTTGGTTGGCCAGTTGTGGTTTGCCTGTGATCAAAATCCCAAATTTGTGTAATTTGTATTAGTATTATCAATATTTATAATTACTGAGTATTATCCATGTTCTAATATCTTACCATTGGCCCCATATTACACCTCTGTGCATACAATCTCAGCCAATTCCAGTGCACACCCTATTGGGTAAGTTGGGGGCAGATCGGAACTGTTCACTCACATACAAAAGAAAGGGAGCTCACTCCAGCAGATGGGTGGTGGGTAGTTCTCTTCAGCACTGACACAAATTCTCTGAGGTTGCGCTTGTGCTGGAGGGAAGGCAACATTGGAAGACTAAGGGCCTGAATCGGAGTATAGCGGTGTGTGGGAGCGGGCCGCCACGCCACCGCCCGCTCCCACACTGTCAAACCTCACCACCAGCTGCCCGCCAGATTACGAGTTATCTCGTGGTCTGGCTGGCGGTCCTTTGGCGTTCCCACGGTAGTGCCTATTAAAAAGGCCCCGCAATGGGAGCGCTAAACCCTGTTCCTGCACGACATGGATTGTAAAGTTCAAGCCGCGCAGGAAAGGGGGTGTATGCAGACAGGGGGGCACATCATGGACCCACTGCATGCATCCTATGGCCCTAAGGGAACAGGGGGCCCTAAGTTTCCTCACCGCCACCCATTTCAGTGCTGGCTCACCACCATGAAAAGGGTGGGAGTGCGGAAACTCATAATATGCTTGGCGGTCCCGCAGCGGCACCACCAGCATATTGCGGCCCATCAGACCCCATCGCCACTGCCAGGGATCGGGCCCTAAGTGATGTTTTTATGTCTTGCCTAGGCAGCGCTTGTGCTGTCTCCTTGAGACATACTGTATTCAGGATATGGGCATAAAGGTTCGTCCACTTTCCGCCCATCTTTTTAATTGGCTCCTGTCCCTGTCCTTTGTAAATGGTGGCTCTTCGTTGGTCAATAGGCTTAGTAGTCCCTCCTTAGTACCGCCTTGTCTCTTCTTGTAACCTCCCATGAAGACACTCCCTGTTACATGTGTTGTTACTCCCTAGGTTTTATTACAGCCTCAGAGCACTATTTTCTTAAAGGGCTTCTGGCAGGATACACGCTTGGTCCTAAGCAAGGCTGGCAGTCGTTTACTCACTAGCACATCTCACATTTATAGGAGACCTTCTATAAATTTCCCTTCATCAGCTCCACTCAGAATACAACCTAATCCGGAATTAATATAATAATTCTTTTGTCACATTTCAAAGCTGCTAATTGTATATATGGACATATCTATTTGAATGTACTCATGGTACTGTTTTGCATGCAATGCATTATGGGAAGGGTGGATTTACCATATCTTCTGCAGGGTGCAGTACCATATGTGACCAAAAGAGGTCCCATGGGACCTCTTTTGGCCATATATGCCCCCTGCAATATGGCTAGGTAATAAACTTTGGATTTTTATAATGCCAATACCTCAAACTTTGCAGGGTGCAGTACTATATGTGGCCAAAAGAACTCCCATGGGACCTCTTTTGGCCACATATGGTACTGCACCCTACAACATGGCTGGGTAAAAAACATTGCCATTTATAATGCCAATAACTCCAGCTTTGCAGGGTGCAGTACTATATGTGTCCAAAAGAGGTCCCATAAGACCTCTTTTGGCCACATATGGTACTGCACCTATGCAACATGGCTAGGTAAAACACATTGGCATTTATAATGCCAATAACTCCAACAAATGCGAGACTGATTGCACTTCCAATGCAATAGGTCTCACATTTGTTAAAGTTAGAGCTGTTGGCGTTGAAAATGACAATGTTTTTTACTTTTGCTTTTTTATACCATTGGCAATAGTGCTATGCAAATATAATAACTCCACTGCAAATTAAAAAACAAAAGTAAAAAACATTGTTATTTTCCTCGCCAACAGCTCTAACTTTAAGAAATGCGAGACCTATTGCATTGCAAATGCTTATTTAAATAGCTGCTTCTTCTTTCACTGCAAGTGCACAGGCCTGCATTTGGAGGGGACAGAGGGACTCTCACCCAGAGGGGTGTCATTTGTCACTACAACATACATTCCAACATACCCGATTCAGGCACGATACTCCAGATTTTTTAAAGCCCGAAAGGTTTTTATTTAGTTGCACCCCCTCCCATAATCTCCTACTCTTCAACGTAAGTCAATGAGAAAAATACATTCTCCCAATTTGTGTTTTTTCAAAATCTCCCTTATTTCAGTTACCTAATGTTAATATCTATTCTACGCTACCTTATAGGGTCTTGGCACCCTTCGGTCCTACAAGGCATCTTGGGGGTTGCACTAACTGCACCATTTTCTAGGTTGTGCAGAGCTAGTGCACATCCCTACAACCTTTTTATCCTTGGCCCACATTAGTGAAAGGCCAAAGGCATGCTTTCATGTGCATGTGGCCACACCCCTTGTAAATGAGACCATGCCCCTGTGACATTGCACAGGTATACGATGTACGACCACACCCTAGATTTTCCAGAGGAGGGCACATAGGACCCTTGTGTTATAAAGAGCTTCCCTGGGGGTGCAGAAGCAGCCACAAATGCCATATGTGCCCTGCAGTTGTATATTTTGTGCTGTTTATGGAAGCTAGCATTTCAGAAAGCGATGGCCAAGTTTATGGCCATCCAGCTTGCTAGTCCTTTCACATCACTTGTATTGTTTATTTAAATGTCATTTTCTTGAATATGTATCTTCTTGTCGCTGTCATATTCAGTGGGCCACAAGGGAGCATCCTGTCATCCGTTGACAGTCCTCTTGTGACTGTCTCCTTGAAAACATTGACTTTGTTGTGGTCTCATTCACCACACCTAATGCTCTAATTTGATTAGTTAGCTCTTCTGTTAGAATGTCATCATTGATTGGAATAATCATAACAAGAAGCTAAAAATATATAATGCAATGGTGCCGAACGAGATGGCGACAGCCTAGCGCTGCACCCGCAGCACCGTTCTTAAATACCCCTGATATCCTGATCTAAATCCGGCATCTAGTATGGAGGCTGTCCCTGCGGGCCACTGGGGCACCTGAGGAGACGACGCAGGAGCCTAGAGTTTGAGTTTGGATCCTAAAGCGGGCAGAGCAGTCGGGCATCTCCTCCACGCCCTGCATTGCTGCCGGCAGACTGAGCTGGGGGCCTGCATGGCGCTGAGACTCCCCTTTTGTGCTGAGGGGCACTGCCTGGCACTGCTCGTGAGCTGCCTGAGGAACTGGCTGCCCGGTGGTGCTTGGGCGGAGCTGGTGCTGGGCTGAATAGGCCTCTGCGGCATGAATATGGATTCTGCAAGAGGCCCAGATAGGATCTGTGGCTCACCGTGACTGGTGCAGCCTACAGGCCTGGTAGGGAGGTGCATTGAGGTCTGCAATGGATTGTGGCCTTGGTCCAAGGCCTATTGACATTGCGGAGGGGTCAAGTAAGATCTATAGTGGCAGTTTCCTGGAGGGGTCCGATGAGGAGCCCTAACGAATGTGGGACTCTGAGACTGACAGCTGCCAGGAGTTCATTCTGCTCGCTTCTTGTGTCTGGTGACTATACACTCTAGGGGCCAGAATTGTGGAGACAAAAGGGGACACACATGCTTCAAGGCGCAATATTGGGGGTGAAAATGAGCCCCTCTCTTTGCTATACTTGCCGGAATAGAAGTGGAGGGATAAGAGTCAGGACTGGAATTGGTGTTGGCTGTCGCCCGCTCTTTGTCCTGCTGCTATGCTGTCTGACCAATACCCTCAGTGCGTTATAATGGATAGAGACAAAATGCCAAAACAGGCTCAACAGAACTGCCTGGACAACTATGCCTTCCTCAAACACAGTGCTAAAGAGGAGGAGCAGGCATTGGGGGCCCCACGGTGGGAGTAGGAGGGGGTGAGGGCAGTTATAGAGGACCCCACCTTAGAAGACCTGATGCTTGCATTGCGAGACACGAAAATCACCCTGGAAACAGATTGACACTGTTTCAGTAGAAATTGGCCTAATACGTGCAGATCTCCGAAAATTTAGTGACAGGATAAAATCAGCGGAAACAACGATTTTTACACTAAAGGAGGAGGCTACCACCCTGCGATCCATGGTCTTGGCCCTTAAAGAAAGATACTGTAGTGCTGCAAGCATGGATTGAAGATGCGGAGGGTCGATCACATCACAATATTCTCTGCCTGGTGGGGGTCTCGAGAGGTCGGAGGGCCCCTGTGTGGACCTATTTGTTGAAGAATTGATCTGCAATCATCTCCAGCCAAAGTTTCTCTCTAAGTTTTTTTCCGTGCAATGTGCCCATAGCGTTCCGATCCATCCACCTGAACCTGGCCAACCACCACAAATGATCATAGCCAGAATCTTTAACTACCGTGATTGAGATGTCATCCTGAAGGGTGTCCGGAGACAAAGAGACCTGAAGTTTAAAAATAGTATCATTCAAATATTTCCAGACTTGGCGGTTCAAAAGCAGTGAAGGTCCTTTGATGAAGTCAAGCGTCAAATGCGGGATAAGGACATCAAGTACATGATGTTCGTCCCAGCTAAGCTGTGAATTATAGCAGAAGGCAAATCGTGGATCTTTGAAACACCAAAAGACGCCTGAAAGTGGTTCATAGGATGGCGACCTGCAAGAAGTCAGGCCCCACATCGGGCAGTGAAACGTGACTATCGGTGGAAACGGTGGGGGTGACTGACCAACTGCCAGAAGCAGCACCGGCCACAACACCGGCAGACCCTCCAATGGTGGGGCCCTAATGATGCTCCCCTTTGAATGACTCTGGGGTGACTCACAATGATAAACACCTGAGTACCTGATACTGATGATTGATGCTGCTAAATTTGTTCATTCTTAGGGGCAATGGGTGGCCCTTCCCTCCTTTGCCCAACTTGTTCACGGGGACCTTATGACTCCAACTCCCAGATCACTGACCTGGTACCCCTGGCTGCCTCGGGGGGGGGTGCGTGGACACTGCTGAGGTGTCGTGAAACTTTCTGTTTAGTGACCATGCTTGTCGTTACTGGTTGTAGAATCCGGACTAATACTTCTTACATTTCTCTTTGTAGTTAACTGGGACTAATTTATAATTTGGGGGCAAAAGGCTTCCAGTGAACCATGCTAATAACAATCAAATTGTCTTGGAACTTAAAAGCCTTGAGAGTGGGGGGGCGTGGCCAGGCGAGATGGCTGGGCGGACGTAACTCGCCTCGGCTCCGTCGTCCCCTTGGCTGTCTTCAGAGTTTCTGGAAGTGAATTCGCACCAAGGGGCATTTGTTAGACTTGGCATCTTTTGGCGTGTTTCCCCTGACTTTTTGCTTTCTGACCTCCCGGTTTTGACTCTGTTTTTGCTGGTGTAATGATTCTGCGCACTTTCCTCACTGCTGTCCAGTGGGAAAGTGCAAGTGCTCCTGTATAAAACGTGTTATGGATTGGTGTTTCCATGATTGGCCTATTTGGTTTATGTGTCAGTCCCTTGTAAAGTGCACTGCGAGTGCCAGGGCCGATAGACCAAATGCTGTTGGTGGGCTGCAGCACTGGATTGTGCCACCCACGCAAACAGCCCGTAAAGTGTAACTCGGGCCTGCCACCGCAGAGCCTGTGCGCAGCCTGGGGCTGCCATGTCGACTTGGCAAGTGCACACACTTGCAAGTCCCTAAACCTTCCCTTTGCTACATGTTAGTCACCCCTAAGGTAGGCCCAAGGTACGCCTGTGGGCAGGGTGCGTTGTATGCGAAAGGTAGGACATGCCCGGGTGTGTGCGGCATGTCCTGATAGTGAATTACAGCCTAGTTCGTTTTTCACTATTGCAAGGCTACCTGTTCCCCCTAGGCCAGAACGGGCAGTTTTGATTATTACAGCTTATAATCCTAACTGACCCCGGGAACATGGTAGAAATTCGAGTTTAGTATGCCTGGACTCAGAATGATAAAATACATCTTTTAGTGAAGTTGGTTTTAACATTCTGTGTTTGAAAATACCACTTTTAGAAAGTGGGTATTTTCTTGCCTAACCATCCAAGCCTGCCTCTGCGAGGTTGTGTATTCCTTGTCTGGAATGTGAGTGACAGGGGCTGGCGGATGCCAGGAGACAGGGTGAGTCAGCACAGGGCTAAATAGCAAGATCTACATGTAGATGGTTGGGAGGGGTCGCACCTGTGCCCTGAATAGGACAGTGCCTTCCCTCCACAATGCTGGCTCCACCTCCTGTGGTGCGTCTGATGTCCCTGGCCTACTCACTGAAAGAAGGGACGGAGACTTGTCAACAAAGTGCTCCAGAACTGGTTTGGACTAGGCAAAGGCCTCTCTGCCTTCACAGAACAAAGGAATTTGGGATATAAATATTGGGGCCCTGACCCCATGAATTTAGATCTCGCTGGAATCAAGGAACCTGCCAAGACGAAGAGCTGGAAGAGCTGCCAGGAGGAGTACTGCCCCTTTGCTGTGTTGTTGCTTTGTTGGGTTGGCCTGCAGCTGCTGCTTCTGCCTTGGGCAGTGAAAGGACTGAACCGTCTACAAACTTGTGCTGAGTATCTCCAAGGGCCTGGAACCGAGCTGGCCTCCTGTTAAGAAGTCTCAGGGACTACAAAGACTTCACAAGCCTCTGGGTACCGCTTCTGGAACGCTGTTTCAGTTGCCACAGAGGAAGGGACCTGCAACCGACTCCATCAACCGAATCCATCCCTGGCCGGTGACCTGTTTGCACCGCAGACCGCATCGCCCCGCTTCGCATCGCAACCCTGGTCTCACCGTGGGCGACGTCCGACGCCGCCAACATCGAGCCGCTGCTTGCACCGTGACCTGTGGGCACCGCAGTTCGCATCGCATCGCTTCACTGAACCAGCCGGACCCGACCGACGCGGTCGCTGCAACTGGCTCAAGAGTCGTGACCGCATCGCATTTGGGGCACCGCTCGCACGTCTGCGACGCACCGCTCCGACTCGCACCGCTGTCCGACGCCAGCTCCCGCACTCCGGCTTGGTCGCTTGCATCGCAACCTGTCAGCACCGCATCGAGCATCGTCTCACCCTGCATCGCACGCCTTGGACTCACCGACTCCGTCTGCACGACGCTCATCGAGCCGCTGCCTGCACCGCATCGAGGGACACCGCCCCTTGCATCGCTCCGTCTTGCACCGCAACCGCGATGAACGCCGACCGGCTCGTACACTCCGTACCAGCCACAACGACAAAGGTACTGTGACCGAGTCTGTTCATGACTCTGCTGGCCCGTATCGACGCGGTCGGCTGGAACTGTTAGACTCTGTGGTTTTCAGCATCACGGTAGGCTCGGACGGAGCTACCGACTCGTACGAACTTTGCTTTTGTGCTATTCCTGCAAAGAAGAAGTTAACGTATCAAGTATTCGTTTCTAAAGTATAGTATTGTGGATTTTTGTCGTAATTGGTCTTGTCTTGAATATATAAAATATTGGTTATTTTTCTAAACTGGTGTGGTGTCCGTTTGTAGTGCTTACACTGTATTACTGTTGGTTATGTGCAAATGCTTTACACACTGCCTCTGAATTAAGCCTGACTGCTCGTGCCAAGCTACCACGAGGGTGAGCAGGGGTTACTTCACGAGTGTAACACCCTTACCCTGACTAGGAAGAAGGGTCCCTACTTGGACAAAGGTGCAAGCCCTTGCCAACTAGAGATCCCATTTCTAACAGCATTTTAGTGTGGGGGATGAGTCGCAGAGCAAATAGCGACTAAGGAATTTGGGGTTGCGGGCTGTTCTCCGTCCTCCGGAGAGTGGAAAGGATGGGGGGAAGAGAAGCATCCCGTACCTAAAATGGCGGCGGCGCCAGTAACTTTCGCGCGGCCCCAAAGCAGGCACTAGCGGGGCTGCGCGGCTGGCAGATGAGTGCGGCGGCAACCATGGACGTGACCGCGAGGCAGTGGTGGCACTGAGCGAGAGGCGGTGTGCAGATGGTGGCCAGAAAACGGGGCGAGACGCCCGGCTAAGAGATCGAAGGCCGCTTCCGTAGTCCACCTCGCGGAGACCCACGGTAGGAGGTTTCTGATTTTGGGGACCAGGGACCCCCATTGGCATGGAGGGTCCCCCTAATACAGAAGGTGAATTCCCCCTGAGGTGACCCGATTATCAAGGACACAACGCGGGGCCGGCCAGGAACTTGGTTCCTGACCCTAAGATGGCGGCCATCGCTGCCATACAATGCAAAGGAGCGAGAATGTGAGAGAGCACAGGAGGAAGCAAGAGCTGCTCTGCCCTATTAGAGATGCCCAGAGAGACCTGAAGCAAGCAGCCTGCCACGCAAGTAGACATCGCCCAGAGCAATATCTGCCCATATTCTTTCAAGGTGCCCAGAGGGGAAATCGGATGCCCCAGCAGTGAAGAGCCTTTTGGTTGAGCGTTTGGTCAGAGTCACGCAACGCCTCGGGGAACCCCAAATTTTGCGGATGAGAGGGCGCCTGCCTGGAGTACTGAATAGAATTTGACCAGAAGGGGCTCACCCACAGAGAGAGGGGGGGGGTCGGATAGCACTTATGCCACCGAAAAAGGGGCCAGCTAAGGTGTCCAGCTACTTCCCTACAGAAGAGAAGAAGCAATCGCAGGAGCAGGGGGCAAACGCGGACACCATGGCTCTCACTAAAGAGGATCTCATGGCTTCCCTCGGGGAGTTCAAATCAGAGCTCCGCACAGAATTGAAAGTGGACATTAAGACCTCCCTGGATCAACTGAAAGATGACCTGACTGAGCGGATGACGGCGCTCCAACAAGATGTGGATTCTGTGGGCACACGTGTCCTAGAGGTGGAAACTCAGGCCCAGGAATTGGAGAAAAGAACGGCGTCCACGCAAGACAGCATACAGGACTTACAAGCCCAGCTACATTCGGCTCTATTAAAGACGGAGGACTTGGAAAACAGATCACGACGTGATTACATTAGAATTAAGGACCTTGAGGAGGGCGCGGAAGGACCAGACTTGGAGGCGTTCATTGAGGGGCTTTTTGCAGAAGTCCTGTGATCAAGCCAAACGAAGGTCAAGATTGAGAGACTGCACCGCGTGGGGGCCCAGTAGGGAGGAGAGCGGCGACACACCCGCGATGTTCTTGTTAAAATGCACTCCTTTAAAGCTAAAGAGGCAATTCTACAAGCTGCTAGAAAGAAAGACGAAATATCCTTTCAGGGCTTTCGCTGCAGCCTCTTCCAGGACTTTGCACCGGCGACTCTACTAAGGCGACAGCAGTTTAGGCCCATCACTACGAAGCTAAGAGCAGATAACATTAAGTATAGATGGACATATCTCTTCAGTCTGGCCTTTGAACTGAACAATAAAACGAAACATATCACAGATTTGAAAGAAGGTTTGAGGCTCCTGGGTCTCCCTCCCAGTACAGAGAACCTCGCTGGGTCTGCCTCAAGAGGAAAAGAGAGCGATAATACCTCACGGTGGCATGCGAGTGCAAGGGCCCGTCACTCGAGAGACTAGAGGCTGCAGCTCAATGTGAATTATAGCTACAAAAAACTCTTTCGCTATACAGGAGCTCCAACCAACGCGGGAGATGGAACAGGGGAGAGACTCGCACTCGTGAGTCCTGTGCCAAGCGGGAGCATGGACGTTGCTCAGCCGCTCACAGCCCCACACCGGGCCGTGCAACTAGATGTCTTGGTGAACGACAACTATGTGTAAAAGACAGCCGGGGATGCGGACCTGGGCCATTTACCCCACGCCATGAACTTCTTCTTCCACGACGCTATGGCCGGGGGCGCTGGAGCGCTCCGGCGAAGGTTTTGTTCGTATAATTGTTCTCAATGTTGAGGGGGGGGGGAGGGTTTACAGAGGGCGGAATTCGATCAAGTAGAGGCTATGTCTACGTACTTATAATGGCTCAGAACTCGCGTCCGTACCTTGAGCAGGCAGGGAGTTTACTTCTAGCAGATGACATTAGCAGGAGAAAGATGGGCTCCACACAGGAGCTGATTTTGAGGGTGATGGGTGTTTTAAGATCATGCTGATATCTATAGCTTCTTGGAATGTAAAGGGGCTGAATTCGCCCCTTAAAAGGCAGAAAGTCTGGAAATATCTGTTCGACCATGACTTTGAGGTTGTGGCCTTACAGGAAACACATCTAAAGAGAGCTTCGGAGCTTCGGCTGTGCCACAAAAATTATGCACTAATCTATAGATCCTCAGCAACCACCAAACACAGAGGGGTGGCTCTAATGTTTCATAATTCCCTGAAATTCCAGCCTGAAGCTATAAAGTCCGATAAGGAGGGTAGGGTTATTATGGTGACAGGGAAAGTAAGAGGGAGGCTCTGCACATTCATATCAACATATGCACCCAACACAGGTCAGTCGACTTTTCTATCTGCCTTGCTTACTATGATCGGGGGGATTGCGGAGGGCCCAGTGATACTGATGGGGGATTTCAACCTCACATGGCATGGAGATATGGACAGTACACATCCTCACAGGTCTCTTACAGGTAGTTTTCCCAGGAGTTTTAAACAGGCAACACAAGCGTTGGGCCTGGTAGATGCATGGCGACATTTATTTCCCGACACTAAGGACTACACATTTTTTTTCCCACGTTCACCAAACTTACTCGAGACTCGATTATATTTTTATAAGTCAGGGTCTTCTGGGGTCTCTTCAGGAAGCAAAAATCCTCCCGATCTCCATCTCAGATCACAGCTTAGTTATGATTTGTCTCACTTGGGAGGGGTGCGCCCCTAAGGCTCAAAGATGGTACTTCCCGATCTCTCTGACGAGAGATAGGTTACTAAGAGAGGAACTCCGTGGGGCCATCGCAGAGTTCTTTCGCTTAAATCAGCCCCAGGACACCTCCCCCCTGACTAATTGGGATGCTTTTAAAGCTGCTATAAGGGGAAAGTGTATAGAACTCAATTCTGCCTTAAATAAACAGAGGACCAAGGAGAGGGAAGCTCTGGAAGAGTCTCTGGGGGGATATTGAACGGGAACAAAAAAAGAATCCTTCGTGCATGGTACTGCGTCAGATGAGGGCAGTCAAGGGGAAACTCACAGCGATATACTCTAATAGGGCGGAAGATACCCTTCTGCGACTGCGCTACATTTCTTATGCGCAGGGGAATAAGATTGGCATGCACCTAGCTAGACAGCTAAGGGAGAAGAGGGAGAAAGAATTTATTAGGGCCATAGTAGATGCAGAGGGGCAGACCTCCCATGAAGATACTGATAAGGCAAATGCATTCGGGGCTTTCTATACAGATCTATATGCTAGGGACTACCTAGAGCCTGCAGCGCAACACCAGTACTTAGTCACTAGAACTTCCACAGGTCTCGCCGGACTGGAACGAAAGATTAAACGCTCCCATCTCGGGGGAGGAAGTGGGAAGGGTAATTACGGCTCTCAAACCTAATAAGTCACCGGGACCCGATGGACTGACAGCCCATTTTGCTCCAGATATCATCCTACACCTAACAAATCTTTTTAATGTGATAGCGGAGGGCCAGGCCGTCTCCCACTCAATGGCAGAGGCTGTTATCACGGATATCCACAAACCCGGGAAAAATCCCCGAGAATGTGCATTTTACAGGCCTATCGCGCTTATGAATCTGGATGCCAAACTATATTCCTCAATTTTGGCGATGCGATTGGAGGACCCGATGCCAAACCTAATCCACCCTGATCAATCGGGCTTCATAAAAGGCAGACAGACCAATCAATCAATCAATCAATCAATCACAGAATTTGTAAAGCGCACTACTTACCCGCGAGGGTCTCAAGGCGCTGGGGGAGAAAAAAGGGGGGGGGTGCTGCTACTGGTCGAACAACCAGGTCTTGAGTAGCCTCCTGAAGGTCAGCAGGTCTTGGGTCTGTCGTAGGCTTAGTGGAAGGGTGTTCCAGGTCTTGGCGGCGAGGTGGGAGAAGGATCTGTCGCCGGTGGTGGTTCTTCGAATGCGAGGGACGGTGGCGAGGGAGAGGTCGGCGGAGCGGAGTTGGCGGTTGGGGACGTAGAAGAGGAGTCGTCTGTTGAGGTAGGCTGGGCCAGTCTTGTGGAGTGCCTTGTGTGCGTGGATGAGGAGTTTGAAGGAGATTCTCCTGTCGACGGGGAGCCAGTGCAGGTTCCTCAGGTGGGGGGTGATGTGGCTGTGGCGTGATACATCGAGGATCAGGCGTGCGGAGGCGTTTTGTATGCGTTGCAGTCGCTTGATGAGCTTGGCCGGGGCTCCCGCGTAGAGGGCGTTCCCATAGTCGAGTCTGCTGCTGACGAGGGCCTGGGTGACTGTTCTTCTCGTGTCTGTCGGGATCCACCTGTAGATCTTGCGAAGCTTGCGGAGGGTGTTGAAGCAGGAGGATGAGACTGCGTTGACTTGCTTGGCCATGGAGAGCATTGAGTCGAGGATGACTCCCAGGTTGCGTGCGTGGTCGGTGGGTGTCGGGGCTGCTCCCAGTGTCGTTGGCCACCAGGAGTCGTCCCAGGCTGAGGGGTTGGAGCCGAGGATGAGGACCTCTGTCTTCTCCGTGTTCAGTTTTAGTCGGCTGATCTTCATCCAATCGGCGACGGCCTTCATCCCTTCATGGAGGTTGGATTTGGCGGCGAGGGGTCCACGATAAAATTTGAAGAATCATTCACCTGATTGAGAAGGCAACTAAATTTAAGATGCCAGCAGTTCTGGTGGGCCTGGACGCCGAAAAGGCTTTTGACAGGGTGGATTGGGTGTTCCTCTTTAGTACGCTTGAACACTTTGGGTTTGGTAAACCGTTTATAGACATGATTAAAGCTAACTATGCACACTTGCGTTCTAGAGTCCAGGTGAACGGGTCCAGCTCAGCCCTCTTTTCGCTAGAGAGAGGTACAAGGCAAGGCTGTCCGCTCTCGCCATTATTTTTTGCTTTAAGCTTTGAGCCACTGGCCCTACGGATTCGAAAAGCAGCAGGAACCCAGGGCATTCCATTCGGGGGGAAGGAGCATAAGATATCGCTTTTCGCTGATAATGTGCTGTTATCTCTCACCTCCCTCGATCAGTCGCTGCGGGTGCTGCAGGATGAACTGAGGGCTTTTGAAAAAGTTGCAGGCTTTAAAGTAAATCTTACGAAATCTTTTATTCTGAATCTCACACTGTGAAAGGAAGCCGTCTGTAGATCGCGTGACTATACCCCACTCCAATGGGCTAAACATACACTCAAATACTTGGGTATTAATCTGACCCCCACGCTGGGCGGCCTGCTTAAGGTTAACTACCCCCCATTGCTGCTCCAAATCCAGCAGGATCGCAAACGCTGGAAGCCTCTCTTTATTTCATGGTTGGGGCGCATCCATGCGATAAAAATGACTGTTTTACCTAAATTTTTATATCTGTTTCAAGCCCTACCGATAGACCTGGACAGGGACTACCTGCCTAAATTGTGGACTCTTTACTCGTTCTATTTGGCAGAATGGTAGAGCCTTTCACACTCTATGTCGGGCAAGATGTGATGGAGGGGTGGCGCTACCGGATCTTCACTTATATTTTAAAGCAGCCCAGCCTCGTATCTTGACAGAGCGGTCAAAGAGAGAATAAGAAAAACATTGGCTGCATATGGACAGAGCGGTGGTGGGGAGAACAATATGGGATCTGATATG
The DNA here is from genome assembly GCA_963921515.1 of Calotriton arnoldi. NCBI lineage: Eukaryota > Metazoa > Chordata > Amphibia > Caudata > Salamandridae > Calotriton > Calotriton arnoldi. The sequence goes on from CAWUFW010000091.1 coordinate 1,830,629, forward strand.
GAAACCTAAGAAAGACAGGCCCCTAAATGCGTACATTAGCACTCCCACGCGCACCACACTTAAAATTTGGGATGAGGTGTCCAGGGGGTTGGAGTGGTCTACGTTCCCCTCACCCTGCACACCTATTCACTTCAATCCTGAATTCCCCCCGGCGCTGCGCGAGGGTCCATTTGCCCTATGGAGGGAGGGGGGCTGCCTGATGCTATCAGACCTATTTCATAATTACAACATTCTCACCTTTGCCAGCTGTCAAAAGGATTTCAAAGTTCCGCCCAGCGAACACTTCCATTATCTCCAACTCAAACACTAGGCTCTCCAGCCGCAGGTCAGAGAGGCTGCTACGCGAGAGAAGACGTCAATAGAAAGATTTGTACAGCGGGTGGGGTCCATGAGAGGGGTGATCTCTTTTCTTTATAATCTTCTTCTCTCCACTTCACATATGCCGAGACCCCGATACATGCAGGCATGAGAACAGTGGGCAGGGAGAGAGATTTCAGATACATCTTTGGAGGGATATTGCTAAGGATAACTATTTCCTAGAATTCAGGGAGGCACACTATATGATTCTTTTTGATTGGTATCTGTACCCAACGAAACTTAAAAAGATCTTTCCAGAGACCTCTGATGTGTGTTGAAGAGGGTGTGGCCTTTTAGGGGACTTTAGTCACATATGGTGGAACTGTCCCTCGATACGACCTTTTTGGGAGGAGATTTTGTCTCACAAGAAAGATATTCTGGGTTACCCTATATCTACCACCAAGGAAGGAGCCCTTCTAGGACTGAGAGATCCAGAACTAGAACAGCAAACAAAAGCTGACAGGGCCATATTGTGGGCTTGCTTTGGGGCGGCCAAAGTAGCAATCGCAGCAGCATGGAAGAAAAAGGCAGCACCGGTGCTATCACAATGGCATGCTCGTCTCTGGAAAATATTGTCTATGGAAAGGATGGCTGATATTTTAAGAGACTGTTATAAAAATTTCGAATACAAAGGGGGTTCTCTCGTTGCCTACCTCACAAGCGGCCTCCCCTTGGCGGTTTGTCCTCCCTCATTGCGTGCTATGCGCCTATTTCAGCTTTAGATGGAGGACACTTGGCCACCTTGAAAAACTAGCCTGACATCAGAAGCGTGCATAATGCTGACAGCCATAGACTCATCTGGACCTAGAGTCCAGTGTTAGCCTCATTTAAGGACCGCCATCTAGTAGTTAAGTTATCTTGTTGGGGGAGGGGGGGGAGAAAAAGGGGGAAGGTGGGTTTACAGTTCTAGGCCTCCTGTGATGTAACATTTGGGTCAGACGGGGTGAGCTGTCAGGAGTGAAATGTGGCAACGTACATTCCTCTTCCTATTGAAACTGTAACCTCAATAGATATTTTGTCAGATGGGGGGATTGTTGCGGCATTTTTCATTATGTGATGTACAGCCATTCTGTGAAATGCTAAGATGCCTAATAAAAAGAAGTTTGAGAAAAGCTTTGAGAGTAAAATACGCAGACTGTTTGAAATTCAATGATTATTGGATGAGCTAAGAGCCAGAAATATTATTGTTGAATGGAAATAACTCATTGAATATCTCTGACATTCTACCATAGGCTCATACTGGCCCCCAAAGTCAAGATCCAAGTGTCTGTTTCCTGCCTAGCCCCCAAAGTCTAGAACCTAGTGTCTGTGCTCTGCCTGGCCCCCAAAATCTAGAACCTAGTGTCTGCCCTGCCTGGCCCCCGAAGTCTAGATCCTAGTGTCTGTGCCCTGCCTGGGCGGGCCCCAAAGTCTACACCCTAGTGTCTGTGCCCTGCCTGGCCCCCAAAGTCTAGAACCTAGTGTCTGCCCTGCCTGGCCCCCAAAGTCTAGATACTAGTGTCTGTCTCCTGCCTGGCCACCAAAGTCTAGAACCTAGTGTCTGTGCCCTGCCTGGCCCCCAAAGTCTAGAACCTAGTGTTTGTGCCCTGCCTGGCCCCCAGAGTCTAGATCCTAGTGTCTGTCTCCTGCCTGGCCACCAAAGTCTAGACCCTAGTGTCTGTGCCCTGCCTGGCACTCAAAGTCTAGATCCTTGTGTCTGTGTCCTGCCTGACCCCAAAGTCTAGAACCTAGCTTCTGTGCCCTGCCGGGCCCCCAAAGTTTAGAACCTAGTGTCTGTGCCTTGCCTGGCCTCCAAAGTCTAGATTCTAGTGTCTGTTCCTGCTTGGTCCCCAAACTCTAGATCCTACTGTCTGTGTCCTGCCTGGCCCCCAAAGTCTAGAACCTAGTGTCTGTGCCCTGCCTGCCCCCAAAGTCTAGATCCTAGTGTCTGTGCCCTGCCTGGCCCCCAACGTCTAGAACCTAGTGTCTGCCCTGCCTGGCCTCCAAAGTCTGGAACCTAGTGTTTGTGCCCTGCCTGGCCCCCAGAGTCTAGAACCTAGAGTCTGTGCCCTGCCTAGCCCCCAACGTCTAGATCCTAGTGTCTGTACCCTGCCTGGGCCCCAAAGTCTAGACCCTAGTGTCTGTACCCTGCCTGGCAGCCAAAGTCTAGATCCTTGTGTCTGTGTCCTGCCTGACCCCAAAGTCTAGAACCTAGTGTTTGTGCCTTGCCTGGCCTTCAAAGTCTAGATTTTTTTTATTTTTTTTATTTGAGTTTTATATAGCGCTGGCTAGACCCGGAGGTATCAGAGCGCTTTACATAAGGATCCAACACAGATTACATCAGTTACAAGTTACATCAGTTACAGGAAAACATTTCAAGAGCATTGGGAGACGAAGTAAATGGAGATTAGAAAGGGGAAGGGGGTGGGGAGAAAGGAGTAGGAGGGAGAAAGGATGTAGATGGAATGGATGGAGAGACGAAGGAGAGTCTGCCCAAAGTCCGGCTGGGTAGGTGACGGCCGAGGGGTAAGTCCACAGCCCAGCTCCTCTATAGCTATCAGGTAGCTCCACCGGGCATCAGTCAAGCGGCTAGGTCTCAATGAGAAAACAATTAGAGAGCAAAGAGGAGGGATAAATGGAGCGTAAAGGAGAGAGTGGGTGGAGTAAAGGGGTAGGAGGGAGAGTACGACGGAGAGACGAAATAGGGTCTTGTCCAGTGTCTGGCTGGGTAGGTGAGGGCCGAAGGGGTAGTCCGCAGCCCATCTCCTCTATAGCTATCAAGTAGCTCCACCAGGCATCGGCCAAAAAGCTAGGTCTCCACGGACAGAGGTAGGTTCACAGATACGGTATCCTGAAGGGTAGGTCGGATGGGGGATGTGGTCGAGGTCTGGTCAAAGTCAGTTTTTTCTCAGAGGAGTAGCACGACATGGTAGGGAACACTGTGACAGCCATCTTGGGGTCAGGCAAGGGATACTGACCTTGGAGTTAGTAACAGCCGGTTCACATTTTATTCTTTCACTCGAGGGGGGGGGGGGTTTGTTGTGCATGGGCGTAGGTTTGGGAGTGCCTCGAAGACTCGGGAGCCCTCCGTGGTGGTAATCAGGAATGGTCCTCGCCGCCATCTTGAGGTCAGGCACAGCCCAGAGAGAGCTTCTCGGTGAGCAAAAATGGTCAAAAACAGTAGTGGGTCAGAGTGGCTTAGCAGGCAGCTGAGCAACGAATCCCTCTGTACCTCTCGGGGGCAGCCCCTATTCAGCTGTGTGCACTGCAATCACTCGTCCAAACAGGACATTGCTAGTAGGGCCCTCTATTCCATAAACTCACAAGATCCCGTGCCTGCGCACCGCCCCTGATTGTACTCAAGGCCCTATCTGTGTAGCTGCCCTAGTCTGCAGATAGTTAATTTGTGGAACTTTTCCGGTCACGCTAGGCTAAGGTTAATTCCTTGGGTGGCTCCAGCGTTATACTTAGATGGCGCAGCCTTCGACCGCAGCCGCCATCTTAGGGTCAGGCATTGAGCTTTGATTGCCTCTCTCCTCTCCGGAGCGTGCTGCCAGCCGCAGGCCCGGAATCAACACACGGGCAGTCATCAGGGGGCCCGCCACTCCGGCATGCATCAGTCAAACATTCACTGCCAGGCCACAGCTCTCCCAGGCAGTAACTCTCGTCAGGGGCCTCCCTCACGGGTTCACGTCACCGGGTGAGTGTTAGTTCCCCCTTACTTGGTTCCCGGTGGATTCCGCTACAATCTCGCTCCTCTGGGCCCTCAAGTCGCTGCCACACACTACCTTCTCCAGTAGGGCGCCTCATGTCCCGGCGCTCGAAAACCTCCGTCTGTTGCGCCGCTCCTCCCGTGTCTCCACTTCTCTCCTCCGCTCAGTGCCAGCAGGAAAGGTCAGAACCTTGCATCGAGAAGCGGGCTTGGGGGAGGGGGGGTGGATGAGGCCGCTATTGGATGATTAAAGCGGCAACCAGTGTCCTGCAATGCAGATCCTAGTGTCTGTCTCCTGCCTGGCCACCAAAGTCTAGACCCTAGTGTCTGTGCCCTGCCTGGCACCCAAAGTCTAGACCCTAGTGTCTGTGCCCTGCCTGGCACCCAAAGTCTAGATCCTTGTGTCTGTGTCCTGCCTGACCCCAAAGTCTAGAACCTAGCTTCTGTGCCCTGCCGGGCCCCCAAAGTCTAGACCCTAGTGTCTGTGCCTTGCCTGGCCTCCAAAGTCTAGATTCTAGTGTCTGTTCCTGCCTGCCCCCCAAAGTCTAGAACCTAGTGTCTGTGCCCTGCCTGGCCCCCAAAGTCTAGAACCTAGTGTTTGTGCCCTGCCTGCCCCTCAAAGTCTAGAACCTTGTGTCTGCCCTGCTTGACCCCCAAAGTCTAGATCCTAGTGTCTGTGTCCTGCCTAGCCCCCAAAGTCTAGAACCTACTGTCTGTCCTTGAGGCAGGGCCGCCTCCGGCTCCTCGAGCGAGGACACTGTTTATCCACCTAGACCCTCCCAGTGAATACAAGCATTGATCTCTCTGGCTTTGTTCAGATTCAGTTATGTAAAGGAATAATAAATCTTATTCTTCTTTTTCTTATTTTTATGAATTACACTTTTCAAGCACGTACTACAACTAAGTTGTTGGTATGTGTAGCTCCCTATCCTGTTCCTAAAGAGACAGAAGAGATTACAAAACGCAGTAATATGTGTGTTGTTCCAAAACCGTCTCAAGGACCACACCTCCGCAGTACGAGGAGAGCTTCACAAACCACCATTCAAAAATTGGACTCACTTCAAGGCACTATGTAGTGCTTCTGGAGGCAGAGAATCTGAACCTGGTCCACTTCTGCAAAATAGGTTTGCTGTTTCTGTTGGGTGTTTTCACTCTTCTAATGCTGGCTTTGCTACCATTCCGAGAATGTACTGCAACCGGTGGTGGCAGAACAATTAAGAGGTGGTGGGGCGGGTGAGCGCGGGAGGGGAAACGCACGGGGGGGCGGTAAATATTTTTTAAAAACCACGTACCTCAACCTGCCAGCCACCTCCAACTCCGCGTCGCGCCTCGGTGAACTTCCTTGTCCCAGCAGGCACTGGGGCAGCGTCACAGACTCCCATCCAATCCCCCGTGCTGCTCTCATGCTTGAGAGCAGCGTGGGGACTGGCCTGAGTGGGCTGTGAAGACGCTCTACTCAGGACAGGGGGTCTGTGGGGTTTCTCTAGCCCGGCTGCTCAATGCAGCCGGGTTGGAGAAACCTAAGTGCGCATGTGTGTTTGGTCAGCCTGAGACGGCCAGCCAAACACACATGTGCACTTAAAAGTGCACATAGCTCTCCTCCTCCCCCCTCCCTTGCCCTGCCCCTCCCTGCACAAGCTGGCTCAGAGCCAGTAAGTGAAAAATAAAACGATAGTAAAATATTGTTTTATTTTTCACTTGCTGGCTCTGAGCCATTGCAACACTGCAATGCATGCACATTGGTGCTAGGGTGTTCAGGTGTAATGTCGAGGATGCCCAGAGCCAGTGGGACCCAGACATAATGGTAATCCCGAATATTACCGTCCCCAGGGTGCATAAGCACTCTCCAGCAGCACAGTCAACCAGTGGATTCCCTTTCTAGTAAAGTTGTGTAGTGTGAATGCAGCACCTAGAAGCAGGGACCTCTGGGCCCTAAAAATGCTTCTATTCTTTTTCTGTGTTTGCCTCTGACCAATCCCTCGAGAGCCCAGCTCAACTTTTTCTAACTTTCAGCTCTTTGACATTTTGAATATCCCTGACAACAATCCCCCTCTTGCTTCAAAAGACAACAATCGGTGCATATTTCTGCAAAAATCTGTTTATGTGAAAAAAGACGCTCATATAAGAGGTCTGCACAGGCTGCTCGCCCTATCCTGCTCTCATACCTAAACACCCTTCTTAAACTGCAAATTCCCTCCAGGGCAAGGGCTCTCGTAGCTCCAAGGCAGAATACATCTCTACCAACCAAGCAGAAATACCAGGTCCTCTGGGGTGGGTCTGCTTGCTGCTTCTACACGTTCTCAGCCCACATTGGCATTTTCGTTTTTAGGTTCTCGCTTCTGCAGTGTGCTCACACTGTCAAGCCAATGTCTATCCGGCCATCAGATATTTAGGTAGGTCCTTACATTGTTTATTTTTACCCACCGTTTGTATTATTAAAGCCTTCTCATCATGTTTGCTAAAGTCCAGCAGGCAATGCAGCAGCTTCACTGAGGTCTTATGTCGCTAAATGTAGGGCATAGGTAACAGGCTCATGCACAGTTAGTTCATTTGCCTGCATACTGCTATTTTCTTATAGGATGTGTAAAGCTGTTGTATGACAGAGGCACGCATGGCTGAATCACACGAGCCTCTACTAGGCTGCCCCAACAACGAATGCGTCTGAGCAACGCATGCCTTTACCACTCAATTTCGTGGTAAAAGCATGACTGGTAAAGGGATGTGGGGTAAAGATCACACCCCAACCACTCCTCACCCCAAGGCCTAAAAACGACCCTGACCCCTCCTGAGCCCTAAAAAGCTATCCTGCCCGAGCCCTAAACACTACCCCAACCCCACCCTGAGTCCTAATCATTACCCGACCCCACCCTGAGCCCTAAACACTACCCAGACCCCTGAGCCCTAAACACAACCCCAACCCCCTGACCCTAAACACTACCCTGAGCCCTAAATACTACCCGACCCCCCTGAGCCCTAAATACTACCCTGACCTGCCTAAGCCCTAAAAACTACCCCAACCCCCACCATAGCCCTAAAAACGACCCCAACCCTTAAAAACTACCCCCCCCCCAAAACACGGCCCCAGCTTCACTTACCTCACCGCGTCCTCTCCCGATTCTTCCTTTTCCTGTGCCCGCCAATCCGCTCTGCATCTAGACTGCGCACTGCCTTAACCACACAAATGCTTGGTTAAGGCATATGCTTGGTTAAGACTTGAGTGGTTGAGCTTGCAGGTAGACGGCAGGCATGGCTCTGCCCGGGCTGTTCTGGCCATAAAAGAAGGACATAGATCCATGTTAATTGGTGCATGTTTATTGTCTTGGGCATTGTATCCACCCTTGACTATATTGACAATGGACACACTCTGCAGTCAGCTGCCAGTCCAAGGTCTGTGGTCATGTATCTGTAGCTCACCTCTTTGCTCCTGTGTTAAAGTATGTGCACACCTAAACAATATCGAAGGATGTCAACAGTCTGGGTCTCCATCCTCGGATGCTTGAGTGTCTGGTGGACAAATAGATTAAGTGGGGATTGGTTAGACTTGGCAGACATGAGAAGATAAAGTGAAGGTCTGCCTGGCATGGTGATGTAGACAGGGCTGGAACCCAAACACCCTAGGGAAAATGCTCAAACTGCCCCTGTAGTGCCAGAGGCCGCAAGTAGAATGGAACCACTGGGACGTGCTTGGATCATGGTAGCACATCTTGCTCTGAAAGCAGCTCCTGAGCTAGCAGCCCACCGGGCAAATACCAGAGAGCCAGAATGGCCAGTCCGGCCCTGGATGCAGAGCCATGCACAGACATTATCAGGTTGTTGCCAATTTGAGTGCAGCACATACTAGTGCAGGTGTCTCCAGCGAGTAGCTCATGAGCTACCAGTAGCTCTCCAGCTACCTGTCAGTAGCTCTCCTGTGTGCAGCCCCGCCTGCTGATATACAAGGTTTTGCCTGGTTGAACTATTATATGTATACCAAAATTTAAAAGCGATATTCAAGACGGAAATGTGTGTATTTTTAGACCTCATAAGCTTGTGTTTGGAGAAAAATGGTAGATTTTTCAAAATGTATTAGAAGCTATTATTCGATTTGGATACATTTATTACTCATTATCTTGGTGCCGGGGATTGCATCTTTCTCTTTTATCTATTACCCATGTACAGTCATTTAAATTTGTCAAAGCCTTTTTTACATTATGCTGGAAACCCTGCCTAATGCACTGATGTGATCATTACTGACAATCTTAGATTGGGTGGTCACTTTTACATCACTAATATTAGTAGCTCGGAATGATTTTCATGAACATAAATAGCTCCTATTACAGAAGAGGTTGGAGACCCCTGTACTGGTGAAAGCTCATTTATGAAGAGTTAGTGCTCAGCTCTTTCGGGGGGAGGGGGGGCCGGACGTGGAGTGACAGGGCTGAGCAGCTTAAAGGTTATATGGGGAAGAGGGGAATGACTCAAACATGTGACCAAAAACAACAATCAATGAAAGCAATAAAGGGAACCAGAATGAAAGGAGAGGTGAAGGGAGAGACAAGACAATAAAAAAAAGAGGACCAAAAAAAGGGTAGGGATAAATAGTGAAGAAAGTAAAGCAAGATTAAGAGAAGGAGATAGAAGAGAAAATGAAAAGCAAAGTACAAAATGGGAGCAGGAAAACGAGAAAGTGAGTAAAATAAAGGGACTACAGAAATTGAACGAACTATGGCTCCAAAATAAGCGGAATTATTGAATGAAATGAAGAAATTAAATTCCAAAGGAAAACTACAAGTACTAGAAAATGAAAGAGAGAAAGGAAAAGAATGATCAAAGGTAAAATGAAGGGGAATAGAAAGATAAAGTAATCGAAGAAAAATCAAAAAAGAAAAAGGGAAAAATGATGGGAATCAAAATAAAAGGAAGAAAGTGAAAGAGAGAAAAGGAATAAAATAATGAAACCTAGCGCAATGGGAAAAGAATGACAAAAAGGATACAGGCACTGAAATGTGAATATTACATGCAAAGAATGAAATATATAAGACCAAACAGAGGGCAAAAAGAAAGAGCAAAGCAAGCACAATGGCAAGAAAGTGAGTGAAAGAAAGGTGGGACCTGGGATAAATTATGAAGGTGGGACAAGTGAGATTAGAGAAAAATGGAAAGGGATGTAGATATCTAAAACAAGGTGGATAAGAAAGTTTAAAGAGTGGACAGAGAAAGAGCAGGAGGAACACAGAGATTAGGAGAGGAAGATGGTGGACAAGAAGGAGACAGGGGAAGGAAAAAAAGGATGGTTAAGAAGACAGACAGGGAGATGGGAGAAGCACACATATTAAAAAGGCAGGGTAGTGAGAGAAGCAGTAATTTTTCTCGACAGGGGTTAAACTGGGGAGGATAGAGATGGGGGAAACTCTTAACTAGTAGAGCAAGAGAAAGAGAGGTAAAGGAGGGAAATTGAAAGATGAAGGTGAAAGAATAAAAAGGTAGAGATTCAATATTCTTGAAGGGATATGGGCAGATATTGTGACCTGAGTTTTTTGAGATAGGCGAGAAACTAGAAGAGGTAGTCTAGAGATGGGAACATTTGAGCTGTAGGGATGGAGATGTGATTGTCACTGAGAGATGAAGTGGAAAGAACTGGAAAAGGGAGTGGTAGAGGGGATACCAAAATCCAATGTGGCTAAGTGGTAGACGATAAGAAGAATGGAATGCAACATAAAGAAGAGCAGATGAGGGCTGGTGAGGTGGAGGTGAGAGAAAAACAGAGGAATTAAAAATAAGGGTAGTGGTTGAGAAGAAACCAAGAGTGGAGAAATGGAGATCTGAGAGAAACTTGTAGAGATGGCAATACGACTTGTAGAGCTAGAGGAGCGATAAAGAGAGGCTCAGAAACAGGTAGAAACAAAACTAGGAGAGAATGAGGCAAATATGTGGGAGGTGCAGACGGAAGTGAGAGGGAAACTGATAGCGAGGAATGAACAAGGTAGAGGTTGAATAGACGAGATGGGCAGAGAGGTAGAGGTGAGAGAGAGGCACATAGAAACAGGTGACAGATTGAGAGAGGTAAATGTGGAAGTGAGAGGGAAGGAGATATGTAACTATGAGAATGAGAAGGGACAGAGGTGAAGGTAAATGAGCAATGGAGAGAAGAAGTGAGAGGCAAGATGAGATGTAAGCATGAGAGGGGCTAGAGGTAAAGGTAAATGAGAAAGGAGGAGAGATGTATGTAGTTGGAGGACATAGAGGAGGGCGTTCACAGAAAAGTGGGAAGGTAGGAGGTAACAAAACGACTGAGGACACAGTGGAGGTAAGATGACCGAGGTGGATGAAAGGTGTACTGAAGGTTGTGAAAGGGAGAACGAGAGAGAAGGAAGTAGGAAAATGATACAATCTGTGACAAAATATTTTCCTTGCGTACATGCGCTCTGCAACCACCCATAGGCAGCACCATTGCTCAGAGCCTAGTCTGATGTACGTATAACCAAATGTCTGTCCATTACCCTCAGCTTTCCAGCAGCGATCTCTACTCTGAACACGTGTGAGTAGGTATTTAACTCTCAAGTATATTGAAGCTGGCACCACCCATGTTCATTGATCATTGCCCAGACCAGGAGTCAGATGCTGCCATGCCATCATGAGCCATACTTCCCCAACATTGGGACCCAGAATAAGCGATACTTGCTTTACCTCTTTATGGCTTAGTTTGAAACATATGGAAAGGCAGGCACAATGTTGACTGGGAGACAAAGAATCACACGAATGAGGCACTGGACACCCCCCCCCCTTTCTAGATGAGGACAGATTCTAATCAGTACACATAAAGATGTGGTAGTGATTTCTTTTAAATTGCAAATTAGTTTGAGAATATTGTTCCTCATGATAAAGTATTTTTTATGCATTACAGTACAGTCTTCATGGCACTGAATTTCTGCCTAATATACTTCGTGGCACAGTATTTTGGAAGCATTGTTCTATCTGGCACAGTATTCAGGTGTATTCATTATAGAGCATTATTTTTCAGTCACAGGACCGTGGGCGCATTCTTCTTACAAGTATGAGGTATTATCAAAAGATTTGGTGTCCTTTAGTTTCAGACTCAGTTTCCTGTGACGTTTTTGTCCAGAAAGAATATTGTGTGCTCATTCCTGGGCAGGTTCTCCTACCTTGCACACTGTGACCAGGGGCATTATTCTAGGATAAATGTCCTTTGCTATTGACTCTTCTTGGTTCACTATTCCTACTGTAATGTTGTTCACCGGCCCACAGTAACAAAACCGGCCCCCACCCTTCTCGCCCACCGGGAAATTGCCCGGTGCCCGCTATGGCCAGTCCGGCCCTGATGTTGTTGTTGGGAGTTAGACCCATGCCACACTCTTCTGGGGCCATTATTTATGTGCTGTGTTAGAAAGTTGGCATTATTGTTACTGGTCTCTTAGATGCATAGTTCTTCACAATATTGTAAGGGAATGTCCTAGGCTTGGCAAATGTTCATGATGAACAGTATTCTTTGCTGTGCAATCTAGCTCAGTGTTAGAAATGGGGCAGTGAAAAACGAACTTGCCAGTATTTCCCTATCAGGACATGTCACACACACCAGGACATGTCCTACCTGTCCCATACACTGCACCCTGCCCATGGCGGTACCTTGGACCTACCATAGGGGTACCTTACATGTAAGAAAAGGTATGGTTTGGGCCTGGCAACAGTTTACAACTATGCGGCCAGACACTACAGTGGTAGGTCTGAGACATATTTACAGGGCTACTCATGTAGGTGGCACAACCAGTGCTGCAAGCCCACTCATAGCATTTGATTTACAGGCCGTGGCACACACCATGTCCTTTATTAGGGACTTACCAGTAAATCAAATATGCCAATCTTGGATGACCAATCATATCACAATTTATACAAAGAGCATATGCACTTTAGCACTGATTAGCAGTGGTAAAGTGCCCAGAACCCTATAGCCAACGAAAACAGGGTCAGAAAAATAGGAGGAAAAAAGGCAAGAAGTTTTGGGGATAAACCTGCAAAAAGGTCCAGGTCTAAGACTCTGGAGCACTGGTTCTCTGAGAACTGTATTCTAATAGAACTGTTATCCATGCAAAGGATTCTGGAAATATTCTCTCTCCGAGCTCAGTTTCACTGATAGTCATTCATATCTCCAAGTGCAATGCTCTTCCCGATGGAGATGTCATTCTCCTTTCACATGATTTCTGTTGAACAATCTTTTCCTTGTTAAATATTTCACGTGAGGCATGGATTTGAACTCAGCCACTGCAGAGGCAGTCTTCAAGCAAGATGTGGCTACAGACTGCAAAGAAAGTATTGTAGGTGTTCAGTGCTCAAGGCCTTCAGTAGGTCAGCTCACTAAATACTGACATGTATTAGTTTGAGCTATTACTTTGTGATGATACTTTTAGACATAATAGTGATTAGGATCACCATAGGTCTGCCTAAATCAATGAGGTTTCTTCGATAAATCTGTAACTTTTAATTGTCATTGAACATCAATAGCTCTTATTACTCCTCCTTGCCTCCTTTATGCATCTTCCACTGTAAAGCTTCAATGTCCCACCACGCCAGTTTACGCATCCTCTTTCACACTCAGTCCCTCTTTCTTTGCTTCTGCCATTTTACCCCTCTGCTGGCTTTTCTCTTTTCGTTTCCTTTTGTTTTTTTCCTGAAGTCTGCATTTTGCCCTCTGCTGACGAATCTCTGGCTCTGCTGTCTGAACAACCCCTTTGTGTTTTAAAAACAGTAGATCCAACTGGACAGATAATCACATATAATTTGCCTTCTTGATTGTCTTCCATCCCTCTTTTTATCGTATTTTAATGAATTATTTTCTAAACGGATGCTTTAAATGGAAAGAGGACTGCAGGGAAAGCGCCAAGGCTGTGACCCTTCTCTTCTTTGCACTGCTCCATTATTTACAAGCCTCTTTCGCTAATGTTATTCTTCCAGGCCTTACCATGCATGAATTCTTGAGACGTTGTCTGCCTGCTCGATCTTTGGCACATAATGAAAAGAGCCCTTTATACCAGCCTTTTAACAGGAGTAGTAGCTTCCAATCCACAAACTGAATGCTCCAAAATTGTATGCATAATTCATGCACTTTTAGGGCCAAGAGCATGAAATATTTTTTGAGTGGTTTGAGATATCAAATTCCAAGTGGTATCTGAAAACAAACATGACTGCATCACTTACGCGTGCAAGCTATAATAAAAGGAAATTATAATAGAGAGGTCCTTTTCATGAACAGTGAGAACCGGTTATTGACGACACTCATTTTCCCAAAATATGTACCATGAAAAATGTCATATCAAGCTCTGGAAACTACTGTACACATTGGACTGGATTACCAACATGTGTCACTATGATAAAGTCACTTACTTCTGACCTAGGTTGATCTTACCCCTGAATTTCCAGCAGAGAGTCACATCTACTTATGAAATAAATATGTGTGAATAGGACCAGGTGTAGTTCATACACACCACCCAAGGTAATTTGATTGAAACATCTTTGTATGGCTTTCGTTTCGCATCTCTTTATTCAGTTTTTTCACCTTTCGTTGTTCTTCTCTAATACTTTAAAGTTCCTCTAATTGTTCAGTTTAGGAAGGTAAGTAAATTCCCCATTGCAGCACCTTAATTGGACATTCTCATTAATGAGCAATTTTTTGATTTCAGTAGCCTACCAGTAGTGGGGAGCATGAACATCATTCCTTGGAAATCAGTTAAAGCAGCTTCTTTGACATTTTGTAGGTTTTTCCTTAGGATTTGCGTCCAAATCTAGAAGAAAAAGAGAAGCTGAGGCGATCTGAGTACTATTGTCAGATCATAGCAAATAACAGGCTGCAGAATCAAAATATGTCAGGATTATAATTAAAGTCATCATCCGGGCAACAATATGTGAGGACAATATTTATCACTTAATACGTTTTTGAGAAAATAATTATCAATTATTCCCTTGTGCGTGCTTTATTCAACCAACAGAGGACTACGCTTTCGGAAAGAAGAGAGAAGGTTTCAAACCTCTACGTCAGTCGAATGAGCCTTCAGTGTCCGGGTTTGGTTCCAAAGTAATGCGTGCAATGGAATAAATATCTTCAGATGAGCTCGAAAGAGTGGATATATCTGGTCAGTGCGGTTACTTCAAGGAAGGTCCAGATCTCAAGAGCACATTACAGTTTTGTTAATTAGCTTTCATTACAATGACCTAAAAACATCTTTAAATCTTTAAAAAAAGCTTCAAAAATATTTCTTCAGAAAATAAAACAGTAATCATTAATTTACTTTATTGTATCTATGAGCTCATTGTACAGATCAAAGCATAGAAGCTGAACAAGAAACATAGAAGCTGAACAAATATACGTTTAAAAGAAATCAAACTACAGCCACGCATGGCCTAGGAACCTCAAGGTAAAAGTTTGGGAATCTTACTTTTCGATGTAAACATAGGCCCAGGTGGTTCAGAACCCAAGCAGAGCTTTCAATAGTGGAGTAACCAAATACCTACAATAGCCTTCATTAAGCTTGAACTATACTCTGCTCATGGATAAACCCCTAATTTCTATGGCCGGAGAATGCTTGAATGCTAAACTGGGTATACTTAATTACAGTCTGAATATTTAGGCCAGTCTACCAACAGATGTCCTTTGGTGTTGAGCGTACCTGCTACGGTCAATGTAGGTAGGTATCTTCTGATAAATGGATATTGCACTGTTTTGGTGTTGTTCAATTTAGCCAATTGAATCACTACAGGAATATCTGCTATGTACACATTGAATAACTTGTGCCACTACAACCCCTTGCTTCAGGTTATGAAATGCATTTTGTGTGACTCCATGAATTGCCAAAGCTAGTTCTGCTCATGTATCAGTGGGAAAAATCTTTAGAGAGAGCAAACATGCAGTCCACACCGATATCTGTACACTGATTTAAAAGCTGTTTTTAAACTCAACAAAACAAGATAGATGTAACGCTGTTTAGGAGATGATAGACCTCTAGATGGAAGCCAGTTCTCAGCAATTGGTGTTTTTAGTGATATTGGAATAACTCCCTATCTGGTCTGCTTTTGATTGTACTTTGCTCAAAAGTTTCTTTGTTAAGATCATGCACGTGGCACTGAGTAGTGGAAGATGTCTATGATTAGATAACTCACCAGCTTTTGCACTCTGTAAGATAGTAATTTGCACAGCATAGTCAATTTGACCATTTATTTGGAAAGGCAATAGTCTATAACCAGGGTCGGACTGACCTTTAGGGGCTGGTCTGACAGGTCAGCGTGTGGGCTGTTTGTGGACTTGCTTTATGATCTTGGTGTTTACTGTTGATTTCCCAAATATTAAAATAAACATTTCCTGCAGCAAGCTCAGAGCCATCCAGTCTTCCATGCCTTGCAGAACATGTATACAGTGTCTTCACAAGCTCGCTACTGTCCGAGTTTGCAAACATGGGCCACTTTTTAAGGTATCTACTTCACTGATGGGGGCAATGTTATTTTGGTGGCCGGGCTTATTTTTTTGTCTCAGTCCAACACTGTCTACCGCTACTGTGGCTTGGTTTAATTTAGCGATGTGCTGGCATTGGGCCTTCAGTAAATCAATGTTAAAGGATGCAGCTGTAAGGTGCCTGATCGCTCATGCAACTAGCTACTTGGAGCATACTTGTAATGTTTTTGTTTGTCACAGAGATTATAACTTTCCATTTCTTGAGCTGACACGTCCTTTATGGGGAAAAAAATGAGAGATATTTTTACTTAATATATTAAAACACAGAAGAGATTCTTAAAGAAATTGTCTGAGTTGTAGACATTTGCGTATGATTTTTGCAGAATGATTACATTTTAGGATTCACAAAAATCCTTGGTTTATAGTTGTAAATCTACAAAAATCATTGTAGACGCCTACTCTTCCTCTTATTCGTGAGGTTTTGAGCATGTGACAGTCTGATGGCTAATTTAGGGTTAAAATATATGTGAATTTGTAAAAACTTT
Organism: Calotriton arnoldi; assembly: GCA_963921515.1. Classification (NCBI taxonomy): domain Eukaryota; kingdom Metazoa; phylum Chordata; class Amphibia; order Caudata; family Salamandridae; genus Calotriton; species Calotriton arnoldi. Next base: position 1,846,656 of record CAWUFW010000091.1, read on the forward strand.
CCCCCCAATTTGTTTTTCACGTGGACAAAATGTCTTCCATGGGGAGAAATGTCTTTTCCTAACCCCATGAAAATATAGGGGACTTGGGTATCTTTACCATCTTAAAGGCTCACTTAATGCAACTTTTTAAAGTAGTAATAGATGTGCATTTATGGTGGGGTAATCCATTATAAGTGTTTGTGAATTCTCACCATGTTCAAACTTGTGAATTCTGCGGATCTTGCCAGTGGTTTGAAGTGACTTCAGCACAGGAAATTCACTGTTTCATCCACAACAGTTCTATGTAAATTTCCCTCCTATATTTTCTTTTAACAAAAGGGTTTCCACATGACTTTCCATACCAAGCATGGTTCTTCCAGACCTCTGCATACCTTACTTACCTTGGTGCCACACTTTCTCCAGTCCCCCACAGTGGAATACTGAGGCAGGGGATGTTAAAGAGGGCCATTCAATAATGGAGGTGGGCCACAGCTCACAAGCAAAGCCAGGAATAGTTCCAACTCCATGGTGCACACTGATTTCCATTTCTCATTTGTTGCTTCACTCCTCACGCCACACTCCCTCTTGTCTATTGCTAGCAAAGTAGGGAGCAGCAGTGCGGTGCCAGCAGGGTAATTATCGGACTGCTTGGAATATCTGAGTTTGTTGGTGCATGGAGAGGGTTTGGGTCCTGTGTAGGCGCCGTGGCAGAGATAGCTATTTGCTTGGCTGAATTGTATGCGAATGGGTTGTGATAGAACGCTGAATTGCTATAGATTCAAAATTGCATCTCAGTATAAGCTGGTAGAAGAAAACCAGTTGGTAGGGGTGTAGTCAGTTGCAAAGTAATGAAAGGTGTTTGTTTGTGACGTCCACTTAGGGCCAGGCACACTAGCATGTGGGATGTTGGTTGCTTTTCCAGACTTGGCCTACAAATCAGTAGTTGGGTTTAAAGAAGTTGAGTTGGAAGTTGGCAGTGTTGGGTATCTTTTAAACAGGTTTCAGATGTTAAAACTTTGGAATTATGTAACCCGTAATTCATTCCGGGAGTGTACTTTTCGAGATTTGGAAAAGAAGGACGATAATCCAGGAGGTACTCACAATTTTGACTCAGCACATCTGGATATGTGATTTGCTGGTCCCCGAGTCTCTTGTGCCTCTAAAGACATCTCTTTTATTTGGGCCTCGGTGGACATAATTTTGCTTCATAGCGAGAGTGCCGTCCTCCTCTAGTGAGTCAAGGATCTCCATGTTTTCCTATTTTGCAAAGTGATACCTTTTCTGGAGACATTTTCCATATGTCTTCTTTTTAAAATTCTTTTCATCATTCTGACTTAAAGACCAATATTCCATTACAGACCACATATCTTTTAACAAGCATTTCACCTACCAAATCTCTTAAATACTCGTTCAACATCTTCTGTATCAACCTCTTCATAATTTCTTCCTGCACTTTTCCAGAACTGGTATTAAAAGGTTAACGCATTATGCTCTTGTAATAAAATTTCTCAGGTGACTGCTGTGGAAGTCACAGAAGTATGGAGAAAGCTAGCTCTTCAGAAACTTGGGTACAGAAGAGGTTGGATGCTAAGGTCAATGAGAAAACAAGCATTTGCAATGCAATAGGTCTCGCATTTATGAGAGTTTGAGCTATTGGCATTGTAAATGACAATATTTTTTATTTATGTGTTGTTTTTAAAACATAAATAAAAGGCATTGCCATTTACAATGCCAATAGCTTAAACGCTCATAAATGCGAGACCTATTGCATTGCAAATGCGTGCTATAAAATTTTTAAAAAGCATTGAGAGAGCATGTCCTGCCTGCAACAGCAGGCAGGACAAAGCTATTAACAAAATAGTGCACGGAGGCTGTAATTAAAGCCTACCGAGCAACAACACAAGTAACGGGGGGTGTCGCCATGGGAGGTTTCAAAATGAGACAAGGCGGTACTAAGGAGGGACTACTAAGACTTTTGACCAATGAACAGCCACAGTTTACAGTGGACAGTGACACAAGCCAATGCAAAATGTGGTTAGAGAGTGGGCAGAGCTTCAAGTCCCTACCTTAATACAGCATGCCTCGCAGAGCGGCGCATGCGCTGCCCAGGCTCGACCTAAAAAATGAGCACAGCAGTGATAACATATTCGTACAAAACATCATGTTTGATCTTGGTTATATTTGGTGCTCTGCAAGTGCAAAGGATTTCAGTAGCTATGGATGGGCTTCATGTGCATAGTGTATACGAGGAGACATTTGTGTGCAGAAGCATAGATGCAAGGAATCAACATTCTTCCAGTGCTTATCAGAGTACAACAGCAAAAAGAAGAGGGATATTGAGATACTGTGAAGTAGCAATTATGTGCACATGAACTGGAGCGGTTCCACATCTACAGATTGCTTACTTTATCCTTGCTTGGTGAAAGCTACATCTATGAGAGTTGGGGTTTATTTTAGCGCTGGCTCCTCCGCTAAGGCGGAGGAGCGTCGCCCCACTGCTTTTCAGCAGTGCAAAAAAAGAACAAGAAAATCATAATAGCACAATGTTATTATTATTTTATTTTTCCCTGCTGAGGCAGTTTTGAGGGTGGGGCTGGGCTCCTCACAGAGCAGGGGGAGGAGTGGTTGGGACACTTTCTAAATGCTCATGACGGTTTGGTCGGCCGTCCTGGACCGGCCAAACAGTAATGCACACTTAGCATGCGAGCAGTAGCAGCTCCCCCCCCCCCCCAGCGCCTTGAGACCCTCACGGGTGAGTAGTGCGCTTTACAAATGTTTGATTGATTGATTGATTATGTTCTCCACCCGGCTGTATTGCAAAGCCTGGGTGGAGAACATTCACAGGCTCCCAGTCCCTGTCTGAGCGCCAAACCATGGCACCCAGGCCAATCACGAAGCTGCTGTCATGCTGGTGACAGCAGCATTGTGATTGGCTTAGGGGAGCCTGTGTGCTTCCTCCTTCCGTTCTGGGACTTGTTGGGAGAGAAGCGGAGGAGAGACACAGCCGTGAAGAGGTAAGCGTATCCCCCCCTTTAGCCACCACTGGTTTATTTATACATCAGAACAATATAATAGTCTATCTCGTGCAGTTGTTTTCTTATCTGAGAAGCTAATGTTTCAGAATGCTAATATTTAGCAAAATATACTATCTGACCACTCATCCGCTTTGATCACTCCTTGTTCTGAATGCAAAAAATATACATCCCGCCCCTTCTTAGTGTATCAGAAATTTGTTTTTAGTTGTCAAAGATTCAGGAATTAGTGTAGGGATATGTATGGAAATGTTTTCTCCTGATTGAGGAGACCGCTTTAAACGTTTATAGGGTTTCTATTATATCAATCCAATTGGCAAGTTTGGGAAAAGTCCAGGTTAAGGTAGAATTTGTCAGGGGAGGCAGCACTTCAGTGTTCGACAGAGCATTCCTTTGTTAAGAAAGGAATATATACACAATTACATAAAGGAGAAATTGCAAACAAATTAATCTTTTATCCATAGAGTCTAAGAGCGAGTCAGTTAAACAAAAGGCAAATTGATGACCACATGCATAAAAATAAAAGACCTGGAGACTAATGTATGAATGTTTTTTTACCATCCTTTGTTTATTGGAAAATGTGTTAGTACATATGGACCCTGGTCACAGAGGTTTCAGAAAAGGACTTGATACAGCTTCCTTCTAGATTTATGAGTCTCTCTATGATGGAGAATGGGCCCCTCTAAATTCTGCACAGTGTAGTGTTCTTGAGAAACTTAATGTTCTACCCCTATGCAAACTTAATGCACGTTGCACCAATTACATAAAATGAGATTAAAGCAGTTATCTTCATTTGCATTCATTCTGTAGAGGGATTGTGGTCATTTCTTTCAAACCACAAAAAGGCTAGATTGTTTTGGTGATACAGACCCATGACACTAACTAATAATGTATTGTATTGCATGCAGCATTTATATAGCGCTTATTACACCATGTGGCACAGTGAAGTACTTGCATACTTGTGCAGCAAACTACATCATGTTCGGTTTGTGGTTGGATGGATGTTGTCTTTGCTTTTTTGATCCTATGCGTGAAGTGTGTACATGTTGTGCATGATGTCCACTGAGATGCGGTTATCATGTTACGGGACACAGTGATTAGCAGTGTGGTGGATGAAGAGGTGTGAGAGAGCTGCACAGTTTGTGGTTTTCTGTAAGCTGGTAGCTTTGAGCATCTCTGCAGATACCCTTTATGATATTTCTTATCATAATCTACTTAGGTAGGTACTACACTAGATTGTCCAACCTGAAATTTTGTTTAATGATTTTGGTGTTTCTAAGAGCTCTTAGAGTCTGGTATGTCCCCCTATAACTGCATATTGGTAGATATCTGTTGTTCCAGAGTAAAGCTGGTTTGATCCATATGTGCTAATGCCCATTCTGACTGAGACGTGATTAGTGGAAACATTAACTGTGGTGGCTGTAATGGATTCAGAAAAGGTATTTCATCTGGTGAACTGGAATGTTGTATGGGCTACTCTGGGTAGAATGAGGTTTCCTTGTCTGTTGGTCTGAGCACTGCAATGCATGTACATACATTTCTCTTCAAAGCTGATTGACAATGTGTGTAACCACCATTGTGTTTCATGAATTTATGTGGTGGGCTAAGCAGAGGTGCTGTCAACCACTAGAACCCGAAGTGAGGTTTGTCTCCAAATTTTAATGTGAACAATGGAAATAATTTATGTTTTCTGCAGTCCTACGGTTGAACACATTCAAACATTTCCATCATTTCAGTTTATGCAATGTAAAAGGTATCATATTTAAGGAATTCTATATAGTGCACGCCTAGTTCCAAGGAGTGGCAGAATGCATTACAGTCTGTTCATTATTGCATTGCATTTTTATTATTGCAGAAGAAACAATTCACAGATAAGAGTGGTTAGGGTGGGAGATGCAGAGACCTATAGTGTGTGTATGTATTTGTTTGTGAGTGTTGTCTGAAATTAGATTACAGAAAACAGTGTGTAATGGGAGTGGGAAGATGGATTCACTGGGAGAGTACTTAACAGGACTCTGCATTGTTGCTTGGTATTTAAATGTGAGGGCATGTATATTTAATATTTTACATGACTTGGCAATGAAAAACCTCCTAAGTCAATTTTCACTGTGGCAAGGCTGGCTCTCCCATATAACAACTTATAGTGCTTAAATTCAGTTTGGGAACAGCTAGAAAAATGATCCCATGACTGGTTTTAATTGTAATGTAAAATTCAACATAGTGGTCAAGTCGGGTTTTATGTTACTATTTTGGAAATTACACGTTTACAAAGTTGTCATTTTCCTGCCTAAAGCCAAAGTGGCCTTTCAGTCATTTTCCAGTGTCACATGACTGTTGATAGCTCCTCTGTGGTAAGATATGGATTGCTCTCCGACAGTGGACAAAGTGCTTGGGTGTCGAGAGGTGATTTCTGCCTTGAGAAGGATGGCCTGCAGGCTGTGCCCAGCCGCTTTCCAAGCTTCAAATGATCCCTACCTGCTCACTGGCAGATGTAGCTCACACCTTGGCCTGCCTCCCTTTTATCTTCCTAGACATCTTGGCCCCAAACCCAGTGGAAGGGAGAGCTGCCCCTGGTGTGGGGTGACCACAAGTGAGGGTTAACCCATTGTCATAGCCACACCTCTGGGTGGGTACAGGGAGCTCTGACGAGGAGAAGAAAGGTTCTGCATTGTTGGATTTAGGGAAAGAGGGGTATTCCGGGATATTTTATAGTAAAACTCACAGGAAGTGCATCAAAATTGGGTCTGGTCATCCCTGAGAACTTTTACCCCATTGGTGAGGGACTGTCCAGGAGTTTTCTCCCTCCCACAGACCGGCCCTAGACATAAATGTGGCGTTCACAATACTTTTCCCAGAACAGTTCTGGACCTGTGAATATCAGAAGAAGGACTGCTCTGCTGTCTGAAACCGAAAGGAAGAATGGACCTCCTTGCCTAGAACCCAGGACCCCAGAAGTGACCCCAACGGTCAGTTGACTGATCCCCTGTTTGGACTACAGGGAAACCGCAATCTTCCAGAGGCCTCTCTCCCTACAACTGCCTATCTGACCAGTTCCAACTGCACCTGCTCCGGACCCTACTGCTGTCCTCTTTTGGAAAGAGTCCTAACCCCCATGTGGTGCCCCCCTGGTGCTGGACCCTTGACTGGTATTAAGAGTGTTCTTGTTCTGTCCCAAAACTGCCAGAAGTGTGACTTAGAAACTTTTTGCCAAATTTCTACACAGCAAACCAACAGAGACTGGGATAGTCATCGCAGCCATCAACTTCGGTCAGCCTGAACTTCCTGGTTACCCTGTTGAAGATCTGACTTCTAGAAAAGTTTCTAAATCCGAACGTAGAGGGCTTCTTCTGAACCGATACCGAGTAACATCTGATGGATTTCAAGGGCTTCCCGGGAATGAATTGTGGACTTAGACTGCTTGGAGCTTTCCTGCCTTTGCTGATGACTGCATCGGGTCCCTGCAGTCATCGAGCTTGCACCAACAACGACTCATAGGCCACTTTTTCTCCATAAATGTTTCTAAGTCAGAGCGTAAACTTTCCATTGGGACATCCCCTGTATCTGACCCACGCTCCATCATGGACATCCTTAACTTTTGACTTTGGCTAGTCTAGTGCCCACAATTTGCTGCTTTTAGGCATTATTTTTAATTCAAACTTTAAAAATTCATATCTCCGATTCTTCTTATTGGATGTTTGTCATTTTGGTGTCCTTGTATTTACTAAAATATTATCTATTGTTCAAAATTGGTTTGGCATTTTTCTTGCATTGTGTTTTCGCTTTATTACTGTTTGAGTACTGCATAAATACATTACACCTTGTCCCTAAGTTAAGCCTGACTGCTTTGTGCCAAGTTACGAGAGGGTTAAGCACCGGTTTATTTAGTGACTTTTGTGGTTCACCCCGCCCAGGATTATAATTATTATATAAGGTGAGTTCTCACCCTCCCCCCACTAATACTCCAATTTCTTACAACTATACTCAATTTCTTTGCCTCACTCCATATGACCAATTCTAGAATCCATACTACACAAACCCATTGACCAACAGTACTCTGCCTTTCCTATTTCAGGAAAGCTTACAAACTCATTATGCACCTCTTCCTTGCTAACCTTTGAAGACACTCACTAATGTCATCATCTACTCAAAGCTCTAGTTATTGACAAAGTTGATAAATACTCTAAGGTACACCTCTAGACAGATCTGATCCCATAGCAAAACGCAATTGTTACATTTTCTCTCCAAACACCCTTACATTTCCTGTCACCTGCTCCAAATTCTTCTTTCCAGCACTAGGTCAGTTTGCACTCAATGCAAAATGTTGTCAAAATTCAATACTTATTTTTCAATTCTATCCAATGCCTTGCCACCTCCCCAAACTCACACATATCATCTTTATCTACACCCCCGGAATCTCTTCCATAGCAAGCTGTCTACAGCCTTTTGACCTCCATACCTTTGTGCCTGACAAAGTTTGTTCCATCACACTTCTCGTACCACTTTAAAGGAATCATTACTACTCAAACTTGTAATCACTATCTCAATTAAAATGCTCAGAATTGCAAATCAACCATATCTTTTCTAAATGGAAGGCTTCCTTAGCCACTCTTCATCATTCAAGAACTATCACCCTTCCTCTTTGCTTTCGAGGTAGTGTCCTTGCGTCATTATGTCATGTAAAAGATACATTTACAGGAATGTACTTCCAAAAATCCAGAAGTATCCTAGCAGACCTGAGTGGTGGACTGAGAATTGCTCTGGTGTTCTCACAGGAATTGAAAAAATGGTCAGTTAACATTTTAGTGTTGCCCTGTAGCAATAACAGTTGCCATGAAGTGTCAGCCTCACTGTTGGTTTGAGGCCAATTGGGAGTTATCCCAAGTGTCCGGTTACCCTCTTATGGTGCGGTCATTGGGTATCCAGCCGTTGACAAGGGGGAGGGCAGTTGTTCATTTTGGGGAGGACCTGGAGATGTCCTTCATCGCAGTACCGCAGAAATCAGCATTTATTTGTCCCTCACAGAGTCAGATCCTGGGGTTTGTTATGTTGGGTACTGGTCTGTTTGGTTGTTCTCTATTTTGGCGCATGAGGCTACATGATGTGTTGTCGTCTCAGCCCTAGGTCGTCCCGTTCATCTACTTGACTTTATTCATCAATGATGCTGTTCTCCTGCAGTTGGAAAATACTTTTCTGTATCCCTTGGGCCAGATGAACGGTACGTCTTTGAAATAAAGAGATCAAAGAGTGGCTGTTTAAAATTGCCTTGAGCAGGTGTCCCCATACGTAGATATGGAAGTGTTGGCATGACTTCTTTTTGGTAAAGGGTGGGTATGGGTTCCTTCTATCTGGAAACATCTTTGCTTATTTTTTATCACAGGCCTGCTGCTGTAGATGATGGGGGGTACTGTATCATCCTGATCTTTCTGTAGAACAACAGTATCAAGCCTGCAGGGACTAGCATCTATTAAATGTTCTGTATTCTAATGAGAATCAAAATATACCAGGTGCTATCACCTCGCAGAACACCCCTTTTTTTTTGGAATGCTTCTACTTGCCCCAGGCATTTCTTCTGTTTACAAATGAGTTCTTCCAAGGGCTCGGGATGGTGGTTTGGAATATCCCTGCCTCCCCCTGTAGCTGTCCATCCCCAGAATATTTCTGGCTTATGATACATTTTGTGGTAGGTTATTAGACCACGCCCTGGCTCGGTTGCATGGAGCTCCACCATGTCAGCTTCAGACCTCACTTGCCGGATTCTGTGTCGTATCCAATTTTTGTGAGTGGGATCTGGGACCGGCCACATTGAGTGATGCACAGAGAAGAAGAACCCACTTCACTGACTGGGTATCTTTTGTCTGTTTAACCACAGCACACCTTTCTTGTTTGTGGGTCGCTGTGGCTGTCGACCTGTGTAGATGTGACTATGTTAGGGAGCATCTTGTAGACCGTAGGGGCGCTAAACAGTAATCTATAGCAAAATAACTATCTTTATGTGCGTCTATCCCAGGACTGCTGCGCTTTGATACATTGCTTTAAATTATGCCGCATCTTTCGCTGTCCAATGAGGACGATGGAAATGTTTCAATCACCTGAGAGATGTCAAGCACAGAAGTACCCACGGCCACCCAGGAGCATCAGTATCAGCAGAGCAGATGGTTAATCAGTGGAAACTGCTTCCACTAATTACATGCAAAACATTACTTTGTGCCATGTGTCTGCTTTCAGTCTGCCATTCTGAGTAAGGCGCCCTTTACTTTGCACGCGTGGGTGAGTGTTGTGCTTTCCAGCAAACATGCTGAAGAGCATAGGACCTGTTCACGGATGGAGGGAGGACGCCGCAGGTCATGTCCATGATGCTGTATACATTCATTTCATTTTCCAGCAGCGATCTGTTAACATCTGCCAACCCCTGCGGGGGTAAGGAGTGGGCCTGTGCTGCCTGGGGAGGCTACTCTTGAACTACAGAAGGCCACCTATAGTAAGAAACACTTTACTGTGTTTGTGATTTATTTGGATATGTCAGAGAACTCTGGGTGAAAAGGTCAAAGGTTACCTAAAACTGCACCATATACCCTCTCCTTGCACGTGCTACTGTGTTTCCACATCAAGGCATTCATTTTCACAATGAACAATAACGACGCACCGGTTTTCCGTTCCTGGTGGCACATTTTATCACATTAATCCCAGCGCAGATGAGCATCAGATTAGGACCTATGCATATCTGCTCGAGCCAGAGCAGGGCTCTGCTGCCGTCCAGGTGAGCGAGGCAGAGTGCTCAGAGTATTTCAATGTCAGTTTCCGACGATATATCTTGATCCTACACAAGTGTGAGCTAAACGGTGTAGCTTAGTCATTAAGATTGGGGGGGGGGGAGGGGGTGTGAGCTTCAGATTTTCCGACAATTAGGCTGGCTTATAATGTTAAAATGCATGACAAGCAGGGCGCATGAGAGGGGCCTAAGGGGCAGCGGAAGGGGAGAGGATTGAGGATTGGTAGGAGTACTAAGTGAGAGAAACACAATATTTTGTAAAATAATGAACCTTTTTAGGAGTTTCAAAACAAAGAGGAGAGTGTGTGCGTTTTGTCAGTGTGTGCATGCAAGAATCCCAGGTGAAATTGACAGCCATCCCACTATACCCAAATGAAAGCACCCATACCCAACTATTCATCAGGAAATACATTTATTAGGGGGGTGTAACACCCCAACCCCCCCCTCCCCTTGAAGCTACGCCCCTGTGTGAGCTGGCACAAGGTTGTCCACGTCTTCTTAACTATGTGGATCCTGAAGGCAAAGTCACCACAATTGTGAACCTAGTTGACCTGAATGTTACAAAAATCAGAACTGCTTTTCACTATATTTAGTTGATGCTAAATAAAGTCCTCGTAAGGTGGACTTCTAATTGTTCACATCAAGGCAACATATTTACTATTATAGCAGCAACCGATAAGGGCTAAGGGTGTGAGCAATCTGACAACGGAAAAAGATTCCTGGACTTTGTGCGTCTTCCACCTGCCAGGGTCAAAAGATGCTTTCTGCCAGTGAGAGGTGCATTGGGAGAAATGGAGATTTTATCAGTCTAGAGAGAATTTCTAGGTGAAATAACTGTATGGTAGGAGGAATTACTTTTTACCCAATTACTTACTGATAATCTTCATCACTCCAAGCCTACTCCTTACTTCTCACAGTTCTTTCTCCAGTGAGATGGCCAGTCACTCAGGAGACAGCTGACCTTTCACCCTAACAACATTTCTTCATTTCTAATTCCCTCTCTTTCTATTTGTAAAGCTTCATGCCATTCCTGTTGCACTTTGCTTTGTAGGATTTCAAGGAGGCAAGTGTACTGATTTTGCCTGGACGTGGTGACTGGGAAATGATTTTAGCTTATGGTTGTATATTTTGTCCTTGGGTAATCCTGGCCTAATCTGGTGGATTTAGGGTCCAGGAGCAGTTTCCAGCTTCCAGGACTCAGCTGAGCCTGGTCAGAGCCATACCACTCCCTTTTGTTTCATTGAGGAGAGGATTCAGTGTAATTAAATCCCATCTCCACCATTCTGGCCCTTCTTTTCCTTCTTTCCTCCATGCGATATAGCTCACTCGCCACTGTACCTGCATAGATTCGTCAGGGCCAAGTGTCGTGTTGCGCGAGTGGTGAGGAGGTTTAATTATTGTGTTGGTCCTTGGTATGCCCCCAGTGGCTTTAGAAAGGTAGAAGCTACCACAGTGATTCCCCTTGGGGAAGGCACTCTCCTCGCATCACACTGGTGATGCCGACTTTATGCCCGCAGACAAATGCGAGGTGGTATGGACTGAACCAAACATGGCACTTCCTGTGACATAATAATGTGGTTCCCATTGCAACTCATATGTTGGCTTCTCTCGTCTGCATGGAACTCAGAGTGCTGCTCATGACACCATAGACATGGCTTTACTTCTGATCTATTCTAGCGGGTGGGCGTAACGTGTAATTCCGTGTATCTCCGTAATCACGGAGAATTACTCAAAAATCCTGCAAAATTACGTGGAATTACGGAAGAAGAGCACTTCTACATTTAGCGCTATTTTCTTAGTGCAGAAATGCGCCCTAGTGTGCAAAACAGACATGAGGATGCATTTTGTGCTAAGAAATAGTGCTTAATGCAAGAGAACATGAATGGGTAGCAAGAGCAGCCACTCGCTAAATGTGAACTTGGGGTAGAATTTCCCCCCAACGTACTCCCGGCACTTGGCACTATTTTCTTAGTGCAAAAGGCATCCTTGCAAAACGGACGCAAGGATGCATTTAGCGTTAAGAAATCACGCTACATGCAACAAAAAGCAAATCGCGAGCATGAGAAGTCATTCACGCTCACTAACTGTGTTCTTGTGCGGTAGGATTTGTTTCCTCCGAATTACTCTTAATTATGTTAGTGGGCGTAATTGCATTATAATCAGCAATTCCACGTCATAGAGTAACATGGAATTACCAAAATTACTCCAGTTGCTCTGGCGTAATTGAAATTCTGCCCAGGCGCAGCATATTCATGACTACTTGCACTCTGCTCAATTCAAGTGTGGGAAGACATTTTGGTGAGGTTGTGAAGGGAGGGTTGTCTTTCCCACTTTGAGTTGCAATAAAACATGACTCTCATTAGCTCGAAAGTCTTCCTGCATTTTTTCTTTAGTTCCATATACTTTAGCAGATGTACTTAGGCTGGAAGAATACATTATCTTCCGCACTTCTTTTGATTGTCATTTTTGGCAGCTGTAGTTAGCAGTTTCTCAATGTTGTCTTCCTGTATTTGTTTAATTTATTGCATGCCTACTAGTTTATTTTCCCTTTGTCTTCGACATCCATTCCTCCACCGAGCTGTGCTTCTTGTTTGGCTTCTGTCTTTTCTGTAATAAACTCTGTGTATTTGTAAATATTGTGTTCCTTTAGTTGCTGAAGCTCAGCAGTGGTGGGTTTCTTAAATGAGCCATTTATATGAAAATCAGTTCTTCACCTCAGTGCACTGTGGAAGTGAAGATTTTGTAGAATCCGAGCTCTGGGTCTGAATTGCAATAGTGCAGTCACACATTTGAGCCGAATAAATTGCTCCTTGCAAGTGTAGGGGCGAAGTTTCAATAAACATAGGTTGTAATTAACAAAGAGACCTGACTGCCTGCATAAGTACTGTGCTGCTGGTCCACAGCCTGCACTGCCCGTTCATGTGAGAAAGTCCTTGCCTTTCCACTGACTGAGCCCAGGACGCGCACTTACCTGCACCGAGCCCTGTAATGATTTCACCTCAAGCAGCAGGAATGAAATCCCACATGCCGAACCTCGTGCCTTGTACCCCACGTGCATTTCACCATACCCTGCACGGTCCTGTGTGTTAAGGGCTTCTAGCATAGTACAACTCTGCTTGTATCCCTCGGTAAATGAGGGACGCACACAGATCCACACCTGTCACGCGCATGACCATAAGTGGACATTTTGAGGAGGGGTAGACGCATGTATGTAATTCAGTGTCCACAAACGCTCCAAGATTTCGTTGTATGCATTTGCGCACTATCTAATCATGGATGTCATTTAAGAGTCGCCAGGGGTCGCTGCTGCGATCCCTAGCTTGCCCCTTGAGACCCCTGGCAAAGTGGCACTGCATTTGCGAAACCTGGTCTCAGAGGTGGCAAAATCAGTGCCAGAAACACAGGGACATCGGTTGGGGCTCCAATCTCCTTGTTTTTTGTCATTTGTTTAGTACAATAATAGTGAATAACAGTCAGTGCTTAATTTGAGCCGGTGGTTTCCGGTGCTCAGCACTGGCACCTAATTTCCAGCACCGGTGCTTATGACAGTCTGCCACATGGTGGCAATTTAGGTATTAGCACAACAAAAGCTGTGTGTGATGGATAGTAGCTGTGCTTGCACTGTCATTGTCAGCTGCCTGGGGCAATGTGTGGTGCAAGTTGCAGTGGCCTCCCAACGAGAGCCCCGGCAGTTATTGGTTTACAAATTAAGCACTGATAACAGTATATTATTCACTATTAGTGTAATAAAGAATGGAGTACAATTAGCTAGAATCTAACACTCCCTGGTAGCTGAGGTAAGTAAAACATGCTTTTAAATGTGTGTTGTGTGTATGCGTGCAGGAGAGTGTGAGTTTATGTGCGAGAGAGTGTGTGAATGTGTGGTACTGTGTAAGCATGCATGGGTGTGAGTGAATGTATAGTTCAAATGGGGTGTGATGACACTTCCGCTACCCCTCGCCTTTAGCTGAATTAAAGTTCATGTGTCTAATTGTAACTTTATTGTTCAATATGTTCTTGACCCGTGTAAAAACACACATTTGTGAATTGGACTCAATGGGTCCAGAACAGAAGCTGGCTCCCGAAGGATAGTCCACACGTTTTGAGTACATTTCTAACTGTGTGAATTCACTCAAAATTTCAGGATTACTATTGCAAAGGTGTGATTAGTGCAATTTTACAACAGTCCTTACATATGACAAATATATATTTATGTACTGATAAATATAATGGAGAAGTTTATTTGACTAAAGGGGAACCTGACAAACGCCCTCTTATAAACCCTGCAAATTTCAGATGTCCAATCTCCATTCTCACCCTTTATTGGGAATTACTCCTTACAGGAGTAAATCTCTAACCATATTAGGCATGATAATGTGCCTACAGAATTTTGGCAGATACACGCAGACTTGCACATTTATTGATGTTCACTTACTTAGGGCGAACTCCCACCCCAGAACTCACTTCATTGTGAGCATATTTGCGCTCCCATAATATTGCACCATACTGCTGTAGTATTGTGTGTGAATAAATCCTCCTGAGAGTGTGAATTTACATTTTGTGGCTTCCAAACCCGAGTTCCGACTAGCAAATGAAGAGATTTGTACACCTAAGTTCTGCTGATGTTTGCGAATACCTTTGTGAATGATGGTCATTGTCCCCAGACCATTAATTGTACATGCCTTTTGTCTATCCTACTTTGTAGAAAAATACGCTAGTGCATAAAAGATCCGAGGGTCAGCACAATACTTAACAATACGGGAGTGGGAGGTTCTTAGTCAGATGCATTTACACTAAAGACAAATGTGTGCCGTGTCTTTGTTGCTTCCAAATAAACATTGTTTTATGTCTCAGAGTATTCTGCCCTACCTCCGACCTGCTCGGTGCAGCCATTCATTCTCACTCTCTTACTCTCCCCCCCTTGCTTCATTGTGAACTCTTTCCCTGCCTTGATTGCCAACCCCGTGTTACATTATCTCGTCTCCGCACACCTGGTGCAGTGCAAACTGCAGCGCCAGCAGAATCCAGGCACTAATTTGTCTCTCGGGGGCTTCTTTGATGGTTCTCAGATTTACAGTAAGTTTGGGCAGTAATGTGCCTCGTGCTGCTTTCCTATCTTGTACAGTCAGCCTTTCCCTTCATTTCTTCTCCTTTAGTGCCTACTTGGAATACAGTTCATCTATTCTGCGCGTTAAACGCCAACACCCAAACCTGGTTGTGCTGATGAGTGATAACTGATTGTGTATTAACCACAGGGAGGAAACGCTGTGCTTGTCACTGGGAATGGAGCTGTCCCTTACTCTCAATACTTCACATTTTCTTGAAATAACATGATTACATGGCATTTTCCCACTGCTGAATAAGCAGCATTTCAGCTGACTGCTCCCTGCAGCCATCTGGTACAGTATTATTGGATGCTTCCAGGGACCAATTATTGGATAGATTAATATTGCTGGCTGGTTCTGCTCGACATTTGTGTTGGAACACAAGAAAAGGCCATTAATCATTATGATGTTAGATGGTCTGGCAGTGAGCCACCATATGTGAACAGTATGCTTGATTGACTGGACATGCTGTGTCACATACTGTGCTCTGCTTCTCAGTCAACATGGCTGCTGCACTCACAGATCCCATGCAAAGAGTGCAGGTGCATGGACACTGCAGCTAAAACCCCTCTTGTTTAAGTGAAATGGGTATGCAACAAAAAATGGTCCTTAAATATATGAAGTCACAAAGAATTGGTAGCCAACTAATGCCCTCAATAGGAGAGGTCTGAGAAATGGGTCATTACCAATACCCGGGGTACTGGTAGTTCTGGGTGTGTGGAAAATCTGGTGTGTTACTAATTGGGAAATGAGGAATTACGTGGTGACTAAGTAGTTCGGAGACGGATTTCCCTGGTACTTTCTCATTTTGGCCTGGACCTCCGATGAAACTCTGGGTGAAAGCAACCATCTCATAATTCTGATGGGACGAATAACTTCTGTTGCCAGCCCCTTCAGAATTAAACGCCCCCTCGTAATCAGGACTATAATGAACAAGCGTATTAAATAGCCTATTATAGATAGTACATAGGGTCGGTCATGTCTGCCAGTGCTTTGAAGGACACTTTAGCCTCATTCTGAGTTGGTCAGATTTACTGGCTGGTTATTATGTCCCTGGGTAAATCCGATAACACACCATGTGGTGTTACTGCCCCATTCTGAATTAAAGTGGTCAGTATGAGGCATAACCTGAGGGGTCTTATTTTGGGCACCGAATTTTCAAACTTTGTAACCTTTTTTCTCTTGCAGATTTTTCAAGGTATTAACTGCCAAATTATATACAACTCATAGTATCATATCAAGTGCAAATACCTTTATATTCCTTATATACCCGATTCGCCATCAATGGATCACAGGGAATGAGCACTCAATGTTTATATTCTTTTGTTATAAAAATTTGAGTGCCATGTAATAAAAAAGGTTCTTGAAATCTAGACCTAAAATGAGTGTAAAGAAGGTACTCTTTGCAAATATACCCTGTTGTATTTTTTGCTTTAAAAACTCTTGTTCTCTCTCTCTCTCTTAATGTGTATTACCCTACTTTGCATGTGTTATAATAATGCTAGCCCATTAGAAATAATGAACAACATTTCCCTTTAAAGAATTTTATAGTTAAATTCATTCTGATACTTCGTAAACCATGTATATGAGAATTTTAGGGTCTTGTTCACAACATTTTTCTATGCTTAAGTTTGTTTTACTAATGGGAATTCAGGACAAATTTACAATTTTTCATAGAAAAATGTGAATTGTACCCTGAACATTTGATTGAAACTTGTCAATCTTGTTTTAGTTTCATTTATTTTCTTTACATTTAAAGTATAAACTGTTCTGTTCACTTTAAATAGCACTTAATATTTTATTTGTGCTTACTTGATTGCTACTCTTCACTAGATAGACTACTAAATTTCTTTCTTGGCGATGCTTTTCCATGGTTTTGGTCTATGTATCCATTTATTTTTCTAATAATCAATTAGCTTACGAGGGGCATGAATACAACTAGCCCAGATATTTTTAATCCTTGAGAAATCACTGTTTGTACAAGTGTCAGGTAACTACTCTAGCCTTAATTTCCACAACTTCTTTATATTATAGTATAAAATAAACACAAATAAGAGAGAAACACTCAAAAATATGTATAGTATGCAATAACTTCATCCAATAAAACTATAATTTTTATCTATTCTTGCAGTGATGGTCACAAGGCATTCCACGTTTAGTCCATTAATGTAGCCTAAAAGGCCAATTCATGTGAGGAATTGTGTAACCCGTTTATTCTTCGTTCTTCGGACATGCTGTCAGTCAGAATAGCGAGTGCTGCGAAGACACTATGTTACTACAGGAAGTAGAATTTAATGGACATTGGAGACGAGAAGAACTGTACAACTGGTATTTTGCTTTGAATATCATAATGGTTCCCTGATGACGTTGCGCTGAAGGGACGAAACGCGTTGGCTGGCTGACAATTTATATATTATATGTTATAAAGATAAGTGAATAATAAACGGATCACATAATTCTTCACATGAACTGGTCTTTTTGGATACATTAATGGACTGAACGTGGAATGTCTTGTGAACATCTCTGGAAGACTAGATAAATTGTTATATTGGATGATGAAATTGCAGACTATATATATATGTTTGAGCGCTTTACTCCTATTGGTGTTTTTATAATTAGTGTAAGGTACGAGGTTTTGCGGCAGTAGGACCTCGAGGAGTGAGCACAGAAGTTGAATTGTCTTGTGGATTTAGGGTTGATGCAGTGATGAAGGACCCTTTTGGCATTTTTAGTTGTCGATTAATATTTTCATTTATCAAACCTGCTGGTATTTAATGGGAGATATTGACTGGTACATGCAGGTTCTAGTGCAGTAAGTCCCAAACTATGCATTTTCTTACCTATTACAGAGTAAAGAATATAATTTATATTTTATCATTCTATAATGTAACAGACCTGATGAATTCCAAACCCTAGGGTCTCAGATTTTATAAGGTGTGATAAATACCAAACCCCTGGGAATTCATAATCGGGCAATACATATGTTTTTACGGGCTACAAGAAAAGTGGATTTGTTCATTTTTAGGTCGAGCCTATAGAGCGCATGCGCTGTCTGGAAGACCTGCTGTAGTCGAAAAGGACTTATGTCCCGCCTGCTGCCTTCCCATTGGTACAATGCATTATCGCTCTTCTTTGCTGCTTCCTAAATGGTTCACGCAGCGATACCTCACTTCCGTTTTCCGAAGAGCAGCACCGACCAACTACAGTTACCTTCCGCTTGCATTGTTGATCTGTTTTTCGGTGGTACTCTTTTTCCTGTTTCTGGCGCATGCTATATGTTTTACCACTGCACCTGCTTTTGTTTTTCTTGTCTATTTGTTTTCCTCCTTTAATGTTTTGTTAATCAGCATGGCGCCCTTCATGGGCCGCCTTGCGCACAACTTTAATAGTCATGGGTGCCACGCTATATGTTTTAGCACGGCGCCCACTTTTGTCTTTCTTGTGCACTTTTTTATCCTCCCATATCAAGGCTGGTAATCTCCTCCGCTTGGTAAGGTACTTAATGCTGGGCGCCACTCCCTTTCCATGCTCCATGGGTAGCAGTGCTGCGGCTATATTCAGCTTTCAGCGGGGGCTCTGCAAGGGAAAGGTGCCAAAGACAACTGCAGCGCCCCGGCTGAAGGAGGTGGCTCTCTGAGCCCACTCCTGCTGCACGGCTGCTGCTTCAGGGACCGGAGGAGGCGGCAGCAAGGGAGCAGCATCAGCAATGCTTGGCCAGCCCTGAATGGAATGCCAATTGCTGGGCTGGAGGATGCCTGGCCCAAAATGGAGGTGTATTCCAGCAGTGGCTGTGGCGAGGTGGGTGCTTGGATAATGGGTTCATGGTTTGAGATTTTTTAGATAAAATGATAACATTTGAATGCACAATTTTTTGTAATTGTTTTTTGTATATTTTTATATTTGTTAATACTTCTGTGAAGAAAAGTGTTTCTGGTGTGATTTTTCGGCCTTAGCAGGGGTCAAAATATTTTCGTAAATAAATCCCCAAATACAGCCTCATTCAGCCTCTGTTAATTTGTTGCCAATAGTGTCACGTGACCTCCCTAGCATCACCTGCATGTCCTGCTATCTGCATCATCATAATGCAAAAGGATAACCCTGAAAGAACTTTACGAACTACTTTAACAAACGTGAACTTGCCTATTTCCTGAATCAACAGGTGAGATTGCCAAACTCCGGACTCATAGCTTTAAAACAAAGTTAACAGTAACCCATTTCAATATTTAATTTACACACCCTAAAGCATCCCCTAGCCTGCTTAAGCAAACAGTGGCCTGCTTGCCCCTTTCTGTTCTTGCCTATTAACATTTAAAGTATCACTCCAGTAAATCCAATGCAGAGAGGTGTTACACAGTTTTAACCTTTAATTGCAAAATTTGGAGAAATCGATAACAGTGATAATACATTGCATTCTTTCCTTCGTAAAGGTGGTGCTTTGCTTCCCTTGTATTTTAGTGTCAGTGTTCCTAAACCTAGGACGTAGCATACATGTACTTATGTATATATGTATGCATGCATCCATTTATTTATACAAAGTTTTATATGGCAAACACACCTCACCTTACTTCAGAGCGGTGTAAGGGAAGTCCTTAACTGGCTTTCTTCACCTCCCTTCCCCTTCCTCCTCCTCCCTCCCCCCTAAACCTAATTACCTGGAGGACCTTTTGGGGCTTGGAAGCAATTTCAGCTGAGAGTCATGGACTGATATTGACAGCATTTCAACAGTCTCTGCATGTCGCAAGTAAAGTTCATATTAGTGTTTTATCCTGTGATTTGTTTGTTGAAGCAAAATTTCAATAACAGAGACCACCAATAATGTGATCAATACAAAAAGGCTCTGCCAACTGTAAACTAAAAAACATATATAAAAACAGTTCGCATTTACAACACCAATACTCTCACTTTCACCAATGTGAGACCTATTGCATTGCAAATGCTTGTTTATTATACTTGGAGTGTATCGGAGAACATGAACACGAGATAAAGTTCCACCCATATGATTGGAGCCATATATATGTTTTCTTTACAGGGATCTACCATGTTAAGTTGTGAAGATTCTCTTCCTGCCAACAGTCGTCTTTGCCTGTCCAAATCATAGGTATATCCTGAATGAAGCTGCACCAATGGTAGATCTTATCCATCCAGCAGCTTGCTCTTTGACCTCAGATATGCTTCCGCTCATGCCAATACATAAATATCGTAGCATAAGAAGGGGAAAAAACAGAGCCCATAAACTGTTCCACATGTCTATTTATGCCACATCCGTGGGTAATCGAAGATATCGGTATCTAAAATAATGGAAATCATACCTAACAACATGTTGGTGTGTGTATAATAGACATCAGGACATTGACTCAACAAGTTTTGTTATTAGTATTTATAAAGCACTCATCTGCCCAAGGGCATCTTGGCGCTATATAGACGAGAATAACACAACCTGGGGAATATAAAATAGAAGAACTCTAATTTATTGATTAAAAATAACTTTATGCTGTTTCTTGTGAAACACAAGGAGAGTGTGCATTGAATGCAATTCTGAAGGGAGTTTGTTCCTTTCCCTTGCTGCAGCTACCAAAAATGCTTTATCCCCAAAAGTGATTGATTTACTTTTGGGTATTTCTCAAAGAAGTGAACGGCCCAACAGAGAGTATGAAGCTTACATTAAGAAGCCACTAAAGGAGAACAAGAGTTGTGAACAATCTTCTGCAGTGTGACCATAACTTTGAATTGCATTCTTTTCTTTTTTGGATGCCTGTGGAGTGATAAGAATGTGGGAGTGATGCTGCCTCTATCCCTGGACCCTGTCACTAGTAGAGCAGTGGCATTTTGCACCAGTTGTAGCTGAATGAAATAATTCTATGGTAGTGTTGGATAGACAGCATTTCTGTAATTCTATCCTGATTGTGTTAAAGCTGCTACTGCCAGAGCATGGAATTTTGATAGCATGCAGGGCAGAAAGTTTCTTAGAAGCTTTATTTTTCAAAAGCATATATTTGTTCCCAGCGGCAGACCCTCCATTAGGGCAGAGGTGCGTCGCCTCATTGCTGTAAGTGCAGCAAAGGGAAAAATAAAACGGTAATAAAATTAATGTATTATCATTTTATTTTCCACTGCTCTCAGCCTGAGCCGTGTTTGAGGGCTGGTCGGGCCATGTTGCTGACTGGCAGCAGGGGAGTGGTGCTCACTCCAGTTTAGAGTGTGCATGTCAGTTTGGCCGGCTGTCTTGGGACGGCCAGTCTGACATGTGCACTTTCAACCTTTCCCACCCGAGCTGTCTTAGACAGTTGGGTGGAGAGCAATCAAAAACGCAAGACGTACAACATAGGGGTTTCCATCAACGAGGACGGCGAGGACGAGGAAGGAGAGTGAGACCATGGCAAGGAGGAGGCAGCTACAGCAGGTAAGTGCCTTTTTAAATTATATTTACATTAGGGAGGGTGGAGGGGCCGGCTAACTCCGCTCCGCCATGGAGTCGGAGTTTTGCCTGAACTCCGCGTTCTCAACGGCGCGCGGAGTAGGCAAAACTCCGCTGGCGGAGCAGAGTTACCCGCCCGGGCTTAGTTCTATGGGACTGCACGGTGCTCTCGCAGTACTGGAGTTCGGTTTGCTATACCTTGATGGCGCACCTGGAGATGGCCCTTTGTCTGATGGCCCACATAGTTTTACTCCACAACATGACTATATTTCTGGACTTGATGCGTCACAGCAAACGCTGGTTTGCTACGGCTCTGGCAGTGGCGAAGGTAGAAATATTGCACCACTGGAAATCAGTTACGCCACCTTCTCATAACACATGGCTTGCTGACATGCATGACATGGCCTCTTATGAACGGCTTATCTATAACCTCAATGATCAATTCCAGAAGATTTAGGAGATCTGGGGCCCCTTCCTCCATAGTTTGCTGTGGGCATCACTATTACTTAGTCAGGTTCCCACTTCTCACCCTCCTCTTCACTGTTCCGGGGTGGGTAGAGGCTTAATGGGGGGGCGGTCTGGGGGGTCCGATGTCACGAGTTAAGAGTCCCCTTCCCTTAGCCTTCACTCTTGCCCTCTCCCTGACCCTCCCTCTTGGTTCCCCTGGGAGACTTCTCGATTTGCTTCGCCTTTGTTGGGGGGACTTGATTGTGTTATAGGTTGTGAGTTATTGTTTAAGTGTTTACTGTCTTTTTAGATGTTTTCACTCGCATGATGTCTTGGATTTGCCTGATCTATTACATCTGTTTCACTGAAAATTGCGTGCAACTTTAATAAAGAATTGAGATTAAAAAAATAGACGTTTGCATCCATGTGGATTCTCAGATTGTGAATGTTGTCCAATGGAGGAGGGTTCGGGCAAGTTGCTGTGCCCAGAAGTTAGTAGGAAGAGTTTTTATAGTTTGCTGGCCCGACACAGAAACCAACTCGGTCTGAAATGTAGCCATTGTTTAAGGGGCATGATCTAAGATACTAAAACTTTCATTTATATGTTTCAGGTGACCTGGATTCACCATTTTGCCTCATAGAATACATTTATTATGGCTGCTTCTTGTAGTTACCAAGTAGCTCACCTGTATTCCTACGTATAATGAGATCACTTTATTGGCTATAAGCCCCTTTAGCCTCTCCTCCATTGATTTTAAATAAAAAAGACGGGCAACCGGGTATACAATCTTGCAGGACTTAGTATTCTGAATATTCTATTCACTTCTTTTAGAGTCTATTGCTTTTCTCTTAATTGAAGGCATGAATTATAGGATTTAAATTATGCAGATATAGGTATTTCTTCACCCAGTTGTACTACACAGATCAAATCTGTTACTGTTGTTCAGTCATGTGCAGTGACGTAACAAAAATTGAGGGGGGCCCCCTGCAAGGTATGTGGAGGCGCCCCCTCTGGATTCTATCAGGAGCTCTCCAGCTGAAGTACTGTGCTGAGGGGGCCCCCTGGAGCTTGGGAGCCCCCACGCACCGCGGGGGCCTGTGTTACGCCCCTGGTCATGTGGTATTTTCCAAAGATGGAACCTAAGCAGCACAGGACAGTGTGTTAAAAGACAAAATTGGGAGCTTGCATGGGGATTTTGTACGATGATTCGATACTCTTTCTTACTAACTTTGTTCACACCCTACCTATTCTCTGCTGTCAAATTTTATCATTTTTTAAATTAGCCAAGTCACTGGTTAAGTGCCCCCTGCAGACCGCTTCAAGGCTATATAATCCTCTTGGCCATCTACACGCAACACATGCCTTTAACCCATATGCATGTCACTTAGCCACATGAGACAAGTCTCCTTAATTAACAGTGCCCATCTGTCCATTTTTCACTTTAACTGGCATGTTTTGGTGTGCTGCTCAGCAAATGAATCTGGCCATCCCATGCATTTCTTCCAAAAGGTTTGTCAGATTCTCCCTTGTTGAGT
Organism: Calotriton arnoldi; assembly: GCA_963921515.1. Classification (NCBI taxonomy): domain Eukaryota; kingdom Metazoa; phylum Chordata; class Amphibia; order Caudata; family Salamandridae; genus Calotriton; species Calotriton arnoldi. The sequence goes on from CAWUFW010000091.1 coordinate 1,869,939, forward strand.
TCATCCTCTCTGAAAGGGAACATGAAATCAAGATAAGCACACTGTTGCAAGAAATACAAGTTAGTTAATGTTGTTTTATGTAAGGAATTTGAAGAAACATCCCTGGAACTAAACGAAGTCTGGCTTTTTGAGATATGTAGATATGTTAGAGGTAAGCCGTAGTGACTTTCGTCCATGAAGTTATCAAAATAATCACAATACATTTAATCAAAGTGACATGCCCAATTCTTATTGTGAATAATCTCTCCATCATAATCAGGGTACCTAAATTTGCTTACAGTAACACAATTTTTTCTTATAATCATACGAATTTTGGGACTGGATGTATGTTTTACCAAGTAAACATGTCAGGATCCACTATGATTTCATGATCTTGAAAAGCATCTGCCATTTCTGCTTCTTCTTGCATGCTGGATTCCACATAGAAGAGAGAGACCTTGCCTAGTGTGATTACATTGTTTTTGGTGATTTTGAGGAATTATACTAGGAATAAAATTGCTATTACTATCAACGTTTCCTACAAAGTAAATGTGACACTGATATTGGTTAATCAGGAACTAGCTAAGCACTGATCTTTCATCAACATAGAGGCCATTGTAGTTATGGCCTTACGGTGACTAACAATTACATTGTAAATCTTGCATCCATATTCCTTGTAGGTGATACCACAAAGGGCTTTAGTCATATCAGGTACATGAGGATGTCCTTTGCACAAATTATTCATGTGTTTAAACAATGTACATGCCTCTAGTAATGGAATTAGAAATGGTCCCACTGGCCGTGTCTGATGCAGTATCAGAGAAGGAGTTGTGATTTGTATATGTTCTTCCCCCATTCCAACTTCCCACATTATATACAATTTTGGATTGATGCACAATTCCCGAGGTAATAAAGCACTTCCCATCTCAAAAGCACTCCTGATCTAGATCTCTTTTACTTAATCGCAAAGGATTCCAGAAACATTTTCCTGAAGATATCTACTGGAACAAATTATAGGAAAATTTGACTCCAAATAATTTATTAACTTCATCCTGCACTTCTCTTAGATAGTTATGCGTAAGGTACAAGATAGGTTCGTGGAAAGCCCATAGTTCAGATCTAGTCAACAAAAGTTTCTTATGAACATTAAAAGAATTCAGGTGTAATCGTGAATGGAAATTAATTTAAACTAGTTTGATGAATTGTTTAAACCAATTCAATTTGAGTTTCCTTTTTAATTTCCAATTCTTGTTGCATATTCCTCATGGACTCCCTTAGTTTTCTAACTTTATTTCAGGAGTACTCTCATAGATTGAATTGGAAATTAATATGGTTGTGCCTACTATGGCAGTCCTGCCAAATGTCACCTATCTTTGCGTAAGACTAACACATTTCATAAATTTCACTGCAAGCATACAAGATTGTCACGCAGTTGAACAGAATTTCGTATTCAGCATCTGTTTGTGCTGATGCAAACTTCAGTCATCTGTTTTCCAGCTGTGTAGGACTGACAGTGAGTCATGGCTACCGCTTGGGGTCGTCCCCAAGGAGACAGGTTTGATGTTTACATGGCTGAGGCAAAATAATTTGTTTACGCCAGCTAACTACGCCTGACTGTTTAATACAAAGACTGTATGAACCTTGTAAAGTCTGTGCAACTTGTTGCGGAACACCCTACCCAAGACCTCAGACTGCATCTGGTTGGTTTTCTGGGGAAAAGTGCAGTCGCTAATGGACATGGGCAGGGTGGTGGTGCATTTCTTGCCTGACCAGCGCTGCTCTGCCAGGAAAGTAGCATACTCGAGAAGATGCATGGCATTTAGCAGGACTGCCTCTGGGACACAATGCCAGAGCGAATGTTCCCAATTGCATATTAAAAGTAAGAGAATAACTGCGTAAAGGCCAGTGATGTCCCAATTGCCCCAGGTGCACCACCCACACTTGACAGCACTAGAAGTCTCTGTGAACCGGCACTGACTGACCCATCCACGCTGGTAAGGCTTTCAGCTTTCTTCAGAGTATTCAATAAATGTAAAATAAATATATGGGTGGAACATAATAGTTTAATTTACACTCCAAATGTGAGCTTCCCAAACACACCAGGGGCCGCATTATACATTGTGCCGTAGGGGCGCAACGGATTTGTGCGCCTGCTTTGTGCACCCCTGGGGCACTATGATATTACAGAAGTGGTCGCAGACGCTTGTGTGTCCACTCCTGTAATACTGATAGGTCTGGTGCACATGTAGAGCCAGTGCTATCATGAGAGGGTGTTCCCTCATTTGAATGGGGGCATGGCCCATGCACATGAGGGAATCACTTTTTCTCTGTGCTCGCGCTGTATTACCAACATGGACGCAGAGGCAAACATGCCTTTAGGAGGCGTTTAGTGCACCACAAAAAGGTGGCACAATTTCAGTGCGCCTCCTAAAGGCAGCCCTTTGAGGGGGAGTAATAGGGTCCCATGGGCCCCCCCCAGACATCCCCCTGCAGGCAGGTGCAGTCGCTCACTGCAGCCGCTGCAAGATCTCTCTCGTATCTTGAAAGTGCAGGCGGCACCTGCACTGTAAAACATAGAGCGACTTTAAAGCAGCTGCTCCATATTTCACTAGAATGCGCTGCCCCAAGGCGAGTTCGCTGCTGCCCTGTGGGCAGTGCATTCTGCATAATAGGGCGCTCTTTACCTGTTTGAAAAGTATGCCGTGGCACAAACAGGGAAAGTGTGACATATATAAAATACAACTGTTAAGAACAAAACGACAATCATGAACATTCTGCGCCATCTTGTCTGATGAAAGTTCCTACGTGCACATAAACTACAGTCATTCTGATTGACCACAGCCATTTTGTACTCTGTTGGTCACCTTCATTTCACCCTGTCCTCTAGCAGCCTTCTGACTCTCTGACCAAACCTGATATGTGTGCTGGGGGCTATAAACTATTTCCACGACAAACATCAACATCACCTGCTGCCTCAAACTCGTCTTTCCTCTCATCCCTGCACAAACAGGTTACAAATACCAAACAGACTCTTGCAAGCATGGTTTATTGCACTGCACACAGCAAGACTCGTTTTTGCCAACAATGGGACCTGTTTTTATCAACAGAACGGACTCTTAGATCTGGCCGGTCTCACTTGTGTTTAGACCCTGAAGCAAGGTCCAGCTGCAATTAAATTGTCTGTTTTTGACCTGGACGGGAGGAGAGTTAATGTTGGGCTTGTGTAACCATGTTGATGAAACAATGTTGGGCTTGTGTAACCATGCTGATGAAACAATGTCGGGCTTGTGTGACAACCTGCCCGGGGCGGAGACTCAAGCTTGTAACCATGATAAATGAAACAAATACATTGTCTAAAACCTGTATAAAAGGAAGAGCCAAAAGCATTGCCAGTAGAACACCTCCCTGAAGACATCCTGGTGTCAGCAGTTGACGTGGTCTCCTCTAAGAGTAATAAACCTTTTTCTTGCCTTCCAGCGCCTGCCTCGTTATTTTAGATAGCAAATCCAAAGTGGATTAAAGGTGACCTTGCGCCGGGCAGCATTGGGGATCTCAGGAGACTCGCTGCTTTTCACAAATTGGCGACCCAACGGGGGCCCATCAGAGACACGTGGGTCCAGTAGAGAGGTCCTAACGACGGAGTGAACGACTAAATGATTGGAGTGCACCTGCCTGAAAGAGACCCTCGTCTGGCTGCCAATCGACTGAACTTCACTGGTTCCGAACGGACCTCTCTCGAGTGACCTGCGGTCCTGACTGGGGCCTTACAGGAACGCCGCATTGATTGTTGGAGTGAGAGGACAACCAGGCGCTGGAAGGGGAAGACTAAGAACTGTCCATACGGTCCGGGTAAGGTCGTGAGAAAACATGACTTAAATTGATTGATTGATAGAAATACTAGTATTCCTTTTTGAGTTATTTGAGACGTTCCCTGCTTGCAAACAACGTAGAATAGGAATATTCTCTCTTTGCAGACAGCGAAGGACAGGTAGTGCAGACTTTTGTCTAACATTAATTGAGATATTCATTTTGACTGCTAAATACGTCATGCCTGTTTTCTCTAGATTGTTTGATTGTTTTGGACCGGGCCGTTTGTTAGAGGTCAGTCATCCGGCACCGCCGGAAGGCCCCCTAACAAGGACATGTACGTGAAATATGGATTAGCCACCGTAGCTTATAGCAAACTATGGCATAAGTACACTAGGAAGGACCGGGTAAATCAGTGGCCACTGACGGGATCTTTCGATCCCGCTAAAATAGAAACGTTAGAATTAGCTCTCCACAAAAGAAAGCTAGACCAGCCATGTTTGATAGTTTTGGTTTATGGCGAAAAGAGGCAGCTCAACGAAAGAAAAGAGACGAAGCTAGACAAGATAAAGAAACGCGAAAATCAGCTTACCAAGCCTGTAAAAAGTTAGAAGAAGAACTAAAAGAAAAGGAAATCGATAAAAAGGAACAGGAATCAAAAATATCAGGTCAATGCCCTGTTAGAACGCCCTTAACTCTTTACCCGAGTTACCAGCAAAACAGGGGTAGATGATGATTTATTGTTCGGTCCCCCAATGATATACATGCCACCCCCTTACGCCCCTACTCATCCCATAGTACAACGCCAGGACCACCAAAGTATAGCCGGAGATGGCACGATCGCCTCAGTCTCCACCGCCTCTGCTCCCACCGAGTCACCCACACCAAATGCCTCATCAAAAGATACAGTAGTAGAGGTAGGATCAAAAGAAAAAGGAGCGCCCAGGGTCCCGCGATTAAGTAAAAATGAGCGAGCAGGCATTGATAAAGTAGTTAAATCCCTCATAGATAGGAAGGAAACAGAAGAGCATGTAACTGACATATGCAACTCCTATGTTGAAAACCGCAAACAATACTTTATTGTACGTCTCTGTTACCACACCCTTACTGCATATGAAGAGAAGTACCAAGACGTAGGGCCCGAGCGATTAGTGGCTCTCTACAGGAAGGTAGACATCGGAGATGAAGGCGACAACGATGTTGCAGAACTATTTTCATCCACACTAGAAGTATTGCGTCACCTCATAGAACAAGGACAGATAGATAGGGACAGGACAACTAAGGTAGCAGGACCCCCAGTGGAAAAAACAGATAGCATGATGCCAATAAAAGAAGCTGCCCCTTACTGGATACCTCCTAGAGGACAAGGGACTAATGACGATATAAACTGTCAAGACGCTAGAGGAAGGGTGGTCTACAATTGGGTGTATCAGCCATGGGACAGACAGGACATCCTGACCTTCCGTAAATCTTTGCCGGATTTACGAAAGAACCCCACCGCCTTTTACACTGTGAGCGTGGGGGGAGTGCGGGCCGGATACACAGACGCGGAGGCTGGATATGGTGTGCAATCTTTAGTGTTTTTATTAACAAGCTTGGACTGTTTGTAACTGTAGGTACAGGTAACACAGTCCGTGTCCTCTCCTTCTTTCCTCTCCTTCTGTGGGCCCCTTCTGGTCGTCTCAGTCGTTCCTCTCCTCCCAAGATGGTCTTGATGCGGTGGTGGGCGTTCGGAGGCTCATAAGAGGGGGAAGAGACAAGAAGGAGTCGTCAGTGGTAGTCCCTAAAAGGGGTAGTGTCTGGTGCTAACCGTCACCACACCCGGTCGGTGATACGTCTTCTGAAACGGCGTGCAAGGAAGGGATGTGCAGTAAACAAAAGAATAGGGGGTTTAAAGATGTGTGTTGGTTTCAGGTGCTCTAAACGGGAGGTACAGATAGGTGACTCAGTACTCGTGCCTTCTAGTGCTATACACCCCGGCGCTCCCTATCCCACCCCAAGTATGCTTTCCTCTCCCGCCTCCCCTGTTCCCACTTCCCCGTTCTCTCCTTCTGGAGGACTCACCGGCTCCGCCGCAACTCTCCTGAGTTGCGGCCGCTCTCCAGCGTCCTCCGGTGGGCTCCACCAGTCCTCGCTCCACTCCTCCTCTCCTTCTGGGTCGTCCGCTTCCGCTCGTCGACTCGCGCAGATCTCCGTCTCTTCTCTGGTCTGGCTCTCCTGCTCGTCTTCCTCACTCTCCGTGGATCCGCGTCCTTCCGTCTGTCCTCGGGCTCCTTTTACCGGCCTCGGGTTTCCAGTTCCGGAGTCAGTCCCGCCCACGTCCAGCGACTCCCACCTTGTAACTGGCTCCTGTAGGGACACATGATAAGGGGGCGTGGTTACCCTCAATGGCGTCGGACGGTAGTCCTCGCGGCTTCGTGGGAATCCCGAAATGGCTGATCCGGGGCAGTCATGAATTAAAGGTACCGTGCAGTCATTGTTGGGAAAACCCTCACATCCCCTTTCCCTAGCCGTCCTTCTTGTAGGGGTTGTCTCTACCGGGTATCTCGACAGAAAGTCCACGTTTGTTTGTTCTGTACCCTTCCGATGTTGTGTAGAGAATCTATATGGTTGCAGAGACAAAAACCACCGAAGCACTCTTTCATTGTGTCCCTTGTTCCGAGCTAACCATTCCAGTGGGGCATGGTCGGTATAGAGGATGAACTCTCGTCCTTCTAAGTAATAGCGTAGTGACTCAATGGCCCACTTTATAGCGAGTGCCTCTTTCTCGATCACTGCGTAATTCTTTTCTCGGGGGTACAGTTTTCTACTGAGGTACAGGATTGGTTTCTCTTCGCCCCCAGGGGTACGTTGTGAAAGAATTGCCCCAGACCCTGGTCTGATGCATCAGTTTGCAAGATGAAGGGAAGGGTATAGTTAGGGCTGGTGAGTACCGTGTCTGCCGTTAGCGCGGCTTTCAGCGCCTCAAAAGCTCGGATCATTCCTGGAGTGGGTTGTTTTAACAGGGCTTCGGTTTTCGCGCTTTTCTGCAATAAATCAGTGAGAGGGGCTGCTGTTTGAGAGAAATTAGGTATGAACCTCCGGTAGTAGCCTAATAGGCCTAGAAAGGCCCTGAGGTCTTTTTTGATTGGGGAAAAGGTACTAGGGTGATAGCGGCTATTTTGTTATTTTGGGGTCGGATGACACCCTCCCCCAAAAGAAAACCCAGATATCTGACCGTTTGGGCCGCCAAATGACTTTTGGCCGGGTTTATTTTGAGGTTATGACAGCCCAAGGCGTGAATCACATTATAGAGGTGGGTGAGATGTTGTTCCCATGTCTCGCTATATATAATGATGTCGTCAAGATACGCCCCTGCGTATTTCTCATGGGGTCGTAACACCAGATTCATAGTTCGCTGAAAGGTCGCTGGTGCCCGTGTAGCCCAAAGGGCAACACTGTGAACTGATATAGGCCGTCTGGTGTAGAAAAAGCTGTTTTCTCCCTGTCTTGTTCCCGTAAGAGGATTTGCCAGTACCCTTTACAGAGGTCAAGGGTACTAATGTATTTGGCATTCCCTATGCGCTCAATCATTTCGTCGACCCTCGGGAGAGGATAGGCGTCGAAGTCGGAGATTCTGTTGACTTCGCGGAAATCAATACAAAAACGGACTGTGCCGTTAGGTTTCGGTACTAGTACTATAGGGGAGTTCCAGTCGCTCTTGGAGGGCTCGATTATCCCCATGTTCAACATCTGCTTCACCTCTTCCCTGATTACGGTCCTACGGGCTTCGGGTATACGGTAGGGACGAAGTCGCACTTTCTTACCGGGTTGGGTCTTGATGGCATGTTCTGTTACTGTTGTCCTCCCTGGGGTCAGGGAGAAGATCCCCTGTAGGGGACAAAGAGCGTCTAGGAGGGATCTTTTGAGGTCCACGGGTAAGTCCTGATCTATGCTCTGTTCCATCAGGAGGCTTTTCTCTTTCTCTTGACCTAACATGACAGGGAGAAGTCTTATCCACTTCTTTAGTAGATTAACGTGGTATATTTGTGAGGTAGCTCTGGTCGGATCTGTCTCTACTCGGTAGGTTACTGGGGTCACTTTGTCCAATATGGTATAGGGACCCTGCCATTGGCCTAACATCTTCTGGTCTGAAGAAGGCATCATAAGAAGTACTTGATCCCCCACAGCGAATGTTCTTTCTTTTGTTCCCTTGTCATATTGTTTTTTCTGGGCTGTCTGAGCCGCCTCTAGATTCTGTCGGACTATGGCACGGACTTGGCCCAAGTGTGTTTTTAGCCGGTCTACATATTCAAGGAGTGGTCTACTTTGGTTTGGTTCTGCTTCCCACGTTTCTTTCGCCATATCTAGAAACGTACGGGGTTGATGGCCGTACAAGAGTTCGAATGGAGAATACCCTGTGCTCTTTTGGACTTTACACCGAATGGCGAACAGTGCTAAGGGCAACATTTCTTCCCACTTTCGGGTTTCGAGGGATAGAAGTTTTTAAGGGTGGTCTTCAGGGTGGCGTTGTAGCGCTCAACCAACCCGTCTGTTTGTGGATGGTATGCTGCAGTGCGTATTTGTTTGATGCCTAGGTGACTACACACCTGCTTCATCAGTTTAGAGACAAAGGGTGTCCCTTGATCTGTGAGGATCTCTGTGGGAAAGCCTACGCGGGAAAACACCATTATCATGGCTTTAGCTATGTTTGAGGTGTTGGGGTGTCTTAAGGGTATGGCCTCCGGAAAACGGGTGGCATAGTCCACGAGAACTAGGACGTAGCGGCAGCCGCTTCTGGAGGGCAACAGGGGTCCTATTATGTCCATCCCTATCCTTTGAAAGGGTTCCGCAATAACGGGAAGAGGCCGTAGTGGTACTCGGGAGGGTTTGTATCTACTGTTTTTCTGACATATCGGACAACTCCGGCAATATGTACGGATTTGTTGATGGATGCCTGGCCAGTAGAATTTCTCGAGAATGGCTTGTTCGGTCTTCTCATCACTGAAATGGCCCCCAGTAGATGACTGTGGGCAAGGTATAATACCTTCTCACGAAAGGGGCCGGGTATGAGGAGCTGTGCGGGGTGAGTAGGACTACCTTTTCTATACAACAGTCCGTTTCTTTTAAAGAAATAGGGACCTACTTGAAGGGGGTCCTCGTTCTCTAGGGCTCTGCTCCAGGCTTCTTGTAGGACGGGGTCCTCTCTCTGTGTGGCGTGGAAATCCCTATCGGTCTCCCAGGGGTGCTCCTCTACCCGGACGGGGTATGCCGCATGGCTCTTCCTCTTCTCCTCTCTTCTCTGCTTACGACTTTTCCTTGTTTTGGACGGGGGCCACTCAGGGTCCTCTTCTTGAGAAAAGGGGCTTCTCTCCACCAATCTTTTGCGTTTGGAGGGGTCCCTTTTATTAGATCGGTCAGTCGTGGATAGTCATTCCCCAGGATGAGTTGTTCGGGAAGCCGGGGAATGAGACCAACTTTTAGGGCGGAGCCCGGATCGGTGGGGTGTTGTATACGAACGTGCGTTGTGGGATATTGTTTTGTGTCCCCATGAACGCACTGTATGGCCACTGTTCCGCTAACCGTTCCTGATGCTTGGTCGAGGTCTTGGGGTCTTAACACGCTGTGGAGACACCCAGTGTCTGCTAGGGCGGTTAAGGGTTGTCCGTTCACCAATACCTTACACCGATAAGGAGGTAGGGATCTCCCATGTTGGGAACAATAATAATTGCGGGCTATTCCGACCTCCATTGGTTCCTCCTTTTGAGGACAAAAACGCGCTATGTGTCCCAGACCCCCACAGTTGTAACACTGTGGTCCTGGTGGAGGTGCCCTAAAGAGGGGTGTTCCAGGCGTTATGGTAATAGGGTCCGGTTTCCTAAGTATTGGGTTTCGGGGTGGACGATGTGGTCCGCTGGTTCCGCCTCTCCAGGGAACTTCCTCCCGTCCCTTCTGTATCTCATGTGCCCGACTGAAGGCGCTGGCGATTTCAACTGCGGTTTCCAGAGTAAGGTGGGCGTGTTGGCGTACCCATCTCTGAATGGGTGGGTGTAGGGAGGACAAATACTGCTCTAAGTAGATTTTGGACATGATTTCCTCTTTAGTGGTCGAGGAGGGCTTCAACCATCGGTCAGCTAAGTCCTTCACGCGGAAATATAGTGCTCTTGGGGTCTCCTGGGGTCCCTCTTTCAACTGACGCAGCCGTATGCGATAGGTCTCATCGTCTACCCCTAGTCGTTCAAGGATACATTGTTTTATGTCCGCATAAGGGGTGAGACCTTGCAAGTTGGCGGCTTGGTATGCGGCTTGGAGTTCGCCTGAGAGTAAGGGTCCCAGGTACTGTCCCCATTTATCGGCGGGCCATGCGGCTGCCATGGCCATCCTTTCGAAATTACAGAAGAAGTAATCCGGGTCTTCTCCGCTCACATACTTCTGTAACACAAGGGACGGAAGGGTGGTGGCCCCTCTCGGCTGGCTGAGTGCCTCGGCAAGCTTCCCTAGGGCCGTTTCCTGGGATTGACTCTGTCCGGCAAGCGTTTGGTGCATCTTGTCGCGGTCGTCTTCCACGACCGTAAGGAACCTCTCCATGGCCTTGCCTAGGCTCTCTTGACTGTCCGCCATCTTCCTGATCGCAGCCTCCATGTCTCCGGCAGATCCCACTTCTGACACCACCTGTGAGCGTGGGGGAGTGCGGGCCGGATACACAGACGCGGAGGCTGGATATGGTGTGCAATCTTTAGTGTTTTTATTAACAAGCTTGGACTGTTTGTAACTGTAGGTACAGGTAACACAGTCCGTGTCCTCTCCTTCTTTCCTCTCCTTCTGTGGGCCCCTTCTGGTCTTCTCAGTCGTTCCTCTCCTCCCAAGATGGTCTTGATGCGGTGGTGGGCGTTCGGAGGCTCATAAGAGGGGGGAAGAGACAAGAAGGAGTCGTCAGTGGTAGTCCCTAAAAGGGGTAGTGTCTGGTACTAACCGTCACCACACCCGGTCGGTGATACGTCTTCTGAAACGGCGTGCAAGGAAGGGATGTGCAGTAAACAAAAGAATAGGGGGGTTTAAAGATGTGTGTTGGTTTCAGGTGCTCTAAACGGGAGGTACAGATAGGTGACTCAGTACTCGTGCCTTCTAGTGCTATACACCCCGGCGCTCCCTATCCCACCCCAAGTATGCTTTCCTCTCCCGCCTCCCCTGTTCCCACTTCCCCGTTCTCTCCTTCTGGAGGACTCACCGGCTCCGCCGCAACTCTCCTGAGTTGCGGCCGCTCTCCAGCGTCCTCCGGTGGGCTCCACCAGTCCTCGCTCCACTCCTCCTCTCCTTCTGGGTCGTCCGCTTCCGCTCGTCGACTCGCGCAGATCTCCGTCTCTTCTCTGGTCTGGCTCTCCTGCTCGTCTTCCTCACTCTCCGTGGATCCGCGCCCTTCCGTCTGTCCTCGGGCTCCTTTTACCGGCCTCGGGTTTCCAGTTCCGGAGTCAGTCCCGCCCACGTCCAGCGACTCCCACCTTGTAACTGGCTCCTGTAGGGACACATGATAAGGGGGCGTGGTTACCCTCAATGGGGTCGGACGGTAGTCCTCGCGGCTTCGTGGGAATCCCGAAATGGCTGATCCGGGGCAGTCATGAATTAAAGGTACCGTGCAGTCATTGTTGGGAAAACCCTCACATACACCGAGCTAGGTACCGCTCTGGGATCAACAATAATGACACTTGCCGACATAGACTTGTTCTTCGGGTTATGTTTGCCAGCAGATGTGTGGAAACAGGTTAGGAAAGTAGACCATACCGAACTGTTTGGTCATACCTGGGAACAACTCGACACACTAGATAAACAGCGGAACCCTGGTCAAAAACCAGTTAAAGCAATATTAGACCTCCCTGACAAAATAGTGCAGAAAGTGAAAACGCTGATCCCAGAGAAAAAGATAGACTGGTCCATAGTAACCGCATGCCGCCAAAAACCACAAGAGGACGTCTCAGAGTACTTCTCCAGATTTGAAACTGTGTTCTCTGATTACAGTGGACAAGACATGTCCACCGCAACCGGACACCACTTATTTGTGCAGAACTACGTCAAAGGATTACTGCCAGATGTATCCCAGAAACTACAAGCCAGCGAAAGTAGTTGGGCAGCATCTAAACCGACGGCCATTCTCCAAATGGCCCAGTACTACGAGCATCAGAGAAACGAAAATGACAGGGCTACAGAAAGGAAAAAGAAGGACTTGAAGGAAAGGGTAATGATAGCACAACTCCAGGGGGCGAATACAGGAAGGGAGCAATATAGGGAGGAAACCAGCAGAATACCCCTAGAGTACAGCCCCCTAGGAACAATCCATTTACATCATATGTAGGACGCCAAGACCTAGGACAGGATCAATGTGCATTTTGCAAACAATATGGACACTGGAAATCCCAATGCCCGGCTTTGTTAAGGAGCTGCTAGGGGCAGAGGGGCGAGGGAAATAGCAAGTGGACAGAGAGGAAGAGGACGTGGAAGAGGGTACGCGAGTGAAGCAAGCGAGGAAAGGCCAGGAAGAATGAACGCATTTGACCATCCCAGACAGAATCAGTACCAACAGACAGATTATGACAATACGTACGACTTTGCATAGGACAGCCAGGGGCAAGGAAGGGATCCAGTCGAGGTCTGCGTTGATCAGCAAGGCCCTTATGTTACCGCTGAGGTCCTGGGCACAAGGTCGCCATTTTTGATAGACACAGGAGCAACACGTAGTGCACTATCCAAACGACTGATTCCAAGGGCACCCTTGTCAGGCTCACATGTGACCTCGATAGGATTTGACGGTACGCCCTCCACCAACCCTTTGTCCCGACCCATCCCTTTTAATCTTGACAGCAATGGCGTCGAAACGACATTCCTCCTCTCATCTAACACCCCAGACGCCATTATGGGCCTCGACCTTTTGAAACACTTCCATGCGACTATCAGATGCTCACCAGACGGAGTGCGTGTCATCCTGTATGACAACCCCCAACGCCATAGAGAGAACCCTTTTCAGCACATGTTTTCCATCTCTGAGACTGACACATCCCTACTGGACACTTTGCCATCACACTTATGGGCTAGGGCTGATTCAGACGTGGGACGAATGATGATTGACCCAGTACACGTAACAATACGACAGGACGCAACCCTACCGAAGGTACCGCAGTACAAAATATCGCCAGAGGGTGAGAAAGCACTAACAGAGATCATACACTCTTTGGTAGAGGCAGGGGTGGTAGAGGAAGTAGTGAGCAACATTTGTAACAGTCCCATACTACCGATTGTAAAGAGACAGGGAGAGGGAGATGGGAAAGCCTACCGCTTCATCATTGACCTGCGGGAGGTAAACAAAATCGTAGTACCACAATACCCAGTAGTTTCCGACATCACGACAGTTTTGACTTTAATCCCCTCCACTGCCACCACCTTCACTGTGATCGACCTCAAGAACGCCTTCTTTTCCATACCTATACACGAGGACAGCCGCTATCTTTTTGGATTTACCCTAAATTCCCGTTCGTATAGATTTTGTAGAGCACCTCAGGGGTACACTGAGAGCCCAAGTATCTATAGCCAGGCGCTTAAAAGACAGTTGGACGCCATACAATTGCCAGATGGAGTGGCACTAATACAATATGTAGACGACATCCTTCTAGCAGCAGACACCATACCAATAGCCGTCACAGCCACCATCAAACTACTCCATTTCCTTGCTGAGAATGGTCACAAGGTCTCCCGAAAGAAACTGCAGTTCTGTAAATCACAAGTGACCTATTTGGGTCACCTTTTATCAAAAGAAGGAGAAAACTCACGCCTGACAGGATCCAGACAATTGTAGGCACCCCTGTCCCCAAAAATCAGAAGCAAGTCCGCTCTTTGATAGGCCTCACCTCGTTTTGCAGACAGTGGTTACCGAACTTTAGCCTCATTGTCAAACCCCTTCTCTCCCTCCTAGCTAAGGACATCCCCTCACCTCTCCCTGGACCCCGAATGCCAGACAGCCTTTAAAGAACTACGCAATACCCTTTGCTCAGCACCAGTCCTAGGAACCCCAGATTACTCCAAACCATTCTTCCTCTACACACACGAAAAGGAGGGATGTGCATTGTCTGTCCTAACACAATCAATTGGTCACAAACAACGCCCTTGTGCATATTTTTCTGCCACCCTCGATCCAGTAGCCAGAGCACTGCCAGCGTGCCTGCGCGCTGTGGCAGCTGCAGCAGTATCAATACGCCAGAGCGAAGGAATAGTGCTCTCCAATCCAGTCACTGTTTTAGTACCCCATGCAGTCGACACACTACTGAACGAGACCAAAACCCAACACTTGACTAGCGCCCGACTGACAGGATATGAGTTGACCCTGCTAGCACCGCACATTACCCTAAAGCGATGCACCACCCTCAATCCAGCCACGCTGTTACCCCTACCCGAGAACGATCCTAACGTGGCTCCACTACACGACTGTGTGACACTAACAGATGAACAAACAAAAAGTAGAGTAGACCTCAGAGACACCGCCTTTCTAGAGCCAGATGGAGAACTATGGGTGGATGGTTCGTGCATCAAACTCCCCGACGGCACCACCTCAGCTGCATACGCTGTCACCACAGCCCGAACCATTCTAGAAACAGCCCGTATTGCCCAACGTTCCGCCCAGGCAGCAGAACTCATTGCCCTCACACGAGCATGTATTTTAGCAGCTGGCACGACAGTTAACATATACACCAACAGCCAATACGCCTTCGGGGTGGTTCACCATTTCGGGATTCTATGGAAAGAAAGAGGGTTCCTGACTTCACACGGTACACCCATCCTGCATGGAGATTTAGTCTCCGCCTTGCTGAATTTTCCGACCCCACGGTGCCATCCAAGGAAGGGTACAACCTAAGATCGACAAAAAGGGGGAGCTCCAACAACCAGGCCACTAACTGAGTCAGAGTCTCAGATCGGTAGCACAGCCAAACAACGCTACCAGGAAAAACACCAGACAAAAGTCTGTGGTCCTAACAGTTGGTGAGCTCCTCGAAGATGATGGAAGAAACGGAACACCTGCAAAGCCACCGCAAAGACACCAAGACTTTTGAACTGCACAGTACAAAGACAATTGCACTTGTAGCTGCATTTCTCACCTGCCTCCTACTAATGGTCACACTCTGGATCATTGAAGAGAATGCACCTGCATACAGAACATTGTCCCCAACCATGCAACCAATGACAAAGAAAGAACACTACCTGGTATCACTACCGCCACATCTCCGAGAACGACGCAAAGAATTCTGGAATAATTCTTTCGTACAGATGCTGCACCAGCACAATCTTGCCACCAATGCCACCAACTGTTGGGTCTGTGGGCTGCTACCACATGCCACTGAACATTCCATCCCTTTCATCCCTTCACCCTTTTCTGTTCATGGATCTTGCCTTGCCTGGATGATGCTCCTACAAGAAAGTTACAAAGACAATGCCACTTCCGATGGGACAATCGCTCAGTTCTACAACGAGTTCTGGCTAAACCAAACAGGAAGAACAGCAGCTCCCTTTTGCCCTCACACCTCCAATACGACATTCCCAATGAATGTCCCCTCCAAAGAACGCAGTGGAAATACAAGTGTTCAATAATCCTGTCAGAGCCACATTTTCCTACCTGAAGAAAAGAACTGCTGCAACACTGACTGTGGCCCTATCTGTGGTGAACGTCTCTGGCCTTGTATGCATTGAAGGCCATGGGACTAAGAATGTGGGTCACAGCACTTGTAACATTGTAAGGACTTTGAACACTGCCAACCCTCCAGCATTTGTTGCATCACCCAATATGTACTTTGTCTGTGGAACCAAAGCCTACACCTGGCTCCCAAGAAACTGGGGGGCACGTGCTACATCGCTTTTGTTTTGCCACCGACCTACACAGCCCCTGTAGAGCATCATCGAGAAAAGCGTTCTAAAGACACTGATCAAGCAGACTCTGCCGCATCACAGTTCGTTGACGCAGCAAAGGGCTCGTCCCGCTATGGGGTCCGATGGCAAACAGCCGAGCCATCACACATCTGTCTCAAGCGGTAGAAACCGCCCTGAACGTCACAGCTGGCATCCTCACCAACAACACTGCCGAGCTTCAAGCGGTCCGTCTGGTGGCCCTACAAAACCGCATGGTCCTGGACGTGGTACTAGCGGATCGTGGAGGAGCATGTCGCATCATTGGTGCCAGTTGCTGCATATACATCCCTGATAATTCACCCTCTGTCTATGAAGCAATCGAACATCTCCACAGACTGTCTTCAGAAATTCATCAAGGATCAGAGACTTGGACAATTGGAAGTTGGCTTTGGGGTATCTTGAAGGACTGGGGTTGGAAAATATCAATGTTTCTCTTGGTCCCAGTATTGGCAATATGTGGTTGCTGTTTGGGTGTACACTGTATACCACCTTTGTGTTCTCTTTGCATAAGTGCCTTGCGCCCTAAGAATATGGACACTCAGTTAACAAAAATGAGAGTAATGTATGAACAAGAAATACAGGACATTATGGAGATCGAAATAGACTGACGAGATGGCTAGTTATGTTCAAAGGGGCGACTGTTAAGAACAAAACGACAATCATGAACATTCTGCGCCATCTTGTCTGATGAAAGTTCCTACGTGCACATAAACTACAGTCATTCTGATTGACCACAGCCATTTTGTACTCTGTTGGTCACCTTCATTTCACCCTGTCCTCTAGCAGCCTTCTGACTCTCTGACCAAACCTGATATGTGTGCTGGGGGCTATAAACTATTTCCACGACAAACATCAACATCACCTGCTGCCTCAAACTCGTCTTTCCTCTCATCCCTGCACAAACAGGTTACAAATACCAAACAGACTCTTGCAAGCATGGTTTATTGCACTGCACACAGCAAGACTCGTTTTTGCCAACAATGGGACCTGTTTTTATCAACAGAACGGACTCTTAGATCTGGCCGGTCTCACTTGTGTTTAGACCCTGAAGCAAGGTCCAGATGCAATTAAATTGTCTGTTTTTGACCTGGACGGGAGGAGAGTTAATGTTGGGCTTGTGTAACCATGCTGATGAAACAATGTCGGGCTTGTGTGACAACCTGCCCGGGGCGGAGACTCCAAGCTTGTAACCATGATAAATGAAACAAATACATTGTGTAAAACCTGTATAAAAGGAAGAGCCAAAAGCATTGCCAGTAGAACACCTCCCTGAAGACATCCTGGTGTCAGCAGTTGACATGGTCTCCTCTAAGAGTAATAAACCTTTTTCTTGCCTTCCAGCTTCCAGCGCCTGCCTCGTTATTTTAGATAGCAAATCCAAAGTGGATTAAAGGTGACCTTGCGCCGGGCAGCATTGGGCATCTCAGGAGACTCGCTGCTTTTCACACAACCCCAAATTAATAACGTTTCCCATTTCAGTTGTAGAACAAATTGCATGAACTGGTCTGCTGCCATTATAATAACAACCAGGGATAAAACTATTTTTGTCTGCGCTGCTCCCAGCAACATTAGCAGCTATCAATGGTGCAGCAGGTGCAGTGGCACTAGCGCTCAGTGGCTTGAGGGGTCCACTGAATCCTGATTATTGTTCTAGTTTAAAACGGTGTTGTGCCTCATTATTCCTTGCTTGCACTAGGGCAATTGCACACTTGCTACACCACAGGTGCAAACTCAGCTTGCATTGAGAGCCTTTGCTTGTATCTGTACACTACCAAATGGACGATATGTTATTAAAAAGATAAATACATTTATACTTGTAAAAAACTATATACTGGTTGTACATTAAAGAACTGTAGACCTTCCTTCCACAATAATACATTACATTCTTCTATGTAATATGCCTTCCACATAACTAGTCAAAAGTACACCCCACCCAAGCTCTGTCTTAATGATTTTGATTTTGCGATACCTAACTCTAAGCAATCCGAATCTAGTTGTTTGCTGTGAATAGGGCCCGTCCATGTGGTGCAAGTGGAGTTCACTGCGATGCTAACACCTCAGGTTGTGTCCAAGGCTCTAGTTTCTCTGGGTCTCAAATGGACGACTCCAGCCACCCATCAGGGTAAGTCTCATAGGCAGCATGTGAGACTAACCGCTCAGCATGATAACAATCAGAGAGCCACTCACTCAGTGACCCACTTATGCAGTCTCAGGAGCTCATTGAGGAGCTCAGATAACTTTCATCCTAAGGCCACAAGGCTAGTCGCCATGCTGTCAATCAATCAGGATTTATAAAGTGCGGCTAATCACCCGATAGGGTATCCGGGCACTTGCAGGTCCCGGAGGCTCATTCAAACAGCCAGGTCTTGAGGGCTGCGTGAGTCAGACGTCCCGCACCAGTGCATCCCTGGTTTGAGACTGGCCGGGATTCCTAGGGACAGGCAGTGCTGGGTTCTGTTTCCCTGAGTGCAGCTAAGGGAGATTCCAACCTATTGTAGTGTCTTAAAAAACTTCTATTTCAACCGAATATTGTATACATTGGAT
This sequence comes from Calotriton arnoldi, assembly GCA_963921515.1. Taxonomy (NCBI): domain Eukaryota; kingdom Metazoa; phylum Chordata; class Amphibia; order Caudata; family Salamandridae; genus Calotriton; species Calotriton arnoldi. The sequence continues at coordinate 1,888,188 of CAWUFW010000091.1, forward strand.
GCCTGCAAGAAGGAACATGCTGGGGGTAAATGGAGACTGAAGTTATGAAGGCTAGAGCCCCCTGTGAGACACATTCATGGCTATGACTGATAGACATCTCTCACTCATCTGCCAATGGTGCTGTACAAATGAATGTGTTTGTAGCTTCATGGATCACTTTATACTGTAGGCTTCCGTGATACCGTGAACATAGGCATTGCTCTGAGTCATGTATAAATATACACAATGTTTACATAGTTACAATCACAGATATTCTGCATGCAGTTGTATAGAAAATTAAACCTCTATAAAGTTGGGTGTGTATGCTGAAGAAATAGCGTGGAAGGTGTGAACATTGTTCATACCGCCTACAAATGACTTGTATTTTGTTTTTCATGGCACAGCAAATATTTACAGGGGGTTATACATTCGAAGCAGGTTAGTAACTTTGCATAACCTAGCCTGACCTTGCAAGTATATTTATATTATTATCACTGTCTTCCCATGACGTAGGAAAAACAGCCTAATTATACAAATGGTTCAACACCTCCGTGTTGGCAATTAAATAGATTAGGAAAGCAAAGCAGCCTTGGGAATCACTGAAGGTGCTGTTTAGTTACAGGTCTTCATAAAACACGCGCTAAAAGCAGTTGGCTATGAAAAACCATTCATGTATTTGAATGTATTTATTAAATGTTCGATTAATTAAAATCATTACAGTGAAATATTTACAACCATACGACCCCCCCCCCTTCAACCTATAAAATGCAAGCCATTCATGTATATATTCTGCATCCAGTTCAAGTAGAACATCAGATTTTATATATCTGTGCTGCTGTTATTATGGCGAGAATAGGATTGCGCCTAGGTTGCCTGGGTATCACTGTTTTGGAACAACGTCCCACTGACAAGGCCTCAAGCCTTGCTTGGGTTGCATAAAATGGAACAATTTCTGAAATTAACCTCAAGATGTGGACGCCACTTCCCTGCTCAAGGAATGACGAAGTACAACACATAAGCAGACTGCAAAGTTGGAAATGTCACATAAAAAAGCTCAATAAATCAAACTTTAGTTTATTAGTTAATAAAAACCATAAACATGCACAAAATCCACAACATAGTCACCAATACAATACATATAAAATCAATGAATCTCAACTTCAGACTGTCTAAGCACCGGTGTGTCCATCACAGGCGCACATAGCCAACTCGTGCATACATGGCTCTTATTGTTTAAACAACGGGATAAAAATGTCAGAATTTCTGACTAATTTAAAACCATTGGCCTTCCTGTATTGTGTAAATGTGCACAGGAATATATTAAAAAACTCAAAAATAAATTTATGATCCGGAGCTAAAAAGGATTGTACGACCTGTGGAAATCTGGAGGTTCCTATGCAAAGGTGCAAAGACAGTGCAACGTTTTGAGACGAGACGTCAACTTGCGTCACCTGCTGGGGTTAAGTGCACAAAAACATTGTTCATAATGCCTAACGCAAACATTGACACTACTGTGCAAAAGGGACATTATCAAGGTGCTTAAAAGTACATTGACACAATTGTGCAAAGAAGCAGAGGGAACCTATTACTAACAATACTCCTACCTACCTTTTGAGAGCTTGTTGGCGCAATGCTTTACCACAGTGCCTAGTGCAATGAGGTTAGAGCAATTGTACAGCGCACTTTGTGCAGATGCGACAAAAAGCAATATCAGCCTGCTTGATGAAGCATTAACAGGAATTGTCGTGTAGTTCCTATATACCCTATACAGGATCTGCGCATTTGGATAATATAAACTGTGGGTTTGGTGGCAGACTGATTCTGTGCACCCCCACCGGATACGTTAGCCTATCTGTATTAGCTAGCTCACAATGCCACTATAATCTCCTTTTTACCAAGGAGAGAATAGATTCTGGCAACCTCAGAACATGACAACCCTGATCCCTCAGAATCGTGGAAACAATATACTACCTTTCGCTCAGTCACTCGTGCTTACTTAGTTTGTCTCAGAGAGATACACAGAATAAACAGTCTGGGCGTTTTCAATAAGCATTGATTGAACAGTTGTTATTCTAGTGTAAAATAGATGAGCTGCAACAACCATTGGACAGTAGCAGAGATATATGATTAGCAATACTACGAAAGTAAAGGGATGGTATAGTTCTACCATCTTGCAGAAATCATGAATATATACATGTACATAAAACACATGATAAAAAGTGCGTACTCCTACGATGCCTCCTTAACTAGATGTACCTAAATGTACCTGCATCTATGTAGGTGTTATGCCAAGAATCCCTCTAGGATCTAGTCCACCCCATTACCTGAGAGTTTAGAGAATGTGGGACCCCGTCCTGGTCTCGAGTTGGACACCCCGCGAGGGATGTTAGACCACTGCTAGCTGGAGCGTCTGCATGCAGGAACCTCAGCGTCTCTGGTCAGTGTGTCAGCCGGGAAGTCACGGTCTCCTCTCCCTTCCTAAGCAAGATGTGCTGTATATATACCCATAGGTCTCCCCAGGGGTCCTACCTTGCTGTGTTACTGTGTCGGCCTAAAGGATGGCGTTGGGCCTGAACTTTATACAGAGATATTATACAGGAGATGGTAGTCCTACTGTTAGTCCTGCTGTGCTTCCAAGAAGCCTCATGCATAATGTATGAGAATCGAACCAGGGAAGAACCCGCGTTCTGAATGCAGTGTCATATCTAGGTAAAAGGTCAGTGCCTAAGAACCGTTATGTATGTAATGTAGGGAAGAATATGGGTGAAAGGTTGCAATGTTACCTGCGCCTATATAGGGTACCTATATGGAATATAACACCCACTCCTCTTCCGACTGGGCGACATATGTAACCTATTACTGTACTACTAGCATAACTAGATAGCGGTACGCACAAAGTTTATAAAAACATCTCTTTAGCTAAAAATGTTTAAAAAAAATGTTTTTCTAAAAAACTTAAAAAATGTAAAAAGAAAATTTTTCAAGCCCTAGCTCTAAAAGTGTCCGTAATTATAGTCCGAACCACTATAAGCATTAAAAAGCCATGTATGCCCAAAAAATGAAAGGAATGTCAATTTTGTTTTTTAGTTCCCAAATTGAGCTTGTTTAAAAAAGGGTGAATTTCTTCCAGCACACGACGAGCCAAATGAGTCAATTGTTTGTGTCCTGGCTGGTGAACGCAACATTTCCGTTGCTTGCTTCCGCAGTAGACGGCCCCGGTAACACCTCGCTGAGTATGTCAATTGAGCACAGATGATGTTCCACGCTGTCCGCAGCCGGTGCTGGAGCAGCCTGTGCGCCGTCCAAAGCCTGGGTGTCAGTGGAGGAGCTGGTGTTCATACCAACAGGTGCAGTTACTACCTGCGGTGGCTCCAGGAATGCCGCCATCAACATTGGAATACGCTGAGGACACTGCAGAACATGGGCCGTTATCGGGTCCAGTAACGCATTCACGTCCGGTTGCGCACATGATGGGAGTGTCAAACACAGGCCTAACACGCATTCTTCTCCGCAAAACAGACATCGGAGGACAGGTAAGATGCAGTCCATCCAGACTGGTCGAAATGACAAGAACCAAGATGCACTTAGTTCCCTTAGGCGAGGTGTGCCTAGATGTTGTACCATGCGGTCACGGTATTTACGCTCCAAGAGTGCTTTTTCCATCTCCTTGGTGACTGGGACGTCCATTGCGTAGCAAATATAAAACAATCAGGATACCTGCTGCTAGGAACAGGATGAGCGGAAGTCCTCCAAATATGCTCCCGAATACGGAGTGTATGAAGTTTGGTATAACTCCAAGAACCGTCTGAAAGGTGCTTATAAGTCCAGAACCTATGGTCTTAAATAGGTGAACAATGCCTGTCGTATCAGACATGTTAAAGATACGATTTACCATTTCTGCTAAATGGAATGGGCAGTTTGTATGAATGAGCGCCTGTTTCTCTGCCGAAGACCTTGCGATCTGGAGATCAAAAGTCTCTTGAGCGGAGGTTAAGGGCACAGACTTCTGTGGAAGCATGGCTTTCATTCTGCCTAGAGTATCAAACCGTATTAAAGAAACATTCAGTGAAGGCCATAACGGCGCCTCCCTGACTGTATGTGTCGGTGGAAACAATACTTGCATACAACAAGTAACCCTGGAGCTCACGGTTACCAGATATGCGATGCCCGGTAGCATGCCACAGCAGCCTTGACTGTTCAACATCAAGTAACTCCCATTCGAAAGTAGCCTAAATGCTGGAATAATCACAGCAGCTGGGGCACCCCTCAAATGGAAGAACAGGTTCGCCACAGAACCATTACAAGCCCCGTGCAGCATTATATCCTGGCATATGAGTGATCCACTTAAAGCGTTCTCACAGTTTTTACCGCTCAGAAACACTTCTCGATCCCCACTCCGGCATCAACATATGTATGGTAATACCCATGATTCCTCAATGTATTCCTTAACCATTTCTTCATATCTGCCTGCCTGCTTTTGTTCCAGGCAATACTGAAACTGAAAAGTAGTGACCGGTAGAGTTATGTTGCCATGGGTTAGCCATCCAGTGGACAGTGATTCTGCCACTGTAAATGCTAATCTATCCAGTTTTTCGATACGCAGCATTGTATATTTTTCTCCCCTTTGTGCCATTTCTATCTGTTTATCTGTTAGATTGTATTCAGCAAACAGAGACGTACTGTTGATATAACGCCAAGGCACATAGCCTGCACACAAAGATTGAAGTGTCCAGCTTAATAACATAATAGAACGTAACTGTGATTGCCCGTGTTGTAATATGGCCAAATCTTGTTCTAGTATGTCTATCGCAGAAGATACAATGTTGCCTAAGGAATATATCCTGAAGGTCAATGTAGTTAACCCATTGTCTACCACTGCTAGAGATGTTTCTAGATTTATACAGTCTCGCTCTCGTTCTCTCTCTGCGGCCTCTTGTTGGGATATTTTCCATATTTCATTATAGACAGCATAATAGAAACGTTTCTGACGTGGCTTCCTGGGACCCATTAAAAAATCCCTAAGATCCACATCCTGTGACAGTAAGGATAAGTGTTGTTACACCTGTGTGAGTGTTGAGGTTTTTAGCCAATCGAGGCACAACTTCCCAACACTGTAGGATGTCACTACCCCTGAATGTTGTCTCTGTGCGTAATGTGGATCTGGCCTATGAATACTAAATCCTTCGGCCTTACCCATGAATCTTGCCTGACAACTATTAGTGTCTGTGGGCCAAATCAACCATTTTTTCCAATCGGGGTCTGATCTGTTGTATTGTATGATGTCATCTACTGTAATCTCTTCCTGTGATGTTATGTTACCCTCGGTATGTGATGGAGTCGGCAACTGAGGTGTGTTCAAGTCTTTGTTCTTGGCTAGTCCAAGGCAAGACGTCTGTTGCACTGTCTCGTTCAAAAACATGGTTTGTTGAGGGATGAAGCATGCTCTAAACAAAGCTTCTGTTCCTTGTACCTGCCATTCCCTAGTACCCCAGACTGATTTTAGGTCTATTGTGTCTTTCCATGAGTCGAAACCTTGTTCAGACAACTGGGCAATAAAGGAAGCAGAGTAAATCTGTTTGGTGTTTGTCAACATATTATTCTGTGGTGATGCTGGTGCAATCCAATGGTAATATGAGGCTGGGTCAGATATATTAAACCCTGAAAAATATGGAAACTTTTGTGTAAATGTTTTTGAACTGCCTTTCGGCGGTGTTGGACAATGTTCCCACTGGTGGTAAGTGAACACAGGTCTAGGATTTGCAGATTAATGTAAAAAGTGATGACCTTAGTGTTGATAACAATACATAGTCTTGAAATCTGATGTGCCTTCCAATGTTTCACTATTAGAAAACACAGCAGATTTTTCCAAATCAGACAAAATGTTATTAAGAGTTTCAAAATCCCAATCATCGGAAAATGTACTTGAGGTAATGATATCACTCAGCGATATTTTAAATAAATGAGGAATTCTTAAAATTTCGGTTGGACCAAATATATCGAAATCAACCTTGTCCCAAACTAGACCATCCGGTATAGGAACTGCTGTAATGTTCACTGATGACAAGTCTCTTTGTTCTCAATGAGATGATTGGTGTGGTTTTAAAAGTAAGTTCACCTTTTGGGCTGCAGAGCTTTGTCGAAGGTATCTTCCATTAACAAGCATGCTAAAAATTATTACTAAGCTTACCCAGAAAAGAAAGAAAAGTACCCCGGTAATTATCCATAGTTCTACCCACGGTGATACCAGGTAAGTTCTTTAAGAAAGTTCAGAAAGTCTTTTACTTGCTGTCGGCGTGATTTTTGGGCTGGCGTTGTTTCCGGTTCGCTTGGATAAAAAAAAAACGTATCAAAGTTTATGAAGTAGCCAGAAGCAGTTCGATCAATTGTTGGTATTGCATCAGGATTTGTTGAAATCGTACTTTGCTCTTGTCGAGGCATGTTGACGTAGACATCTGTATTTGGTTTAATAGCAATTTGTCTTTGATTTTGAGTTTGATATCGTAGTTGAGCTTCAGGTTCAAGGGGAACGAGTTCCATAGCATTGTTGCATAGTCCATCATTCCATGCAGGAGACTCTTTGAACGTGATGAGTTTTTCCGTTTGAACTTCTTGGATTGTAGCGAGAGGAGGTCGTCTGCTACTTTGGAGTCCACGTGGCCTACTACTCAGTATCGGCCACGTAATGTGGTTTGATTAGGTCGATTGAGACAAATCTTTTCTCCTTTTTTCCGGCAAGAGGCGGCAGAAGTACAGTTCTTGTTCCTTCAACTGCTAGGACCGGTACAGGTTTTCTGTATGATGGCCCAAATTCTTTTTTGTCCGCTATCTTTTCTCTGACCAGATCCCAGACTTTTGGGATCTAGACAGGTCTTGCCGTGACTGATTTGACTTCCCCAGTGGCGGTCTGCTTCATATGGACATTACTTTGTTATGTCCTGGATTCATTTAGATCCTGTAAAACAGTCAAACGATCATGGATGCCAAAAGGTTTTTCATCCGCCACTGTGCCTTCACAATCAAGATCAGGTACCCACATTCTTGTCCCAAATAGGACCTCATATGGAGTGACCCCCCCCTAGAGAACGTCTTGGCATGTTGTTCAAAGCTCACTGGACTCCATACAGACGTTTTACCCAACTTTCACCCGTGCCTAATACTCTAGCTGTTAAAGATTGCTTTAAGTCCCGTTTTTTTCTCTCCACAACCGAATTTCCCTTGGGATGGTACGGAGATGAGTATCGCAATGCTACACCCAATCCTCGCATGGCCTCCTTGTAAGCCCGAGAGCTAAACGCAGGGCCCTGGTCAGAATGTAATGTGCCAATTGCGTATGTCCCTATAAAGACTCGCAAATCTTTTATAACAGTTCGAGCATCAGCCAAGTGTTGTGGCCACACCCACATGAATCTCGAGCAGGAATCCACTGCAACCATGATATACCTGTAAGCCCCATCACATTTTAAGGGGCCGCAGTGGTCCAGGTAGATGCACGCGAATGGACAGTCTGATGCTGTCTAATAATGGGATTTGCACTGGGCGAGCTATGGTGGCCCCATTTATCTGTTGACCGATATCGCACTTTAAGACGAAGTCTTTGGTTTGCTTTATTAACCCAGGCCACCAATAGCGTTGTTTCAATAAAGAAACAGTCACCGTAACTCCTGAATGTGCAGAACCTATCCCTTCGTGTGCTGCTTGAATTAAACCTAACCTACGATCCATGTTTGGAATTACTCTATCCCCCACTCCAGGAATCTGAGCAAATGGAATGTTATTGGCATCTAACTTGTAGGAGTACTTGAGTGGAAACTTTTTTGGTACTGCTCCGCTGTTTTTGCGACAAGCATTGATAGCTACCATAATCTCACGGTCTATTCTTGTTTTAGAATGAGTGATTGCAGCTACGGAAGCCGTGCATACAGCCACCTTTGCGGCTTCATCAGCCAATGAATTCCCTTCAACGTGAATGCCATCACGCTGATGACTCAATGTATGTATCACATGAGCCCTCGGTAGTTCGGTTTTTAACTCCACTACCTGTTCCCATAGTATTTTATGCTTAATTGTGCCACTTTTTGCGTCTTTGAACCCGTTTTGAACTCAGTGCTGCAAATATTCATTATATGACTGTACACAGTAAAAGGAATCGCACACAATTAGTGTGGGGAATTCTTGATCCGTATTTACCAGTGCCAGTATCAGCGCTTTTAACTCTGCCAGCTGTTCCATGCAGTCTCCCTAGAGACAGCGTTTTTGTGCAACTTGGGTGAAATTTTCCATCCTGCATGCGACCTTTAATGATTGCACATGCTGCGCTATATTGTTGCTTATTCCCTATGGCCGGTTGAGCAGATCCGTCAGTGTAAATAATATATTCATACTGATCTAGAGGCATTATTTCATTTGGTAAAGGATATTCTTGTTCGTATTGCAGGAATGCTTGTGTCTTTAAATTTGGGTCGTACCTGTATTCTACATCTGTTGCAGTGAGAGAATTAGCCCATTGTATCCATCTCGGATGTAAGGCTTTAGCGTTAGGAACGCTTGCCTTTGTCGCAGCCTCTAAGGCTGGAACCGGAGTTACTACTATTATTCGTTTTCCATGAGCCAGTGCTCTTTCTCTCACTACAGCAGTCTGTACTGCTGTCAGAATCTTTTTTGTAGATGTGAAGCGCATCTCAGCATTTGTGTACAAATGTGATTTGTATGCAATTGTTACTGTTTCACCTTCATTATATGTCAGATAGGTGTACCCAGATTGACCTGCAACTATACGGATCACCAGGTTGCGTACGTTTACGCGTGCCTGTAAGTGTTTGGAAGCTATCATGTCAGCTTGTAAGGAACGAAGTGTATCTGTATGTTCCTGTGTCCATTGTTTTACTGAAAAATCAGGTTTTATTAAATCGTAGAAAGGTTTCACTCTTTCTGCGTAATCTAAAATGTATGTTCTACCAAAATTTAGGAAACCCAGAATTGACTAAGTTTTTCAGTGATTTTGGAGGTTGGAGCAGAGCGCATTTTTCTAAAAAAAATTGGCTGCCAGGCTTTTTCCTTCACTTGAAAGCTCATATCCTAAAAACAGGATGCTGAGGTGGGCAATATTTCATTTTTTAAAGTTGAATTTGTAGCCCTCAGATGCAAATCCCAAAATTATGGTATTCACTCTGTTCAAGTGCTCCTCTAGGTCATCATCCGTTAGATAAATATCATCCACATAAGACAATGTCTCTTCATCCAAATTTTGAAGTAACTGAGTTACTCTGGCCGAAAACAACCCGGGCTGTTCTTATACCCTTGGGGGAGTCGACAAAATTGACCCTGGGACCCTAGTGCTGAGAATGCTGTTAGATACCTGCTTTCAGGCGCTATATTTTGGTAGAAAAATCCATTTGCGATATCAAGTGTTGTTTTATATTTTTTCAGCACAATGTTATTCATTAATGCGGCACTGTGTGCATTTTGGACTGCAAATGTCTTTGTGCAAGTGTTCAAATGTCTGTAATCTAAAACTAGACGATATGAATTGTCAGGTTTCATGACCGGAAACAAAGGATTGTTCATTGGTGAGGTGCAATTTTCGATCACCCCTTGGTATTCAAGTTAATCTAAGATCTTCCTGACCTGTTTTTTAGCTTCTTGATTTATTGGATACTGCCTCTGTGCAGTCGGAGTATTTTTTAAAGGAATTATGTGGTGGGTTGAATCCTCATCCCATCCAACACGGTTTTTGTATAAAGCTGGAGCCTGGGCTACCGCCCATCCTGCACATATGTGTGTTGTAAGTGCCTGGGAATATGGTCTGAGAATGCCGGAAGAATTACTGTTTCTCCTTTAGGGCAATCCATGACGAATGCTGGCGGCCAATCTTGTTCAGCTAACAAGATATCATAGTCAAACGTCAGGTTCTCCCAAAAGAGACCTCTCACTGTTCTACATTTGTCCCCCTCCATTTGGAGCGTTATTTCATATACTTTATGTGGGACACTTACCCTAGTATCGGGTGTTTCTACCGTGATATAATCATTCAAGTCCGCTGTCACCAGAAATTCCTTCAGGTTCTGGTGAGCTATTGTTACCTCTGCCGCACTGTCTAGCATCGTCAGAGCCCATTCCCCGTTCAGTAGTCGAGTCCTCAGAATTCTGGGCATGTCTGATCTTTAGACCTGCAACCTTCTTCTTTTTGAACTGTGGCTTTTGCTTTGGTTTCTCTTCTTTTTTAGAAGTGTACTCCTGAGCGTGCTGCTTGTCTCTGGACTTTGTACTCTCTTCTTGTCTGTCTGACCGTCCTTCCCTCTCCGAGTTTTTCGATGAACCCTGAAAGGAACGAGAGGAACGTGTATCAGTATCCTGATACCTGTCAGGTTTCCTAATATCATCCCTATTCCTGAGGTTATACCTCTTTTCGGAGGGCTCCTGTGGAGGAGATCTACCTCTGGATTGAGATCTGTTTCATTTAAAGTTTTGTTGTTTTTTATTGTCCCACTTCTTCTTAGTTGAAGCAGGTGTCTGCTTGGAAGTGTCCTTTTCAGGACTGCCCATCAGTTGTGCTATTAAAGCTTTCCCACCCAAACTGTCTCTGCCTAATTCTGCATATGCATTTTCAATTATTTTTGGTAGTTCGTGTTCCTGTTCTAAAGGACTGAACTCCCTTAGGCGTTGGCGGATAGCCACTGAAGCTGCTTCCCCTTTAATGTTAGCTAATATTATGGCTGATACCTGGGCATAGTTACCTAGGGCCATATGTATCAAAGTTTGTGTTTGCGATTCTCAAATAGCGAATTTTTGAGAATCGCTATTTGAGAATCGCAAACGAGATGTATGTAGGATTCGCAAGAAAATTTGCAGATCCTACATATTCTTAATTGCGATTCGCAAATTGCGAATCGCAGTTAAGGAAACCCTCCCCATTCATTCCTATGGGCCTAGAGGCCTAGAGGCCCATAGGAATGAATGGGAGGACATTCTCAATTTGCGATTAGCAATTAGAGAATCGCAAATTGAGAATGCAATTTCAGGTTGCAAGGGTGTCCAAAGGACACCCTGTTGCACCCTGAAATGAGCATGGGTGCACATGTGGCGCACATATATGCCCTAAGGGCATGTTTGTGCGCCACATGCCACTTTGAAAAATGCAAAAAAATGCATTTCTCAAAGAAATCGCAAGTTACCACCAACCTGTAGTTGGTGGTAATTTGCGATTCCTTGAGCCATAATCGCACAACTTAGGTGCTTCATACATTTCATTTAAGGAATCGCAATTTGCTATTCCTTAAATGCATTCGCAGAAATAGAGAATCGCAATTTTTGCGATTCTCTATTTTGCGAATGCCTTTGGGATGATACATCCCAAAGGCTAGTTCCAGTCGCAAACGGGCCAATTCTGAGAATCGGCCCGTTTGCGAACGGGAAATGGGCTTGATACATATGGCCCCTAGTAACTTCATCCCTAAGTTTAGGGCAGGTTCTGCTCCATACTCGTTTTATATTTGTCTCAATACGTCTGGTACTACTGCTAATGACGGGATACCATGAGTTCTGGTATAAATGGCAGCAAAGACTGTACCCCAAGTGGTACAATCCTCTACTTGTGGTGTTATCCCCATGGGCAAGCAGATTGTTAGCATTCTGTGTTTTTCATACGGGGTAGTCGTTTAGCACGACTGAACTACTCAGATTCTACTGTTAAATAAGTGCCCAACCAACGTTGGCACCGCCATGTCGTGTAGTTCCTATATACCCTATACAGGATCTGCGCGTTTGGATAACATAAACTGTGGGCTTGGTGGCAGACTGATTCTGTGCACCCCCACCGAATACGTTAGCCTATGTGTATTAGCTAGCTCACAGTGCCACTATAATCTCCTTTTACCAAGGAGAGAATAGATTCTGGCAACCTCAGAACATGACAACCCTGATCCCTCAGAATCGTGGAAACAATATACTACCTTTCGCTCAGTCACTCGTGCTTACTTAGTTTGTCTCAGAGAGATACACAGAATAAACAGTCTGGGCGTTTTCAATAAGCATTGATTGAACAGTTGTTATTCTAGTGTAAAATAGATGAGCTGCAACAACCATTAGACAGTAGCAGAGATATATGATTAGCAATACAACGAAAGTAAAGGGATGGTATAGTTCTACCATCTTGCAGAAATCATGAATATATACATGTACATAAAACACATGATAAAAAGTGCGTACTCCTACGATGCCTCCTTAACTAGGTGTACCTAAATCTACCTAGCATCTATGTAGGTGTTATGCCAAGAATCCCTCTAGGATTTAGTCCACCCCATTACCTGAGAGTTTAGAGAATGTGGGACCCTGTCCTGGTCTCGAGTTGGACACCCCGTGAGGGATGTTAGACCACTGCTAGCTGGAGCGTCTGCATGCAGGAACCTCAGCGTCTCTGGTCAGTGTGTCAGCCGGGAAGTCACGGTCTCCTCCCCCTTCCTAAGCAAGATGTGCTGTATATATACCCATATGTCTCCCCAGGGGTCCTACCTTGCTTTGTTACTGTGTCGGCCTAAAGGATGACGTTGGGCCTGAACTTTATACAGAGATAATATACAGGAGATGGTAATCCTACTGTTAGTCCTGCTGTGCTTCCAAGAAGCCTCATGCATAATGTATGAGAATCGAACCAGGGAAAAACCCGCGTTCTGAATGCAGTGTCATATCTAGGTAAAAGGTCAGTGCCTAAGAACCGTTATGTATGTAATGTAGGGAAGAATATAGGTGAAAGGTTGCAATGTTACCTGCGCCTATTTAGGGTACCTATATGGAATATAACAGAATGTGCAAAAAGGCAAACTTGTTAACGCGCACATCAACAAGCTGAAAGCCTTGCACCTATACTACAGCTCTAATCTCGGTCAGTACTATTACCTCCACCAATAATCCAGCTACTGCTTTCTGAGGACGGCAGTGAAATAGGAACTTCCTTCGAAAGCCTTGACATCTTGGAATAGTGTTTGAAATTCTTTATTATTAGCAGAATGTGTCAAAGTCCATTTCCAGATGACCACCACAAAAGATGTAGAACTCATCAAGGTGCACTGAGGGCCTGAAGTCTGGGTAGCTGCTGGACTGTCACAGAAGTTGAAAAAAATATGTACATGATTAAAAGGAAAAAAAGGTTGGAAAAAATAAACCCCACCTGTCTTGGCATAGAAGAGGACTATTTTTATTTCGGATGTGCAAATAGTGCACAAACAAAATGACCTCTCACAGAGAGGGGAACCAATGACTGAGGTGGGCTGACCCATTGCCTCATGTTGTAAGCTAAGCGTGAAAAGTAATTTAACAGAGGAATGGTTGAATACTACTGACAAAGAGCCCCTAAATGTGTGTATATATTATCTCTTAAAAACAAATCAATAGTTGGTGTCTCAAAGCTAAAAACAGACAATGCAAACTAGGCAAATATTGGCAGCTAGCAAGACATCTGCATTTACAGATCTCTCAAATTGGTATAAAGGCCTGGAGAACATGCTGCAAAAACCTCAACTTCCAAATAAATTATAGTGTGTCATTAAATGTATATTTCTGTCTGCTCCCATGAGAACACGATGGATGTACCCCCTGACAGGACAGTTTCTGTCTGGTAAGCAGTTCCTTAATATATTCATTTTCTTTTACTTCACATGATTTATTGTTATAATGAATTAACTGCACCCAATTACGCGTGAGCCTGGTATAATTCGACCACGGAATGTTTTAAAGAGAAAATAAAGTAATTGACCTTTTGTGGCACTGTACCCAAGGGGACTTAATATAAAAAAACTTGTCCTTTGGTAGTGTTTCAGACGCACACTAGCTGCTTGTTTTCATGCATTATGTCATTGTTCATGTATCTACTGAGAATTAGAACTGAAGAAACGGAGCAATTTTGAAATGTGTTCAATTTGTATAAAAATGTAAAACATTTTCAAATAGCTTTTCAAACAAAAGGCCAAAAGAAATGCCTTTAAATTGTATTTAGACAAATAAAAAAGTTTGACTGTGCCTAGATAACTCCTCGCTGCTCCTACCCAAAATTGAACTGAATGACATAGTTGGTTTTGCTGCAGTTGCCAGAGGCATCAACATCAAAAGAATGGTAAAAAAATCTGGAATCCACACAGAAATCCTTACATATACTGCCTGGCACGAGAAAGGGCCCAAATCACAAAAGTAAATATACACATGTTTATTTACTCATGTATATTTACTCATACAATGAGGTTTAACTCTTCACTTTGCCATTCAACATTTCCAAGTGGCGATTTACACTGAGGTGTAGGCTTACATGTCCACCACCTCAGATGAGGGGGAGGAGCCTCCTAAAACAGAATTTACAAGTGTAAGCTTAATACTAGTAACGGTTCACCTAACGGTAGAGATATCTGCCACCGAGGTGGAGATTTCTTTATTGGAAAGTATAGGGAAAATATTGAGTTTTAATTTGCTTTAAAATACAAATATATGCTAATGTGGATTGTGTGTGTGTGTGTGTGTGTATATATATATATGTTTGTGTAAAATAAATTAAAATATTTATTAGTCTGGAAATAGTAAATTTAAATGTTGCAGTACATTAACTCATCAAACTAAATTCATACCAATAATAAAATCACTTGCATGTATTAATATAATCAGTAAATATTAAGTTTTAAATAATTTTGAAAAACTCCCTCACAAGCTTGTTTATTTTTATGTAACATTTAGTAAACTTGGCTAGAAGTTATTTATTTGTATTAAAAAGTTTACATTTTTAACATAGAATTGTAAAGTTTTATTTCATTTTTAGTTAGGTTTATTTTAAGAAATCAATAATTATATATATCTATATGTGTATGTGTATACCTTTGTGAAGGATTCATACCAAGTTGATTCTATTGATATAGAAGAACTTTAATTTTTGAGTGTTGCTGCAAGAAGTATATAACGTAACATTACCATAGGCATTGTGTGCACAATTTGCTTTCAACAACACAGTGTCTGAGGTAAACGCAACACTTGCAAATTTGGTAAATGCAGCATGTGCATTCAAGTATGTCGACCCACCCACCTCTTTATGTTGAAATCAAATCTTCTGCGAACTTTGACAAAGTCCGTATGTATTTGAATATAAGAGATGAATGAATTAGCTACTTATAGCCTGTAACCTATACATATGTAATATTATGTAACGTTTCTGTGATTGCATGAAAGCGGTGGGACAATGGATGGCGAGAAATTGCCTCAAATTGAACTCCTAAAAAACTGAGGTACTGCTGTTTGGTGCCCAACCGTCTTTCTGGACCTCCAATTGGTGCCTCTCTGAGCTTGGTCCTCTTCCAACTCCGGTCAGCTGGTCTGAGAATTTGGGAGTTTCTGTAAATAACACACTCTCCTACACTGACCAAGCTAATGCTGTGTGTTCTGCTTTAATTGGCTTGAAAATGATCAGAAAAATTCTTCTCTTTCTATCCGGTCATCTTCAGAAAACTGTTGTATCCTCTCTTGTAAACTCAAAGATCGATTACTGTAATGGTCTCTATCTCAACGCACATCAGCAGGTTCTTAACAAGCTATAAACCTTACAAAATGCTGCAGCCCGGCTGTTGTGCAAAGTTCCCAACTATCATTCTGTCTCAAAATCTATTTCCAAACTTCATTGGCTCCCTGTAAGGCAGAGGGTCCCATTTAAAGCCCTGTGCACAGTATTCAAGGCACTGCACGGGATAGGCCAGGACTTCCTGAGGAAGAGTTTCACTTGATATGCACAGAGCAGGTGTCTACGTTCTGCATCTGCCAAACTACTGACAGTTCCCAGATTTAAATATGTTAACTGGGGAGGCAGAAGTTTTGTGCTTGAGCTTCTAAAGCATGGAATGCCCTTCTGTTACATATTAAATACCTTCCTAATCTTCTAGCATTCAGGAAGGTGCTAAAGACTTGGCTCTTTTTTACTTGTTAACTGCTTTTCTACTCACTCTGTTTCCCCTACTCAGCTAGCGCCATGATGCCCTTTTGGGCAAGTGGGCGCTGTATAGAAATTCCTAACAAACAAATAACAAATATGTTGACGTAGTTACAAGTGCAATCAAGTCAATATGTACAGAATTGATTTTGAAAAGTGATATTTATCAATATGCATTCTATGAGGAATTTTGTCTATAAATTAATTGGCTACTTGAAGCCCGTAAGGTATCCAATATCTATGTTGATACTTACAATGGTATACAATTGAACAAATATTTACAAAATTGATTTTGAAATGCGCCACTCTTTAGTAGGCACTTTATGATGTGGACTCGATTCCTGCACTAGTTTGAGCTTGTACACATTAACAACGTCTTTTTTCATTGTCTGTTGACGTGAGGATGCTTATAAAATAAACTACATTGCATCACAAGTCATGTGATCACGACCATAGAGGGCTCGAAATGCGTTATTTATTTTTCCACTGAATAAAATACTGGCTGAGGCATTGTGAGAAGTTGGCCTGGTATATGCTGTTCACTAATTAAAGTGGACACCTTGCACCAGGGCAAATCGACTCTTATGGTAGATAGGTTTAAGACAACCTTTTAAAGAAAGCTATCCTAGTGGTAGCTGTGGAGAGCAGCCTTCAGGCTAAGTCTCGGAGGAATGTAAAGCAGCTTGTTTTACCATATAATCTCTTGAATCACCAAATGAAAAGACACCACACAGGTATATATATCAAATATATATGTATTTATTTCTAAATAACTCTCTACTAATCTCTTTATGAGATTAGAAGACAAACATATGCACAAATCAACGTTTCACAATAAGTTAAGCACAAAATATGGCTGGGGCCCTAGGGGCGTACCAGACCATATACTAAGTAAGAGACTTAGAAACAACGACTTGCAGGGAGACAAGGCCTAGGGCCTTCAGAAGTGCTGGGGCCTCACAAAACCACCCAAGGCAGGTAAGTAAAGGACCCACGGGGGACGCGTACAGTGTGGATACACAGGCGCGGTCGCCGTTAACTTCAATGGGGCAAGTCGCGGTTGGAAATAAAGAGTTTTAGGATACTTCGGGAGAACCTACAAGCAAGTCACTTACAGGGTAAGTAGTTCTAGGGCCCACACCCACAGGAGCACCGTAGTGCTGGAGTTACCTCACCCAGGGAAGCCGGGCGCACAGGTGTCCTTTGGTGTCGGGTCGCGGCGTCGTTTTCAATGGCGAACAAAGAAGACTTGCTGCTTGCGGGAGCTGAAGAAGTGTCCGGTGGAATCCAAGCCTGGATTCTGAAGAAGGATGACCTGAAAGCAGAGGGGACAGTGTTCAAAGTCACTTGGCAGTGACCCGGGGCAAGGAAGATGGATGCCCACCGTCGTCGGTTGATTCAGGTCGGTTGCGGGTGCCTTGACTCTTCAGCCACGTGGTCCAGGAGGTGTCGACGACAACCAGGAGCTGGATTCGGTGGGTCCCTTGATGTCTGCAGCTGACTGCGGTGTCGGCAACTCGATTGAAGCCAACAAGCCTTGGCAGCAGCAAGTCTCGGGGAGATAAAGAAAAGTCGATGGCGCAGACCAGCAAGGTCTGAGGGACTCACCCAGCGAGGGTAAGTCAGGGCAGGCCTGGAGCAACCAGGGGAGCCCTTTGGTTTCTTTAAGAAGTCTTCTGGGGACCCACAAGCCGGTGGGCAAGGGATTGCGAAGACACCTCGGGCGGAATCACTCAACAGGGGCCCACGGTCACTCGGGACGGTGTAGGCCTCTGATCTTCGGAGGGATTCCTGCTGGAGGTCGGGACCACACGTGGTCCAAAGCACAAGTTCGTAGAACGTTGTGAAGGGGTTGCACTCGACAATAGTGCACGGTACCCAGGGGTCGCGGTTCCTCGTTACTCGTGGGGTCCACTTGCCTCAGCTTCGCTGGGGACTCACGATGGCCTTGGAGAAGTCAGGAAATCTACTTCTTGGGCTGCAGGGACTTCGGACTCCGGCGGGAGCGGCGTAGTTTGCGACCGTCGTTGTCGTTTTGGCGCCTGCCAAGCAGGGAGTCACTCCTTGACTCCAAGGGAGATTCTTCTGTCTTCCAAAGGTAGTGGAACGTCGAAGGGCCAGGATTCTTCTGTAGAGCGTCGTCCAGGGGTTATCTGCTTTGCAATGGCAAGGTTCCCCCTCTTATACTAAAAAGAGGGGATGGACTAGCTCTATGACCCCACCTATGGGAGGGTCAAGGGAGGGGGTGGCTACACCCACTTCCCTTTGTCCAGTTTCGCACCAGAGCAGGGGCAGGTAGCCCCTGAGCTGGTTTGAACTGGCATATGCACAGAGGAGCCTTCTGCTCCCCCAGTGCAGGACTTCAAAGCACTCTAAGAGTGCACCCACCCAGCCCCAATACACTAAACCCTGTCTGGAAGGTGGTTACACCTCCCTGTGACAGGATGCCTATTGTTGGGCTTCCTCCACTGCGAGTTTCGGTCATCAGCAGGAGGGCAGCCCAGTGTCTGTGACTGGTGGCATCCATTTTGTGATGCCAGGGCTCTTTAGGATTCTACCGCGTTTCCACAGCAGGTACATGTCTTCTCCCTCTAGAAGGGTGGAATGCTACCCCCGCCGCCAAGATTGGCGGGGGGTAGTATTCCAAGATGTTTGACACCAAACACGACATGTTTTGATGCAGCCATTCCAAAGTTAGCATTTACCGCGAGGATATAATGCACTTAATAGTATATGGTTTAACCGCATCCACAAACAGCACCAGAGAATAGACTCTGAGAGCTGCAGAGGGGCCCTGCTCAGGCAGAGGCACCCCCTCACATAGAAGCCAAGCACCCTGCCCTCAGGATTGATAGGGCCTGCCTTAGGGGTGACTGATAGGTTTATATGTGTGTGCAGGAGAGATATAGGAAACCTATATCTCAGTGAGGGGTGCTAGCACCACCTCACCCAGGCTGCAGTAGCAGGCCTGTGGTGTCAGATTTAGACTGCTTCCCAGGGGGGGCATAACACATGCTGCAGCCCCTGGTAGGCCTGTGAAGTACCTATGCCCTTGGCACCTAAGGTACCATATACTAGGGACTCATAAGGCACCACAGTATCCAATCACTAGTGCACCTAGAGTGCACTCCATGTCGTTTAGAGAGAACAGAGAGGCTGGGGCCCTGATTGGCAGGGACCCAGCCAGACTATAGCCAGAAACCAGTGCTAACATCAGAAAAAAAGTGGGGGCAACATAAGAGGCAGATCCTACTCTCCTACAGGCATCGAGATCAGAGTGACTCATTCTTTACACAGCGAAAGAGTGAACTTGTATTCTGCTGATGTAATGTGTGTGTTTGTATATATATTTATATATATGCGTGTGTATGTGTGTAGTGTTCAGCCACACTCATGTGCAGATTTATTTATTTGTGACATGTTTCGATGATAAATGCCTTCCTCAAACCAAACGCCATTATATAATGCAATCTACAAAAATATGGGACAAACAACAACAAAAGATGCTATACACAATTCATGTTTAGTCTGCTTGCAAGACTGGCTCATGAGTAGTCATTTGTAATGAATGACAACATGACAAAGTATAGAAAATAGACTAAGGACATATTTTCTAATCAAGTAATCAGTTTCAGGCTCACGTCTCCACTTATCCGTATAATTTGTTGTATGATTTTAACTTGAAAACAGTAGGTCATTTTTGCACTATATATTACACAATACAGTACAACCCCCAACAAGGATCATCCAGTTTCAATGTCTGTTCATTCTCTTTTTTACCATCACAGACAAGAAATAAATCCTTTTGTCTCTGATCCACATCATTGCATGTTTAGTGAACCTTTCATTGTTTGTGGGCCATTTCGATCAATATATTGTTATTATACAGATATAAATGGCTGTGCCGAAAAATGTCTACATGTGATCAGACCATATTCATGTGCTGTACATGTATATAAAGATGTCACATCTAATGTGATCAGTAAAAAGTTTAGTTCCCAATGGATCTCTATCTTTTTGAGAAAATCTGTGCTATCATGATAGTATGATGGGAGATTTAGTACAAATGGTAGTACAAAATGATTGAGGGAGACTGCTGTATTTTCCAAAAGGCAAAGTATTGATGAAACTATTGGTCTCCCTGGTGGCTAAGACGGATGTTTGTGCACCTTTGGTAGAAGGTAAAAGACAGAGTTAATAGGTTTCTCAGTTTTCAGAAACTGATATTCATAATCTAACCGGCCTCTTTCCTTCCATTTCCACAGTAAATCATGGGGCGTGTGTAGGGTCTTTCTATATTCTGACCGAAGGATATACTCATAGCAGCTAGAGTCCCTCACCTGATGGTATGCTTCATCCATATAGTCTTCAATGCCCTAAAGGATAACATTGCCACCATTATCTGAGGGTTTTATTACAATGTTAGAATAATTTCTCCACGTAGAAAAAAATTTGCCTTTATACACAACACTCCAATTCCTCTCTGCAGAATTCTACACTATGTAGAAATGTGTACTGGGGGAATAGAAGCCCTTAGATACCTGCACCTTGTGCAGCTTTCCAACTGTACTGATGGGTAGCTTGGTGAATAGGAAAACAACTTAAAAGTAAGTTCAGGTGGAGATGGAAATCTTCACCCATATTTTATGTGTTTTTTGGTGAATGGGCCCCAGTATCTTTCTTATTTCTGAGAATCATGTTATTCTAGAGAAACAAGAAAAGTATCATTTAACACCAAAGTAGAATGAGAGGTTTCAATATCTTGCTTTCGCATATCCTCCCATTAAGCCTAAATTGTCTTCACCACAGGATGCGAAAGGTCAGGGACTAATCGTACCCGTATCAAGACCTTCAGCCTACAGGATGATTAAAGATAATAAGAAGAGGCACCTCAACCACCCAATGGTGGCATGCTTCATCATTGGTGTTTCTTCTCACCTAAATAGGCCACTGCCACCTTGGTGGGCTCAACCGAATTCGGGAGATCATTTATATATAATTGCACTATTGCGGCAGTCCAGTTTAGACTAAAAATGGTTATGGGAGTACCCTAAATGTATTTATTCGACAGGTTCCATACCATGATTAAAATAATTCACCAGGATGCTAATTTGAAATCCAATGATTCCTGCTTCTCGTGTACACCAACATGTTTCGGCCAAATTCAAAAATGCCCTATGGATCAATCTGACTTCTTTAGGGCTCCTAGACCTACCTGCCAACCCTCACCGAATTTCAATTGGCAAACTAATACCCACCCTTTTTTAGGGAGGGGAAAAGGGAGGGGGAGAGGAAAGAAAAGAGATTCAAAAGTGCAGTGGAAGGTCGCTCCAAAAGAGCAAGGCACGCAACAACACCCACAGCAAAGCACGAGCAGAGACTAAGCCCAAGCATCAACTTGAGTGACTTTAGACTAACTCAGACACAAAGGTCAGTGCTAGAAATAGGCCTGGGATATGTCCCCACCACAAATCCCAATGTATTTAGACTACGCCTTGAAATGGCAGAATTCTTTAGGAAGATACGATTGAGAACCTATTTTCTTAATAAAGAGCATCATCAGGACAATAATAATAAGAATACTTTTCACCGATGACTTCAACTATGCCACCTGAAATATTGGCTTTTGAACAAGCAGTCACAAAAGAGATCGACCTCCTGAATAATCACAAGAGTGGTATGTACCACAGTCTATCTAACTAGGAACAAAAAACACTATCAAATCTATCCAATCTAGACACAATTGTCATCAAACCAGCAGACAAAGAGGGAGCGATAGTGGTCCTTGCTTCCATAATGTACAGAGAAGAGTGTCTTAGATTGCTGAATGACAAAAGAAATTACTAAATGTTGGATAAAGACTTCGTGATTGACATAGTTGAGTTCATAGTCAAGACTGCCGCAGGCAAGAACAAAAATGGAGAAAAAAATAATATGATGGTGAGGAGAAAACCATCTATAAGAATAAACTAGCAGAACATAAAAAACTTATCATAGTTGCAAAATCCGCCTACTGCACTGAGTAGATAAAAACAGCTGATGATGCTAATAAAACTCTCTTTCAAGTAATAAAAAAACTGGTGACCCCAGTGAGTCCTGACATGGCAGTAAATAATTAAAATTTCTTTGACATTTTAGCTATCTTTTTTCTAAAAAAAGGTTACCAAAATTTATAACAACGTCAACTTAGGCAAGTCAGCTGCCCAACAAGATGGTCAATCCATAAATTCTATATCCCTGCAAGCCAGTTTCTCCTTCTTTAGGGCCACATCGGAAGAACAACTTGTAAATGTAATCCCATCAATTAAATCTGGTGCCCCACAAGACCCCCTGTCCACCCAAAATAATGCACCAGATCTCTATACAAATGGCACAAAACCTGGGACAAATATTTAACAAAATGTTCAGTGAGGGAATTTTTCCTACACAATGGAAACATGCCTCTGTATTGCCCTTGCTAAAGAAGGCCAACCTAAATGCATTGGATCCGAATAACTACTGGCCCATATCAAGGCTCCCTTTTACCGCCAAATTAGCAGAAAAAGTGATGAACAGAATATATTGAGGAAAATTCCCTTTTGGACGAAACACAACATGGGTTTAGAAAAAATCGAAGTACAGAATCTGCTCTGATAGTAGCCACGGAAGATATCCGAGAAACGCTGGCTAATGGAGGAACAGAGGCTTTGATCCTGCTGGACCTCTCCGCGGCGTTTGATACAGTCAACCATGAGATCTTGGTTGACCGTATGCGAAGCCTGGGGATAGAGGCCACACCATTGAAGCTTCTTCAATCGTTCCTGGCTAATAGACAACAAAATGTGTCGCTGGGTAGATTCACATCAAGGCCATTTTCCCTGCCTTGCAGAGATCCGCAGGGCTTGGCTCTGAGCCCAACATTATTCAAACTTTGTCACACCATTAGCGACTTTTATTAAAAATTACGGGTTCTCCCTGACGTCTTACGCTGACGATACTCAAATCATGGTATCATTAACAAAAGCCGAAGTGAAGACAAGCTCGGACTTTAGGACCTGTATGAGTAATATGAGCAATTGGATGGATAAAAACTGTCTAAAACTGAATGCCACAAAGACTGAGGTCATCCTTTTCGGCAACAATCCCTCATTTTGGACGACGGGCTGGTGGCCACCCGAGCTGGGCCCACTACCCAAACCTAGCTATAAAGTGAAGAATTTCGGTTTTCTCATAGATAATGAGATGAAGCTTAAAGAGCAGGGAAACAGTGTCACTTCTGCGTCATTCTGCTCCCTGAGAATGATAAAAAAGATTGATAAATTCCTACCTCGTGATCTCCTAAAAACCGTGATCATCGACCTGGTACTCTTGAGGATTGACTACTGCAACAGTCTCTATCTCAATCTTGCAGGAAGTCCCATTAAGAGGCTCCAGACTCTGCAGAATGCAGCTGCACGCTTTCTATTCAAAATACCTAAACATGAATCTGCTAAAGAAGCCATCAGGAAACTTCATTGGCTACCAGTCAGAAAACGGTGTAAGTTAAAGGCCCTCTGTTGGGCCTACAAATCACTGTATGGACTGGGACCAGGTCATTTTAAGGACAAGCTCACATGGTATGTCCCAGGGAGAACTCTCCGTTCAGGGTCTGGTAAGAACCTGACTGTTTCCCGTTTTAGGAAGACCACCTGGGGTGGAAAGAGCTTTTTTAGGACCACTGCGATGCTCTGGAATAGTGAAGAAATGATGGTACGACACAGGGGTGAATACACGTTGTAGGTATTTATTGGGAGAGTACAGAGAGCCGTCCTGACCGGCAGAGTCGGAGGCACGAACATCAACTGCCACGAGTGGAACACTCATGGCATCGCGCTCATGCCCACACCCAAGACTCCAAATGACATCAGCCTTCTACATTCTGCCAGCATCACCACATCTCTCCCTTTTTAATAAAATAGTTCCAAATTTACATACTCCCATTGAATGAGGAAAATAATGAAACCAGAAAAGAGAAATAAACAATGAAGATTAAATATACAAGTTTTAAGACATAAAACATGCCATCATAACAACAAAGAAACTTAGAAAGAGCAATTAGACATAGTCACGTAATTTGCTGGGTTTAACATGAACCCTTGTGCTTTTCCTGTTTGCCCTTTCTGCTCCACAGACACTTGTGGAAGCACCGTTCTCCTGGCAAGCACCCATAGATGCATCAACCATCTTAGGACGCACGCAGGGATCCCGTGCTACACGAGATGTATTCTACCATTTCCCATTGGACAATTTCACAGCATTCCTACGTACTTCAACAACCTGCTGGGGCTCCATAAATTTAGAAAGACCTTTCTGCACTGAAATCGGGTTTTTCACTCTGACCCAATCCCCGATATTCAGTCTGTGTCTCTCTACTAGTTGTGGATTCACAGTTCTTTGAGCTGACATCAGTTGACTTCCTGTTCGCTAACTTCCACACACATTTCATATCGCAACCTTCATGAAAGGTCTTAACCATCCAAAACGGGTAAACCTGTGTGGAAGCCCTTCTCCCCCTCATAAGTTCAAAAGGACTGATGTTAGTGGCAACATGCGGTGAGGTGCGGTATGACCAAACCAAGTCTTTCAAAGCTTGGAGAACACAGGCCATGGTCCTATAAGCTGCTTGTACACATTCCACAACAACTCTGTTAAATTGCTTTGCCTTGCCATTACTCTGAGGGTGATAAAGTGGGGTTCTGATATGTTTAATGCCACAAGTGCGTAAAAATAAGTTCATCTCTTGCAAGACAAACTGGACCCCATTGTCTGTTAAAATCTCTTCAGGATAACCTTCTCTAAGAAAAATTTTGTTTAAGCAATCAACCACACGCTTCGAAGTGGAAACACTGATCAGCTCCACTTCAACCCACCTGGACAGATGGTCTACAAGGACCACGAAATATCTCATATTAGAGGGTAGTATATGGAATAGTCCTAGGAAATCCATCCCTAATCTTTGCCAAGCCCTTTCAGGCGGGGAAATGGGGGACTCGACCACCCCCTCCAAAACCAAAGTTTTGTCACTGGCATTGCATCGCACACACTGTCTTACTAATTCATCAATCTGAGTGTCCATTTTTGGCCACCAAAAATCAGCTCTAACCATCTTTTTTGTAATGGTAGAACCTAAATGACCCAAGTGTGCCACTGAAATGATCTTTTGCCGAAAACACTCAGGTGGAACAAGTTTATCTCCTCTTACCACTTTGCCACCCTCAACAGATAGCTCATCACAAATCTTCCAGTACATCTGTAACTCTGGCGAAAGATTCTTCTCTTTGGGCCAACCCTTTCTGATCAAGGACATAACTTCACGCAGAACAACGTCCTTATCAACTGTAGCTATCCAATCATTTTCAGCAAGAGACAGGCTGCTTTGATTAATGCAGGCCACAAAACATTTCCGTTTCCCAATCTTGTTCCTCTGTATCTACAATTGGAAGTCTAGATAGACAATCTGCCCCACAGTTTTTTCCACCAGGAATATATTCTACAGTAAAAGTATATTCCAAAAGCTTTGCAGACAGTCTTGCCAAGCGAGCAGTGGTGCGTTTCACTTTCCTGCCAGACAAAATATCAACAAGCGGCGGGTGATCAGTTTTTAAAACAAAGGATCTGCCCCACAAATATTGTTTGAATTTCTCTACACTCCATACACATGCTAAAAGCTCTTTCTCTATGACGGAGTACTTTTGTTCTACAGGACGTAACGTTCTTGATGCAAATCCTACTGTGTGCTCTTTACCTTCCCCATATTGCGAAAGTACTCCCCCCCCCCCCAGACCATATTCACACGCATCAACAGTAACAATGGTTTGTTTCCCTTCTACGAAGGGTTGCAAAGCTGGGGCTTTAATAATGTGATCTTTAATCGCTTGAAAACCCCTTTCACATTCCTCAGACCACAGAAATATTGCCCCCTTCTTCAATAACGCCCTAAAACATTCAGTAGTCTTTGCAAAATCCTTCATAAACTTGGCATAAAATGTGCACATACTGAGAAAAGACATAAGCTGTTCTCTATTTTGTGGCGCTGGAGCTTCAACAATGCCTTTGACTAAACCCCGTCTGGGTTTTATGCCATGTTCTGAAATAATATGACCTAGATACTCTATTTCTTTCACTTTAAAGGTACATTTGTTCTTTTGTAAAGTTACGCCTCTTTTTTCCAGAATGGTGAACACCTCATCAATAACAACGTCATGCTCTGCTTCAGTTTTCGAAAAAATGAGAATGTCATCTTGAAACACTACTACTTGGGGAATATCATGAAACAATTCAGTCATAAGTCTCTGAAAAACAGCAGCTGCCTAAGCTAATCCAAAAGGTAGATGGCAAAATTGAAAGACGCCATCAGGAGTTACAAAAGCCGTGAGTTGGCGGGATTGAGGATCCAACTCCACTTGATGACATGCGGCTTGCTTTAAGATCCAGCTTTGTGTACCAACAAGAAGATCCAACTTTGGCAATCAGATCAATGCGTGGTAGAGGAAAATTGTTAACCCAAATGGCATTGTTCAAGCTTCTTAATTCAACACACATTCTCAATTCCCCAGACCTCTTCTTCGCAAGAACAATGGGTGAAAGCCACAGGGTTGCATCAATCTTTTCAATAATCGCTTGTTCACAAAGACCCTTCAAGTGCTCAGACAAATCAGCTATGATACTAAGAGGCACATTGCGCAGTTTGTGCTTAACTGGATTTGCATTTTCTTTTACTTTGATGGTATGTTGGAAATCAGTTACCTTGCCCAAACGGTCTTGAAACACTTTTTCAAACTTGTTCTCCCACTTACTTGCCATATCAGTGCTGGACAACGAAATGATATCCTTTTTATCTATGAAAACCGGTTTATCCAAACCCGGTTTTATATTTAAACCAAACTCAGCCTGGTGTATCAAACCAAGAACATGGATTCCCTTCTTTGCCACATAAACTTTACCCTTAATAACTTCTCCCAAGACACTGATAGTGGCCCAGAAATAACCCAGCAACTCATTTTTACTGCCTTCAAAAGCTACAGTAAGTACATCAGGTGGTAATAAGTTTTTCTTTTCCCAAAACCTAAAAAACTTTTCTTGCGACACAATGGTAATGCGTGCTCCTGTATTTACTAGGAGCCGAATTTGAACCCCTTCAATTGTAACATCAACATCAGGATCAACAATGAGAGATGTTTTCTATTTCTCATTATCTCTCACTACTACAATGTATTCTTGATTGGTAATGTCTTCATCATCAAGACCATCAGATTTGTTCAAAACACATCTTATGTTCTTTCGTTTACCTCACCTACAGACTCTTGCAAAATGGCCCATTTTTCCACACTGTCCACATTGTTGACTAACAGCAGGACAATTCTTAAAGGACGACACATGCAAAGGTGAACCACATCTATAACAACTAATCTTCTGACTGTAAGCTCTGTTTTGTATCATCACTCTTGTTAACTGGAGTCTTATTAGATACTACACCAGAGACTGTGGTATTAGATAAAGCAGTTTCCAATTGTTTTGCATCCTCTATAGAACTTTCAATGCTCCTTGCAATATCCACTGCTTTGTCTAATGAGGGATCTTTACAAGTTAACAACCTTTCTTAAATTCTTTTGCAATGGCATCTAGCTACAAGCTGAACTCTAATTAATTGCAAGGTAAAATTCTCAAACTCACACTTAGCTGCCAGTACTTTCAACGCAGTGATGAAAGTATCAATACTTTCTGTGGGTTTTTGCACTCTGGTAAAGAATTTGTACTGGTGTACCACAATGTTTTTAGTCTTGGCAAAGTACTTATCAAGCTGAGCCACTGCCACTTCAAACTCATCAGGATCTTCTTCTGGTGATCATACGGTGGTAGGTGATCAAAGACATTTTGACCTTCAACACCTAAATGATAGTACATAAGATTTTTCTTTCTCTCAGGTCTAAACCTTTGACCATCAATGGCACCTAAATAAGCTTTGAAAGATCTAAGCCACAATTTCCACTCTAATGGTGGATCTCCTGGTTCTTGTAAAAAAGGAGCAGGAGCTGTAACACTCTGCATGATGACCAAGTACATGTAAAGCAACTTTGGTTAATAACAGAGAAATGAAGAAGCAGGTGGAGAAATGAAGAAGCAGAAAAGAAAGAGAAAAAAAAGAAAAGAAAAAGAAGAAAAATAAAATAGAGTGCAGTCACTTTCATAAAGAATAAAATGTACTTTCTTTTGCTCTTGTACTTTTAAAAAAATATAAATAAGATGGACTGAAAACTTTGTCCTTCGTTTGTTTCTCTCCAGCACACACAGGAACACAGTTGACAAGGTAGTCCTCTGTTTATTTCTTTTCCATTGTGATAGGCTGAGATAAATCAGGTGATCCAGAGGAAGAGAGAAAAAAAACGGTGATTAGACCACTGTGCCGGAAACACCTCAGACGATCAAAGGGAGCCGCAAGACACCAGACTTCCCTGAACAAAGGATATCCGAAGCACGATACAGCCACGTTGCACTCAAGTGAAAAAAAGTAAGCAATGAAATAATCCAATG
Source organism: Calotriton arnoldi (assembly GCA_963921515.1). Taxonomy (NCBI): domain Eukaryota; kingdom Metazoa; phylum Chordata; class Amphibia; order Caudata; family Salamandridae; genus Calotriton; species Calotriton arnoldi. The sequence goes on from CAWUFW010000091.1 coordinate 1,916,665, forward strand.
CGGCACTCTGACGCACAGAGTGAAAGCAGAATAATAGGCGAGTGCTTTCTTACTCCGAACTGCCATTCTCTGTTACTAGCGCTTTAGGCTAACACTCCTCTGTTACCGGCGCTTCAGGCAAACGCTGCAGTCAGGTAGAGCGCACAATCCGGTTAGGTGCACAGGCTAAATGGGAACCTCCACTCGTCTCGATTGAGTCGTAGATTCCCCGTTGTGCTAACTGCGCAACAGTTCAGATCGCAGTTCGGCGCTTCATCCGCTACGAAGAAAGTCGGAAACTGTACACCGCACCGAATTCAAGGCAATTACTTATAAAAGGGAAGCTCTCTGTACCTCCACAGACATATGTGCCTCCAGTAGAACAAAAAAACATACTCATGGTGCTGCTGCCATGAAAAACGCACGCTACCCCGATGTGTTCAGAATCCGATCCCGTCTTCTGTCACCATTGAAGAAATGATGGTACGACACAGGGGTGAATACACTTTGCAGGTATTTATTGGGAGAGTACAGAGAGCCGTCCTGACCGGCAGAGTCGGAGGCACGAACAGCAACTGCCACGAGTGGAACACTCATGGCATCGCGCTCATGCCCACACCCAAGACTCCAAATGACATCAGCCTTCTACATTCTGCCAGCATCACCACAAATAGTCTTCCACTGACACTAAAAACCACCTCTTCCTTACTGATCTTTAGAAAATCTTTGAAGACCTGGCTTCTTTCTCAAGACCAAGAGGCAGTTGATTCCTTGCAAGAGAGCTTTCTTGCCAATAGATATGCACCTACACCTGTTTTCTCTGGCATGAGTTTTGCGCTTTATAAATTACATTCAAATTCAAATAGTATACATGGTGAATAAAACTAAAGAGGAGGGATGGTTTTCCCCACTGGAGATTGAATACATGTGCAATAAGCATCCACATGTTCCATATTTCTGTATCCTCCCATTGGTACACAAGGACATAACACCCACCCAGGGCATCCTATTGAATCAGGAGTTGAATCTGCCTTGGAACCAATATCAAAATTTACTGACGTATTCTTGAACCCACTTATGAGGAGAATACAGACTTATTTACAAGACTGCAAAGACATGCAGAAACTCTGGGAGGAGATAACATTCCACCCAGAACAGGAGATATTAGTCACCATGGACATAGAATCACTTTACACAAGTATTCCCCAGGAGGAATCCTTAAGAGTACTTTAAGCTCTCCTTGAACAGGAAGAATGGGACTATATTACCCCAAAGAACTTTGTGCTACACTGTCTACATATAGCATTAAAAAGGAATTATTTCAAGTCTGAAGAGCAATTTTCCCTCCAGACACATGGCACTTTCATGGGTAGCGCCTTCGCACCAAGCATAGCATATCTGTATGTGTATGACTTAGAGGTAAAATACAGCTTTGATGAAGATAACTCTTACGGTCGGAGCATACGACTTTGGAAGTGTTACGCTGTTGATCTTTCCATTATCTGGAGAGGAGATGAGCATTCACTGTTATCCTTTAACCATTATATAAATAACATCAATACATTCTTAAAGTTTACTGTATCATACAGCTGAAGTGAGCAATCCTTTTTAGACCTGAGAATCAGAGCTCAAGATGAAACACTAGTGTGTAATGTAGTCTACAAACAAGCAGACAGAAATAATTTGTTACGATTCAATAGTTTCCCATCGTGGTCCCTAAGAGAGAACCTTCCCTTCTGACAATTCCTTCACTTAAGGAGGAATTGTTCAAAGAAGGAAGATTTCATGAGACATTCAGAGATACTATTGAATAAACTAAAAGAAAGAGAATACCCTAATACATATATCAAACGAGCACAGAAGAGGGCACAAAACATACTACAGGAGGTATTATTACATCAAAACACCAGAAAACAAGATAGATTAATATGTGTTACCACATATAATCCATTCTCAAGCGGAGTGAAAAAAAATAATAAACAAGATTTGGAGAATACTGACCTCAGCATCATTGGATTTTGAACCACATATGTTTACATACAGAAGAGGAAAATCCATATAAGACATAGCAGTCAACATTAGACCGAGGCAACAAAGCATCAGACAGAACATCACAATACGCACTTTATGGGATCTATCAGCCATTACAGGGCACTACCCATGCGGTAATTGTAGTGTATGTGCCGTGTCCGCAAAAGGAAAAACTGTGGACTTAGTACTTAGAACACCATGGGTTCTCAAAGCATACACCAATTGCAATACGACAAATGTAGTCTACAGCTTTACTTGTCCAGGTAATCTTCATTACATGGGAATGACCACTAGGAAAATAAAGGTGCGGAAAAAAGAACATTGTGGCACTATCAGATGTAACAGGGATAATGCTAAGCTGACAAAACATTTCCTGAGCATGGGTCATATTGAATATATGAATTGAGTGTTTCTGGAGAAGGTGACAGGCAATCCGAACTAACTGACTGACAATTTGCTTTATTTTAAGCAACAATGGATATACCGTTTGGGAATGGATAAACAGGGAATGAATGATGATATTGTTTGGAGTCAGCTTTAATACAGTATATATGTAGAGGGCTACCAGGAGATTAGTTTAATCTAAATAGCCTCTTCGTAGACCGGAAGCTACTCCCATACATATGGATGTGAGACTATTCCTAAACCCAGTCTAGGAGTCTATTTGTGTAAAAGAAAGAATAGTAAGAGCCAAGGGAACTAGACAAAAAGATATGAAAATGAAGAAAGGGATAGTTCTCCCAATATTTGCACATGATTATGCATAAAATACTAGGTGCTGCACACGACGCATTAGGACTATAGAGACGGTAAAAAGATAAGCCATTAAAGTAGTTATGAATATGTACTTCCGATTAAATATTTTGAACACCGATCATAGCGATACACATCAAAAATATTATAAAACTTTTGAACATGAGAGCAGAGAGGAATCAGCCCACGTAGTGGCGTTTGCGCTGATTTTACAACACAGGACAAGCTCCCAGTGCTAAAAATCAGTGCGAGCAGCGTGACTTAACAGACTCCGCCACTGGTGAAACTCCACGGAGCACGGCAGAGTTTTTCTGACACTTCACGGAGTTCCGCGGAGTAAATCTCCGCAAACTCTAACCAGACCTACTTGAATGGTGAGTGGTATAGAGGCACTGTATAGAATGAATGCTTCTATGCTTGAACAAACGATGGTATCATGCTGATATTATGTGTTTACTTTTGGTATACTACAGGTTATTGCATCCTTATTCAAGTAGTAGAGCCTTATGCCTCCTTTATCACACACGCATCTAGAATTAGAAGAGGGTAGGCAGGGAGGTCTAGGAGCCCTGAAGACAGCTGTGTGACCAATGGGGCATTTTTGAATTAGGCCAAAACATGTTGCTGTACAAGAAATGCAGCATTCATTAGATTTCCACTTTGCATCTTTGTGAATTATTTTAATTATGGTGTGGAACCTGTTGAATAAAGAAACTTAGGGTACTCCCATAACCATTGTTAGTCTGAACTGGACCTCAGCAATAGTCCAGACAATTATATATTTAAGATCTCCTGAATTTGATTGAGCCGACGAAGGTGGCAGTGACCTACCTAGGTGAGAAGAGACACCAATGATGAATCATGCCCCATTGGGTGGGTGAGATGTCTCCTCTTATTATCTTTAATGATCCTGTAGGTTAGAGTCCTTGATACAGGTACGATTAGTCCCTAAGCTTTCTCATTCTGTGGTGAAGAGAGTTTAAACAAAAATAGTATGTCCGGAAGGACCGCTACAAAGTAGCTGGCTTTCAAGTTGTGGTGACTGAGAGATTCACCTGCAAGTCAGAACACCAACTAGCAAATGGTGTTCCATAAGACATAGATGAAGTGTGCTAACCTCTGATACAGGTTAAGTCAACATTAGGTCAGTATCCTAGGCTCCACGACATTGAACTCTAGGGCGTTTGGCATGAAGGGGTCAAAGTGGTTTGGATTTCAGTGAGACAACTGCAAAGTAATGCCAGCCAAGAAAAAGTCAAATTGAGTGTGGGTTTTGAAGAATGATTTGTTTTGCTGCAAAGAAATACTAAGATGCGGTGAAGTTAAGTAAGGCGAATCACTGGGCAGAGGGGTGACCAGGGGATTTCTATCACAATATATTATCGATATTGGGATTTGGATTGAAATGTTGGTCTGTTCAAAGCCATTCCATTTGTCACTGAGTGGGTATAAGGATTGTTTAATATTAAGGACAGTTGCCATTTCAATATGTCTATTAATAGGCCAAGTCTTTTAAAGTAAATAATTATTTGGGGGAGCATGGGGAACAGTTGGAATATTATTTTTATGCTATGCGTATGGGCGAAGTCTACATTAAAATCTGAGTCTACATTTTATGTTCATGCTTGAATGATGTCCCAAAGAGAGCAAGGCCCCACTTCAGCTATTTGTCTTAGGATGTAGGACTCTGCAGAGTGGGGTCTCCGATTATGTGCATAGGTGAGGTTTTGTTAGTTCCATTGGTTATTGCTAAACTGAATATTGTGTTGATGAGGTACTAGTGGAAGCATGTTGGTGCTGCTTGGAGCCAGAATGATAACAAGTAAAGATTTCAGAGGTGCTTTTAGGGCCTCAAGTGGCAAATGCAGAGTAAACGTTGATCTTACTTTACTGGAGTGCCTGTGTTTAATGTGTGAGGCTTGAACAATGTGCAAATGTAGTAGGGATAAAACTTACAATGCTCAAACTTTATGAAATCCAATTTTTAAAATAGTTTTTAAACTTCCAAAACTTTTAGCAACTTCATGAACATTAAGTTTCAAAACTGCATGTGAAACAATCAAATCAGCTAGAAGCAGATTTTGTGGGAGAAAGCTCAACAAAACCTACTTATAGCAGGAGCATTCTAGAAGAAAATGTTTGAGGGAAAAATTCTCCTGCACATGTTTTTAGAAAGGACACATTGCCAAACTTAGGGGGTCATTATGATGTCGGGCGGATCACCACCGCCCGACCGCCGGTGGCGATCCGCCCGCCATTTTCGTCCGCCCGCCTAACATTTCCCCCCTGCCATATTACGATGGCGGTGGGACCCAGGCAGACGGAAAGACCGTCCGCCAGTTTTCCACCGGTAGGCAATCCGCCCGATTGCCTACCGGGCGGAAAAGGCCTGCAATATGGTGGCGGTGCCCAGCAGGCACCGCCATCCATATTACGATGATGGCGGTCTCATGCCTTTCCATGGCGGAGACTCCGCCATGGAGAGGCATGCGGAGAATGCCTTTGGGGGCCCGTTGCGGGCCCCCAGGTGGTTGGGGGGGTGGGTGGCTGCACTTGGGGGGTACACATGGTACCCCCCGACATTTACATGCACAAGGTGGCAGGCACCGCGTGGTGCCTGTCACGTTGTGCATGCAAATGCACAACATGCCCTTTTAACATTGTTGCGGGTGCTGAATACAGCACCGCCCGCCACAATGTTAAATATACAGGATGCGACCGCCATGGTGGCGGTCGCATCCTAATAGGACAGCGGGACCGCCGCACCTCTTGCGGTCGGTCCTGTTTACCGTTACAGTGGCGGGTGGACATTGTCCGCCCGCCATCGTAATGATGCCCTTAGTTTGGTGCAATATTCAAACGTTGCAGTTTTGTGAAATCCAAAACCTGTGTTATTAGCTGGTAAAGTTACAATTGTGCACATATCTAAATAATTGTTGGTGAGTCTTGCTAAGGTCATTGTGACTGCTGGCAGGCAAGAAGGGCAATGCTCTACAACTTATACATGATACGTTTTTACAAGGACGCTTTAGCAGTTCTAATTACGTGTATATCTAGCAAAACTTTATTGCGACTTGGAGTGCAGCAATGGTGGGTCATTTAGTTAATAGTACAGGATTTGGGATGAATTCTGTCATGGTAACGGACAGAATAGATGAGTTTGTAGATATTTTCTATATAAGCTTCTTGATAATTTGGTAGCGGCAAATAGAGTAGTACCCAATTTATTCGTTCTTTGCAGTAGGTAGCAGTAGCATTACAGAGCCCAATATAACCAAAGAAAATAGTATATGTTCAACGGAAAAGAAGACTACCATCGCCTTTATTAAAAGCTTAAGTTTACGTTTCGATCCCTGTGCAAACACAAGTTACACAGAGAACGGATTCACAAGTTGTGTGACAATTAGCACACCCTCACTGTTTTCCCTTTATAGATTTTGGCAGGTCAAATCTGCAGAAATATGTTGGGGGGGGGCTCAGAGAAAAAGGCAAAACATGCTAAATTTGATGTGCTAAATGATGATTGTGCATGTTATACCTCATTTCCAAGTTCAAAACTCTGAATAGGAGGTATTTACCACACGTAAATATCTCACTCCAACATTACGGTACTTAACAGCTAAGGTAAACTCCACCCTATACCTCACAAGTTGGAATAAGGGCCCATGGCTTGGCCACTGACTTCTTTTGGCCTAAATCAAGACTGAAAACAATGGAGGAAAATGAGAACAAATACTAAGGAGTGAGAAGTGTTGGTTATTTGGGTTCAGTGGATACAGAGATGATCATGTCATTTTGAAACTCTGGAGTCTGTTAGCAAAGGTAAATTTACATTTGTGGAGTTACTCGCTTGTAAATGTATTACTGCACCTAGTAGTAACTTGACTTTTTTTTACTATTCAGCATTTCAGGGTGTAAATTTACCACTAGGTACAGACTTGTATGTCTCCACATCCACAAAACTGGGAATGGAGCTGCCATAATTCCCGTGCAGGCCCATTGTCATTTTCCCTATGTTAGCATGAGCACGTTGCAGACTGTCCTCTGCTTTGCACACGTTACCTTACAGATATATTTTGCTTTATACCACAATGTACTTTCACAGAAAACATGCTGTTGTTTTGCGCTCTGTTCTTTTCCTGGGATTTAGTGTGAACATGTTGACAAGGTCAAACAACAATGCCCCTTGTTATTCTGTTCCGGTCAGGTCCTAGCACCTAGACAAAACATGCAGATGCAGCTGTTGTTTGGGAACACGTACTTTCTGTCATATAGGTATGCACAGATAGGTAACACGCACTTGGAGAGGGACCTTTCCAGTGAAAAGATCGTGGCAACGCCTGGGATGTAGAGCTTTCATCTATGTATACTGAGGCACAGGGTCTGCTGCTAACACCTAGAGATCTTCTGATATATAATCATTTTGCTTCTATAGAAGGGGACGGAGGTTAGGCTACACTTTCATATATAATGGCAGCTCCATTTTTGATTTACGGACTACTTGCTATGCTAACCGTATTTGTGTTAGGCATTTTCTCACTTGTTGTGGCACATATACTGCATACTAGAGCACAATAGTTAAAATAAACATTTTAAACTTTCCTCTTGTCTCTGTCAGAACTTATTGTGGACTAGTGTGAGTGTGTGAGCGAAAGGGTATGTCCTGCAACCGCGATTCCTGAGAGGGTCGGGAGTGTTGTGTTCTGGGGTGTCTAATCACGTGTTCCTCTGTGAGTGAGTAGGCGGGCAAGTAAGACACTCTAGCTAGTCGGTCCCGAGCTCATGTGTACTCGGGTGGTAGGATGACTCAGTCCCTGCCTACTAAGGTTCCATAATCCCAAGCACAGTTAGTTCTGTGACTCCGCAGAATCCCTGCAACAGAGCCTGCTGGAAAAGGATTTAAGAGTGTACCACTTACCACTAGTAACTTTTCACATGTATGTGGAGGTCACCACCAACACAGCGAAAATCTCCATATGGTAGAGTATAGTGAAAAATAGTAAAGTTAAATGATTAAATTAAAAAGTGTAATAAAAAATATAACTTACCTTTAAATAATTATTGTTAACCTAGACCAAAAATATAATGGGAAGAGGATGTGCCCTTACGGCTAGAGCGGTCAACCTCGAAGCTGGGGAATCGGGTTCGAGTCTCGGCAGGGACGCTCAACATCCTGTGATTCTGGGCAAATCATTTAATCTCCCCGTGCCCAACAAAAAAAATAGATAACTAATGTGTCCATTTGTAACGCAACTGGTGCTCATGTAAAGCACTCTGATACCTTCGGGTCAAGTTTGCGCTATATAAAACTATGAAAATATATTAATTTAATATATAATTATTAGTATTAAAATAGTGTTTAAAAATCCACCATCACTATCAATTTTGTATTTTAGTATTAGTGCATTGTATTTGTTTAATTTATTTTAATTTTCTATTAAAAGTTCCATTTAATTATTTTTAAACACAAATTTAAATCTCAATTAATTTAATAAAAAAATCATTTTAAACTGTATGTAACTTTCAACACTTAAAAGATTTCGATATATATCTTTGTTTTAAAAAAAGCTAATTTAATTTTAAAATTCGAAATAATTTATTTTATTTAACATTATATCCTAAGGGGTGTTATTTTATGTCCTTGTGTCAATAATGTTCCCTGGGAGTGTTTTACAGTACCTTTGAGTGTCTGAGTGCTCACACAAACATGTGCGAGCCCGATAGTCTGATACACTGCCTGTGCCAAATGGCGTACATTCTGAAACGGTGAAAGAGATATTCCCCATTTATTCACACATCAATGATTAATGAGACTTGTTTAAAGACTACTTTTGAGGAAATTGACTCCTTAAATTTGATGATTTGTTTATGGCAATAGGAACAGCCCTGATGAAGTCGAGGAAAATTTGAACTGTGAAGAAACATGTGTTAGCTAGAATCAAGAAACGGGGAATTACCTAAATCATCAGAAGACTTAAACTATTGTGAATGTTTTATTTACTCGTTCTCTACGCTGGAGTGCTCGGGAACAATCTGACAATTTTTTGGACATGGCCCAACTTCAGGAGCTTTGGTGGGAGCCCCTCTACACTGAAGCACCTGTTCACCACATTCGACTCTGTGATATCACTCTATTAAGATAATTTTCACTTTGTGTTTTTGTGTGCGCCGTTGAACCAATCTTTATATCTATGAGTGGTACTGGACTTATGGCAAGGCTGGGCTGGCGTACATTTACGACTGCTTTAGGCCCTGTATGGCTGTAGTAACTTTAGAAGTGCAATTTTTGAATAGCAATGGGTTAACTCTTTTGTGGGTGGGTGTTTGTTTCCAAATCACTCTCTAAATGCTTACTTATACTTACCTAAGCACTTCCTTACCTCTCCCTACCCCCTCCTATTTAGGTGTAAGTATCTCCCATTTTCCCTGCCAATCACCTATGGCCCTCCCACATTTACTACTAAAATCTATACCCATGTGTGCAGCGCCTTCAACAACCGGCACAGAGACCTCCGCATAGAAAGAAAAGGAGATGCGAAGGTCTCTGCACGTAGGTTTGTGAATATCATTTTGTAGTGTGAGTAGTACTCTTGTAGTACTGCTTACATACTACAAAGTGCAGCTAGCGAGTAGGCCTCTCTATCTGTTACCTTGCACAGCAAGGAATGGTTTACATTTAAAGATTATAACCAGAATTCACAATGAGAACCTGCTCTTGTGGTCCAATTTAATGTCAATGTAGGCAGAATATCAAGGTAAGCTCTGAATGGGTTTCATCTTGGGGACTGAGACACTATGTTTAAGATCCTAGACGTCTGCTTTAGAACCAATTTACTTTGAATTTCATTCCTGGATTACCTCCCCTTTTAGGGCCTGAGTTCCACCTGGATGTGCTTAAATGAAATGCGCAGCACTAAATTTCACACCCTATTTCACAGAATCAGTGCACTTGTAAATTGGATATACAAATAAAGAAAATCTATTAGTATGCTGGATTTTTCACATCCATAAATTCAATGGTAAGATCGGAAGTATAGGCGCTCTGGGAGTTGCCGGGGGTGGAGGGCACTGTAAATTAGCAATCAACAGGCATAAACATGTACATGTTTCTTATACTCACTATCAATTTACAGGTAGTTTCTCAACTAGGACACACAGGCAAAACTGCTGCAGTGACAGTCAGCATTAAAGGACTTCTCAAATTGTGGAAAGAGGAGGGTGGGGGGACAGCTCTATATTTAATGGAGATGTATGTATTGGGTTTCTCCATAGGGACACATATTTTTTGTGGAGAAACAAATAACACGTTTGCCATATTTTCGCTTGATGCACTAATGCTGAATTTTCCACCTGGTGGAAATTTCACATGAGAAAATTTTGTTTGTTAGAGTTTTGGAAATCTACAACTGTGCTGGATTTCCAGGAACTATTCCTGCAATCTTATGTGAATCCCATAGACATTGACCATCAACTGCAAAGGTATTAGTAACCTTGCTAAGATAGATTTCCGAGTTGGCAAACATGTCCTTTGAGAGTAAGATCTCTTATTTACTCCTATTTCTACCTGTAGCTCCTCGTTTCCTTGCCATATTATTTGACTGAATAGACTTAATCTTTTGTTCTATAGTTCATATACCCCACTAATCGGAAATCTTTAACTTTTTGATTTACAGTTGCAGTATAAACAACTCTGAATCTGTGAGTTAATAACTAGGGCATGTAGGTATCTGCATTGATATTTTGTTTGGCCTTTACAACTCTTAAAATAGAGAAGGCCAAATATTTCACATTGTACTTCACTGCGGATATTAACTCTAAAATACACACGGTCTCCTTCCAGAAACAAATTGCACTAAACAAATGAAACTCTGCAGTTTATTCAACCGTCCTTTCAGGAGAATCCAATAAAAAATGCATCAATTAAGTCAAGCCTGTTTTTTCATTGGCCTGGAAATCAAACAAATTGAACGCTATCAAAGGAAACTTTTTCAAGCAGCGTAACATGAGTCTTTCTTAATGCTTTAGTATCACCTTTCCTGTCTGTGGGTGGACGCAATATATTTGTGAATGCCACCCCTAATAAAATAAGCAAGGAACATATAGACAAATACTGTCCTGAAAAATTACCAGTAGATGTTCAGAGCCCTGCCCCCCCACCCCCCTTGTCTCTTCATAAGCAGTGACGTCATTACTGAACAAAATGAAGCCCCACAGTCTACGTCAGCAAAGGTTATCCACCAAGAATGGGGAAAAAGTCTTCAGCAATGTAAAACTTGTGTTGCTCTAATTTCAAATATCTCCCACAAACTCAATGCCTTATACCATCTTCGGAAATTTCTGATTTATTTATGTCTTTCTTTTATACAGGTACTTTAGAGCTGAAAACTCACAAACAGAAGCAGTGGAGCAACAAACATTATGAACAGAAATTACATAACATCATTAACTAGGAGAAGAGAAGATTACATCAGACAGAGGTGGGTTCAACCCAAAAAGTGTGTGTTTTGAGTGGGGTGGATACACGTGGAATGATAGAGTTCCAAATCCTAGGTGCTGTGAAACAAAATTCCTTTTTTAGAGCCTTGTTTGTCTGAACTCAGGCTATGTCCAGGTGGTGTTCAGGATCACACATTGACCATAGTTTATCTTGCTTTCAATAGTTGTGTGCATGGAAGTGTGAGTGTGTTGGGGAGAGGTTTAACGGGCCTTTAGGCGGTCGTAAGTTCTTTGTGTTATAGTAAGAGACCAAGTAAAATACTGAATGAGAATCAGTTGAAATACGTAATTGAGGTTTTGTTGATGCAGAGATTTAACAAAGTTGAGAAATTTATATTTTAATACTTGTGTTAAAACGTGAACATCCACCATGTCAATATTTAAGAAAACGATTTGCTGGGCAGCGGGGTATTGTTCTTAATAGTGGGATTACTACTAAAGCCATAACCAGCCTGGAGAAGCACAACCTATTTGTCCTACCCCATTGGGCATTGTCCCCATCTGCTGTTTGAGGATATAGCTCATTAATTAGATGCACTGAGTTAGGGACAAGTACAGTGTGAATATGGGTGTGTGGGTAGTTCTGGGCCCAAGGTGCAGATATGCATGGTGGGGGGGAAAGGGTAGATAACGGTTTTATAGCACATGCTGGTCTACTAGAGTCACAGGGGTACAAGCTAAACACCAAGCAAGAGATAACAAAATACTCCAAAGAACTTATGTTCAATCATAAAGCGCAAGGTGATGTAAGAGATACAAAGCCGGGCTCACTTAGAGTAATTCCATGGAAATTAGTTGGATTAAATGGCATGGTAATAAAAAATGAAGAGGAGTAGTGTTCAGTATGATTTATAGACACACAGCGGCGGCCAGCATGGCTCGCGGGCAGGGGCCACGGGGGTGTTGCGCGGGGGGAGCGGGGTTTAGAAAGGGGCTGTAGGGGTGGGCATGTTCTCCATGCAGTCTGTAATGCAGCCTGTATGGAGAACAGGGAAGTGCGCATGACAGGTTTGGGCGGCCCGAGAGGGCCGACCAAACAGTCATTGCGCAATTGAGTTGGCAAACCACTCCGCCCCTGCCGTACTCCGAGAGCAGAGCAGCCTGCCCACCCTCCCGCCCGCAAAGGAAACATAACATGATAATAACTGAAAGGTATTATAATGTTATATTTCCTCTTCTTGCACTGCTTGAAAGCAGTGGGACGACGCTCCTCCGCCATAGCGGAGGAGCCGCCACTGCGGACACAGACTAGATTTTGTATTAATGCAGGACTTGTTTGGTGCCGCAGTGTTGGGTTGCATGTGCTGGATGTATGTGTGCCTATGAGTAGTACAATACATGAAAGATGCAATGCTGTGCAGTGTGTGCAGGTTAAATGTATCTGCTGGGTGTATGTGTGTGTGCCTATGAGTGGTACAGTACATGAAGGATACAGTGCTGTGCAGTGAGTGTAGGTTGTATTCATTCACTGGTTTTATGTGTGCCTGTGGATGGTACAATACATGGAGGGTCCTGGGTTCCATTACGTTATACCGAGGCCTGCATGGTGAAACATGGACAAGAGGTAGAGAAATCCCCTCAGACAGATTTGTCCTGCTGCATTCCTGTAAGCTGGGTGGGACACATTTTGGAGAGGGGAGAGCCAGGCTTTCCCTGTACACTTCAAAGAGTGTTCTTTGATTTAGTGCGAGGCCACGGGAAGGGGCCTGGGCACGTCTCATGAAGGAGAAGGGGGCTGATAAGAGAATCAAAAAGTCTAGGCCTAGGGCCCTGGGTTAACTGTTTGACACACATATCACTGTGGCTGACATTCAGGTGTGAACTCTAGTAACTCCCATGGCCTGAGTTTTGGGGCTATCAGCTTTGGAGCTTTGGATGGGAAGCTCTGCCTGTGAGCACCAGCGCCTGCCTGCTTGCCAAGACCAGTATGCCCTGTGAGGAAGAGGAGAGTGTTGGAGGGAGCGAGGTCCAGTAGGGAGCCTCGTCGAGTGAACTCCCTCTGCGAGGTGTGAGGAGGCAGCTGCTGAACAAATTGGCTCATTGCCCATGTGCAGAACAAAGTTGGGGGCCCCTGTATGAAAGAGTAGGGCTGCTGTGAATTAACCTGTGTGCATCTCTGCACCGATTAGGCCTGGCCTGTGCGTACAGGTAATGCTGTGACCCTGAGTGCTAGAAGGGGCCACCGTGAGAAGACTGCTCTGCAATAAGAGCCATAGCCCGTGTGCGGTAGTGGGCTGTGCCCCCACCCCATATGCCAGGAGGAGCCATCATCTAGGACTTCACTGTGGCGATAGGGCCGGAGCCCATGTACTGTGAGGATACGGTGACCCTGTATGCCAGAGGGGGTCACTGGGAACAGCAAGTCATGTGACCTGGTCGGAGTCATTGCTGCGATTAGTAAGGCTGCTGTGGACCCTGCGCACCTGCCCGGGATGAAGGACTCTACCAGGGGCTATGTATTATCACTCCTACCCCATCGTGGGAGGAACCAGAGACTTACCCACTGAAGAAGGGCCGTCGAGAACCTCCAGCCACTGTGGAGGTGCAACCTCGTGTGGAGACTCTCCGACATCTGAGTGCAGACTGCTTTGGGTCGCATGCAGCAAATTCACCTGAATCGACTAATGCTGCTCCAGTGCCCGTGGAAGGGGTGCACTCCAGAGCTCCGGTCACTTTGATCCTATGACTGATTCGGGATCAGTGGACCCCGTGGGAACTTGCGGCTATATAGCGCCACTGTGTTGGAACACTGTTGATTTTAAGAATAGAGACATAGTGGATTCTTGAGACTCGGACTACTAGTGAGGCATACCCTGGATGTTGCCAATAGTGAATGGGGAATAACCACTATTGCTAAAGCGAGGAGGAAGTGGGATAGGGAACTGCCAAGGAAAGATTAGATTGTGTATTGGTGTGTGAATGCCGAATTTTTAGTTTGTATGGGTAGTGGTAGAAATAAAATACTTCTCTTTTTTTCATAAAAGTGAGTATTTGGCTGGACAATGATTTATTCCTGCTGCTGCACAAATTTTGAGTTGTGAGCCTATGTGGCCTATGTGGCTAAGCCAGAGAAATATGATAATTCTCAAAGTGTCATAAGGAGTAGAGTTATCACAAAAGTAACAATTGAGCTGCACTCAGTACACAGGTTTACCATATAACTGATACCTCACTTGTATCTCCAGGCCTAAGTAGGGTGAAACTGTGAAGTGGCGCTGATTTCTCCCATATATCCGTATAACACAGTCATGTGTCATGACACATCAGTGATAGATAGATAGATAGACATCAGGGGCGGCTCGCTGCTCCGTAATGGCGGAGGAGCGTCACCCCACTGCCAGCACAGGATAAATAAAACGATAATAACACGTTGTTATTATCATTTTATTTATCTCTTTCAGAGTTACTTATGTCCGACAGGAGGGGGGGTCAGGGCCAGGGCAGGGAGGAGTACTCTGCACTTATAAGTGCGCATATGTGTTTGGCCGGCCATCACAGGCTGGCCAAACACACATGCGCACTTATGTTTCTCCAACCTGGCTGCATTGTACAGCCGAGTTGGAGAAACCTCACATGCTCCCAGGCACCGTCTGAGCAGCAAACGAGGCCGCTCAGACCAATCCTGCCACTGCACTCGTGCTAGAGAGCAGCGTCTGGATTTGGGTGGGAGCCTGTGCCCTTAGGCTCACCACTTCCGGCTTTGAGACGCGATGCAAGGAGCAGGAAGAACAAGGCGGCCGGCAGCGGGAGCGGAGTGGAGCGGCAGGTAAGTGGTTTTTATTTATTTGCCAACCTCTCCTTTCACCCCTAACCCTGCTGCCCTAGCGATTTTAATCGGCAGCAGCCGCCACTGAGAGACAGACAGACGTGGCAGTAGGATGATTGTATAGCTATTTAGAGTGTGTTTCATGAGTAATTTTAGTCGTTTTAACAGAATTTTAAAATGTTGCTACTAGTTCTTTGTAAAGTAGGTGTAATACAACACAAAGGGGTGATGGAGCAGGGTAAATAATTTTTTTTTAAACCTAATATTTTCGTAAAATAATTAATAAACATGTTCGTTTAAGTAAATAACCAACAATGTATGTTACATGTTAAGGGTTAAAGGTAACACGCTATTCCGTGTGCAAATTAATCGACTTATAATTGTTTACGTGTCTAACATAACATAATATTTGCGTACTAATTAAATAATAAACGCATGATCTGTGCTTTTTAAATAAAACGTGTGGTTGCAAAATAAAGCGATGGTAAGTAAGGGACAGCTTTATATGTTGCTTTTTGCTAAGTAATACCTAATTGGGGTACGTAGAAATACGGGAGGGAAACGAAAGGGTTTATATTTCTTTGTTTTAACAATATTTTGTTTATCTTTGAAAATAGTGCGCTTAGGCCTGTCGAGCACCAATATAAAATGGCCGCCAGTTGCTAGAGTACGCATGAGCGGGGGACCATGTGATAGAGGAGAGAGGCTGTGGAAAAGGGATGATCACGTGCTGATGCTGAGAGGCTAAGATGGAAGTATGGTCAAGGCTGTTGTGACCTTTCTGAGCAGATGTGTGCCAAGATGATCAGCAAGAAGCGTGAGAAGTCCGACTGAATCAATAGACGGAACTGTTTAACACAAAATGTAGCAGAAAAAGATACAATTTGGACTGATCGAAACGGATGAGCAATTGCATGAACTGTGGGAAACGATGCTTGCATGGACATTCCACACGGAACTAGTTAAGACTAGGAAGTTTGATTAAAATGTATATGGGCCTGAGTTTTGACCAATGAGAAAGAATCACGCCATGAAGAAGAAACATTTTATGATGTAAGCTAGAATTAGGGTATAAGAAGACCTACTCTTGGTGGGAGGGGTTGAGAATGCTGCGGGAGTTGCTGTGGGAGTGAGTTGCTGCGGGAGTTGCAGAGGTAAATGCTGGAGAAGTTAGATGCTGTAGATGGGTGAAGTTGCGGTTGCTGAGGCTGACGAGCTGATGCTGCTGCTGCTATTTTTCTTTTCCAGTTGAGTATAAAGATGCTGCTTTAGGAGAACTTTTCCTGATAGATTTTTATTTTAGAATTATTAGACTTTCCCCAGATAGATAGATTGATCTATAGAGTTCTTATTATGATAACCTTATTTTTCCGTCTAATAAATATGCATTGCAATTTCAAATTATTCTAATATTGATGATAAATGTAATGATCTGAATAATAAGCTTAACCTCATTTCTTGCATTTAAAACTTTATATAAACTTTATTATTCTTTAAACAAATGACTCAGTGATTCTTTAGCTCAATGATTAAAATGAAATGTTAAAGAGTTTATTGTGATTGAGCTGGTCTTAATCACCATCAACTGATTCCTACTAGTTGGTCCATCGACCAATGAGCGGAATACCTTAAAAGCTAATGAGAAATATTATGTCATGATAAAAGAGGTATCCCGTCTCCTTCCAGCGAATCATTTTTCTCCTAGGTTAATGACGGAGGAAATCCAGGGAACAAATGAGTAAGTGAATGTATATGCGGTGTTATGGGCCCCACCGTCATATGGATATAGTGTGTTTGTTAGAGGAATAGTTGCACCTGGATGACCAAAGCATAATAGGAGAATTATTTTTATTGTTAGCGCTGGATCAGGGGGCATGTGGCTTTGTGGGCATAGGGCAAACCTACTTCTGCAGTAGAAGTGTGCCTGGAAAAGGGGAACTATGATGTTATTGCAAGTAGTGAAGTGTGGCCAGCTGACTGGCAGTCTGCACTCGCTTCCATGTCTTTAACACTTTGCCAGTACGTGATATTTGCACATGTGATGAGTGGCCTACTTTCTCCTGCAACAGCTGGAAGAGTGAAATCCTGATACCAGTTTTTGTCCCTGAAAATAATCGCTGTCCCTGGGGACGAACTGCATGCTGGACAGGCATGTTCCCGCTACTGGAACTCACCAAGGGAGTATTGTGCCACTCTAAGCAAGAGCATGTGTTTTCATCTTTTTAAAGAATTTGCCTGTATTGTGATAGATCGAATTGACTTACACAGCTAACCTTACAGAGGAAAACTGTCAATATATTCTTGTGATTATAAGCAGTAATGTAAAAATGCTAAATGCAATAATGTAAGGAAGGGAGGTTTAATGGAAAGGAAACGCCTCACTTGTTGTGTTTAAGTTGCTGCTTTTTAAGATTTTCTTATTTCCCCATTGGAGTGGACAATATAACATTGTACACCCATCGTACATGGTCAAATGCAACACTGACAGGCACTCATTAAATGAAGGAGTACAGGACTTGTGCCAATTGCTGCAATCATTCTTGTAGCCCTCACACCCATGCCGCCTGCAAGCTTTTAGACATGAATTTGGATTTATTTTGGATTGCTCAACACCGCTGTTTCTATGTGTTCATAACAACCAACATGTATGGTTTGTGTCAGTGCCCATAGGAGATTAATTCGGGCGGATCTCCATGTTGATATCTTTTTGTATTTATATATGGTGCATAGTACTGACAGCTGTTAGACAGTGTTTGTGTGAACCTATCATGTTCATGTACTTGAAAACGAATAGAAATGCTAACAAGCATTGGTTAGGCCAATGTGTGTGATTTGCATTTTTAATTATAATCCAGACTTATTGGCTTCACCAATGCTTGATAGAAATGCATTCGATTTTCCATATGTCCGAATATACTGTGGCCTGATAGTTCCACACTGTCACCTTGCACCCACACCAGCTAACCCTCACTCACAGCATCATACTTATGCACTCTCTCACTATCTAAAGCACCTTGCCGACTGAAGCTCAAGCTAGACCCTCAATCAAGCACTCACTCAGATCAACACACATGCATACACCTACACACACTAGTTAACACACGATCCTCAGTCATGCTCTCACATTATCACAAGCATGCATTCACTGACTGTCTCCCCAAGCACCTTCTCAGACTAGTTCAGCCTTGAAACCCAGCCCTGCACCAACACACTCTTGCATTCACTCACCGTTTCAACATGGAGACACTGACTCAGCAGTCATACACTGATTTACGTAACACACTCATGCATTCACTCACTATGTTATCAAGCACCCATGACCCTCACACACGCACTCACTCACACCTACAGACTGTCAGAGCATATGAAAGCTGTCAGTAGTCAGACCACCAAATGAATAACAGTTGTTAACATTCATCCCCTGAACAGGTGGAAAAGCAAAGCTTGACCATGGAGGATTCTGCATACGTCATTATGAAGATTCTTACTCTAATATCCAGGTTTTGAGTTGGGTGTGGGTGTGGCTTCTTGTATTTGCCAAAGCCCAATACTCCAATTTATGATAACATTTTTTTCAAGTCACAAATAACCATTCTTGATGCTCAGGTTGAGTGGTGCACTGCCATGAATCTACTCTTATTAGAATGGGAACAGTTGTGCTGCTTCACACACACTGTGCTAGATCTGGCTGGTAGCGTGGGCAAAGAGCATAGACTGACTGTGCACTGATGCCCGAAGAGAGAATGAGTTCATTGTGTGAATATGTATTAAAAAAAAAATTAAGGCCATGTTAAGTGTGCTGACGATGCTTGAATCAGTGACCCCCAGGTGCCGATGACACTGTAAGTGGCATTACATCAGCCGATGACACTAAGTGGCATTACATCCATAGAGACAGCGGCGTAGAGTGGGTTGCCAGCGCCCAGGGCAAGGCAAGTATCCTTCCACTTATCTTCTAACATTTTGCACCCCTTTTAAAACATTTTGTGCCCCTAAGAATGCCCCTAGGAATTTTGCACCCGGGGCAACCACCACTCTGGCCTCTCCCATGCTACGCCACTGCATAGAGATGAAGAGAAGAGTGTGTTTCGTTTTATTCTTGTAAGCAACAAACACACAACATTGCTTCGGCTTCAAGAAATGTTACTGACCGGAAGCTGGGCAGAATGTAAAGACCTAAATAAATGTTCTTTCTTGTACAGCACACACTTTACCCTGACTCCCCTAGAGGCGCTTATTAAGTATACTACGGACTGAAGGCATCCACAGTGGTGCAAGCCTTTTCAATCTTACCTGATGAGCCAGTGTGCAACACTCCTGCTCCTATGGCATGGTTGTATTCAGACGGCATGCTTGACCAGTTCTTGGGCTGCCTGTAGAGACAGCCATAGGGAGGGCTTCATGCCTGTCAATCACAGTGTGGTTTTGTGGATACAACCTGGGAGAGTAAATATAGAACAAACAAGGCTTGTGTAGTTGAGGCCTAGGAAGCTATTTAGAACTGGGGGAGAGGCACTAATGAAGACCACACACACTCTTGCCTGTTCATTAGTGGCTGGGCTATGCGAGGTCTCTTAGCTGTAGGAGCTATCTCTCCTCTTTTGTGGTGCCAAACTACTACAAGCTACCAGGGACACATATTGTATTTCACCTGTAGTTTCCTGTGAGCTCAGGAAGATCACCGAGCATAGTGTAGCATTCAGTAACTCAGCAGATTTACATAACTATACAAACCCAGGTAAATACACACACACACACACACACACTCGCTCACATATACATAAGCAGCCAGCTGCTATTGGTTGACTTTATCATCACGCCTTAAAACATTATGGGCCTGATTTAGAGTTTGGCGGACGGATTGCTCCGTCACAATCTTGACAGATATCCCGTCCGCCGCATTACGATCTCCATAGGCTATAAAGGGATGTAATACGGAGGACGGGATATCTGTCTCGTTTGTGACGGAGTAACCCCCTCCGCCAAACTCTAAATCAGGCCCTATATTTTCATGTTAAGGAAATGTATATAATAATTTTCAACAGCAACATGAAAGTGGAACGACCTAGTTAGGATTCGACGATCGTCATGAGATTATGGGGGTCTTCAGACAAACGAGATGGGTGTGGCGAAAGTGGAAGGGAAAAATGTAATTTTTAGAGAATCTTCCTCACACAATGGAAGGGAAGGTAGCAAGCAAATATGGATTCCTAGCAAGAGAAATTTTCAAACGCATGGCGCACTGTCCAAGAAGGTAACTAGAGGCTCTTGCTCACTTGTGTTCCTACTTGGCACTGGGCTATGCCTTCCAAAGAGTCACACACATAAAGGAATGGCGCCTGACTTGTCTTACCACCTCAGAGTACCCAGGTTTCTCCTTGGCAGTAATGTCTGCATCTTTGAACGGGCGGGCGGCACTCTTTTACCAGACGTAGATTCGGGAGAAGGCCAGTTCCTTCAGTCAGGAGTCAGCCTTGGCAACAAGTTGTGTGGTTAGAAAGGACTGTGATGGCTGTAGCGCTGCAACATTACTGACTTCTTCTCCGGCCAGCTGTGTTTGCCTCGTGGTGGCACATTCATGAAACAAGATGGCAAGTAAGGAAGGGAAAACCAACTATCAGAGCTTTAACAGTATCCGCCCCTGCCTGCACTGTTCTCCATGGAGAGATCCACCATTCGTTATCAATGCTACTATTTAAATCTAATATCATATTTAACTAAATATGTTCCAGGTCCATAATTCCATGGAGTCGATGCTGCAGTTATCATTTTGCAATGCTCTGTGCTGGTGCACTTTTAAAACATGTAGACCTTATTCTTATGCTCATTTGTCCATATTTACTTTTGATTATACTGCATACTCGACTGTTGAATTTGGAGTTATTGACTACTGTGTTTGTATGGTTTGACAGATGGGCATATCATATAACCAACACATGCTCGTACCTTCCATACATAAATGCATATGGTGATCTGTTTTCTAACTCCAAATGTATCTGAGGGTTATTATGTCCAATGTGTCTTCGCAATAGTTATAGTTGTACAGAAGTCTGCCATTCACTTTCCATGGTGATCTATTTTCCACCACGTGGTTTTAAGGCTACTTTACTTAGAATATGTTTTGAGCCACAGGCTGCATTATTCAATGTTATTTCTTTATTTTTGCATTTTTTTTATTTAGCTGGGTCTTGGCCAAAAGGCATTAGAGCACTTTACAAGTAGTTAGCTGAGCATCATACCAAGTCAGCAGCAAGGGACCAAGACAATAGAGTTCGATACTGTGCATGTCAAGTATTTTCTTTTGTGTGTCTCTCTCTCTCTCTCTCTGTGTGTAGAAAACATGCATCATCCCAAGTAAGGGGCTGGCCAGCACCCTTATACTCGTGTCGTCCCTCAGTGTTTCACTTGATCCAGATGGATTGGGGCAGGAAGGGCGAGGTAGATACAGCTGCACTTGGCTCCATAATTGACTAATGAGAAAGCGTATTTAAAACCAAAAAAACACTCAGGTTTGAACAGTTAATGTGAAATTAGCAAGCTTAAGCAAGTCGAATATGAAAACAAAAGGATGCATTTATCTACATATTGGACAACCTTTGTGTTCCAAGGGAGAGAACAAGTGAGGACAAACTAAACTACCACTCCAGCGAGTCCCCTCTCTTTGTGATGATCGCCACCAGGAATCAGGCCCGCGGCACTTCTGCTGCACACTCTTGTTCTGGTATTCTTGCTACTTGTTGGGTCCTGTGACAATACAACCAAGGGGCCGATTCCGATCTCGGCCGGTAGGGCTCCGAATCGGATTCGGCATTACCGGATCCGATTCGGAGCCCTATTTCCCGACCGAATCGTACGCACGTCCGGGCAAGCGAGTACGATGCGTGCGCTCGCGAAATCTCCGACCGACTCGTTCGCAGGACCCGACCGCTCCGACCGACTCGCACGGGGACGAATCGCACCTGGTGAAAACTGCGCATGCACGTGTGCATTTCTTGCGAGAAATGCGTATGCGCGGGCATGCGTAGTTTTCACCAGGATTACCGATACGGCGAGGAAGAGGAGGACTGCAGCCCGGGGACGCCGCAGTACAGAGGTAAGTGGTTTTAAATGTATTTTTAATTCATGTTTACTTGTTAATAGTGGGGGTGGAGGCGGGCGCTGGCCAACTCCGCTCCGCTGCGGAGCGTGCGGAGATTTGCCTTCTCCGCATTCTCCACGGAACACGGAGAAGGCAAATCTCTGCACACTCCGCGGGCGGAGCGGAGGTCTCCGCCCGGGGCTACTTCTATCACCCTCCGGGCGATAACTCTTTATTCATCGAACAAATCATGGAAATCATCACAATGAGCGATAATCTTCAAGGGCCTCAGATCTTCCTGGGAGACTTTAATCTACACTGGAATGACCTGAACAACCACTCAGTGAATAGCCTAAAGTCTTTCCTATCAAACCATGATTTGTTCCAAATTTGTGACAGCCCAACTCACAACAAGGGGGAGACTTTGGTCCTTATAATCTCAAAGATGGACACCATTTCCCTGGGGTCCATTAGCTCCTGTGACTGGACAGACCATTATCACATCACCTTTCTCATCAATTTAAAGGCGATCCCAAAGAATAGCCAACCGAAAAAAATAAAACATTGGAAAAGGAATCTTCGTAATATAAACCACAATGAACTAGCTACCCTTTGCAATAATACCTTGATTCCACAGATCTACATGGTTGATGTCAATGACCTCACAGATTTCTACAATACTTCAATATTGGAAATCATGGACTCCGTTGCACCCATTCAACAGAAAAATATATCCAATAAAAACTCAAAGCCCTTGTTCAATGACAATTTGAACACTGAAAGACGCAGTCTAAGAATAGCAGAGCGTGGAGATCTTCCCCATCCTTGGAACTTCTAAAACGCTTAGGAACAACGAGGAACACATACAACAGAAGAATAAGACAAGTGAAAGCTAACTTTTTTAGAGCACAGCTTGACCAAGCCAGAAATAGGCCCAAAAAACTATTCGAAATAGTCAACCAGCAATCAGGAAACACATCAAACCCGTTAGACTCCGGGTCCAGCACCCCTCCAAATTCAGAAGAGCTGTCCGACTTCTTCAATGAAAAAGACACAAAGATAGAGAACGAACTACAACCAGCAAAGGATCTACTACTGACAACCCCATTCAGTTTCTCATACACCTCCCAGTATATGGAAGGGAAGGAACCATCCTGGCACTCCTCCAAAAACAATGCCTCTTGGAACACCTTCTCGCAACTCAGCAAACAAGACATGTACAACATTATTTCTTCCTTAAACCCATCTAACCACTTCACTGACCTTCTACCACTGTTCCTATTCAAAGAGATCAAAACCTGCATTCTCCCCCTATGGACCAAGATTGTAAATGCCTCACTATGTCAAGGCACTATCCCTGACTGCCTAAAAGTAGGACAAGTAACCCCCACTTTAAAAAAACCCTGGCAGACTGCTATGACCCTAATAACTTCCGACCCATCTCCAACATCCCTACACTGGCAAAGCTCTTAGAAAAATGTGCCCAGAGCCAACTCTGCAATCACATAGACAACTATCAACTCCTCGATCAAAACCAATCAGGTTTCCATCAAGATCACAGCACTGATTCTGCACTTACTCATATCGTGGATAACATATTAAAATGCTGGATCGAAATGAATCATGCCTGCTGATGTTGCTTGATTTATCGGCTGCCTTTGACACCGTCAAACATGATAAACGACTGAACTTACTGGAACAAAAGATGGGCTTATCAGGTGTCGTTTTACAATGGTTCTCTACATTCCTCCAAAACAGATCCCTAAGAGTCAAAATGAACTAATCTCTGTCTAATCCCCATGCGATCACTCTTGGCGTTCCTCAAGGATCTGCTCTCTCACCCATTCTCTTCAATTTATTCCTGGAACCACTGGCAAACCACCTAAAATCTACCAACATCCATTACCATATGTACGCTGATGACACTGAGATGTATCTCAAAATCGCCTCCCCAGAGGACATTATATCCCTCAATTCCATCTCTGGCTCACGGATAACCATCTCAAACTCAACGCTGCTAAAACCGAATTTCTTCTCATCTCTCCGCCGAATAACATCCCCAAGATTGCTCTCTGGTTGAAACATCTTACAGCCCTCAAATGTTCGCCCCACATCATAGACTCTGCTAGATCCTTGGGTATTATATTAGACAAACACCTGAATATGCAGGATCACATTAGCGCAGCCACCAACGGAGCAAACTACCAACTGAGCATTCTGCAGAAACTTAAACCCTACCTTCCACACGAAGACCTAAAACAAGCAGTTCAAGCTCTTGTAATGCCCAGACTGGATTATGGTAGTGAAAAAACAAAGAAAGTCCACCCTCTACTACTAGAATGATGCTATCCTTCATTCATTCATTGCTTTATTTCAATTACAAAGGATCATAAAAGAACACAGCACGGTGTACAATAAGAGGCAGACAATTGAACGTAAATAAGTAAAAACATCATATAAAAAAGTTAAGATAGGATCATATGAGTTAAAAAACAGAATACATCATAAAGTGCTTTTCGTGGGCCAAGATCACAGAGCATGTCCAAAAAAAAAAAAATAATAATAATTTTTTAACAGGTCACATGGCGTCTCCATAAAACTGTATATAAGATCACATAGATTTAAGAAAGTGCAGTGCGTCATAAGGTGCATTTCAAACACTTTATCCATAGTGCCTGGAAAAAAATCTAGATAGACCAAAAACCACAACTCTACGAGTATCAGCACACAGAATTCTTAGGACTTCTAGATAGTGGCCCCTGCCAACTAATTTGCAAAATGGTAATATCCATTTTTTCCTAAGACGTTTATAGTTGGGGCAGAGAAATAAAAGATGAACAATAGATTCAGGGGTAACATTACATGTCGGACAGAGATCATCCATAGGGACATCATTTTGCCACCTTTTGCTAAAACGTTTCGTGGGTATAGTCTTATATCGAAACTGAAAGAATAATTTACGAGCCAAATGGGGGATAATTTCATCTAGTGTTTCCTCATAACAGGGAACCGATTTAAAATTTAAAAATTCAGTAGTCAATCGGCCCTCCGCTTTAGCCAAGATTTGCAATGATGTTGCTTCCCAGAACTTTTCTTTCAAGCTCTTTCGAGATATATCTACCAAACTGTCTGGGTCAATCCAAAAACCCTCCATCCCAAGTCTCACCAGTAACTCTCTTAGTGATCTAAACCAGGGGATCGAGGTTATTGTTGGTTTCTTCAATAGCTCAAGAAGAGGCTCCCTATATGGCAAGAGTTCGTCCACAGTCCACAGCCTGTGCCAGAACATGAGAAGTTTATAGCTTAGTTTATGTGCTAGCTGCCTTTGTGCGAGATCCAGGTATAGTGGCAGCAGCGGGGTACTTGCAAGTAAATCTACCAAAGATCTAATAAAACGATTCTCAATTGTGGACAAACAACTTGTCATCCCAATTTGGCCCCACAGTTCAGCTCCATAAAGTGCCCACCTAAAACTTTCGTGTTATAGATTTCCAGAGCCGGTGCAAGTTGTTTTGACAAAGTTTTCCTGTGTATTTTAGTAATGTTGGCAGGCTGGTGTATAAGTTGCATTTTAACTTTCTTGATATGGGTTGCCCAATTAATTGTTGGTGTTAGGCAAATGCCTAGATAATCAAAGGCATCAACTCGCTCCAAGTTGGTGCTGCCAGCTAGCACAGGTCTTTTAGTGGGGTTTGCCGCTCCTTTTCTAAAAATCATATATTTAGTTTTAGATTCATTTAGCACCAGCCCTCGCCCATCGCAGAATTTAATAAAATCATTTGAAATCTGCTGCAATCCCTGCGGCGATTTTGAGATTAAAAGTGTGTCATCGGCAAAGAGAAGGGAGGGCACTCTCTTATTGCCAATTTTTGGGGCATCACACCCATCTCTGTCTAAAAAATTAACAACATCATTAATAAAAAGAATAAAAAGTTTGGGGGCTAGAACACAGCCCTCTCTTCCTCCACACTGGACTGGGAACGGATCTGTGACTTGGTTATTCAGGCCCCATCTCACCTATGCTGTGTTCAATGAATGTAATCTAATTACAATGTCTAAAAGATTGCTAGGTATGCCCTGCTCCTTTAAAACCCTCCAAAGACTTGCACGCGGGACAAGGTCAAAGGCAGACCGCAAATCAACGAAGGCCACATAGAGCTTTCCTCCCTTGACTTGCACTTCTTTCCAGTAAATGCACAATAGGCGAAAGGTTTGATCCAGGGTACTTGTTTTCGCTCAAAAACCTGCTTGAAGATCACTCAGGATACTGGACTCTGGAATCCAGTCCTGTATACGACCCAATATTTGCTTACAAAAGATCATCTGCAGGGAGTCTATTAAGCTAATGGGCCTATTGCTAGATGGCCTCGTTCTGTCCCCCATTTTATGGATGGGAACGACCTCTGCATTCTTCCATTATGGAGGAATAGGGGTACCATTAAGAATTGAGTTGGTCAGGAAATGTATATAAAGACCCCAGAGTGCTGTATCCTCCTTATAAAGATCATTTGGGAGCCTGTCTGGTCCGGGGGCACGGGCTGAGATACACGAGCGAATTGCAGCTTGCGTTTCTCAATAGAGAAAGAAAGACCTCCGCCCTCATTTACTAACCCCAGGCCAAGACCCTGAGATGTCTCCTCAACTATATCATCCCTTGACTCATAGAGAGAGCCAAAATATACTACCCAGTCTTCTGGCTGGACTGTATGTTCTAGGGCTCTCTCTTCTCCTTTTTGCCAGTATGCTGCTATGCTCCAAAAGCTCTTTGAGTCTTTGGCTGACAGTGCTTTTCGTAGGGATGACCACAAAAAGCCTTCCCACTCCTTCTTTGTGGATTCAATTGCTCGCTTATATTTAGCTCTCAGGCCACTATCTCAGTATGTACTTTTTGCTTAGCTGCCTTTAAGAGCGCCTTCTTATGGAGCCTACAATCCTTATTATACCAGGCACCCTGCTGGGCTGACCTCCGGTGTGTACTAATGCTTTCCTTCTTTAGAGGATTTGGTGATTTTCCAAGTAGTTCCCTTAGTTCATTGTATAGGGATTCATGTCTAGGGCCCATTATCTCCACAACATTATCAAAAGTAAAGCTAGCTATTTCCTCCAATAGCAGACGAACCTTGCTCTTGGCCATATCTAAGACCCCTGGATGAGCCTCCACCCAGTCCTATTTAATTGTCTTCCGATTATTGGAGATTGTCAGGGTACCTAGGTCTGGACATCCCCTTTTGGCAGGCTTTGCAATACCCTGCTTAATTAAGGTAAGTGCTAGGGCATTATGGTCACTATCAACCCTTTTAACCACTGCCATGTCTTTTACTGAATGCCACAGATTGAGGGATACCAGGCAATAATCTATCCTACTTTCATAACCTAGCCTATTGAAAGTAGGATCCCCATTTGGGTCAGAGGATGTCCTTCCATTCGTGGCTCTCAAATCATATTGCATCATGAGAGCCATTAACTGGGCACCTCTCTTAGACCATCTTACTACCGGGAGATCGAGCGGTGGGATATGCCACTCTCTATCCCACTCATCAGTCAAATCTGCAGGGATTGGGGCAAGGGGTTCAAATGTACAGTTAAAATCACCCGCCACTAATACAGGCGAATTGTCTGCATAATGGGACAGGGCAAGATCTAGGATGCGCAATGTATTGGTTTTCTCTTGGGCCCTCTTGGTTTCCTATACATCTTTAGGAAAACTAACAGTTTTCTATAACAAACCATAGAACTGATCTAGGAAGGATAGCATCATTCTGGTATTAGAGGGTGGACTATCTTTGTTTTTCCATGATTTACAGAGGAGGGTGAGTCCACAACTTACTGAACCTCTTCTCTCCCTTTCTTGTTTATGTTTTGGATTATGGTAGTGCCACACTATGTGGCTTACCTCGATACAACCTGGCCCCTCTAAGAGCCTCCATCAACACGGCAGCAAGACTTGTCCTCAGAACTGAAAGAAACACACACATATCACCGGCTCTAAAATCCTTAAACTGGCTACCGTACGAAGCAAGAATCCAACTGAAAATTGCTTGCATGACGTATAAAGCGTTACACTTCAATACCCCCAGTTACTTGGCTCAAAAGCTAGAAAAAAAAGGTGGCTGCAGATCTTCGCGAAGTGTGCACACCAACCCCAACGAACTCACAAAAAGAAAACGGGTGCCAGAGCATTCTTGGTTATTGCACCTAAGATATGGAACTCTCTACCTCCGGGCCTTCGCCTAATCTCCTCTCCCACCTCCTTCAAAAAAGAAGCACATTTTTTTCTGCTACATTTTTACCCTAACTTCAATATATCGGTGACAATGAAAATGTTTACTTGTCAACCTCTTTTATGATTGACCACCCTATTGCTGACCTTAACCTAGACCAAGCCTTTTTTTATCATATTTTACTTTCTTATATGTTTGGCTGTCGTGCATGTGTTTTTTGTTGTTGTTTTCTTTTTGTTTACCAGTCCAATTGTTACTCTACTTCTTGTCATGTAAAGCGCTCTGATACCCACTAGGGTCATGTTCGTGCTATACATCTAATATATGGAAATCACTCCCCAGAGATCTCCAATGCAACCTCGCCTTCTCCTGCTTCAAAAAAGGACCTGAAACTCCTTCTCCTCAACAAGTACTTTAACACACACAATATATGAACTGTGTTCCAATATCTCAATCTCCCTAAGACTAGACCCTGCGTGACAGTCGGCTGTCTTGTAATGTTTTAATCATGGTTACTGTTGAATACCTAAATACAGGGGGTTGTGCTTATAAATCCATCAACTCTGTTGAAGTAGACAAAAAGCACACTTTACTCGGTGCTTGCAAATAAACATCAAATTTGCAATGCTCTATAGTAGTGCAGCAAGTCGACTGCCTGATTGTTTCAGCTGTCTAATATGTAATTTACTACCTTAACACTTGCTGCTCTAGTTGTCCGCATACTGTAACCTCCCTAATTGCCTAACGATTATCTTTGTCTCTGTTTATGCTCGTACCTAACCTAGATGTCTCGTATTTAATGTAAACCTATCTTCCTATTTTATTATGGTCACTTTGATCTAAAGTGCACTGATTCCTTCGCGTCTAGCTAGCGCCATATGAAACCTACAAATAATATTAAATTCTTAGTGCACTGGTTCCTCAACCTTGACATAGTGGACATTCTTGGCAATATCTTGGGATCTCCTGGCATTTGTGCAGGCTGGGCATGGCATGGTGTGCCTTCTTGGCAACATCTGTGGCTTCCCCTAATGGCCCAGCCTAGACACAGAGGGCACTCATGACAATACATACTGGTGGCCCATATTTGACATATCAGGAACTTGTGAAAACATTTTTGTGCCTCCCACCCTCCTTGGACACTGGTGGCTCAACCATGACAAAGTGGGCATTCTGGTCAACATTTTGGCACATTCCTGGTATCTAAAGATGGTGATAACAGAGCATGAAAGGCCGAATCAATCCTTCATAACAATAGTTCAGTGGAGTACTTGTTGAAAACAAGAAGCTGTTATTAGAGGCAAACAGTAATGTCCAAACCTGAAAATCTAGCATTTTGGGATATACCCAGATTGATTTTTTTAATTTAATGATTAAACATCTGATTTTTTAGAAACTAAAAAGCTGATATTTTTAACAAAATTATCACATTTTGGGAATGATGTAAGCTGATATGTAAAAGTTTGGTAGGCTTATTACTTAACAACTGCTATGACTGTTGTCTCATGATTCGTGTGGAGGCATTTCATTACAGATGTTGGAAAAAAGGTTTCTCTGATATCACTATTGTTGTCTAGGGCCTGAACACTTAAGATTGGTGTAATTAGTGTGATCCTGAACCAGCAAGGACTATGTGATTGACCCAATGGCATTGCTGTGTGAGCCTTTAGAATTAGTCCAGCACTGTTGTCCATAGTGTATGATTATGAGATATCTATTACTTTTTATTACCCCCCCCCCCGACCCCTTCCAAATAGATCATCAGAGCCTATTAGGAAGGGACAGGATGGAAAAATGAATGAGATAAAACATCATAAACATTGTTATAAATAATATGCCACGTGCAACTGCTTAATCCGATAATATACTGTCTTTAATGTACATAACTCTTTAAACAAATTCTAGGAAGCTCATGCTGAAAACTCCTATGTTTTACCATTATTTTTCCAAAGACTTCCTGTGGAAGGTAAGCCCATAGCCCATGCGAGACTAAGGCTCGCCTGATACACCAAGAAAGTATTTGAATATTTCATTTTAGGCAATTCATGCAAAAGATGTGCTGTAAAATTCACCATTTGGCACTGATTATAAAAAAAAAAAAATCTCAAGAAAGGGAACCCCACCAAATACTCCCCAAAACAATTCAGGCTTGCTTTCATGCTTATATTTGAGGCAGGTATTTTTTGCTCCACAACTTTAAAGGTTTATGAGCTGCTCCTGTCTATCATACCTTCTATATACATGCAATGTGATTTAATAATGACAAATCTAGAACCATACAGATTGTAACTACTAAATAGCTTCTATTGTCTCGTGTTTAGTTTACAAAAGAAGTCAAATAAAAGATTATTTATGTGTTTGCTGATTTATTGCTGAGCGTAGACGTGGCAAAACCATTTAACTGGCTTTTTTAAATTGAGTTTTTTTATCAGTAAATCAAGAAACGTAACATTTTGGAAGAGACTGGTGGTCCAATGTATGTGTGCATGATGAAGTAAGCCTTCTAGCATCCGAAGAATCTCCAGACTTACTCTTATGGAGGTGCAAGGGTAACCAGCACAAATAATCAAGCCATTTAAAAGAGTAAAGAATTTCAAATCCATATTCTTTAGAAAGAATCATTTTTTAGCTAACTAGTACAGGAAATCTAAGACAACTAATAAAAGGAAACTGGAGAAAAATATGTTCATCCGTATAAATGTAATTGTATTGACTTGTAATTAGGCTGGTGCAGAATTTCAATTACACCAGAGTAATCAGAGTAATTTCAGAAATTCTGCATTTGAGGCGGAATTACCAGTAATTACACAATTACTCCTCCTTGCGTAATTAAGAGTAATTTGGGGAGAAAAATCCTACAGCCAGAGCACATTTGATGAGTGGAAACGGGTGCTCTCTATTCATGTTCTGTTGCATTTAGTGCTGTTTTATAGTTCAAAATGCACCCTCTTGTCCATTTGGATGCAAGGGTGCATTTTGCGCTAAGAAAATAGCTCTAAATGGCAGTAGTAAATTGGGGGAAAATCCTACTCGAAGAGCACATTTAGCGAGCAGTTGATCGCGCTCGCTCTTCGTGTTCTGTTGCATTTAGTGCATTGTCGTGTCCATTTTAGACGCCAAGGGGCATTTTTGCGCTAAGAAATAGCGCTACATGCAGCATTACTCTTCTCACTTAATTCAAGCGTAATCTCACAGAATTCTTAAATAAATTCATGTGATTATGCTACACGGAATTATCGAGTTACACCCACCAATACTAGTAATGTGCAAGCCTACGGCGAATGGTGAGAAAGTTAGGAAAGCGACTAAAATGTCTGTCATGGTGATTCTACTAGTTCCATGACCAAAAAAGATACAACTCACAAAAAGATCTTGAACTGGTGAAGATATCTTTCAAAAGTCTGTGCTGGGCACTCTTGTTTCTAATCTTTTAGCAGGAGATATGTAACTTTTCTCTCTGCTGTGTAAACGGTCAGCAGGCTGAAACTGAGCAGGGTTCCTCAGCCTCCCCTATGGCAGACTTTTGCAAGGCAGTCACATGTGAAGATGCAAAATACCTCATATTTATCCTCTGGTATATGTATTTTTTTAGAAGTTCAAATTCACTAACCTAATTCCAGAATTCTTAGTTTCAAGAAAGTTGCATATCGTTTTGAATGATACATAAATCAGAGCTGCCTTTAGTTAAATCTTTACAAATTCTGATGTGTATTTATCTATATGCTTAAGGAACACACGGCCCATAGGAAGCAGGTATTGTTTATTTGTAATACACAAAAAAGTGCCATGAATCCAGCTTCCAGGTGCAGCGTACAAAAAACGAGCACAGATAAACAAAGCAGTTGAAATGAGCATAAACATACAGTAGGTAAGTGTAGGAATAGTGACAGGCAGGGGTGATCAACTGGGGAAACAGCGAAGAATCCAAATGAGGGCCCTATGGCATTTAACAGGAGATAAAATCGAGGGGAAGAGGATGGGGCGAGAGGGTCTGGCTGCAGACTTCATTGGGAGGTTCAAGCAGGTATTGTTTTTGGCTACACCTAAAACTGGTGAGGTTTTTGATCAGTCTGGAGACCTGGGTGTGATTGCCACTTTTAGTGATTTGCCACAAATCCGGAAAGACTCCATTTTGGGCTGATCATTTTGTGCTACAAGAACAAGACGTGTCAGATTGATGTAATTGTAAGAAATCTGATAAGTAGTGGCGTCTGATAAGTGATATCTTATAAATATGAAAAGTCTGATAAGCCTGTTATGTGTCATACAACTTGGTGTCTTCTGCACCTTTTCTATATATCCCAGGATCTTAGGCCTCGTCGGACCGATAACAACGTCGACAACTCAAAATCACATTCACACAACACTCACAACATCTGTGCCAGACTTCGCACAATTGATTCTTCAATGCAATCTAAACATGATCCGCGCACATCCCATTAATGCTTGCACCTCAGCCATCGCTGCGTCGACTTATGCCACTGGAGACTGGGGAAAGGGCTATGGCGCCTCCCGCTAGCGCGTAGCTTTAGGTGATGCTCCTCCCCCTCCTGTGACGATGTTTGACCGAGTAGGAGCTGGCGCGGGAGTAGCAGCGGGAGCGGTCGGACGCTAAGGATTCCCGCGGGCTTTTTGATGTTTACCGCGTATTCATTTTCGGATGCGGCGGCTGTGCTTTCAACGGCTGCATTTCCTGGTAGCATTTGAGGTTTCCAGACTGGGATTCTCCCTCTGTTTAAACTGGTGAACTGCTTATTTGTTTAATCTGCTCAGCTGAGACTGGAGGAGAGTAAAGGATCTGGATAGTTTTCATCGGATGCAGTGACTGTGGCTTGAGTCTCTGTAGGAGATTGAGAACCGGAGCTATCTGCGTTTCTAATTGACTGCGGCTCGGGACTTCTGGAGAACTTAAAAACTCTGGGACTGTTGTTGGAGAACGGCAGGAGGGTAAGTCCTGATGAGCACATAATTTACCTGATAAGAGACCTGGGCTGTCTTGGCATTGGGGTCTTTAAGAGGGAATATAAGCATTCTACAATGAAGAAACAGCTGAGACTCGCTGCTGCTGCAGCAAAAGTGGAGGCTGCAAAGACTAAAGCACGTACTACCAAAGGGAAGCTGAATTTAACAGTAACTAAAGTGGGAGGTAAAATTCGTCATGCGGAGTCCTCCTTTAGTTCACAAAGCTCCGAAGCGGACGAACTTTCCTTAAAGGAGATTAGCTTAACAGAAGCCTCAGGAATTAAGTCAAGGGATATTGATTTAGCAAGCTCACCAGGAGGTGATGCATCTTACAAAAATCAAGAGCAAAAAAATGCTAGAGAATTTCCTCTTTTTTTTCTCCAAAAAAATGCTACCTCCAGTCACTTCTCCTTGTTCAGATATGCTCAGTCGAACTCTTTTAGCTCAGAATAATCACGATATATTAGAAGAGTCGATAATGGTAGCTGTAACATCACAGCCAGAAAAAGCTCTAGGTCCAGCATCCTCCTCTCCTCTAGTGGTCTCTTCTCCGGATACTCAAGGAACACAGATACAAGTGGAAGATCCGCCGATTGTTGTACTTGATTCGGAACAGCTTAAAATCACTGCGTTAACATTAGCAAAGGCTGTCGCGACTCCGCTTCCTCAATCACCGCCTTCGCTTCTCCCTCTGCGTGAAATGTCTATTCAAATGCAATCTAATGTAATTATGACAGTTCAGCAAGAGCAGCAAGACCAAATAGTAGCCTCAGCTTCAGCTTTGGGAAAGCCTAAATCACTGGGTCCTTTGATACCCGAACAGAATAACGAGACTCCATTTGGAATTAAAGATTGTGACCTGGTTCTTGAGGGTGAAAACGAGAAGGCTATGTCATATCAGCTGGATGTTAAAAATATGCTAAATATGATTCTTGAAGAAATACGCAATATGAAAAAAACACAACAGACGGATATTGCAATAATACAGCTGCGCTTGGAGAAGATAGAAGATGCAGTAGCCTGCCTTCCACCTCGAATCCAGGAGGCTGAAGCAAGAATCTCCTTGGTTGAGGACCAAATGAACCATATGTTGCAGCAAATAGATTTAGCCTCTCGGGAGAAAACAAGAATGGAAAATAAGATTGAAAAATTTGAAAATTTTTCACGCCGCTCAAATCTTCGCATAGTGGGTGTTCCGGAGCGGATTGAAGGCACGGATACACTTAAGTGGGTTGATTCCTTTTTAAGAAGGTTGTGATTCCTGAGTTTACGGGCGATCTGACTGTTACCAGAGCTCATCGGGTTCCAGCGCATCTTTCCCCTAATCTTAAGTTTCCTCGCACTATACTCGTCAATTTTGCAGACTTTCGTTTAAAGGAAAAAATCTTGTCCAAGGCAATTTTGTCTAGACAGTTTGAGATTGAAAATGGTGCGAAATGCAGAATTTTCTCCGACATGTCTGCGGAAGCGGCAAGAAGACGTAAAGAGTTTGTTAAATTATTGTCCCTTTTTAAAGCTCAAGGGGCACAAGCCTCTATTGCTCAACAGTCCAAGCTCAAAGTTCTTGTGCAGGGGAAATTTCACTTATTCACACGCATTGAAGAGGCGCAGGAACTTCTTAAAGCTATTTCAGCTGGAAAATAATCTGGGTTCGCTTGACCTTCGTATTGTTTTTTTGAAAAAGGAATGTACCATTTAGATCCTGTTACCTCTCCCTTTTTTTTTTTTTTTTTTTCAGGAGGGGGGTAGATCACCTCAGGTGCAATTCTAGGGCACCAATATTAGTATTTGGGGATGTTGGGAGAAGGCGGGCAGCGGGGTTAGCCACCTTCTCAAAAGGGAGGGTGTGGGTCACTGGGGTGAAAAAGGCTGTATAGCCAGAAAACGAAGTCCAAATTTTTTTCCCAATCTTTATACATCCATTTTTTAGATCAATGTTTTTTTAATACATGGGGGCCATTTAGGTGGTTAGATTTGCTTCTTATTTATTATGGTTAGTAAGGAGATTTTGAAGGTAGTTTCTTTCAACGCCAATGGTCTTAATAATAGAAAGAAAATGCGGGCAATTGAAAGTTGGATTAAAACAGAAAATCCGGCGGTAATTTTATTACAAGAAACCCATATACCAGCTGTGAAATTGTTAGACTTTTCTATGTTTAAGTCATGGGCAGCCTATAGGGGATTTTCTTCAGCCTCAGCCTCCCTTCGAGGGACGGCAATATTTTTAAGCAAAAATTCCAGGCGGAAGTCGTCAGTTTTGATAAAGATCAGTATGGCCGTTGGTGTTGGGTCACCTGTATTGCTGGACAGAAATCGATAACCTTTGCCAGTATTTATGCTCCTGTAGAGGATAATCCAAAGATATATGAGGAATTTTTTCAATCTTTAATTCAAATACCCGGGGAACTGATTTTGGGGGAGATTTTAATGTTTTAATGAATCCTAGAATCGATTCCTCAGTACTGGCTAAAAAACAATTGAAACCTAAAACTTTAAGGACAATACAACATTATGGGGTAACTTTAGATCTACTGGATCCATGGCGGAAGGCTTTTCCAACTAAAATTGTTTATACTTGTCTGTCTGGTAGATTTCATACCTCATCACGCATTGATTTTTTCCTGGTTTCTCGGAGTTTAAGTTTTTGTCAGCAAAGAGTCTTGCAGAATGGATTTTCTGATCATGCTATGTTGGCACTTGATTTGCAAATTGGGGAATGTGCTAAGACCCCTAAAAGATGGATGCTAAATAGGCAATATTTATTAGAGGAGGACTGGGTGGGTCTTATCGAGATTGAGATTAGGCAATTTTTTGTTCGAAACCATGACTCTGCTCCCTTAAATACGATATGGGATACACTTAAGGCCTTTATTCGGGGGCTAATTATCGGAAAAGATGCTGCGATTACAAAGAAAGTTAAGGTAGAAAAGCGAGATCTGGAGCAGAAGGTACAAAGTTCTTATTCTGCATTTCTTAATAATCCTACTGTTTTTAACCAGCGTCAGCTTGATCAGGCTAAATGTGACCTCAGCGCAAGATATTACACCCTTAGCGAATCTTTTTTTCAACATTATAGACAAAAAATATATGAAGAAAGTAATTTTACTGGTAAATTCCTGGCTTGGCAGGCAAGGGAGCAGGTTGCTTCTAATCAAATTAATGCTTTAAAATGCCCCTTAACTGCCTCTTGTACGGATGATCCAGCGAAAATCAGTGAAATAATGCTACAGCACTATAGGTCTATATATGGTCAACAACAGACTGTCGATATTACATCTTTGAGAGACTTTCTTCAGCAAAATTGTTCCCCGACACTTTCAGAGAATGAGAAATCAATCATGGCAAGACCTTTCACTAAAGATGAGCTGCATGGCGTGATTAAGAACTTACCAAGTGGTAAGGCCTGTGGCCCGGATGGTTTTCCGGCGGAATTTTTAAAAGTTTTTTATAATTCCGTGGCAGATTTTTTTACAGTTGGTAAATTCAATGTTAGAAGGTGGGGCAATACCAGAATCTTTTAGACAAGGAAACATAGTCAGTTTTTTAAAAAGGGAAAAGTTAGCGAAGATCCAAATTCTTATCGTCCTATAACGTTATTAAATTCGGATTATAAAATCGTCACTAAACTTTTAGCTAATCGGTTTAATCAGTATGCCTCACATTTGATTCACCCGGACCAAAATGGTTTTATTGCTGGCAGGCAGCTTGGTACTAATACACATTATTTAACGGAGGCATTGGATTATTTTGAGACCCAGAAGATACCTGCACTAGTCCTTCTTTTGGATGCCGAGAAGGCATTTGACCTTGTTGTCTGGGAGACGCTGTTTATTATCTTGCAAAACTTTGGTATATCCTCTAAGATCACGGGCCTGGTCCAAAATCTTTATCTTAATGCTGAAGCTAATGTAATTATTAATACCTCAATGGCCGGCCAGATTAAGGTAAAACGGGGGACTAGACAGGGGTGTCCTCTCTCCCCAGTTTTATTTGCTTTTTTTATTGA
This sequence comes from Calotriton arnoldi, assembly GCA_963921515.1. NCBI lineage: Eukaryota > Metazoa > Chordata > Amphibia > Caudata > Salamandridae > Calotriton > Calotriton arnoldi. Next base: position 1,953,957 of record CAWUFW010000091.1, read on the forward strand.
GCCATTGGCGATTGCAATTAGGAACAGCTTTGATATTCGCCCTCCAATTCCTACTATGGCGAAATTGAAATTATACGCCGATGATATTATGCTTTTTATTAAGCCTGATTTCGAGGTCCAGGCAAAAACCTTTAAGATTTTTGAGGAATTTGAAGCATTAGGTGGGTATAGAATTAATAAAAAGAAAACTGAAATTATACAGTGTGGTGGAGCGGGCCTGGTTTTGCACCCTGATATTCTCTCGTGTTTAAACACTAAACCCAAGAGATACCTGGGGGTTTATTTCTCAGAACGTATAACTGATTTATTTCATCTAAATTTTGTCCCGCTTCTACAAAAAATTCAGGATCTGTTTGCACGCTGGAATTCCCTCCCATTATCTATTCTCGGTAGGGTTGCATTAATTAAAATGTCTGTTCTTCCACTTTTCAATTTTCTTTTTCGGCCATTCCATGTATTTTGTTTGGTTCTTTTTTTCCCGAATAGAGTCTATGTTTACAACTTTTCTCTGGGCAAAAAAACCCCCGCGAATTGCACTTAGCACTTTATACGAAGGGCTGGAACAGGGAGGTTTAGCTCTTCCAAATCTCAGGGATTATTACTTTGCGTATTTTGCACAATATTTATCTAGATTTAAGCCTCAACAACAATCAAATCTTTTTATTAATAGTTTTATGAATTTAATGTGTAAGGAAAGTCAGGTCCACTCCCCGTTATCAATTTTTAAATCTCCTAAGTTGGTCCGGTATAAGTGCCTACAATGGTTTTTTTTAAAACGTCAGGCTCTCTATAAAAGATATTCTATTCCTTTAATTAACTCTTCAACTTTGCTATCTGGCCCTATGTCATTGTCGGGGATTAGAGAATCTACAGATCTTATATTAAAGTGGGCTAATGTCGGATTCCGTAAAATCTCAGATTTTTTGAGGAATGGTAGATGGTTGAGTATAGCGGAAATGTCACAACTGATCATTAACGATTTTCTTCTTCTACAGTCATATAGTATTTTTAGTAAATTCCTTAATGAATTAGATTTAACCCAAATTTGTAATCAACATCATATAGTCCATGAACTCTTAGAGGATACGGTTGTTAAAAAACCTGGGGAATGGAAAAAACGTTTAGCTTTAGTTAAAGGTGTTGATCTTGGGAGTAAGGCAATTGTAAAATGGATAAAACATGAAGAAGTAGAAATCTCAGTCAGTATGTGGTTGGCAATTAATAATCTTAATTTTAGTACGTTAAGAGGAGCGAATTGGCGAAGGATGTTGTTTTTCAGTAAGTGGCAACTTTATCGAACTCCTCTTTTCCTTTCTAAGATTTATGTCAATCAATCGCCACAGTGTTTTCGTTGTATTAGCCATTCTACTGCCAACTGGTCACACATTATTTTGCAATGTCCTATGATTCAGAGGTTTTGGAAAGATATTTTTTCTTATTTGGAATGTGAATGTAGTATTGTGTTAGGATTGAATAATCGTTTAATAATTTTAGGTTTTGATCCAGACCTTCTTCTGCCTGACAGGCTTGTTAAATTTTTATACATTGCAATGGCGGTAGCCAGATCACTTTTGTTGCAAAAATGGCGTACAGATCTCATACCCTCTGTCTATGAATGGGCTCGAAAGATGAAATCAGTTAAAAAGAGTGAACGAACTTATGCTTTACGAGTTGAAGGGCTTAAGAAATTTGAAAAAATCTGGGCATCTTATTTTGATTAAAATTGGGTGATTATATTGATGTCTGGGAGTGGATATTGCTTTATGCTTGCTTACAGGCTTAATTTAAAGATTTATCGTTGTCCTCTCATTGTTCATGACTTTTCAGTATATATTGGTGCTATTTATTGATCTTGTATTTTTAATATCTTATTATGGATGTATTGATGGATTTTAAAATGTTTGTTATCTGGACTTCAATAAAAAAATAAAAAAAAAAAAAAATAAGACTTATGCCACTGGAACTCCGCCTATTCTCCGCATCTTGATTTCAGACTCTGAATTTGAGGCACTAGGATTTGGTCTAGACTATTCTAGGTTATGTTCTGTCTCCCTCTACTTCATGAACCAACCATCCGACAATGCTACCAGCTGATGGAGCTCTGTTACCAGTTGCAAGAGCTCGGGCCACTTTGCACATTTACCCACACAAGGTGGTTTTTTATTGGTAGAATGAGAGGTAAAGGGACAACAATATTAGACATCAAATTTTCTAATACAGTGCAACCAATTGGGTCACACAATAATCCAGACCACAACTGAAAATGAGATTAGTGAGATTTTACTCATAAATTCAATAATAAATTTACATAGATCAATCTCAGCATAAGAGTACTGGAGTACAGAACAAATAAAACGTGTCCAAATCTCCTGAAGAGATTAACCCTATACAGAAGGAAAAATATGAATAGTTCAATAATAGTTCAACACAAGATGAGGAAAACGAATGGTGAATTATATTGCATCAATCGATTTTCAAAAGAAAGTATTAGTCCTGTCATCCCTCTATTACTCTATAGGGGACCGACTATTCTAGCATTTGCTTCAGTTTGGAATAGAAATGAAAAAGAAGAAAGGTGTCAGCTGCTGGAGTTTTCAGTAGAAACACTCCCAGCATTTGGGTCAAGTAGCATAAAGCCACACATACAGAGAATAGGTCTGCACCCTACAAGTCTCAAAATGTCTCCTCCTGTTGCATACAAAGTAGATAATCCCACGTGACTTTCTTCTATGAAATTCCACAGCGCTTAGCATAAATTGGATACATTCTCCGCCTTTCCCACATCAATAAGTTACAAATGTATTTGTCCTAGGCCATTCTTCTCTTCCTCCTTGGGAACTCCTCTCCTTGCTCGTTACCACGATTCTCTGCCAACTCCATCTTTTCACCCCTTGCTATCTATTAAAATAAAACTCCTCTTTGCTAACTAAGGAGGCTTTGTCCACACCTGCAGTGGAAAAAAAAATGCAATTAAACTTTCCACATTGTAGGTTAAACACAAACAGAACATGGGACTGCAACATGAGCTTTGCACTGAAATATAATGTTAGGCTCTAATGAAATTACACATGAAATTAAGCAAAATGCACATTAGGCCTCTAATTAATAGCCAACTTTAGCAAGTGCACTGGGTTGCAGGTACATGCACAAATGTAAATGCATCGCTAATCTCGTAATTTCATGAAAAATACAAAAGTCTATTAGGAATTTCTTTAAAAAAAATACTTTCAAGTGAACATAATGTCGTGTACACCTAAATCTCCTAAACGTTCATCTGCACATTTAATTTCATTAGTTTTACGATAAATTATCTCATGTCTATAGATTTCCCTAATTAATAATAAATCAGTACATTAAATGTATCCATTAGTCACAATTTAAACACACATTTTATAAACTGTATCTGTTAACGTGAAGCACTATATATATGTAGTACTTCACCTTTACTTAATTAACGTTAATCACACAAAATACATTTGAGTGCTGACTACTCATAGATATGATGCGGATGCACTCCTACATCTCAAGGTGGGATCAAATGTATGCGTCTCCACACTCATTCGATCCCTGTGGATGGAAAAATGGGGAAGTCTGTGCCCGTTTACAGAAACATCTGGGCACCAATGCAGCATACAGCCATTCTACTTCCAGACAGGTACAAAAGGAAACTCTGAAGAACACATCCTTACAGAGACATGCAACAGAAGCAATCCTTAAAGAATATGTTTGAACATTTTTGACTTTTCTCACCACCTGATCTTTGCAATGTCCATTTGCGTTTTTCAGTGTTTCCATAATGAAACTTATGCAATTCCTTTTTTTTTTTAACTGCCCAATAATTACTTGCTACGTTCAAAGGGAAGCATCCTGTATTCTCTCCCCGAACCCAAAAACGACACTGACCCTTTTCTTTCTTTGTTTACTTTAATCCTGTAGAATGATGTACAGCCCTGAGTGACCCTGTTATATCTTCCCCCGCCCCAGTTCCTCAAACACCTCTTGCTGCTTCTCTAGTCAGCTGTTTCCAATGATTTGCAGTCGCTGCACTCATTTTAGCCCCATTTATAGAAAACTTCAGACATAAATGAAACCAAGGGGGATTATTTTTCCCAGAAATTCCCTTCCTACATCTTGATTTTTAAACATGTTGTTTCAAAGTTTGGCTTCCCGTATTTATTTATTTTTTGTTTAAATGTTTAATCCAATCCCCATCAAGAGCCGAGAACGTAGAACCGATGAAACACAAAAAACACCAGAGGCATGTTAACTGAAGGAACTTGTGAACGGTATTAGCACATGACAAGAGTGACAACCCACCCATTACTTTCACCTTGTAAAACCTGCAGTGTGCTCGATTGGTCATTCGCTAAGCCACATTACTCTACTTGACGCATTTACGTTTTCTTCACAATATTGCTGTGATGTCTATTGTTGACATGTCCCATTGAGCCGCCGATGCGTCACTTTTATTGACGCGCAGTTGGCTCCCCCATATTTACAAGGCCATGTAAAGTCACCCTGCGTGACTTTTCATGACCTTGTAAATACGTTTCCCTTTCACGCATAACTCTGCGTGAAAGGGGCGTTCAATGGGTGTTGCTGTGGGTGTTCCCACGCAACATCCATGGAACATGACGCATTCCCAGATTTACATTTTGCAAACCTGGGAATGCGTCAGTATCCACCACCTCCCCAGGGGAGGCGCAAGAAGGCGCAACGAGGAGTAATACTTTTATTTCTCCTCGTTTTTACCTCTTTCTATTCATGCTGTAATCAGCAACACGCATAGAAAGAGGAAAATGCCTTTAATGATTGTTTTTGTGCAGGAAGGTATTCCTTCCTGCGCAAAAACAATCATCCCCTCAGCGCAGGCACCCTTGCAAAATGACGCAAGGGTGTCTGCGCTGGCTTACGGCTGCTGTTTCTGAGCTGGTGCAGTGGAGAAGGACAGGAATGCGCCATATTTTGTAGATATGCGCATTCAAGCCCTTTTATTTTGATGCGCAGCAGAAAGGCTTGCTGCGCTGCCGAGTGTCAAAATATTGTAAATGAGGCCTGGGATGTTTTTGCTTATTATTGTACATGACTTTTTCTGCTTGATATATTGTTGTCACACTTCGCATTTTGTCTTTGAATTTGCCAGTGGTGCTTACGTTCTCAGCATTAGGGGCAGCTGCTGTGTAAGTCCCCTTGTTTAAACAGCGGCGTAGCATGTGTTGCCAGTGCCCGTGGCAAGGCAAATATTGTGCCCCCTAACCTGTGGACCATTAGCACACCCCACAAAATTCTTAGGGGCGCAAAATTTTTAAAGAACTTTTGCGCCCCTAAGAATTTTGCTCCCTGGGCAACTGCCCCTGTGGCCTAGCCCACGTTACGCCACTGCGTTCAAAACAAAGATTGTAGAATTCTTTGTGGCAGCAGTGGCATCTTCATTTTCAGCTGTCCAGCACCAAATGGCTTCCAGTTGAGGCACATGGGGTTTGATGTTTGGACTGCATGTGTCCTACAGAAAAACTTAAAGGAAATTGTACTGTTCCATGAGAAATTCCCCCTGAAATGTGGTAACACCATTAGACACCAATAACAAGTTCTGAATGCAACTGGAATCAAATGACATTTTCTGTCTAGCAATAGAATTCTAAAATCCCATAGGCGTCCAGCTGAATCCACGTTACTTGTCCACTAGAATTCAAACCTGGTTACCACAGGTTTTCTGCCTATCTTTCCTTTATAGTTTTGTCCCACGAGTTCACTTTGTTGTTTTACATTGTGGCAAAGCATACTGTTGTTGAATTTCTTAAATGTTTGCTCTTGATAGGGTTCAATGTTAACTATGTTGTTGTAGAAGGTCAATTGACTGCCACATAAGTTCACATTAAAAACATTTGTGTGGGGACCATATAAGTGACACTAATGGAAGCAGCAAAACACCGATATACACAAAAACTTCAAACAAGCATTGGCAAAGCTAATAGGTCTGTCGTTTTGTATGGGGAAAGGTTTGGTAAAGGTTGAGTGACTTTCTCTGCATTGCCCTCTGATGCCGAGAAAGGAAAACCTATTATTAAGTAACATTTTGGGCAACATCTTTGAATACGACAATATAGAAGTTGTTAGTAGAGCCCCTTTGCTGAACAGTCTACATTAGAAGAAGTAAGCTGGACCCTTAGAGGATGACGTGTGCATTGTAAGTGTTGAACTTAAAAGGCATACAGAGTAAAATAGTGCATTGATACTTGCAAACATTTTCCCAGGGGACAAAAAAGTATGGTCTCTGGTGTGGCCGGGGAGCACATTGATGCCAGCAGAGTGAGGGCCGGGGGGAAGAGAGGAGTGGAAGATGGATATAGTTGAAGCAAAGCATATACATGGTGTGCACTGCAAGTCATGGAGTTATTTTAAGGGTTTTCTTCCATAATGCCCTTTACATTAAGTCCCTAATGGCTAGAAGAGTCATAGATTCGACAATGCAGTGTTACGTTGCGTTTGAGCCGCTATCCCTCTATTGTACCCTGGCAGAATTCTCTCTGTTTGCAATCGCTACTTCTGGCGATGCCATTAAACAAAGGAAGTACATTGATTATTGAACTGGAATGAAATAGAATCTTAGGCCTCACTATTACTTTATGTCATTAGTCTCTGATCTGTAAACATTAGGAATGCTTCGAAATAGGCTCTGTTAAGGTAGCAACTGCTATAAAAAGACCATGACAAAGACTCCCTCACAAGGTGTAGGAAAGTGCCTATTTTGACATTTTTACCCCCCTACATTTTGCCTGGTATGTGGTGCAGCTTTGACTGTAAGTGTACTGGGTTCCTGCTAACCAGGTCCCCAGTACCAGTGTTATTTCCCTAAACTGTATCATTGTTCTATAATTGGCACCCCTTTAGGATCCCTGTAAGTCCCTAGTAAGTGGTTCCCCTGGTACCAAGGGCCTTGGAACTAAAGAGGGTCCCTAAGGGATGCAGCACAAATTGTGCCTCCCTAAAAGACCCCTCACCAAGCTCATGCAAACTTACATTGCAGCCTGCGTGTCTTGGTGCAGAGAAAACTGAAGAGCCGAGATGGCACACATCTCTGCGTGCCATGCCTGCCAGCACCTCATGTGGTATAGGTAAGTCACCTCTACGGTCCTTACTGCCCTAAGGCAGGGTGCACTATACCGATGTGTGGGAATATCTGCAGTAGTGCTATCTAAGTTTGTCCGTAGATATTACAAGTGCTCAGGGAAGCCATAAGGAGCACATGGGCTGAAATCTCGCCATTATGAATTACCCAGCTACATGATGGCTCCACTTTATCCCCAAGATGTTTGGTACCAAACACCTCGTCTTAATAAACCCATACTGATGCCAGTGCTGGATTTATTAATAAATGCAGTCAGAGGGCACCTTATAGGTGCTCCCTGAAAAACCTACAGACTACTAGTGTGTTGTCTGACTGATCTCGACCAGCCAGCCACCATAGACCGGTTTCTGACCTCCTGAGGTGAGAGCCTTTGCTCTCCGAGGTCATGAACAAAGCCTGCTCTGGGCGGAGGTGTTCACACCTCCTCCAAGCAGGATGGGCATTCCAGGGCGGGAAGCTTCAAAGGCCCTGCCACCTTTGTTATGCGACCCCGGGCATCTCCAGATAGCGAAGGTGCCCACCACCATGTCCTGAGCCCATTTTTGGCAGCAAGACAGGCGGGAAAATTAGTAAGATTAGGAGGTGTGCCCACATTCAGCCAGCACCACCCCTAGGGTGGACCGCCGATGAGGCCCCCACTTTTCAGATTCCACCATGTTGTTTTGGATGGAATTAGCATTCTAGGGTCAGTGTTATGACTGCTTCCCACAGGAAGTGGTCATATAGATGGTGTAATCAATCAATCAATTAAGTAGTATTCGTATAGCATGACTAATCACCCCGGGGGTATCCAGACCCTATAGGGTGTAGACACCCTAAAGGTAGCTAGTCTATTGGCTGCTACCTATCACTCCCTGTAAATGCCCCTACATTGAGCATTTAGGTGGCACTCTTGAACCCAAGAACTCAGATTTGATGGATCAACAGCAGAAGGACGAATAAGAGTCACTGCCTGGCGAGAACTGCAGCAGAACTTTGGACTTTGGCATGAAACCCTGGCGTCCTCAGCCCTCTCTTGACAATCACGACAGAGTGACTTGTCCTGCAAGCTGGAGAACTACCAAATCTTTGGGTAGCCTGCCAGCACTTCAAAAATCACTGACAGTCTCCCTTGTAGTAGAAGAGCTACTCCCCTGCAGTCCGCAGACACCGACAAGCAGAGTCCAGTCCACCGCCTTGTAGCTCCCATGCCCGACCGATACCACAGACAACCAGGAGCAGGTACTCGTGCTCTGGAAGGTCAGATCTGTCTCGCCACCGAGTGTAAAGACACCAGGACCAACCGGAGCCGTGCAGCACCAACCCCCAGGGTACCAGACACCCTGCACCAAACAACAGTGAGAGTCCAGTCTGGATTCTCACTGCACCAAGACCAAGCAGCCGTCAAGGGACGTCAGTATCACTGAGACCCACTTCAAGAGTGGCCCAGCTGCTTTGATTTTACCCTTGCCAGCTGTTTGTTCCTGGCCGCGAGGTGCATCTTTGTACACCCGGCGAGCAGTCCTAACCACTCTGCGCCCGAGCCGCCCAGGTCCTGACGAACCGGCTATGCCCCCTTGCTCCAAGACCTCTTGCGACCTAAGCCCCCATTTGGGAGCCCTAGGACTTGTCAGCATGTCCCCCTGTGCAGCCTGTTTTTGGGTGGCCCCCGCTTCACTGTAGGTCACCAGCTACCAGCCTCACCAGCACCCTACTCCCAGTAAAACCCGGGAGGTTCCCAAAGAACTGCTGGTAATACTTTGGACCTTGGCCGACTACAACTCCGAACCCTGAAGGTGAACCCCTGAAACCTACTGTAAATACCTTTATGAATCTTTGACTTTTCCTTCCATAGGGTTCTATTGTGCGTAAAAGCGCACAGGTTTGAATTTTTACTCACCTGTGAATATTACTAACAAGGTGTGCAATTTACTGAGTTGGACAGACAAACACTCAACCTCCACCTCTAGACATGGGACAGCGGGAATGTTTTAGCAATGTCACTATGAGACTTGACTTTTAATCCTGGTTTTACCATTTTACCAAATATGCTGGTTGTGAAATCTGTATTTAAATCTGGACAGGTTCCACTGCACAGTGGTATATATTTGGTAAGAGCAGTCCCTGAGCCTCACCATAGGAACCACTCACACCCCAATTGTTGTGTAAGAGCAAGATGGAAACTAAGTGCACTCTTGGATAATCGTTTTCTGAACATATTTCTTTGCTCTATTTTTCAGAAGAGCAGGTAAAAGCATATCAAACGAAATACTGGTAGTAAGTATGTGATAAGAAAACAGGGCTGTAACCCAACAATCATTTTATTTTCCCATGGGGGTGAGAACACCCAGTCTTAATGTCACTCAGTCACTCACTAAAATAAGGCTCAATGAGAAAGTTATGAATCTTGAAATAAGGGGGCCTGCACTGTGGTGGTGGTGGTACTCCTGCTTCACCACATTGTTTAATAGTCAAATCATATCCCTCCTATGCCTTTGCCCCCTTAATTGCCATTATGTGATAGAGGTGGGCAAACCACTGAAGGCTTGAGCCAAGCTTAAACCAGTTGGCTGGTTCAGCTCTTAGTTCTCCTGGCTCCTCCAACCTAAAAAGAGCCGAACTTTCATGTGGCTTCTGTGTGCTACCTACCCTCTGACCTCATGCACTAAGAATTAAAGACAAAGCATTATGTTTTGGTGTAAAATGAGAGAGGGAATGAGCTACCCATCTGGTGGCTGAATTGCACAAGGTAACACCAGAAAACCTGCAATCAATCCACACTTGACCACATTTTGTGATCCTAGGCAATTGTTTTATTTCACTTTGCCTCCTTTTTCTTCATTATCAAATATGAGAGCACCTTGAAATAAATGGGTTCAGGATGTCTGCTGTACAAAGCCTCTTGTGTTTGATTTAATAAACTATAATATCGTTCCATGTACAATAATAACCCAGGCCACATAGAGGGTGCACATGACAACTGATTTGCCATGGTTCACTAATTGCATTGTTGTCAGGGCAGGGAAGGCATAAATGTTCATGTTTGAGAAATATCACTTTTAATAAAGGCCTTTCAATGCAGTGATATAATCTGATGTGAGGTGGAACGCTTACGCATGTAAATGAAATACACTTTTTGAATTTTGAAGAATCTTTATCGTATTTTTTCATGTTTTTAGAACAATATCTTAAAAAATTAAGGTGTTTCTATGGAGAAGTGGTGAAGGACACCTTTGTTGCTTATTTTCCATTTACTTCAGTTAATGTGTAAAGTAATACTTGCCTGTTTAACAGCTTTCTGAATGTCAGTGCTAAGTCAAGTAAACCGCAGACCAGGGGCGGGCGCCTGTAAAGATCAGGAGGGACGCAGTTGGTCCCCTGTCCTTACTTTGAGTATCCTTGGGATAGTGCATACTTTTGACAATCACACAGTATTTTTGTTGATTGTTTATAAAAGATTATGTGTGCACGTCTCTGTCGTGTCGTCACGCAGAAAGCACGCAGAGACCGGTATGTGGTTTCCAATGCTTTATTGTTCTTCTTTGTTCCTGTGCCCACATGCACGTCTGTCCCTGTGCCCTCGTGTCTGTAGAATACCCTCCCCACTCCCTGACCGGAAGTGTTGTCCGGTTGCTGACCCCTCCCAACATTCGGGTGCAGGGTCCTAGTGCCCTCTGACCTAGGTCAATACATCTCCCCCTTTGTGGAAAGAAAGAAAGAAAGCGAGAGAGAGAGAGAATGAATATGATCCCCATCGTTACATTTCCTCAATCAGTCTTTTTTAGCCTTTTGCTCACTCTTCTTGGACATGCTCCTTCCGTTTCCTTCTGTGATCCCTCTTCTTGTCTCTCACTGTGGTGTGTCCTTCTTCCGTTGCTGTCCATAACTTCCTCTTTTCCATGTGTTTCGTTGTTCTTTGCTGCTTTGTCTCCTCCGCCTTCATCCAATGTCTTTATTCCCTTGAAGTGAGAACTGTTTCTGGTGATCCGGTAGGGGCCCGATGCAGCTGTTATCATTGGCCCCTTGACGTTTATTATTGTCAGTGGTTCATCTGAGAATGGACTGTCTGATTTTCTTGACTGCCGCACAAACACTGAGTCCCCTTGCTTCAGGTGCGATGGAGTGGCATGTCTCCTGGCGCCCGCATAGACTTTCATCTTGTTTTTCGCCTCCTGGTCTCTTACTGCAATGCTGTTGTGCTCTGGTGGCGCTTTTGCTTCCAGTTGGGGCAATCTTGTCCTGCTTGTCCTTCCTAGCACTAGTTCTGCTGGACATCGTCCCGTGGAGCTGTGGGGGGTGTTTCGATAGTCTCGTAGTATTTGACAGAGTGCTTGTCCTATGGAGATCTGTGCTAGCTTTGCTCTTTGGACTGCTTTCTTTATGTTCCCCATGAACCTCTCCACCATGCCGTTTGCTAGTGGCCACAGAGGCATTATTTTCCGGTGGTGAATGCCTAGGTAGTCCATGAACTTGCGAAACTCCTCTCCTGAGAAGGGAGGACCGTTGTCTGTCTTTACTGTTTGTGGGGAACCCCAGGCTGCAAATATGTCATCAAGTATCTGCAACGTCGCGGTCGCTGATGTTGACGAGACGTGTCGCACTATAGGAAATCTGGAGTATTCATCAATGACCACTAGCAAGTATTTGCCCGTGTCCAATGGCCCATAGAAGTCTGCTGCCAACGTTGTCCACACGGCCCCTGGAAGCTCCGACATCTGTAGTTGTTCTGGCTTTGGTGGTTGTCCTGTTATTTGGCATAGGTGACAGTTTAGGATAGTGTTCTCCACCAGTCGATCCAGGCCTAGGAACCATACTTTCTCCCGTAGCATCTTTTTTGTTGCTACCATGCCTCTGTGTGACTCATGTGCCAAGTTTACAGTCTGCCAACGTAGTGCATTTGGCATGACATCCTTGTTCCTCGTAGTATTATTCCTTTTTCTGTCTCTGAGAGTTCCTCGTGTATGTTTTTGAATGCCAGCATTTCTTCCCTGTTAACTCCTTCCCCCATGGTGCTGTTGCTGTTTACGTGTCTCCATCTTTGCTGTCGTGTTATCATTTTGACTGCTTGCATTGTGGCATCCTTCGATGTCTCTTGTTCTAGCTCTGCGATTGTTATTGGGGCAGGAGTGTTCTGCCTTAACACAAAATTGAGGTATTCTTCTGCCATTGATGTGTTCTATGGTGCCTGCGGTAGGGGATGTCGTGACATGTAGTCAGCTGGGTTGTGTTCCTTTCCCGGTTTGTGCACGATCTTGAAATCATAATCCATCAGTCTTATTCCCCATCGTTCAATGCGTGGCGGTATCTTTGCGTTCGGATTTCCATATATCATCACTAGGGCCTGATGGTCTGTCACTATGTTAAATTGTTTCCCGTATATGAACATGTGGTAGTGTTAACACGCCCATACCACTGCTAGGCTTTCCTTCTCTGGCTGGGAGTATGCCCTTTCGATGTCAGACAAACTTTTGCTCGCATATGCGCCAATTTTCCTGGGCGAATCTCTTCCAGGCCTGTGTTGTGCTAGGATTGCTCCTAACCCTACCGGGCTGGCGTCCACAGTCAGCTCAGTGCATAGCGATGGGTCGAAATAGGCAAGATGATCTACAGCCATTACTGCTTGTCTAATGGCCTCAAATGCCCTATCGCATTCCTGTGTCCAGAGAAATTTCTTACCCTGCTTCGTTAGGTCCCGAAGAGGTGTGCTCACTGTGGCAAAGTATTTTATGTAGCGAGCACAGTAGCTTGCTAGACCAAGAAATGACCTCACTTCCGCAACTTCTGTTGGAGGTCTTACCTTTTCCAGTGTCTCCACTTTGCTGGGGTCCGGCCTCATTCCTTTTTTTGAAAAGATGTGACCAAAAAATACTAGTTCATTTCTCCCCAGTTCGCACTTGTCTTCATTTAGAGTTAGGCCTGCTTGTTCCAACTGGTTGCAGACCTCACGTAGGGCCTTGTCGTGTTCTTCATCTGAACGGCCGAACACCAGGATGTCATCACTGTAGTTCAAGCTGTTTTTCACCGGCCTTATTACTTGCCTTATGATCTCTTGAAATATCTCTGCTGCTGATGATATTCCAAAGCTGAGTCGTTTGTAGTGAAACAGACCCATGTGAGTGGAGAAGGTCGTGATGTAGTGTGATTGCGGGTCAAGTTCCAGTTGATGGTATCCTTTGCACAGGTCTAACTTTGAAAATCGGCATGCGCCAGTGAGACAGCTGATCATGTCATTTAGATGAGGTCCAGGGTGCCTTTCCCTCTCAATTGCCGTGTTTGGTACTCTCATGTCAACGCATATGCGAATCTTTGAGGTGTTCTTCTTTGGCACTGCTACTATTAGAGACACCCAGGGGGTCGGTCCGTCGGCTCGCTCTATGATATCCTGTGCCAGCAGGCTTTGTATTTCTTCTTCTACCTGTGGTTGCAGATGTATGGGCACTCTTTGGTGATGTTGGGCCACAGGTTTTATCGCTTCATTGATATGCAGTGTTATTTGTTTTTCTTTTAGTTTGCCCAGCCCTGGTAGTATGGCCGGATGTTCTCTCAGAATGTTCTGTCTTTCTGACATGTTGTAGGTCATTGCTAGGAGACCCATCACCTGTGCGGTGACGTTGCTTAGCAGACAGGGTGCTGGAATGTCTCCTCGTAGTACATGTATTTCCTCTTTGCTTGACCTTTCTTTGTAAGTTAATGTCTCTGTGAACTTCCCCATGTTCACTACTGGTTTTCTTGAGCCCCAGGTGAATACATCAACAGTGGATGGTGATAGTTTCACCCTCATCTTCTCATATTCTGACATGCACATGATGTTGCATGTAGCTCCACTATCTAATACGAAGCTTGTGCTGTGTCTTCCTACTTCAATGTTCACTGTCGCTGTTTTCTTTATCTGATGTTTTTCTACGAGATGAGTGTGTTCTGGCGTGCAGTCTTCCGCTGGGGCATCTGACATCAGATACAGCCGTTCCGCAGCCTCTGGCGCGGTTGCCCCATCCGATTCAGCTGAGAGACTGTGATTTTCTGTTTCCATGTGCCTTGCGTATCTGCTCGTCACCGTCCGTGGTCTTGCTGATCTTCCTCGCTCACTTTTAAATTGTCCACTCATGCAGGCGCTTGCGAAGTGGTTTTCTCTGTTGCATTTTCTGCATCTGTGGCCCATTGCCGGGCACGCGCCGGTATGTGGAAATTCAAGTCTGTATCGATAGCACGTTCTTTCTTGCTTCTTTCTCGGTGGCGGTGTGTTGTCTCTCTTCTTGACATTTCCAGTTACGCGGTTCGCTTGTTCCACTCTTCTTGCCTTTCCCAGTTCCATCTGCCTTGCATGTGTTGTTGCTCTGGCCTCCGGTCGGGCCATGGTCAGTATTTTCTCGAGCAAGGATGGTTCCTTCAGAATTTGTGCGCGGAACTCCACTGACTAACAGCCTTCAATGATGCGCAGTCTTATCGCTTGTTCGTTGTCAAACTTGTCGAATTCGCAATATGTTACTAGTTTCCGCAATCTGGTTGCGAAATCGTAGAGGGACTCCTCTGCTAGTTGACACGTGGTGTTGAACATGTACCTCTCGAAATCTACATTTCTTTGCGGGTCAAATTTGTCTGTGAGACACTTTATCAGCCCCTTGTATGTTGCTGTTTGATCTCGGGGAAATGTTATTAGCAGGTCCTCATCACCTACGAAGTTTAGGAACAAGTCTATGTTTTGGTCATCTGTGTATGCCTTGCATGTGGCACGCATGTACCGTTCGAATTGCCTTATCCACCTTTCCCACAGAATGCCTGTTTGTGGTTCTGACAAGCTGAACGGTAGAGGTGTGCGGAAAATTGTGTTTGCGCTATTCTTGTCGCTTGCGTCTTCTGTCATTCGTTGTTGTGCAGACCTTCTTCTCCTTACTCTGAGTGCAGTTTTCTTCTTTTGCTGTATTTAATTTCCTTTCTTTCTTGTAATTTCTTTTTATTTCTCCTTTCGTTGTGGTAATTTCTTTTTATTTCGCCTTTATTTCCTTTATTTCACCTTTCGTTGTAATTTTTTTTATTGCCTCAATTTTTTTCTTTTGGGACTTTTTTTGTGTTGCCTGACTTCAAAATGGCCGCCTGGCCTTCAGCTCCTTATTGGCTCTCCCGCCTGACTCCAAAATGGCTGCTGAGATTTCTGCCCATTGAGATTTGCTATATTTTTAATGGCCTGACGTTAAGATGGCCGCCGGGTCTTCCTCAGCTTCCTATTGGCTTTCCTGCCTGACTTCAAGATGGCCGCCGAGCTAGCGAGATTTCAGCTTGAAATCTCCACGCGGGAGGCTCGGGCTGTCTTTTCAGTCGGCTGTGGTCACGGCCGGGTGCACCGCCCTTTCTCTGCTCACCTTCTTTTCTTGATGCGGCCGGGGTGGGCTCCCGATGTCGCTGTAGTCGCCGCACGCGGACCAGGGTGGGATCCTGGCTCCGCTCTCCTCGCGATCCCTGTGGGCTCCCAATTTCGCGTTTTTGTTTTTTGGGGGGGGCACGACGGACCAGGGTAGGCTCCTGGTTTCGTTTCCTCGTGACCGGGGTGGACTCCCGACGTCGCGTTTCCGCTCCTTGTAGTCGGCGGACCAGGGTGGGCTCCTGGCTTCGTTTCGATGTTGCAGGGGCACGCGCTTCTGGTGGCGACTTCGAATCCCACCTCTTCGTCGCCAGTTGTCGTGTCGTCACGCAGTAAGCACGCAGAGACAGGTATGTGGTTTCCAATGCTTTATTGTTCTTCTTCGTTCCTGTGCCCACATGCACGTCTGTCCCTGTGCCCTCGTGTCTGTAGAATGCCCTCCCCACTCCCTGACCGGAAGTGGTGTCCGGTTGCTGACCCCTCCCAACATTCGGGTGCAGGGTCCTAGTGCCCTCTGACCCAGGTCACTACAGTCTCTACAGTGTGAACAAAAGAAGTGTAAATTGAACAACATGTTATCACAACAAGAAAGTAAAATTAATGGACATCCAGAGATCATTAGTGAATAGCACTATGTCTTCTCTACAGGGTAAGGCATCCAAACTGCATGCACTTCTTAATCAATAAAAAAAACATAAATCAATAATTACATGTCATTGTGACAGCAAAGTGAATCCATCAAAGAACACACACTAGTTGCAAATAATAGCTATGTGTCATATCTGCAGCATAACAAAATGACTGCAAAGTACCGGAAAACGCCGGCTCAAATTTAGCACTGCCTGATAGGAACACAAATGGCTCAATGTCTTGATTAGAAGAAATGAGGCTTACATTAAAGGTGCAGTGGTTGAGAAAGAATCTCCGCTTACAGAGAAGGCAGTGGTAGATCAGGTTTGTTATAAAAGATGTCATAGAACACTTTATTGGCGTTTATAATTGTAAAGAGCTTAAATTTAATTTTCAAAGCAGCTTGGACCCCTTGTTCTCTTGTCTTACGAAAGAGCTGATTGGCTGTGCACTCTCCAATATAGTGTGCGTCCACTATGGCAGAAAATGAAACCCACTGGAAGATTTTTAAATTAACAAAGACGATACATGCTTGAAGGAATCGATGTTACCTCAAATCAGTGAGTTCGACCTCCCTTGCGGGCAGTGATATAAGAGTAATTCTGCTTGACTTGCAGTCAGAACAAAAAGGATTAGAGATGGGCTGGAGAGGCGGTGAAAGCCTGGACGTGATTAGATAGTCGTGTGTTGTCGGAATAGCAATTAAAACCCTCACAGAGATGTTACAAGCATCTGGACCGGGGAAAAAAGTTTTTCCATTCCCTGAGAGACCGATTATCCATAACTTGTCCTTTGAAATTATCCTCTGCGCCTTTTACACGGTACAGAGTTGAATCAATTTTTCTTGGCTTGTACTTCTCACTGTAACAACATGCCAATGAAAGGGCTTCTCTTAAGGGAGATGCTTGAATGCTTTTAACATCTTCTCAAAGCGATGGGCATGAACGCAGTGCTCAGGTGGGCACTCCATGGCGGTGCAAGGAGTGTGCATTGGAAAGACCTGCCTGCATGAAGCACATCATCTCCTAAGGGGTTATTTCAGTGTATTTTCTGCTGCTCTCTACGAAACCAGTTACCGCTGTACCACAAATGTGAATATGATCAGATAAGTCATAGGCTATAGCCAAACCAGGAGCCTGCCTAGGCTGCAACCAGCAAGTGAGATGCCAGACTGGGCAAGAAACAAAGGTTGCCTGAAGAGCATTTGCCCAAATCTCCCTACCCATAGCACCAGTAGCGGCTGGTGTAAGGAATATGTTTTGGGGCAGCATGGGGGTGGAGAAGCGCGGGGGTGGCAGTGCAGGGGGGTGGGAGCGCGAGGGGGGCTGAAATAATAAAAAAAAAGGGAAACTTACCTGCTGGTCTTCTGCTCGCCGCACTTCTCCCCGGGCTTCTCCTCTGGGCACAGGGGGAAGCTTCCAGCTTCCCCTACCGCCAATCCCGATGCTGCTCTCACCTTGAGAGCAGTGTAGGAATTGGGCGGAGCGCACTGGTTTTGCTCTCCATCGAGAGCTCGGAGCCTGTGCCTGCTGATCTCTCAACCCAGCAATACAGCTGGGTGGAGAGATGCGAGTGCGCATGACGGTTTGGCCGGCATGAGACGGCCATCCAAACCGTCATGCGTACTGGCAGCAGGGCCCACCACTCTTTCCCTGCTGCAGTGCTGTGGCCCACCCCCAAGACTCAGCCGCAGGACGAAAAACAAAATGATCTGCATTAAGATCATTTTATTTTTCGTTTGCCTCTGCAGACAGTGGGGCGACGCTCCTTTGCCATAATGGAGGATCCACCCCTGCATATCACTGAAGTATACAAAAAAGTGATGGGTGGAATGCATGAATTACTCTAAACCACTTGTAATTACTCGGTCCACATCCCAGTTCATTGTTATTTTGCACTCCATGCCAGCTCAGTTTGGACCCAGCCATATGCAAATCAATCTTGATTATGGTTGAATAGGAACAGGCCAGGTCTTCCTGGAGCCAGGACACAAGCAACCCAAGACCAGTTTTGTCCTGAGTGGGGCTCTTCAGTCAGACGTAGCTTTGTTCCACTGGCACAGTGAGCATGGGACTGACGTCTAGTTTCCTTATTATTGTTGAAATGTGACATCTCTAGTCAACTGTAATACAGAAATGACGTAGCTGGTTAGTCTGTAATAAGTTATTACAGTTGACTTCTGATGTCACAGTGCCTGTTGCCAGAGCCAGCAGCAGTGGTAAAAGTCTGGTCATGTAGCATACTTACAGCTGCAGGTTAAACCAGAAAAATGGGAACAGCTTTCCCTTCTTCTAAAATCTTTTTCTAAAAAGAAAAAGTTATCAGAAAAAAGGAGATATTTATCGCAACATGTTTATTTTTTCACGCTATATGTCATTGCAGGAAGGATAGAATATCTGCTAGTTTTTATACAATCAGAGCAACAGCAGATTTTAGCCTTTCATAAAAATGATTCTAATTTTTGTGCAGAAATCACTAACTGTTTTTTTATGTGTTTAATTTCATAATACATATCCTGCTTTTATTCCTCTTGTCTGCAGTTAACATTAAAGAGTATGACACTAAGGATATAGGCAGCTTGTGGAAATGACAATGGCGTAACCATGCATTATAAAGAATATTATACCCTCTGCCACACATTAAAAGGACATTTCAAATCATCTCAGATTTCATGACCTAATAAAGTAACTCTGCCTTCTGCCTCCTTCCTCTATATCCTTATGGAACTGTGATTTGCAATATCCTTGTAATGTATGGCAGGGGGTACTTTATGCCAAATATAAATACTGCTGTTGTAATTTAATGTAGAGAATGCACAAAATGGGAGCATAAGAAATGCAAATTGGAAGGATACCCTCTAATATAGAGAGGGCAACAACAAAAGTCCACCAGAGGTGAGAAGGGAGCATAGTGTCTAGGGAGGTCAATTACAACGTCCTTTAGGGGTTTGCCAGGATTAGGCTCTGGTCTGATCTTTGTGCAGAGATACAAAGATTAGAGGAAAGACTGAAGCAAAATCAAGGTTATCTTCCTGTGAACACTAAAGTAGTGGGAAAGGCCCAGTTGTAAAATTACTTTCCCCTGCTCCTTTGTAGGGCTACAACAAATGAGTGGTGCAGAACACTTCTACATCAGTGGCTTGACTGTTGAAACTTCCTGCTATCAGGTCTTGTTGGAGAGAGGTATAGAGAGACAAGGGCTGCTATTTTCACCTAGCTGTAAAAATTACGCCTTCTCACCTTCAAGCAGCCTGGTAGAACAAAAAAGGCTTTAGGCTGCATATAATTGAATCAAGTGTGGCAAACTGTAATAGTTTGATCAATGGAAGTGAACCACAAATATTTTAATGTTAGTCATAAAATTCTAGCATGTTGTTAGATCCATTTTTTTTTTTAAAAAGGGCCAGCGTTCCTAACTTTCATGATCAGGTAATGAGATGATTGGAGCAAGTATATGTCTCTTGTCTGCAGATTGTGACCTTGGCAATTTGTCCTTTCCCAATGTTCCAAATCATCATAACCCCCAGAGTCTACCATCTAGCCAAGAAATGTAACACATTTCTACCCATGACATGTACCTTCTCGATTTTAAATGCTTCAGAACCATCATGGTCACTTCTATACTTGGAAAACCATCTGCAGATCGACGTCAGTTCCCTTTTGACTTATACAATATCAAAGAAAACTGGTATTTAATAAGTCTTGGCGGTGAACTCCGCTCCGCTCGCGGAGTTTGCCGAGTTCCTGCACTCTGCGTTACGCTCGCTTGCGTTCGTCAATGTCAAGTTGGTGTCATGTTCCGCTAGGTTAGGGCATCCTGTGTGACTGCGGGAGGGTCTGCTGGCTCCAAGACACATGCGGAGATCGGAGCACTCGACTTCCGTTCCTTGGAGGTCGGCAGTCTAGCTTCACTCCGGATACTACCTCTGCGGGGTCCAGCGCTTCCGGGGGAAACCGCATTTGAACCGCGGTTTCCGCCCGATCGGCGCTTCGGATTCAGTGTTTCCAGTTGCCTGCAACCTGCTGGACCAGGTATTCCTTTCCGCGCTGGAGCGCACTTCCATAGCCTTGCAGATCTGTTTATAGCTGCGCTGGAGCTCGTTCCTTTGTTTGCCGCTCTGGAGCTCGTTTCAGTCCTGCCTGCACTTTTCTTTCCGCGCTGGTGCGCTACACTTAGCTTGGCTCGACTTCCATTGCCACGCTGAAGTGTTTTCCCTCAGTTTACTTTTCTTTCTTTGCCGCGCTGGAGCGCCGCTTACCTCACTGTTGTCACGCCGCGCTGGAGCGCTTATTCATATGTTATTGGTTGCGCAGGAGCGCTTGTTGTTTGTTTAATCCAAGCTCCACACCGGGGTACCTGATTAGTTCCTCATCTCAGGAGAGCTATCCTCAGTAACTCTACTGTGTGGATTACCTGGCTTCGTGGTGTCTTCCTGACAAGGTAAAGGCCGTTTTCGCATGTGCATAATGATGGCGGAGCAGGGGGTATGATTGTGTGTCTGTGTCTTTACTAATAGGGGCTATTCTTTCTCTTCTCAGTACCGGTGCTCACGTCCTTAACCGGGCTACTAGAACACCACAGCGTTATTCCTGGCTTCCTTCCCCGTGCCCATCGCCATCCTAGCCTGTTTTTAGTCCAGCTGGGATAAGGTGGGTCCGTTGGTGGTGGCTCATGTCGTCTCTGCGAGATTGCTTCACAGGTTAAAGGTAGGACTTGTGGGGTACCTGACAGTTGTCGAGCGCGAGCGAGGAAAATCCACCTCCCGTCGAGATTTTTCCTCGTTCGCGATCGTCAACATCAAGTTGGCGAGCGCGAGCGTGGAAAATCAACCTCCCGGCGAGATTTCTCAACGCGGGCGGTCAGATTTCTCATTGAGAGTGGTCCCGTATGCACGCGACTGCTCGTGTTGAGAAACCGCCAGCTTGCGTTGCGAAAGCTGCCGCTCGAGTAAAAATCTACTTGAGCGGCAGAAAAGAAGCAGCGTCCGCTTGCGCTGTGCATGATGCCGTTCGCAATGATTGCACAGTGCGTACAAGCACCTGGCATTGACAATCACCGTGAACCAGCTGACCTGTAGATTCAAAAGCAGTGAGCGTCATTGGCTTCAAAGGAGCGGGTTTAGTGCGTGTATCCAAAGTGGAGAGGACAGCAATAGTAATACAAAAAGGCTGAGATTAGCAGAAAAGAGCAAAAACAACAATTGATGGACAGAATGCAGAACAATGTCATACATTCACCCCAGTACAGAGATCTGGGCCTAAATCCATCGTTTTTTTGCTCACCATGCCATTCCAGTTTGAACCTAGCCATATGCAAATCAGTCTTGACCCTGTGCCCAATGGGAACAGTCCAGCCCGAACTGCCAGGCCAGGTCCTCCCTGGACTGGAAACAAGCATCCTAGGACCGGTTCCGGGGTTTCACCCCTCATCAGCCAGGATAGCTTGACTCCAGTGGCATGGAGAGCGCGGGACCCACATCTGGGCATACCCGTCCCACTCGGGGTGACAAATGCAAAAAGAACAATTGATGGACAGAATGCAGAACAATGTCATACATTCACCTTGTGTGAGATTAGCAGGAAAGCATAGACCAACAGAGCTGAGGAAAAGGAAGTATTATAAGCAAAAAGCTATGGGGTGAAAAGAGGAAGGAAAGGTGAGATGGCGAGTACAGAGTAGGAAGTGGGAACAGAGCAAGTTAGAAGAAGAATTCCAGTTGAAGGTGAAAAATGGAGCTAGCGCCCAGTAGACTCTAGGGATAAGGAGTTTCAGTTAAAAGGTCAGCAAGATAAAAATGGGGGGCTACAAGAGGTGGACAGCAATGATTGTGACACAATGCCTGTTTCTTAATCAGACAACAAGTGGTGTTATTAATTTCTTGTTGTGAAATACACTCTTTCCTTTGGGCCTCCACTTAACCTTCCCCATTGCCTATAACCTTGGACATGTCTTATAGAGCCGACGGAGCTGCCGACTTTGGAACTGGGTAACCAGGTTCGAGTCTCTGCGTCGGCTCAACATCCTGTGATTCTGGGCAAATCACTTAATCTCCCCGTGCCTACCAAAAATCAATGTGTCCTTGTGTAACGTAACTGGTGCTCATGTAAAGCGCTCCAATACCTTCGGGTCGAGTTCGCGCTCTGTTAAATTGCACAAAAACAAAAAAATTTGATCAAAAACATCCTTTGCCAAGTACAGGCTGTTAAATGTCTGTGAAATTCACCCGTTTCTCTTTTCACTCTGCCGTGGCTCTAATAAATGCATTAGTCCTCAACAAGGAATACTATTGCAATATTCATAAAGTTTCCTAACTCTTCCTGCCCCACTGCTATCCAGCAATGCGTGGTCCTGAAACAAACCATTTATAACCACCCATGTGCTTTCGCAGTAACCGAGATTGTAGCCACATCTGCACTTTCTTAAGTTACCTTATTTCTTATATAAAAGTGGGCAAATGTATTTGAAGCATTGGTTTTCATTACAGTGGGAGATATCACTCAGTTCTCATATTCAGCCTCCATTTCAAAAATGCCAATAGGTATTCATCTAGTTAAGATTCTTTTATTGGCTGTCAGTATTGCAATGCGTAAAAAAATCTGAATTTAGACTGTACTGAGTTTTTCCAGAATTGAGAAAAGGTCCACGGCAGTAATGAGCAAAGTGATATAGTCACTAATAATTATTTTGTATTAATTTTATAAGTGTTTTGATTGTATGACCTTTACTGGTACCTTTTCAGTGCATTACCCTTGTAAAGTAATCGTGGTGACCTCATTGAATAACTTGATGTACTTTAGATATTTCGAATACATAGTAGAAATCAGTTAATGTCTACGAATGTATTTCAAATAGAATGTATATCTAGAGTACAGCTAAACAGTTCAAGAAAATGTAGCAGTATTCTTAGAGTTCCATCTCATTTTTAAACTTTCCAGTAATGCTTCCTCCTTTTTTAATCTATTCCAGTCGCAGTATTTTCCATTATGTTTCTGACATCAAAACTAAAGAATTGTGTAAACACGCCCTTTTCTAACAGAAGTCTTAAGCCCAGAATCAGCTCACTTAAGAAAGAATGTGTACACTGAATAATGTTCAATCCAGGCCCTTGTGATAGCGATGTCCACATAAAGCAGGGATGTCCGGCGTTCATCCATTGGGCTCCGGCCCATGCTATATTTTCAGGAAACCACTTTCCATGTAAACAACTTCCTTCATATCCATTATATCAAAATGTGTCCCATATGGATATTCTGGAAATCAGCCATGGATCAGCCCTTATAGGTCAAAGATGAAGGACACCGACATAAAGTTATCACACCCACACCAGGATTTTCCATGTGGCGGCAAGTGTTTGGAAGTAGACAGCAAACTTAATACACAGTGAGGCAGCATGTCTTTGCTCTTCGTGCTTGGCGCATTACTGGGTATCCTTCCTGCCTCAGCCGCACTAGCATGTTTGTTGTTGTTGTCACCTGGAGTGGTGTTCTGTGACTCACCTGGAGTGTCAGCG
This sequence comes from Calotriton arnoldi, assembly GCA_963921515.1. Taxonomy (NCBI): domain Eukaryota; kingdom Metazoa; phylum Chordata; class Amphibia; order Caudata; family Salamandridae; genus Calotriton; species Calotriton arnoldi. The sequence continues at coordinate 1,977,561 of CAWUFW010000091.1, forward strand.
GGGAAGCGGGCAGTTGGAGTGCAGCGATTTGCATCAGAGGAAAGATGTCAAACTTGGGGTTCTTCGTCCCATGCCTAGTGGACGCCGTCTGCTGGAAGAGAACGGCATGGCTATCCTAAGAATGGACTTTTCATAGATGGTGGCCTGTCATTTTGTCATTCAGCCACTGTGCATTGCGGGTAACAGTGCTTGTTTGTAAGTCTGCACGTCAAGAGCATCGCACTTTTTCAAGCGCATCAGTAACTTTTCATGCCTGGCACAAGACCTAGACAGCACAAAGTACAGAGGACAACACACATTGGCAAGTAATTTTGAGAAAAATATCCTGAGAACTTGGTGTGCACACTAAGTTGGATTCTTTGTGTTTCTGCTCACATAGGTACATTCGGAAATGTACTGAGAAGGGTGTGTGACGTGTGTACATCGTTACAATCAATTGTATTTCTCCTCACATTTTTTTTTATGTTCAAAATGTTTTATTGAATGAATTTTTCATAAATATTAAACACAATACAAAGAATAATACCGAACAGTAGAGTATAGGAACAAATACAATATAAGAAATAAAAAACAACCATTAATAATGAAATAGAATACCTATACCAGCATTAAGAAATACATAATAGATATAAATGATAATATAAAAACAAACAAAGGGCTACAGGAAACAAAGATTGACTAATAAAAATTGAAATAAATATTTTAAATTGCAGAACATGCAATGATATAGGAATCTAGACTGGACCACATATTAGACCTAGAAGGAGAGGAATCATTAGGAGAGCGTGGAAAAGAGCATTGCCCACGTCTAAGAAAAATAATCCATTCCCACCATGCATTAACTGAGAGTAATGTAGCGTTTTTCCAATTACAGGTAATAGATTTGGTTGCAGTAGAAATAAGGAAATCAAACAATTTACAATCCATAGAGGATAATATAGATTTAAAAAGAGTGGATTTGAGGATTAGAACATGAAAAGATAGTTGTTTGGATCTTAAGGATCCGGGTAATAATATTCCATATGTCTGATAAAAACTGATGAGTAATAGAACAATTGAAAAATAAATGTTGTAGGTCACAGTTGTAGATTGACAATGCCAACAATTTGGGGTATCTAGAAGTTTAGCTTTATATAATTTGTCTGGAGTCCAGAAGCATTGGTAAAGCAGGTAAATATTAGTTTGTATAAGAGTAGCCGGAAGATAATTAGCCGTGTTGGATTTCCAAATATCCTTCCAGGATATGCTAGGTGATTGAAGATTTATGTGTGGTGACCATTTTTGATTAAGATGTGAGAAGGAGGAATTTGAAGTGGTAAGTTTTTTATATACTTTAGAGGCTATATGTCCTGAGCGGCTGAACACAGAAATACAAAACTCTATACCAGAGGACTGAGACATAGAAAGTAGTTGCGGATAAGCATTAAGAACCGTATTACATAGTAATGTATATTTGGGCAACTCAGACAAGGGCAGGTTGTATTTAGCTTGAATAACATCAAATGTGTAAAACATATAATATTGACATATGTCTGCAACAAAGAAAATACCAGCAGTAATCCATAAGTTCCATAAAGAAATATGCTTATGATATTGGTAAAGGTTGAGTGACTTTCTCTGCATTGCCCTCTGATGCCGAGAAAGGAAAACCTATTATTAAGTAACATTTTGGGCAACATCTTTGACTACGACAATATAGAAGTTGTTAGTAGAGCCCCTTTGCTGAACAGTCTACATTAGAAGAAGTAAGCTGGACCCTTAGAGGATGACGTGTGCATTGTAAGTGTTGAACTTAAAAGGCATACAGAGTAAAATAGTGCATTGATACTTGCAAACATTTTCCCAGGGGACAAAAAAGTATGGTCTCTGGTGTGGCCGGGGAGCACATTGATGCCAGCAGAGTGAGGGCCGGGGGGAAGAGAGGAGTGGAAGATGGATATAGTTGAAGCAAAGCATATACATGGTGTGCACTGCAAGTCATGGAGTTATTTTAAGGGTTTTCTTCCATAATGCCCTTTACATTAAGTCCCTAATGGCTAGAAGAGTCATAGATTCGACAATGCAGTGTTACGTTGCGTTTGAGCCGCTATCCCTCTATTGTACCCTGGCAGAATTCTCTCTGTTTGCAATCGCTACTTCTGGCGATGCCATTAAACAAAGGAAGTACATTGATTATTGAACTGGAATGAAATAGAATCTTAGGCCTCACTATTACTTTATGTCATTAGTCTCTGATCTGTAAACATTAGGAATGCTTCGAAATAGGCTCTGTTAAGGTAGCAACTGCTATAAAAAGACCATGACAAAGACTCCCTCACAAAGTGTAGGAAAGTGCCTATTTTGAAATTTTTACCCCCTACATTTTGCCTGGTATGTGGTGCAGCTTTGACTGTAAGTGTACTGGGTTCCTGCTAACCAGGTCCCCAGTACCAGTGTTATTTCCCTAAACTGTATCATTGTTCTATAATTGGCACCCCTTTAGGATCCCTGTAAGTCCCTAGTAAGTGGTTCCCCTGGTACCAAGGGCCTTGGAACTAAAGAGGGTCCCTAAGGGATGCAGCACAAATTGTGCCTCCCTAAAAGACCCCTCACCAAGCTCATGCAAACTTACATTGCAGCCTGCGTGTCTTGGTGCAGAGAAAACTGAAGAGCCGAGATGGCACACATCTCTGCGTGCCATACCTGCCAGCACCTCATGTGGTATAGGTAAGTCACCTCTACGGTCCTTACTGCCCTAAGGCAGGGTGCACTATACCGATGTGTGGGAATATCTGCAGTAGTGCTATCTAAGTTTGTCCGTAGATATTACAAGTGCTCAGGGAAGCCATAAGGAGCACATGGGCTGAAATCTCGCCATTATGAATTACCCAGCTACATGATGGCTCCACTTTATCCCCAAGATGTTTGGTACCAAACACCTCGTCTTAATAAACCCATACTGATGCCAGTGCTGGATTTATTAATAAATGCAGTCAGAGGGCACCTTATAGGTGCTCCCTGAAAAACCTACAGACTACTAGTGTGTTGTCTGACTGATCTCGACCAGCCAGCCACCATAGACAGGTTTGTGACCTCCTGAGGTGAGAGCCTTTGCTCTCCGAGGTCATGAACAAAGCCTGCTCTGGGCGGAGGTGTTCACACCTCCTCCAAGCAGGATGGGCATTCCAGGGCGGGAAGCTTCAAAGGCCCTGCCACCTTTGTTATGCGACCCCGGGCATCTCCAGATAGCGAAGGTGCCCACCACCATGTCCTGAGCCCATTTTTGGCAGCAAGACAGGCGGGAAAATTAGTAAGATTAGGAGGTGTGCCCACATTCAGCCAGCACCACCCCTAGGGTGGACCGCCGATGAGGCCCCCACTTTTCAGATTCCACCATGTTGTTTTGGATGGAATTAGCATTCTAGGGTCAGTGTTATGACTGCTTCCCACAGGAAGTGGTCATATAGATGGTGTAATCAATCAATCAATTAAGTAGTATTCGTATAGCATGACTAATCACCCCGGGGGTATCCAGACCCTATAGGGTGTAGACACCCTAAAGGTAGCTAGTCTATTGGCTGCTACCTATCACTCCCTGTAAATGCCCCTACATTGAGCATTTAGGTGGCACTCTTGAACCCAAGAACTCAGATTTGATGGATCAACAGCAGAAGGACGAATAAGAGTCACTGCCTGGTGAGAACTGCAGCAGAACTTTGGAATTTGGCATGAAACCCTGGCGTCCTCAGCCCTCTCTTGACAATCACGACAGAGTGACTTGTCCTGCAAGCTGGAGAACTACCAAATCTTTGGGTAGCCTGCCAGCACTTCAAAAATCACTGACAGTCTCCCTTGTAGTAGAAGAGCTACTCCCCTGCAGTCCGCAGACACCGACAAGCAGAGTCCAGTCCACCGCCTTGTAGCTCCCATGCCCGACCGATACCACAGACAACCAGGAGCAGGTACTCGTGCTCTGGAAGGTCAGATCTGTCTCGCCACCGAGTGTAAAGACACCAGGACCAACCGGAGCCGTGCAGCACCAACCCCCAGGGTACCAGACACCCTGCACCAAACAACAGTGAGAGTCCAGTCTGGATTCTCACTGCACCAAGACCAAGCAGCCGTCAAGGGACGTCAGTATCACTGAGACCCACTTCAAGAGTGGCCCAGCTGCTTTGATTTTACCCTTGCCAGCTGTTTGTTCCTGGCCGCGAGGTGCATCTTTGTACACCCGGCGAGCAGTCCTAACCACTCTGCGCCCGAGCCGCCCAGGTCCTGACGAACCGGCTATGCCCCCTTGCTCCAAGACCTCTTGCGACCTAAGCCCCCATTTGGGAGCCCTAGGACTTGTCAGCATGTCCCCCTGTGCAGCCTGTTTTTGGGTGGCCCCCGCTTCACTGTAGGTCACCAGCTACCAGCCTCACCAGCACCCTACTCCCAGTAAAACCCGGGAGGTTCCCAAAGAACTGCTGGTAATACTTTGGACCTTGGCCGACTACAACTCCAAACCCTGAAGGTGAACCCCTGAAACCTACTGTAAATACCTTTATGAATCTTTGACTTTTCCTTCCATAGGGTTCTATTGTGCGTAAAAGCGCACAGGTTTGAATTTTTACTCACCTGTGAATATTACTAACAAGGTGTGCAATTTACTGAGTTGGACAGACAAACACTCAACCTCCACCTCTAGACATGGGACAGCGGGAATGTTTTAGCAATGTCACTATGAGACTTGACTTTTAATCCTGGTTTTACCATTTTACCAAATATGCTGGTTGTGAAATCTGTATTTAAATCTGGACAGGTTCCACTGCACAGTGGTATATATTTGGTAAGAGCAGTCCCTGAGCCTCACCATAGGAACCACTCACACCCCAATTGTTGTGTAAGAGCAAGATGGAAACTAAGTGCACTCTTGGATAATCGTTTTCTGAACATATTTCTTTGCTCTATTTTTCAGAAGAGCAGGGAAAAGCATATCAAACGAAATACTGGTAGTAAGTATGTGATAAGAAAACAGGGCTGTAACCCAACAATCATTTTATTTTCCCATGGGGGTGAGAACACCCAGTCTTAATGTCACTCAGTCACTCACTAAAATAAGGCTCAATGAGAAAGTTATGAATCTTGAAATAAGGGGGCCTGCACTGTGGTGGTGGTGGTACTCCTGCTTCACCAAATTGTTTAATAGTCAAATCATATCCCTCCTATGCCTTTGCCCCCTTAATTGCCATTATGTGATAGAGGTGGGCAAACCACTGAAGGCTTGAGCCAAGCTTAAACCAGTTGGCTGGTTCAGCTCTTAGTTCTCCTGGCTCCTCCAACCTAAAAAGAGCCGAACTTTCATGTGGCTTCTGTGTACTACCTACCCTCTGACCTCATGCACTAAGAATTAAAGACAAAGCATTATGTTTTGGTGTAAAATGAGAGAGGGAATGAGCTACCCATCTGGTGGCTGAATTGCACAAGGTAACACCAGAAAACCTGCAATCAATCCACACTTGACCACATTTTGTGATCCTAGGCAATTGTTTTATTTCACTTTGTCTCCTTTTTCTTCATTATCAAATATGAGAGCACCTTGAAATAAATGGGTTCAGGATGTCTGCTGTACAAAGCCTCTTGTGTTTGATTTAATAAACTATAATATCGTTCCAGGTACAATAATAACCCAGGCCACATAGAGGGTGCACATGACAACTGATTTGCCATGGTTCACTAATTGCATTGTTGTCAGGGCAGGGAAGGCATAAATGTTCATGTTTGAGAAATATCACTTTTAATAAAGGCCTTTCAATGCAGTGATATAATCTGATGTGAGGTGGAACGCTTACGCATGTAAATGAAATACACTTTTTTGAATTTTGAAGAATCTTTATCGTATTTTTTCATGTTTTTAGAACAATATCTTAAAAAATTAAGGTGTTTCTATGGAGAAGTGGTGAAGGACACCTTTGTTGCTTATTTTCCATTTACTTCAGTTAATGTGTAAAGTAATACTTGCCTGTTTTAACAGCTTTCTGAATGTCAGTGCTAAGTCAAGTAAACCGCAGACCAGGGGCGGGCGCCTGTAAAGATCAGGAGGGACGCAGTTGGTCCCCTGTCCTTACTTTGAGTATCCTTGGGATAGTGCATACTTTTGACAATCACACAGTATTTTTGTTGATTGTTTATAAAAGATTATGTGTGCACGTCTCTGTCGTGTCGTCACGCAGTAAGCACGCAGAGACAGGTATGTGGTTTCCAATGCTTTATTGTTCTTCTTCGTTCCTGTGCCCACATGCACGTCTGTCCCTGTGCCCTCGTGTCTGTAGAATGCCCTCCCCACTCCCTGACCGGAAGTGGTGTCCGGTTGCTGACCCCTCCCAACATTCGGGTGCAGGGTCCTAGTGCCCTCTGACCCAGGTCACTACAGTCTCTACAGTGTGAACAAAAGAAGTGTAAATTGAACAACATGTTATCACAACAAGAAAGTAAAATTAATGGACATCCAGAGATCATTAGTGAATAGCACTATGTCTTCTCTACAGGGTAAGGCATCCAAACTGCATGCACTTCTTAATCAATAAAAAAACATAAATCAATAATTACATGTCAATGTGACAGCAAAGTGAATCCATCAAAGAACACACACTAGTTGCAAATAATAGCTATGTGTCATATCTGCAGCATAACAAAATGACTGCAAAGTACCGGAAAACGCCGGCTCAAATTTAGCACTGCCTGATAGGAACACAAATGGCTCAATGTCTTGATTAGAAGAAATGAGGCTTACATTAAAGGTGCAGTGGTTGAGAAAGAATCTCCGCTTACAGAGAAGGCAGTGGTAGATCAGGTTTGTTATAAAAGATGTCATAGAACACTTTATTGGCGTTTATAATTGTAAAGAGCTTAAATTTAATTTTCAAAGCAGCTTGGACCCCTTGTTCTCTTGTCTTACGAAAGAGCTGATTGGCTGTGCACTCTCCAATATAGTGTGCGTCCACTATGGCAGAAAATGAAACCCACTGGAAGATTTTTAAATTAACAAAGACGATACATGCTTGAAGGAATCGATGTTAACTCAAATCAGTGAGTTCGACCTCCCTTGCGGGCAGTGATATAAGAGTAATTCTGCTTGACTTGCAGTCAGAACAAAAAGGATTAGAGATGGGCTGGAGAGGCGGTGAAAGCCTGGATGTGATTAGATAGTCGTGTGTTATCGGAATAGCAATTAAAACCCTCACAGAGATGTTACAAGCATCTGGACCGGGGAAAAAAGTTTTTCCATTCCCTGAGAGACCGATTATCCATAACTTGTCCTTTGAAATTATCCTCTGCGCCTTTTACACGGTACAGAGTTGAATCAATTTTTCTTGGCTTGTACTTCTCACTGTAACAACATGCCAATGAAAGGGCTTCTCTTAAGGGAGATGCTTGAATGCTTTTAACATCTTCTCAAAGCGATGGGCATGAACGCAGTGCTCAGGTGGGCACTCCATGGCGGTGCAAGGAGTGTGCATTGGAAAGACCTGCCTGCATGAAGCACATCATCTCCTAAGGGGTTATTTCAGTGTATTTTCTGCTGCTCTCTACGAAACCAGTTACCGCTATACCACAAATGTGAATATGATCAGATAAGTCATAGGCTATAGCCAAACCAGGAGCCTGCCTAGGCTGCAACCAGCAAGTGAGATGCCAGACTGGGCAAGAAACAAAGGTTGCCTGAAGAGCATTTGCCCAAATCTCCCTACCCATAGCACCAGTAGCGGCTGGTGTAAGGAATATGTTTTGGGGCAGCATGGGGGTGGAGAAGCGCGGGGGTGGCAGTGCAGGGGGGTGGGAGCGCGAGGGGGGCTGAAATAATTAAAAAAAAAGGGAAACTTACCTGCTGGTCTTCTGCTCGCCGCGCTTCTCCCCGGGCTTCTCCTCTGGGCACAGGGGGAAGCTTCCAGATTCCCCTACCGCCAATCCCGATGCTGCTCTCACCTTGAGAGCAGTGTAGGAATTGGGCGGAGCGCACTGGTTTTGCTCTCCATCGGGAGCTCGGAGCCTGTGCCTGCTGATCTCTCAACCCAGCAATACAGCTGGGTGGAGAGATGCGAGTGCGCATGACGGTTTGGCCGGCATGAGACGGCCATCCAAACCGTCATGCGTACTGGCAGCAGGGCCCACCACTCTTTCCCTGCTGCAGTGCTGTGGCCCACCCCCAAGACTCAGCCGCAGGACGAAAAACAAAATGATCTGCATTAAGATCATTTTATTTTTCGTTTGCCTCTGCAGACAGTGGGGCGACGCTCCTTTGCCATAATGGAGGATCCACCCCTGCATATCACTGAAGTATACAAAAAAGTGATGGGTGGAATGCATGAATTACTCTAAACCACTTGTAATTACTCGGTCCACATCCCAGTACATTGTTATTTTGCACTCCATGCCAGCTCAGTTTGGACCCAGCCATATGCAAATCAATCTTGATTATGGTTGAATAGGAACAGGCCAGGTCCTCCTGGAGCCAGGACACAAGCAACCCAAGACCAGTTTTGTCCTGAGTGGGGCTCTTCAGTCAGACATAGCTTTGTTCCACTGGCACAGTGAGCATGGGACTGACGTCTAGTTTCCTTATTATTGTTGAAATGTGACATCTCTAGTCAACTGTAATACAGAAATGACGTAGCTGGTTAGTCTGTAATAAGTTATTACAGTTGACTTCTGATGTCACAGTGCCTGTTGCCAGAGCCAGCAGCAGTGGTAAAAGTCTGGTCATGTAGCATACTTACAGCTGCAGGTTAAACCAGAAAAATGGGAACCGGCTTTCCCTTCTTCTAAAATCTTTTTCTAAAAAGAAAAAGTTATCAGAAAAAAGGAGATATTTATCGCAACATGTTTATTTTTTCACGCTATATGTCATTGCAGGAAGGATAGAATATCTGCTAGTTTTTATACAATCAGAGCAACAGCAGATTTTAGCCTTTCATAAAAATGATTCTAATTTTTGTGCAGAAATCACTAACTGTTTTTTTATGTGTTTAATTTCATAATACATATCCTGCTTTTATTCCTCTTGTCTGCAGTTAACATTAAAGAGTATGACACTAAGGATATAGGCAGCTTGTGGAAATGACAATGGCGTAACCATGCATTATAAAGAATATTATACCCTCTGCCACACATTAAAAGGACATTTCAAATCATCTCAGATTTCATGACCTAATAAAGTAACTCTGCCTTCTGCCTCCTTCCTCTATATCCTTATGGAACTGTGATTTGCAATATCCTTGTAATGTATGGCAGGGGGTACTTTATGCCAAATATAAATACTGCTGTTGTAATTTAATGTAGAGAATGCACAAAATGGGAGCATAAGAAATGCAAATTGGAAGGATACCCTCTAATATAGAGAGGGCAACAACAAAAGTCCACCAGAGGTGAGAAGGGAGCATAGTGTCTAGGGAGGTCAATTACAACGTCCTTTAGGGGTTTGCCAGGATTAGGCTCTGGTCTGTTCTTTGTGCAGAGATACAAAGATTAGAGGAAAGACTGAAGCAAAATCAAGGTTATCTTCCTGTGAACACTAAAGTAGTGGGAAAGGCCCAGTTGTAAAATTACTTTCCCCTGCTCCTTTGTAGGGCTACAACAAATGAGTGGTGCAGAACACTTCTACATCAGTGGCTTGACTGTTGAAACTTCCTGCTATCAGGTCTTGTTGGAGAGAGGTATAGAGAGACAAGGGCTGCTATTTTCACCTAGCTGTAAAAATTACGCCTTCTCACCTTCAAGCAGCCTGGTAGAACAAAAAAGGCTTTAGGCTGCATATAATTGAATCAAGTGTGGCAAACTGTAATAGTTTGATCAATGGAAGTGAACCACAAATATTTTAATGTTAGTCATAAAATTCTAGCATGTTGTTAGATCCATTTTTTTTTTTAAAAAGGGCAAGCGTTCCTAACTTTCATGATCAGGTAATGAGATGATTGGAGCAAGTATATGTCTCTTGTCTGCAGATTGTGACCTTGGCAATTTGTCCTTTCCCAATGTTCCAAATCATCATAACCCCCAGAGTCTACCATCTAGCCAACAAATGTAACACATTTCTACCCATGACATGTACCTTCTCGATTTTAAATGCTTCAGAACCATCATGGTCACTTCTATACTTGGAAAACCATCTGCAGATCGACGTCAGTTCCCTTTTGACTTATACAATATCAAAGAAAACTGGTATTTAATAAGTCTTGGCGGTGAACTCCGCTCCGCTCGCGGAGTTTGCGGAGTTCCTGCACTCTGCGTTACGCTCGCTTGCGTTCGTCAATGTCAAGTTGGTGTCATGTTCCGCTAGGTTAGGGCATCCTGTGTGACTGCGGGAGGGTCTGCTGGCTCCAAGACACATGCGGAGATCGGAGCACTCGACTTCCGTTCCTTGGAGGTCGGCAGTCTAGCTTCACTCCGGATACTACCTCTGCGGCGTCCAGCGCTTCCGGGGGAAACCGCATTTGAACCGCTGTTTCCGCCCGATCGGCGCTTCGGATTCAGTGTTTCCAGTTGCCTGCAACCTGCTGGACCAGGTATTCCTTTCCGCGCTGGAGCGCACTTCCATAGCCTTGCAGATCTGTTTATAGCTGCGCTGGAGCTCGTTCCTTTGTTTGCCGCTCTGGAGCTCGTTTCAGTCCTGCCTGCACTTTTCTTTCCGCGCTGGTGCGCTACACTTAGCTTGGCTCGACTTCCATTGCCACGCTGAAGTGTTTTCCCTCAGTTTACTTTTCTTTCTTTGCCGCGCTGGAGCGCCGCTTACCTCACTGTTGTCACGCCGCGCTGGAGCGCTTATTCATATGTTATTGGTTGCGCAGGAGCGCTTGTTGTTTGTTTAATCCAAGCTCCACACCGGGGTACCTGATTAGTTCCTCATCTCAGGAGAGCTATCCTCAGTAACTCTACCGTGTGGATTACCTGGCTTCGTGGTGTCTTCCTGACAAGGTAAAGGCCGTTTTCGCATGTGCATAATGATGGAGGAGCAGGGGGTATGATTGTGTGTCTGTGTCTTTACTAATAGGGGCTATTCTTTCTCTTCTCAGTACCGGTGCTCACGGATAGTCCCCAGACAGAGGGAGGTTCCTTAACCGGGCTACTAGAACACCACAGCGTTATTCCTGGCTTCCTTCCCCGTGCCCATCGCCATCCTAGCCTGTTTTTAGTCCAGCTGGGATAAGGTGGGTCCGGTGGTGGTGGCTCATGTCGTCTCTGCGAGATTGCTTCACAGGTTAAAGGCAGGACTTGTGGGGTACCTGACAGTTGGCGAGCGCGAGCGAGGAAAATCCACCTCCCGTCGAGATTTTTCCTCGTTCCCGATCGTCAACATCAAGTTGGCGAGCGCGAGCGTGGAAAATCAACCTCCCGGCGAGATTTCTCATCGCGGGCGGTCAGATTTCTCATTGAGAGTGGTCGCGTATGCACGCGACTGCTCGTGTTGAGAAACCGCCAGCTTGCGTTGCGAAAGCTGCCGCTCGAGTAAAAATCTACTCGAGCGGCAGAAAAGAAGCAGCGTCCGCTTGCGCTGTGCATGATGCAGTTCGCAATGATTGCACAGTGCGTACAAGCACCTGGCATTGACCATCACCGTGAACTGCATTTATCTAAAGAAACTCCGCCGCTCGTGGAGCTCCGCGTAGTGCAGCGCGCGGAACTCCGTGAACTCTGCCCAGGGTTAGTATTTAACCGATTGACCATTACCTGTCCAGCAATAACCTATGCCCCATCTTCTAATTGGGCTTCTATGGAATGGATTCCACTGAGACAGCTTTACTTTTTCTTAAGCTTCACACCACATACCTTCCCTTCTCAACCCTCCCTGCTGCCTTTAATAAAGTTTACCTATGCATCTCGTTTTTTTCCCTCACTTTCTCACATGAGGCATACACAATGTCTACTTTATGTCTCTACTACTCTACCATATGGCAATGTATTCATTTATATATTAGCATTTTTAAAGAATGCTCCTAAACTAGAGCAGTGTAAGAGTGCTGTACAGAGAAACAACATATAGATGCGTAACATACTTGCAGAGAACCAGCTGACCTGTAGATTCAAAAGCAGTGAGCGTCATTGGCTTCAAAGGAGCGGGTTTAGTGCGTGTATCCAAAGTGGAGAGGACAGCAATAGTAATACAAAAAGGCTGAGATTAGCAGAAAAGAGCAAAAACAACAATTGATGGACAGAATGCAGAACAATGTCATACATTCACCCCAGTACAGAGATCTGGGCCTAAATCTATCAGTTTTTTTGCTCACCATGCCATTCCAGTTTGAACCCAGCCATATGCAAATCAGTCTTGACCCTGTGCCCAATGGGAACTGTCCAGCCCGAACTGCCAGGCCAGGTCCTCCCTGGACTGGAAACAAGCATCCTAGGACTGGTTTTGGGGTTTCACCCCTCATCAGCCAGGATAGCTTGACTCCAGTGGCATGGAGAGCACCGGACCCACGTCTGGGCATACCCGTCCCACTCGGGGTGACAAATGCAAAAACAACAATTGATGGACAGAATGCAGAACAATGTCATACATTCACCCCAGTACAGAGATCTGGGCCTAAATCCATCGTTTTTTGCTCACCATGCCATTCCAGTTTGAACCTAGCCATATGCAAATCAGTCTTGACCCTGTGCCCAATGGGAACAGTCCAGCCCGAACTGCCAGGCCAGGTCCTCCCTGGACTGGAAACAAGCATCCTAGGACCGGTTCCGGGGTTTCACCCCTCATCAGCCAGGATAGCTTGACTCCAGTGGCATGGAGAGCGCGGGACCCACATCTGGGCATACCCGTCCCACTCGGGGTGACAAATGCAAAAAGAACAATTGATGGACAGAATGCAGAACAATGTCATACATTCACCTTGTGTGAGATTAGCAGGAAAGCATAGACCAACAGAGCTGAGGAAAAGGAAGTATTATAAGCAAAAAGCTATGGGGTGAAAAGAGGAAGGAAAGGTGAGATGGCGAGTACAGAGCAGGAAGTGGGAACAGAGCAAGTTAGAAGAAGAATTCCAGTTGAAGGTGAAAAATGGAGCTAGCGCCCAGTAGACTCTAGGGATAAGGAGTTTCAGTTAAAAGGTCAGCAAGATAAAAATGGGGGGCTACAAGAGGTGGACAGCAATGATTGTGACACAATGCCTGTTTCTTAATCAGACAACAAGTGGTGTTATTAATTTCTTGTTGTGAAATACACTCTTTCCTTTGGGCCTCCACTTAACCTTCCCCATTGCCTATAACCTTGGACATGTCTTATAGAGCCGACGGAGCTGCCGACTTTGGAACTGGGTAACCAGGTTCGAGTCTCTGCGTCGGCTCAACATCCTGTGATTCTGGACAAATCACTTAATCTCCCCGTGCCTACCAAAAATCAATGTGTCCTTGTGTAACGTAACTGGTGCTCATGTAAAGCGCTCCAATACCTTCGGGTCGAGTTCGCGCTCTGTTAAATTGCACAAAAACAAAAAAATTTGATCAAAAACATCCTTTGCCAAGTACAGGCTGTTAAATGTCTGTGAAATTCACCCGTTTCTCTTTTCACTCTGCCGTGGCTCTAATAAATGCATTAGTCCTCAACAAGGAATACTATTGCAATATTCATAAAGTTTCCTAACTCTTCCTGCCCCACTGCTATCCAGCAATGCGTGGTCCTGAAACAAACCATTTATAACCACCCATGTGCTTTCGCAGTAACCGAGATTGTAGCCACATCTGCACTTTCTTAAGTTACCTTATTTCTTATATAAAAGTGGGCAAATGTATTTGAAGCATTGGTTTTCATTACAGTGGGAGATATCACTCAGTTCTCATATTCAGCCTCCATTTCAAAAATGCCAATAGGTATTCATCTAGTTAAGATTCTTTTATTGGCTGTCAGTATTGCAATGCGTAAAAAAAATTGAATTTAGACTGTACTGAGTTTTTCCAGAATAGAGAAAAGGTCCACGGCAGTAAGGAGCAAAGTGATATAGTCACTAATAATTATTTTGTATTAATTTTATAAGTGTTTTGATTGTATGACCTTTACTGGTACCTTTTCAGTGCATTACCCTTGTAAAGTAATCGTGGTGACCTCATTGAATAACTTGATGTACTTTAGATATTTCGAATACATAGTAGAAATCAGTTAATGTCTACGAATGTATTTCAAATAGAATGTATATCTAGAGTACAGCTAAACAGTTCAAGAAAATGTAGCAGTATTCTTAGAGTTCCATCTCATTTTTAAACTTTCCAGTAATGCTTCCTCCTTTTTTTAATCTATTCCAGTCGCAGTATTTTCCATTATGTTTCTGACATCAAAACTAAAGAATTGTGTAAACACGCCCTTTTCTAACAGAAGTCTTAAGCCCAGAATCAGCTCACTTAAGAAAGAATGTGTACACTGAATAATGTTCAATCCAGGCCCTTGTGATAGCGATGTCCACATAAAGCAGGGATGTCCGGCGTTCATCCATTGGGCTCCGGCCCATGCTATATTTTCAGGAAACCACTTTCCATGTAAACAACTTCCTTCATATCCATTATATCAAAATGTGTCCCATATGGATATTCTGGAAATCAGCCATGGATCAGCCCTTATAGGTCAAAGATGAAGGACACCGACATAAAGTTATCACACCCACACCAGGATTTTCCATGTGGCGGCAAGTGTTTGGAAGTAGACAGCAAACTTAATACACAGTGAGGCAGCATGTCTTTGCTCTTCGTGCTTGGCGCATTACTGGGTATCCTTCCTGCCTCAGCCGCACTAGCATGTTTGTTGTTGTTGTCACCTGGAGTGGTGTTCTGTGACTCACCTGGAGTGTCAGCGGGGAAGCAGGCAGTTGGAGTGCAGCGATTTGCATCAGAGGAAAGATGTCAAACTTGGGGTTCTTCGTCCCATGCCTAGTGGACGCCGTCTGCTGGAAGAGAACGGCATGGCTATCCTAAGAATGGACTTTTCATAGATGGTGGCCTGTCATTTTGTCATTCAGCCACTGTGCATTGCGGGTAACAGTGCTTGTTTGTAAGTCTGCACGTCAAGAGCATCGCACTTTTTCAAGCGCATCAGTAACTTTTCATGCCTGGCACAAGACCTAGACAGCACAAAGTACAGAGGACAACACACATTGGCAAGTAATTTTGAGAAAAATATCCTGAGAACTTGGTGTGCACACTAAGTTGGATTCTTTGTGTTTCTGCTCACATAGGTACATTCGGAAATGTACTGAGAAGGGTGTGTGACGTGTGTACATCGTTACAATCAATTGTATTTCTCCTCACATTTTTTTTTTATGTTCAAAATGTTTTATTGAATGAATTTTTCATAAATATTAAACACAATACAAAGAATAATACCGAACAGTAGAGTATAGGAACAAATACAATATAAGAAATAAAAAACAACCATTAATAATGAAATAGAATACCTATACCAGCATTAAGAAATACATAATAGATATAAATGATAATATAAAAACAAAAAAAAAGGGCTACAGTAAGCAAAGATTGACTAATAAAAATTGAAATAAATATTTTAAATTGCAGAACATGCAATGATATAGGAATCTAGACTGGACCACATATTAGACCTAGAAGGAGAGGAATCATTAGGAGAGCGTGGAAAAGAGCATTGCCCACGTCTAAGAAAAATAATCCATTCCCACCATGCATTAACTGAGAGTAATGTAGCGTTTTTCCAATTACAGGTAATAGATTTGGTTGCAGTAGAAATAAGGAAATCAAACAATTTACAATCCATAGAGGATAATATAGATTTAAAAAGAGAAGATTTGAGGATTAGAACATGAAAAGATAGTTGTTTGGATCTTAAGGATCCGGGTAATAATATTCCATATGTCTGATAAAAACTGATGAGTAATAGAACAATTGAAAAATAAATGTTGTAGGTCACCAGTTGTAGATTGACAATGCCAACAATTTGGGGTATCTAGAAGTTTAGCTTTATATAATTTGTCTGGCGTCCAAAAGCATTGGTAAAGCAGGTAAATATTAGTTTGTATAAGAGTAGCCGGAAGATAATTAGCCGTGTTGGATTTCCAAATATCCTTCCAGGATATGCTAGGTGATTTAAGATTTATGTGTGGTGACCATTTTTGATTAAGATGTGAGAAGGAGGAATTTGAAGTGGTAAGTTTTTTATATACTTTAGAGGCTATATGTCCTGAGCGGCTGAACACAGAAATACAAAACTCTATACCAGAGGACTGAGACATAGAAAGTAGTTGCGGATAAGCATTAAGAACCGTATTACATAGTAATGTATATTTGGGCAACTCAGACAAGGGCAGGTTGTATTTAGCTTGAATAACATCAAATGTGTAAAACATATAATATTGACATATGTCTGCAACAAAGAAAATACCAGCAGTAATCCATAAGTTCCATAAAGAAATATGCTTATGATATTGGAGTTTAGGATTGAACCAAAGAGAAACTGTTTTAGTGGAAGACAAAGTAATAGAAAAGCTATTATCAAATGATAAAAGGGCAATTTTAGAGTTGGCAATAATGGGGGAACGTTTACCAAAAGAACCATTGGCCATGGTAAGAAACGCAGTTAATGGATATGGAGCCAAAATATTTTTCTCCAGGATAAGCCATTTAGGTGCATTAAAGGGGGGATAATATGGCACCATAAGGAACATTGTGCCACAAGGAATGCAAAATTATATTTTTTTAAATCTGGAAGACCAACCCCACCTTCATATTTGGGCAGTTGTAAAGTCTTAAGACTGATGCGTGCGGGCTTATTATTCTAGATGAACTTAGTAAATAACTTATATAATTTAGAATAAAAAGTGGACGGGAAAGAGAAGGGTATCATAGACAATAGGTATAGAATTTGTGGAGTTATAGACATTTTAATTGCTTCAATACGTCCCCACCAATTTAGATGACGATTAGACCATCTATCCAGTTTCTCTTTGGTATTAGTTAAAATAGTAGAACAATTGGTTTCAACTGTATCTTTAATCGAATCAGTAAAAGTTATTCCCAAATATTTGAGTTTTTTTGGAGACCAAATTATATCAGTATTCGCCAACATTGTAGAATTACAAAAAGCATTTAATGGAAAAAATTCTGTCTTATTAGTATTCAGGGAGTAACCAGAAACCTCAGCATATTTATGAATAATATCAAGAATAATAGGTATAGAGGTAGGGGGATCAGTAACATATAATAACACATCATCAGCGTAAGCAGAAAGTTTAATGGTAGTATTTTTGAAAACAACACCTGTATAAGTATCCCTATTACGAAGGGAACATAAGAGGGGCTCTATTGCAATAAGAAAAAGTAAAGGGGAGAGAGGACAACCTTGGCGAGTACCTCTATACAACCGAAATGAAGGAGAGCACACACCATTGACAAAAATAGAGGCTGAGGGGGCTGAATACAATGCCTTAATCATTTTGATAAAGATAGGACCAAAACGGAATACTTCTAAAGTTTTAAATAAAAATTGCCAATTAACCTTTTCTGCATCTAAGGCCATTACACCAATTGGACAACTGGATTCTTTGGCAAGGGATAATGTATGACAGAGCAACCGGGTATTATGAGCGGATAGTCTACCTTTCAAAAAGCCAGTTTGGTCAAGTTGTATAATATTGGATAGTAAGGGTCATAATCTATTTGGTAAAATGTTTGCATATATTTTACAGTCCTGATTGATTAAAGAGATGGGACGAAAATTTGAAACCAAGGTATGATCTTTATTAGGCTTGGGAAGGACAATTATAGTGGCTTCATTAAAAGATCCCCCCATCATGGAAGTACGCTGAAATTCTGTAAAAAGGTAAAGTAAAAAAAGGGGATAATTGGTCCTGATAATATTTATAGAATTCAGCTGGAATTCCATCCGGGCCAGGAGTTTTTTGGGAATTTAATGCATTAATTGCTGCAAACATTTCTTTAACGTCAATAGGGTTATCTAAGGTTGATCTATCAGTATCAGAAATCTGAGGCAATCGACAAGAATTAAGGAAATCATTGATAACATTGTTGTGAAGGGCAAGAGGTTCGTGATATAAAGAAGAGTAGAAGGAAAGGAACTCTTTCAGTATATCTTCAACATCTGTCACCAATGTACCATTATTCGTTTTGATGGCTGGAATTTGAATTCTGTCTCGCTTGAGGCGTAGATAATTAGCTAACAGGCGACCAGATTTGTTGGAATTAAAATGAAAATTTGATTTTTCTTTTGAAATAAGTAAACCTGCTCTTTTACTAAGCATACAATTATATTCGTAGCGGTATTTCTGAAGTTGGGATTTATATTGTGGATCTCTAGATGTAATAAAAAGTTGTTCCACTGATGCAATCTGTGTCTCTAATTTGGTGAGGTGGGAATAAAAAGATTTATTTTCGTGTGCCATAATAGAAATTGAAACTCCACGGATGTAAGCTTTAAAAGCATTCCAATGTATAATTTTGGAAGTGTCACATGACTTATTATTCAAAACATAATCAGTAATAGCTAAGGCCATTTTTTTAGAATTGGTTGGGTTAAGAACTATTTCCGAGTTCATTCTCCATCTTTTATTAGAAATTTGAAGATCAGAATTACATAAAGAAAAAGAAAATAAAGCATGGTCCGAAACCGTAATAGGGTGTATAACCGACTCACTAATCATGTGACATAAATTACGTGAGGACAATAAGTAATCAATTCTAGAAAAAGAAGAGTGAGCATTAGAATAAAAAGTAAAATCTTTGTCTGTAGGATGTTCCAATCTCCAAAAATCAACCAATTTGGTAACAGAAAGGAAAGATTTCAAAGCAAAGAATGCTTTGCTAGGCCCGAACTTAAAAGCAGAAGACCGGTCTAACAAAGGATCTCTGATAAGATTAAAATCACCACCCATTATAAGGGACGTATTACCAATTTTGAGTACTTCAGCAGAGACATAAGACCAAAAGGCAGGATCATCAGAAGTAGGAGCATAAATATTGACCAAATGTAAAGTGAGTTTGTCAATTTGAACTTGAGCATAAACAAATCTACCATCTGCGTCATGATGATGTGACAAAATCTGTGCACGAGCTCTGTGTGAGAAAAATATAGCTACACCATTTTTACGTTTTGCAGCAGGCGAGGAAACTATAAGCCCTACCCAACCTTTAGACATAGTATGCAATATTTTGTCATTAACATGAGTTTCTTGTACAAAACAGATATCTACATGAGACTTGTGGAGATATTCTAAAATTTTACGTCGTTTAACTGGGTGTCTGAGACCCTTCACATTTAATGAAGCAACAACTAACTTTTGTGGCCTATACATATTGTCCTAGAAGTAATAGAAGAGAATAAGAGAGAGACAGTAGCCCATATAAAAAAGACAAAACAAGACAAACACAATAAAGCGAGGTCAGTCTCCAAGACCTCATATCAATAGAACATTGGAGACGGAGGTGCGAAGCAAGAAAAAACCACCATTATATGCACCTGCAGAGAGAGAGAATAACAACCTACAGTAAGGGGTATCAAAAATTAGCCTGCAGAACCAGAAGGCTGAGAGTCCATGAGAATAGGATTATGCTGATCCAAGAATCTGATTAAATCTGCTGGAGCTGAGAAAGACTTGGAGACATCATTTTTCCAGATGCGCATAACCGCAGGGTCAAAAAGACCATATTTGTATCCAGCTTCTCGCAAACGAGGCCTCAATTCTGAAAATTGTCATCGTATTTGAACAGTCTCCTTTGCAAAGTCCTGATGAATAAAGACTTTATTTCCTTCAATTAGGAGAGAAGGGATCTCTCGGGCAGCCTTTCGTATAAGGAGGAGATGATGGTGCCTCAGAACTTTAAAAATGATTTGTCTTGGTTTGACTTGATGAGGTTTACGAATTGAAGGTATTCTGTGAGCTTTATCAATCTCAAGACGTTCTGGAAATTTGATATTTAATAGTTTAGGGAGAAGATTTTCCAAGAAAAGACGACAACTCTGTCCCTCAACTCCCTCCGGAACATTAAATATGCGTAAAGTTGTATTGTCTATTTCTATTTTCCAAATCAAGTAAGGAACGTTGGAGAGAAGCAACCTGAGGAATAAGTGGAGCCATAGATGTAATGGCTGTATTATTATCACAAATTTTAATCTCATTATCTGCAACTCTCATCGATAAGGAAGCCATATCTCTCTGAATATTTTTGATATCTGAAGAAATTGTGTCAGTATTAACCCGTTGCGTGTGTCCGTCGGCCAACGGCCGTCGCGAGCACTACCTCTGTAGTGCTGCGAACGTCCGTTGGCCGACGCGGCCCCGCCCACTCCGCTAAACCGCCGCACTGCGGCGGAATTGCCGCCGCGGTTAAGCGGTTAATATGAATAGCTTGAATTTCCTCCAGAATTTTTGCCAATGAATCGTCTTGTGAATCAATAGCTTTGGCTTTGGTAGGAGGAGGTGAAACAGCTTGTTTACGTTTGTTTGACACCATTTTGGACTCCATACTGGTAAACCGAGAGCAGGCAAATAACAAAAATAAATAAATAAACTTCACCACAAATAGCAAGATCTGCAGTGTAGTAAGGTCTTCTGACAGGATATTAAAAATTAGGAGGCGAAAAACAGCTCCAGAAGACTTAAACACTGTGTGAATAAAGCTGCAATGAATAATAAAAGGACAAAATCCGTTTAATGCTTCACAAAAACAAAAGTTGTGGCAAGCAAGAGGCAGGACAAAACCCCTTTAAGAGGGGAAGGCTTCTGAGGAGAGGAGGTGCCCAGTAGGTTAAGCCCGCCTCCACTGTGTGAAAGGCTGACAGAGAATGCTGCAGAGAGCAAGAGCCCTCTGTGAGGAGAAAACCAAGACGCCTACCGCACTTCACATGGAGGCACCAGACCTCCGAAAGTCAGCCAAACGCCTCTGCAAGCATGAAGGAGCACCTGGGGCAAAAACGGAGTCGTAACGAAGCCCCTTTCGTCGGAAGAAAATCGTCGGCGATGCAGGTGAGATCGGAGCTCAAAGCGCGGCGGCCATCGTGGTTCACTGGTGCTAGTGAGCTATTTTTCTGGACACAGGAGGTACAACTACTTAAGAAAAACTCTAATGGATTAACATCTTCATTGGGAAACAATATTTGGTCAGAGTTCCGTTAAGGGAAAATAAGTTTAGATGCACTGTGTCATTGCAGTACAGTATTTACTTTCTTTTCCTTTTTTCATAATGTCAGTGTACAAGTGCCTCCACCATCTTTAGCTGAGCCCGGAGAACCTCCAATGGAATGGAAGATATGGGAGAATTTATTCCTGACTTGCTGGTAGTTCTGGTAGATGCATATTGTAATTCAGAAAGGTAACTATCTTTATTGACTCATTGTTTTAGTGCAGTTGAGTCCAGGAAATTTTAAAACTTGCCAGCTCTGGAGAATCCAGGTGGCTTAAATGTTGCTTTTAGGCAAATTCAGAGAAGATACTTTTGCTCAAGAGAGAGTGAGACTATCGACTGGCATATTGCTAGGACTAGGGCTTTAGCAAAGACGTGTGATTTTGAGTACATCGCTTGTGAGCAGTTTGTATATAACCAAATACTGATGAATTAAAAAATTTTAAAAAGTGCATGAATGGTTGTGGGATGTTTCCGATATTTCATTTAAAGGTGGCATCAGAATAGCTAGATCTATTGATCCATCAGAAAAAGATGCTCAACAGTTGCACAGGGAGACGTGGTGAACATTAGTATCAGAGCGGTAAAGAAACAGAAAAAAACAAAGGTATGGAATGGTGGGAGTATGCAAGATAGGATGAAGGACAACAGTTGTTATAGGTGTGGCAGTTTTATCCATGTAGCAAAAGCAAAACATTGTCTTGCGATAGCTAAAATGTGAAATTGTTGCTAGACTAATGGACAATTTGGAAGAGTGTGTTGGGAGGCAGCACGGAGAGACAATCAGTTGTGTGGCAGAGGTAGATTAAGTAGGAACACCCGATGATAGTGTTGTTTTTTCGTTTGAATGAGGGGGTCTCGAAAAATAAGGGAGCAATTTGTCCAGATGTGGACTGTTGCTGGACAGGGGTGTTGTAACTGGAGTGGTAGATTCATGTGCACAGTACACAATTATCAGGAAGCCATTGTTTCCAAATAGTGACTTTATTACTTGTGGTGGACTACCATCCTCATCAATTAGTAATTCACCTTTCCACAAGTAGTACTGAGTAGAGGGAGTAAGTAAAGAAAAGGAAGCAGGATGTTAATTAAGTCAGAGGATGGTAATATGTTTTTGGGCATTGTTCATCATGTGATTGATGTTAATGTACCACGGTAGTCAGATGGGGCTCCTGGTCTTAGTATTCCACATGGTAGTGGACATAAGACTAGGGAGCATTGAGTACCTGAAAGTAAGCGGTGTGTGTGTGTGTGTAATGTTTGCTTCAGGAGCATTGGTTGTTTTGCTGTGCAGATGTGTGATGTATGCATTTGTTAAGTTCAGCCTGTATCCCTTCTCTCTTAGGGGGTCAGTAAGAGAATGTAGCAAGCGGATTCGTACCCAAATGCCTGCCTCCCTAATACGACTGAAAGTGTGGGCACATCAGCATATTCATTATGGTTCTAGGCTCACCATACCCTCTTTCTCTCAATATAGAGACGTGTTTTTAATCGAGGGGAAAAAATAGCTCTGGACTATACATCTTTTCACCCTATAAGCGTGATCATTATGTTTAGCTTCTACCAATGTGGTTTGATATGGTTTAACTACCAATTCCCTCATGCTCCAAAAATATTTGAAGTGGAAAATGACAGGAAGTCTTACTGCCGACTGGGAGGCACAGCCGACCCTAGAGAGAAGACAGCTAACCCCACTCGTGGGCGGCAGACAGAGGACGCAGCAGCAGCAGGGCGCGAGAGCGCACCAAAAAGGAAAAGGGTCAGCGAATGATCAGGGCAGTTGGTATTCAAAGGACCCCAACAAAGAGGGGAGGCGTGGTCACGAGCATGACCATAAAGGCCACCGGGACAAGCAGTCCCCAGGTTTGTCACCAGAAGAAATTGATGTCGCCACCACTGGGGATGCCGGCGCAGAAGAACAGAACAACATTCGCCCTGGAGCTGCGCAGCGAGCCATGGTCACACGAGGCACCCTACCGAAGGAGGCTTCAGCGGTTGAGGGGCGGCGACCAACAAAGAATCAGGACCACAATTGTTAGGAAGTACAGGCACTAGCAGCCAGTACGGCATGCCTGGGTGAAGACATCGGCAGGCTTCGCATGGACAACTCCAGCCAACACAGCGGTGGTCGGTGGGGGCGGCGGTGCCCCCGAGACAATGGATGATCGAGTAGAGGAGGTAAGCACGGGTCAGAGTCTGTAAAACCTCCGTATCATAAGGGACAGCGTATGGGGGCTCAAGTAGCTCAGATTATGGCCACTTCACACAGCGAATAGTGAGGTTGGCGCAGGTAAGATCTTGTGCAGCACAAGATTGTCAGCAGGTGGCTTCAGTTTTGTCGCCGGACAAAATTTATGTTCGCCACCGGCCCAATTGCCACACAGGAAGAGCACCCATAGAAGGTAAAGCTGGGCAGTGCTTAATTTGTGCTGGTGCTTTCCGATGCTCAGCACCGGCACTTATTTCACCGGGCCGGATCTATTCGATTTTTCTCCTCTGGCAGATGGCCCGGTAATTATTAAAAATCACGCTCTTCTTCTGTTGCTTCCTGGTATGTCCTCACAGGAAGGCTCACCCTGGTCCAGGCATATTGAAAGAGCGTGATCATCACGTTAGTGATGTCACGTCAGCAGATCGCGCCTGCCTTCGACAAGGAACAATGTTTCATTTCCGTTGGAGAATGGCTGAGGGCGGGCTTTTCGCTGAACTGGGGCAATGCAGGCTGGAAGTGAGGAGGACTGCAGGTCAAATGTTTTACAATACCATACAACGTCCAGCAGAAGTGAATTTAAATGAGTGCCCGAGATCAATACAGGTATGATTTTCATAGATTGGATTTACTTGCTTCTTAAAAGCAACAAGAGCTGCACAAAAAATAAATACATATCCGGCATTAAGGCAAATTCTATTAAACTTCTGTCTTTCGTGCTGAGGGCCTGCACTTCAGATTTAGTGCCTTTTAAAATCCGACTGATGGTTGCCAGAGGCTGCGCTTGAGTCACATAGTTTAGGTTTGATAGCAGCATGCTATGAAACCCTCCGTAGATTTATTTTGCTGCCCTGCCTTTCTGAAATTAAAAAAAGAGTGCGTAGCATGCATTTTTATCGCACTGACCTGGAGCTGTCTGTAATTCTGCATTCGAAGTGCTCATGGCCCACCACTAACCACGGTGTGCATGTGCTGCTCTGCACTTAGAAACTTCCAGCACTCTAATTGCGTGGCACAGGCGGTGGCAGCATTACGGGGAACAGCAGGGCAGCAGGCATAGAAGGGCTTGCTGAACCTAGTCAGCACAACGTGACGCAACACAATGTGACTAGCCCATCACCTCTCAAGGATCAGGTAAGTTGTAAGTGGGGCAAATCATTTTCGGCACTGGGAGGGCCCTGGCCCTCAAATGAGGATACTCTGTCTTTGGGTGCCCTACTCCACCAACGGCAGGGTGGGCCTCTGTCAGGGGACACTAAGACCCTGTGGTGGGCTCAGGGTGAGGAAGGGAAAGGCCGAATAGGGGAACTTCTGTGAAAAAACATAACTAAATTATGCATACAACTGTGAACCTTAGCTGTGGACTTTAGGGTTACGCCCCAATGACAGGGGTCACTTAGTGAGTATGCCTCAAACTCAATGGCAGTGCTGTCCCCCCGTGAAAGTGTTTCTTGTCGCTTTGTGACACATCTCCCATCTCACCATGCTCCCCTTTTACTACCGGTACCACCAGTACTCTAAAT
The DNA here is from genome assembly GCA_963921515.1 of Calotriton arnoldi. NCBI lineage: Eukaryota > Metazoa > Chordata > Amphibia > Caudata > Salamandridae > Calotriton > Calotriton arnoldi. The sequence goes on from CAWUFW010000091.1 coordinate 2,002,395, forward strand.
AGAAATGCGGAAGTGCAGGTACTCACTGTTTAAGAGTACATCTTTGCTAATGAGATGTTGTGGCACTCTCCCATTACAAGGATTGCTCCAGAGATGAGAAGTGTTGGTACTGTGTTTGCCTTGAAAATGAGGACTTTGTGCATTTTTGTAGTGTTTTCTTTTCTTTGCGACAGATAGTTCGCACTGGCTCAGCTGTAGGATACAAAAGGTCCACATTTGTTAGAAGCAATAGATGAAAGAAACAGCAGAAATCTGAAAAGAAGGCCGTTTCTAATCTACAAGTTGCTTTTGACTTTAACAAATTAAAAAGACTGGCTAACAAGAACCCTAACCAAAGAAAGCTTTTAAAAATTATACGCATCATCCAGAATCACAAGTGTATGTGCATCGTGATTTAAAATGTGGTTGTCAGTGGGCTGAAGAAGGTTAGTTAATAGCAGGAAAGTATTTGTGTGTTTGAATTTTACATACTTGCTGCATTGTCTCTGCAAGTGTGTCCTTTCATTTCATTTCCACTAAATTCAGTTACTAGATGAATGAACACAACAGCTTAAACTGATTGATCCAAACATACATGCCCGTTGATTAAAGTGTCCAAAAGCAAAATGAGCAATAGTATGCTGCGGAAACCATTGTCCGTCTCCTTTTTTAAATCCACTTATGGTAAAATGCCACCCCTGACCCACTACACTGTGTGTAATTGGCTTGTTATGAGATATAAAGGGTTAATTGCTTTGAAAAAAGAATTATCATTTAGGAGCTAAATTGAAAGAGTCATATGAATTTTTCGTTCTTCCACCACTGTTGCCTCTTGAGGACTGTAGAGTCATTCATGTTGTGCAAATGATTCGTGCACACTTGTTAAAATGTAGAATGTTTAGGGTACACTACAGGCAGACCAGTGCAAACAAGCCTGAAGTGGAAAAACTGTAAAGGAAGCCGTAATTTAAAAATATGACATTGTTTCTATCTTCACATGGAGTTAATTTGTGATGTATTTTTCAATACTCAAGTCAATGTGAGTGGTTGAATTAATGAGTTTCTAAGTGAATGTGTTGGCAGCGCCGGCTTTAGCGCTCCTGGAGTCTGGTGCAACAATTGCTTTTGGCGGCACGTACACCAAGCTTGAGGAGGTGGGGGGGACCGCCATGTTCACATACACTCTAAAAGAAGGAGTCCTTAAAACTAACAATGGCAGGTGCTTTCACAGTGCAAGCGCAAATGGTGTGCTCCCATGCTTGCCACTCAGTGATATGGTGTCCTAAATCGCTATTGTGTGTCTTGGACAGCGCAGCTATGCATTGATGAGACAGGCCAAGAATGATATAGCCCTGTCACACCTCAACTTTACTGTATATTTAATAAAGCAGAGGTGTACTCTTCTCTTGCTCTTCATCAGTATCTGCTTTTCTTCCTACCCTTCACACCTTACTCCTTCCCTTTTCTCCATTCTTCTTTCACTTTCTGCCCTACGTCCACGTTTCTTCTTAATTGCCACCTCCCCTCATTAACTGCTTTTTATTTTATTTTTCACCTTCTCATCTTTCCCTTCCACTCTCTTTTCACACACTCCCCGCTGTCTGCTCTTCTTCCCTTTTTCCTCTTTCCTTTTTTCATTCTCATCATGTTCCACCCCAATATTGCACTCCCCATCTCAGCTTTCGTCACTTCTCTTCACATTCTATGTCTACCGAATCTATCTTTGCCTTCAGACCTCTCCTCCTTCCTCACTCTCCCTTTTATGTTTTTCCTTCTTGCGCATTTCTTCATATCCACTCCAGGAATCTGTGTTTGTTCTCAGGGTCATAAATTTAAATCTTGGTGCAGCAACTCAGGCTATCATCTTTCTGAGGTCGATAAAATGTGTGCCTTTGAGCTGGATAATAGCAACATTTTAAATTCGTTGTCAAGGCCCCCTTTGGTGAATATGTGCTTTACAAACATACATGGTATGTTAAGGACACAAATGTATTTCAATCTTTTGTTTTCAATTTCTTTGCAATTTTACACTGTCATTATTCTCTCTGTCCCTCCTTGACCCAGTTGATTTCATACTCATATCCATTCCCCTGACCTCCTTTCTTTCCTTTCTTTTTTCTCTCACTCAGCACCTCCAGCCATGCCTCCTTTCTTGCTTCTTGCTTCCTTACACCCTCATTCCGTTCTTGCTTCCTTACACCCTCATTCATTCCCCATCCTTCCTCCCTTGGTGCATTTAATCCTTCTTCCTCCATTCTTTCCTTACTTTCTTTTTTCCTGCTCCTTCCTTCACCACTTCTTTAATTTCTTCCTTTCTTATCAACCCTTCCTTATGCTTATCTTGCTCCTTTCCCTTCTTCTTTCTATCCATCCATCACACATCATTCACTTCCTTTCTCTCAATTTCTTCATTTCTTCCTTTCACATTCTTTTCTTATTTCCTCCTTCTTTCATCCATTACTCATATATTTCCTTACTCCAGTGCTCCTCTTCCTGCCTGCATTTGTTGCTGCCTTCTTTAATGTATTCCTTCCTTCACTCCATCCTTTATTTTAAACAGCACAGTACAAGCACAGTCTCTTTAGTTTGCAAAGCTGCCTCAAGTCCTCTAATAACCTTTCCTAAAGCTGCATTTTGAGATTTACACACATTTTCTAATTTAAGTTCACTTTTAAGTTGTTGTCATAGGCTTCCCATATGTTACATTATGTTATGTTATATTGATTTGTATAGCACACTAATCACCCGAGAGGGTATCCAGGCACTTGGGCAGGTGTGTAGGTGGGAGGTCCCCAAGGTGCCTATGTGAAGAGCCAGGTCTTCGCACGGACAACTCCAGCCAAAACAGCGGTGGTCGGTGCGGGGGGGCGGTGCCCCCGAGACAATGGATGATCGAGTAGTGGAGGTGGGAAACATCATTTACAATGCATGCGTTACATCGCATGCCATTACAACGCAAGTCGTTACAACGGCGTGTTGTTACATCGCATGCCATCACAACGCAAGTCGTTACAACGACTTGCTGTAGGGGGCAGAAGGTGTTGGATTAGTTGGATTTTCAATCCAACACCTTCCCTCCTGTTGCACACACTGGAGTTGGAATAGTAAATTATACTATTCCAAACTCCAGCGCCCCCCTACCGCAAGTCGTTGTAACGACTTGCGTTGTAATGCCATGCGATGTAACAACGCGTCGTTGTAACGACTTGTGTTGTAATGGCATGCGTTGTAAACGCATGGGTTGTAACGAGTGCATCAATTGTGTGTCTTTTTATTCAGTGGAGGTGAGCACGGGTCAGAATCCGTAAAGCTTCTGTATCATAAGGTACAGGGTGATGGGGGCGCAAGTGGTCTCAGATTATGGCCGCTTCACACAGCGAATAGTGAGGCTGGCGCGGGTAAGATCTTGTGCTGCACAAGATTGTCAGCAGGTGGCTCCAGTTTTGTCGCCGTAAAAAAATTATGTTCGCCACCGGCCCAATTGCTACACATGAAGAGCACCCAAAGAAGTTAAAGGTGGGCAGAGGGCTGGTGTGCTGTGCGGCAAGGCGTGGGTGGTTGTGCCCCCGAAGCAGTTGGCAGAAGGGAGGTGAGCAACTTCACATAGTAAGAGTGACAGGATGGAGTGGCTGCCTTGTTCTCAGCATGAAGCGGGCATTAAGGGAGCACTACCGCAATGTAATGTATGGCTGGACACAGGGCGGGTAGGAGGCGCGGCGCTGAAAGGCAGAGCTCGCACAGGGACCACCACACTTAGAGATGGACCCGGGAGCGGTAACCTGTACAGCTGCCCAAAGGTAACATCTTAAACCGCGTGGGCAATTCAAAACAGAGTCACTGAAAAATGACGTGACCCTAATTTCAAAATTCTGCATAGCCAGCGATGTAACTTAATAAAGGCATCGTTGATATGCAGTAGGGGAGACTGTGGCATCACAGCTAGGGCTACCAACTTCAGGGCTTGGGAAGTAGGTTCGACGGGGGCCCAAGTAAGTGGTAATCAAGTGCAGCTCTCCGATATGTCGAGGCGGACTCGCGCGTATATAACCACTAGGAGTTTCCTTGAACTTCCAGCCAAGCGGAGAAGGGTGCTGCCACTGCAGTTAAGTTTGTTTATCATTCGGGGCTGCTAGCGTTTAAAGTTGCCCTCTCGTGGCGCTCCTCACTGCAGAGGCTTGAAGTTAAACTGACACGACGCTAAAGTCCCGTGGCCTGTCACTGCTGCCCCCCCAAAGCCACGAGTCGGAAGAGCTGTGCTCAATATCTCAGAGATTAATGCGTTGCTGGTTCCAAACGTCGGCCTTGAGCTCCCTTTCTTCGTGAAGTGCTACACGGGCAGGTAAAGGCGAAGGCTTGGATCCAGGGGGAGGGGCTGCGCTAGACGCATCCCTCCCCGACCCAGCCAAGGGTCTCTTGAAAAATCCAAGGGTTTTCATTTATTTGGCATGTTTCTCGAGACAAGGACATAGCTACCAGAAGCAGCAGTGTCTCACAACCCCCTGCCTGGCTCACCAGCTCGCTCAGAGCTGTTGGGGGGGTATTTTATTTCCTCCTCCCCCAAGTCCCAACGAGTTCATGTACAAAGGAGACAACGTTTTTCTTTACAATATACTCTCAGGACCCCCTCATAAGGCTCATGCTTACAAACTTCAGATGGCGGTTTAAACTATAGCGCCGCAACACCCCACCAATGGGAGAATGGGCGCTACATAACGGTTTCACGCAATGCTGAAAAATGTCCACGTGCTGGGGCCGGTGTGGTATTGCTTGCCTTAAGGTAGAGGGCGGCTGATCTGTACGTAAGCCATAGTTTAACCAATGGGCTGGTACAGCTGAAAGGTGGGGGGGATGGAGTCACTCTCATGCCTATCCCAGCCTGTCTGGGCATCACCTGATAACCCGACTGTCTCTGCGTTTTGTTTCATAGGAACGGATTTGTGACAGGTTTATTCTCTTGTCTGAATTAACATAATCACGAACCCAGAACTTCCTGGGAGGTTTAAATGTAATCACAAGTCATTCATTAATTATGCTGTATCTTGTCCAAAGCATTTGCATCCCAACCCCAGCCTGAACGTGGTCGGTCCCAAATTCACAGAAAAGAATGTCTCAGTTCAAGCCACTGGATCGACACTGTTCTTCACCTGCCTCCCTGTGTGCCAAGAGGCTGAGGTGGCCGAGAAGTAAAGTTGTTTGTGATGTCACACCCCACAACTTTTCCACTCTAGGCACAGGTGTAGTGATTTACCCAGAATCACAATGTTTGGCTCAACTACAGAAGTCAATTTTTTAAATTCCATGGCCAGCACCTAGCCATGTGGCCATTCAAGGGAGGGAAGGTGTGTGATCAAATCAGGTGGATCGACGGGGGCAGTTGTGGTAGGATTGCATTAGCCGAGGGTCAGAAGGCGATTGGCTCATGGCAGATCATAGGGGTAGAGGAGTAGCCAATGGGGCACTCTGAAAACACTGCATAAGTTTGCGGCTTATTAATGCGGAGTAGTGGCCTGTTCTGCAGCTTCGTACCTGCAGAGGCGAACGATGATACCATGCGAGTTGTAAGGAGCTGGAACTAGTCTCCATTCAGTTAGTTAGCGCGGGTGTGGATCCCACCATGGACAGGCTGCTTCATCCGTATTCGTTTTCCGCAATAAGGTGTGGCTATCGCAGTTGGTCCTCCCCTGCAGCTTGATACCAGAGGTCCTGGATGTAGATGAGGTGCTTTGCCTCTGGGCAATAATCGAGGCATGTATGCAGTAGGAGCAGGGCTTTAAGTGGGAAAAAAAACCTGGGGGTGCTCTAAAAGGGGCGTGACAAATTTCTTAGAGGGGTGTGGCCTATCCGAGTAGGGGCGTGGTCTAAATCAAGATAACTAGCATTGTGTGCTTAAGAAAATCATGAAGTCGCATCCAGCAAAGGATAATAAAATAGGCAAAAAGGTATATTTATTAAGTATAAGCCATAAAATACCAAACACTTTAAAAAACATGCAGCCACAAGTTACATTACACAAGATCATATACATTTTGGGGGACAGGGGGCACAGTGAGATTAAGTCTTAATCTCACTGTGCCCCCAGTCCCCCAAAATGTATATGATCTTGTGTAATGTAACTAGTGCTCATGTAGCTCACGTAAAGCGCTCCAATACGTTCGGGTCGAGACAGAGCTATATTAAACTGTAATATATATATATATATATATATATATCTATCAACTCCCTTCCTAATGCATCTAGAGTTATTATATTCAGTGGCTGGGTGGTTTATTGCTATTTTCCGGCGCTGGCACAAGTCCTTCTGAAGGCTCACAGGCTCACAGGTTGTGTGTGCAAGCACCGGCGCTAGAGTGTATGCCAACGTCGGCTCCACGTTATCACAGATGTGTTACTGTAAACGTTATTTATTAGGCGATCAGTGAACAGAAGCAGACACCTGGACGGACTAACACACAGAAGGGAATATAATGTAAATGAAACGACCCATGGATGGATAAACTGACTGATGGGTGGACGGTCGGTTGGTTAGAAATAGACATATGATTGAGAAAAAAGACGGGCAGGTATGTATCTAGAGAAATCAGACAGGTTTTTGAGGCATAGAGATGACGGGCCGACAGGGGCAGGGCTGCACTGGTAGTGGTAGTGTCACTGCTGCTGGATTCTGTTGTAGACCCTCGTCCCTCGCTTGCTTTAAGGCAGAGCAGGGTCACACTGGTTGCTGGAGAAATCTTGCTGCAGGCCGTAAAAGCAGGGTCGTGCCGGTTCTAACCAGCTGTTGTTGTGCCGATGGCTGGCACGATGACGTAGGTGGCGCTGCGTGTTCAAAGAGAAGGGAAATCCCGAGAGAAAGTGTCTCTCTTCAAAGGATTTCCCTTCCTGCTACAATGACGTCACGCCTTAAGCAGTGCGCGCGCATGCTCACCCGAAACACCAAACAAAAACCAGGATGTCTGGTCACCCTACCTTTGACCTTTGAGGCCCGAAAATAGAGCCCCTAGAGACCCCTTTCGAGGCCCCCCAAAAAAAACTGGGGGTGCTCAGACCCCCACAGACCCCCCCCCCACTTAAAGCCCTGAGTAGGAGTTTGTTAGCCACACACGTGACCATGTCAGCTTTGAATTTCTTTCATACACGCGGAAGAACAACCATGGGGTCGGCTGCATCACAGTTTGAGCAGATCCGGGTACAAATGTGTCACTAGAGTGACAAGGCGGGGGATAACGCGAGAGCGGCAGAGGGGGTTCTCCTCCACAGCCCTGCTGGTGTAAGCTTCCCAGCACAGATGTGGGCTAGCCTCGGGCACAGGCAGAGCATGCCCCATATGAAGAATGCACACCAGCCGCCTGAATGCCTCGAGGAAGACATGCCCTTAGCGCCCGAACCCACACAGCTGCACCCATCAATCTTTTCCCATTCCATCTCCTGCCAGTCGACGGCTCGCTAGCTGCGAAGGGGTACAATGTAGGTTCAGAGTAACAGTCAGTGACAATAGCGCCATAAGAAAGAATTTGCTTTAAAAACCTATAAAACACAGAGCGTGAAAATAAAAGTTTTTGCCGTGGATTATTCCACCAAGTTGTACTCCTGTTCACAAATATACTACTTTTCAGCAATTCTCTGTAAAGGTGAAGTGAAGGAAATGTTCCATGCGATTATATTGACTGGGTGCAAGATCACACCGTACAAAGGAAAAGGGCTTTAGAACTGTGGTCTTTCTCAATAGGTACTTCAGGATGTGAGACACATCAAAGCACAGAGGCAGGCTACTTGTAGCGGGAGACCGCTCAGAGAGAGTGGAGCGTATGCGGCAGACCAGAGTGTGTAACCCTGGTGCAATGAGATCAAATCAATCATGGCGGACTCATTTATTGGGAATTGGAATAATGTGGCCAGCATGCATATGCACTTCATATATACAGGCTATTAAATTATGGTCCCTCCAGGTTCCTATAACAGGACATAGCATAACATGTGTACTCGTAAAGTGCACGTGCTCCCTGAGGGGTCTCTTGGCACAGAGGGCGGAATAAGGTAGCATCGAAGAATAGGAGATTGAAGCACAGAAGAATTCAGACCGGACCTCCCAGGCGCCAAGAAAGAGGACAGGTAACGCAGGTAGGAATGGCCCTACTGGAGAGAGGCTAGAGTACTGACTGGTGCCAGCGCTGCCTCAAGATTCAATGCCACAGGCGGTTAAGGTGCTCGCTATGAGGAGGGGGGGGGTATCATGCAGAGCACATGATGCTTAAAGAGTTAGTTGAGCACTTATCCCCTTTTCTTTTGTTAATTGCAGTTCAGAAGTCACAAAACAATAGAGCATGGTAAACTAGGAGCCCCCACGGGAGAGAGGCAGGCAAACCGGGAGGTATCTGGTAGAACCGGAAGCATTCCGTCTTTCAATATATGTTGAGAGGTGCCACAATACGGTAGATGAAACCAAACTAATGACCTCCAGCTTGGTACGAGTTGATCAATCTTACGGAGCGATGGTTGTTGGGTTAAGGAATGTACGTGGGGATTCGGGTCAATCCCAGAATCACGAGAAATCGCTTAGAGGTTACATTGCTAATGGAAGAGTAGGATGGCTGAAAACCTGCGCCCAGCCATACCGGCAACACAGCGCCAGGGAAGAAGCTTGTGGTGCCAGCATAACCTAATCACGATTTCAGTGATGCAGAAGGTGAGCTAGGCTACACACAATGCTGATAAGAATAGAGACGAACTGGGGGCATTCGCGGACAGCAACCCCACTCAGAAGCACCAATGCTAACGGGTGTTAGGACCGAGATTCTCTGAGAGATGCGGGGGGATTCAATCAACAATAGGAGCTGGGTCATTAGAACCCATCGGGCGAGGACTAATGGTCAACGGCAAAGTACCAGGCGCATGGTGGACCAAAGGTACGGTACACAACGTAGCCTGAGGACCAGGAGCACAGGCTGGACACGTTGAGGGGCTCTTTCCTTTGGGAGGGACTAGAAGGATGGATGCGAGGGGAATGCTAGGCACACACAATAAAGAAAAGAATAGAGGTGGACCAGGGCGAACACGGACGCCAGCCCTGGGCTGGATGGTGGGACATATTACATTAGGAGAACAGTATTTCCAAGGGGGCGCATCAGGGCTCTAGTCGTAGCCAGAAATTAACCTTGGTCACAAGCCTATACTTTAAGAATCTTAGCTTCAGATTAGGCCCTTGTGAGGGGCAGTGGCACGAGCCTCACCATCTGAATGGGAGAGGCGGTGTAGGAAAAGAGCTGAAGTCAGAGATCCCTTCCTCCGGGGTGTCCCCGGGGTAAACAGATGAAATGGTTCAGCTGCCTGGCAGAGAGCGATAGGTTCCTCCGGAACATCGTAAAGGGGCTGGAACTAATTTTCGTGTGGGCCTGAGGGGAGCCGTCAGTGGTCAGCAAACCACATCCAGGGTGGCGGGAGTCACAAGGTTTAACTATAAATATCTTCACATAAGGATGTAAAAGGGCAATTTCCCGAACAAGGTCCTTGGGATGCCTTAACGGCAGGGACTCTTGAGACAAGTGCAATTGCCCGAACAAGGTCCTTGGGATGTCTTACGACATGGATTCGGGAGACAAGTGCCCGGACAAGGTCCTTCGGATACCTCATGGCGGGGATACTTAAGGGATAAGGTAAAATGGTCAGCGCGGGGCGGACACGGCACTTGCAGTCCAGGCATGGACACAGGGCCACGAACGCCACACATTCGGTAGCAAGTTGAAGCCGCGACCCGCTGTACCAAGTGACAGAAGTAGAGCTGTCACAGCAGATGGAAGCAATTTATGACAACCTGGAAGAGACATCATGACTGTAAGGTTGATGCATTACAGAATTAGACAAATTATGGTCATTAAGATGGAAGAAAGTATAGGAGGTATACTGTATAACCTGTTATGAGATGGCTTGCGTTGTAATCCGAGATAAGCTAAAATGAGCATGTTGATGACCAATGCCATCATGACAAGTGTGTACTAACGTATGATGTGAATAAACTGCGGCCGTTCTAACGCCACAAAGGTCTTGGTGTATGTAATTGATGGGAATGAAAGAACAGCGGGTGGGCCCACGAGATGCTCGCACAGCTGGGGAGGGTAGTAAACGGGCCTGATGCTTCTATAAAAGAAGAACGTTAGTCTGGCTTCTTTGAGATTCGGTTATTTGAGTCACTTCTGTTTGGCGCATATGATTTTCTCGTTAGTTTGTTCTGATCCTAATAGTAACTGAATTCTTTCACTGTTGTCATGCCGTCAATAATTGGGCTGCCTCCATCAATCCGTGTATTTTTAAAAAGCGTATTATTAGCATTAGACACTTAGGACGCGGAGGATGCGTCGCTGTTTATTAGAGCTGCCTGCCTAATGGACGCATTGCTATCACGCGGATGTTACCCCTCTCTGTCATCAGCACAGATTATCCCTTTCATGATACAGCCAGCATCTGGCATCAATGGCCTCGCATGCTAATGCATGAATGTGGCGAGTTTCGACGTTCAAGTGCCATTTTTCATTTGCATCTATTTTACAGGTTACGTCGGTAAAAATAAACGATGTCTATGCTAATATATTCTGGACAACATACATGCAGACTTTGCAAATGTTCTCTTTGCCGACTGCATTAGTAAATTAAAACATTTTCAACACATCTCATCGTTAATTTAAGTTACTCAGTAGTGCTGGCATTTCTGATGTGACAAAAACCATTGTCATAATATTTAAAGCAATTCGCTATTTCATTTACTAGAGAGTCAGAACCAATGTAAAAATTCGAGTACAAAAAATGTTCTCGAGGCATCACATTGCATTGTCGAATTGTTTTTTTTTTCTTCAATGGACCTCTGCTCCATTACAATGTAAAACAAGGATTAATGTTAAACAGCTTTACTGATTTCAGGCATGAAGGTTTGGGCCGGTGGTGGCTGGCTCGTACTGAGGGTGGTGGGGCAGAGGCACAAAAAGAAAAATTAAAAAGAAATTGACTTATTTTTCTAACTTGCCACACGACTTTGTCCTCCCGTGGGTGTCTTCTCTCCTCCTGAAGCTCCAGACCAGAAAACTGCACTACCCAAACCTGGTGCTGCTCTTACGACATGAGAGCAGCGCCAGTATTGGATAGAGCGGGCTCTCTCAGCACTCTTAAGAGCACTGGAGGCCTGCACTTTCTCAAACACTGCTGTCTATGACAGTTTGGTTAGAGAACGTTAAAATGCGCATGTCCGGCTGGCTGTCCCAAGATGGCCGACCAAAGAAACCTGCACATTTTAAAGCGCACAGCTCCCTGCTGCTGCCACTCAGCAGCACTGGCCCCACCCTGACGCTTAGTTCGGGACGGGTCACAGGTTGCTGAAAAATAAAATGTTAATAAATAAACGTTATCACCATTTTATTTTTCAGCTCTGGGGCTTGTATGGCGACGCTCCTCCACTCAAATTGAGGAGCCGCCCCTAGTTTGGGCCCATTATATTCTAACTATTACCAACACTACTGCTGCGGAGCCTACTATCCCTGAGTCCTGGAAAGGTGCCACCAGGAGTGTCCCGTGCAGGTAAGAGCGGTGAAGTGATGGTGCCTGGTGGGGGTGGGGATTTCGACAGACGACGAGGGAAAATTAATTATTTATTTCATTTTCCCTCGTGGTCATCTGTTGAATCCCCCCCAACCCAACTCCACCGCCCCAGCGCTCTTACCTGCATGGGCGGCTCCTCGGTGCCACTGTAATACCCATCCACAAAAAAGGCGAAAGGTCTCCCCAAAACAATTATCGACCGATTAACTTACTTGACTGCATTCAAAAAGTCTTCTGTCGCTGTGTGCTGGTCAAAATCCAGTACTGGATGACCAAGATGGACATCTTTAGTCCCTTCTGAGCGGTTTTCCGTACAAAAGTTTCTACCATTGATCAGGCTTTCTGTTTCCTCCTGATTCTCTGGCGCACTGTCATCATCGGCAAGGGCAACCTTTATACTGCCTTTGTCGACCTTAGATCCTCCTTTTACCTGCTCCCATGCTCCACCCTCTGGCAGGTCCTGAATTACATGAAAATGCCTCTGAATCTTCTGTATTTGGTGATGAGCCTCCACGAGGATAATTTTGCCCGCATCAGGTGGGGGAAACAGGATGAGCTGACTGATAGGATTCCAGTCCTTAGAGGTGTACGCCATGATTGCGTATTGGCTCCTACGCTTTTCTCTCTATTCATTTAGGACATTGTCCCTTTTTCATCTCAGGTTGAAGCGGGCGCTCCTTCGCTGGCACGAGTCAAAACCCCTATTCTTTTATTTACTGACGACACCCTGTTGATCGCGAAGACGCTGAGTGGGCTACAGAAACTCTTTCACTGTTTTGAGGAGTTTTGCCTTGCTCGGGGTCTGAAGATCAACACCACCAAAACAAAGCTGATGTCGTTCAACCCCCACAAATCTTTCTAGAAGAGCATTGTTTTGGGGGGCACCTCTTGAGACGGTGGACTGTTTTACTTACTTGGGCTTTATGTTCAGTGGACGCAATCCTAGAAACCCCACGTTATGAAAGCTGCCCTAAAGCTTAAACAAATAATGGGGGCAATACATAAAGAATACTGTGCTCCTACACCAAACCCATTCCGCTCACACTCCGCATCTATGAGGCCAAGGCTCTGGGTTCGGTTCTTTATGGGTCGAAGTTGTGGAGTTTCTCTAACATTGAGTTATTAAGTAGTGTTGAAAACAAATTCCTACTCAACTTTGCTTTCCTGCCTCTATGTACCCGCTCTTTCAGGATTTGGGACTAAAATGTCTCGCTGGCAAAGCTAGGTTACGCCTCCTGCTATACTTGAGGTGGTTATGGACCACTCCAGAACTTGCCCATTATGTGTCAGCCCTCCAGGATGTAATGAAAACCAACCAATTTCATAAAGTTTCCTGGCTTCTGAATATCAAAGAGTCACTCCATCTTCTTGGGTTGTCAGACCTCTGGGACCACCCTGCTACCACCAGCTTTCCATCCAGGAACTCCCTGAAGATGCTCTACAGGCAGCCACAGCAGCCAACGATTCCAGGAAGGCAGCTTCTTCCAGGTTTACCAGTGACTTCCTCGACTTTAAGCCTGTGAGTGGATATGAGTCATACTGAGACCAGGTGACTGTCCCAATAGACAGGAAGCTATACTTTCAGTTTAGAGTGGGTGCCCTCCCGCTGTGAATCTTCACCTCAAAGTGGTCATTTGGGGCCACTAATGCTTGTCCTCAGTGGAGAGTGTTGCACGTTTTCTTCGCTTGCCCACTTTACGCCCGCCACGAAGTTCCTGGTTTGCTCCTATCTGCAGACGCCTAGGTGAGCGTAGACATTCTGCCGCCCTTCGCTTTCTGAGGTCGAACTGCAGCCTTACTTTTGCCATCCTAGTAGCTAAGTTCTTGGGTGCCATGTGGCTACTTCGTAGAAAGGCACCCTCCCACCTCCTTGTGACACCCATCTAACTATACAGTTAGCTATAGATTTATTTCTAACATTACACACCCTTATCAATTTGAAAACATTACATGCAAAATATGAAACATTTGGAAGTTTTTGTTTTGTACATTTATATTAATTTTAATTATAAAAAAATCATTTTCAACCTTACCCCTGTAAGCCTCAGTACACATTCTTACAATTTATTTTTTTAACCAGTATTTGTTTAAAAAGTTAAAGAATAAATACTATTACTTAGGTTTAATGCTTGAGTATTAGAATAATAATTTTTTTTAAAATGTACTCAGAAATAATAATGCACTTCCCCCACTTATCCGCAATAACCCTAATATCCCGCTCCTAGAAATTCTTGTAAATTTTTTTCCTTAAAAACTTTGCATTTTAAATGTTTGAATAAAATGATTATTATTACTTTAAAAGAGTTCTTGGATATTAAATTTAGTCATTAATTTTTGAAAACTCCTCAAAACTGAATACACTCTCCACCCTTATCCACTACAACCCTAATGTCCTGGTCCTAAATTGTATTTTAGCAAATAATTAGTTTGAACCAATTTGTATTTAAATAATTTAATGAACATATTATTACTGTAAAAGATTAGTTAAGTATTAAATTATGTAATTTAATTTTTAAAATAGCCCAAAAATTAATTATCTCTCCCATACCCTATAGCCCTTATATCCCACTCCAATTTATTTTTAATGGTTACTTTGTAACCATTTTTGATATTGTTCTATTGAAAATAATATTACTATTTAAAAGGGTACTTGAGTATTACATTATGTAATTAAAATAATACACCCCAAAAACGTAATATACTTGCCATCCTCATCTCCTACAGCCCTACCATCCCACTTCTAATTTTTGTTTATTAAGAAAAAAATAGCTTTTAATGATTTTTTTATAAAACATTAAAAAGTTCTTTATTCAAATGAATAATTGAGTAGTAACTTACGTAATTTGTTTCTAAAAAATCCAAATAAAAATACACTCCCCCACCCATAAACCCTAAAACCCTTACATCCTACATGTATTTTTTTTTTAAATGCTTGTTAATTAACAAATGAATGATCAATATTGTAAATGAATACTCAAGTTTTTAAATACCAAAAATAATAAAACCATTGCTTTAAAAAAAATGACAAATCAAAATAAATACTTCCTAAAATGTTTTAAACTTTTCTCTTTTACTTTTGGGTTCATAATACCCAACCCCCTTTAAAAACAAATGATTGTAGTTACTATATATATATTTTTTTAAATTTAAGGAAAATTACACCTTACTTATGGGGGCAGTAAACCCAAGAATCCCATCAAAATTAATATTAATTTCAATATAAATTTAGTTCTTACTTTTTGGGGGAGGTTCACTGTCCCAATCTTCCTCAACTCCCATTTTTAAACTATATTTAATTTCTTCACTCTTACATTTTTAGGGGCACTCCCCCCACCCCCCAGGCGATCTTTAAAGAATAATTATAACTATATCTACCCCATACTTACCTCTACTTATCATGTGTGGTAAAGGTACTTGCAGAGAATAGACTGTGGAGTAAGGGCAATGCATGTGCGTAGAAAAGGTACCATACCCAATTCCCTGCTCCTTCAATAATTTTCCTCTTTATTCTTGTATTTATCCCACCTCTGCAGCATTTCTTTCTTTAAATGTTTTCTGATTGAATGAATTGTTTCCTTACCCTGGTGAGTTTTTCTTTCTGCACTCCAAGGAAGAATATTGCTTTCCTTGTTCTCTTCACTGTCCCCATCCCCTCTTTATATAATCATTGTTTCTTCTTTTGTTCCAAAGGGTAACAACGTGTGCTCCTCATTGAAAGCCTCTCACCCGTTGACCATAAACTTCTTATATAGAAATGTCATTGACTGTAGCGACTTGCATCTGCAAGCTTTTTTGATTTCGCTCCCGAAGTGACTTCATTAATGCAGCACTCCCAAAGCTAAGTAGAGCAACACAGTGCTGAAATGTCACTCCACCAAACCTTACGCCTAGCAATGGCTAATTGAACAGACTGAGTGACAAATAACTCAATCAACTATGAATTCATAGAGTGAGTCAATAATTGCAATGGCATATTGGACACCAGGATACAATGCACCTTTTCCAGACAGGTTCCTCGAGCTAGCCCCATTCCTGCCTAGATTGTCAATTTGTGCGATTAGCTCGATCAATAGTTATTGAGTAGACCTAAGGCCATGATAACAAGCTGTGGATTGAAGTTTGATGCCTGTGCAAACACTCGTTGGTGCAGGGCTCAGGATTCCCAACTGTGCAATAACTATCTCACCTCATTTTGTTCCCTGGCAGATTTCGGCAGGTCAAGCCTGTTAAAAAACAGAATGCTTCTTCTTAACACTCAATTAAACAGTCTTGGTTAGCCCAACCTGAGTTAACAACTACTGCATTGTCCTTCCTTGACTGTGGCACCATTTCTAGCTTTTTTGTTTCTCCCTTCTCTTAATCTGGTATGTCCTCATATACCGCAACACCCCATGATTATGTAATTCTAATTATGAAAGTCCTTGCTCAAAGACCAGTACCTGTTTGGGTGCCAAACAAGCAAAATTATAGACCTGTCTAGACATCAAAACAACAGCATTAACTCAGCAGCAGGGGACAGTCTTGCAAGGAATCCCAAATATAGTTGATTTACAGGATGAACATAACCGCACAAAATACTATAAATAGAAACAGTATTAATCAGTATGACTATAACCCTGTCATTAAATGTAATAATTGGGACATATCTAAACAGGTGATTGTGAAAATCCATAAACAAATGCAAGAAAAACACTCAATTCATTTAAAAGATGTAATTTATAAAGACTAATTATCAGTGAAGATTAAAAGCACACCTACATAAAAACCTACATAGTAATGTGTGTTTTGTAACCCAGGTTACAACTGAAAATCACTGTTCCAGTTAAATGCTTGTTATTGCTCCTACTGACACACACACTTATTTCAATTTGGGCACCTGGATCACCATATAAAATCCTCGATATCAAAACATAAACTCGTTTTGGGTATATTTTCTCATTAAATAAATCTGGCTACAGATTTATGTATGGTAATTTATAGAACAACATAGTCCAAAGCCTAAATTACTGGACTTGAAACACAATGATCGTTGGTCCAATTCTGTCTTTGCAATGTGCGCAAAATTTCCAATCTGCCTTTCTGTCCCCTTCTTAATCAATTACTTTCAGAGTCCCATGAGCTATGACCCTTATCCACTGTTATTTAAACTTTATTGGCTTCAATTTATAAAATTAATCCATTGCTTTGACATACATTGGTATCAAATAGCTGATGTACAATCACTGTTCAAACGTTCCTCCAACACAGCTGTCAAACAAGAGAAAGTCTGTCTTCTGTATACCTGAGGGAACACCCCCTGCTGCCTCAGGCCATGGGGATGCATGCAGGGGGGCGCATGTTGTGCCTCCCTGTGTGCATGCAACTTCTTTCCTGCATGGCATGGACTGCAGAGTCTATGCCGTGCAGGAACGGGCTTTGTGGTCCAGTACACTGCAGCGCGGCTGGCTCTTAATATGCCTCCTAGATCGGCATCTCTGCCGTTATTGAGACGCCTCCGCTGGCTCCCCATCCGTGACAGAATCAAGTTTAAAATGTGCTGCTTGGTCCATAAAACAATCAATGATAGAGGGCCCAGATATCTGGCGGAAAAACTCGTCCACTACCTTCCTAGTAGATCTCTGCACTCTGGAGAGAAGGCTCTGCTAGTTGTCCCTCGGTTTAATAAACTACGAGCCAGTGGCAAATCTTTTGCCTACCTTGCCCCGCGTTTTTGGAATTCGCTTCCCGACTCATTACGCAAGTGCCCTGCTTTTCTTAAGTTCAGGAAACTACTGAAAACTGAACTTTTCAATAACTGAGTGCCCCTCCTTCCTTTGTTCCTTCCGCTGTTAGCTTAGCGCGGAGATACCCCTGCCGGGGTTATTCCAGCCCTCTACAAATCATTCATTCATTTGGCACTCCCATTGCAGTGCCTTTTTTTAAAGGCACCACTGTGGGACCGCCAAAGGACTGCCCACCAGACAACAAGAAAATTTGTAATTTGCCGGGTGTCCGGCGCTGGACTTTGCTGGTGTGGGTGCGGGGCGTTGGCCTGGCAGCCCCACTCTCACACCTCCAAAGTCATAATCAGGCCCTTAGACTTCAGGCCGAAACTTCGATTTCAGATTTTAGTTTACCTTTGTTTATTGGGCCCTTTTTGTTTAATTTATCAAAGAATAGCATTTCAGTTTTTCAGCCGTTGAGACTGAGGTTGTTTTCCCTCATCCGTTCCTCAACATCAGCGAGGCATGAGCTGCAGTCAAATCTGTTACTGCTGTCTTTTCGTCTGCAGTCATTATCGGTGTGTTATATGCATAAGTTTGAAATGGCATCTTGAATTGGTCAACAATTAGAATCCTTGCGTACTAAATAATATATCTTCTTGAATGCTACACAAACTGCATTGAGGGAATGGGCTGGTCAGGGATAGACCAGGCCTTCAACAGTTCACTTAATACCGGTCTCTTGCCTCATAAATGACTCTAGGTTCTCAGGGTGCCACCCTTTCTCTGGCATAAGGAAGGAAACAGACATTAGCTTACATGGAAGAGACAACTTAAATTTGGCAAATGACATGCAGAGAGCTCAGGGGAGAAAACCTGCGCTGAGAATTGAGTTTTGAGCTCGTACAATAGAGAAGGAGGTGAATTCTAAATGTTAAACATGTTCATATAGTAGTTGTGAAACGGGATGACAAATAACTCAACATATTCACTAATTCTGATGAAAAATTGTTTTGGTTTTTTTGCTGACTCGGAATTATGTATTCAGTGGCAAACCCTCATCTTTAGTTTTTTCACCGTGCAGGTGTCGCCAGCACAAATAAAAGCAAAATAAAATCCGCAGAATGCGTGAAAAGGGTATGGGGAGCGGCGTCCCATGGTTACTCTCGTTGCTTGGGCTCGAAGATTGTAATAAGGCAGTAATACTTATTCTGCAGCACTGTGAATCCGGTGCGGTCTATTGAAGACCTAAGACTCAGACATTGTTCAACAGGTTTAACGTATGGATAGTCTGTAGTCTCCTCTCCAGGTTAAAAAAAAATGTAACGGTTGGTTTTTCAAATCTAATGAAACAGTTTTTTCCCGAAAAATAGAAATTGTAGGTATCTGTTAATCTATATTTCCAATTCCAGTGTTCATTCCAACACGTTTACTTCTATTCATGAAGGTTTGAGGCCCAATTAGTACATTCTTTATAAGCAAATCTGTCAGGGCTTGATGGGGGTAATAGCACTAAGTGAAACTAACATGTACTATGGTAAAATGCATAGGATTTCACTTCCAATGACTTATTCAGTACAATATTTTATTGTAAGACATTTGTGTGTATATTTTGTGATGTTTTCCATCCAACCCCAACTTGCCACACTTTGCTTAATTTTTTATTTGTTATTTATTTTATTTATTTTATGTATTGGATAGTTCACAAAGCGAGCTCCAAGAACTACTGAAGTGTTTTATAGAAAATGTTAATGCTGCATGAGGCACTTACCTTGGGACTGTATGGTGCGTGAGGATGAAGCAAGATTGAAGAAATGCTGATGTAATTGAAACTGTATGCTCTTTTTGTTTCACACGCAATCAAGTTTGAGGCACTGGAAGGTAAAGTGATTTGTCCAGAATCACACAATTTGTGGTCAAGTGCTGAACAGTGGCTGCTCCTCCGCTAAGGCGGAGGAGCGTCGCCCCACTGCTTGAACTGCAAGTTGAATACAGAAAATAAAATGATAATAACATTTGTTATTATCATTTTGTTTTCTGTATCCAGCTTGCAGCTGAAGCCAGGGGGGTGGGGCTGGGCTCCCCACGTCATAGGGGGAGGAGTGGTGGTAGCACCTAAAGTGCGCATGATGGTTTGGCCGGCCATCTCAGGCCGGCCAAAGCCTCATGAGCACTCTGCATGTTCTCCAGGAAGGCTGTCTTACAGCCAGTGTGGACAACATGCACAGCCTGCCAGCCCCTGTCTGATTGCCGAACCACAGCGCTCAGACCAATCACAACGCTGCTAAGGCAGCGTTGTGATTGGTCAGGGGATTCTGGGAGGCTGTGTGCTTCCTGGGAAGGAGGACGGAGGAAGAAGAGGCGGCGGCTGGCGGGCGACCCGACATGCCAACCCTCCCGATTCAGGCGGGAGACTACCGATTTCAAGGCTAGTCTCCCGCCTCCCGATTCCTTCAAGCAAAAACACGATTACTCAGGGGTTTCAGCTGACAGGGCTTGGTACTGTGTAACGTGGTGTATGCACTGCCAGCAACCTGCTCCTGCAGGCCAGTGCACAACACTTGCATCACCCTCTTTCTGCCTGCCATTGCACTCCATGCTTCTGAAAGGTAAAAAAAAACGGTGCATTTGCGTTTCAAATGTCCGATCCTGCAGCAGCACACTTCGAAAGCCCATACATGACAGTAACCCTATTCAAGGCCCCATTCTCCCGATTTTTTTTCTTTAATCTCCCACTTTGCTCTTCTAAAATGTTGGCATGTATGGGCGACGGTGTAGGTAAGTGTTTTTTAAAATATTTTATTATTTCCCATCCCCTCCCTCTGCCCCCCCACCCCACCACCTCTGTTCGGTAGCAGCTGCTACTGGTGCTGAAGGCAGGATAAAAACTCAGAGCCCGATTCAAAAAGGGACTCCGCACTTGTGGCCGAGGCCCCACAGTTGTGGCGGGGTCCTGCACTCGTGGTGGTGGACCGCACTCGTGGTGGGACCTCTATAATACATACATGCCAACATTTTAGAAGAGCAGAGTGGGAGATTAAAGAAAATAAATCGGGAGAATGGGGTCTTGAATCGGGTTCCTGTCATGTATGGGCTGCTGCAGGATCGGACATTTGAAACGCAAATGCACGTTTTATTCTTACCTTTCAGAAGCATGGAGTGCAATGGCAGGCAGAAAGAGGGTGATGCAAGTGTTGTGCACTGGCCTGCAGGAGCAGGTTGCTGGCAGTGCATACACCACGTTACACAGTACCAAGCCCTGTCAGCTGAAACCCCTGAGTAATCGGGTTTTTACTTGAAGGAATCGGGAGGCGGGAGACTAGCCTTGAAATCGGTAGTCTCCCGCCTGAATCGGGAGGGTTGGCATGTCTGATAATATGAAACTGGAATGCGGTGGTCCTGCCATGAGTGTGGGGCCTCCGCCACCGAGTGTGGGGCCTCCGCCCAGGGGCGTAGCTAGGCCTTAGGCTGCCCGTGGCGGCCCCTGCTTTTGCAGCCCTCGGCAAAATGATAGAAGAGCGGGGGGGGGTTGCGGCCGATTCTTGCGGCCGCAACGGCCGCAGGTAAGAGCGGGGGGAAGGGGGGCCGGCTGCCGCCCGAAAACTCGTGCCGCCTGGGGCGGTCCGCTCCCATCGCCCCCCCCTAGCTACGCCACTGCCTCCGCCACGTCTGTGTGGCCTCCGCCATCAGTGAGCAGGCTCTTTGTGAATCGGGCACTCAGTTCTCTGGGATGAATTGTAAGAAGCAAGCCAGTAATATATACTCTTTTCATTACGGTACAATCACACCAAATTTCTCACAATCAGTTGTAACACCCTGATATGCGTATATGCTTACAATGTGCCTCGAGTGGCAGTGTCTTGTTGGCGCTAGCTCTTCCCTAGAGGATGTGAGCTCTGTGTGAAATGAATATACACTTCCATGCTGCCACAACAAACTTAAAAAGGAATGATAATTTGAGGAAGTTCCTTAATTAGCACTTCTCATTACGGGTCTGTAATTAGCTTGGAGCTGTATATATTTAATAGATCAAGCACAAGCGCGAATATGCACAAAGGGTGACTTGCAGCAGGCTGTATAAAACTCTCTGATCTAAAATAACAAAGAATAAAAATTGCTCAAAAACCAATTCTGGTGTGCCGAATTGCACGATTTACAGCCCTTAGAAATTGTATCTGAAAATCCATGGCAGTTTTGATCATCGGAATACACCCTTTGACATGACCGATAACAGTGACTTTTTCATTAGGGGACTTGAACCTGACACGTTGAATTATGAGGTTTTACTGCAGCCTTGATAAATTCTACAAGTTAAAAATTAATTTCACATTTCTTCCTAGAAGTCTTTGATGAAGTATCTGTTTTCATTGTGAATGCATGGAAAACCCCAAGGGGCGCCTGGGAAAATGTGTTCCCAGAGATACAGACTCCCTGTGAAGCTAATTACTGCTTTCATTGTGATCCACAGATACTCTCCCCTCCTTCCCTTTGAATTGAGCCCTTGCTGAAACTGGAATCCTTTATCGGATTATACGTCGGGGGTTGTCTGTGCTGTGGCTGGTACAAATTAAATTAGCATCGAAGGCAAGCAAATAAATGTACATGAAATTATAGATTTAAGGCTTTGCTTAGCATGCATTGCAAACCAAAAGCGGCCTTTCAGTCTGTGCTGTTGCACAACTCGACAGCGCCCATCGCTATTTAAAAATAATCCTTTGGTTTTACTTGGCTTCTCCTGCTTAACTATTGGGTACAGAAACAATGAAGAACATAGCAAAATGAGACAAAGAATGAAATGGAGAGCACACTATAAAGTTGCAAAACACAGTAGCCACAAAGATTGGCAGTAAGAGCCACCAAGAAGAAAAGAGAATAGGTATGGGAGGATGTCACTTGTAATTTAGCTCTGATGCCCTGTGTGAAACATCCAGGACAAATGAGGAGTCAATGGCTAATGAAGAAACAGTCCTAGGGCTCGATTCACAAAGGTAAACTTAGGCCAAAAGTCTAAGTTTACGACTTTTCGTATTCACAAAGGTGAGTTACCAGTAGTAACTTTACGTCCGCACTTGGAGCGGAATCTCCACCCCAAGTGCAGAGAATCCACTCCGCACTCGGAGTGTACTCTCCGAGTGCAGAGACTACACTGCGGGTGTGGAGTGGAATCTCCATGGAGGAGATTCCGCCCCGACAGCAGACTTAAAGATGCTACTTGTAACTTACCTTTGTGAATACTGAAAGTTTGAAACTTAAACTTTTGGTCTAAGTTTACCTTCGTGAATCAGGCCCCTAAACGGGAAAAATGTCTTTCTTTCTTAAGCAGAGGCAGTCAACTTTCATGCCTGCATCCATGCTGCCATTACTTGACCTTAGAATCCTGGTTCAACAACATTCCAAACCAAGGTGCAACCAATGGAGGACTTAGATAACGAGAGGGAGGCCAAAATGGAAAAATGCAGACATAATATTAAATATCTCGCTCCCAAACAGCAACAAGTAAGGGTGAGGGAGGAGTACAGAGGAGACACGACAGTTTGTTCCTTTAATGTTCTCTATGAAGGTGCTCTGGTCTTAGCAGAGTTCTTAATCCATTTAGCAATGGTACCCCCTACGAAAAATCCACTCAAAGATCCAGAAAACAATGACTCATTGCACACATCCTGGGTGATATCACTGCTTTTATTTATCTTTACCACCTGTTTTGGCCTAGAAAAGTTGGTTCCACCCTTCACTGGTTAACCAAATAAACAAATCCTTCCTGGGTTGCCCACAGAAATGTTAATGGTGCATGTATGATACTTGAAATCGTAGTGTTGCTCAGACTTGGTGGGACCTGAATCCTCTCTGTTCCTAACGTCAAGTAGGTCAACCCTATTATTTGCTGTTCCGTTATCAGGATTTTTAATTTTAAACTTCTATGGCATGCTTTGGAGGAAGGAACTCTGCCCTTTAATAGTTGGAATGGATTAACCAACTGCTATAATGGAATTAGGTGATATTCTGTAGGCCCATAACCTCTCCTTAATGGCTAACAATACTGTAATTTTACCTTGAAAGGCAAGATGAACACTATACTTAAGATACTTAAAAAAAAATTTACTTGTCCATTACATTGTGGGTCTTATAAGGCAGCCCTCACATGAATAATGATATGCAGAAAAGGAACTCTGACATCTCCTTCAAAGTGAATTCACTCTGTTAGTTATAATGGTTTCAGGGCACCCTTCTTTACTAAACATCACAGCGAGAAAGTCCAGTGCTTCCGATGTGGTCACCTTTTTCACAAACTTGAGCTCAGTCAATTTTGAATGGTAATCAATAAAGACTAGGGCATGTGTGGCAGAAATTTTTTAAATGGTCCAGCAAGGTCAAACCCAGTTTTTGCCAAGTGTAACTCACTCGTTTCACTGGTTTGAAAGGCGAAGTGGAACATTCCAAAATGTTATCATATGCTGCACACACTTCACCTATCTGACGCATTGGACAGCTTCAGCATCTATACATGTCCTCCAAAACTGATTTCTGAGCCATTTGTTTAGATAAGACATACCCGTGTGGCCTTGGCGACACATATTCAAAAGCAAATTCCAGATAGCTTATGGAGGAACACATTTGTCACCATAGAACACAAATCCACCCACCACCCTCAATTCTGAAGCAACTTGGGCAAAAGAGTACAGTGGCCCCTTCATTCTGCACATGTGTATTTTTTACAATGATTAAGGTCTTTATCAACTGCTGCCAACCACTGCTTTTTAGTTAACTTTTGCCTTTGTATTTTACAAACATCACCATGACTTACAACAACATTCAATTCCTCCTCACCATCTTCCACACTCTGGGATGGAAGATAGGACAAACTATCTGCAGTTTTGTGCCTATTTCCAGGCACAAAAGACACCTCAATGGCGTATTCCTGGAGCTTTGAGCAAAGGAAGCTGGGAATGTGTGAAGTTGATCTTAACCTACCGCCCGGGGACAATATCTACACCAAAAGCTTATGATCAGTCTTCAGAATGAACTTGCTTCCACGTATGAAATGTCTAAAGTGATTGGTGACCCACATGCAGGACAGCAACTCTTGCTCAATCACTACATAATGTCTCTCCATTTTATTTAAGGTTCTAAAGTATAGGCTATCACTAATTTGTTCCTTCCCCACCTCTGTGCCAAAACTGCCGCAGTCCATATGCACTGGCATCCATAGCGATAATACACTGTTTACCAATGGAGAAAGGACTTAGGGCTGGGGCGTCTACAATTTGTCTTTTAATGCTTTCAAAGGTTTCCTGTGATTCATGCTTCTACAAATTCTTCTCCCTTACGAAGGAGCTTCTCCAAGGTTCAATAATGCCCCATAACAATCACATAGCTCATCAAATGACATCAATTTCTCTCTATTGTCAGGTGGTGGGGCTTCGGTAACCGCTCTCACAAAGGATTGCTTTAGGACTACCCCTTAAGCAGAAATCATGTGTGCCAGATATTCAACTTGGGTCTTGAACAATTTACCTTTTTTCACACTAACCTAGGCTTTTTTGAAAGCTCAACATAAACCTCCCACAGCACATCATAATGCTAGACGAAGCGCCCTTCGTTGTAAAGGTAATGGAGTACCCTCTCCACCAAACTGAAGATCACCAAACTGAAGGTCCACCCACTTCATTTAGAGTTGGACAAACCTTTCGTATGTCAACAGCGGAGGCATACACCTCAGATGGCCCAATGGAGAAAGGGCTGTTGGAGGTTTTGCTATTTGTCCACTCGCCATGCTTAGAGTAGGCGAACAAATGGCGATTTTTTTTTTTGCTGGTAAGGAGCAGTGAAAAGTACAAAAGTAGCGTCACGGAAATCTCAATTTGGGATTTAGTTTTTGAAAATGGAAAAAAACATTGAAAGTTTGTGGAACGGCGCATGTTGATGGAGCCATCTGTCAAACTTTCAATGCATTGCAGGAACCGCTATGATGGCGGTTCCTGCCAATGCAAGAGATGTCCTGCTGGGTCCGCTGACATCACTAAATTATTTAACTCCTTCTCCCTGTTGGAGGAAATCCCAATCTGCCAAAGTCAAAATCAGGCCCACAATCCTTCAAGGAAACCAACACATCATTTTGGAAGCATCTTACAGTGTCAACAACATCCTTGAAAAGATGGTACTTTGCACGTTGGAAGACAGATGCCGCCAGAGCAAGGCCAAATAATATTCTGTTGTATTGCTAGAGAACAAGGGCTAGATGTAAGAAAATAGGAATAGTGATTTCCTAATTGCAATTTTATATGAGTGACAATTAGGAAATCGATATTCCAAATGTATGAAACTCTTTTGAGTTTAATTAGTGATCCGTAGTGGGTCGCAAGTAGACCTACCTCATGAATATTAACAAGGTAGGTTGCAATTTGTGACCCACTGGGATTTGCGACCATCCCAGGGATGGTGGCCTGCTGGAGGTCAGCAGACCACCATGCCTGTGATTGCTTCTAAAAATCAATTTTTTTAAATGCATCCGGTTTTCCTTAAAGGAAAATGGGATGCGTTTGAAAAAAAAAAAATTTAACTTTGAAGTTTCATTTTTTACATGTAGGCTGCGGTCCCTTGGACTACTGCCTGCTCTTAAAAAATATTTCTCCAACCATTCTCAAAGGGGAAGGGGTCCCTTGTGGACGCCTTCCCATTTGCCAATGGGTTACCACCAACTTTTAATTGGCGGTAAATTGTGAATGTTTTGCAACCACGTTTCAGTTACAAAACATTTGGACATACCATTCCAATTCAGTATTAGGAAGGGTCGCCCTCAACTAGTTACCAAATCGTAATATGGGCTATGTACGCCACAAAAAGCATTTTTGCGGTCACAAACAGCCCGATTGACAAAATTGGGCTGTTTTCTAACTCAAAAATGCTTCGTACATCAAGCCCCAAATTAGTTTAAGATTGATGTTAATGCCTTGGAATCCCCAGTCAGTTTAAACTAGTGATACACACTATGGAGATCTAAAGTTGAAAACATAGTAGATCCGTCCACCAAGGTTATGATTTCACTGAAATTGCCAATGGATGCGTATCCACAATGATGAAAGAATGTAGAGCTTTAAGTCTTTACAAAGGTGCAGTTTCCTATTGCTCTTCTTAGCAAAAATTAAAGGTGAAATCCATTCGACAGATTCAATCTTGTCAATGATTCCTTCTCTCTGCAAATCCTCGAATACGGTTTGCAACTCATTGCGCACACATATAGGCACTCTTCTGAATTTATGCCTTACTGGAGTGGATCTACCTTTCAGTTTAATTAGATGAGTGAACCATGGAGCTTTCCCAATCTTTCTCGGAAATCTTCAAAGAAAGAATTGAGAATTTGTATACTCTTATCTTCTTCTGTTACAAATAGCACAAGATCTGGAGCACAAGCGTTAAGGGTTATCTTCTTCAGTCTTTGTTCTCTCCAACCCAAGACACAGACTCCTCTCCATGCCACATAAATCTTGATCCATGATGTCCCACCTAAGCCCCAAGTCAGCAAACAGGAGGGTTGAAGGCAAAAAGTTAGGGGGGGGGGGGGTCACACCGAGGATGCCAGGTCTAACACGTGTATTTAACTTGTCTTTGCAGTTTCACATTCATAAGTACTGCAGACCTCACCCCTTCCAGGCCACATCCAGTTTTTGGAAATGCTAACGATTCTGGCACTTTCCTACTTTCAGCCTTAATAGCAGGAGAAGATGGCTTTATTAATGGCATGACCAGGAGGCTGGATGGCTAGGAGCTTGTGTGCCCCTTGGTTTGCGCCTGGAAGCAGCTCATGGTCTGTTAAGTTTTCACACTGGTGAATGCCACTGGCTTCATTCTATGCTAAACCAAAGCATGTGGCTCAACCATGTCACCTCAGCATTCCCTCTATTGCTCTAGCATGCCTATAGCAGACGTCCCTCATGGCAAACCTGCTGGAGAGAGGCCAAAATCACACTGATGAGCATCCTTGACCCTTCCATCTCCTCGTTATTGGCTAGCGGGTTTATAAAAGAGGATGCTGCAGGATAGCTGGGAGTTCTTCTGCCCTCTGACGGGTTGGTTCATTGCTTGTGTTGTATAGTTAGAGATATATATATAATTAGAATGAGAGCTGAAAGTGACATGACAATCTTCTATAGGTGTCAATAAACCATGGGGTTCACAATAAATACACAAGTAATACGTTTCTTGTTGTGACAAGGTCGCTGAGCAGCTAGGACTCAATAACCAGGCCTGGTGGCGCAGTGGACTAATGCATCCACTTCAGGGATCTATAGCTGACCCCCTGGTCACAGGTTCAAATACTAGCGAGACCACTCAGCTTTTCATCCTTCAGAGGTCGACAAAACAAATAACAGTGAGGTGGGTAGCAATAAATATCTGTCTTTCAGTGCTAAGATAGCCTTCGGGGTAAATCTGCATTTTACAAAAACACGTTACTTGTTACCAACTTCTGAACTTGGTCTTGCTAATTATCGCAGCTACAGAGACATTTGTGCCAAACAGCACCTCTCAATAACATAGTCAAAAAGACAGAGGAGTGCTGTAATGATGTTAAATTTGTCTATAATCGGAGTGAGTGAATTACTCACTGCATAAAGCACTTGTTAATACCACAATTGTTGAAAACGAAGACTTTTGAATCTAAAGTAAAAGATTTGATTTTGCATACAACCAAAGCTAACTTCCCTGCTTCTTCATGAGTTCTTCAGCGTGGGAAACAATTAATAAAGCAGAAGCATACACATTAAGAGGCCTATTACGATCGAGGTCGGAAAGCCTCCGACCGTTCGACCCCCATCATCGGTTTCAATTCCAACCGGCTGATTATGTATCAGCCGGTCGGAATTGAAACTGGCCGGTCACTCCGGCTGGCTTCCAAAGCCCATCGGCCTGTCGGAACCGGCTTTTAATCCCAAAGGGCGGGCCTTTCCGCCCTTGGGATTACGATGCACGGTTTCAGGCATGGTTTCCAAGCCGGCCTGTCCGACATGGAAACTATATCGAAAAGCGTGTTTGGGGGACCCCAGCAGGGCCCCCTTGTGTGTGCGGTCTCAGGTTGGGGGCCGAGGGGGCACCTATGGTGCCCCCTGTTGATCCCTGCACCCCGTGGCAGGCACCTTTGATGAACAACACCTCCCATAGCCCTATGAGAGCATGTATTACGGCTGGTTTACGGCAGTAATGAAACTCCCATAGGGAAATGTCGGAATGCGGCACCGCCAACCGGAGGTCGGTCAGTCCTGTTTACGAGACGTGTCAGGTGGACCCAAGTTCGCCCGACATCGTAATCGCCCCGTAAGTTTTTGGGAGCATCACTTTCCCTCCTAACCAGCCACCTAGTAACACTAATTACAGCACCCCATAACATTAATTTGAAGGACCAGTTCTAAAAAACCTCAGTGAACAAGCAGTTAGGCTTTCTCTATTATGATAGTTTATCACTTTGAGTATCCTTGGGACACTTCACCAAAATGACACCCTTCTTGCAGGCATGGCTTTCTACAAATTCAGACTGCTGAGGCAGGGTCTTATGTATTAATGCGATCCCACATTAGACATGTCCGCCATGGGTAGATCTGTGGAATGCAGCAGTAAATACGGTAACCAGGGTAAATCACCACCTTAACTCTGCCAGATTAAATAATATGTCAGGAACAGCCAGAAAGTGAAAATGTTTTCAAAAGCATCTACCACCAATAAGGGTCTAGCAGTCAGGGCCTGTGCTACATTATGGCCCATGTAGGCAGCTGCTTTATGGCGCCACCACAGACAGCCACAGGAGGGTGCTGGATCACAACAAGTGGCCAGAAGAGTGTGCTATTTACGAAGGAAAGGCTGTGCCCAAACAGCTTCTAATAATAAAAAGATCTTGCAAAGAAGGCATTCATTAAAAGAAGTACTAGCCACATGGAGCCAGGAGTTGAGGCCTTCCTCGTCCTCACAAAGGATGAATGCGTCCTGTTAAGAGGGTGTTAATTGCATTTTTAGGCTTAGATCATTTGTATTCACCTTCAGGGCTACAAACCACACGTTTTCCACATTGGTATAAGCATAATAGATAATTCATAAGTCATAACGTTTAGCCCCACCATATGGAAACAAATGTATGTTGTAGCCCACCCTCAGCCTATAACTCAGTAATAATACACATCTGGTGTAAGCAGGGCCAGTAGGAAGGAAGAGGCAGAGCAGAAAAGAGGAAGTGTTATCATCACACAGTTATCACGGCTCATTGTCCCTGCTATACTCGGCTATCAGCTCTCATTGTCTCTGCTAAACACGCTCCAGGCAGAGGATAAACTGTCAACAAAAGCCCTGCACGAGTCCAGCTGTGTACATACATATTTGCCACTTGAAAATCCACACGCTACTTTCGCAAGGACCTTCTATCTCGATAGTGTCTTAGCGCTCAAGTCAAGAAAGAGGAGCTTGCACCTGCAGCACCTTTTCCCTCCACTCTGAAGTTATCAGAGTCGCCATACCATCATTTTGACGATTTCCGAACACGAGGAAAGTCAATCTGACGAAATCAGGCTGGCAAAGCTACATGTTAGAGAAAACCCCAAATAACAAAATACCTTTTCCTCGGAAATGTAGTTTCATGAAAAAGGCGTATGTATGTCATCAAGAGAAAGGTAAGACTGTAGGAGGCCAGTGTGTATAGAATGGGAGAAAAAATAGATGGGAAAGGGGGAAGTAATTTTAAAAAAAACTTGGAAAAAGGAGTAAAGCAGGAGGGTAGAAGATATGTGGGTATTAAAGAAAGGGAAAGGGAGGTAGAAGATTAGAAGGGAGTAAAAGGTGGAAGGTAATGGGAAGAGTGTAAAGGATGGGGGAAAGGTAATTTGGTAGAGGGAAGTAGTAAAAGGGGAGAATAGTGTAAATCAGGAGGGTTAAATATGTATGATATTAAAGAAAAGGAAGGGGAAGTAAAAGTGGGAAGGGAGCGGGGGAGTGGGTTTCGGATGGAGAAACAGAAGGGCTATGGGGAAATAGTAAAAGTGAAATTAAAAAAAGGAGTAAAGCAGGAGGGTTAAAGACTTATAGTATTAAAGAAAAAGGGATGTAAAAAAATAAGTGGAAATAAAAGGGGGAAGGTAACACAAGAGGGGGTGTAGAATGGGTAAAATGTAAATGGGGTAGGATGAAGTAGAAAAGGCGAAAATAAAGGAATAAGGCAGGAGGGTACAAGACGTATGGGTTTTAAAAAAAAGGGTGGGGAGAGGGCTTAAGAGGAGAACCTCTTAAAATAGAGGGAGGGGCTTAAAGTGGGGGTGAAACCACCCCTCAACTATAAAAATGCTTCAAAAATGATTTTCTCCACCTTGGCTTAGTCAAACTGGAGAAAATCATCAATGAAAAAATAATCAAAAAAGGTTCAACAAGAAAAATTTGCCAGAACCACTTTCTTTAAGAATGTATTTTGTCAGAAAGACATACAACAATAAGAGTCATCATCACCTTACTTCTAATCTCTGCCTTGCCCACTCACACTATCTGCAGTAACGAAAGTGCACCACACACAGCGTGATACACTTTCTCAGGGACAGCAAGTCACCCAGCATTTCTCTCATTTCCTCTAGTAGGAATGTAGATTCTCCAAGTCTTGTGAAAAGAGAATCTAGATTTCATTAGAGACACAGAGACTAGCATTATGCATTAGTCTTTTAATGCTACTCCATGCAGCACTTTAAAGCAAACTTTAACCATACTTAAAATTCTAGAATTAGAACCATGCTACAGTCTAAGTCTGAACCCAGCAGCCATCTTCCTATTTACAGCTGCTCCGATGCTAAAATATATTGAACTGAACTCGAAAAGAATAACCAAATGTTCCAACTTCTCACGCCTCCTCCGATACTGAAATTCTCCATCCTTATTTATTCTCCGTAAAAAATACTGTTGGAGTGAATGTAAACCGAACGCTGAGCTTTTAACAAAATGTATACACTTAAAACCTTATACATATTTTTAAGTGCACTCTCCTGCCGAAAATATCCTTACCTGGGAAGGGAGGGTAAGATAATGCTAGACTCCATGTCTTTAATGAAATCCAGATTCTCTGTTCACAACACTTTGAGAATCTATATTTCATGTCAAGACTGGAGGCTAGCATTATGCATGTTCAAAGGTGTGAAAACAGAACAGTTGAAACACGATCCATAAGTTTCAAATAAATCTCGCAAACACATCAGGATTGGAACAATCTGCCGCTTTCAAAATCTCTTCCAAATGACCTCCTGAAGAAAAAACCTTACTCACCATCACACCTCTAATAGAATGTGCACCAAATCTTTGCATATCCACTCCTGCTTCAAGCATACATACTGTCACCCAACATGCTATAGTCGCTGAACTCACCGGATTAAATGGTCTCACATAAGAGCTCAACAACTGAGTCACTCCATCACTTCTAAATGTATTCATCCTACTTCCATACTCTTTCAAATAGCGCACTACACAGAACTTTGGATGCTCATCAAATCTTGTTTAAAAAACTGATGAAGACATAGTCTTAGTCCTTTTTGTAATTTCAAATATTACTCCACGTGTGTTTTAAAAACAATTACTCGCCTACAAAGCTCTTACATCTGATACCCTTTGAAAAGAAATCAAAAATAGTAAAGTTGCAACTTACAAGATAACTGTTGTGGAGTCAAATACTTGTTTGAAGGCCAACTCTCCAATTTCTGAAATATCAAATTTATATCCCAAAAACTACCCTACCTTGTTCTAGGTGGCTTCTGTAACTTAGTACCCTTCATCACTCTACAAATTAAGGAATCTTTCCCTATAGAAAACCCCCCTACAGGAGCGTGACCTGCTGACACCGCTGACCTATAACAATTGATAGTCCTATAACTCATTTGCTTTCAAATAATGATGATATAACATGTGAAAGTTCTATGGAAGATGCTACTACGGGATCCAAGTCCCTCTCCATGCTCCAACAAACCTATTTTTCCACGCTCCAACATAACTTTTCCTAGTCCCTGGTGCCCAAGACTCTTTGAGCAATTCTTAAGCCTGCTGTGAAAGACCTGCATAAAGCTTTCCTCCCCTGAAATCTTCTAAGCAAGAAGGCTCAATGCCCATTCCACAACCAAATGATGTACCTCTCCTTCTGGTCCTGGCATAATTTCTTCTGAAACCAGAATCAAATATGGCTCTTCTACTGCTGACTCCAACAACCCTGGAAACCATGGTTGAGCTGTCTTAAAAGGAGTGATCCTCAGGGGCCAAGAAAACAGTGGTCCCCAGATTTAAGAAAATGGGGGGGAAGAAGCTTTATTACGGGCGCTGCCAAGATCTGGAATCTTCTTCCACCGCACATTAGCGCTCTACCCTCCTTGGTCTCCTTTAGAAAGGAGATGAAAACATGGATTTTTAATAACCAAGGGTAGCTTCTTAGATGTGTTTGAGCAATGCTAGTTCCATGACACCTTCGGGTATACAAGCACTTTACAAATCGCTTTAACATAACATAAGTCTCTGTATCATTGCAAAAGGAGGGAACACATACCCCGAAGTCCCTTCCAAACCTGTTGAAATGCATCCACTGCTTCCACCTGGGGATCATGTCTCCAACTGAAATTCCGGGGTAACCAGAATGTCACCTTGACGCAAACAGATCCACTTCTAAGGGAGCCCAAGCTCTCTGTATTCTCTCAAATAGATGAACATTTAGCTTCCAGTTGCTTTAGTCTCTGAGATACCTTGAATTCCAGTCTGCCACTGTATTGAAGAGACCTGGAAAATACTCTGCTTGCAATCCTATCCTTTGGTCCAGACAAAAATTCCAAATTTCCTTCGCAATCTGTGTTAGGTTCCTCGGCTTGCTGCCACACAACAGATTTATATAACATACTGCTGAAACATTGTCCATCTTTAACAAAACATTGCTATTCTTTAATGTTTTCCCAAAACTTTGTAATGCAAAAAGATCTGCTCTCATCTCCAAACTATTGATATATGGTCCCAACTCTCTTCCCATCACCATCTGCCACCTGTCTCTTGCTGATCCAAACAAGCTACCCAACCGAAAAGGCATGCATCTGTCTCCAATACATAGTCTGGATATATTCCACAAATCGCTCGGCCATTCCAAGCATCCACATTGTTTAGCCACCAAATCAACTCCTCTCGTGCTTCCACTGAAACCTGACTTTGGTCCCCATACCATAAATCCTTTCTTAGGCCTTACCCCTTCAATCTCTGCAATGCTCTTTAATGAAGCGGTCCCGGAAAGACCGCCTGTATTGAAGAAAAGAACAAACCTATAACTCTTGCCAAAGATCTTAATGTAATAAACTGTTTCTTCAAAACTTGCTTCACTTCCAATTTTATCTTCACCACCTTTTTCTCAGGTAAACTTAAGGTTGCAAGCACCATGTTAACCTGAAACCCAAGGTATTCCACATCATGACATGGAACCAGTACTGTTTTCTCCATATTGACTAAGAAACCCAGGGATTCTAGCAGATCGAAAACTAAATGAAGTTGTGTCTTCAACTCCTCTTGATCCTGAGACATAATCAGAAAATCGTCCAGATACATAGTCATTAGAATTCCCCTTTCTCTGAGAAATACTGCAACTGACGTCTTTGTAAAACACCAAGGGGCTGATGCCAGTCCAAAGGGTAGGCAAGTGAACTGGTAAAGGTCTTCTAACCATATGAATTGCAGATACCTCTGACTCTTCTCCGCTATTGGTATGGTAAAATAAGCATCTTTCAGATCCAGTTTTACCAACCAGTCGTGCCTTTCCAAAATATCTCTCAAGCGATGGATACCCTCCATCTTGAAATGTCTGTATACCAAAAGCCAATTCAAATTTATCACGGGCCGCCAACCCTTGTCTTTTTTTCTGACCAAATAAATTATGCTCACAAATGTTACTTCTTCCTCTGACACTTTCTCCAATGCTCCCTTTTTTAACATATCATGAACCTTCGATTCCCCCAACCTTTGCTGGTCCTTTTGAAATAGCATTTGTCTTGGTTCTACAGTTTGAACTGGGATGTCCCTGAACTCTATTGTGAAACCGTGAACAGCGTCTAGGACCCATTGATCCTATGTTAAAACGTTCCAATTGTGCACAAAAGTTCATAAGGAACCTTTCCTAGGAAAGAACCAAAAGTTGTCTTCATACTTACCTTGGTTCCCTTGGGACAACTGAGCCCTTCCTCTGAACTGGTGACCTCTTTTACTTCTTCCTCTCTGAGGGTAGAATCCAGTAGCAGACTGAAACCCTCTGAAGGAGCTGCGTCCCTACGATTGGTATTGGGACCTTGTAAATGACCGGTGTTAGAAATGAGGCTCTCTAGTTGGCAATGGTTTGCACCTTTGTCCAAGTAGGGACCCTTGCTTCTAGTCAGGGTAAGGGAGTTATGCCCTTAGACAACCCCTGCTCATCCCCTGTGTAGTTTGGCATGAGCAGACAGGCTTATCTCAGAGGCAGTGTGTAAAGCATTTGTGCACACAAACAGTAACACAGTGAAAACACTACAAATGGACACCACACCAGTTTGGAAAAACAAGTAATCTTTATCTGAACCAAACAAGACCAAAATGACAAAAATCCAACATACAATAATCCAAAAATATGAACTTTGCAAGAATAACCTTAAAAATGCAGTTCCTTAAAGTCAGGAGCTCCGTCCGGTGCTACCGCAGTGCTGAAAACAACCAAATCCAACAGTTTCGGTTGACCGTGTCTGTGCAGGCCGGTGTTGGTGTCAGAAGCCTTGTAAACAGTACCTTTGGTTCCGGCCGACCGTGTCGGTGCGGACAGGTCACGGCAACCGGCGCGGTTGAGGTGTGAAGTGGAACGGTGGGGCATGGGGTGCCCTCAGGTCTCGGTGCAGGCAGCAGCTCCGTGACGGTCATCAAGAGGCGTCGGTGCAAAGTGGGGCAGTGCTTGTTGCGGTGCTGACAGGTCACGGTGCAGGCGGTGGTGCTGGTTGATGGGAGCCGGTGTTGGTGGGCCGTGGCTGCGGTGTGGGATGGCGCAGTGCTTCGTGTAGCTTACGAACAGTGCCCCCAGACCACAGTGCAGACCACGGCGGCGATGTCAGCTGGCAACGGCGTCGTCGGTGAGACCAGGGTGGCGGGGTGAAGCGAGGCGGTGCGGTGCCCACAGGACGAGGTGCAAGCAGAGGCTAGGTGGCGGGCGTCGTCGGTGAGACCAGGGTTGCGGTGCAAAGTGCAGCGGTGCCCTCTTCAGTGCCTTCAGGTCACAGAACCGCCGGCGGGCTTGGTGGCAGCATCCGATTGCGGTTTCCCTCTGTGGCAACTGAGACATGCGGTCCCAAAGGCCGTACCCAGAGGAAGGTGAAGTCTTAGCTGTTCCAGAGACTTCTTGAACAGGGGGGCAAGCTCTACTTCAAGCCCTAGGAGACACTCAGCAGACAAAATGTTACAAAAAGTTCAGTCCAGTCCTTTCTCTGCCCAAGACAGAAGCAGCTGCTGTAGGCCAACACAGCAAAACACACAGCAAAGTGGTAGTCTCTCCTCACAGCTTCCCCAGCTCTTCTTCTTGGCAGGTTCCTTGATCCAAGCGAATTCTAAAGATTTAGGGTCTGGGCCCTAATATTTATATCACAGTTCCCTTTGTTCTCTTATGGCAGAGAGTGTCTGTGCTCATTCCAAAACAGTTCTGTCCTCTCTGGCCCAGCTTCCTGGCAGGAGGTGGAGACAGCATTGTCCAAGGCAGACCAGGCCTATTCAGGTGCAAGGAAATCTCCTCCCACTACTCTAAATGCTGCCCAGGTGTATTCAGTACAGCCCTGACTCATCCAGGAAAGGCAGGATACACCTCAACCTCCCCAGTGGCTGTCTGAAGAGAGTACACATCCCCAGCCCCTGTCACTCCAAATCCAGACAGTCAATCCACAAACCAGCAGAGGCACACAGGATGGCTAAGCAAGAAAATACCCACTTTCTAAAAGTATTTTCGAACACACTATATAAAAATCATCTTTACTAAAAGATGCATTTTTATATTCTGAGTTCAGGCATACTAAACTCCATCTTTCTATTTTGTCCCAATGGGAAGTTATACTTATAAGATGCTATAAATATACTCCCATTCTATCCTATGGGACAGATAGCCTTTCCATAGTGAAAAACGAAATACACTGTATTTCACTATCAGGACATGTCACACACACCAGTACATGCCCTACCTTTCACATACACTGCACCCTGCCCACAGGGGTACCTTGGGCCTACCTTAGGGGTGACTCACATGTAATAAAACGGAAGGTTAGGGCCTGGCAAGTGGGTGCACTTGCCAGGTTGACAAGGCAGTAGAGACTGTGCGCAGACACTGCAGTGGCAGGTCTAAGACCCCTTTGAAAGGCTGCTTGTCTGGGTGGCACAATCAGTGCTGCAGGCCCACTAGCAGCATTTGACTTACAGGCCCTGGGCACACATAGTGCACTGTACTAGGGACTTAGTAGTAAGTCAAACAAGCCAATTATGAAAACACCAATCCATATGCACTATTTACATAGGGAGTATTTGCACTTTGGCACTGATCAGCAGTGGCAAAGTGCCCAAAGCATCTACACCGGCAAAACCGAAATCTAGCACACAGCAAAAATACAGAAGGCAGAGGTAAAAAGACAGGGGAAAACCCTGCCATGGATGCCAGGTCTAACAACCAGCAGAGAAACGTCCACTTGCTCCGGCCCTGTCAAAACACATCACCCAAATACTCTTCTCAAAGAAGTCTGTGCCTCATTCAGGCTTGTGAAGGTGGAAACATATTTTCCCACGCCTTTCACGAAACCATCTCCAGACAAACACCCTTTCGGGTCTTCACGCGGGTCATTTTTGCAAAGTCCCCTAACTTAGGACTAATCAGCATGAGGATTGCCTTCCTCCACTCAGCCATCAAAGCCACATTCGCGTTTTCAAGCAAACATATTGCCCTCTGTGACCATCCTCGTAACAACTCCGTATCCACATGGACTTTGATTTGGCTTCTTCAGCCATATTTAATATCCTTGCTAATGGTTCAATAACATCCAGCAATCTATCCTAATACTGTTTTAGTGCCCTCTCCAGACCTTTCCTGGGATCGCGACCCAATTTTAAAATCCGTTGTCATACAGGCCTTGTCCTCAACAACCGGACGAGAGCATTCTGCTCTCATCACAGCTCTTGTTTCCTTCTCTAATGGCCTCCTTATCCATAACTTAATAAAATCTAATACATGAGACATACGTCACCAATCAGCACTTCTGGGGTGCCGTATCATGTCAGGGCTAAACATCTCTACTCCTTGAAGATCCTTTAACATTCCTTTCTCCTACCTCAACTTCTCAAATTTGTCATAGTCTAAGTCCCAACCATCATCCTCATAATTATCCAAAACAAAATCGCCATAACAGTCTTTACCCTGGTCATAGTTATTCTTCATATCAGGTCTAGCCTGAATCACTTTTGTGCCGCAAGGGACACATTCCTCTTCTGTGGCACCAAGACCACTCCTCTGCCAAGATAAAAAACTATAATCTACATCATGCTCAATATATTTCTTCAACTTCTTCCTTTTTCCTGACCTCATATTCTTATCCGCATCCTCCTTCTCAAGGGACCAATATTAGTCATTTGAAAGATTTTTAGTCTTTCTCTTTCTCCTCATAACAGATTCCAAAACTTCCTTTACTGAGGCTCTCACCTCTTTCTGGACCAACTTCTTTAAGAAAGTCTCACCACTACCTACACCTAAAGGCTCCCCTGCCTCACTCATATTCAGTCTCAAGATAAATACTCATTAGTCTTGAATTAGACAACTGTAAAAATACTAAGATCTGCACCTAAAAGTAATATTACTTCTTTTTTTTAATGATTTCCACCATAAAATATAAAAATCTTCACCTGCCTCCAGCTTTGCGCACCACTCGTCATGCCAATTCCGTTATAATAGCTGGAATTTCTGTAACATGCCTGTGGTGTGCTGCCCAAAATGGCCGCCGGAGGCTTCAGTTTCCTGTAAATCCTTTTTAGGTCTCGGCCTGCACCAGCGCTTGCGCTGGTCTGGCCGAGAGTTTTAGTAAGTGGGTTTTGGAAGTGCAAACACTGGCTTTCGGCTGGCGACCAGCTTGAGTTCACGATGGCGTGCACGCGCAGCTGGCATCTGGGTTTCCTATCTCTTCCTCATTTCCTCGTCATGGCTCATTAACTCTCTGGACTCTGATGTTTCAATCGCAGCAGCAGGTCACATTACCAACTGAGGGCCTTGGACTACAGTCACATGAAAAACAACAGCGATTAGCATTGAAATGCAAGCTTTTTTTTGTCTAGTTAGAAATATTGCTTCGGTGGGTTGATTTCACCTTATATCGCTATTTGTTTTATATTGGGAGTCACAGCCTAATTAGCAGTATTTTTGTCTCTCACTGTTTTTTTTTTTTTTATATTTATTCGCGCAAAGCTATATTTAAGGTTACTTTTTCCGCGTCACTTCTTCACTCTATTTAAACTCCACACCCCCACTCTTATTGTCTCTCTCCTTCTCTCTCTCTCCCTCTCTAATTCTCTCTCTACTTAATTAACTCTCCTCTCTCTATCTTTTTTAGCCTTTCATTCTCTCTCACCCCTTTATCTGTTTCTCTTTCAAACTCCTTCATTCACTCTCTCTCCCCTTCTTTCTCTCTCTCTATCCCGCTCCACTCTTTATTCTATGTACACCCTTTCTCTCTCTTTCTCTCTCACCACCCTCTCTAATTGGGCATTATATCTTCACTCTATCTCTCACTCGGCAACACCACAGCATCACTCAGCGCAACCACAGCATCAATCAGAGCCAGCACAGCATCAATAAGAGCCAGCACAGCATCACTCAGCACCAACACAACATTTCTCAACGCCATCACAGCATCACTCAACGCCATCACAGCATCACTCAGTGCAACCACAGCATCACTCAGCACAACCACAGCATCACTCAGCACAACCACAGCATTACTCAGCACAACCACAGCATCACTTAGCACCACAACAGCATCACTCAGCGCCACCACAACATCACTCCGCGCCACCACAGCATCACTCAGCACCACCATAGCTTTACTCAGCGACACCACATCATCACTCAGGGCCAACACTGCATCACTCAGCACCACCACAGGATGACTCAGCACCACCACAGGATGACTCAGCACCACCACAGGATGACTCAGCACCACCACAGAATGACTCAGCACCACCACAGAATCCACAGAATAACTCAGCACCACCACAGGATGACTCAGCACCACCACAGCATCGCTCAGCACCACCACAGCATCGCTCAGCGCCACCACAGCATCGCTCAGCGCCACCACAGCATCGCTCGGCACCACCACAGCATCGCTCGGCACCACCACAGCATCACTCGGCGCCACCACAGCATCACTCGGCGCCACCACAGCATCACTCGGCGCTACCACAGCATCACTCAGCGCCACCACAGCATCGCTCAGCGCCACCACAGCATCGCTCAGCGCCACCACAGCATCGCTCAGAGCCACCACAGCATCGCTCAGCGCCACCACAGCATCGCTCAGCGCCACCACAGCATCGCTCATCA
Organism: Calotriton arnoldi; assembly: GCA_963921515.1. Lineage (NCBI taxonomy): Eukaryota > Metazoa > Chordata > Amphibia > Caudata > Salamandridae > Calotriton > Calotriton arnoldi. The sequence goes on from CAWUFW010000091.1 coordinate 2,042,247, forward strand.
CCGCCACAGCATCGCTCAGCACCACCACTGCATCGCTCACCGCCACCACAGCATCACTCGGGGCCGCCACAGCATCACTCAGCGCCGCCACAGCATCACTCAGCGCCACCACAGCATCACTCAGCGCCGCCACAGCATCACTCGGCGCCACCACAGTATCACTCAGCGCCGCCACAGCATCACTCAGCGCCGCCACAGCATCACACAGCGCCGCCACAGCATCACACAGCGCCGCCACAGCATCACACAGCGCCGCCACAGCATCACTCAGCGCCGCCACAGCATCACTGAGCGCCAAGACAATATCACTCAGCACCACCACAGCATCACTCAGCGCCAAGACAATATCACTCAGCACCACCACAGCATCACTCAGCACCACAGCAGTATCACTCAGCAAGACCTGAGTATCATTCAGCATCACCTCAGCATCGTCTCCGCAACAGTCACCACCACCACCACTACCACCTCAGCATCACTCAGCACCACCTCAGCCTGCTCTCGGAATCTGGCATCTGTTGATTCTCCCCTAGCGTCTGGCCGCTGCTAGTGTTATAATACAGGTACTAGTTCCCAACCTTCACCCTCCGATTGTTTATGCCCCCTCAAAAAAAAGCTTTAACAAACAACCATTGCAATAGGCAGAAACAAGTTGCCAGCATTTCAAGAACAAAAGAAAAATGAGGAAATTTTTTATTGTAAATACTTTTTTAATATGGTCGTTCAGTTTTACATAATGCCTTCTTGGTCATATATAAAGTAACAAAAATGCTTCTGACACTTTTTTATTATAACTTTTCAGCATGCCGCACAGCAGCCACACTTCTCTACAGCACAGCTTGAAGACATTGGCAAAGTCAATAGCTCTGGCTAAACACTTATAAGGCCCCAAAGGCGAGACCTATTGGCTATGCCAATGCTTGTTAAATAATATGGCCGTCCCTGTCACATGATGATGTCACCTGACAAACAGGAAGCCTGAGACTATTACGGCGCCGGCAAAATAGCACACACACGCCCCCTGAATGCATGAGACGCCGACCTCAGCATGAGGGCTGGCACGAGCCCCTCATGCTGAGGCCTTTTACTTCAGCCTCAGCGCCCCTTTACAAAGCGGTGCACTTTGAAAGTCATCAACCAGGCAAGAAATCTTTTTAAGTTATGAACAGTTTCAATATATTTAAAGCGAAACCTTCATCTAATTAGTGTACAATACCTACTAATCCGTAAATTGGGAATCTTTAAAAACAAATACACCCAAAAAATACACTTGTAACTTAGTAAATTGTCAAAACTGATCAAATCTATAGAATAGTACAACAAAACATTAGATTTTTCACAAAAATAACATGTATTAAAGAATCTACAAATAATGCAAATAGATACTGAACTGGCATGGAGCAGCAATCAAAAGAGGAAGATGGCTGCTGGGTTCAGACTGTAGTATGGTTCTAATTTTAGAAATGTATGTATCCTTAAAGTTTCCTTTAAAGTGCTGCACTGAGGAGCAATTAAAGACTAATGTATAATGCTAGCCTCCAGACTCTTGACATAAAATTCAGCTGCTGTTCGTGCTAGGACACCCAACTTTCTCTGACACGTCCCTCGATGCATGTTCTCAAAGCAGTCACCTTAGTGTTATCAGCGTGAAGACCTTTACGATGCTGGTCTTGAAAGGTATCAAGTTCTGTACCTCCCTATTGGACTTTTTCACCTTGTGAATGCGTGGATTTTGTTTACTGAGGTTACATATTTGTTCTCCATGTTTGCCACCCTGACCGTCAGCCCCTCCAACTTGCCTTCCACAGCTCTCTTAAAGTTTTCTCAGTGATGACAGTTTTCACAGCCAGGTCAACTTTCAATTCTGAGATCAAATGGTGGAGGGCTCGTTACCCTATTGTTAACTCCTCGCCATTAGCAGAGTCGGTGGCAGGTTGTTTCTTGCTCCTTTGCACTGCCCCTCACACCAGAAAAAATCGTCTTTGCATTGTCTCCTGTCCACTAAGGTGGCACAAGGTTACAGATGCAGAAGTGTCAGTTACACGTGTAAGGCCACAGTGCTCAGCCTGTTGTACTAATGGTGACTTGTTCACAGGTGTTGGCGTTGCACTTATTAATCATTCTTCATCAGGACCAGACAGTGGCTTCCATCACACTCTCTGTCTTGTCCGATGGTTGGTCACAGGGAATCAAAAAGCCATCTTACACTCGCTGCCTGGGACCTGTTCTTCTTTTTTCACAGCCCTGGTTAAGCAGCTGACCCAATGTCCAGCGGGCTCCCTTTCAGCCGCCCTGCATATCTTGTAGACCTGTGCTCCTGGGTAAAGCCGGGCTCCCACCCTACGCTCCTCCTCTCTTAATTCAAGTTTCGAACCTGGAGATATTGGTTTTATGTACGATTGTTTCGTTAGGGAAATGGTGAAATGCACCTTAACCTTCTTTTTTTCTCTTCAGGGAAATATTTGTTCAGGTGGAATGTTCCTTTCTCTGTATCCCCAAAGACTAAGTGAGTCTGCTTTTTACACTCCTAATTAGCATACCTATGCTAATTCTATTTTGTAAATGAGAGTAGATGTTCAAATTGGATGCCAAAGCCATAGAGAACGTTTATGAATATCCACCAAGTTACAACTTGAGTGAGTGTTTGCTCCTGTTTCCAAAGGCAGACCCATTGGCCCATCTCTATAAAAACCTATGTACTCACTGCTAACTAAATACAATGGCAGAAAAATCGACATTCCTTTCTTTATTTGTAAGTTCCACAAGGTGGATTAAGTGTAGTAGGACCATAATTTTTATGAATCTAAATCTGTCATTTGGGGCGTCAGTTGACACTTGTTGGTGCACAAAACTTTAACTTAGGCATGCAAAAAGAAATGTGAATCAGGTCCAAAATATCGAAAAGCCAATGTCAGTCCTAAAAATACCATAAAGGCATAACATTTAGATCTTGAGATTTATTCACACTATTTGAACATTGTTACAACCCATTCTGTTCCCTGGGTATTCCTCCAAGTATTCAGGCTAAAATAGTGTTTTTGCAAAGGCCACCATAGTTCCTAGCCATTCTGAAGAAATAAATGATGCACCAATCTGAAATCTGATGCAAGTTTTTTTCTCTGATTATACCCACAGAGATTTGCTACTTACATCTCATATGATGGGCTTACAGCCTATAGCTCAGTATTATTAAATGGATTCTTTTGGTTTGAAGATGGCCATAAACGGTGGTGAAGAGTGAAAGCATGTTATCACTCACTGGCGTTCCCCACTGAGGAGTTATTGTTCAGCTGCACTTTCCATTGAAAAGGTGTTGTTTAGTTTACTTATAACTTTTGGCACCGTGTATGGATTTGCACAAAACTTGCCAATCTACTAACTCAGTCTGAAGGCACAGTTATGGCACATCAAGTGTGTGAAGATCCACCCACGGGGAAAAAGTGAAATGGTCGGTGAAAGTGTATAATTTCCCATTGTGACTCCCTTAGGAAATGATGCAAGACAGATCAAAAAACGCTGAACGCATTTACAGTAAACTTGGCCTGAAAGTAGAACTTTACTTTGAAAGCATGATTTTTTTTTGATTTGGTATTAATCCGTTTATAACTTTACAAATATTCATGTTTAAAAAATATGGCAGGCAGTATTTAAATGGTTAACCTTTTTGCACATCTTGTCAGTTGAAAGGCTAATCTGCTTATAACTTTAGTACTGAATGGTGAATATTCCTGAACTTTGTCAGACTCTTATTATATTAAGATTGCTATTGGTATTTTCATATTTGTGCATCTCATTATAGGGAGGACCCAGTTAAAAAAGGGGCGGGTGCACAAAAGTGTTAATTTGCTGATATGTTTGCCACAGTGTGATCAATCTGCACTAAATGTGGCAGAGATAGAAAGATTAGAATGATATTTGAATGACACGTTTTGTACCAATTCGTAAGTGGGTATGGCTTTACTTACCAGGGGAGGGGGTCCTGGGGTTTACACACACAATTTTCACTTATAACTTTGACGATCACCCTGTACCAAATGTGGCAAGTAATTAGCAAGTGATACTCAGTGCAGGTATACTAGGTTTCATGACTATCCAATGTGGGGAGGGGGCAAAGTTAAGGGTTGGGGAGGATCTAAAATATTTTTCATTTACTAATAACTTAGCATCAAGTAATGGGTCTGCACACAATTTAGCAGAGACGTAAGATCTTTAGCTTACTCTTGTTTGTCTCAATTTCATGCAGGCCCATCAAGGGGATGATATCAAGGGGATGGTAAAATTGTGTTCATCTGCTAATAAATGTTGCATAGTTTGATGAATTCACACAAAATGTGGGAGGCATTTAATCAGTTTAGCTTACTGTTGGTTATGTCACGTTTTGAGCAGATCTATCGAGAGCATAAGTAAATGGGAAGCCAATTAGAGATTCATTCACTAATAATTTTAATGCTGTTCAATTAATATGGATGAAATTTGGCAAATACCAAATTAAGCCCTGGGAAAGGCAAAAAAGCCCTGCAACCAACCACCGCTGCACACAGCCAAAGGTACAAGGGCACACAGCAGAGAGGAAGGCTGTGCACAGTGCAGAATGGGTACATGGCAGGCAATGCACATTGGGGGTTGGTCCGCCACGGTGGATGGTGCGCAGGGCCTGGAGCCAATCCCCTCAGCACAGCGCGGGTTGGGAGGTCACGGCGAGTTGGGAGCAGGGCCTGGCCACAGGCTTTACTGCACCAAGGACTGTGCACACAGGGTATTTGAAATTAAGTAAATCATTAAAGAAATGGCATTCACTAGTAAACACACAGATAAAAGGGAGTTCTGGTTCTTGTTCAAACTCATCAAAGCACTGAAATCCACCAGTTATGGCTAGCAACGCACACAAAACGCCCCATAACTTGTGCCAAAGCGATGCTCCAGACACCAATTTGGTAATGGTATAGAAACAAACAAAAGAACAATCAAGATAACATCATGGCGCCATGGTGGGTGGCATGAGTTATGGAAAGTGTTGCTAACCCTAAGTAAAACTCAATGAATGTGGGTAAATGATTAGGCCTGTGCAAAATCTTTATTACACCAAAATAATCAGAGTTATTTTGGTAATTTCACAATACTCTTTTGACACAAAATTACCGAAATTTACGTGATTACAAGTAATTTAGCATGAAAATTCTACAGCAGAAGAAAGGAACAACAAAGACAGCCAGCACAGGTGGCTGCTGCTGTTCATATTCTGTTGTACTTAGCGCTATTATATTGTATATATAAAATTGTAATTAAATGTTGAACTAATTTAATTTTAAATGAGTTGATATGAGGTGTTATTTTAATTCCCCGATTGATGTTTATGGTAGTGTGTTGCAGTGCCAGTGGCTGGCCATGTGTAGTGCTTGACATATCCCACTGCTGAGCTGGAGTGCTTTTTTTTAAACATTTGTGACACTTATAGGGCTGTAGAAACTTTAGAAGCCTATTTTATGAATTGCAATTGTCTTACTCTTTTGAGGGTGTGTGTGTTTTGTATTAGCATGTCCCTCCCAAACCACTTCTTGAATTTCTCTAAACCCCTCCCATTTAGTAGTAAGTATTCCCCATTTTCCAGTCATTCCCCCTCGTCCCTCCCACATTTACTACTAAATTGTTTACCTACATGAGTGAGTTCTGCGCACAGAACGGACAGGTGAGGCAGAAGTCTCCGGCTGTATTGTAAATTGTACTTTGCTGTATGTGAGTTGGACAACTTTATGTACTGCAAAATACAGTTTCTGAACCGGGCTCTGTGTGAATCAGGCCCAAATATGATTTGTCTGACAGGAATTTTGCCAGTAAAACAAGTCTGCTCACAGGGACTTTAAGGGAAACTGAACTTTAATGCAGAGAGCATTAACTGTAAGGCAAACTAAAAATCAAAAATATCTCAAAACTGTAAAGAACAAATGTAAGGGGCTAGTGATGGTCCCTAAGATTAGACAGCATAAGCTCTTAGGCAGATCATTTACAGTTTTTCACAGGAATTGAGGAGAATTGGAATCTTCATTTATTATACAGGGAACTGAAGGCCTGGTTATATAGGAAGGCTTTTGATGAAGGCACATGGAATGTTTTTCTTCCTCTGGCCAAATTGTAAACAATGCAGTGGGGTGCAACGGGCATGAGCACCTAATTTCTGCACCCCAGGGCACCGTAGTATTACAGAAGAAGGCACAGACGCTTGTGCTCCCTTATTTCTGTTATACAGATAGTACTTGTGCATATTGAGCGATGGCACTATCTTCAGGGGCAGTTACCTCATTTGCATGGGGTGTGGCCCATGATAATGAGGGCAACATTTTGCCTCTGTGCCCGTACCCTATTATGGAAGCAGGTGCAGAGACAAAGAGCTCATCAGGAGGCACACTGACTGTGTGACCCCTGCAAGGGAGGAAGGAGGTCTGATGGACCCCCGACATGCCTCTGTGGACGAATGTGGTCTCTCACTGCCCCAGTCTGCAGGGAGCTCCCTGTCTCCTCTTTGAAGTGCAAGCGGTTTCCGTCTGCATAGAGGAACATGGACCAGCTGCTTCAATTATCTGGTTTGGCTTTCACTAATGCAGTGCCCCTAGTGCTGTGCAGGTTCACGGCTGCCCTGGGGGCAGTGCATTACTTGTAGTAGGACGCACTGCCCCTATTTGTGCCCGGCGCACCTATTTAAAATCATGTTGTGGTGCTAATAGGGACTGTGTGCCCTGTCTCTAATACGGGCCCTGCTTACCTACACTCTGATGATGTGCAGTGATAATGCTGTATTACGTGCTTGCTACCACATAACTCTACCTCTTTAACATCTTCACCTCCTTTGCATCTAAATGTAGGATTATTCATTTAAATTATAACTGTTTGTACTTCTGCCTTATTTTATTTCATTACATTTTATTTTACCTTAGCAATATTACTGAAGATTTAAGCATTTGTCATCAGTACTAAAAATTGTGAGCTCAATATTGTCTTCATCATGTGGCTGTTCTGTTTTTAGATGTCTGTAGGAATTAAGCTGATTAAGAATCCAGTTGCTTATATTTAGCATGTTGATGCATTAGCAAGCTAGCACTAACCTAAAAGTCATAACAAACATATGTATAAATTCATTCATGTTGCACATTATCTAATGACCCTGTATTATGATTGCTCACAGAAATGTCTACCATTGTAAACCTTCAGACAATTACTCACAATTGCTTATCTCTTTGCTTTTTTAGGTGAAAACCAAGAAGAGGCAATATGCGTCTAGAATATAATGGATCCACAGAGATTTTATGTTAATCATATACACAATGACTGTTTTAAGAAAGAAGTCTTTTTGAAAAGCGTAAAAGAATACTTTTAGAAACATAATGAGCTGGCCCAGTTCACTTGATGTAAAGTTTTGCAAGTGAATCCTGCATTCATGTTTATACATGCAAACACTTGTGTTGAAGAATAAGTGCTGGAAGCCTAGCCCTGTAACCTGAAAATGGCAGCACCTGTGATCCCGAATAAGGCCTCATTTAGAGAGCTACATGACAATATGAATGACTCCCAGAACGATAATGAAAGTTTGCTTGGCTTAGGGGACACAAATGCAAATCAAATCATGACTAGTGATAAAAGCCTTGAGGAAGAAGGAAAGAGAAGTGATGAGGCAGAAAAGATGAGAAGTTTGTCTCAAGTTGGATGTGAGAATCTGTTGTGGTCGGGTAAGCAACAGAGAAAATGTCTAAGTTGGCTTCAAGAGTCTCCGGTTAGTGGTGTCATTTCAAAAGAACCTAAGAGGTATAGTCCTACAATCAGGAGGATTAATGAAGAATTTATGTCCCGTGACCATAAGGACAATTTGAGACACATTCCCATCAGCCAGGGACAAACAGAAAGGACTCAGAACCCTATTGAAAGCTGTACTGATGAGGTCAAATGTTGTGACAAGGAAACATCATTTACAACATTTGAGACTGAAAGACTTTCTCATGTATCTTACGGGGGATCAATCCATCCCTCTGGTGGACTAGAAACTGTTCCAAAAGCAGCATTTGGACACCCATCACACATTGATTTGCGTTCTGTATCTCCTGCCTTCACAGTCACATCTTGTGACAGAACTGGTGCTACACCAAAATCCCCAAAAACACCTACAGATCAATTTTTAGGTCTGACATTTCATCCCCTTGACAATACCTCAGAGGATAACAAGACTGTGCTTTATACTAAAACATCTACCTCAGAAAGCAGGAAATTGCCTGCATCAGAGCTCCGAATGGATCCTGTAAAGTTGCAGAACTCTAGCAGACAAAGCACATTTCACCCAACATACTCAGATCAGCACTTGAACCCAATTAGTAAAACTCAGGAAATTTGTAATCTGTCAGAAGCACAGGTGAGTCAGACTGACAAAAATAGAAGGCTGGGGCTTCCACAACACAAGTCCAGTTGGCAATCAAGAGCTGAGAGCATAATGCTGGTAGAGATGGCTGCATGTCAAAGAGATGGAAGTGTACGTGTAAAGCAGCAGTGTGGGACTGATGTGGCAGAGTCTAGTCCTTCTCAAATGCAAGACATTTTCAGTGAAGTAGACAACTTCCGTGTGAAACAAGCAGAAGCTGGTGCTGATGTAAGACCAACTTGTGGAAGTACAGTTGCATTGTTAGCTGAAGAAAGCAGGGACAATGTGAATTGGCCTGTCAGTCAAGCAAATCAAGATCACGTCACCGCAAGCAAAGAGCATAGACCTACCTGCCCTATTTCTAGTGAGCCCAATCGCCAAGACAGTGGCATGATGTTGACAAGCAGAAATAGATTCTTTGATGAAAATGCAGTGGCTTGTTCTGCTGCAGGAAGAGACTCTAATTTATTTATGCATAATGTAAATCCACCTGGAAGTGTAACTTTCAGAGACCCAGAGAACACAATAACACCATTAAAGGGAAAACCCGATTCTGCCTCAATCAAAGCCTTTGAATTTTCTGATTACCAGCGGTTTTGGAGTCAAGAAACTGCATCGACTGAATGTCCAAGCTATCGGGACAGGAATAATGACAGCCATGTCCAGGCCAGCAGCAATAAGATTAATTCTGAAGAACCAGGTCTTGCTACTCGCAACAAGCCAGCAGCTACTGTAGAGACACAGACTTCAGATGGATCAAAGGGGAGTTATAAAGCTTCCACAAGTACAGATGGCATTTTGACTGTTCCGGGTCCGTTTTACCCTGTGGCAAGAGTGAATATTAGCAAACAGACCTCAACATTAAGGAACCTTTATGCACTTCATGTTGACAGACTTTCGCCTTCTACCATCCTACCTCCCATTGACAGTACACAACTGTTAAGCATTTCTCCTCAAGGAGCGAGCACAGCTGTGTGCAGCAGTGGTATCCCCAAACCCTTACTTGTACATTCCAAACCTTCCCTAACAAACGCAAGCAATGTGGAGAGCAGTCACAGGGAAATGGCTGAGGAGAAGTGTGACGCGCAGCCTATGATGCCGAAGCCGAAGCATGTTCGACCTAAAATCATTACCTACATTAGGAGAAGTCCTCAGCCAGTGGACAGGCATGACACTTCATTTGAACCATCGATCTCATCAACTGGTCCCCAGACATGTACTGCCTCTTCTCTTACTGATCACAGAACCTTCACTAGTGATGTTAAAGCACCTAATGTTGTATATGATAAATTTAAGCCTGATGTACAAAAACCAAGAATATATGCCTCTGGATTGATGGTCTCTGGTATTAAGCCTCCAGGACACCAGTTTGGTCAAATGAGTGAGCAATATGTACAGGAGGTAAGGATATGTTTTATTAATTTGCTATTTTTGCCTACTGTGTTGTGAGCATATACAGCTACAAAGTCTTGAAAATATGCTAGATACTTGTTACTCTTCTCACTTCACTATATTGTTATATTTGGTTCCATAGTTTTGCCCTCAACCAAAGCTGTACTTTGATTAACTTTTAATTTTGTGTTCCCATCTACTACTATGTTTGTTCTTTGTTGTTTCAGTTTGTACACTCTCTTATTTCTATTCGTGGGGTTTTCTTACTGTCATAAGACCCTAATAAGGTATTTTTGTTTCTGCAAACTAGTCCCTTTTCTTATCACTGTAATTTAGCTTTATAAGTCTGTATCATATCGGATTCTGAGACTAGATGTACAAAACCATTTAGCGGTTGCAGTCATGCCAACTCAATGTATTAAACCCATTTTAGGAGTCAGTACATTTTACTGACTCCTAAAATGAGTCTAGAAATGGATAACAAATTGCTGTTTGGTAGGGGCATGTTGTGGGCATCCCTATCAAATAGTGATTTGGTACCCTATGCATCCACGATTTGTGACCAGAATTCCGGCTGCAAACTATTAATAACTTACTGACCCCCAAGCTGAGGTGGTAACGTATTCCCCTTGGACCTTTTTCCCTTTTGGGATTTGGGGTCCATGGTACCGCTGCCAACTTTCACTGAAACTTCAAAAAAAGATTTTTCAAAGCAGTCCCCTTTTCTTTAAGGAAATCAGACTGCTTTTTTATTAACAAAAATATATCTTTTTTCTCAAAGCAATCACAGGAATGGTGGTCTGCTGATACTTTCAGGCCTCTTCCCTGTGATTTCGGCCAATCACAGTGAGTCGCAAACTATGACCTACCTAAATATTAATTTGGTAGTTTTAACTGCCCCCCTCTTTGATTCCTTATTTTATTAACCAACCTGTTAGTACATAGATCAATTTGCAAAATAAGTTTTTGGTTGCAAAAAGAGTGGTGGCTAATTGCCACCACTTTTTGTGACCAGAAAAAATAGTACATCTGGCACTTGGTTCTTTTTGCAGTGCTACAGTTTAACAGTCCTATTCTTATTTTTCTATTCGAGCCCTCATTTGCATATTTGGTTATTGTTTACTTGTTGTTCTCAGTCTCCTTTTTCTGTCTCCAGGGAGTGCTACTTCAGATCCTAGATTAATGATTTAATCTGTTCCAAATTTTATCTCTCTCATTACATTTTTATTATTTCTCTGCATATGTTTACTTATTTCTATACTATTTGTTTTTAATCGGTTTGCTGATGTTTAGTAACGGTGTTATATCAAAATATAAGAGCATTCTACATTAATAGTCAATAATCACAATTCCAATGGTGACAACTTCCTTGTGGTATCAACATGTCAGAGTAACACTGAAAATGTGGACAATATATGGAGAGAATACAATATTGTTAGAGTCCACACAATATTATGTCGAATTTTAAAGCAGATGCATAAAAACAAAACAATCCCAAAATTTAAAAATTTCTCAGTGATATCAAGTCCAAATATTAAGCATTTAAGCCCAAGTCAAGTTCCTAGCAATATCCTTATAATGTAAATAGTTTGGGGTTAAAAAAAAAAGGCAATGTATATAATCAATCATCATTTTTGCTTTGAGCCACTTCCATATGATTTGTCTCAGGGTTTTCAAATGCAAAAAGAATCTCATCCCAGAGGGGTGAAATGGGGCGTTTATGGTGGGCCATTCATTCCCCTGCATGTAACACAAGACCCTCGCATTTAACCCATAAGCACACATCATGTTGCCATTTATCAGCCAGAGGGGAGTATTGAGCTCTCCAATGCATCGCAATACATCTTTTAGTAAGAACCAAAGTCAGGTCAAGAAATCTGTTCTCTACTTTTATTTGTGGTTAGGTCTCGGAAAGTTGTTCAGCAAGCAAACCTCAGGGGTATGTAGCTCCTCCCTATTAAGTAGAACTTCAATACCTATTTCTATTTTATCACAATATCTTACATGCTCATTTTTTCATTTTTAGACTTTTACTGTTTCTACTCTTGCACTGTCCTGGTCATTTGCTTATACACTTTTACTCATTTTCCACTGTAATCTTGCAATCCCCTTTTCTGATGTTGTACTTTCCTGTTGCTGTTTTCACACTTTCCGATGTCTGCTTTTAGTCTTGAATTTGAATTTTAACTTTGATTTTAATGACTTATGAGTGTTTAATTCAATTTTGGGGGCCAAATTTAACTTAGGAAAGCTTTTAAAAACAAAAGTCAAACTTGCAGTGCTTACCAGCACTAGTCTTTTGGACTTTGGTAGGCATGTGCTGATTTCGCAAAGGGCGTTTTCGGACCGGAAACATTCTTATTCTTCTTCTGGGGCATTAGGGGCATCCGGTGCCTGCGCGCCAGTTCCTGCTGCATCCAGTATTTAATCAGGATGCCTGAGCGGACGCGCACAGTGGGCGCGCCGCCGGTGCGCCGAAGGCGTGCCAAAGGCAAGTCCGTCCTCGCCTCGACCGGGCCCAGGGCCACAACCCCTGTCCATTCCTTCCTAAGTAAGGGGCCCACTGTCACATACTCAAGGAGCGTACTAATGAGCCTTAACAGGTCAGACAAACCCCACAACTGCCCTCTGTTGGACCCACCTAGCGAGCCCAAAGCATGCAATCAATGCTTATTAAATTTGCAGTTTACAAAAACAAGAGCCTGCACTAGCGTCAATCAGGAAAAGTCCCCGACAGACACCCACTCCCAAGACTTTCTTGGGTATGCTCATCAACGCAAGGTCTCTCATTAAACATAATCTAGAATTCGCAGAAATGATGAACTCTCACAAGATAGACATGACTTTTATCACCAAAACCTGGGCAGATAGTACTTCCGACCCCGATCTGGTTTTAGCAATTCCTACAGGTTTTACGATCATCAGAGGTGATCGTCGAGACAAAACGGGTGGGGGGTTGCTATCATCCTCAAAGATACTTGGACAATAAAGGGTTCCCCCACAGGAAGAAGCACTGATTGTGAACTGCTATCTGTCAGAATCACCCTAAGCGAAAATTATGCTTTCAAAGGACTGTTGCTTTACAGACCTCCCGGCCCAAAAAACAGTTTTTCGGAAGCTATCAGCCCGTTCATTGAATCCAGTATTGATACAGAGGACTTTTCGATCTTGGGAGATTTTAACTCCCACTTAGAAAAATTAGAGGATCATAATACAGCCTCTTTATTGGACACGATGGCTAGTGTCTCCTTAAGACAGGTTGTGCACTCCACACACGACGCGGGACACACATTAGACGGCATTTTTACGTCCAATCCCAGTCTGAAAATTCTAGAGGTTCTGCCAATCACCTGGTCAGACCATAAAGCTATATTGTTTACAGTAACAACCACACATCATTTACCGCATCCCCATAATCTGCTCAGAGCACTAAAAGGGCGCGATTGGAGGAACATTGACCCTCAGTTACTGCAATCAGCTTTGTCAAACTCAAAGCCTGATTTGACAACAGAGGCGAATCTAGCAGCCGGTAGATTCACCGACTGGATTAAAGCAGTTGCAGACACATTAGCCCTGGAAAAAACCTTCTCCACCAGGCGGGAAAAAACCTCTGAACCATGGTTCTGTGACGCACTGAGATTACAGAAACAACTATGCAGAAAGTCAGAGAGACAGTGGAGAAGGCAGTACAGTGGATCAGAAAAAACATTATATGCACAGACTCTAAATGACTACAAGAAAATGATAATTGCAAAAAAAAGCGAGTATTAGTAAATTCTGCAGGCTAGTAACTCCAGCAAAGTACTCTTTGCAACATTAAAAAGTCTAGTTAAAATACCAGAAACAACCAACATGAACAGAATCGAGGAATTTTGTAATTCACTAGCACGATTCTTCAAGGAGAAGGTGGAGACCGTGTACAGATCCCTTACCGACAAGGTCACCGATAATATTGGCAATTCACCAGCCAGTATACTCCCTACATCCGACAACGTATTGCTGTCCTTTGATCCACAGAACATAGAGCAGATATCTCAGGTGGTCAGAACATCAAAGTCTGGAGCACCTTCAGACCCTTGCCCCCCAAAAATATTTCAGCTGGCACCTGACCTCATCAGCGATCAACTCAGTATAATTTTCAAAGAGATCACCAGCTCTGGTATCTTTCCCGATTCTTGGAAGACAGTCTCAATCCTACCTCTCTTAAAGAAACCTAATTTGGATCCTATTGACACCAGTAGCTACAGACCAATTTCCAGGATACCGTTCTCTGCTAAAGTTCTGGAAAAAATTCTAAACATCCAACTAACAGCCTTCATATCATCGGCCGATCTGCTAGATCCTTCACAATATGGTTTCCGGAAAGGGCATAGCACGGAAACAGCCTTAGTCATGGCAGCAGAAGAGCTCAGAGCAATCTTGGACTCTGGTGCCAAGGCCGCTCTAATCCTATTGGATTTATCTGCGGCTTTTGACACCGTGAATCATGATATACTGATCAGAAGGCTTTCAGAGTCAGGGGTTAAGGATTCTGCCCTCAAACTGATTAAATCCTATTTGAACAATAGGCTTCAGTATGTTCAGCTCGGAACATCCTTATCAGAGCATTTCATGCTTCAATGTGGGGTACCGCAGGGCTCTTCACTGAGCCCCACATTATTCAACATATACGTGACCCCCTTGGCTGATATAATTGGCAGTTTGGCTTCTCCGTGATTTCCTATGCGGACGACAGTTAGTGGTGTCCATCTCTAGTAATTTGGAGGAAACAGCTGACCGCTTTAACCGATGTATGTCCCGTGTGAATCAGTGGATGAGCTCGAACTGCCTAAAGCTGAACGGGGGAAAAACTGAGGTACTCCTGCTGGGTTCCGACACATCCTTTTGGACGCATAGCTGGTGGCCAGACGATCTGGGTGATTTCCCGGTCCCAGTCAGGAAGGTGAAGAATCTGGGCATCATCTTTGATGATAACCTGACTTTTCAACATCAGAATAACAAGCTTTCCTCTACGATCTTCCTTACTCTAAAGACAATTAGAAAAGTTCGGTCCTTCATTCCACCAAAGTCCGTAAAACACTGGTGACAGTTCTAGCCCTGGCCAGACTCGATTATGGTGATGCCCTTTATATGGGCTTGCAAAACAGCATCTGCTTAAGCTGCAACGTGTACAGAACGCAGCCGCCAGATTGCTGCTGGACATTCCGAAATTCCAGTCAATCTCCCATGGACTAAGAAAGCTACACTGGCTCCCAGTGAAAAAAAGGATAGAATTTAAATCCTTATGCTTAGCTTTCAAGGCATTGCACGGGAATGGTCCTCATCACCTAAAACAATACTTTATCTAGTACTCTCCAGCCAGAAATCTAAGATCAGCGCAGAGCAAACTCCTACAAACCCCCAGATTCAACAAGGCGCGTTGGGGTGGAAGAGGCTTTGTTCTGGGGACAGTAAAATTGTGGAACTCTCTCCCGACCGATGTAAAGAATAGCCCGACTTTGCTTTTCTTCAGAAAGGCACTAAAAACTTGGCTGTTCACTAACTAATTTTTTTTCCATTCTCTTTCCGGCACCTCACCGCGCAGCGCCTAGACGCCTTAGGGCAATCGTGCGCTTTACAAATTTCCAAATCAAATCAAATCTAGCAGGATGGGAAATGCAATACATTTGTGATGCCCTAAATCTCAAGGTATCACTTAGTAGACCTATATGGTACAAATCTCCTTAAAACCTTATAGTTAGTCTGCTTGCATATGTCAAATGGCAATTCCCAATTTTGAGTTTAAAATAATATTTTCTTTCAGCGGCGGCCTTTCACAGCCAGCATGTTTGGACAGCGTACAGTTTATATTCCTGGTAGAAATTCACAAAGGGATTCCTGGCAAGCCCAAGTCCATTTACAGGAGTGGCGATTTCCACCACTAAGGTGAAGATCTCTGGAGCTGTAAATCCACTAAAAGAGTGGAAAAAGTGGTGCTTCAAGGCATAGCTTGCCTAGAAGGGTTTGGAATGTTCACAAACATGAAAATTGCTCAGCATTCCAAAATTATGATCTAACCTCTTCCCACCCTGGAACTAGTCAGATATTTACAACAGTACTGGGCTGGATTATGCCCACATTTCATTGTAATGCAGTGAAAGGACTTCCCCCATCTGGAAAAAATATTTTCGAAGCAGAGAAAAGAACATTTAAAAGTGCATTAGCATGAGAAAATCCATTTCCCCTGTACAACATTTTCTGCATGATGTTGCCAAGCTGAAAAAAGTTATTTAATGAAAATGCAGTTGTTTGTTCTGCCACAGGAAAATACTATAATATGTATATACATAATATAAATCCACCCAAAAGTCTGGCTTTCAGAGACCCTGAGAATACAATACCACTACTAAAGAAAAAAAATGATTTAGCTTCAGTCAAAGACTTTGAATTTTCTGATTATCCATGAAGCAGCAGTTAAAGTTGAAGCACTTCATAAAGCAAAACTGAATGCGTCTGAAGAATTGTGAAATTGGTGGTTCCATGCGTGTTGGCACTTGAATGAGAACATATGAAGATTCATACACAGCAACTTTAACGATAGGCAGTTGCATTGCTTTGAAGTATGCTTGACTCTGAGGTACTACAATGTGCTAATTTAATTTGTCAAAGCATATATTTATCATGTCTACGTTCGGTTATGAAGCACTTTCAAAGCATTTTACTATTTTATTATTTTTTGAAAAGTTGACTAATACACAAAGCCCTAAACCAATCTACAACAGGATTTTTTTGCTCAAATTAATTATTAAGGATCCATTTCCTAAAAGCATGTCATAGGAAAGAATGAAAGAAGTAGATACTGAGAGGAGTTTACAAGCAAGGACGGGCCTCAGAGGGATTCAAGTGCCGTGAATAGTGATAGAATCACAAAAAGGAACGTGTCCTAGTAGGTTAGTACATGAAAGCAGGATTGTCTTTGTTCATCAATGATACTTGAAAAGGAACTCCATGCATGTTGTTGAAATATGTTATGCATGCTTTCTTACCATCCAAGAGAGCTTTGTTTCTGGCAGTCAAAGAAAGGAAAGGCAGCTAAGTGATAGCATGGCCCACCTAAGATGTAGATCTTGAGCAACAGAAAAGGTAGTGCTCTCTATCTGTTCATTTTAGAGAAGATTGTATGATGCTTCTTTTTACAGATTATTATATGCCTTGCAGTAAGATTGCAAGAAAGAAAGATGGTGGAATCATTTATCAGTGGCCATGGCACATAATGCGACTTAAGTGTATGTAGCGCCCAATTTAACTGTGGTAATGCATGATTTGAGCTTGCCCATGTTGCAAAGAGTTTAAATCTTTTTGCAAAAGATTTAAAGTGAGGAGGTTATATTAGAGATTGTGTAAATGCATTTGGGACATGTTTGAAACCCATTGTCAATAATTTAAAAGTGGTTTGCATTATTTCATTATCTGTTTCTCTAAATCTCTCCACAGCTTCTCTCTCAGCATATGCCTGTTCCTCTTTTATAGCAGCATAGACCATGGTAGCTATAAACCTCTTATTCTTAGAAAGATATTTCCTCAAAAGAAATTCACTTAAAACCATATGTTCAATTAATTTTGAAATATGTTTCTTTACAGCACTAAAAATAGATGTTGACCACCATCTTTGGCACAAGTCTCCTAAATAGTAGTTGCAGTCATAGGGGAACGTATGTTATACCTATGACCTGGCCTGTTTGCTAATGGACCAGAAGCTTTAGACAGAAACCTATACATGCACATATAAGTATTTGTTGACCGTAAGTCCTTATTGGAAGCCAGGGACCCCAGCCTAAGCAATTTCTATGATTTGAAGCTCAAAACAATACACAAAAATACAAAAACTAGTATACACAAAACAAATGCCTAAATACTGAAATATTTTGTTTAATTCACGACCAAATATAGAAAGCATTTAAAAGATTTCAATTTTGCTTCTTTATTCATATTAATTTTGCTATTTAATGTTGTAAACAGTTGCAATTGCCTGCGCAGGGCTGTTTTATAGCTCACTCATGTGCATATTTTTACCTGAGTCCTCCAAGCACTAAGGAGGAAAAATATTAAACTAGTATCGCCTTACATCGAGGTGCATCCTTTATAAATTCTAGAGGCCAATCTTCCTCAGTGAGAATGATGTCATACACGTCTGACAGATGTCACCAGAATACTGCTTTAATTTAGCTCAATATGTCACCTTCAATTTGTATTTCTACATCATAAACCGTATCATGAGAGTTTGCGTGTCCAACCAGTGTTTCAACCTGTATGTATTCTTCAGTTGGAGTCACTGCCAGATGCTCCCTTGAGAGTCTGGCAAATTATAGTTACTTCCACTGTGCCTTCTAGTAGTGCTAATGGCCAAGCCCTGTTCCACAGAAGTATGTACAGTTTCTGAGGCATGTTTCCTATATATTAGTTCACCTACTTTCATTTTATTAAATGAGCTTTTGTTTCTGAACCTTTCTCTTCTTTCTTCATGCTTACCTCAACATCATGTGCTGGCTCTCTTTCTGTCTGACGTAATTTCTCCTTCCTGCGATACTCAGTCTGGCTGCTCCTTTCTATCCTTTTACTCTACTCAGAGTCCTGCAAAGAATGGCAAGATTAGCTCTCAGAATACTGAGATCTATCTGGCTTTTTAATATTTTCACAGTGCCCCAATTGTTTCCACCCCTACTGGACTCCTGCTGTGGTGGAAATCCAGACCTGGATTTCTGTTTAACTTTTTGCTTTTTCTTCTCCAATTCTGCTTTTTCTTGACCAGGACCCTCCAACTTGTTTTGTGTACCAAGTAGTGTTTTTGTGGCTCAAGAATTTACCGTATGCCAGCCTCAGAGATACATACTTCAAAAATAATTTTATAAAGCTCTTGTTCATGATCTTGAACCAGAACAACCGCTAAAGTGCACTGCCAGAACAACTGCTTCCTCCCGAACTCGCCAAGAGACAGTCTCACAATAAACTATCAATTTCATCCCTAAATCAATAGCTGGTGCAGCTTTATGCTCATTCTTTTTTAACACTTCCAGTAACACTGCTAATGAGGGTGTACCATGCGTAGTGATATTAATACTCGCAAAGATCGTTCTCCATGTGGTACATTATTCTGTGGGTGGTATCATACCAACTAGAACACACACATAATTAGCCTTCTATGCTTGTCTTGGGGTGATGTGTGAGGATAGATCAAATGATTGGTTTTACAAGCAAAATAAAAATGGGATTTCATCTCGCTTTGTGGACAATTTGTCTGTGAACACTTTAATTGCCTTTTTTGTGTAGGGCCAGGAACCAATACTCCAGTGGTCAGTAAAACATACTGTTGAAGTTATATATTGTCACTAATTGATTGTAATAACTGTCGTAATTCCACAGCAATTACATTTCCTGTATCAGGATGCAGAGTGTAACCATCTAAACAGGCCAAGTAACCCCTGGATTACTTAAGAGACCTATTCTAACATTCTGCACTACATGTGTTAAATGTTCTTCAAACCAAGCTATCAGGATTTCTAGGTTGTGATAAGGTTCATATACTGCAGGTACAGATTTATATGTATGAAAGTACTTTGTGTTTGGATCTACAGGTTCAAAGTCTACCTGTAAGAAATGGAGCTATTATTTGTGCAGTATGTGAGGCCTGAACAAGTTATAGGTCCATAATTTTTCCTTACTGGGAACGAAGCACCCCATTGTAGCCCTTGACTCCCTCTGGGTAGCGAAGTAAAGTAGTCCAAGTGCTACTCAGGGCAGGTGGTATGGGCTAGTAATCATCATTGCTGACACGCAATAATAACACTCAATAATGATTGTCCAGTCAGTGATTTTTCTTGAGAAAAGAAAAAGTACATTTATTACACATACACTACAAAATACTATGCATTAATTTATAAATATAAATATAGGCATATAGAAATATCAGTTGACCCCTAAAGGATCATGACTCCAAAAATCACAGTAACTCCCCACCTATACCAGATAGTACATCAAAATATGGGGCGGGGGGGGGTTTGTGGGGGGGTTAGCTCTTTAAATAACCAGGTCTATTGGATCTATCAAGGGTCATCATAATAATGAATATGTCAAGTCTAGATGGGGTTTCTTAAGTAGATAGAGGCCTCATAATTGCCTGCTTGCAATTTTTTGGGATGGTTCCTGAGTCTAGTGATCGGTTGAGTAGCTCAACTAACAATGGAAGGATGGCATCCTTGCCTTTAGATAGAATGTGGGGGGGTGCTGGGTCTAGAGGGGATCCTGATTTAATCTCATTTATGACGATGTGTATATCATCCTCATTCAACAGTGGAAAAAAAAGTTGAAACTGGGGGATCAGTTTTCTCCCTAAAATCCTCTATGCGACTGGGGTCTCTTTCTGTATTGCCCTGAAATGAATCATAAATATCTAGAACCTTTTTCTGGAAGAAGGCCGCTATCTCATTGCATCTTTCTTTGGTGAATTGTGGAAGGGTATTACCCTGGTGTACTGTGGTCAATGCTTTAACAACCTTGAATAATTCCTTGGGGGAGTTTGAGGCCTGCTTAATCTTATCTTCATAGAATTTGGCCTGGGCTTTCTTGATTTCATTATGGTAGAGCCTAATGGTTGTTTCATATTCCGTTTTTAAAGATGGTTCGTCATAATTCCTCCATTTCCTTTCAAGTTTCTTACAGTCTTTCTTTATGGAAGTTAGATGGGTATTGAACCAAGGGGCTCTTTTAGTATTTGTTTTAGGTTTTGTTCCCATTTTTGGGATGCACACATCAAGTGATTGTGCAATCCAGCTCTCCCATTGTGCGTAAACCTCATCTAAATTGCCCTTTAGATTTGGAGTCAAGGCCACCAGGGATTTGACCTATGCTAAAGGGACAAGTTTTGACCAGCTCCTCGTAGGTTTAGATGGAACCTTTGAATAGGTATATCTGCTTGGTTTAGGTAGTGTAAAAGGGATGAAGTAGTGATCTGACTATGGTACGGGGATCGGTGCGGAAACTTGAATCTTCGGATCATTGGAAAATATTGTGTCAAGTATGTGCCCTTTCTCGTGTGTGGGTGCAATAACTTGTTGAGTTAGCCGCACTGCCTCCAAGTCCTGCGATATTCTTTTAATAGAGGGGGTGTGTGGTATCTTGCTTTCTTCTCTACTTTGTCCTTTCTCTGTGTCTTGTTCTCTGCTGCTCAGTCAGTCTCAGTGATGTCATGGAATGTTCCCTCTGTGTATGTTTAAGTGTATCTGTCAGTTGCTGTATGTAGGCTGAGCAGCAGGGTTGCTGCTCCCGGTGGGGCTTACTATACTGATTCTACTTATTATGCTGTTTATCCTGTATCTACACCTGTAACTTCTTTCCAAGAATAAACCTTCAACTTGGATACAGCTACAACTGAATTCTCTACTTCTGTTGAATTTCACACTGGCGACGAGCTGAAAAGGACCCATTTGGAACAAAAGGATTTTTCTGAAATTAAAGGAGGAATCATCATTACTACTAAGTGAACAAGAGACTGTAAGTGCACTTTTATTTGAACCTATCTGAAGCTTACTTTGATGAAATGTCCCTGGGTGCCCCACCGGTGTCTGTTGTCATCAGACAGCCTCTGCCCAGGACTTTTATACAAGCGTTGTAATCTAAATTTACTCTGAAGCTACTGGTGTAGACCCTAATTCTGGAGTCTGGTGATTAATAGTGCACCTTGGTGATTAAAAGTGCAACTTCTATCTTTACATCTTCCTAGTCTACAATGCTCACCCTGTGACTCTCCTGAACTTAACACTGGACTGTATCTGCCAAGTTATTTCAAACCTTCAGTTAACTTTATTTATCCAAGAGCTTCAAGAGCGCCCTGTGCCGAGTATTTTCTCTTCATCTTAAGTGTGCTAAGGGGAGTATTTTAACTGCTTCAAACAAGCCCTGGACAACTTGCTTCATAAATTATGGCACCTCTACTGAACTTTGGCTAATGGGTGCATTGCCATGTTATTTTGCCGCATGGTGGATTGGCATTGATCGTAAACATTCTATGTTACTTTGCTTCACTCGTATGGTGCTCGGTGGACCCTGCTGGCATTTCTGTACAAAGTTTAGTTTGCCAAGCAATGTTGTCCGTTTCAGATAAGTGACTTTTGAATATTCTGTGCCACTTAGCGCGTGTACTCTCTCCTCTCCAGATTCCGATGGCTCGTGCATCCATTTTGGAGCATCTGAGGTAACATCAGTGACGTTCTTCTTCCCTTTCTGGCTGCTGTGGGACGCTATGCTGTTTTGTCGTGCTGTGAGCCACCCGGCTCAGCGTCACGAACGTGCCGCCATCTTGTGGTTGGCAGATGCCAGAAGTTTCCAGTAAATGCTGTACACATTAAGCTCAGTTTCCTGGTATTGGCAAGTCTCCTGCGGCCTCAACAGACGCCAAGATAATTTGGTGTCCACTTTGCCATGTAATGTTAGATGCCATGACAAGAGCAATATGCATATTCGAGGAGTTTCAAACAAAAAAGAATTTACTGTTTGTAGAAAGAAACTTACTGGAACTGGATCTATTTCTACATGCGGCAAGAATTTGCGATAAAGAACTATTCGGGTGAGTAATCGCTCACCGGCGGATATGACTGTGTCATAATTTCGACTGTAAATGACATGAAAGTTTATCTACTACTTTCCTTTTATTTTGTGCTTAAGTCACTTGTGCTGATGTTCTGTTTATTAGTACTGGGAGTGATGTACATGTTGGACCGGGTGTTTGTGTACTTGACGTTATTTTCTCCCTGTTGCCTAAACCTTTCTTAGGCAGTATTCTGATGGTGTTGGGTATTTCTTCTCATTTCCATTTGGTGGGCGTGTAGTGTGTCCTTTCTTTGCGAATATTTCTTTCTGGTGGTGAGCAAGATATTTTGGGGCCATTTTTGTGCTCAATTATTTTTACACTCAAAAGTGCTGGGATTGCTTTGTGCAGGGGATCCTAAACTATTGTGCTGAGCCACCTGGTGCAATTCTGTTTACGCATGCTGGTGCTGAGCCATTACGGTGGTCAATTCTGTTTATACTTTCTTGGTGCTGAGCCATTATGGTGCTCAATTCTGTTTACGCATGAGCCATTATGGTGCTCAATTCTGTTTACGCTTTCTAGTGCTGAGCCATTAAGGTGCTCAATTCTTTGACTTGGTGGTGGTGAGCAAGTTATTTAGCTCTAACTGTTTTTGACAGTGTTTCTTTTAAATTTGATGTGTTTTTGTGATGGGCCATTAAGGTGCTCAATTCTTTTTATGCTTTCTAGTGCTGGGATTGCGTGGTGCTTGCGTCCTAAACTATTGTGGTGGTAAACCTTTATTTGAAGTGACTTGTGAGCATAATTTTTAAGCTCGATGTGGGGGCACCTTACGTTCCCAAGTTTGTTTGTGTTTTCAGGTTATGGGCTTTGTTGTTGCCCCTATACCTTTTCCGTGTGGTGGTGGGTTTTTCTGTGGGTGTAATTCCCAAACCACTTTTACGGGGCAGCTTCGCTCCACTTTTACATTTTCCATTTGCTTTTGTCTGGTGGTGGGCTCAAACCACGCTAAGTGAAGTTTTTCACTTATTCTTTGTGTTTATTGTTGTTCTGGGTGTTGGGACACTTTCTTGTGCTCAAACTCATTTCCTTTATGTTTAATGTGATGTAACACTCCTCCCTGCTGTTGAAAGGGGGTGTGTGTTTTGTGTCTTTTGTGTCTTCTCATTCTTACCTCTCGCCTCCTTATTTTCTATTGTCTCCATTAGGGAGGGAGGTGTGTGGTATCTTGCTTTCTTCTCTACTTTGTCCTTTCTCTGTGTCTTGTTCTCTGCTGCTCGGCCAGTCTCAGTGATGTCATGGAATGTTCCCTCTGTGTATATTTAAGTGTATCTGTCAGTTGCTGTATGTAGGCTGAGCAGCAGGGTTGCTGCTCCCGGTGGGGCTTACTATACTGATTATACTTATTATGCTGTTTATCCTGTATCTACACCTGTAACTTCTTTCCAAGAATAAACCTTCAACTTGGATACAGCTACAACTGAATTCTTTACTTCTGTTGAATTTCACAGGGTGTTTAGTGCATCAAAGTTTATATTGAGATCGCCCAGGATAGTGATTTGAGATTTCCTCACCTCTAGACTGGCTAAAGTGTCTGATAGGGCCTTTGTAAATTGAATGCTTGCGCATTGCGGTCTATAGATTAGAGCTTCCTGAAAGGTACATGTGGGAGAGAGTGTGAAGACAAATTGAAAGCTTTCACAGGCAATGGTAGGACTCACAGAAGGCAGAGTCCAGCTGCAACAGCACAATTGCAGGAGGAGGTCTTTTGTGTCCCTGAGACTTCAGAAAACAGGAGGCAAGCCAGCAAGCCCATGGCAATCACTTGGAGGGAAGGCAAAGTCCTTCCAGCAGAGTCAGGGTGCAGCAGGCAACAGGGCAACAAGCAGAAAAGCAGTCCTTCCAGTAAAGCAGTCCAGTTGAGTCGCTGAAGTGCAGCCGTCCTTCTGACAGAGGTTCAGTTCAAGATCCAGAAGTGTCTGATTTTAGGTGTCAGAGACCCAGTACTTATACCCAGAAGTGCCTTTGATGTAGTGGGTGACTTCAAAGGAACTCTCTGAAGTGCACAAGGATTAATTTCAAGTCAGTCCTGTCTGCAAGGCTAACCCTGGGGGGTAAATCAGTGCTTTGTGTGTGGACAGGACACTACAAGTGTAAGTGTAAGTGTCAGCCCCTCCCATTCCTCCCTGCCCCTCAAGACCCATCAGAATGCAGATGAGTGCTCAGAATGCAGATGAGCCTCACCTTCCTGTGTTTGTGGCTGTCTAGAGGGAATGGACAAAGTCTAGCTGTCACCTAACCCAAACGTGTATTGGAGACAGGCTGTCTGGCACAAAGAGCAGTAAGTACAGAGAAATGTTCACTTTCTTAAAGTGGCATTTCTAAAACAGTAATGTTAAATCCAACTTCACCGGTAAGGAGGATTCATCATTACCATTCCAAACATATGTAACATGAAAAAGCTACTCCTCTCTGATCAGGAATTACAGCTTTAAAGTGTATTAAAAGTGTATTAAGGAATTCCCAATGCTGGCCTATGAGGGGGGTAGGCCTCACAGTAGTGCAAGACAAAATAGGCTGTTTGTCACTACCAAGAATGAAAAACATAAAGGTACATGTCCTTACTTTTACTTACATTGCACCCTGCCCTTAGGGTTACTTAGGGCCGGCCTTAGGGGTGACGTATTTGTAATAAAAGGAGAGTTTAAGGCTTGGCAAGTAGTTTTAAATGCCAAGTCAAAGTGGCAGTAAACTGCACACACAGGCACTGCAATGGCAGGCCTGAGACAGGTTTCAAAGGCTACTTCTGTGGATGGCACAATCAGTGCTGCAGCCCACCAGTAGCATTTGTAGTACAGGCCTTGGGTATTTGAAATACCACTTTACCAGAGACTTACCAGTACAACAAATATGCCAATCAGGTATACAGCAATGTCATCATGTTAGGGGAGAAGCACATGCACATTACCACTGGTTAGCAGTGGTAAAGTGCTCAGATCCCTAAGGCCAACAAGAAGAATTCAGCAAAAAGAGAAGGAGAAAGGCAAAACATTTGGTGAGCCTTCAGAGAGGGCCATTTTCCTACAGCAGTGTTCGAGTGAATGGAGAAAATGTTGACATGCTTGTTGACACTGGATCAGGAATTACTATACTATCAAAGGACACTTATAATAATTAGGAATGCAAGACTCAATGAAAAGCCAGTAGGAGTAATCCAGGAGCTTATGGTGGCCACAAAATAAAACTAGGAGTATTTAAAGCAGACTTGTCATTCAAGGAGAAGAGTCTCTTTACAGAATTCTTCATGGTGAATTACAATATTAACATTCTTGGGTGGCTAGAACAGCAAAAACTGAGAATGATGATAAATCCATGTCAACCATCTTAAGTGTTATGCATCCAAGAAGACAATTTGGAAACAAATCTTGAGGAATACAAGGAGGTATTCAGTGAAAAGCTTGGAATCCTAAAGGATTTGAAAAATGGAATAATCTTAAAAACAAACACACAACCAGTCACATAATGTCAGGTGTATACCCTCACCAGCCCTCTTAGAGATTAGAGCCATACTAGAGGATTGGTGTACCAGTGGAATAATAGAGCCAATTAAAATTAATGCTTCTGAATGCCTATCACCAGTAGTCATCGCAAAGAAAGAAAATGGCACAATTCACCTACATATCGATCTTCACCAACTTAACTGACATTTTGTAGCAGATTGTGAACCGTTGCCCCTAATAAACGAAATGGTGATGGCATTGGACCAAGCTAAAATCTTTACAACAGTTGATTTTAGTGCAGCCTCGAATTTGTTGAATTAGACCATGAATTCAACAAATGGTCTGTGTAGGAAAGTGCCCCTTTTTGCATGGTTGCCCCCACTTTTTGCCAAACTGTTGATGTACTTTGACTGAGTGTGCCCTGGGTTCCTTCCAACCAGGTACCCAGAGCCTATGTTTTTTCCCTAAACTGTACTGTTGCAAAATCCAATTGGCAACGCTCTGGCCACATATAAGTCCCTTGTAAAAGGTACCATAGGTACCAAGGACACTGTGACCAGGTAAGGCCTCTAAGGGCTGCCGCACTTATTGTGCCACCCTTAGAGGCCCTGTACCTTTACACACACACACACACACACACACTGCCATTGCAGGCTGCATGTTTTGGTGCAGAACAAAGTGAAGAGCCAACCTGGCATACATCCCTGTGTGCCATGCCTACAATCCACTGCCCTGGCATAGGTAAGCCACCCCTCTAGCTGGGTGTACTATACCAGTGGTGAGGGTACAGGTGCATGAGCCCTGTACCCCTACATTGTCTAAGTCAATTCTTAGACATTGTAAGTGCAGTAACGCCATAAAAAGTATATGGTGCTGGGAGTTTGTCATTATGAACTCCACAGCACCATAATGGCTTTACTGAAAACTGGGAAGTTTGGTATCACACTTCTCAGCACATTAAACCCACATTGATGCCAGTGTGGGATTTAATTAAAAATGCACTCAGAGGGCATCTTAGAGATGCCCCCTGAAAAACGACCTAACTCCAGTGTCCTGTCTGAGTGGCTGCTCGCCAGCTGCCACTACCAGACATGTTTCTGGACCCCTGGGTCGAGAGCCTGCCACTCTCGGGGACGTGAAACAATGCACATCCTGGGACGAGGTGCCAAACCTCCTCCCCCAGGATGGGCAGGGCCCACGAAAGGGGAACTTCAAAGGCTTGCCACCTTTGTGAGCTGCCCCAACCATTTGTTGCTCCCAGCAACTGCCCCCCACCGGTTCTGACTCCATTTGTGGGCGGGAGAATCAGCAGGAAAACCAAGTTAGGAGTAGAGGTGTGCCCACCTTTGCCAACTCACCCCTCAGGTGGGGGAGGCAAAGTGAAGCACAACTCTGTCCCTGCCATCTTGCAGATGGGGGACCCAGCCAACCAGAGTGGAGGGTGGCATAATAGGTGGTGTGCCCATCCCAAGGAAGGGACCCATTGGTCCCGACCTGTACCTACCTGTAACGCCCCTAAATCTAGCATTTAGTGGCAACCCTGAACCTTGCCTCCTCAGACAAGAAGAGAGAAGAAGAAGGACCGAAGAAGCTGTGCTGAAAGAAGAAGAGGAGGACACCAACTGACTTGGCCCCAGCCCTACCGGCCTGTCCCAACCTCAAACCTGCTCCAGCGAAACCTCGGTGTGTCCTGCAGCCAGGAGCCCCCAAGAACCCAGAGGACCTGCCCTGCCTTCCCAAACCAAGAGTTTGCCTCCTGTGAGCACCGGATTGCTCACCAACAGGCTCTGGCCAAATCCGCGAGTCTGCACCACTCTGCACCTGACGCCCACGGCCCAGTTCGAGAGGCCCAACACCACACGGAGGTCTCCCCAGCGATCCTGACCTGGTGATCCCTGACCTGCCTTAAGTATCCAAGCGACGCCTGCAACCCCTTTCTGGAGGATCCACCCGATCCGACCGGAGCGGGTAAGAAAAACCCGACGCCTGAAGGCACCCCTGTACCCGACGTCCCACGGCCTTGGGTGGCCCAACCAAAAGGTGTTCAAGCATCCCTAGGCATCCCAACTTACCTCTCCAACTGGTGGTCGCCTCCAGAAGATCTTCGTTCCCGAGCCTGCAGTGTTTGTTGCAACCGGAGAATCCCCATTGAAATCAACAGGGAGCCCAATGCCAAACCAGCACCCTGCAACCGGCCGCCCTTGGGCTACTGTGGGTGCACCTGGCGTGCTAAATCGGATCCCCCTTTGCCCTGAGCCTATCACCAGGAGCTTTGCTCCCACAACCGTGTGGCCTGCTCGTGAGCAGCCACCAACCGGATGCCCCCTATCCCCCATTGGATAACATTGGGCCTCAGCACTCTGCACCTGGCCACCCTAGTGCCGCTGAGGGTGCTTTGAGAGTGCATCCTCGACCCTGGGGGAACCCTGGTTCTAACCTCAGAGACCGAACTCCCACAACCAAGTACTTACCTGTAAACCGATAACTTCATTTCCTCCCATAGGATTGTATTGACTGCTTTTCTTTGAAAATTCTGTGTGGAGTTGGTTTGTATGAAACCCTGAAAAATTGCAAATGTACAAAAATTGAATTACTTACACTTTGCCTAGGAAATGTCACAGTGTGATATCTAGGCATTTCACACTGATTAGCAAAGTAACTTAAAAAGTAATCCAAGAAGTAATGTGTACAGTAATCTACAAAGTAACTGAAAAGTAATTTTGACTGTTGACTTACCTGTAAATCAACTAACTGCATTTGAACCTGCATCCAACTGTAATTCACTGCATAAATCTTGCAAAGTATTATTTCACTTACCTGCACCAGGCCTTGCTTGGTTCTAGAAATAAAATAACTAAATCATATTTTTATACATACAAAATTGGTCTGAGTTCAGTCTTTGAATGTGTGGCATCATTTCTTGCCTGAGTGTGTACAATAAATGCTTAATACTACCCTCTGATAAAGCCTTACTGCTCGCCCACACTACCACAAATAGAGAGTAAGGTATTATCTACTTTTACCTCTGCCTACCTTTGGGGTTCCACTGGACTGTGTGCACACTATACCTTACTTTGGTATAGTATATACAGAGCCAGCTTCCTACAGTCTTTCAAAGAGCATGTAGAGATTCATACTTCTCCATCGCTGGAACTGTACTTGGAATGGATTGAAGGCTCCTGGGATAGGCAACTGTTCACTAGGTTTCGGCTAGGATTTGTGTGGTGGCATCATGGTTTCCCCCTTGGCCAATTCAAACCCTCAAAAGTATTTATATGGCCTTGGATGAGTCCTCCCCAAAAAGTCTGTCGCATTTTACATTATTTTGTAAATTATATACTGATCTCACAAAAAGGTTTCTAATTCCAATCATAAGAATGCGGGGGATTAGAACATTTAGACTAGCCCTGCTAAATCTGCAACAACTCGATTCCCCAAAGAATTTTATTAACATCTGTTCTTTCCTAAATGTGCAATTAGCAGAAGGCAATCACTGATGTTTTAGATGGAAGGTCTTATTTTGCAATAAAAGTAACACACACTTTATTGAAACAACTTTGTGACCGTGGCACTTTCTTTGCACTTTATATGTAGCAGCCAACTATGTAAGACAATAGCAAGTTTGTATTTTATTGTCTTCGCCATGTAAATTAATTTATGGCATTTTGGGGAATTGCATGCTGCTGCTGATTTCTAACACAATTGAACATTGACTTCTCGTTTAATAATTTTAAGGTGATGTACTGTTCATTATTTGTGTTTTATGGTCACATTTGTGACCTAAATAAAGTGATTTGATTGATTGATTGATAGTGCAGCCTATCATCAGAATTCATTTGGATGAAAAGTCTAAAAAGTATACAGCATTCATCACTCCCGAAGGGGCCTACCAGTTTCGCAGATTACCTTTTGGGTTATGTTTCTGCATCAGCAGTATTCCAACATGTAATGAACCAACTTTTTGCTGACATGGAAGATATAAGAACTTTTAAGGATGAAATATTCATTTACAGCAAAACAGATGAAGAACATACATCTGTATTAAAGAAAGTACTTAAAAGAATTCAGGACAGCGATTTGACTTTACAGAAAAACAAGTGTAAGTTTTTTTGAAAAACTGCGGAGTGCCTAGGACACCTCATTGACGACCATGGTGTTTGATCAAAACCATCCTTGATAACTTCGATCACAAAGTCACCGACTTCAACTAGCAAAAAGGAACAATCATTTTTGGGCATGTGTGAATTCGATTCCAAGTTTATACAAAATTATGCTGTAAAGGTAGAACAATTTCAAACATTGATAAAGAAAGATGCAGAATTTGTGTGCAATGAGAAATGTGGGGAGAGCATGAAAGACATTAAAAAAACTTAAACTGGTACCATCCCTGCAGTCATTTAATGAAAAATTACAAAGTATTGCAACTACTGACACGAGTCAGATTGGGTTAGGTGCAGTACTCAGCCAAAATACAGAGAGGAGTGAAAATACCATAGCCTTTGCATCACGTAAATGAAGGGGCCCGGAAATGAAATATTCCGTG
This sequence comes from Calotriton arnoldi, assembly GCA_963921515.1. Taxonomy (NCBI): domain Eukaryota; kingdom Metazoa; phylum Chordata; class Amphibia; order Caudata; family Salamandridae; genus Calotriton; species Calotriton arnoldi. Next base: position 2,072,642 of record CAWUFW010000091.1, read on the forward strand.
ATTGAACGGAATTATTGGCTTGTGTATGGGCGGTTACCAAATTCAAAATCTTTCTTTGGGGCAAAGAGTTTACTATTAGCAAATATCACAAACCAATGGTTAGCATTTTAGAAGGGAAAGGATCGGGTAAACATCACCAAGAATAGCATAGTTGGTGTGTAAATTACAAGAGTATCAAATTAGAATGGAGCATATCTCCGGCAAAGTCAATTTTCCGCTGATTACCTGTTGCATCGCCCTCGTGACAATGAGTCAGATTGTGATGGAACTGAGGATGATGATGATTTGCTGGTTGCATGTTTGTATGATTGTGATGACTCCAATGGCACCATAACAAAAAATAATGGGAGGTGGCGGTTAGCAATGACAATGCGTTAACAGAAATGTAAAAATACATTAATAAGGGATGGCCCCATGAAAAAATATTAAACAAAGCTATCAGGCCATATTGGAAAATAGGAGATGACATCACAATAGTTGAAGATGTCTTTCTCTGTGGAGACACTTTGGTTGCACCTGTATCTTTTTACGGGCAAGGTTGATAGCTCTAGCCCATGAAGGTAATGTGGGAATGACTGGAACAAAACAAACACTAAGAGAAAGATGTTGGTGGCCATCCATGGATTGTGACTTTGACATGTATGTTAAACGCTGTTCCATGCGCAATAATGCGGATAAAACCCTGATTACACGTTGACGTCTGTAGAATTACCTGAGGGTCCATGTATAAAAGTCATGATCAACTTTAGTACACCAATGAATGCATTACCCCTTGAGATGCGTAATGCCATTGTTGTGATTGATTACTTCAGCAAATAAGTTGAAGTCAAATTTGTACCCCAACCCACTACATCCAAGGTGATTGAATTTCTGAAGGAATTATTCTGCACGGAAGGGTTTCCTCATCAATTAGTCCCCGACAATGGAGTACAATTTGTGTTTCAAGAGTTAGTTACTTTCATGAGGATTATTGACATAGAACTTGTAAGGTCATCCCTTTACCATCCCCAAAGCAACGGCCAGGTCAAACAAGCTAATCGTTCAGTCAAGGAGACTATTTAAAAGGCATTAAAGTCTCACATCCACATCGTAACAGCCCTTAGGACCAGATTATGGTCATACTGCACCACTTCCCACCATACCACAGGTAGAACCCCCTTTGACTTACTTAGGGGTAGGTTAGCGATTACACAATTGCAGTCATACTGGTTATTAACGTGGAAGAAATGGGAAAATGAGAATATGGTGGAAAAGGAAATCAAAATGAGAAACTTGGTGGACAAGCGTCAGGGGCGCCTGTGCAGTAACTATGACACTAGAAATGCAGTCATAAGAATGTCTGTATGTGTTGGTGACAAGATGAGAGTAAAATATTTTTTTTAAATGAGGAAATAAGAGCAAGTTCAGTGAACCTAGACGAGTGATCAAAACCAATGGCACAGCTGTCTTTCTAGACAATAGGCAATGGTGGAATGGGTCAAACATTGTAAGTGTTTGAACTCCAGAGCCTTTGAGCAACAGTGAAACTGTTCAAGATAACTTACCTGTGTGAGTTGATAAAGCTAATGGCAAATAGCATTGTAATATGTGTGATGCAGGCGTGTATGGTGACAGTTCAATCAGTGTATCTTCATCTAAGAATGCAAACAACCTTACTGATAGTGTTTTGACCAGAAGAAACATTATTCCACCTGTGAGGTTTAAATACTAGATATTGAACTAATTGTTGACGAAAGGGAAAAGATGTTGTAGGAAAGTAGGATCTGCTTCTTATGGTTACCCCCACTTTTTGCTGGATGTAATGCTGTTTTTGACTAGTCTGACTGGGATCCTGCTAATCCATACCCCAGTCTATCTGCTTTCTCCCTAAACTGTTATGCTATGTACTTAGGTACATCCCATATTGGATACTGGGGTACCCTTGTCAGTCCCTAGTATATGGTACCCATGTACCCAGGGAATAGGTACCCCAGAGGTCTCCCATGGGCTGCAGCATGTATTATGCCACCCATGAGAGACCATTCAAAATGGACCTACAGGCCTGCCATTGCAGCCCGTGTAAGTCGGTGCATGCACCACTTACTCAAGATATAGGTTTACTATATCTAAGGGTCACTGCACTTAAAACCTATAAGTCACCCCTATAGCAGGCCTTTACAATCCTGAGGGCAGGGTGCTTGGTTCTAAGTGAGAGGGTGCCCCTGCACTCGAGCAGGGGAAGGCAAAACAATAGGCATCCTGTCACAGGGAGGTGTGACCACCTCCCAGACAGGATTTAGTGTATTAGGGCTGGGTGGGTGCGCTTGCCAGAGCCTGAAAACCTGCAGGAGGGGCACATTTGGCATAGCCCAGTTCAAACCAGTCCTGGGAGCCATTGGCTCCCGCTCTGGCGCAAAACTGGACAAAGGATATGGGAGTAACCTCCCCCGTCCAGACCCTCCCCTGGGAGGGTCCCCAGAATCTTTCCAACCCTCTCCTGTGGGTACTTAAGGGCTTACCTGATTGTAGGACCTTAGATTCATCGTGAACAAGATTCCGAACTGAAACCACTGCACTTCGACCATCTGGGCACTCTGGACTTTGCTGGACTTTGTTTGGGCCTGACTTCGTCTCTCTCTGTCAGCTACCTCGTCTTTGCCCATGCACCATACAGGATCCGTGTAGGGCCTGTGGAGCATCCAAGACACCTGAAGATAATCTCCCTTGGAGTGAAGGAGTCACTCCCCTGCATTTGTAGGCACCACAACACTGCTGACCGGTCTGCTGATCCTAAGCTCCTACGGACTCCGAAGGGTTCAACAACACAGGAGGTAAGTTCCTACGTCCCTCGAGGCCTGAGCTGTCCTCTCACCCAGTTTGAGGCCAGAATCCCTCGTGGGTGCTGCAATACCCGAACCCCTGTGCATTGCATACTTTTGCAAGTGCAAATGCTTGTTGGCAATTCTGCAGCAAGTGCATTGAGCTCCAAGTAGCCACAACCTCTGGAAACTTCTCCTGCAAAGATCTTCAACCACATCACACAGTGTGCTTCGTGGCCTGTTGTTTTGTAAAGCTGCCCGAGGCCCTCCTGCGACTCCAGTGTCTTCGACCTGTGGGTCCTGGCGAGGGTCAACTATGTCGTCTTTGAGATCCCCCAATTGCTCTGGGCTTGCCCTGACTCCCCTGCTTGTTGTGAGTTTCCTGGACCTTGCTGGTCCTCTTCCTGCAACTTCTTGACCTCCTGCCTGGGTTGCTTTTGCCAAGGCTTGTTGGTGCCCCCGCCGGACACCGACCCCTCAGCACTCTACATCCTTTGTGGTACAGCTCGTATCCGGCTCCTGGTCGTCCTCAGCATCGCCTGGTCCCCACAGCTGCAGCGTCAAGGTCATCGATATTTATCCTGAAGCACCCGACATCGGTGGGCATTCGTGTACCGAGCCCCTGGTCACTCTCCAGTGACCCAGACTCTGTCCCCTCTGCTTTCAGGCACTCTTCACCAGGAATCCACATTTGGATTCCCACGGACACTTTCTCCTCTTCCTGCAGTGGCACTTTCCTGAAGTCCTCCATTGGGCTCGACAGCGGTTTCCGACGCCACTTCACACCTATGCACCCGGCTTCCCTGGGATAGGTAACTTGGGTACCACGGTATCCACGGGTGGGGTGGCTCTCCAACCTTCTGTCTTCCATGGGGTTTCTTCAGGGTCCACTGGGAAGGGTCCTTAATCTTTAAAAATCCAACCACGACTTGCACTTAGACTTGTACAGGGCACGCGGTCGTGTACTCACACTGCACACGCTCTCCGTGGGGTCCCTATCTACTCATATTATGTGGTTTCTTGGGGTCCCAGCAATTCTACGTCCTCTCGACATTGTCCTGACTTGAGTCGTGGTTCTTATACCACTTTCTTAGTGTAAGGTTCCCCCCCCCGGGCCCACTGTGTATTAGTGCTATTTACTGTGATTTCTTTGCTATTGTATTGTGTGCTTTGTGTATATCTCCGTGTGGGAGATACGGGAACGTACTAGAGAGTATTATATAATACACACCAGCCGGGATGACGGGATACCGCACTAGGTTCTTAGACAGGTTCCATCCCGATACCAAGTAAGGTTGCGTAACTTCTTCTTTTTCCACAGCAGGATTTGAGCACGCTTGTGTCTTCGTGCTCATTCCAAATTTTGCTTTTCTCCAGATCCGGTCATCGGATGTGACCCCTCCCGAGTCCCGATCGGCTGCCCAATCTCACACATAGTGTAATTATGCTTCAATATATAGCGTTGCTAGCAGAAGCTCTCTCTTTTAATTGTTTTTAATATAGCCTCAGCGCGCCGCGTGATTACTAGTGCCAAACGCTTCCGCTGTACGCGCCGCATGATCACATGTGCCCACGCTCTTGATAGGCACTACCGCCAATGTAGATATTTTCTGCACAGTGCCCCACATGACCACCACTCACGTTGGCCCCGGATCATCCACAGTTTTAGGGTGCCGACTTACGACAATTTATGCTTAGTTCACCACCCTGAGCAAACGTAGCTATTTGGATCTCACTGGAAGCCCTACAGCTTCATAGCATCTATAAGACTGGGGCGATCAATATAGGCTGCTTGTCACTCTTCGCATGCAGCATGTCCCACGACGTTTAGACTATGCGTACAATCACAGGGTCGGTCTTTGTACCAGCCCATAGTACCGACGTAAGATTGCATTTTATGTTGCTTAATAATAATGCATATATATGTTTTGTGCTGTCTCTTTCCTCCCACAGGTTTTTTCAGTGTCCGTAAGTACGTAGACACTTAGTCCACACACCTTAGCGCGTGTGTAGGTACCTTTTACTCTTTTCACGTGGCACTATTCACTTTGCCACTCACTTTTTCACCACACGGTCCTGAAGAAAGCCCCACGTAATTCCCATTGCGGGCTGAAACATGTAGACCATACACATAGTCAACTAGGGATAACAATCTCCGATTCTAGTTGCACCACACTTATTTTTAACCATATCCTGAGCCGCCACTAATAAAGTTCACAGGCAAGGATTCTCAGAGATATTTTTAATTTACATCACATCTCACATATACACCAACCAGCTCCGCTGTAACCAGGCGTTGTAGCGCAACCGGGCGGCATTCGGCCACCCGGTTGGGACCCCAATGATGAAGCATGACACCAACTAGGTTGGTGTGTGAGGGGTCTTTTAACAAACCTAGTGGGTCCATGTACCAACGTAATTAGTGATTGTACCACATCCACACTGAGGGTTCGTCCTTTTTTGTTTAAGATATCATTATACCGGGGATACGGACGCACCCCATTTTTCCCTTGCTCTCTCATTGTTTTGTTATATTATATAATAAATACATATTTTTATAAATACCTTGTGTTGTTCTCTTTCATTTAATCTATACTATAAGATTGCATTCTGGTAAAACAAGCTGCTTTACACTCCTTCAAGACTATGCCTGAAGGCTGCTCTCCACAGCTACCACTTGGATAGCTTTCTAAGGTTGTCTGAGACCTCTTAAGTCACCATAAAGGTTGTCTGGACTGGTGCAAGGTGCCCACTTACATTAGTGGACATCATATACCAGGCCAGCTTCTCACAGATGTATCATTGTGGGTACTCGATGAACGAAGATGGCCGCCGTAAGAGAGGAGTTCTCCTAAGCGGCTCAAGGCTTGGGATAAACTTCGGTTTAAAATCCCGTCTTTTTAGGTTTGCCGCCCCCGCCATCGATGGAAGGTCAAACTTACCAACGTTATGGAGGCTTGCAACGGGAGACTTTGAGGTCCTGTTGAACACACAATCACCTGGAGGCCCAGAGGTCCGGATTCGCAGTCGAGCCGTCTGGAGCAGTGGGAGCGCTTCCCGACTTGTTCCAGTCCTCAGGTTCGCCCGTTAGGCCGCGCAACGGTTCCAGGTTGAGCGGGGACGCAGCCTCTGAGTCTGGTGGGCAACGAGGGTTGACTCTGGTGCGAGGTATGCACGGTCCTGAGTTGCGGGCCCTACGACCAGCGCAGGTTTAAGCGGACCCGTTTGGTAAGCTGCTGCCGGCGGAAAGAGGAATCGGACGGCAGGAGTGGCTCCACCCCCCTCCCTTGCTCAGGCCGCGATCCCTGGGCGGTTTATGAGGAAGAGGCTGCCGGCGTCTGATCAGGTTGTGGATTAAAGAGTGGCCGGACCTCGGTATTTGGGGCTTGGTCCTGTTTAGGCGACCTCACTGCCAAGGACGCTGCCTGTTTGTCGGTGAGTCCTGTACGCGCTGCTTATTATGGGCTGCAGGGTGCCAAGGCTAACCATATTCGGGAGTGGTCGGCTGTTCTGACTGAGAATACAGATTCATTTATAAATCCTCAAACAATGTGATGAGAAAGAGTAAAGCTACATGGAATTTAGAGTTTAACAGTGAGGGGGCTCGTAGGCCTCCATGGAATCTATCCTGCCAATGGTGTACACTCTGGTTACGGCTTCAATGTCCTCAGCCTTTTTGTGAATACCACTCCTCAGAGTCTCCCCCCCCTTGGCAGCCATCTTCCCATTCCCCTCTGCCACCACTCATTTTTGTTGGTCCCCTCACCCGAGTCAGGAGACTCTGAACTCTTGGTTAGTCTAAAGCTCCATCTTGTGGCCACAAAAAGATCTGATGGCTACATTATTATGCTGGCTGTTGCTGCTGGACCTTGGAACTACTCTGCCTGTTTGTTTTTGGTTTAAGCTTAGAGCTCCATCTTGTGGCCACAATTAGATCTGAAGGCTACCTTGTTTATGCTGGCTTTTCATGCAGGAACTCGGAACAACTTTGCCTGGTTGTCTATGGTTTTTATGTACATTCTTCAGCATTTCAGTTGCTCCCGGTGACGGGTCCTTACTGCTGGGCTCAATTATACTACTCACCTCCCTATGGCCCTCCACTCTTCGCCACTCCTTCTCCTCTCCTGTCTCTAACTTCGGTCGCACTCCTGTGTGTGACAACGTCAAACCGGAAACCAACCACGAATATGTCGATTACTATGCTCCCCCATAAACCTCTCAACACAACACTGGTCAGATATGGTCCTAACTCATGGACTATTGATTATCCTATGAATATCTCAAAGAATGCGAAAAAAAAACTCAAACACAATCTTCTGAAACAAACCCAGAAACTCTAATTGCTGATACGTACCACAATTTGTCCAATGGCACCAAGAAAACTAATTTCGTCTTCTTTTCCAAACGCCCGGCTAAATGGGAAAACATCTTCCTTATCCTCCTGCAAGTGACCAAGACTGTCAAGATAGCCTACGGAACAAAACTGACGACGTCCCCCTCATCTTCTGTTAGAGGTGAAATTGATATATCCATTTTCAAGACGGGTAACATTCTTATACAAGCTGACCGACCCTCACCTCTCCTTATTCGATCATTCCTTCCTGTCATTTTTCAAACCTCTCTCACCTCAGGGAGATCAGTATCATTTGCCTTCATCCCCATGACCTCTAACTCGCTCCCCTGAACCGCCCCGACTTCTTCTCCCTCCAATTCACGTCCGGCCTGGAGCTCCCCAGGGACCTGACTAGCACCCTTACTTCCCCCTCCAACACACACAGCACGCGTACTTCTTCCGGAGGGTCGACACCTTTGCCCATCCTTACCAGCAATCTCTTGGTTTCTAATCACAACGTTGGGCACCTCAAACCTAGCAGCTCGGACCTCATCATGAGACCTGCTACACCTAAACCCTTAGCCGTTGCACCCCTCCCTGCCATTGATGTCCCTATTCAACCCTCAGGTGCTAGCCACAAGCCTAGTCCCATAAATAAGGAACTCACACATTTCAAAGCACGGTCTGCTCCTCGTGACCAAGGACTGGATTCACATCCTCCCTCGTGCATTACTGAAAGTGTCAAGATCACTTTCACTCAGATCTTGTCCCGTTTGGAACAGAAACTTGACTCCCTAGCGTTTGGCATAGCTCACCTAAGACATGACTTCTCACAACAGTCTAAGCTTTCCAGCTATCCCACCCCGAGAGCTCTAAAGCACCCCTACTCACTGGCTCCCCATCATCAGCCGCTAAACATATCTCCTGGCCCTTCACTCCGCTAAGTCATCTGGCCCACAGACCCAATCGTGCTCAACGCACCCTTTCTGATCTTGAAGCCGCTGCTCTTAGTGAATCCTACCTTACAAAGCCCCAGAATAGATCTCCCCAACCCCCTTCACTATCCCAGGTATTGTGAGCACAAATAGAATTCCCTTAACTATCATCGAGCCCAGACCACCAGCTCAACGCACCACCATTCTAACTCTGCCTTCTTCTAAAGAGAAGCCTTGCCCACTCTCTTCCATGCTCCTCAACTGTTGATCAGCAGCAAAGCACGCTACTGATATTGCTGAATCTATCCTCAGGGAAGAAATAGATATTGCTTTCCTCACAGAATCCTGGCTTAATGGCCATGCCACCCCTATACTTGACCTGCTAACCCCACCCGGGTACACTATCTTTAGACAGGACAGACCTAAAAGATCGGGTGGGGGTCTAGCCATAATTCACAAAATAGGAATACAACCCTCAACTTTAAGTAAGGCGGAATACTCGACCTTCGAATACCATGGGGTGGAACTTATAAACAAAGGTTCCCATCCTATCAAATTCCAAACCTTCTACCATCCCCCTGGCAAACGAGCCCTCTTTGCTGAAGAGCTTTCAGACCTTATTAGTCGGTTCGCCTTAACTGACACGAAGGATGTGTTCTTGGGTGATTTTAACATCCATTGGAACAACACAGAAGACACCTCAGTCCGACTTCTCACGAACCTCCTGGAAATTAACGAACTAAATCAACTCTGCAATGAACCAACTCATATCAAAGGCTCCACCCTTGATGTGATTATAACAAAAAATTACCTGATCTCCATCAGCTCCATCTCACCTATTGACTGGTCTGACCACCATCTAATTCTTTTCAATATCAATTCCCCCTCCAGACCCCTCCCTCATTCTTTTAAGAAACCTAAACAATTAACCAGAAATATCAAACAAGTCCCAATTCTTGAACTTGAATCCAAGATTCGTGATCAACTACAGCATCTCTCCCTCTCGTCTTCCGCTGAAGAGCTCACTTCACACTACAACTCATCGATCTCGGAAGTTCTCGATCAAATGGCCCCGCCTAAACTAAAACAAATAAGATCCTCAAAATCAAAAACATGGTTTAATTCCGATCTCAACAGCAAAAGACGAAAACTCAGACAAGCAGAAAGGACATGCAGACAAAACCCCTCAACTAATCACCTAGCACTACTTAGAACTTCAAGGTTGGCATACAAAAAACACATCTTTACAGAAAAGGCCTCCTTCTTCCGCAACCAACTGGACCATGCAAAAAACAGACCAAGGGAGCTTTTTAACATTGTTAATCAACAAACTACGTCCTCACCCCCTCTTGTTATAATCGCCACAAACGAACAATGTGAAGAAATTGCTAGCTTTTTCGCTGACAAAGTCACCAAAATTGAGCAATCCTTCTCACAAGTCTCCTCTACTCCCCCCGTCCCTAACATCCTCACCATCCCACCTCCCCTCACGGCAGCTCCACCTCCAGTTCCCATTGCTGACCAAACGACCACGAAAGGAACTAACGGCGTCCTGAGTCTCTCCAAACTGAAAAACAACGCCAACTGGTCAGACTTCAAACCCTTAACTGAAAAGGAAGTCTTCAATATAATCATGAATTTAAAGCCATCTGCCCACACCAAGGATCCCCTCCCATCCTCGATGGTGAAAAATCTCAACCACATCATCGCCCCGTTTTGGACTCTTATCATCAACACATTTCTCACCACGGGTTGTGTACCAATCTCTCTCTAACTAGGACAAATCACGCCCATTCCCAAAAATCCCAGGGCTGACCCTAACAATCTCAATAACCTCAGAGCTATCTCCAACCTCCCGTTCCTTGCCAAGACCTTGGAAAAATGTGTCTTACATCAACTTAATCATCATATATAAAAATTCTCTCTCCTTGACACCTTCCAATCTGGGTTTAGGAAACGGCCATGCTGAATATATTGGATGACATTCACAGATCCCTAGACGAGGGTGACACTTGCCTACTTATCCTACTTGACCTATCGGCGGCGTTCGCTACTGTAAAACACCTAGCCCTTCTTGAATCTTTGAAGTTACGTTTCAGTATAAATGGCACCGTGTTAAAATGGTTCACATCCTACCTTCAACACCGAGCACAACAAATCAAAATCAACTCATGCCTGTCAAAACCCACTCGGATCAATCTTGGCGTGCCTCAGGGCTTTATTCTTCCCCCTCCCTTTTCAATCTCTTCATGGAACCTCTTACGGTCATCCTGAAACAAGCAGAGATCAAATATCACTTATATGCTGATGACACTCAACTTTACTACAAAATCAAATCACCCATTGACATTCTTCATCTTAACGACACACTGAACAAGTTACAGTCCTGGTTTTACGCTAATCACTTAAAGCTAAACCCCATCAAAACAGAGGTAATTCTTTTCTCCCCCAAAAGTAACCACCTTCCAATCCACAAATGGCTCAATGACCTCAACGCTTTAAATTGCTCTCTTACTCTATCCAACTCCGTAAAATCCCTTGGCTTCTTCCTGGACAACAACATGTCAATGAAAGAGCACATCAAGAATACAGCAAAAGGAGAGCTGTACTCACTCAAAAACATCAAGAAACTTAAACCATTTATTCCTGCTGATGATTTCAAGATTGTGGTGCAATCTTTGGTCCTCTCCAAACTAGACTATGGTAATGCCATTCTCACTGGGGCGCCGAAAACTCACCTCGCCCCACTCAGAACAGTCCTTAACATGGCAGCCTGGCTCATCTCAGACGTTAAACGGTTTGAACACATCACTCCTGCACTCAAGAGCCTCAACTGGCTTCCCATTGAAGTAAGATGTACCTACAAGACTGCATGTATCATCCACAAAGCCCTTCACTCTCATACACCCAGCTACTTCGAAAACAAGCTGTCTAAAGATGGAACCACTAGATCATTGAGAAGCTCCAATGCACTTCTGCTCCTACTTCCCTATCAAAAAAAGTCAGCAACCAAGTTGCGCTCTTTCTCCGGAAATGCCCCTAGCATATGGAACTCACTACCGTATGACCTTCGATGCAACCCTTCCTTCCCTTACTTCAAGAGAAATCTGAAACTCCTCCTCCTCAACAAATACTTTAACTCCTAGTTTACGGAACTAGGTTAATTATCGACTGATCAGATCTTGACACTCTGTCTTAAGCGGCTGTTTATGTGCTTATGCTGTCTATTGTTCCTCTCGAACTGTATCTCTAGTTGTTGGTTACTCTACTATCACCTTTCATGTGTACCATTATCCATTGAACTCTTGCCTCATATGTTCTTTACCTGCCTGTTTGACTGTATTCTATCTCGATCATGTGAAGCGCTCTGACACCTTCGGGTCTAGCTAGTGCTATATAGAACTTATATAAATAAATAAATAAATAAATAAAACATTTTCTGTAAGTGTTATTTGACATTGTTCTCCTGATTCAGCCTTCCTTTCCTTCCCCTGCCCATTCTCCCTCTTGTGTATGTGCGAGCGAGGAGCCACGCGCTGGTTCTAGAATGTTGGGGATATGCGAAACGAGCAGCGATCGTTAACTGGCACTCTGTGTGGAATCTGTGATGAATAAAGATGTATAAATCCTGTGTGCCTCTTCATCAATGCACAAGGAAAATATGAAAATTCTGGATGACTCATAAAGTGTACATGTATGATCTTGGGATCTGCATAGTCGGACTGGGCGCACATGTTTCACATCACTTTCATACCTCGCAGGACTTTTGTAGGCCTAAGGGAAATTAAACTGCAACTTAAGGCAGAGTTCCCCCTACATGTGCAATACAGTGTCACTGCAGACTAAACAGTTAACCCTACTGACTTTACCTATAAGTGGGAAAAAAATACTAAAATACTAAAATACTTGAGGATAATATAGTCACAACTGTTTTATTGTAGTTCAGACTTGTCAGAGCAAAGGGTCATCAAAAATTTTTGGAGAGGTCGTCTCACCCTTAATGTATCAAGGCATGCTTCATCATTTGACGACCCCTCACACTGGAGTAGGAACCACGCCACACCAGCGGACTCAATCGAGGGATACTATTTTATGCCCTGGGAGTTCTTATAAATCTGTTATCAGGACAATGGTCCTGTTTTTCTGGCATAGAAAAGTGTATAAAATATACCTAGAGGTATACTCAGAGGTTTTCTTCATAGCGAGTACCCCTGGTATGATTAAAAACATGTACTGTTGGTTGTGAGGTGAAATACAATGAATCACTTGACCTAAATAAATCCTAAAATTACCAACATGTTTTGACCCATATAACAGCCTCTATAGGTCTTGGGTCTTCAGGGTAAAAGAATTATAATAAGCCATGGGATACAGTCAAACCATGCAGATAAGGTAAATAATAAAACCCTACTAGTCCCACAATCAGATTGGAGAACCTAAAGAAAAAGGTACATAACGGACAAGATAAAACATATGTGACCCACACCCATATTCTAACTCTATAAGGTGTTAAAGATATATATTTTGTTTAAAGAAAAAAACAACATCCTAGTGCACCATTTAATGCTTAATAAAGAATAAAAATCTAAGACAGCAGACTAACCTTTAAATACAGGCCAAGCTGTCATCAACTGGCTGATTCCCACACCTTTTATCATAGACACTTGAATTGTTCTATTGTACCATCACTAATAACAGAATTTTGTATGTAGGGAAACAATTCCTTTTAGACACAAGACATATTATTGATAAAAAAACTTTTCTTAGAAAAAAGCATCTTGATAGTGCATTCAAATGTAAATTATCACTTACCCTAGTCATATTATACCTGGGCATAATTGCAAAGTGTGGGGGATGTCTCCTTCATAGTCACACACTAGTAATACAAAATTGTTAGCAAGCAAAGTGTAGCATCTTTTTCAAATAGTGTTTAGGGAACATGCCTCTACAGAAACTCTCATACTACCGGTAACACTAGATTTGGTTAGCGCTAGGGTAACTGATACTTTACATTTGAATGCACTATCAAGATGCTTTTTTTCTAGGATAGGTTTTTTATCAATAATATGTCTCGTGTCTAAAAGGAATTGTTTGCCTACAAAAAAAATTCTACGGTTAGTGACGGTACAATAGAACAATTCAAGTGTCTATGATCAAACGCGCGGTAATCAGTCAGTTGAAGGCAGCTTGGTCTGTATTTAAAGGTTAGTCTGCTGTCTTCGATTTTTATTCTTTTTTTAGGATTAAATGGTGCACTAGGATGTTGTTGTTGTTTTTTTAAAGAAAAATATATCTCTAACACCTTATAGAGTTAGAATATAGGTGTGGGTCACATATTTTTAATCTTTCTCTTATGTACCTCTTTCTTTAGGTTCTCCAATCCAATTGAGGAACTGGTAGAGTTTATTGTTTACCTTATCTGCATGGTTTGACTGTATCCCATGGCTGATAATTCATTTACCCTGAGGAAGACCCAAGACCTATAGAGGCTGTTATAGGAGTTGAAACATGTTGGTAATTTTAGGATTTTTTATCTCAGGTGATTCATTGTATTTCACCTCACGACCAACGGTACATGTTCTTATTCATACCTCTAGGTGTATTTTGTACTCTTTTCTATGCCAAAAAACAGGACCCAAGACATTGTCCCGATACCAGATTTATAAGAACACCCAGGGTATAAAATAGTATCCCAAGGTTGAGTCTGCTGTGGTGGCATTGTTACTACCCCAGTATGAGAGGTTGTCAAATGATGAAGCATGCCTTTGTACGTTAAGGGTGAGACAGTGTTGGACTTGGCCCTTTTTGCAGGGTTATCCCCAAACTTTTTGCTTCTTCCTCCTATTTTTTCCTGAACTGTGGTTGTTGGCTATAGGGCTCTGGGCACTTTACCACTGCTAATCAGTGCTAAAGTACATATGCTCACTGTGTAAATTGATGTTACAATTGGTTATCCATGATTAGCATATTTGATTTACTGATAAGCCCCTAGTAAAGTGCACTGAGTGTGCCAGGGCCTGTAAATCAAATGCTACTATTGGGCCTGAAGCACTATTTGTGCCACCCACATGAGTAGCCCTGAAATTATGTCTCAGGCCTGCCACTGCAGTGCCTGTGCGCAGTTTGTTAACTGCCATGTCGATCTGGCAAGTGCACCCACTTGCCAGGCCCTAACCTTCCCTTTTCTTACATGTTAGTCACCCCTAAGGTAGGGCAAGGTACCCCTGTGGGCAGGGTGCAGTGTATGTGAAAGGTAGGACATGCCCTCATGTGTGTGGCATGTCCTTATAGTGAAATACTGCCAATTTAGTTTTTCACTATTGTAAGGCTATCTCCTAGAATGGGATCGAATGGGGAGTTTGCTTATATCATCTTATAAGCATAACTGCCCCTGGGAACCAGATAGGAAAATAAAGTTTAGTATGCCTGAACTCAGAATGTTAAAATGCATCTTTTAGTGAGGGTGAATTTTACATTCTGTGTTTGAAAATACCACTTTTAGAAAGTAGGTATTTTCTTGCTTAGCCATCCAGTGTGCCTCTGCTAGGATGTGTATTGACTGTCTGGCTTTGGAGTGACAGGGGCTGGGGATGTGCAGTGGCTTCAGAGAGTCTGGATGAGTCAGCGCTAGACTGAATAGGCCTGGTCTGCATTTGGAGTGGTGGGAGGAGTAGCACCTGCACCTGAATAGGGCTGTGCCTGCCTTCCTCAATGATGGTTCCACCTCCCTGTGGTGTGTCTGGAGCCAGGGCTCACACGGACAATGGAGGTTGTTATGCACTTGCAGAGTGAACCCCAGAACTGGTTTGGACTGGGCTCGGAGCCTGGGGCCAGGAGAGAACAAAGAGATTTACTGTATAAAAAGAGAGGCCTAGACCCTAGACTTATAGATCATCCCTGGAATTCGAGAGGACCCTTTGCCAAGGAGAAGAGCTGGAGAGACTGAGGAGAAGTACTGCCCCTTTGCTGTGTGGGGTTGGTCTGCAGTTGCTGTTTCTGCCAAGGAAAGGAGAAGGACTTTGCTGTGTGCTGTGTCCCATGCTTGAAGGAGATCTCCAAGGGCCTGTGTGTGCTGGCCTCCTGTTCTGAAGTCTCAGGGACACAAAGACTTCACCCCCAGCTCCCCTGAACTTTGCTGCTGTGAGTTCTGACCTGCCAGGAGGTTCCTGTGCCAGTATCAGACCTCTGGAGGTTGTTGCTGCTGTTTGGAGCTGAAAGAGAGAAGGAACATGAAGAACTAAAAAAACGATGCATCGCTCTTCTTGCAGCTGTTTTTTAGATGCATCTCCACGGCGCGAGAGGAATTTCCATGCATCGCCGTGCCGCTACAAAACCCGACGCAGCGCCTATATCCACTGCAAGAATCGATGCATCGAGGGGTTAGGGCTGAAGAAAACCAACGCAGCGCCACTCGCCGCCGCACCGATTACCGACGCATCCCGGATTTCCACGCATCGCACCTGTGCGACAAGTTTTCCCGATGCATCACCTGCGGACCGGAACCGTCACAAAGAATCGACGCATCACTTCCCCCTACAGACCGGATTCGACACATCACTTCTCCTGCGTGCAGCAGAACTGTCGCATCGCCTCCCCAAGGTCTCAGGAACTGACGCATCTCTTTGTTTTCGACGCTTCTTCACTCTGCGGCTGTTTGGCCTTGTGAATTTTGACGCAACTACAGGTACTATAAGTCACGCTTCTATAGTTTTCTATGGTACAAGTTCTTGAAAACTTTTGAAAGTCATATTTTTAACTGTGTATGTTGGATTTTTGTCGTTTTGGTCTTGTTAAGTTTAGATAAAGATATTTTATTTTTCTAAACTGGTATGTTGTCCATTTGTGGTGTTTTCACTGTGTTACTGTGAGTGTTGGTACAAATACTTTACACATTACCTTTGTGATAAGTCTGTCTGCTCGGGCCAAGCTACCCAGGGGATGAGCAGGGGTTATCTAAAGTGTGTATCCCCCTTAACCTGACTACAAGCAAGGGCCCCTATTTGGACAAAGGTACCTACCTCTTCCAACCAGAGACCCCCATTTCTAACAGACGACCTCTCCAAATTCTTTTGATGGACCTTTGCTCTGACAAGTCTGAAGTGCAACAAAACAGTTGCGACTATATTATCTTCAGGTATTTTGGTGTGTTTTTCTGCTTAAGGGAGGATATTCTTGAGGATCTACCTCCATTGCTCTCCTACAGGGATAGATAGTTTACCTACAAGTTGTTTTGTTTAAATTTGTTTATTGGGATTTGGCATTGCATTTTACATATTGACGTTGGTTCATCATGACATGTTATCACACATCTCTAAACAGAAGGAAAAATGACTGGAACATTCAGACTGCACAACCTTATTACATATACATCTCAATAGCCGAGGTACAGTAGAATGTTCTGGGAGGTTCCCTCAGGGATCTGTGATAGTGTGTTTACTGGAGCCCGGCTGAGTGGGCTTCCCTGAGTGGTGGTTTGTTGGTTAATCCCCTGCTGTACCTTTTGTGTTATCCCAGCTATCGGTTAGTGAATGCGTACCCCTTTTGAGAGAAGAAAAAAAAAAAAAAAGTCGCCGGCTTAGGAACCGCCGTTGCAAATGTAAAAAGAAACCATTAACCTTGGAGGTAAACTGGGGAAGTGGTTGGGGAGCTGAGAGCGTACATATTCGCAGGGAAGGGGAAGAAGAAAGTCCCTTCCTTCCCCTTCTCTCGGTTTGTGTGGTGGGCTATACTAGCAGGAAAACTGCGGGGGGCATGCGGTCGGGAGGGGCCAGGGCGGGCGTTTCAGCCGAGGTGGACGGGAGCACCTAGTGTGGCCTATCTTATCTCCTGCTTCAGGTGGCCGGACATGGCCCTGTATCATCCTCGACCGGAACCACGGGGAGCAGGGGCGGGGTCTGAGGTTGGGAGGCTATCGGTGATGCTACTTGCGTGGTATCGTGCGTGAATTGATATAATAATTGCGCCCATGCTAGAGATAAGGGATGTTTGCGTCTTCCACTCACTTCCTCATCCCTTAGTACTTCTTCTTCAGCCACGCCCCACTTTTTGACTGCGCCTATCCAGGCTGCTTCAGGGGGTCCCGCGGGGGCCCGCCAGTGCATGGCTATCCCTCGTTTTGCCAGGAGGATGGCTAGGGAGACAAAACGGCACTGCACCTGTTCGGTCTTCCGCCTGCGGAAGGTACCGAGGGCACACGCTTCCCAAGTGGATGTGGACGTAATGCCGGTTGTCGTTCGGAGCGTCCGATGTACCCTATCCCAGTATGGTTGGATAGTGGGACAGTCCCAAAACGTGTTTGAAATCCGCGTCTGGGGCCTGGCATCGAGGGCACGAGAAGTGTGTGTCAGGGTAGAAGCGGTGGAGGCGGTGAGGGGTCAAGTACGCTCTATGGAGGATATTGAATTGAATGTTCCTGAAACGTGCGTTTCTGGAGACCTTTTTGGGGTATTCCAGGGCCACTTCCCATTCTTTGTCGTTGAACACCCGTCCCACCTCGTTTTCCCATGTCTGTCGCAACGAGTGTAAAGGGGTGAGGATCAACTCCCGAACCGCTTTATATAGCCAGGTGATTGTGTCTACCCGCACCCATTAGCAGAATTGCGTGGATCACCGGGTGTGTCGGAGGCTCCCCCTCATGGAAGCTCCAGTAGGGACGACTACTGTCTAGTAGCTGTCTGTGCAGCAGGAACTGACTTGGTGGGAGATCATAGTGAGCAGCCATTTGGGCGTACGTTCTTAACTGACCATCGTCGAACAGAGATTCCATCTCTGTGACTGAGTGCTCGGTCCAGGTCTGGAGGGTTCGAGTGCCATAGTATTTATCTTTTCGGGGAAACCCTACTAATGGGAGTAGGGGCGAGTATAGGGGTCTCTCCTTAGACATGCGATGTATTCTCAGCATGCACTTGCGGGCTATGGATACCTGCAGGGGGTAGGTGCGCAATGGTTTGGTTCCCGGCAGGAGCATTCTCCGTATTGCTGGGAGGGGCACTCGGCCCTCGTCCGTGATTGTTTCTCCTACATGACGCTCCACCGTCCAGTGTGATAACCACCGAAGTTGGGCCGCCAGGAAGTACGCTTCAAAGGACGGCGCCTCTAGTCCTCCCTGATGTGTGGGCAGGTACAGTGTAGTTAATGCCACCCTATGACGACTTCCTCCCCAGATTAACGCCGTTAGCAGCGTATCTAGTTCCCGGAAGAAGGGACGCAGTGGTATTACCGGAAGGTAAGTAAAGTGGTATAGTACCCGGGAACCATGATCATTTTGGCCAGGGCCACTCGTCCAATGGGGGCCAGGGGTAGCGTCTTCCAGAAGTTCACCGACGCTCGGATCCCCGCCAGCACCCTGCGGTGATTCCCTTCGTACAGGTCCTCAGGAGAGTGAAACAGTCGCACCCCCAGGTATCTAGGTGCTTCCGCACTCCAGGCGATTGTGTGGGTTCCCATGGATACGTCGTGTGGGGCTAGATGAGGGCTCAATGGATAGATCGTGGACTTGGCCCAATTAACCTTGAGGCCTGAGACCATCGCAAAGTCCTGGAGCATTGTCCAGATGGGGGTTAGGTCACTTGTGATGTCTCGGACATATATCAAGAGATCATCCGCATATAGGGACACGCAGTGCATCGTGTCAGCTATCGGGATACCCCATGTCTCGCCCTCTCCCCGTAGCCGGATTGCCAGGGGCTCTACCGCTAGGGCGAATAGGAGGGGGGACATGGGACATCCCTGTCGTGTCCCGCGTTCCACCGGGAAAGGAGCCGAGATACATTTGCCTATTCGCACCCGTGAGGTGAGGTCTCTATAGAGGAGTTGCGTGTACGCCATCAGGGTAGGTCCTATTCCCATTTCTGTACATACAGCAAATGAATGATCAGCTTTTCAATTTATGGCTGGATTTTTTTAGACTCTTGGGCAATACTTA
The DNA here is from genome assembly GCA_963921515.1 of Calotriton arnoldi. Lineage (NCBI taxonomy): Eukaryota > Metazoa > Chordata > Amphibia > Caudata > Salamandridae > Calotriton > Calotriton arnoldi. Next base: position 2,091,632 of record CAWUFW010000091.1, read on the forward strand.
GTAGACTTTAGGCTAATCAGTGATCCTAGTGGTATACAACAAACGAGACACTTTAGAATTTTACAGTGATTTATTTCATATGTTTGATTTAAATTTTGATTTAATATTTCAAATTAGTAGTCTGAGTACATTAACAGTTATACTTGTGTTTACAAAATTCTACTTTGTTAGTTTGCCAGCCTGTGTTTTGTGATTTCAGCAATTATAGCTTGTCCCTTCCTTAGGGCACAAACGTTTCTTCATTTTCCACCTAGTGTTTCAGCAATTTGAATCTGAAAGGTGCCAGTCAGTCAGCATTACTCATTTTTGAAGTCATCCTTACGACTCAAAGTTTTTGAAGTTATGATATACCATTTGGAGGGGCCAGTGCCTTAGTGATATCAAACAAATTCTATGGTAGGCATTACCTTATCATGTTTTATGATTTCCAGTTGTGAATTAACAATTGAAGAACGTACATTTAAACCTAAACAATACCTTTTGATACCCATGCAAGTGTTTACTGCAATGTTATGGCTGTACAGTCACCCAGATTTTGGGTGGTTGGGGTTCCTATAAGATTCTCAGTGAAGTGGTGCAAGCAATTGTCTCTTATTTCTGCATGGGCACAAATTATCTTTTAATTCTGGTTTTGCACTTGGAGTGTTGTGTCACAAACATAATCATCAATATAGTCAAGGACAAAACAGTGCCACAGTTCACAAACTAGTCTTTCCCTGATCAAGAGTTTCCTTTAAACAGAATATTATAGCACTGTTTCTATAATGAAGTCTCCTCCCAAAAATGGGATTTTAGAACCATGAATTTTTCATAATGTTAATGTCGTAATCTCTCTCCTTTCATGGGGCTGCAGAACTTTGTTAGAATAGGGATAGGGGTTTTCACATGGCATTACACTCCTCATAACATGTGGAGCAGTTATAAATGCACAATCTCCTTATGCAAAGTCACAGGTCTAGAACCCTCAACCTTTCCTCAGCACAAGGACTTCTGGAGATGTGACTAGCTGGTCAGTAGAGAAGTGGGTGGACGCACCCTCGTCTCTGGAGGGTGTTGCATGGTTCTGTGATCCTCCAGATCTCCTTCCACGAAAACTCCAAATGGACACACTAAGTATAAATGATGATTTCAAATGACCAATATTTCCAAGTTTTGCAGAACAGCAACAGAATATTACCACAGTTCACCAACTTTCCCTGATAAAAGCATTCTCCTGACAGAGTAGAAGCATTAGTCATATAATGAAGTCTCCACCCCTAACATGGGTGTTCAGAATTGTGGATTTATCTAAATATTACTGTTGTAAGCTCTCTCATTTCATGGTTCTCCAGAACTTTGTTAGAATAGGGATACGGATTTCCCCATGGCATTACACGCATCACACTAATCAGGGGCAATTACAAAAAATGCAGGAGAAGTCAAACACCTGGATCCCCCAACCTTCCCACAGTGCTTACTTGACCAGGTAGATGTGACTGGCTGGAGCTGGTCCCTGGAGAGGTGGTTGGCCGAATGTTGGTGTCTGAAGGGTGGTGCATACTCCAACACTGCTCTGGATCTCCCTATGCAAAAGCATCAAGAATCCGAAAGGGTGTGGTATATATCCGGAACCATCCCAAATAACTGCTGAGATTTCAATTCTTTTGCTAGAAAGAAATCCCACAAGGCTCGATTGAAAATGGCAGCCGAGAGGACAGATAACATGAGATTGGCTTTGGGCTGTGCGAGAAGACTGGAAGGCACTAGAAACAAAGTGGAAGTAGGTCCTTCTACATGTAAGGTTAGGTTGTCTAGCAAAAGAGAGTTCTTCCACTTGCATTGAAACTTAAAACACATACTGTCAGAGGATGATCAATCTGTTGTGCGAAAGAATGTCCCATCAGAGTCCAAACACACAATGTCTACCAAAACGTTCTGACAAAGATTATCTATGATGAAAGGTTCACATGTTGGCAGTTTACTCTTCCTTCTTATCACAAAGAAGCTATGCCTTTTTTCAGTTTCTTAACAAAACCATTGAGTTAAAATCAGAAAAATACAATGGATTTTAGAACCATTAATGGAACATCCACCCAGTCCATCTTCAGTGGCAAACGTCCTTGCTCTTCAACTAGGCTTTTGGAGCATTTATTGCTACACAGGCCAGCTGAAATTGCCCTGCCTCTTCTGTGAACAGTGCTATCCCAGCAAGTCTTAAATTGACTTTCTTTCCTGTGATTCATCTACTCTTCACTACTATTAATTCAATTTGATCAAATCCCTCCAGTGTTGAAAAAGAAACACATTTTAACGCTTAGACCTGCAAACCTCAGACCCATCTACAGTATGCTCTTTTGTGACAAAATGATTGGGAAGATAGTTGCTTCCCAACTACTTCTACACATCTAAAAGCACAACCTTCTAGGTACATTACATACCAACTTGTTTTCAGATCTAAGTGTTGCACCAGGCCCTCAAATTTGCTGATAATGGTGATGCATGTCTAGCGATGTAACATACCGCGTTGTGATGGTACGCGTTGTATCATCATACATTGGTCTTACCTGATCTTTAAGTGCCTTTTGATGCATTATAAGCATTGTCCTCCATGACCTAGGACCTGCCAACCTCAACTATCGACTGAACTTACACCAACCCGCTAGACACCTGCGTCCTATTTACTCGCCCTCGCACCCCCCCCCCATGCATCTCAATTGCAGAGGGGGCCGCTCCTCCTACATCGCTGCCAAGACCTGGAACGATTTTCCACTCCATCTCCGCACAGCCCCCTTGCTGACGGACTTCAGAAAGAGATTCAAGGCCTGGTTCTTCAACTGAGACACAGCACCCAGATACCCCTGTGGCAGTGCTGGGCCTTACAAATGCTGTTGATTGATTGATTGATTAATTGATTGTGTGGGACCCTATTTTCTATCTGGATAGTCTCTCTCTGTCTGGTTCTAATCTGGTTCTGTTCTTCCCACCGTTTGTGAGCATAGATAACGCCATGTCTCTTGCTCAGTGCTCAGTTGTGTGTACTGCAAGGCTTTATCCTATCACTTATGTTATTTAACAGGATAATTGAATCTCTGAGGTCAACAGCACTAAGCACCAGAATGTAGATGACACTCGGGTGCAGATTACGAGAGCCCTGATAGATTTAATTACATGCCACAACTTGTCTAGCGTACAGCAGTGTTTACCCCACCCCTTTTTATCCTCAGATAAATTTGGTAGGTCACAAATACTGAAATATACTGGTGAAAATTCCTGGTAAATTCCATGCATGCAGAAATATCCATTTTCTTAGGCAAACTCAGAATATGAGGTATTGGCTAGACCTGGTAAATACCTCACTCCACTGTGTCATCACCCTCTGGGACACTAAGATTAGGTCCTCAGACTTACCTTTAAGACTTGATTTCCCTTGTTCTTTCAAAATAAAACATCCTTTAGTCTCAAGACTTCATTCCAGTCCCCATTAAAAAAAACATAACTGACTAAACTGTACTGGCTCTCCCCTCTACAAAACTCAACATAACCTAATCAGGAATCTTGGTGTTGTCAACACCCTCCAATTGTCACCTCAGAAAAATTATTAGGACACTTCCTTGATTTATATATGACATTCTCTTCATAGCGTATATTCACAGCTTTCCATGAAATTCTACATTAAATACCATAGCGATAATTCTACACATTTGTGAATACAGTGAGGCAACAATTTATTTCATATGCTGTCTTCTTTAATTTTTGATATTTATTTGAGCATAGATTGCACTAAGGTCATTGGCCAATGAGCAGATGAAATCTCGGCCTAGCAAGCCGAGCTCTCTCCCGAGTCCTGTCTTTCATCTTTCCCTGTGATGCCACATTGAAAACATCTCACAAGCCGCACTCTACTTCAGAGGGCTACTAATTCCATTAAAACACAGACCGAGCACACTGATATTTCGTTAGGGATCTTGGAACATACGTAAGTGTGACAAAACTGATTCATAAAGGTAAATATTTAGAAATATTCGTTTTTATTTATCAAACATTTTAGTAGGCCGCACTACTTGTTCTACCATACATACAAAAAATAGAATTGCAATTTTCCTCGTCTTTGTTAGATCTTAATAGAATTATGTGTGAAAATTATAGCTAAATAAATTATTTCTGTGGGAACAATCGGAGCATCTTCTACTTTACAATAACAATGCTGTTCTGGTTGGTAGAAACAGTAGTGAACTCACAAATTTCTGCATAGAACTTCAGAACTGTGGTCTAATCTCTCGCCTCATCATGTATCTACTGAAATAACACTTTGTCACCTTGTGTAACTAAGTCCTCTTTTCCCCCGTCAAATCTCTAGAGCACAACATTTCACCAGAAGTCCTCTCTGTGCCAATCTCCACTGGCCCTTGAGCAGAGGCTAGCCTTTAAAACGATGTGCATCATCTTGAAAGCAAGATACTAAACAGGCAGACCTATTTCTCAAGGAAAACACAATATTGAGTATACACATACCTCCTAGAATAAGATGAAAACGTCAAATTCAAGCATTATCTTGCACCACTCCCAGACTTAGGAAGTCTTAACAAATTAAGATCTGAAGAGTCTCTTATCTCCTGGGTTTCTGCAAAGCATTTAAGATCTACATCTTTAAGAAATCCTTTTTGTACTTTGCCAGTTCTCTTGTTTTGGGTGCTCTGCTTTCCCACAGATTTCAAAAATAATTGTGCCATTGCATTGTTGATAGATATGATTCTCTTATCATTTGTTGTGAAGTGTGCCACTGCTCCTGTGGCTATATAAATACTTAACATAAGCAAAAGAATTCCAGTACCATGCTAATCAAAATGCTGCAGAATAATACATCACTGCTCTGAGTAGTATTAGTTGATGGTATGAGCTACAGCTCATTCACCTTTCATTGAGAAGTTCATGACAGGATGCTTGCTCCGAGTATTGGCTGCAGCCGCGGCCCTTGCAGGTAAGAGCGTTGGGGCCGGGTTGGGGGGATTCGACAAACGACCATGAGGGAAAATTAAATAAATAATTAATTTTCCCTCGTCGTCGTCTGTCGAAATCCCCCCCACCCGACCCTACCGCCCCACCGCTCTTACCTGCACGGGCCATAGCTGATTGGCTGTAGTGCATGTGAGAATCTGAGCAATCAAAATTGGTAGGTCAAAATTGTAAAAAAAAAGCTCTGTTTTTGTTAGTATCTAATAAGATTTACATTTTGCATTTCAGATGTTCATACACATCTTATTTTGTTACATCCAAGTTTAAATGATTATTGATTAATTGAAAAACGTCCAAATATTTGCTGGCACATATCCATAGTTGTGAGTGAAGAAGTGTAAGTCTAGCAAAGTTGTGTAATTTAACACCCGTCTATGTAATAGGAGAACTAACAATCTTCTCCTTCATTTCCTCCTCTTATTTCTCACCCTCCCGTATTAGCTGTCTTACACTGTTCTATTTTCTTGATTCTGTTCTTAAACTCCTCTAGTTCATTTCTCCCTATTACTTTTTTCACTTCCTCTTCCGGTGACTATTCTTACTCTTTCAAGAAAAAAGTCCTCGTCCACTCTCAGTATGCGGAGGGCGTCATTTGGTCTCCTCCTCCGCAGATAGGCACTCCCATCCTTGGCAGGGTGACAGGCCGACAGAAGCTTCATTTTTTCTAAAGTCAAAAACTGCTAAGTATTGTATAATTTTGTTAGCTCTCTCTGTGCCCACAAATACAACACTGCACTTCACCCTCCACACTACTAGCAAGACATATTTAAAACCCCATGTTGAAAAACTAGCACATATTCAGTCCACATGCAGGAGGCTAGTTTTGCATTTGTGTTACTCTTTGTGCCCTCTGGTAAGTACTCCAGTTACAATGTATACTACCAGTGAAACGCCTATATTGTGCCCGGGTATATGCATGATTGCTTCATAATTGAGTTCAGACTGCCAAATTGTGTTTGTGTTGTTCCGGTTGCAGACGGGGCAGCAGGGCCGTTGCGGTGCAGAGGTGGCCTTTGGTTTGGGCGCTCATCCTCACCTCCTTGAGCATTTGTCGACAAGTAACTCTCACAAAGGGATGATTGATAACCAGAGAAGGGTGCTTCACTGCAAAGCACATTGTGTGAGGCTTATGGCAGAAAGCGCTACTTATTCAAGATGTGTCAGGTCGTGATCGCGTTATTCGGACTACCTGAAAATGATATGCCGTAGTGGCGCAATGCACAAGTGTTTGCAATCCAACAGATATCTTTGTTTTATCCTGAAGTCGCTATCTATGTCCACTGACAACCATTAATTACTATGAATTTTAGCGCTTCTTCGGAGGTAGTAAGTGCTACACATTACTCATACCTTACCTTTGCCGTGTTAATTCAGCGGTTTTCTGTATCGTTACATACTGTACAAAGGAATTCCTCAGCACACGTCTGTTATGTCACAATATACATAAACATGCTAGATGTGAGCATAAGTAAAATACAAGTAGGTAAGTTCTTATTTCTTTTTTCCTTTTTATTTTCCGATGTTCAGACAGCCGACACGTGTTTCGTCGCTTACATGGGAATTAATCCCGCGACTTTATCAAGGCTATTGTCTTCCTGTGTATAACCTTTATTAGTGGTGTTAATTCCAACCCACACTGGGATTCAATATCTCGCGACGTCTCACTTCTCAATGTTAAATCCAAGGGATCCCTGTATGTCCCAGAAGTCCAGAATCTTATTTCTTAGTAGTTTGATCCCACACACGGACGTCGCTCCTCGTGTTGCCGAGTACTATACTCCGATCAATAACCACAAAAGAAGCTTGTAAATAGAAACGACTGCAATGACCTGAGATTACTTCGGAAGAGGCAATTGTGGTTTCTAAAAGCCTTCAGACCGGCAAAGTGTGGTGCATATTTATTTTGACATGTTTATATAGCGCTGAGACACTGCCTTTCGGTCCCTTCAAGGCGCGCGTCCGAAAAATTATACAAATGTTAGATGTAGAAAACTTTTGTGACAGAGGTAACAATTTTAAACTGAGTACATGAATGAACAGACTCTGTAATCTTAGTCAAAGCACCTTAACTCCTTCAACCAACTATGACTACCAGCAGTGGCGGCTCCTATGCTAAGGCGCTACTAAAATGGCATGAGTGATAGAATGAAGTCGGTGGTGGTCTGCACTGCCGGAATCTCTTACACTAATCCAGGCGAGATCTGCAGCGGGCGATCCTCTGGCAGGATGTAGCTCCTGGGGTGGGCTGTAAACATTCAGGGGTTTGTGGGGCGCAGGAATGAAGCACATTTTTTGTTGTTCTGACAGGTGATTGAAATAGGGATTCTAAAAATGATCAAAACAAAAGGAGCAGGCAGGGGCATTGATTTGGGGTGGCTTCCTTTTCAAGTAACTCTATGGTGTTCGGTTGACACAGCCTTTGCGTGGGGTGATGCCACCTCACAGCAGGGTATTCTGCAGCCTGGAGCACCCACAACAGAGGCACAAAGAGGTGTTGACTATCTGCTCCTGGCACAGACACAAAGACAGTGATCAGGAAAGAGAGTAAAGGGTGGTCTCACCTCACAGCAGGGTATTCTGCAGCCTGGAGCACCCACAACAGAGGCACAAAGAGGTGTTGACTATCTGCTCCTGGAACAGACACAAAGACAGTGATCGGGAAAGAGAGTAAAGGGTGGTCTCACCTAAGGCATCTTTCTCACTCTGAACACCAGACTCCAGCCCCCTTCACCCCACCATCTATAAAGTGGCAGTGCTACAGGAAGGACCTTAAGGACCTTATCGAATATCTATAGGAAAATGTGTCCTCACTTCATTGTCTATGTTTCCACCCTCTTTAAACACTTCTACTGTCTGGGAAAACAACTTCACCCCCAACTTGTGCACATAGACACAAAATTGAATCCACAGGCCTTCATTTCTTTGCTTCGCTTATACATATAATGCATATACTACAAATAGTCATATTCACCCACACACGCACAGAATACACTTGGATGGAATTAGGTGAAAAATGTGATTGCACATGGGTGAGACACTCTCAGCCAGTGTCAAATAACTAATTTTAGTGAGTGAAAAAGCCTTCTATTTACACAAGAGTGAGGGAATATCTTTAAATAAGATCTCCTTTTCTGCGCCAACTCCCTTTGTGTAGTGTACCGACCCTGCACCAAGGTTGGGATACACCTGACTATGTTTAAAAGGGCTGTCCTAGGCTTGGGACACAACAGGTTAGGGCTTTTAAGATATACACTTGGAATCACATGTTTAAGCTCACATGTTTTACAGTTTACGTGCTCCAATTGCTTGCCAACTCAGAATGTCTTCTCCTACTATATTCCTAAACCCTGCATGAAATATTGACCTTGACTTAACTCTTGTTTGATTCCGCTCCTTTCTTTCTTCAGAATGACCCTCTTCGTACCTTCCATCCTCTGCACGCCTTCTGTTTTGAGAATAGTCTCCCCTCAATCTCACGCCTGCCTCAATCTTTCCTATTGTAATTCTGCAATTGGCAGATACATCATTTTATAGACCACAACCTCATTTCACAAATCACAACCTCTCCTCTTTACAACCTATCCCTGTAATCGAACATTACCTAATATCTGTCATCGTCTCTATCTCACCAACCATTCACCTGAAGCCACTTAGCCCCCACTAATGATCACATCTAACTGGTAGTAATTTATCACAAGTAACTGGAGTAAATGTATGACATTTTTCTTGAGCCCACATGACTAATCACAATAACCACTAGATTAACCACTAACCCTGGATTCCGGAGTAGCCTGCTACTCGCTGTAAAGCACTTCAACTCCTTGTCAGGGGTAGTAAGCGCTATATAAATATAATAATCTCTATGCTCTCATACATCTGCTCTTGCTTTCATAGCCATCTTCCTTTTCATACATTCTTCTGTTTATTTATGATGTTTAGATTTCTATTCTGTCCTTTATTTGACAACCTACATGTTTATATTTCAGAATATATTTTTAGACTTTCCTCTTTTTTCTTTTTTGTAATCCTCTTCTTTTCAATGCCTACCTATTTTTGTTCTGTCTTCCTTGCCTCAGCTCATACTATCTCCTACACCTAGTCTTACTCTCACTTGATTTTACTCTAGCACCTATTTGTTGTTTCACTCCCCCTTTTGCCATCTATTTAATTACATTTCTTTTAACTAAGATAATGTCCTACTAAGACAGCAGAAAACCAAATGGAATCGCATCGCAGAGTTGACAAGACAGACACCCACTTAGCATACATGTACCCAAAATCATATCTTAATTCCATTGGGTTCTTTCATTCAACTATATCTGTTTACACATTCTTCTGTTTCCCATTTTATCCCTCTGGTTTATGTTCAAAGACCCTCTTTTTTCATTTCTGAAACACTTTTACTATGGTTACACTCTCCTGATAATGTTCTTATGGGTTTCCATCTTTAATTCAGATTTCTCATGACATGCCCATGTTTCGGTCATTTCATGCCACTACGTCTATTTTATGCCTCAACTTTTTGTCAGTGCCCTCTCTTATTTCTGCACTTCAGCTACCCTCTTTTCTTGTAAACTATTTCTCTTTTCTCAATATTCCATTTCTAATTTTACACCTTTGTTTTTCTCCCTACATGCTCCTATTCTTGTATGTACTTTCTCACAATTATGTTCCAAACTATACATAATCTCTTTTATTTATGTAACTTTTTCTGTTCATTCCCGGACACTTCCTTGATTTATATATGACATTCTCTTCATAGCGTATATTCACAGCTTTCCATGAAATTCTACATTAAATACCATAGCGATAATTCTACACATTTGTGAATACAGTGAGGCAACAATTTATTTCATATGCTGTCTTCTTTAATTTTTGATATTTATTTGAGCATAGATTGCACTAAGGTCATTGGCCAATGAGCAGATGAAATCTCGGCCTAGCAAGCCGAGCTCTCTCCCGAGCATTACGAGGCATTGTTTGTTCTTGTTTCTTTCCAGGCTGGGGAATTTACTGTTCTGCTGCACGCTGTGAGTTTATGGCCCTGCCTTGCTACCTGTGAGACGGTATCAGGAAGGATGAAAGGGAGCAGTTGAAGGATTGTCTCGTAGCTTAACCTAGGCCATTAATAATGCACAGCATCTGCTTGGTTGTTTTGCAGTGTTTCTGTCGATTAACGATTTGTCGTATTTAATGTAAGGCAAGCAATAAAAAAGGGTTGTGAGTTTGAATACATTGGGGCCCTAATGTGTTCTGGGAAAAGTGGTGTGCTGCCAAAGAGAACACGAGGCTGCCATTCAATGACAAAGTAAAGCATCCGTTGGAAATTGAGGTTAGGAATCAAAAAATGAACAAACACTAGACCACAGATAAAACTTGTGAGGCAAGGTAAGAGTGTATGTGTGCGTGTTTATATATATACAAGGTTACAACTTGGTCATAGTTAGGGGTTATTACATTACAGCAACAAGCCATCTTTAGAAATAGCATAGTCATAGTTTTCCTTTTAAGGCTTTGATTAAAACTTTATTTATACGAATAATACTACCCTCCATAATCAAACATTATATATATATATATATATATATATATGTCACTGATACAGTCGCGCTGCTATAACTCGCCAATTGTATATGTATTCTTAACACATTAAATACAGCTTCTTAATACCTATATTAATGTACCAATCATACATACATTGTGATAAAAAGATGGAAACTTTTTTTTTGCAGTTGCTAGATATATCATCATAGGTGTTCAACTGTATCAGTGATGTATATATGTAATGTTCGATTATGGACTGTAGTATCATTTGTATAAATAAGGTTTTAATTAAAGCCTTAAAAGAAAACTATAGCTTTGCTATTTCTAATGTCTTTGTAGTTTAAATGACTTGTTGTAATGTAATAACCCCTAACTATAACTAAGTTGTAACCTTAGGGATTTTTGTGTGAATTTGTTGGGTTTTTAGAAGTGAAAAGTTTCTAAAGTTGTATGTCTATATAATACATTGTGTTTAATTTTATGTTAAAATTTTTTTGTATTTCAGAACTTTTTTGGGTAGAATTGGACTACAGTTTTGTAGCCCAAATTGTTGTCTGTATGTTTCTTAAAACAAAAGTTGTATACGTATAGTTTTGTTAGATTTTGTAGCTGAAAAGTAGTACTAGTAATCAGGGTATAGGCTAAATACTGAAAATAGGCAGCAGTGTCTTTTTTTGGGGGGTTTCGCCCGTACCATGGTACTATCTTGGGAGTACCATGGCACTCCCCGATAGTAATAAACAGTGGCGGCTCCCCCATTGGGGCGTGGGGGCGTCGCCCCACTGCTTTCTCGCCGTGCGAGAAGGCAGAAACATAAATGGTAATAATTACCATTTTATGTTTCTGCCTTCGCACGCGAGCAGCAGAAGTGCCTGGTTGGGGGTGGGCGGTCCTGCTCGAGGGCAGGGGAGTGGCTTGCCCACTGTTATGGGTATTGACTGTTTGGTCGGCCTTGGCCGACCAAACAGTCAATACCCATAACAGTGGGCAGCCACTCCCCTGCCTCGAGCATGACCGCCCACTCTGCATGCAGCAGCCTACAGAGAAATGGCCCGGCTGGGGCGCTCTCGAAGCGCCTCAGCGTTGTGATTGGCGGAGGGGAGGGAGGCTGCCTTTCCTAGATGACGAGGGCTGCAGGTCGGAATTGGAAAATGGTGGACGGCGGGAGCGGGAGTCGGACTCGGGACCCAGAAGCGGGACAGTAAGTTTTATTTAATATTTTCCTTTAATTAAACCCCTCCCCACCATCCCCCCCGCGACGACCGCATTTCCACCCCCCCTCCCACCCGCCCGTCATGCCGGCCGCGACTGGTAATAAAGAATCTGATTGGTTGGAAACATTTCTTACCAGCCAATTGAAACGTGGTTTATATTTTGGGGCATTTCTGTTGTGGTTTTGAGCTGTTCAGAACTGAAATAGGTCTTTCTGCTGTGGACTCTGCTTTGTTGGGGGAGATTTTGCTGACATGGCTGAAGGAGGTGAACCTTCTTCTGCTGCTCAACATGCATTGGAGGAGGAAGAGGAGGAATTGTCAAGGAGGAGAAGGAGTTGGAGCGCCATAAAAAACTCAAGGGTCTGTCGTTTGGCAATTCTTCACAATTCCACCAGGGGACAAGAAAGTCAACGTCCGGTGGGTGACTTGCTGTTTGTGCAATAAAGTAATGTCACATGGAACAGGACAGCAGTACTCCCTAGGGATAACGGGAATGAGGAAGCACCTGAGTGCCATGTATACCACCTGTTTGGCATGCACAGAAAGGAGAAGCCAGTTGTATTTGACCCACCTAGAGGAGGGAACCTCTGCTGCACCAGGGCACTGTCCACCTGCTGCTGTACCTTCAACTTGCAGCATGCCCACTCAACCATGACCACAAGTTTATACTTCAGCTCCACCCACCATTCCAGCAGCCGCCTCGTAAGTTGCTGTTGACCGGCTCCGGCAGCAGCGCAATATTTTAGGTCCCTATGCGGGGACTGCGGCTTACTGTCTTTATTGTGAAACAGTTATTGTCACAGGGGAGTGTTACTTAAATATTCATTGTGAGCTTATCATCGCTCACAGCTGTCCTCTCCAAAAGCTGCAGGTTTTTTTTGTTTTGGTGCTGGTTTCTTGGTGCCCTGATTGGTGTATTTTAGTTTTGTTGTATAGTTGGTCCTGTTGACTTTTAGTTTATGGGGAAATCAAAGAAAAACAAATAAAGAAGAAAACAAAGAGAAGAAAAAAAGTTATTGCTAGAACTATTTTCAAATTCATTATAATAAAGGGCTGGTTATTGGCTATCTTTTAACTTACAGGCACATTTAGTAATATATGAAATCGAAGACTAAAGAATAAGGTAAGTGAATATCAAGTTTTATGAAGTCTGTAGATATACTATATAAATATACATAAATTCTCAAAAGCAACAACGGCGAACCTCCTGTGCCGCACCTCGTGCCAGTTCCTATATATACATACGCTGTGCAAACTACCCCTGCGCCAGCCGTTGAGTGGCGTCACTGTGCTCCAGATCAAAAGATATTGTGATGAATGGGGGTGCGCAGCTCAAAGAAGTCCAATAGACCAAAAAATGTTTAAGAAAAAATAACTTCTTTATTCCAATCAATTTGTTAAAAAAACTTTAGATACAGACAATCCAGCCAACGCATTTCATTCCCATATAGGGAACTTCCTCAGGGCATAAAGTTACGTCTCTAATAAGGAATACTGTGTACAAGATACCTTCAATGTATTATAACCATGGATGAACAACAGCAATTAACCTCCCTGGTATGTTCCTTTAGATGTCTTAATGATTTCTTGCTGTCCCAAAACACTTTCACAAAGGAGTCCGAAGAAATCACCAAATTATTTCAACTACGGAACAGGACGTGTTCGTGCGCGACGACAAGGATTCTATACATTCTATTAAGAATGTACATGGGCTACGGTGCAATACACTGTGCTTCTTCTTTTTGAAATAATTTGGCGCTGGGGGAGGGGGTAAGTTACTGCTCGAACAGCCAGGTCTTGAGCTGCTTCCTGAAGGAGAGATGGTCCTGATGTAATTTGAGATGTCATCAGTGATGTCACAGACCATGTCTTGAGTGATGTAATATGTGAGGTCATAAGCAGTGCATTGCGGGTGCGTAAGTTTTAGTTAGCTCAGGTTACTATAACTGCTGAATTTCAATGGTTTTGTACGAGTGAACTCTGAGCCTGACTATAACGTCCTAGTAATATATATGTAAAAACAAAGGTTACAGGGATATTATAGTTAGGTTCAGATTTCACTCGTTCAAAACCATTGAAATTCACGCCCCCGCCATGCACAGTTTTCTCATCAATAATTTCACTGCAAATGTTGCAATGATGTAAAAGAAGATGCCATTAGTGATGTAATATTTGAGGTAATTAGCAGTGTATGGCGAGGGTGCTCAATCAATCAATCAATCAATCAATCACGGCATTTATAGAGCGCGCTACTCACCCGGGAGGGTCTCAAGGCGCTGGGGGAGGGGGTAAGTTACTGCTCGAACAGCCAGGTCTTGAGCTGCTTCCTGAAGGAGAGATGGTCCTGGGTTCGCCGAAGGTGAGTGGGGAGGGAGTTCCAGGTCTTGGCTGCCAGGTAGGAGAAGGATCTTCCTCCGGCGGTGGTTCTGCGGATGCGTGGTACGGTGGCGAGGGCGTGGCTGGTTGATCGTAGCTGGCGTGTGGGCGTGTAGAAGGTCATGCGGTCGTTGAGGTACTTTGGGCCCAGGTCGTGGAGGGCCTTGTGTGCGTGGGTGAGGAGTCTGAACGTTATTCTCTTGCTGACGGGGAGCCAGTGCAGGTCTTTCAGGTGTCCGGTGATGTGGCTGTGTCGGGGGATGTCCAGGATGAGTCGTGCGGAGGCGTTCTGGATGCGCTGGAGTCTTTTTGAAGTTTGGCTGTGGTTCCGGCGTAGAGGGTGTTCCCATAGTCCAGTCGGCTGGTGACGAGTGCCTGGGTGACGGTCTTCCTGGTTTCAGTGGGGATCCATCTGAAGATCTTGCGGAGCATGCGCAGGGTGTTGAAGCATGAAGATGAGACGGCGTTGACTTGTCTGGTCATCGACAGGGAGGAGTCCAGGATGAAGCCCAGGTTGCGTGCGTGGTCCGTTGGCTTGGGCGCGGTGCCCAGGGCCGGGGGCCACCAGGAGTCGTCCCAGGCGGAGGGTGATGAGCCCAGGATGAGGACTTCCGTCTTGTCTGAGTTCAGTTTAAGGCGGCTGTTCCTCATCCAGTCGGCGACGTCTCTCATCCCGTCGTGTAGGTTGGCTCTGGCGGTGGTGGGGTCGTTGGTGAGGGAGAGGATCAGCTGGGTGTCGTCGGCGTAGGAGATGATGTTGAGGTTGTGTCGGCGTGCGATGGCTGCGAGGGGCTCATGTAGACGTTGAAGAGGGTTGGGCTGAGTGAGGATCCCTGTGGAGCGCCGCAGATGACTTCGGTGGCTTCGGATCTGAACGGGGGAGGCGGACTCTCTGGGTTCTTCCGGCGAGGAACGAGATGATCCATTCCAGTGCTTTCTCTCGGATTCCGATGTTGCTGAGGCGCTTCACTAGGGTGCGGTGGCAGACGGTGTCGAACGCCGCGGAGAGGTCCAAGAGGATGAGGGCAGCTGTTTCCCCGTTGTCGGTTAGGGTTCTGATGTCGTCGGTGGCTGCGATAAGGGCGGTCTCGGTGCTGTGGTTGGCCCGAAACCCGGACTGCGAGGGGTCGAGGATCCATTCGTCTCGAGGAAGGCGGCAAGCTGTCTGTTGACGGTCTTCTCGATGACTTTGGCCGGAAACGGAAGGAGCGAGATGGGACGGTAGTTCTTAAGGTCGGTGGGGTCCGCCGTTGGTTTCTTCAGGAGGGCGGTAAGCTCGGCGTGCTTCCAGCTCTCCGGGAAGGTGGCGGTGTGGAAGGAGGAGTTGATGATGTCCCGGAGATGGGGTGCGATGGTGGCGTCGGCTTTGTTGAAGACGTGGTGTGGGCAGGGGTCGGTTGGTGATCCGAGTGGATGGAGTTCATCGTGCGGGTGGTGTCTTCGGTGCTGATCGGGGTCCAGTTGCAGAGGGTGGTGGTGGCGGGCGTTGGTTCGGCGGTAGGGTGCGTTGTTTGTGCGTCGAAGCTGTTATGTATGTCGGTGATCTTGCGGTGGAAGAACGCGGAGAGTGAGTTGCAGAGGTCTTGCGAGGGTGATGTCGTTGTTTCCGGCGCTGGGGTTGGAGAACTCTTTGACGATGCTGAAAAGTTCCTTGCTGTCATGGGCGTTGTTGTCCAGTCATTCTTTGAGTGCCGACTTCTTGGTGGCACGGATCAGCTGGTGGTGTTTGCGGGTGGCGTGCTTGAGGGCGGTCCTGTTGTCTGTGGTCTGGTCGAGTCGCCAGGTTTTCTCGAGAGTGCGGCAGTTCTTCTTGGATTCCTTGAGTTCGTTGGTGAACCAAGGGGTTTTCTTGCTTCCGGGTCTGCTGGGAGGGTTTTTAGTGGTGCGAGGTCGTCGGCGCAGGCGGTCAGCCACTTGGCGAGGTTGCTGGCTGCTTCGTTTGGGTCCGTTGTGTTGGTGGGTGTGTTCTGGCTGAGGGAGGCGGTGAGCTGCTCGGCGGTGATCTTGCTCCAGCTCCGGCGGGGAGCCTGTTGTGGGTGGTGGTGGGTCGTAGTCTTTCTGAAGCTGAAGTGGACGCAGCTGTGGTCGGTCCAGTGGAGTCCGGTGGCGTGGCTGAAGGAGATGTGCTTGCTGGACGAGAAGACGGGGTCAAGCGTGTGGCCGGCGTAGTGGGTGGGCGTGTTCACCAGTTGCTTGAGTCCGAGGTTGGCGAGGTTGTCCAGCAGGGCGGTGGTGTTTCTGTCGTTGTTGTTCTCCAGGTGGAAGTTGAGGTCTCCTAGGAGGATGTAGTCGGCGGAGGGCATGGCGTGCGGGCTGATGAAGTCTGCGATGTCTTCGCTGAATAGTGTGCGTGGTCCCGGGGGTCTGTAGATGAGGGTGCCTCGGAGGGTGGTCTTGGGGTCAGTGTGTATCTGGAAGTGTAGGTGTTCGGCGGCGGTGAAGGTCTCGTCGGAGTTAGTCGAGATGCGGATGGTGTTCTTGTGTACGATGGCGATGCCTCCTCCCGTCTGGTTGACGCGGTCCCTCCGGGTGATCTTGTATCCGTCCGGGATGGCTATGGCGATGTCGGGCGCTGAGGAGGCGTTCATCCAGGTTTCGGTGAGGAAGGCGATGTCCGGTGCTGTTGCGTCGAGCAGGTCCCAGAGTTCCACGGCGTGCCTGTGGACGGAGCGGGTGTTCAGCAGGATGCATTTCAGGTGGTTGCTGCTGGTGCTCGACTTGGCGGAGGTGGTGCACGTCCGGGGGCAGGTGAATCGGCAGGTTTGGCAGGTGAAGGGTCCGTGGGTGCGTCTCGGTGAGGCTCGGTAGTAGGCAGGGTTCCGGCCGGCATTGAGTGCGGTGAGTGTGGCGGCGTCGTAGGTCCGTCGGGTGGTGATGCATTGGTGGGATCCAGGGGTTCTGGCGCTGGGCGCGGTCCAGTCGCGGACGGGCGCAGACGGGCTTGCCTTAGGCGCGGCCGCACAGCGGCCGCCATTTATGGGGAGGTGGGAGGGAGGAGCAGCTGGGAGGCGGGAGGCAGGGGCAGCGAATGGGCGGTCAGGGGGCGGGGCCGCAGGGACGCAGCGGCGGGGAATGGCGAGAGGCAGCGGGGGCACAGAAAGGAAAACAGGGAGAAAGCAGACAAAATCACGGGCACAGCGACAATGGGGCAGCGAGGGGCACAAAAAGGAAAACAGGGGAGAAAGCAGACAAAATCACGGGCACAGCGACAATGGGGCAGCGAGGGGCACAAAAAGGAAAACAGGGAGAAAGCAGACAGAATCACGGGCACAGCGACAATGGGGCAGCGAGGGGCACAAAAAGGAAAACAGGGGAGAAAGCAGACAAAATCACGGGCACAGCGACAATGGGGCAGCGAGGGGCACAAAAAGGAAAACAGGGAGAGAGCAGACAAAATCACGGGCACAGCGACAATGGGGCAGCGAGGGGCACAAAAGGAAAACGGGAGAAAGCAGACAGAATCACGGGCACAACGACAATGGGGCAGCGAGGGGCACAGAAAGGAAAAGGGGAGAGAGCAGACAAATCACGGGCACAGCGACAATGGGGCAGCGAGGGGCACAAAAAGGAAAACAGGGAGAAAACAGACAGAATCACGGGCACAACGACAATGGGGCAGCGAGGGCACAGAAAGGAAAAGGGGAGACAAGCAGAAAAAAACGGGCACCGGGGCCACAAGCGGAGGGCGATCTTACCTGCAGAAGCAGCGGGCAGACAACACAGGCGGAGCTGTGTGGTGGGGAGCGACCTACCTGGCAAGGTCAAGGGTCGCTCTCCTCACGCGCAGCGGCCGCCATTTATGGGGAGGTGGGAGGGAGGAGCAGCTGGGAGGCGGGAGGCAGGGGCAGCGAATGGGCGGTCAGGGGGCGGGGCCGCAGGGACGCAGCGGCGGGAATGGCGAGAGGCAGCGGGGGCACAGAAAGGAAAACAGGGGAGAAAGCAGACAAAATCACGGGCACAGCGACAATGGGGCAGCGAGGGGCACAAAAAGGAAAACAGGGGAGAAAGCAGACAAAATCACGGGCACAGCGACAATGGGGCAGCGAGGGCACAAAAGGAAAACAGGGGAGAGAGCAGACAAAATCACGGGCACAGCGACAATGGGGCAGCGAGGGGCACAAAAAGGAAAACAGGGGAGAAAGCAGACAGAATCACGGGCACAACGACAATGGGGCAGCGAGGGGCACAGAAAGGAAAAGGGAGAGAGCAGACAAAATCACGGGCACAGCGACAATGGGGCAGCGAGGGGCACAAAAAGGAAAACAGGGAGAAAGCAGACAGAATCACGGGCACAGCGACAATGGGGCAGCGAGGGGCACAAAAAGGAAAACAGGGGAGAAAGCAGACAAAATCACGGGCACAGCGACAATGGGGCAGCGAGGGGCACAAAAGGAAAACGGGAGAAAGCAGACAAAATCACGGGCACAGCGACAATGGGGCAGCGAGGGGCACAAAAAGGAAAACGGGAGAGAGCAGACAAAATCACGGGCACCGACAATGGGGCAGCGAGGGGCACAAAAAGGAAAACAGGGGAGAAAGCAGACAGAATCACGGGCACAACGACAATGGGGCAGCGAGGGGCACAGAAAGGAAAAGGGGAGAGAGCAGACAAAATCACGGGCACAGCGACAATGGGGCAGCGAGGGGCACAAAAAGGAAAACAGGGGAGAAAGCAGACAAAATCACGGGCACAGCGACAATGGGGCAGCGAGGGGCACAAAAAGGAAAACAGGGAGAGAGCAGACAAAATCACGGGCACAGCGACAATGGGGCAGCGAGGGGCACAAAAGGAAAACAGGGAGAGAGCAGACAGAATCACGGGCACAGCGACAATGGGGCAGCGAGGGGCACAAAAAGGAAATCAGGGGAGAGAGCAGACAAAATCACGGGCACAGCGACAATGGGGCAGCGAGGGGCACAAAAAGGAAAACAGGGGAGAGAGCAGACAAAATCACGGGCACAGCGACAATGGGGCAGCGAGGGGCACAAAAAGGAAAACAGGGGAGAAAGCAGGCAGAATCACGGGCACAACGACAATGGGGCAGCGAGGGGCACAGAAAGGAAAAGGGGAGAGAGCAGACAAAATCACGGGCACAGCGACAATGGGGCAGCGAGGGGCACAAAAAGGAAAACGGGGGAGAAAGCAGACAAAATCACGGGCACAGCGACAATGGGGCAGCGAGGGGCACAAAAAGGAAAACAGGGAGAGAGCAGACAAAATCACGGGCACAGCGACAATGGGGCAGCGAGGGGCACAAAAAGGAAAACAGGGGAGAAAGCAGACAGAATCACGGGCACAACGACAATGGGGCAGCGAGGGGCACAGAAAGGAAAAGGGGAGAGAGCAGACAAAATCACGGGCACAGCGACAATGGGGCAGCGAGGGGCACAAAAAGGAAAACAGGGGAGAAAGCAGACAAAATCACGGGCACAGCGACAATGGGGCAGCGAGGGGCACAAAAAGGAAAACAGGGGAGAGAGCAGACAAAATCACGGGCACAGCAACAATGGGGCAGCGAGGGGCACAAAAAGGAAAACAGGGGAGAAAGCAGACAGAATCACGGGCACAGCGACAATGGGGCAGCGAGGGGCACAAAAAGGAAAACAGGGGAGAGAGCAGACAAAATCACGGGCACAGCGACAATGGGGCAGCGAGGGGCACAAAAAGGAAAACAGGGGAGAAAGCAGGCAGAATCACGGGCACAACGACAATGGGGCAGCGAGGGGCACAGAAAGGAAAAGGGAGAGAGCAGACAAAATCACGGGCACAGCGACAATGGGGCAGCGAGGGGCACAAAAAGGAAAACAGGGGAGAAAGCAGACAAAATCACGGGCACAGCGACAATGGGGCAGCGAGGGGCACAAAAAGGAAAACAGGGGAGAGAGCAGACAAAATCACGGGCACAGCGACAATGGGGCAGCGAGGGGCACAAAAAGGAAAACAGGGGAGAAAGCAGACAGAATCACGGGCACAACGAGAATGGGGCAGCGAGGGCACAGAAAGGAAAAGGGAGAGAGCAGACAAATCACGGGCACAGCGACAATGGGGCAGCGAGGGGCACAAAAAGGAAAACAGGGGAGAAAGCAGACAGAATCACGGGCACAGCGACAATGGGGCAGCGAGGGGCACAGAAAGGAAAAGGGGAGACAAGCAGAAAAAAAACGGGCACCGGGGCCACAAGCGGAGGGCGATCTTACCTGCAGAAGCAGCGGGCAGACAACACAGGCGGAGCTGTGTGGTGGGGGAGCGACCTACCTGGCAAGGGTGCTAGTTATAGTTACCTTAGGGCAGGAGTTATAGTTACTTGAGATAACTATAAGTATAACTTCTGAATTTCTATAGTTTTGTGCATGTATAATCTAAACCTAACTATAACATCCCTGTAAATGTTTGTTTTTTAGTGAATTTCTAAGGTTTTTAAATTCTATTTCCCAACTATAATGTCCCTGTAACCTTTTATTTTCAGTGAATATATACATACATACATACGTCGGTCAGTCCAATTTGTATCTCGCATTATTGATTATTATTCGGAGATAAATTCGGACATAAAACCAGATCAATTGGGGATCTGGATTAGCTAGAATCTTACACTACCACTAACTGATATTTGACGGGAGGCATTCCAGTGCTCGAACATCGCGCTAGAAGATACAAATTCTTACTCGCACTTGCCAACTTAACGTTGCCGAGCCACGCTTGAGGGAAAATTTCACCACGCAGCGGTTGGCGGAGTTTTGCTAGAACTCTATGCTTTAAATAGAGCACAGAGTGGGCAAAACTCTGCAAATTCCACCAACGGAGCAGAATTTTTCCCCCACCCCTAGTCCTGACTATGCTGAGAATCCTGCTGCTCCTGTGGCAGTTATTTACTCAGGTGTGGAGCAGTATGATTAGGGACAGATGGGTCTGACAGACGATCTCCCATGGCTATTGCATAAAAGTATCGCCATATTTTCCAGAGCTACATTTTGCCTAGATCTCATGAACCCTGGATCCAGTCAGGAGGAAGGTTTTAATGGACAGTATCTGCATTTTGCAGGAAAAGCAGGCTATCATCCCTGTTCCTCTGGGGGAGAGGGGCCTAAGATGTTGTTCTAGGGTATTCCTTGTACAGAAGGAGTTAGGAGATTACAGAATAAATGTAGACCTAGTGTTTCCAAACAGATACATTCCATCAACCCGTTTAAAGAGAATGCCCTTCAACAGGTGATTCATTCCATTTCCAGAGGCAATTTTCTCACCAAGATAGACTTACAGGATGCTTATCTGCATGTAACAATACCTCCACTGCAGCAGAGTTTCCTGAAATTTGTTGTTGAGACTCATCACTGACAGTTCCGGGTACTGCCCTTCTGTTGCATGACCTCACCCAGATCATTTACAAAGATCTTGGCCCCAGTATTAGGCCTCCTTCATGCCCATGGAGTCATGGCCCATCCATACATTTACGATCTCCTAATCCAGTCCCATTCTTATAACCAATCTCTAATCACAGCACAGCAATAATAATCTAGATTCTACAGAAGTTATTTTTTTTTGTGTCAACTGGCAGAAATTCCAACTCTCTCCCTCCCAGAGACTGGAGTCCATAGGGGCACTGTTCGACACAGCTCAGGGCTTGGTACTGTTGCCAGAATCCAGGAAGACCAAGCTAAGAGTGCTCCTTCAGAATCTCCTAGAGAAATGAGGCATCAACGAGAGAATGGCTTTGTATCCAGGGGAATATGGAAACCACAATATATTTTCCTCTATACCTTTTGATTCTTTAAGCATTCTGAAATAGTTTTCCTACTATTATTTGTTTTTCTTTCCAGCCACGATTCTCAGCATCATTCCTTTGGCTCATCTGTTTTGCAAACAGTAGTCCTCCACATTCTATATCATTGGATGACTCGAGAAGAGAACTACGAAGATCTGATCCATTCCAGAGACCGTGAGTGGTGGTTGTCTCCCTCAACTTTGACAAGTAGACCTTTTTTGCTTATCCCAGTCCTGTGATTCTAACAACAGAACACCAGCCTTCCATGTTGGGATGCAATACTAGCCAATTCAACAGTACAGGGCCCCTGGGAAAAGGCATATAGAATGAGATCCTCCAACTGGATCTCATTCTTTGAGAGCTCAAGGAGGTCTGGAAAGTGATACATGCTCAAGTAGTGTGCACAGACAATGTGATGGCTATGTCCTACCTCAACCGTCACATCAATGTGGGTTCCCCTCACCTAAACCTCATAATTCGTCCAATCTGTTAGCTCTCAGAACAAAACACATCAAAGGAACTCAGAATACTCCAGCAGGTGAGTTGATCCAAATATCAAGTCTGCCTAAGTGCACGTCTTTGTCCGTGTGCAGCGTGGTGTTGCTTGTCTGTTAGAGGTTGACTGCCCGCAGGGTTTGGACTCAGAGCCTGGCTGCTATTCGCAGTGTAGTGTTGGCTTTACATATGGTAATATAATATTACTTTATGTTTGAAAAAATCCCAAAAAATTCAAAGTGATGTTGTATAGTTAGGTGAAAATTTCAGTGCCAAAGTAACATTTTAAACTCAAAACCAATAAAATTCACCAGCTATAGATATCTCATGTAGCTAGAGCTCATGCCCTAAGGTAACTCCCCATGCACTGCTACTTTCCCCACATATTACATCACTCATGATATGATCTATGACATCATTGATAGCATGACTGCAACATATGAAATTACATAATGGATGGCGAAACTGCATGGCGGGGGAGCGAGTTATATGCCTGCCAACAAACATAATGTACACCAGGAGCTCTATATTCTAGTGATAGCCTGTGATGTGCTAATAGTATCTTTTCAAAATAATACTCCACGAGCTCCTTTGCATCTACCTTAATAACAGCTCTTACTGACCCGCAGCAACCCTCAGATAGATTTCAGATGCGCTCAGTCACGGTGGCCTCGCATTAACTCTAAGATATCAACAGCAGGCATTCAGCCTAAGCCAACCCGAGAGTCACCCTCAGTTGGCCCTATGCCCCTTAGCTGAAACATACACTCTCATTTAGCCCCTCTAACTACCTCAGCTGTACATGTGATATTTTCTTCCTCTTTGTATGCATCTGGTATTTCTATTGCGCGAACCTAGCCAAAAAGTAGTGGAGCACAATACAGGATCATAGACGAACATCAAATCAATAAGTGATAGGTGATGTAGCTGGTTTGTAGACTGCTAATGCATTATGATGTGATGTTTGTCTTCAACTCTTTTGTAAATTGGAGCAGCGTTGGAGCGGTCCTGATGGATACAGGGATGCTGTTCCAGTCAGATTCTGAGTGCATAGTTGGAAAAGGCTTGCTGCCTTGTTTTTCATTTTTTAAACTTCTTAGACTGCTGTCTGATGGTTCCCTGGCTCTGGGTCTGCCTGGAATCCCCAGAGATCCTTGGTATGTGTGCGCAAGATAAGTATGGGTGCTGGTTTTGATGACTTTGCAAATGATGCAGTCAATGGTGCAGGCTAGCAAATGGAGACAATGGAGTTCCTCAGGATGGGGGTGGAACCCTCCATTCAACTAGCACACCACAAGCTGGCTCTATGACACCTCTGATCCTTTGACACTCTCACCTGACCTTCTAAACCCCTCAGCTAACCCTTCAACCATCTGCAACTGGTCCTCAGGCAATAAAAGCGAGGCTAGAGACACTATGATTTGACGCTCCGGGGGGAGAGAGGCAAGAATGAGGAAATGCCAGAAAGGCAGAACTCGCCCACACCACCAACACACACTCACACTCTTCGTGTAGGCACCCACAACTTACTTGCACCCAGGGAGGAGAAACTCTCCATTAGGGCTCTGGGGCTGTGCCCTACTGAAATTCCTACACATTTCTGTACAAATATTAAATAGATCAGTTTGTTTAGAGACACAATCGTATCTCCAAACAAATCAATGTATTTAAGTCTGGGCTGTCTTTCCCATGCTGCCTGCCCCGCCTCGCTCTGAAGCAGGAGATGGAAGCCAGGCCTTAAATCAACTTTCTAAACTGTGACACATGACGCTGGGCTTACCCTTCCTTTGCCATTGTAGTCTATGGTAGTATCCACTGTAGACACAGCACACAAAGAAACCCTCGGGTCTAACCTAGCAAACAAAGACAGAATCCACACATCCAGAGATTTACTCTTTATCCCTTTGGGGGATTCCCTTTATTAGGACGAAATCCCTCACCCACCATAGGTGGCATGCTTTGTCATTTGGATTCTCCTCGTGACAGGAAAACCTAGTCCCGCCACGGGCTACAACCCCCTCTCTGAGAGGGAGGAGCTCAGGGATGTTTTATTCCTAATTTCAGGATGTACTAAATCCTGCAATGAGAAGAGATATAACAGGTTGGACTCCCACAAAGGGATAAAGAGTAAATCTCTGGATGTGTGGGTTCTGTCTTTCTTTGCTAGTTTAGATCAGAGGGTTTCTTTGTGTGCTGTGTTAATTGGTTGGGGAACCATCCCTCGCAGGTTTTAAAAAAAATTCCCTCGGACCCCCTTCTCCCTGTGTTGTGTATAATAGTATCCACTGTAGGCCAGTGATGCTTTCAGCATTATAGTTTCGGGCTTTGGAGTCTCTGCGCGAGGGCAGCCGTCCGTCATTCACAGGCATAGATCTCACCCTTTCCCATTCGTCACAAGTACAAGTGGATGTAAGCACTTGTGATTTGGTGCCTTGTCTTCCGTAAAGGCAAGTGTTATAATGCTAATCTTGTGTCACGCATGTTGTGTTGAGACCCCTGGTCACACTAACCTCCTCCATTGTGACACCCCAGGCCCTGGCTACACCTCGCTGGGCCCTTCAGAAGTATAATTGCTGTATTTGTTTCCCCCTGTAATTGATGCAAAAAGACAAGCAGGGTTTTTATTCCCTTGCAAAGTTGATCCAAGTATCCGAGTCAAGTGCAAAGAGAGAAATATGTGCTTATAATAAAGACAGTTATCTGCTCGATGGTGATAAAACTAGCCCTATCTTCATGCCCTTAACATTAATGCCAAAAACATGGATTGCTTTATGAGCAGTGAATGTTAACAACATTAAAGCAATGCATTTCAGTGATTTAGTTCCTCTCTTATTTCACGTTTTACTTAATCTTGCATTCCCCAAGAGTGTTAGCTATTTTATCGTGTTGTGTTTCTGTCGTTTTTTTCCCGAGCATCTTCTTACTCTTGCTTAGTGCATACTTTGAGCCATGCCAGGTGCTTTTGAGGGGCTTTCATTGAGAGCTCCAACGCTGAGGCTGAAGCCAAAGCAAAGTGGCTGTCAGTGGGTTGGCCTCTCTGCAGAGCATAGAGAACAATGGTGATGTATTTCAGTTGCAATTGAAATTCTGTTTAAACATGTGTGAAGGGGGTTCACAGCTGGCAAAATATTTACAAGGCAAAAGGACATACATTGCTTAAATGTGAGTGAGTGCAGTGTATGTTTGGAAGTGGTGAAAAAAAGGGAGATGCGAGGAAATGCATTCAGGGAAGAGTGAAAAGAGGGTGCAGAAGAGGAAAGAGGCGGTTGAAGATATGCAGATGGACAAGATATGCAGAGTAAAAGGGCATACATATCTAACATAAATCGCACATAAATCAAAGACAAAGCTTCTTCCACAAACCTCAATACGATTTAATTCGCAGACTCACAATTTCAGATTTGAATTATTTCCAATGTTAATTTTTTTAGAACAAATCACTGTTGTTACTCATTTATCTTAAACAGCTACTAACCACTGACAAAGCCAATTGTACTGACAGGTTTTGGGTGTATGTCAGTTGTTGTGTTATGCATCTGGATGCAATTACATCTCAGAGAGAAACCAAAATACGGGTAGGTTGGCACACTGTGGGAATCACAGAAATGTATTTTACATGTTTCCTTTTAGAGAGCCCCCCACTTTTTTCATCCCACTTAAAGACCTGTCTGCACATATTTCTGTATGACTGATTGCAGCCAGCAGCTGTGGGTGCTTCCCGAAGCCTGGTTAGAGCATTTTCTTCCAAAGTTGATGGTGTATGCAGTGCAAGACACTGGGCAAGCACACACAGTTTAAAGGGCTGAAGTTGATGCGCTGTACAATTTGCACATTACAGTAACTTTTGTTATGTTACAAAAATCTATAACGCGCACGGCTACTCATGAGTGTCCCGGCGCGAGAACCAGTTAAAAAGAAACAGAATGGGGCTGGGGAAGAATGTCATTAGGCGAACAGCTTTTGAACATATTAATGCATGAAGATATGGGGCAGTTTTTATTGTCTTTGATATTTCAAGGACTCTACATTCCCACTGCTTTAGAAGCCTTGCTTTATCACTAAATTAATTTGCTTTAAAATGCACCACCTGCCAATCTTTTTTCAATTTTTTCTTGGGAGGAGAACCCACTCTCGACCCCATGTTTGTCTGTTCAGCATGCTCGCATCATTCGCTACATAAAATTAATTTCCAGCTTTTGCACCTCACCACCAAATGTCACCAGCCACTACTGCTTGGACCCTATCATCTCTATCACCTTTGCCCCACAGACTCCCTTCCACTGAAGAAAACTATTTAGTAAGTACCAGGCTGCTGTAGGATCCCGTTCATCAGTTCCGGCTCCAAAACAAGCTTGTGTCGTGCATCTCTTGGGATAAAGAGCCCGCTGCGAGCACCACTCTTGCATCCCTGCTTATGATGGAGCAGGAGGACAGACATGAGCCGGACCCATTAGATTCCTTTAACCAACACACTGCACTGTTTGGAACGTGTACAGCATGTTGGCTGTGAATTATACCTACGTGAATGATGATGAACTGAACTACGGCCCTCATTTGCACAATAGGCGTGGCAGCAGTCCATGCTATTGGCTCAAAGTAGCTCTTCTTAGGCCACATCAGCTTTGTCTTTCAGTCAGTGCACGTTGGACATATAATATAACAGTCTGTCAGATAATGTGTGTTTAGATCTGTCTGCAACGGCTGCCAAGAACAGCTGTATTTGCACGCCATGCATCAGCCGCCACAATAGTCAAATATATAAATAAGGTTTTTAATGAAATGCTTATTACTAACTTCTCAAACCTGACCAAGCTTTTCTCTTCTATCAATGGGAAACTGGTCACTGGACATACTGCTACCTTACAAAAATGCTTAAATCAGGTTTCTGTCATATAACCACTGCTGGGTGTGAAAGTCTCTTTAGGGAAATCTTCCAAACGCTGGGACCTGAAAAGAAGAATTTTGTAAGAATAAATATATTTTAAGTAAAGAAATTGCATAAAGGGACAGATGTGGAAACTATAATCCTTTTATCAGGGGAGAGATTTTGTTGCACTTGGTGTTTTATTGGCAAAAGGGAATCAGCAGAGAGTGTTAGAAGCAACTGGAAACCACCCAAAAATAACTTGATGCTTAGTTTTGGTGATCTAGCATCTCCACAAAATTCAAAATAATAATATAGATATGATTGATTCTCGTTTGCTATCATTCTTTTTCGTGTCTTGGACACCATATTCCCTTCCTCTCCTGTATTCGTTTATTCTAAGCTAATCGTTTTAAACCTGGTGTGCGAGTGTATCAGATGTCTGTATAATCTAAGCAAACCGAGAATTAATGTAGACAGAAAATAGACTAAAACGTATCATACTATTAAATGTAAAATAAGGTACTGGAGTTCATGTCCTAAGATATTAAGAGGCCTTAAAAAGTTAAAATGATAATGTTGCACATTAGTGATTTCAAAACAGCACATTACATCATTCCTTTATTTTACACAGTGTGAAGTATTTTCAATTGTTGTACTTAGTTATCTATTTACACCTTTTCTGGCGCTAATAACATACTTTGCTTGACTGAATTTCACTCAATTCGAATATGTGACTCCAATTTTCATCCTTTGCAAAGCTTGGTAAGATTCCAGGTTTTCTGTAGCATTTGCAAGTGCAAAGATAATTTTCATTGTACAGCTAAATAATTGTTGCTGTAACTGAACCCAGCCTCGCTGGAAAAAGTATGCAGTTGTTGCTCTCCAAATGTACCTTTAGCAAAGACAAATTTATTTAGAATTTTTGTGTGTATGTTTACCTTTTGTTGAGATTTTCGATGCCCAAAGGCATTGTATAGGAAAACACCACCAACTGTTTTCTGCCCACTATATAATATGGAGAACCATTTGGTTTGTGTTCTATGTACTTTATGAATCATAAATTGATACAAATGTCAAAATTGTGCCACAGGTGTGGCCTCGTAATATATTTTGCACCCTACACAAAGCGCTACAGAGATCTTTGTAAAAGTTGCAAAAATAAATATTTTGCAACTTTCTGCTATTTATTAAGTTTGATCAGTAGGAAGTTCGCCCTATTGATAATCTAAACATTATTAGAGATTTTTGCAATGTTTCTGTCTGGTTGCCAGTCTCTTCTTATCAAACTGATATGTTTATATTATATATTTGTCTATAGAGCGTATGTACGTTATTTAAAGTTGGGCAGTTTGCTATTCTGATACGGTAAAGATGTCTCTGGTTCTCTAAGACATTTATTGTACGATTGTTCAGTCATTTTGGATATATGGTTTAAGGTGTGAGAAATAATGACAACATTTTTTGATGTCAGGTAATATCTTGTATAAATTATTTAGCTGTAAGTCATTTGAATTGTCATATTTATAACCTGCTCATTTGAAGCTGTTTGATTTTCTTAATATTTCTGCTGTCGGATCAATTACTTACAGTTGGAGAGATGCTAGACTCCTATCTGTTCCCACTTGGTGTCCTTGGGTTTCTTATCCCAGGAAAGGTCCTAATATTTATTTCTGTAATCTTCAATAATTATTGATCTTTTACCTCTTTTTGGGAAACCTCTTGTTGGCAATCTTCCTTAGAGTAGCCAGTTAATGTATTGTGTTCCAATTTTTTATGTTGCTGATATCTGACCTATTCTGTGTACCTAATTGTATTTCTTTTTAAGTAGCTTAGCAACATGTTCTACTACTTTTAATACAACACCTTTTTGCATGCTGCTATTTTATTATTATATTCTGTATCGTCTACTTTTTTCCTACTCTAATGCACTTTAATAAAAATATTTTGAGCAAAAAAATGAAACTTACCAAGGCTTATTATAAAAATCATAATTCTGTGACTCGTGATTTGTAAAGTATGCCTGGAAATTTCGCATTCTGCACACATATATTCAATTAGGATGTGAAAGGTCTCATGAATAAGGCCCTCATAATCTCATCTTTTAAAAAAAAAATACATTATTTTCAATGATATAAAATGCATTTGGTATATCTCAACATGTCAAATGGGGGATGATTATGAGGTTTGAAAATTGTCTCTCAGGTGTAAGGCGGAGCAAGCACCCAGACGCAGGTAGCACATGTGACTCATGCAAAACCGAATTTTCACGATTTTGTTGTATTTTAAAAAACATGTAATCATAAAACCGATACATTGTGTCAATAGGAACCGATTGCTATGGTGAAACACTGCACAATTTAGTTAAGTATCTCCAATTAAAATAGACCTATTAAGATGTGAATGCACATGGAGAAACGTGAGATTTTCTGTGTCACTGAGGAGTAAAAATCTGCATGTCTTAAACATTGACGTCGATTCACCAAAATGCCAGGGGTAATGGACATGATATCACTCATTCTCTAACCTCTAACGACTTCAGAGTCATGGTTGCTCCTTTTTCCACTCTTTAAAGGCTTCTTATTGGCTGCTGAGAGGGACACTGGGAGGGCAATAGAGCCCTCTTTAATTTATGTCCCTGTAGCTCCCTTCTTGACCAAAGAGGCCACCGGTAGCAGGTGCAGTGCCATTGGTACCAAAAAAGCAAGCACAAGATAGCTGCTGCCCCACCTAACTATCACTGATTTATGTTACCTAACTATCACTGATTTATGTTGAGTTAAAGGTGACAAGATTAAATAGATGGCTTTGACTGCCAATTGGGTATAGATGTGCATCCTGACCCAATATGACAATTTTGTTATTATATTATTAATATCAGCTGAACGACACCACCTCTTGGTGGCTGCTTTTAATTTATTTCTATTTTTATCTGAATGTGTCAAGCTCATAATGTCTTCATATTGCTTATATTTTTATTCTTTTTAGTTGACAAAAGACTAAATGGATGCATACAGCACTGAAATTATGCAAAAAAGAAATACAGTATTAAACACTCCGTTGAATAATAATAACAAAATAACTGTTAACAAAGTGGAAAGAGAAAGCCATAAAATGACTATTTACAAGACACCAAGGAGAATACATCATAACTTCGAATAAATCATGACGGAGGTAAACAAGAGTGCATCTTGAGTTCACTGGAGAAAAAAAATAGAGACAGAGAATAGGACATTGCAAAGTTTAAATCAAAAATGTTCTACAAGCATAAAACTATGACACATGAAGACACAGGCAAGAGGACTCTCAAACAACAGATATATTTTAAACATCACGTACAAGGTAGACACGCAAGCCTGGAGGTGACGTGAGTGTCTGATTCTCATGGTGCAGCCCGACAACAATTTTGTCAAGATGCAGTGCTGCTCAATGTCATTATTCTCCAAAAGAAGTCTTTGAGATTAGCAATGATGAAAGCACCCTCCCTCTCCCCAAGATGCTCATTTTCTGCACCAGTGGAAATGTCTGTGTGTAGGATTTTATGAACCAAGTTAGGCCATTTTGTAGATGTGCTTGCTTCATTCTGGAGCCATTGCAGGCCAATGACAACAGGGTTACGTGGTCAAAACAACAAAAGCGAAAGACAGGGCGAGACAATGCTTGCATGGAAGCCATGAAGTGGGTAAGAAAAACTATGTGCAAAAAAAGAGAGAATTTATTTCCATAATACAATCTAGACAGCACCAAGACATGTTCTATTGACTTAAAACCTACTCAGAAATGTATGGTTTCATGCCATCTAGGAGGTTAAGCTAAAATTTGGAGCTCTTGACCATGTCATTTTTGTGGTCATGAATGTTGATATTATCTGATGTTGATCCATTGTGATTTAGCATTTTCAGAAATGACAGGCTTGCAATTAAGGTAAGCGAGGCAACCTAGCCAAGACTGAGCAGGGAGATTCAAAGGAGGGGTGAGAGGAATAAAAGACATATGACCCGGGGTTCAGTTTCAGATGACGTGTCATCTAGGAGTTCACAAGACTTTCAGATACAGCTGAGTATCATGAGCATATTGATGGTTAGAGAGGACTGAGTGGCAAAGAAAGTCACCAGAGGTTCTAGAAAAATAATAAAAAGCACGGGGGCACAGATTAAGTCTTGATACGAGTCGTTAAGGCGGTGCATTGGACGAGGGAAGGAGAGTTTTCAGTCTTTGCCTGCTGCGCTTGGTTGGTCAGATTGGAAGCGTACCAGCTGAGAACTCTATCTCTAAAACGCATAGAGTTTTTCAACAAGTCAAAAAGAACCATGTGAAGAACAGCAGCAAAAGCAGCAGGCAACTCAAGGAGGATTAGCAGACAAGACCTGAGCTAAATATATGCAAATCATCTTCCACAGCGCAGCATCCTGCTCTGCAAAACTCAATGAGTTTGTTGTGAGTGATAAAATACTTGAGTTTAGTTTCTATGCTTTCTTTTTATGGAGTTTTATATAGCGCAAACTAGCCCCGAAGGTATCAGAGCGCTTTACACGAGCACCAGTTGCGTTACATGAGGACATATTAATTTTTGTTAGACACAGGAGATTAAGTGATTTGCCCAGAATCACAGGATGTTGCGCGTCCTTGTCGAGACACGAACCTGGTCCCCCACATTTGAGGTCGAGTGCCCTAGCTGGTAGGCCACATCCTCTCCCCTATTCTATACCTTTTGCAGGGAAGGCATGAGCTAAGATCATGCAAAGTTAGCTACACCATGAAGGTCAGCAGAGGCTTTCTTTAAAGGCGCAAAACTTGGTCAATGTTATGGCAGTACGGTAGGTACTCTGGTCTAACAAATAGCCCACTAGACCTGTAGACCGGTAGAGGGCAATGTGGTGTTTTATAGTTGTCCTGAGAGCTGCTGATATATAGTCAGTGACCCGGAATATTAAATCCTAGAAGTGGTGTGTGATGTCTGATTGAGAAACCTCATCAGAGGCAATCCAGTTAGAGGGTGATTTCCTAATGAAGAATAAGAGAGGATTACGTTGGTAGGAAAGTATGATGTCAAGTTCAAGGCAGTTCACTCTTTCATTAACCCCTTCCATGCTCATGACGGAATGGTTCCGTCATGAGCACAAGTGCAAGTGTGCTCATGACGGAACCATTCCGTCAGAAAGATTTCCCATTTCTTTTTTCTTTTTGCTTTAGGAGGTGGGGAAGAGCTTCCCCAACCTCCCAAAGCATGGTTAGGGTTTTCATTCTAATGACGATCGCGCGCATGGCGCGCTGTCGTCATTACAATGAAAACAAAACTGAAACTTAGTTTCACAGTTTCGGTGCTTGTGG
Source organism: Calotriton arnoldi (assembly GCA_963921515.1). NCBI lineage: Eukaryota > Metazoa > Chordata > Amphibia > Caudata > Salamandridae > Calotriton > Calotriton arnoldi. The sequence goes on from CAWUFW010000091.1 coordinate 2,124,211, forward strand.
GGCTATCTCAGCCCCTGAGCACCAAAACACATGGGAGAAGTATCGTTGGAAAGGGGAGAATCTCCCCTTTCCAATGGCACCCTTCCCTACTGGATCCCTGCTTGGGGATTGCCCCAGGAGGGCGATCCCCAAGCAGGGATCCACCCACTAGCCATCAGGGAGGGGGGAGCGGCCCCTTGGGCAAGGGCCTTTGCTCCCCCCCATAAAAGTTTGTCAGACAGCCTTTCTGCCCCCAATCTGCCCCCCCTGGGGGGCAGAAAGCCCCCTAGACACCAGGAATTATTTTTTATAGGCCAGGGGTGGGGGCTGCCCAGAATGGGCATGCCAATGACCCCACCCTACCCCCCAAACAAGGCATAATTCGTTCTGCCCCCCCAGGAGGCAGATGCGGGCAATAGCCCCTGATCTGCCCCCCGGGAGGGCAGAAAGCCCATTAGGCCCCAGGATTTTTTAAAATATATATATACATAGGGGCGGGGGCTGCCCAGAATGGGCATGTCAATGCCCCCACCCAAAAAAAAAAATGCTAGTCTTTACTAACCCCCCTGGGAGGCAGATGGGGCAATAGCCCCTCATCTGCCCCCCGGGGGGGGCAGAAAGCCCACAAGGCACCAGGGATTTTATTTTCCAAAGTTCAGGGAAGGGGCTACCCAGAATAGGCATGCCAATGCCCCCCCCCCCCCAAGACAATGCCACAGTCTTTCTGCCCCCCCGCCCCCAGGAGGCAGATGGGGGTAGTAGCCCCTGATCTGCACAGCCCACAAGGCGCCAAGGATTTTTTTTTATATACTTAGGGGTGGGGGCTGCCCAGAATTGGCATGCCATTGCCCCCACCCCCCCAAAAAAATGCTACAGTCTTTCTGCCCCCCCGGGAGGCAGATGGGGCAATAGCCCCTTATCTGCCCCCAGGGGGGCAGAAAGCCCCCTAGACACCAGGGATTTAATTCCCTCAAAGTTCGGGGTGGGGGCTGCCCAGAATGGGCATGCCAATGCCCCCACCCCCCAAAAAAATGCCACAGTCTTTCTGCCCCCCCGGAGGCAGATGGGGGCAGTAGCCCCTGATCTGCCCCCGGGGGGGGCAGAAAGACCACTAGGCACTAGGGATTTGTTTTGTTTTTTTAAACGTAGGGGTGGGGGCTGCCCAGAATGGGCATGCCAATGCCCCCACCCCCAAAAAATTACCACAGTCATTCTGCCCCATCAGGAGGCAGATGGGAGCAATAGCCCCTTATCTGCCCCCTCGGGGGGGCAGAAAGCCCACTAGGCACCAGGGGTAAAAATGTTTCAAAATTCAGGGGTGGGGGCTGCCCAGAATGGGTATTCCAATGCCCCCGCCACCCAAAAAAAGATGCCACAGTCTTTCTGCCCCCCCAGGAGGCAGATGGGGGCAGTAGCCCCTGATCTGCCCCCGGGGGGGCAGAGAGCCCACTAGGCGCCAGCGATTATGCTGGCTTTTTTATACGTAGGGGTGGGGACTGCCCAGAATGGGCATCCCAATGTCCCCACCCACCCCAAAAAATAGCCACAGTCTTTCTGCGCCCCTTGGGGGCATTTGGGGCAATAGCCCACGATTTCCCCCCTCCCCAGGGCGGCAGAAAGCAAACTAGGCACAGACTTTTTTTCGGAATGTGCCTACCTGTGGATTTTGGGTCCTAGCTCAGCTGGCACCCAAGGAAACCTAGCAACCTTATACATTTTTGAAAACTAGACACCCGGGGGAGTCCAGAATGTGGTGACTTGTGTGGCTCTCACTCGGTTCTGTTACCCAGAATCCTTTTCAAACCTCAAACTTTATTAAAAAAAACACAATTTCCTCATATTTCTGTGATGGAAAGTTCTGGCATCTGTGTGGATCCACAAAATGCCACCCACGCCGCATTCCCCAAAGTCTTTCGATAAAAATGATACTTCACTTGTGTGGGTAGGGCTAGTGCCCGCGACAGGAAACGGCCCAAAACGCAACGTGGACACACCACATTTTTACAGTGAAAACTGACCCTTTCTTGGCAAAGTGCCTAGCTGTAGATTTTGAAGCCTAGCTCTTCCGGCACCTAGGGAAATCTAGCAAACCTATACATTTTAGAAAACTAGACACCCAGGAGAATCCAGGATGGGGTGCCTTGTGTGGCTCTCACCAGGTTCTCTTACCCAGAATCCCTTGCAAATCTCAAACTGTAAAACAAAAAACACATTTTCCTCACATTTCTGTGATGGAAAGTTCTGGAATCTGTGTGGATCCACAAAATTCCTCCCACCCTGCATTCCCCAAAGTCTCCGAGAAAAATGGTATCTCACTTTTGTGGGTAGGCATAGTGGCTGCAACAGGAAATGGCCCAAATCGTACTGTAGAGACTTCAAAATTACCTATCACAAAACTACCTGGTTTTGCAGGGGGGGCACCTGGTTTTTTGTCCCCGGGCTCGCGGCCATCTAGGGAAACCTACCAAACCCACACATTTCTGAAAACTAGACACCCTGGGGAGTCCAGTGAGGTATGGCTTGTGTGGATCCCCCAACGTTTCCCTAACCAGAATCCCCTGCAAACCTCAAATTTAGCTGAAAAAATCACTTTTTCCACACATTTGTGTGTGGGATCAATGTCCCTGCACAAATGTCCTACCACCTAGCGTTCCCCTTGATCTCCCGAGTAAAATGATACCTCGCTTGTCTGGCTGTCCAATGCAGAATCAGCTAAAAACTTTTTTTTTTTTTAAATGTAGCGCTTAGAACTCGCGGTGCTATACCTCTAATCCCTATGTTTTTGGCTCTTCCCAGTCACAGGCCTTTGACCCACCCACACAAGTGAGGTATCATTTTACTCAGGAGAACAAGGGGAACGCTGGGTGGTAGGACATTTGTGCCGGTATGGTGATCCCACACAAAAATTTGAGAAACATTTGATTTTTTCAGCAAAATGTGAGGTTTGCAGGGGATTCTCGGTAGGGAAACGTTGGAGGATCCACGCAAGCCATACCTCCCTGGACTCCCCCGGGTCTCTAGTTTTCAGAAATGTGTGAGTTTGGTAGGTTTCCCTAGATGGCCACCAAGCCCGGGACCAAAAACTAATGTGACCCCCCTTGCAAAACCAGGTCATTTTCGGATATATAGGGGGCATCTGCCTTTTTGTTCCCAGCGTCGTTTGCCATCTAAGGAAACCTACCAAATCCACACATTTCTGAAAACTAGACACCTGCGGGAGTCCAGGGAGGTATGGCTTGCGTGGATCCCCTAATGTTTCCCTACCCAGAATCCCCTGCAAACCTCAAATTGTGCAGAAAAAATAAAATGTTCTCAAATTTCTGTGTGGGAAATTTGTAGGATCATTGGGCTGACAAAAATTTCCTACCACCCAGCATTCCCCCAGGTCTTCCGATAAAAAGGGTACCTCACTCGTGTGGGTGGGTTAGGTACCCGCGACAGGAAAGGGCCCGAAACGTATTGTGGAGACATCAAAATTACCTTTCACAAAACTATCTGCTTTTGCCAGGGGGGTCACATCAGTTTTTCCCGGGCTTGGCGGTTATCTAAGGAAATCTACCAAATCCACACATTTCTGAAAACTAGACACCCGGGGGAGTCCAGGGAGATATGGCTCGCGTGGATCCCCCAACGTTTCCCTACCCTGAATCCCCTGTAAACCTCAAATTTAGCTGAAAAAATCACATTTTCCTCACTTTTCTGTGTGGGAAAGTTGTGGGATCACCGGGCTGACACAAATTTCCTACCACCCAGCGTTCCCCCAGGTCTCCCAATAAAAATGGCACTTCACTTGTGTGAGTAGGAATAGTGGCTGCAACAGGAAATGGCCCAAATCCTACTGTGGTGACTTCAAAATTACCCATCATAAACCTACCTGGTTTTGCAGGGTGGGGCACCTTGTTTTTTGGCCCCAGGCTCGCGGCCATCTGGGGAAGCTTACCAAACCCACACATTTCTGAAAACTAGACACCCTGGGGTGTCCAGTGAGGAATGGCTTGCGTGGATATCCCAACATTTTCCTACCCAGAATCCCCTGCAAACCTCAAATTTTGCTGAAAAAAATCGCATTTTTCTCAAATTTCTGTGTGGGAAAGTTGTAGGATCACCGGACTGACACAAATGTCCTACCACCCAGCGTTCCACCAGGTCTCCAGATAAAAATGGTACCTCACTCGTGTTGGTGGGTCAAGTACCCGCGACAGGCAAGGGCCCAAAACGTATTGTGGAGACATCAAAATTACCTATCACAAACCGATTTGCTTTTGCAAGGGGGTCGAATGTGTCGGTTTACCCAAGATGGCCGCCGGGGCCAAAAACACAGGTGACGCCCCTTGCAAAACCAGGTTGTTTTGTGATAGGTAATTTTGATGTCTCCTCAATACGTTTTGGGCCCTTGCCTGTCGCGGGTACTTGACCCACCCATGCGAGGGAGGTACCATTTTTATCGGGAGACCTGGAGGAACGCTGGGTGGTAGGAAATTTGTGGATCTACACAGATTCCAGACCTTTCCATCACAGAAATGTGATGAAAATGTGTTTTTTTGACAAAGTTTGAGGTTTGCAAGGGATTCTGGGTAATAGAACCTGATGAGAGCCAGACAAGTCACCCCATCCTGTATTCCCCTGGGTGTCTAGTTTTCAAAAATGTATAGGTTTGCTAGGTTTCCCTAGGTGCCGGCAGAGCTAGGGTTCAAAATCTACAGCTAGGCACTTTGCAAAAAAAGGGTCCGTTTTCACTGTGAAAATGTGGTGTGTCCATGTTGCGTTTTGGGCCGTTTCCTGTCGCAGGCACTAGGCCTACCCACACAAGTGAGGTACCATTTGTCTCGGAAGACTTTGGGTAATGCGGGGTGGGTGTAATTTTGTGGATCCACGCAGATTCCAGAACTATCCACCACAGAAATGTGAGGAAAATGTGTTTTTTCTTTACAAAGTTTGAGGTTTGCAAGAGATTCTGGGTAACAGAACCTGGTGCGAGCCAGACAAGTAACCCCATCCTGGATTCCCCTGGGTGTCTAGTTTTCAAAAATGTATAGGTTTGCTAGGTTTCCCTAGGTGCCGGCAGAGCTAGGGTTCAAAATCTACAGCTAGGAACTTTCCAACATTTTCACTGTGAAAATGTGGTGTGTCCACGTTGCGTTTTGGGCTGTTTACTGTCGCAGGCACTAGACCTAACCCACACCAGTGAGGCACCATTTTTCTTGGAAGACTTTGGGTAATGACGGTGGGTAGAATTTTGTGGATCCAAGCAGATTCCAGAACTTTCCACCACAGAAATGTGAGGAAAATGTGTTTTTTTTACAAAGTTTGAGGTTTGCAAGGGATTTTGGGTAACAGAACCTGGTGAGAGCCAGACAAGTCCCCCGATCTTGAATTCCCCTGGGTGTCTAGTTTTCAAAAATGTATAGGTTTGATAGGTTTCCCTAGGTTCCAGCAGAGCTAGGGTTCAAAATCTACAGCAAGGCACTTTGCAAAAAAAGGGTCCGTTTTCACTGTAAAAATGTGGTGTGTCCACGCTGGGTTTTGGGCCATTTCCTGTCGCGGGCACAAGGCCTACCCACACAAGTGAGGTACCATTTTTCTCGAAAGACTTTGGGGAATGCCGGGTGGGTGGAATTTGGTGGATCCACGCAGATTCTAGAACTTTCCACCATAGAAATGTGAGGAAAATGTTTTTTTTTTTTTTACAAAGTTTGAGGTTTGCAAGGGATTCTGGGTAACAGAACCTGGTGAGAGCCAGACAAGTCACCCCATCCTGTATTCCCCTGGGTGTCTAGTTTTCAAAAATGAATAGGTTTGCTAGGTTTCCCTAGGTGCCGGCAGAGCTAGGGTTCAAAATCTATAGCTAGGCACTTTGCAAAAAAAGGGTCAGTTTTCACTGTAAAAATGTGGTGGTGTGTCCATGTTGCGTTTTGGGCTGTTTCCTGTCGCGGGCACTTCACCTACCCAAACAAGTGAGGTACCATTTTTATTGAGAGACTTAGGGGAACACAGAATTGTAGAGCAACTGTTATTACCTATTGACTTTCAATGCATTTCTGCCTTCCAAATGTAAGACAATGTGTAAAAAAAAAGTCACTTTGAAAAATGTCCTATAATTCACATGCTAGTATGGGTACCCACAATTTCGGAGATGTGCAAATAGCTACTGTTTATAGCCTCTATATTTTGTTCCCCTTTCAGAAATACATAGGTGTCTTTCATGCCGATTTTTCCCTGTTTATATTTTTCCAATTGAATTGCTATATACCCGGTACACAATAAAAAACCATTGCAAGATGCTGCTCAGTTTTTGCCTCTGGGTTCCTCGGGTTCTTGGTGAACCTACAAGTCTTATATATCCCCACAACCAGAAGGGTCCAGCGGATGAAACAGTATATTGATTTCAAACATCTGTCATACTTAGTAGAAGTTACAGGTGAAAACGTTGGCACAAATGGCAGTTTTTTTAAACTCATTTTCAATTTTTCCTATTTTCAACTGTTAGTTTCTATAGAAAAACCTTGAACGATCTACACAAATGACCCCTTGCTGAATTTAGAATTTTGTCTACTTTTCAGAAACGTATAGCTTTCCAGGATTCATCATTGCTTTCATACCCAGTTTTACCTTTAACTGGAAGGAGGTTGAAAGCACAAAAAATAGCAAAAATAGGCTATGTCCCAGTAAAATGCCAAAACTGTGTAAAACATTTTGGTTTTCTGACAAAAGTCTGCTCGTCCCTGAAAACTGGGAAGATGGTGATTTCAGCACCACAACCCCTTTGTTGATACCATTTGCAGGGAACAAAACAGATGCTTTCATCTGTAGCCTGTTTTTCCCATTTTTCCCCCCAAAAAAAAGAATTCGCTGTATTTTGGCTAGTTTCTGGGTCCCCTCTAGGGAAATCAACAAACCCTGGCTACCTTTAAAATCTCCATGATGTTGGAAGAAAAGGACTCAAATTTGGCGTGGATACCTTATGTGGTCAAAATGTTACAGGGGCCTAAGCGCAAACTACCCCAAATAGCCAAAAAAAGGCTTAGCACATGGGGGGGAAAAGGCCTAGCAGCGAAGGGGCTAATAAAATAGCTAATTCTTTACATATAGCTCTAGGGTCTGTGGAAAACATCGCTTGACAATGTCAAACTGTTTTTTTCCAGAATGTTCTGAGCTGGAGCCAGTTTGGTCTTCGGCATAGAAAACCTTGGGCTCAAATCTGTATTAAGTTCGACCAAAAACCATGTTCCTGATTTCTTATGGTCTCACCATTATTTTGTTTAAAGGAGCAACATTGGGAAGGATATTAGCTACAGTTTCATTAGAGTGACCTGTAATGATGTTAACATGTTTGCCATGGTTTTAATTAGAACACAACAAAGGAGTAGAAACTGTAGATCTCATATCAGTGACATTATGTGTTTGATGTCTTGGATCCAAGTCTGTGATCACTTTGTCTGGCCACTAACCCTAGAATACATATAATTAAGAATGAACAGAATATGAAAAGGCTCGGACATGTCAACCACTATTTACCCAAAGCTGTCCTCCTTAGAAATGATGAGGTTCAGGGTAAAGTCCTCTTCAGGACTAGGTTTGGTAGCTTGGGGCCAGTATCCAGCAGGAAGAATGAAGATTGGATAGGGCATTGTCATTTTCATTACCCCAATGGAGGTTTAAAACAGTCAGTAATTTTAGTAGAGAGAATTAACTTGGTGGTCACATGCTCAACATATTGTTTCACGAAGGTGAACCCTGACCTGGAAGTAGTTCAGTGAGTGTGCTGGAGGGGGATAGATCACATTTGACTTCAACAAACTGGGACTGGAAGTTGGCAAAGGAGTCATTTGGCCTGCCCTTCTGTACGGCATGCTTTGCATTGCAATTTTTAGTATTGTGCAGGTCTCTACAGTGCCACAAGTGAGGTATGTAGGTCACTTGGCACATGGTATGCAACCTTTAACCACACAAGCACAATTGTAGAAAAGTGTTGAATTGGTCAGAGAGACCCACAGCCCCCTGACAAATTATTACTGAAAAAGTGAAACCCCTCTCGTAAAAATATAAATGGTGTTTACTGATCATCCCTCTATTGTAGGCTTTCAGTGCATGACTCTCTTTGGGGACATCCCCAAGCACTGGTCATGACTTAAATGATAGCCATCTTTGTACAATAGTTTGTAGCACTACTCTTCATAAAGAGGTGACTTGGTACTGTTGGTGCTGCACCAAGCGTGAGTTCATTGATTGTGCAGTACAATGCGCTTTAAAAAAGGTACCTTCAAGATGCTGTCCCAGAGGGTGAAAAGTAACATTGTCCCAAAAAGACTCTGTAATTAAGCTACACCGTTCCCAGATACATAATTATGTAATAGTATTTTGTTCTCCAATATTCAAATGACATCGAGCATGTGAATTTCTCAACATTTGCTTACTCTTATTTCATTAAGCTTTTTTAAAACATTGTCGACTTTGTAAATTTCACAAGTCAGCAAAATTTTACAAAATAAAAGGGGTAAAAAATGTGAAAAACACAACAAAGCCTACTGTGAACATAATCATTTTCTTCTTAAGGCCTACATTCTGAGTTTGGAGGAATTCCCAATTTGGCTGGTAATGGAACTATCACCCAAACCGGGGAAACCACATCCATGTTATTCCCACATTCATGGACATGCACCAGCCTCAGCTGGTATCATTTCCAGATAGAAAATTGCCCGAAATTGGGGAACTACTGATGCAAACATGTGTGCTAACTGTCACTGTGGTTCCCAGTTTCAAAAGGTGCCCTTAGGGTGCAAGTGGGAATATTGCGTTGGTATTCCTGCAACAATCACAACGAGCAACTGAAAGTTTTCTGGGTTTTTCAACAGGAAAACTCTAAAGCAGAAAATGTAATCCCCAATGAAGTTGAATATATTTATTTGACATAGATAGATAGATAGATAGATAGATAGATAGATAGATAGATAGATAGATAGACAGACATCAACAGACCGCTGTGGAAGAATCACAATCACAATGAGATGAAGCAGGAGAGAAGTGGGGGTACAATGGTGAAAGAGGATGATACAGAGGAAGAGAGTACAGCAGTTCTGACAAGAAGGGTCACCAGTGAAACTGGGATGTGACCTTAGATTACAATTTAGAGAAAAGAATGACTTTGCTATAAGGGAGATGGTGTGCCGACTTTAAAAAGAATGGAGGGCACTTTGAGAGCGGAAGGGGTTGTTAAGTGACTGCAGAACAGCAGCTGAGTGATAAAAGAGGAACCTTTTCAAATGGACTGGGCAACAGTCAGTGCAAAATCTTTGCAACGTCATAAGGTGCAAACATGTTGCACTTTGCACAACTTTGTGCATCAATATCATCTGTTTGGCAAACTGTACCACACCAACATAAAATATTCAGATGCAATCATAATAGAATGTAATGTAGCCTAGTCAATGGTGTGGCAGTGATATTTGTGATGTACTGCGGTGTGTATTGTGAGAATGAGGCCACACTGGCATTATGAAGGCCTTATTGATTAAGGATCAGCACATCTGGAAGCATTACTGTTACTTGTTCATGTCTCTGCTGCAGAGAATTGATCTGCCACACGATGTGATACTTAGTGACACAGTGATTAATGAATCGATATCTGCACTTAGTCTGAAATGACCCAAAATATTGTGTGAGCCTGTGCTTTGTAGAAGTCTTTTTTAACTGGAGCTAAGTGGGGCACAGTAAAAGAACAGGCGGTTCCCACTCTAGCTGACCTAGATTTGCAGAATATTCTTATTTTCAGAATTTCAAAAGTAGCACATCTGGGGATTGTCTTCTCTGTTCTTGATTTAAGAGATTATCTTCAAAGAGCCTTTACCTTATCATGTGCTTATTGTCTATCAAGTCCTCGACTCCATCTAGAGCCTAAACCTGTCGGTGCTTCTGTAACTTCGTCCAAAAAAACTGAGTTAAAAACCTTTACAATACCGCACAGATTCTTGTCCTCTGTGTTGCACATCACACACGTTAAAACTGGCGTGCACATTCACTCGAGAGCCCCGCACAAGAGGTGTTCAATGGCTTTATGTTGCCCATAAACGTGTTAGAGTGCATCGTTCACCCAGGGGTCTCTTGGCGCTATGGCAACAGAGGAGTAAGATAACAGGAGAAGAGTACATTGTGCCTAATTGTCAAAAGCCTATTAAAGAGCCATGGCTTTAATACTTTCCTAAATTGAACCAGTTCAGAGATAGACTGAATCTCTACTGGAAGCAGTGTCACCTTAAGGATTTTTGGTGCCCCAGGCAAGAAATATTTTGGGGCCCCCTGTTTGGAACAACGTTGAATTTTATCACCCATATTTTGCTAATTCAAGCCCCGTGTTGACTTACAATATTGAATTATATGTTAAAGCTGAAGATACAAAAATGCATTGAAGTGAGTTAGAGTGAAACTTCATTTTGGCAGGAGGCCCCTTTGAAGGTGGGGGCCCTGGGCAATTGCTCACTTTGCCCCTGCCTTAAAACATCTCTGACTGAAAGGCCATTCCATTCCTTAGGGGAAACTACAGAGAAACTCCACCCTGCAGTTCTGGTTATCCTGAATCTTGGGGTCACCAGAAGGTTAGTGGATGCTGAACAGAGAGTCCTTTTTGGAGAGTATCTAACTATGCGGTCTCTTAAGAAACTTGGGGCCATCCCCTTCTGTATCTTGAGAATTAAACAGCGAGTTTTAAATGTAATCCACTGGTTAATTGGTAGCCAAGATAGGCTTTTTAGATAGGGTGTGATTCACATTCTCTGAGGGATTCTAAAAATCAGCCTGGCAGCAGCATTCTGAATTAACTGCAAGGTTTTTACCTCTCATTCAGGAAGGCCAAGATATATGCTTTTGGCGTAGTCCTATCTGGCGCTGATAATGCCCACCATGATGGTCTTCATGGCTTCGATAGATAGGAACATCTGGGTCTTCCTAATGGTTCCTAACATGCATACACATTTAGAAACAAATACACTAATTGGTGGCTTAAGAGATTGACACTGATCAGTAATAACTCCTAAAGCTTTTTGCCGCTGGTTTTGGGAGAAATGCAAAAAGAACAACTGATGGACAGAATGCCAAACAATGTCATGCATTCACCCCAGTACAGAGTTCTGGGCCTAAATCCATAGTTTTTTTGCTCCCCATGCCATTCCAGTTTGAACCCAGCCATATGCAAATCAGTCTTGACCCTGCTCCCTATGGGAACAGTTCAGCCCGAACCGCCAGGTCAGGTCCTCCCTAGACTGCAAACAAGTATCCTAGGACCGGTTTTGGGGTTTCACCCCTCATCAGCCAGGCTAGCTTAACTCCAGTGGCATTGAGAGCACGCGACCCACGTCTGGGCATACCCGTCCCATTCAGGGTATATCCGTCCCATTCAGGGTGACAAATGCAAAAAGAACAATGGATGGACTGAAAGCAGAACAAAGTCATACATTTTGGTTTTTGGACAGCCAAAAGGACCTGGTCCATGGAAACAGGACACAATCTGCCAGGAAGGGACTGGAGTTTCTGCATTGGCCCCCCATTGAACAACGCATTAGCTTCAAATCACTTTGTATGGTTCATAAATCGCTGCATGCTTCCTACCCTTCAAGGTTGAAGACTATGTTCAATTGGCATTCTCCCAGTAGACCACTGCGCTCTTCGCTCCAGATGCAACTGGTTGTACCAAGAACCAAGAAGAAGAAGTGGGGGGACAGAGCATTCTCGGTGGCTGCAAGCAAACTCTGGAATTCCCTACCCCTTGCTCTCAGATCTATCCCCCTTCTGCTCCCCTTCAGAAAAGCCCTTAAAACCTGGCTTTTCACAGTCTAGCTTTTAGCTGGAGTTTCTGTCTCCTTCTATCTTCCTGGGTATGTACGGCTGGTCTCTAGCACCTTGATGCCTTCGGGTGACTGCTGCGCTTTATAAATCTCTAATCAATCAATCAATCAATCATGAAAAGTATGACCTAACACCACGATTTTGGTATTTTCTGCGTTATGCTTCAAAAGATTTTGTCTCTTCCAATCAGTGATAAGAAACATCCTATTTCTAAAGTGGTCTTGTGTGAATTCCGGAGTATCAAGCTGAAGTCAGATCTGACAATCGTCAGCATAACTGAGGATCCTACAGCCTCATCTGGAAAGCTCCTTAATAAGTGGCTGAATATAGACATTAAAGAGGTGGGGGAAAGAGCAGATCCTTGTGGAACACCACACTCTATTTTTAATTCTGGTGCCCTGGAAGGGAACATTTGCACTGCTGGGCTCTGTTCTCCAAAAAGGAGGAATGCCATTTATAGGTCTTTCACGTGAAACCTGCCATCAACGGTTGATTGAGCCAATAAAGTCTTGTGATCGACCATGTCAAAGGCCGCAGATACATCAAGAAATAAAAGGGCAGAAACATGCCCATCATCCAAGTCCCTCTTCAGATCATCTATAACTGATAAGATCACTGTTTCAGCACTATGTTGTGTCCAAAAACAGGTTGGTGCAGGTCCAGATAGTTCAAATCTGAGAGGAAAGAGCTAACCTCATGCGCTATATGAGCTTAAAAAAATTTAGAACAAAAATGCAGCAGAGAAATAGGGTGGAAAGTCTTAAAATTTGTTGGGTTATCACCCGTTTTTTTCAGTAATGGGATAACGTACCTTTTTTTTTTAAAGTAAGGGACTTCTCCTGGCATTTTTGCATAGAATGTACAAACACATCTTGCATACTCCACATTAATGCAAATTAAACAGCAGATCACATGATATACACCCCTGGGCAAACCAGGTGATTGCACAACGTGTGTGTTGCTGCCGCAAAAAGCCGTTTTGAGATATTTTGGCACCATAGGTGAGGGACATTTCTTTCACTCTTGATTTTCTTTACACACGCAAACAGGTTTGCTTCTTTCCACTCCTTAATTGACTCACTTCATGTAGAACAGGCTAGCTACAGGATGTGGTTGAATGAATGAAACGATGAATGCTTTTAAAGCAGCAAGATGTGTGTTGACTGCTGACATCTGTGTGTGACCTGGACAGCATAATTGTGAGTCCTACAGTGGTTTCTCAGCCTTTCATCCTTTCTAGTTAATTGCATTTAGCATTGAGCTTAGGAACAGACAAAATATGGAATTAAACAAGTTAATGTCAGTGTTCTATCAAAATATCAAGTCCTTTGATATCGACCTGCACTTACAAAGACTTTACAGTATCGACTACTTATCATTTGGTAAGTAGATGTGGAATGAAGGATAGTAAGTCTATCCCTCCCTGTAAGATATTGGGTTGTTGGTCGACTGGGATGTAAGCCCTGGTCAAGCAGCAACCACAATCCTTGTCAGGGTAAGGCACAAGCAAACTCCAAATTAACCTGTGCTCACCCCCTTGGTAGCTTGGCAGCTTGGCACAGAGCAGTCAGGTTTAACTCAGTGGCAATATGTAAAGTATTTGTGCAACACTTAAAACAGTTAAAGACACCAAAAAAGAAGCTTACAATATATTTACAAAAATAAAGTCGTTTTTCATAAATAAAACAAGACCAAAATGACAAAAATCAAACTAATGAAACGGGATATATTGAATTTTAAAGTTTGGATTGAAAATGGCGCCAAAAAGCATAAAGCACCAACTGGAGATATCTGGTGCCACAGGACTGGGACAAAGTCACAAGTTCAGACCGACTGCGATGGAGCGCAGGCTGGCTACAGAGACCCAGTTAGGCCGACTGAACATCTTAGTTGTGGAGCATTGTGTAGATCTGAGTCAAAGATGCGCTGCGCAACTGAAGCGATCCATCAGTTCGTAGTTGAGGCGAGACTGCGGTGCGAGGTCCTGTTGCTTCATTACAGAGGATCACGTCGGCAGCACTTGCAATGTGAAGTCTGGCGTCGAGGATGCGGCATCCAGCAGGCAATTCATTGATTCTGAGGACTTACGAGGCTGCAGTGTGGAGTTCTGCATCGTAGTCAAGGCTGCCGTCAACTAGAGATACAGGGTCGTGGGCTGTGGGTGCGCCGTGCAGTCGGGGCAATGTGTCTGTTCCGTGGACTGCAGTGGGCCATGCCAGTCTTTGTGATGGGTCCAATCCATGCAGCAGCAGTGATGCGTCACTTCTGCTCTGGGATGCACCGCACAGCCGAGGAGATGCATTGGTTCTGCTCGGGGATGAGTCTCTCAGCAGAGAAGATGCATCTGCTCCGCTAGTAAGTACCTTAGGCCTACTTCCAAGGGTCCAGGGCTGGGTTGGCATCACTTGGCAGGGTAGACTCACAGATGGCAGAGTCCTGGTGCAAGTGCAAGGTAGTTGGAAGCCTGTTATGTCCCTGAGGCTTCAGATTAGGAGGCCTGCCAACAAGCCTTTGGAGTCACTCTGGGTTCAAGAGATGCCGGTTCAGTCCTTCTCACCCAGGCAAAAGAGGGCAACAGGCAGCAAGTCAGCACAGCTGAGCAGGAGGCTAGCAGAGTGCGGTCCTGCAGAGTAGCAGTCTTTCAGCAGCACAGCAGTCCTTCTTCCTGGCAGAATATCCACAGGTCCAGAAGTGTAGCGAGTGGTGGTGTCTGAGGTCCTTTTCTAGGTTTCACCGGTGAAATGTATTGTTTTTAATATAAATCTTAAAAGGGGCTTACTACCCGTCCCCTCGCTCTCCTGGATTTTCATTGGTTCCTTTGCTTGCCGCTCACTTTTCCTCCATTTCTTTTGGCTGGAGCATATTTTCCTGCATTTGCCAATGCTTGTTTTGCTCTGCTTCTATTACCAGTTTCCCGTAGCCGAAATACTGTTAACATCCGCTTTGGTGGAACTATTCTTTTTTTTTATTTTTATAAAGTTGTGCCTCTTTCTGCTTTTTTGTCTTGCAGCAGATTTATTTTGACAAACAGATTAAGTGATTTTCCAAGAATCACAGGATGTTGCACCACAGAAGCTTGAACCGGGACCCCCAGCTCTCAAGTCAGCAGCTTTGGCCACTGCGCCACATCCTCTCCACTCCTGTGATACTTGTCAGGAAGCTCTTTCCTTCGTCCCAGATGGTGATCGATGAAAACAGCTTATTTTTCATCACATTTCGAAACCCATACATTATCAATGCTTGTTTTATACATAGTTGTGCCTTTGAAGGGGGCAGAAGCTTCAAGAGGCATGCCTTTGAAGTGCACAGATGCCCTACCTTTCCTGCCCTGGATCCAGACTAACTGCACGGGTTATGCAGCCCTTTGTGTGGAGACAGGACACAGCCTATTTAGGTGTGAGTCTGTGCCCAGCTCCTCCCTCCCATCCTGCCAGTGATGGCCCACCAGTCACAGATAAGCTCCCATTCTGTGTCGCAGTCTAGGAGGAATACACAAAGCTCAACTGCCACCTACACCCTGTCATGTGACCAAAGACAGCCTGCAGGCACCAAATGGATAAGGCAAGAAAATACCAACTTTCTAAAAGTGGCATTTTCAGAATTGCAATTTAAAATCTGACCATAAGTTAGGATTTTAAATAGGGATTCCCAAGTCACCAAAGTTGAACGAGTTAAATACTTCCATTTGGAAATTATGCTTATAAAAGGTAATAGGGTAATCCCAATGTTATTCTATTGAAGATATAGGCCTTGCAGTAGGGACAAACGAGTTTAAGGTTTTATTCACTCCTAGGACATGTAAAACTTGAAAGTATATATCCTGCTTCTTAAATTCATTGCACCCTGCCCTCTGGGCTGCCCAGGGCCTACCCCAGAGGTGACTTATTTGCATTAAAAAGGAAGGTTAGAGCCTGACAAAAGGTTTATTTTGCCAAGTTGAGATGGCAGTTTAGACTGCACACACTGGCTCTACAATGGCAACCCTGAGACATGTTCAAAGAGTTACTTAAGTGAGCAGCACAATCAGTGCTGGAGGCCCACTAGTAGAATTTACATTACAGGCCCTGGGCACTTATAGGACCACGTTACTAGGGACTTATCAGTAAATTAAATATGGCAGTTGGGTATGAGCCTATATTACCGTGTTTAGAGAGGAGAACACATGCACTTTAGCACTGGTTAGCAGTAGTAAAGTATTCAGAGTCCTAAGACCAGCAAAAATGAGGTCAGAAAAAATGGAGGCCGAAGGGAAGACCACCCTAAGGCTGAGAGGTCTGACATTCCCTATGTATGCTTCCCTTGATGATATACTGAGGTCCATAGAAGTGCAGGTCGATATTATTGACCACACCATTTTCTCATACCACGCTTATTATTGTATATTGCACCACATTCCATGCATATTCTGTTATTATTGCATGTAGCACCACAGTCCATACAGATATGTGTGCGGGTTATCGGCAAAGCTTTTATGAGCAGTATATTGACAGGTAATGTAATTTATGTAAATGAGGGCAGTAGCTTTGAAGAAGCAGGGTATAATTTGAAGACCAATTTACAGAGGGGATAGGGCAAATTACTTCTCCAAGGAATATTAGGAGAACTGAAAGAAAATTATGCATTTCTAGGCACTTCAGACCAGTGACAGTGGTCGATGCTTCGCATGATTTAAACACCACTTTACAAGTTTAATTTTAAGAGATTGGGAAATATATTGATACATTTTAAGGTCTCTTAGCAATTAGGATTTAACAACTAGTTTACATGATGGATATGGTGACGTCATAAATTACATTCGTTTGCTACTTTTCCATTTTTTTGCTGGTTAGACGCACAAAATAGACACACACATACACTTTTGCAATGGGCTTTGAACTCACTGAGGTATTTACTGGAAAGTAAAGATGTAAACTGCAAACTGAAAAATTAGGGCCCAACAAAGTTGAACCACGTTTGGGTCCAGTTACCTGGAGAATGCACACAGATGAAAATCGAAGTGTTTATATGTTTTACAAAAACAGCAGTTAAATGGGCTCATGGCTAAAAGCTGTACAAGATGAAAGTGACATATGTGGAATCAGTTGACCGCTATATCTGAGCTACACCAAAAACAGACATGATAAAAGCTAGTACCTTTGTCCAGTGGTTGAGAGGCACTGGAGATTAATTCAGCAAATACATAAAATAATGAGTCTCTAATAATAAAAACAAGCATTGGCAAAGCCACTAGGTCTCTTCTTTTAAAGGCTGTGCTGTTGGCTCTGTCAATGCTTTTTGGCACTGGTATCCACACCAATGCATCAAGACATGTGCATGCATGGCCAGGAATTCGGGATTTTTAAAAAAATTAAAAATCCATTCTGAGATGTCCCAATGCCCATGCATGCTTTGTGATACATAGGAATACGTGGGTCATGATGCATGTGTCAATGGTAAGACATGTAACAACAACTCTGAGAGGATTAGCATGCCAGGTTTGTCTTTATTAATAAGCTGGTGAAGATCACTGACGGCTGATACGACCACCAGATTGGTGCTATGACCAGGATGAAAGTCTGCTTGTTGACCGCCTATTACATCATTAGATTCTGCAAAGTCCTGAAGATGATGCAGGCTACTTTTTCCAGTAATTTGCCCATCTTAAGCAACAATGAGATGGGTCTAAGATTGTTCGTGTCATTGATTCCCAGAGCAGAGGTTGCACTATGGCTACTTTTCAGAGATTTGGAAAAATGCCATGTTTTGAGAAGCTGTTAAAGTTGGCTAGGAGGATGTAAATAAAGACTAAAGAAGTTCATGAGTGTCTTTAGATGCCCTGCTGGAAGTGGATCATTTGGCGAACTTGAAGAGCGACTATTATGATGGTCTGCAAGAGTTCCATTTGTGTAGTTTGTGTGAAGAAATTTACAGGACTCCTATCAGCAAATCAAATTTAAATGTGAACATTATTGATGGAGCCCTGGATACTACAAATTTATCTGAGAAATAAGAGCAATATTGACACACAGAACTTCTGATTGTGGAATTTCGAATTTTATATCCGCAGGGTTTTGAAGATCAGATACAATGCGAAAGAGTCCTTTGGAAAGGTTGGTGATATTAGAGTGGTATGCCTCTTTATCTCAGATGCAGTAATCTCTTCTGTATTTCCCTTTGGCTATCCAAACTTCTTGTTTAAGGCTTTTTGGCTCACCCAAAAACAAAGGGATTATTTTTCTTTGCGTGTGTGCAGATTTGAGGGCACAGATTGGTATTCTTCCATCAATGGCAGCAAGGAATGAAAATTTGAAATGACGAAGAAGAATGTTTGGGCTCGAATCTGTAGTCCTGTGCCTTGTTGGGCTGACAGATTTATTAATTCTGCATCAATTTATTCAGGGATGAAGAGATTCCAGTTCTACCTGCTGATCTTCGCTAAGCGTTTATAGCTACCAATGGGTTTTGGTAATATTGTGTAACATGCAAGTCCAATGAAGTCAGACGAGATGAGATGGATTGTTTTGTGCACTGTAATTAGATCGGCTGAGGCAAAAATGGCAGTGTGAATGGGATCTGTTTAGCAATTCAAGATTTAGGGTGCCATGTTATTTCTGAAATTTGTTGGACTGTTTAGGGAGTTGAACTATAGGTTTAAATCCCCAAGGAGCACCATGTTTTGTCTATCAATAGTTAAAGCTGACAGTTCTTCATATAGGAATGTGGGAGCTACCTAAAGCTTCAGGGATAGAATCTCTTGGTCTGTGGTGTCAATGGCAAGGCTGAAGGGGAATAAGACTCCCAGCATGGTAATGCACTTACCCCACCAATAACTCCAAGACTGCAAGTCCTGTTCCTGAACCAGTGAGAGTGGTGCCTCATCATGGTTTCCAGGACCTTGAGACCACCAGGGAGACCAAAAACAGGAGTGGTTTTAGACAGTGTCAGTCATAGGATAGTTTATAAGGGAAGCAATAACGGCATGTTTGAGCTTTAATAAGACAGTCCTTTCTTCAAGGGGTGCATATGTCAGTGTAGTAAGGCCTAGACTGTGACTGCTGTCCTAGTTCCCTCTCTGGCTCCTTCAGTCCACTCCCAGCATAAGATACCCTACAGACACTTCCTTAAAAGTTCTGTAGGGGAGGCATCTTGATCTGTAAGGTCCTCCCTCTTCAGTCACTCATGCCACTCCTAGGGTAGAAGCTTTGTAAATGGTGGCCTGATTACCCTCTATAGCTTGCACTGCTGCCAGTAAAGATTGTCTACACCTAACTATTATTCCAGGGCCACAACTGAACTTCACATTCAGATAGGCCCTTCACACTGGGGGCTCCTTTGTGCTATCAATTACATGCCCCAAACCCTCTCCAAAAACTCACCATCATCCATTTCTCATCAGTGCTGACCTTGATGTCCCCCCTTTCAGCACTCCGTCCATCATCTCCTTGTGTTTGGGTGAGTGTCTGAAAAGTTTCAGCGCTCCGTCCATCATCTCCTTGTGTTTGCGATGCTTGTTTCCGGTTCAGGGAAGACCTGGCTTGGCAGTTCGGGCTGGACTGTTCCCATGAGGCACAGGGTCAAGACTGATTTGCATATAGCTGGGTCTGAACTGAGGTGGCGAAGTGAGCTAAAGAATGATGATGGATTCAACCCAGATCTGTGACTGGGGGTGAGTGTCTGAAAAGTTTCAGCGCTTCGTCCATCATCTCCTTGTGTTTGCTTTGTTCCCCCTTACTAACCAATTCTTCACAATGAGTACCCCTGAAAGGAAATCAGAGTAGAAGGTCGCAGCAAACACTAGTAGGATGAAAGGAAGGATTGGGGCAAGCATCCAATAGTGAGGCAAGAAGTCCACAATGGATGAAACTGAAAATGGGAGGTCTGTAAAGCTCTGACGGGAAAACAAGCAAAATTAGCAATAGCAATCCCATTGATTGAACATTCCAATGAATATGACTCGTGCAACACCATAGAAACATGAAGAAATGTGCCAAAAATGAAAGATTTTAATTTCACAATAGTCCCTTCTGTATTTTGTCTTAATATGCTTTGAATAAAACAAAACAGTAATTTTTTTTAATCTGAGTGTTCTTTGAGCCCACCCATGTGCCCCTCATATCTCCAAATTCTGCTTTGTGAAGAGAAGACCAAAAACCAGCAAGTCAAGTTTGGGTTTTCATTTAAAGGAAAAAATGTAGACATGGAGGATGCCTTTAGGGGCTTGCGACTCTTCTATTTCTATTTTTATTTAATTATTTATAAAGCGTGAACATACATGATTGTAAATCTTGGCAGTAGGAATCACAGAGTAGTAATCAAGATAGACAAAAAGAGGTATACCATAGAGAAACGTATAAGAAATTGTTAATCCTCAATGTTAGATGAAAAAGCAAGAGATTAGTAATGCACCACAGGTGGAGTGGCAGACTATGCCACTATTTCAGACTAAGGACCCAGAAAGCTTTATCTCCTTCACCGACCTCCTTCCAGCACCTGCATGTGAAGGTAGGGACTATTCAACAGATGTAGAACACCATATTTAAGGAACCTTGAGGAACATAAAGTGCCACTTGACAGAATAAAAAGGCCAGTCCTTTCCCTGTAAGCACCAATGGTGCTGGTACAAAACAACCTAAAGAGGACTATTTGGTTAACCAGAAACTGGTGAGGTAAGCATGACCGAACTTGTGCAGTCTGCAGGCCATCCCTGTTGCCACATTCTTAATTCTCTGAATCTTAAAAACTATTCACTTTGCAGGTCGAGATAGCGGGTGTTCCCAAAATCCAAACTCCGGAAACGTTTGGCACTGATGATCATGACGTGCTGATCAATCAGGAAAACCAGCAGAATGACGTTGACTAATTCATCCCATCCTTGTGATTAGCAATTGGCAGATTCATTCTCAGATGCTGGAACCACAAGTGCAGATGAATTGATGTATAAAGTTTCAAACATTTCCGAAAAGAAGGACATATAATTGTTGGAAGTGTTGTGTTTGGGGAGTGGTTTCTAGTGTTTTGTGTGTGGGCAATGGACCTATTCCTGCACAAGCAAAATATGCCATTCGGAGGTTTGTGAGCATCATAGATGCAGCATTGTCTGTACTGTTCTTTAGTGATGGGTAGTGTCTGCTTTTTTGAATGTCTGTGCCTGTGACATGCTGTCTTGTATGCTTATAACTGTAACATAATCCAGCTTCTTTGCAAGGCATAGCTCTCTTTCAAGCGTGTCCAGGTTTCTGCCTCTCAAACTATTACTGCTCAGTGATCTGCTGTTGTGCATTTCAAAAACGGATAATGCTTGAGTGAAAATATCTGTGTTAATGTCAAATTACTTAACCAAGTGCAACTGAGAGGAGGGGACAGGAATAGAAGAATAGAGACAAAATCCTTATTTTGGTTAAAAAGGAGGTTTAGATGATCAGTCCGAGAAAGAGGAACTCATTTCTTGAAAGAAAGCTTCATTTTTTGAGTTTATAAGAACACCAGCAGAGGACAACGTTGGTTTCAATGTTCAAAACTCTTACATATCCTAACGTCATCAACCTAGATGTTCAGGCCTCCATCAAAACTACGCACCTACAAACAATGGATATCCTGGAAAAGGCTGAGTAGGGCCACAAGGAATGACCCTTTGAGAGGGAAGGAGATCACCAGACATGACAACAAATGTACAGTGCATGTGATGCATTTCCAGATTGTCTTTGTTCTGGTGATGCATTTGCAACTGATGATGGTGGAGAAGACACCACCATTGTACACCTGACCATTATTTTGAAGCTCGTGTTTCTTCCAAAAATCTAAGACTAGCATACTCTTTTTTTGTGTATGATGGTTGTGTACAAGGCTGTCTTTAGTGACATCTTGAGATGTTCTAGATGTCATAAAATAATGGGTTTGTGAAAGCTGCTCTCTTGAACATATGATTATGACTTAGCTATCCAGCTTGAATTTTATTTACCAAAATATATTTTTTGTTTAAAAATGGCTAAACTAAAATCTATTATATGTCGGGCTGGTATTTGGTTTCAGGTGGTATAGCATATCTGATGCATTAATGGTCAAACTGCAATTATGAAAAGCCACAGTTCCATTCCATTATTTTCTTAAAAAAAAAAAAAGGAATGGTATTTTTTATCAATGTTGTATTGATGTATAATATACCCAGGAAATAATTTTCAGTGCTTGACAAAATATTAATATATACCAAAGATGGATATGATTTTATTAGTAGCACTTGTTCTCCTTCCTTGGGGTCTAGCAGTATGCGCTATCTCTGTAGTATAGTCACACTCTGTAGTATATTGCGATAATAATATAATTTGATGCCCAGATTAATGCCCTTGCAGGAAATGTTTTGGGATACTGAGATCACTGAAGAAAATTCTTAATTTCTTACCTGAATCTGCCCCAAAAAACTGTAATCCAGGCACTGGTATATCCAGGATGGATTACTGTAATGTCCTCTACATGGGCGTATCTCAGTCCCGTTTGAACAGGCTTCAACAGGTCCAGAACGCGACTGCTCCGGCACTGCTCAGACTTCCCAAGCGTGCCTCCATCAGTACCGCTCTGAGGGAACTGCAGTGGTTGCCAGTGAAGCAGAGAGTTACATTCCAAGCTCTCTGCTATTGCTACAAGGCTCTCGCTTCTCAGGGCCCCGCTTACCTGAAGTCAAGGATTCCCCCTTATGTTCCGACTAGAAACTTAAGATCAAACGAAGAAAAACAGGCCTTCATTCCTAAATGTAAAAGAGCTAGAATTGGAGGTAGCGCCTTCAGTCACCTTGCACCAAAAATCTGGAGCTCTCTCCCGGCTGGAATTCGGCTAGATCCCTCTGAAACTCTTTTCAGAAAAAAAATGAAAACCTGGCTCTTTGGATCTGCTTAAGACCAATCCAGCTGTAAGGGCAACACTTTTTCTCTCAGAAATCAGTAACGCTCTCTCAGAAAATTAAATCTGATTTGATCTGGCTTCCTTTTACTTCTTACGTATCCTCACATCCTTCTTTACACTAACCCCTTTTCTATTATTTTCTTCCCTTCCTTCTCCTCTTCTTTCCCTTTCTTTTCTCTCTTTCTCTCTCTCTCTCTCTCCTTTTATTGCAAAATCATTGGTATCACACTATTTGATTTATTAAGTACCTTTAATTCTTCCTATCCACCTTTAATGCATAAGGTTGTTTTCCTTTTATGTCTTTTTGGATAACATCATTTGTAACATGCTGTTCTTTTTACCGTGCTAACTTTCCCACCTCATGTTTACTGTTAATTTGGTACTTTTTCTTATATTAATAAAAATTATTTAACAAACAGAAATCAGTAACCCAGTGCTGGGACACTTCGCAAGAAGGAGCTATGCGCTTTACAAGAAGCAGTATTATTATTCTAAAGATTGAATGTTCTGTTATAGATTAGGAGAGTGCATACGGTACGGTACGTTAGTGCGTATACATCAGTCTGTACCATTTTTGATGAAAGAAAAAAAGAACCTGAAAACAGAGCTCTTTGGGTTCGCCTCCTTCAACTGATTTATTGAAACGACCCCACCGATTAAAAGGACCAAGCATCCTTCATGACCAGTGATATTGCCCCATTCCTGGCCTCAAGGGGCTGTGTTCTTGACTCTATCTTACCGCCTTCCCCTCACACTGCAAGTCGTATCCTTGCTACCAATAACAGAGGAAGGTCTTAAAAGTGGCTAGAAGATGGCATACGGGCACTCTACAGAACACCCTAATTAAAAAAAATTAAATAAAATCAGACCTTTGGCCTTTGGTGACCTATCTTAAAGTTAAGTTTAAGATAAATCACATGTGAGGTCAACTTTATGATAGGCTGCTTACGGAAAGTCAGTACTTAGGAAGGCATCTACTGTTTAGGGTTGCCTCCTTCCCTAGAGAAAACTTCGGGCCATCAGTTCACTTTTTAAGATTCTGCAAAGAACTAGACATGATAATTACTGAGAACTTTATATGAAATCTCTGTATACATTTTCACATGGCCTTTATGGTTTTGTTTACTTTAATTGTCAGTATTGCATCTTTAAGGCAGCTGTAGAACACAGTTCAAAGTGTTTCTATGTTTTACTTCTTAAAGTATGTACAGAAAAGAAGAAAAATAACTGGTTTAGTTGATATTCCTGTTTTTTTTCTGTATTGGCAGAACATTAAAATGCTTGTCATACCTGTTTGAAACCGACCAGGCGGCAATCTATCTGGTGTACTTATTTTTTACTTGTATTGAATGCATTTTTTAAATATTTTCCTTGCATAGGTGGCTGAACGGTCTGGAAAAGAGGACTTCTGTTCCCCACCGTACTCACATTATGACGTCACATCCGGCTTTTATCGGCCGGCTATGATACTGAAACCTCAGCTGGGCCTGGGTGCTGTGTCCAGATTGCCATCTGCAAAGAGCAGGATTCTAATTGCCAGCCAGAGGTCTCCCAGTAGCACTCTCCATCAGCAAGGACAAGTGGCCAGCACGGAAAACCTATTCAATCCGGATACTTCAGGTAAATTGCTTTTTCCTCTCTCATTCGAGATTGCTTATTGCCTAAAATATCGTATTAATAACTCGTCACCCGCCACTCCACGGCCATCAGGCTCATTCTGTGTGTACTGTGTCTGAGAGGACATCTTGATCTCCACTGGAACAGTAAATCTGACTCTGAGATTACTGCCCAGAGTCTCCTGCACCGAGAAGGTCGCTTTTACTACCTTCATTTATTTTTTGTGAACTGGTCACTCTGATCGTCCATTTCCTTCCACATTCACACACGAACTATTGCCAATGTGCTTCTAAGTTTCTAACAAGCAGGCTTCTTTTCACTCTTTATCGAAAAAGAGAAAGCATAATGAAATATTTTGCTTTTCCAGGGGTTTGTTGAAGCTCTAAAAACCCAGAAGGGAGTTGGAAAAAATCTGGTGATTCCCCGAAGCACAGAATGCCCTGGCGCCCCCAGCAAATACTGAGGGGCGCCGTTAATCTCTCCGCTAGCAGGAGCGAGCCAAGGTGGGCTTCCGTTCTTTGTTCTGCCTCCGAAACAGGTCATGACGTCATCAGGAAGTGCCCGGGACAGGATATTTAAGGCGTCATTAGCCAATAAATCGGCCTCTTTTCCTCTCCACCGTGCTCCAGCATACCGCATCGCAACCCACCCACCCCTGGAGTAAGGCGGAATTGGCTGAATTTCTAGCAGTAGAAAAAGGGGATAGCCAAACAATTTGGACTGAGTTACTGTACTTACCCCTTGGAGGGGTGTTGAGCTGTGTGGGCACTGGGCAGGCAAGAGGGGGACTGGCCTGCTGGTGGTCCTGGACCTTTTTGCCCTACCCCGGAATGCCTGGAGTTGAACATTTTGGGCGAGATGCCTGGAGTTTTGGGCGAGATGCCTGGGGTTGAACATTTTGGGCGATTTGCTTGTGTTATTTTGTGTGGGCACTGGGTAGGCGGGAAAAGGGGACGAACCTGCTGGTGGTGCTGGACCTTTCTGATCTACCCCGGGATGCCTGGAACGGAACAGTTTGGGGGGATTCGCCTGGAACCAGGTACCCCGGCAGGGACGGAGCGTTATACAGTGTCCTGAGTGGTATGGAACAGCGGTTATTGACGTGGGGGGTGTAAGTGTGGGTTGCCACTAAGGGATGCTTGCTAATGATCCTCAGGATGCCCTTGGTTCAGGGCTGGGGAAATGGATAAGGAATAGGGGCCTTCTGGCACTATCCACAATAATATTGCTTGTACAATCTTTACTCTGTTTTTGTGCTGATCTTATGACCTGGAATTTTCATAACTGTAATGTCTGTTTAACTATGGTTCTTAAGTTTTCTTTTCTCACTGAAGCTGTGTTTTAATAAAGATAAAGGGCTACGCCTTGGTTAAACCACAATCAAAGTTTTCTCTCCCCTGTGAGTCTTTGCAGTGGGGGGGGCAGCGACTTGCACCTTGGGAGTGCACTATAAGTAGCATCAGGGATGCTGTTGTTTGTATCTAAAATCGCTAGCAGGGTACGCTCCAGAACCACGAGCTGAGATGGTGCAGAACTTTGCATTCTGGTTTTAGGTCACAGGGCTTGTGCAAGGTGGAGTCATGATGCCTTGTGTGGGCCGGATGCTAAACCTTATGTTGCAGAGGAAATCCTCCACACATCTGATTCTCTGAGAACCCTTTGAAATTATGCCAAAGTGCAGAGTTTTCATCATCATGGCCAGTGGTTTCATAAGTGAACCATTGCACTCATCTTATTTATTTTTTATTTATCTTTATAACACTGCTAATTGTCCATGTGTAAATTGCCCTTGGTCAAAATGGGCAACAAGCAAATTAATTATGGTTATTCAGTCAAATAAATCAATTCACCAAACTCAAAAGTAAAATCACAGAAGTTAATAAAATTAAATTAAATTGAGGTTCAAATACAAAAAGTCATTAAAACAAAATAATTGATGTAAAAAAGCACGCCCCAATCAAAGCCCAAACCACGAGCCTCTGGCATTAACCACTTCCTGTAAAAAAACATATATTGGTTACCAAAGAATCACAGCAGGATCCCTGTCGAATTCCAATGAGCAAACACATTTTCATTGCAAAATTCAGGGTAATTGATTTGCCAGTCTAGCTCCTTCTAAGGTCAAACATAGGACATAATGGAGCAGATTGTTATCCCTACATCAGCCGCT
Source organism: Calotriton arnoldi (assembly GCA_963921515.1). NCBI lineage: Eukaryota > Metazoa > Chordata > Amphibia > Caudata > Salamandridae > Calotriton > Calotriton arnoldi. The sequence continues at coordinate 2,150,684 of CAWUFW010000091.1, forward strand.
TGATGTACAAGAGGCTATGCTTTTCCTTTGGAAATGATGCATGAAATGGTAATGCATTGTAAGAACAATACTTAATGGTGATAACAAAATGACTTTCTGTAAAGACGTCTTACCTTCAGAACACTTTGCAATGATGAAAGAGAAGCATACACTGAGTCCAATATTTACTGTGCTCATATGCGTGTCAAATTCTATTTTCTATAGTTGTATCTATTTAAAAGTATATGATGGATTGAAGTGCGGAAACTGTGTGTGTTTAAAATTCTCTTCCCCTCTATTATCATCTGGTGCCACAGTTAGTGCATTGGTGGTCAAAGTGATGCAGCATTATATATTGAAATACTCATTGCTTGAGAACTTTCCTTCTGGCTGGGATTGGATCAGTTTGTGATGAGCAAGTATGCGATTCAGTTTGCACTGCATAAGATAGACCTCCTTCGAGGGTGATCCCTTTAGACCATTGTCTATCCTTGCCTCCTTGTCCATGTCATGTGTTTACATATCACGAGTTGTTTATTTGAGGTTTTGCCTCTGGGAGGATATTTTAGGAGTAGAATGATAAGATGAAAGGGTGAAGATGAGATAATGGTAACAGAGACATTTGTCAGCTCTAAAGAAAAGGTGAAATGTTTAGGATTTAGCAAAAAGTCAGGATAAGGTCTTCTATGGACTTCTATTCAGGGGTTGGGCTCCAGTCAGTGGCGTAGCACGTGTGCCACGGACCCTAGTGTAAGCAAAGAAACCGCCCCCCCCCCCCCTGACAGCTGTAAATACAGTAATATTTAGCGTTCTCTGGGACTCTTAGGCCTGGGGCTCTATTGCCACTACCTATTGCACCACTGTTGCACCACTGATAGCTACGCCGCTGACTCCAACCTGAGGGTGATCATACTCCAGTTAAAAATGGCCATAAGTGAGGAGTTTTCAAGAGGAGTTCTGTGGCTGATTTAGGTGCCATTTTGTTGGTTTAATTGCAGTTTTTCGTTAAGATGGTAACATCTTAGGATGGCAAGAATGACTCTGTGGGAGGATCCATGAGCAAGACAGAAAATTATAAATTGCAGTCTTCCTCTGATCTAGAGACCACAAAGTTATGGGGTAGTTTGACTGTCCCACCGCTTAATTTAGACACATTTGTAGAATCATAAACATTTGCCCTAGCATAATTTTTGATTGTTCATTTCTACTATGCATTTTTTCCAATATTTTCCCTAGCTCGAAATGTCAATTTTCATTTGTAAAATATCAATTTTGACCAGTAATTTTACTCAGTTTGAGTTACCCTAGTGTGGTTCTATCTACATTCTGAAAATGTTTGCGAAACAATTCTTTGCACAACTAAATAAATCCAATCAAGTTATTTCTTTCCATATGGTCATTAATACAGCTAACTCTGGGATACTGTCAAGGTACTATTGTGATACAAAAACAAATATTTGAAGGTTCCTCCGATGAGATGTAGGATTATGAATCGCATTCTACCCAGAGGAGGGACCATCTTTCTTCAAGTATGGTGATGAAGTGGATAAAAAAAAATGAGCCAGCTATAAAGGTGCCTAGATATCTTATTAACAGCTTGGGTGATATAATAAAAAGGCAGGCATTAGGTACAGATATGGTAACCAGGATTTCTCAGTCTCCGGTACAACACATGTAGACCCTCTTTTTGGGTATATCAGTAATCCGGATCTGGCTGGACCACATCCCTGTAACTACCAAACCCCGCACTTTCAGTAAGTCTGGATGAGCCATTTCCAATGTGGTTCACCCACATGCCATGTTTTGAGGGTCAATGTTTTATCCAGTGCAGAGTCCGGTCACCCTTAGAACAGGACATCAAGATGTACACAAAGGCGGGTATGGGACATCGCCTGGGCAGCAATGTCAATGATAAGACATGGAGAGCATCAACCAATGGACAGTACAAAGGATTCTTAATACTGCATGTAACAAGGACACAGAAAATGTTAATGAGAATATGCAGTAGAGCATCCGGTATTGTAATCCAGGTGCACCAAAACTGCAGAAACACTAGGGCTCTAGCTTCCACTGCTTCATGACGTCAGTAGGCATACGTTTTATATCTGTTCCTGAAATGACAATAGACTGCACATCATGAGATAAGCTGACGACCATCTTGTCTACCTCGATTTGTTTGCTTCTTTTCCATAGTGGATGCTCTTTTCCTATGAACCCATGGAGTGTAGTGCTATTTTTTCTATTTCTAATATAGCCTTATAGCCCGCCGTAGCGGGCTATACCGGCTATTAAAGGCCCGCTCCTGGGTTAAAGGCTCGAGCCGAAGGCAAGGGACTTTAACAAGGGAGCGGGACTTTAATAGCCGGTATAGCCCAGCTACGAAGGGCTATAAGGCTATTAGAACATTCTGCCACTAGAGGGCAGAATGTTCTAACAAATAAAACAAAGGCCTCTCGGAGTTCGAGGGGTTTAAATCCCCTCGGGCTCCGAGAGGCCTTTAGAAAACAACATTGGAATGTTGCTTTGCGGGCCTTTACCGGCCCGTAGAAGCACGGAGCACTCCATTGTCTTCAATGCAGTGCTCCACATTCCAATGTTCTAATATTTTTTATTAGTGTGACGCATGCTTCCTCATTTATATATGTGAATTGACTATGTACTGCTTGATTCTTTCCAATAGTCCACTCATTTTCATTGTTTATAGTTAAGCCTAGAAACATCTTGAAGTGTGGCCTTAATCTTTAAATTCATCTTCTCAAAGAACTCTGCAAATTTGCATTTGGCTTCTGAACTCTTAGATGTTTTCCTCCTTTCCTTAGTTCCCTAATAAATGCTTTTGATGTATTCGCCTTTAGTTCCCTAATAAATGCTTTTCTGGTATTCTCTGCTTTTGGTATTTACTCAGCAAAGTATATAGATCTAGCCTTTCTGATAGCGTTTTTATATTCCTTAGTCTACAACAACAATTTATTTTTATCTTTTGGTACATCAGTTTTCAACAGATACATTTCATAGCCTAATTCTCATCATTGCTAAATCTTAGTTAAGCCACCAGCTTTGTTTCAGGTTAGCTTTATCTTGTACAATCTTACACAGGATTACATCATCGATTGGCTCCCTCATCTGAGTATAGTAGTCCTCTATCAGACAAAATCACTTTTTTTCACATGGCTCATAATGCCTACACTCCCACTGAACTCTTTCAGCCAATTTATTAATAAGCAAGTGTCACGATTTCCATATTTATTGGTTGTGATAGACTTCAATTCCCCAGAGCCAACTATAGTGTTATCCAGGATTCCTGGCCTCTCCCTTACCAAACTCCACTCAAATAATTTATCCCACTAGATCTTTTGCGTCACCGGCTTTGTCACATTTGTGGTTTCCATGACTGAGAGGATGAGTTTTGTTAGTGTCGGAAGATTGCAGTACAGGATGCAGTGCCGGTACTGGAGTTGCAGTAGGGCACTAAATAGGACCAAACCCAAAAGTGGCTGAAGTACTGTGGAAGAATTTATGGACTCATTGTCACACAACCACTCCTATCTAATGAGTGACTTTAGGAGGCCTGATTTGTATGCATGACTAGATGCAGCTTGTTTCAAAACTGGAGAAGGTTCATCTCCTGCGCCTCACTAGAATATGAAAACCTGACATCATGTTGCAAGACTTTAACCCAGAGCCTGGCATTAGTACCTAGCTACTTGTAAAATATAAGCAAAGGTGGGCTAGTAGGCCAATCTTTTGTTTTGAATAACCTAGTTCATCTGTTTTTCTCAGAAAAGCATCCAAGTGTGCCCATATGACTGCATGATTTCTGGTGTCCACCCTGCCTGGAGCCTGTTATATATTTGCAGATTGCTAGTTTGTGGCACATTCTTTTAAAAGCATCCCATTTGGCTGTCTTACCAAAGGAACAAACACAGTGCAAATGATCTTAGCCCAGCAGAAGCGGGAATGAGTTTTGAGCCATGCTCATTATCTAGAGGCACTGCGAAAAATAGTGTCTGGTCCTTAGAACTTGGACTGCGAGTGAAGAAGCCTGGCCCATCCCAGGAGCAAATGGAAAATGTTCTGCAAGATTGGGAGGATCAACTGCACACTGGTGCCAAAAAAGAGCAGGATGAGTTGTAGACAATGCAAGAGACCTAAGATTTGAACTGTGATCTGCGGCAGAAACTTTCAACGGAGACGTGTGAGAAAGAGCTGGTTGCAAGAGGTTGCTACTAGTAGTATGGTCATGAGGCTGCTTCTGTCCAGCTGCCAGTGATGAGGAGAGAACAGATGAGTAAGTATTCCACGGGTTGGACAAAATAACCTCTGTCGGTACAGTATTCAGCAGGGCAGGCAGAAGGCTCCACGAGCCATGAGATGAGGCCTGGAGCATGGCAGAGGCATCAGCCTCATCTTACAGGTGGCTCTAACAGCACATCAAGTCCGGGATAGACTAGCCACAGACCAGTTAGACAGACCCACCTCTGGCTGGAGTGAGAAAACTGCAGCCAGAGGAGTGAATCAAGCAGAATGTACTGGACAGTAAACTCTGACTGGAGAAGCTGGTGCAGAAAGAGAAAGCAAAGAGACCCGAGGCTGCCAGAAACCCGAACTGAGGCACGAGGGTCAAATTCTGACATCACAAGGAACCCTGGAACGTTATGCACCATTTCCCTTGTGACTCACTAGGAAACTCCAGTTACAGAATTGAGATTCTCAGATGCGAAGGTAAACTTGTTGATCTGAGCACACAACCTTCATTGAGTTTCTTGTCAGGTTCAGGTTGGTCGCAAGGCTTTAGTATCCCTGCCTACCCTGGTGCATTATAAAGCTCTGACCCAAAGCAGGCACTTCTGCTCAGATCAAAGGCCTCCTACTACACACAGCATGAGTAGTGTGCTGCTTACTGAAGTCAAGCTAACTCAGCTTCATAGTCTCCGATTACGAAAGTGAACAAAATTCGGATCTCTGTGTACCTCTGTTTACATGGGGATTGGAATTTTGAGCCCTGTGGAGTTCTCCTGAATGGTGTAAATACCAGGTGCAATAAATTTCACAGACTGCATCTTTTCGTAGGTCAATTTCAGCAGGTGAAACATACTAAATTTTCCTGGGTAAAAAGATGCCTGGAATTTCCAGATACCAGTGGACCTGTGTGCGGGAAGTACCCAATTCCACGTGTTGTATCTCATTTACAGTGTTAAAGTTGTAAAAAAAAAAAACATAATACATAAGCGCATTCACCTTCGTCAGGAGGTCTCTACAGCTTACACCTTTGCCTCGGCCAGTGCTGCCAATACCAGAACCAGTACAACCCAAACAATTCCACTCCTACAAGTGTGACAATTCCGGCTATTCCAGGCTCCCAAAGCCAAACGAATGGCTTGGGCACCAGGTATTAGTCATTTTTAATGTGTATTGAATTAATCAACAACTGTTGTGCTCGTCTAATCAACAACTGTTGTGCTCATCTCTAAATTAGACAAACATCGTCACCATGTGGCAGACTGTCATAAGTGCCGGTGTTGACAATTAACTGTCAGTGCCGAACACCCAAACCCACAAGCTCAAATTAAGCACTGCTCATTTCCGATTGAAAACTCAGAATAAGAGGTATTTACCCCACCCTGCTCTGTCAGTATTTAGAAGGTGCGGTAAATACATCAACCATATCTGGGGCACTCGAAACTGGGGCAAGAGTGTTTCGGTTCTTCTACTACACTATTTCTTATAGATACTTTTTTATTTGTGACATTTATTTTAATGTAATTTCCTAAGATTAATGTAAGCGTGTTTAAGGTATTCTGTTGTCCGTTTGGTAGTATTGTACATGAAAATAATTTGTTTATAGTGATCGATAAGGATCGCTCTACCTTATTGTCACAACAATGAGTCACTGGAACAGCATTTCATCGAGAATTCAGCGTACCCTTCCATTTTTAAGCAGCATCGGTTTCTGCACCGACAAGTAGATATTCACAGTATAGCAATGTCCTAATTGTCATTTTCCTATCATTTTGGACATGGGAGACGCGTCCAATCAGATCTGAAGTCCTTCCCCGCTATGTACTGTTTTCCTTTCTCCTTCAATTGGACTCATCGAAGCATGGAATACATCCTTGAGCTCATCAGAGGGAAGAGAAATGAATAAACAGATTTCTGCTGGCTCTCGGGGATCAGTGGAGATGCAGTGAGATCCTGCAGCCTCCCAGTAATTACTGGTGAAATGAGACAATGTCAGCAAACCCTGCTTGAAAATAGACAAGGCCCTGTGTATCTGACTCTTCGCCAGAAATACATGAGCATCACCGATGCAATGTCAAGGATGTCTTCAGGGAGGGCTGGCGAGGTTCTCTGTCATGCAGGCAACCAGGGAGTTGTCTGCCATCTGAGCTCAAATAAAAGAGTTTGAATGCAAGAATATCAGACTGGGAAAGTGCCTAACTGGCACCCTCTTATGCTTATATGCAAGGCTGTTTGAAGTATTTTTATCCAAAACATTTCTCCCCACGCATTTCATGTCTAAATAAAAATGAGTGGTGCGATATTGTTTTTTTCTTAAATTTCGCTACATATCACACTTGTTTCCCCTTACTGGTTCGGTTAATCATTCGTATTAGGAATTTTAGATCAACAGGCCAGGATCATGAATTCTAGGCTTTCTGAAGGAAAGTAGTCTGGAATTAGAACATATTATGGTCATGTAAACGCAGAACACTTAAAACTGTGTGTAATTGTATTTACATTCACATGGCCAGAACAATTCTCAGAATTTTGATGTTCGGCAAAAGGTACGAAGTTTTGAAAGTCAGCCTGAGGCCTACCTAGTTCTCAGTAGTGGCTGGCAGGGAATGGCGGTAGAGGGGCGGGGTGGGGTTCCCGGGCTCCCCTGAGCCAATTAAAAAATGCTGCAATGCAGCATTGTGATTGGTCTGAGCGCTGTGGTTCAGTGCTCAGACATGGACGGGGAGGCTTTGCATGTTCCTCATCAGGCTGTGTAATGCAGCCTGGTAGGACAATAACAACAAAAAACCTCTCCTTATACTTTAATCTCTATTCGGGTAATACCTCCATAGTCAAAAAATACATTGTCCCACTATTGCATGTTATTTTTTTTTTTATTTGTTCAAAAACATAATGTATATTTTTTTATAATAAATTTTTTTTAAATAAAAATATATATAATTATATTCATCAGTATGCACATTATGATCAACATATCAACAACATGATAATTGTGAGCCCCAAATTCATAACAAATAAATTGAATATCTTACAAATGCACTCAGACAACACCAAACATACTACTCTCAATCATACCCAACACACACATACTTGAACATATAACTTAACATTGCAAAACATATAAAACATATAATAATTCATTTCATAAATACATGCAGTAGAAAAGGGAAAGAAAGCGCGTTTCGGAGTGGAGTCCGAGACCCACAAATCCTTCGTCAGGGCGCAAAGGATAAATTATTCATGAGGTGGCCAATAATGTTCCAGAGCCATCCAAGTACATTCTTAGATACGGTGCAAAAGGGGCTCTATATAATAATTGTATTGGGCTTAAAAGCAATCTTCATTGAAAAAGTGAAGCGGACTGCGTCTCTCACATATTGGTAGCTTTAGGGTGATAGCTATAGGGTCCAGAGACCTAAGGTTTTTCTTCCTCGATTAAAAATTCACGGTTAAAGTAATGAAGCTCCCTAAAACAATCCTCAAAAACGGAAACAACTGAGGATATATCTCCGCGTATATGTAGGGTGTAAGTAGTAACAGCGGGTGAATTCTCCGCAGATACTCGAGTAGGTAAAACTCTAATAGTACAACGGTTAGAGTTTTCGAATTTATAGTCTTAGTCGTCGATAACTGTGGTCCTGCTCCACATGATTATATAAAAAGTAGCAGATCTAGGAAACAATTCACTATGGTCTGCTCTTAATTCAACGGGCGGGAAGTTGCCTGCATACTTTCACGAACCGGGCTATGCAGCCTGGTAGGAACATGCAAAGTGCGCATGACTGTTTGGTCTGCCCACGAGGGGCAGCCAAACAGTCATGTGCACTTAGGGAGTATGCAAGACACTCCTCCCCTGTGCCATCAGCCCTGCCCCGCCCTAACCCAGCCCCCAGCTACAAATAATAAAATGATAATAATGAGGTTATTATCATTTTATTTTTGCTGCTCTGCTCTGAGAGCAGTGGGGTGATGCTCCTCCGCCTTAGCGGAGGAGCCGCCCCTGCTAGTTCTGCTTTGCCAACTCATTTATTTCTTGCTGCTGGATAACCCCACATACACAAATCAGCTTTTCAGGGAAATGTTTCCCCTGCTGACACCTGAGTGGGAGAAGGAAATCCCAATTGCCGCTGCTTTTGGCATCATTTTACTCCTTAATGGATATCCTGACATAGGACTTATTGCCCCTTAATCATTTATCATCAAACACCTTCCTCGTGCCTTGCTGTTAATAGCCTGACGACTCTCTGCAACCTTTAAAGTCATTAACGTGCCCTCTTTCCACCCAAGACTATATTCTAGGACAGGGTTCTCCAGAGTCGGTCCTGGAGGGAAGGATCGACGCCAGATTTTTAGCATATCCCCATTTAGATAAATGTAATTATCTTAGAAATCTGGCATGGATCCGGCCCTCCAGGACCGACTTTGGATAACACTGTTCTAGGATGTCAACAGTCTCTGAATGGTCACTGAAAATATTTTTCTACTCTTTCCATAGTCTCCGAGGCTTCTATCAGCGACTGTAAAAAAAACACACAAAAAACAGGATGCTGTTACACTTTGCATACATGCCAACATTTTAGAAGAGGTAATTGGGAGATTTTAGAAAAATAATCAGGAGAATGTATTTCCTCCATTGACTTCTATTGAAGCAGAGACAATTTCAGGCAGGAGACAGCCAAAGTAAAGCAATTTTATGGCTTCACAAATGGGGAGTATCCCATCTGAAATGGGTCTATTTACATGTATGACTTTGCAGAACTCCATTGGGACTAAACCGGAACTAGTTTCCTAAGTCGAGAAACACTAAACTAAATATAAAAATGCTACAGAAGAAAAAAAACATGCGCTCCTGCATACATTTTGACTAAAGACACAAAGAAACTCAAAAGTAATGGTAATATAAATGTCACCACTAGATATCAGTGTTCAAAGATCCCTTAGTTTGAGGATTGTGCTATAGAGTCAGCTGCTCTCTAGTTCTTCCGCTTGCTTGTTGATGCCCTCCTCTAACTGTTGCTATCTCGTAATTCCTACCTTGGAACAAAGGTCCAATCCTGAGCATGATCTTACCAAGACTGAGAGTCCTGGTCAAACAACTGCTGTAGTCAGGGTCTGCTAGGCACTTTTCCTCTTAAGCAATTTCCTAGGCACATCTTTTTCTCACAACATGGCTCCCACTGACACTTTGCTTCCATGTTACTATTTGATGCAGCTGTGCATCAACCGTAAGCCTCTCGTTCTCCTGCTTGCGCCCTTGTTCTCAACACTATGGCCCTCATTCGAAGTGGCCTCTTAATTCTGATGGGGCCAGTAATAGCAGTTGCTTGTCCCATCTGAATTAACTTTCACCCGGATATTTCGGATGCTGAAAGCTGAAAGTATATGAAATCTCTGGGTGAAAGTCCAGCTCAAAGTAAAAACTTACCAATTCCCCAGTAATTTCTTATTTCTTAGTGGACCCTCTTCGTTCAACTCATAATGGGGCAGATTTTTCCCAACCTCAGAGTTACTGGTACCCCTGGTAGCAGTTTCTCAGAGGATGGGGAAAATTCGGGCCATTACCATGCCACTTATAACGAGAGCCTATGAGTGCTTCTGATCACAGTATTCAAAGACTTTGTATTTTCTGTACCCTGCCACCTGCTCGCCTGAGCTTTGTTGGCACCCGGACACCGTCCTATTCTCTCAACATCCATTGCTAATTTATCACTGATCATTACACAATGACAGTGACTTGCCTAGCACCAGCAGCTGCACATAAGTGTATGCCCCTTTTCTCTTTCCACGCTGATAGGTTGCTCTTTTTCCAGCGACACCTGCATCTTCATCTAGTATGCATCAAAGTCAACAAGTGCTCCAAACACAGACAAATGTGTCTCCAATATGTAGTGTATTGAATTTAAGCTCTTCTCCAGGGTATCAAGCCAATGAGGTTTTTTCTAGACCTACAAAAAGCATAAAAAACATACAGCCAAGCCAGCCACCATTGGAGTCCCAAATAACAGAGAACAGAATGTACACATACAAAGAGAATAGAAGCAAACTGGCAGCAACACCAATGTATTCACTTTCTGCAACGTCACTCACGTGGGAAGGGACTCACACAGGAAATTGCTTGGCATGGTAAATGCTCTCATATTCCATTTTAGTACCAACACAGTAACTAACCACGGCTCCATCCTTTGGGACCAGCGACTTAATCTTTTCATCTCTGCGGCAAAGGAAAATCCCAGGTAAAGGAAAGCATTGTCACTGTTCTATGTACTCCGCAACCAGATGCAGCAGTGGTGCAATGAATAGATTGAATATAGGTTGTGAAAGAAGTGGCACTGGGTGCACCCGAAAAAAGCATTTAAGACACAGATTTCCTGGTATTGCCATTCTAGCTCTCTGAGACTACCAGTTTAGAAAGGAGTCACTACAAAAGAGCCCTGTAAATCCACTGGAAAAATTTGTAACCTAATCTGAAGAACAGTACAGCACTAATCTGCACCAACTTTGGTGGAACACTCCAGCAAAATAACAAGTAAGCGTGCACTACAAACTGCATTTACCATAATGCTAAGGGGCAAACTGTGCTGGGAGGTCAGCAGTGTGCTCCCACCCCTTCCTGTTTAATCTGTTTAATCTGAAAAAGTATCCTTGTTAGGTTTCGCCTGTGCTGTGCTTGTGAAATCTATTGTTTTTAATATAAATCTTAAAAGGGGCTTACATCTCGCCCCCTCGCTTTCCTGGCTTTTCATTGGTTCCTGTGCTTGCCACTTACTTTTTCTCCATTTCTATTGGCTGTATCATATTTTCCTGCATTTACCAATGCATGTTCCTCGTTTGCTTCTCTTATCAGTTTCCCATAGCTGAAATACTGTTAACATCGGCTTTGGCGGAACAATTTTTTCATGAAGTTTTGCCTCTTTCTGCTTTTTCCTCTTGCAGCAGATTTATATAGTGCAACTTATCACTTGGAGAGATTACGTGATTTGCCCAGAATCACAGGATGTTGCGCCACTGAGACTCGAACCAGGATTCCCAGCTCTCGAGTCAGCAGCTCTGGCTACTGCGCCACATCCTCTCCACTCCAGTAATACTGGTCAAGGAGCTCTTTCCTTCGTCCTGGACGGTTATTGATAAAAACAGCTTATTATTCATAATATAGGCGCAACCAATGCATTACTAATTTATTTTTATTTTTATTTTTTTTAGTTTTATATAGCACGAACTAGACCCGAAGGTATCGGAACGCTTTACATGAGCACCAGTTACGTTACAGACGGACACATTCATTTTTGTTAGTCACAAGGATATTAAGTGATTTGCCCAGAATCACAGAATGTTGAGCGTCCCTGCCGAGACTCGAAACCGGTTCCCCAGCTATGAGGTCTACCACCCTAGCCGTTAGGCCACATTCTCTCCCCAATGATTGTTCCAAGTAGGGATCAATTGTTTCATTTGAACAGAGGGCACACCTTAATAAATATATTATTCCACGGATTGCATCCATTACATCTTTTACTCTATTAAGTGCAAGGGTATAAAACCAGTCCTGAAAACCTATGACATATATAAACACTTTTAATAGCAAATTCACATTCCCATGCATATTGGAAAAATCATCAAAACACATTTAAACTGCTTAAACATACAACTTTTCTTGATGCAAATAGTTTCATGAAGCAAAACATACTATATTTATAAACAGTTTTTTATTTTTTATTTTTATAAATTGTTTATTGCAGTTTACACAGTTTACACAGCTTTGTGCCTACAACCCTGGGGCCGGTAGCATGAAATATCACGATGTTGTATGTGAAAACACAGCTATTATGCCGACACATCCCAGAGGCCCGGCAGCGATCTGGACCGCACCATATTAACAATGCAGTAGGTTGTGTATGGCTGAATGAGCGACCTATTGTTAACAAACCCGCAAACCCCAACCAAATAACGTTGAACCCCCCCCCTTCCCTCCCGCCTGTCATTTCCACCAGCCGTCAGAATTGTACCTTCACACCTGCTAACAAGGCGTTCGTTCGTATGACATGCCTCTGTCGCAACCTATCACAAAGCCCGTCAACAACAGACAGCCCACCATAGCTCTAAATATGTTCCTGACAGCATTTGGCAATTTCAATGCCAGTTGATCCAATCCTATACAGTTACTCTCGTGTCGCGTTGCCTCCCCGAAGGTCAGTCCCCCCTGCCGCCAACCAACTCGCAAAGGGTGACCAAATGTCTATAGGTCTGGATCTGCTAGGCATATATATATATAAAAAAATGTAAGTCCGTTTTTATATAGCGCAGCTACTCACCCTTACGGGTCTCAAGGCGCTGGGGGCCGTCGTGGGAATTAAGTGAGCTATTGCCCAGAGTCACATGGTGCTGAGCTGAGCTGCCGCCGGAGCCGGGGATCGAACCGTGAACCCTGTGCTCCGAAGTCAGCTGCCCTGGCCGATGCACCACACCTCTCCAGGCATGAGCTCCCAGTAGCAGGATAGTTGGTCCCTGCAATATGTGGCAGCCTTTAGCCAGTCCGCTACCGTAGGTGGATATGATTTCTTCCAGTGTATGGCCACCTGGCGCTTTGCCAACAGTAGCAACATTGCCGTAAGTTTGCGGGAACCCTTTGGGACTTCTAAGACAAAACCCAACAGCGCCACCAACGGTGTGACCTGTAATTGAATGCCAACAATGTGGCTAATGTGTAAAAAGACCTCCGACCAGAATTGTGCTATAAGTCTGCAGTTCCATGCCAGGTGTGTAAACGTGGCGTCTTGAGCACCACATCTCCAGTATCTCGTGTCTGGGTGTAGTCCCATGCGGTGTAATTGGGGTGGTGTGCGATACAATCTGTGCACAAAGTTGTAGTGTATGAGCCTCAGTCTATAATTTGGCGAGAGATGCTCTAGTTGGGAACAGCAGAATTGCCACTGTTTGTCTGTGATAGTTATGTCAGTTTCCCTTTCCCAATCCTCTCTGATTGTGGGGAGGATGACAGGGGAGTCCCTCTGGGTTATGCTATAAATGCGTGTGATCAGTTTGCGAGGAGATGGATTTGACAATACATTTTCCAACGCTGACAATGTGGGAGGCTCCTGCAGGAAGTCCAGATATCTAGCCCTACATGCCGCTCTAAGTTGATAATATAATAACATGTCCGATGCCGTGGGTGCCTGCGATTTACACATCTGCTGAAGTGACATGAAAGTGGCCTCTGGGAATAGATCACTGCCCTTCACCAAGTCGTGTGCCTTTGCCCTCATTGAGGTAGCTTTGTCCGTCAGTGGCTCTAGTAATGGATTTCCCCCCAATGGCATGGACGGTGCATAGAGTTCTTTGTGGCCCGCCCTCTTCGCAATTCCTTTCCAAGCCCAGCGTGTCGTTTCCACAGTGTCTATCTCTAAGTGGGGCCGTTTGTACGGTTTGTATATTGCTGCGTTTAGTGGGATAGGAGCGACACGATCCAATTCTATTGCCACATGGGGCTGGAACGGAGTTGGGTGGTGCCAGAAATACAGGTATTGAGCCTGCGCGCTGTATGCGTAGAGCTCGAAACCCGGAGCGCCCAATCCACCCTGTGCAAATGGCAGTGTCAGCAGGTTCCATGAAACCCGGGGTTGTTTACCCGCCCAGACTAATTCGAGGACGACAGAGCGAAGCCGTTTAAAAAAGTGAGTGTTCAGTGGCATAGGGATGTTTACAAACAAATATAGTAATTTTGGTAGTATCACCATTTTTGTGATCGCTATACGCCCTGTTAAGGATAGCGGCAGTTGTTTCCATCTTTGTAATTTACTTTCTATCCAATCAATCACTCTCCCATAGTTGGCTAACCATATGTCCTGTAGTGACCTGCTAACCCTGATACCCAGATATCTTATGGCACCCTCTGCCCACTGAATCGGAAACTCTGTGTCGAACGGCATGGTATCATCCGTGAGTGGTAACAACACTGATTTGGCCCAGTTGATCTGTATACCTGTCAGCCCTCCGTATCTAATCAGCTCCCTCATAACCATGTCAAAGTTGTCCCTAGGGTTCGCTAGATATATTGTCATATCATCAGCATACATTGATATCAGGAGACCTCTAGAGGTAAATCCTATACTCCTCTGCGTGTGGTGTTGACGTAGTCTAGCCGCCAACGGTTCAGTGGCTATAGCAAACAACAATGGCGATAGAGGGCAGCCCTGTCGCGTCCCCCTCGTGATTCCAAAAGGCTCTGACACCTGTCCATTCACCCTGACTCTCGCCATCGGCTTCGTGTATATTATTTGCATCTGTTTAATGAATATAGGGCTAAGACCCATTCGGGACAGTAGTGTAAATAGAAATTTCCATTCTAACGAATCAAAGGCTTTTGTAGCGTCAAGTAACGCAGCTCTTGCTTGTACATGGGGGGCCAAATAATGTAGGAGTCCAAATATTGTTCTCAGATTGTGGGCAGTGGAACGACCCGGTATAAACCCAGATTGATCTGGCAGCGAGATCTGCGGTAGCATTGGTTGCAATCTGTTAGCTATTAATTTGGCATATATCTTGGCATCCAAATTGATTAGGGACAGTGGGCGATAAGAATCCGGTTTTTTAGGATCTTTGTCAGGTTTCAATAGGGTAATTATAATGGCCTCACGTAGGGTGGGGGGTAGGGTGCCCGTTTCCCTAGCCTCCAGATAGACCTGCAGCAACCGGGGGGCAAGAATTTCTACATATTCCTTATAAAAAGCAGCGGTCAGTCCGTCCGCACCCGGGGCCTTGTCCGCCGGCATACTATTTATTACTTGCCTGACATCATCTCCCGTAATTGGCAATTCCATATACTCACGAGCTCCTCTATTGAACCATGCTAATGCGACTGTGTCTAGGTAGTCAGTTATGTCTGCCTGAGACAAGTTAGTCTGAGATGTATAAAGCTGTTGATAAAATTGGGTCATAGTATTTAGGATGTCCAGCGGTGTTCTAGCCACCTCCCCTTCGTCTGTGTGTAGTTCAGTGATGTAATCAATACCCCTCGGGGCTCTGAGTAGGCCCGCCAGTGTTTTCCCGGCCCGCTCCCCTTCCCCATAGCGTCTCGCCTGTGCGTATTTATGCAGAAACTTCGTTTCCCTCTCTGCCTTCTGTTGGAATTCTGTCAGTGTAGTCCTGAGTTGAGCTTTAGTGTCAGGGGTAGGACTTGTCAGGAGCGATTGTTCTAGTTTCCTAATGTCACGCTCTAGCCTATGTAGTGTGTTTCGAATGTCTCTGAGGACCCCAGTTTTAAGCGCTATACAATTTCCCCTCGTGACCACCTTGAATGCTTCCCAAAGTGTTCCTGGTGAATCCACCGTTCCCTCGTTTAATGCGAAATATTCAACAATTTTTTCGCAAAGCTCTTCCCGGAACACCTGATCCAATAATGCACCAGATGGGAATCTCCATGTGAATGGTTGTTTGTAAGGTGCGGTAATTTGTAGCTTAATTTGTGTAGGTGCATGATCAGAAAACGTGCGTGGGTGATGCCTAGCTTCCATAACCCAAGCGTGCATGTCCTTGGATACCAACCAGTAGTCTAACCTAGACCAGGCGTTCCGATGATGTGTCACACACGTGCCCTCCCTAGCCATTGGGTGTAATGTTCTCCAGGTATCTACCAAGTGAAGGTCCTCAATAATGCCTGACAACATCCCTGCTGCCCTCGGGTGATGTTCACGAGACGCTCCCTGCCTGTCTGCCGCGGTCGAGAGTACAACATTAAAATCGCCCCCCCACATGATCGCCATGCCATCCCGTGTCTGTATTTTCTGCCAAATGTGCTGAAAAAAGTCTGGGCTGTCAGTGTTCGGGCCATAGGTGTTGATTAGCACCACTGGGGTGCCATATAGAGTGCCTTGTAATATTATATATCGTCCTTCCCGATCTGTTGTCGTGTGGTGTGTTTTCCATTGCAATCCCTTGCGTATTAGTATTGCGACACCCCTAGAGTAGTTCGAGTAGCCAGCTTCCACTATCTCCCCCCATCTATTGTTTCTGAGTACCCCCGTAGCTGCGGCTGCCAGGTGCGTTTCTTGTAGGAGACAAATGTCCACCCCATGTCTCGAAAGGTAAGAGTGGATCAGCCTGGTCTTTCTACGATCATTTAAGCCTCTAACATTCCATGAAAGACATGTGAGGGCATTCACTGTGGTGGCATATGAGAACTATACCCTTGGGACATGGGTCCGTCAGAAACTCCCGGTATGCGTACTAATGTCTGTGAAAGGACTCTGTAGCTCGTGAGGCCAGTTATCACAATGTAGTGGTTCAGTGGGGTTAAGCAGATGTTCAACCAGCTGTGCTGTAGCTTACATCTCGACAGTCTCATGTCTCTTGATACAAATAATGACAGGTCTACGTAACAGAACTTGTCCCCCCTCCCTCCCCCACCCACACCAACCCCCCAATCAGGTTGTGTCATCCCCTCCCCATTAACTGTAAACAAACCATCCACAGTAGTGAACGTAAGGGAGTCATCCCAGGGGGGCACGTGGGGCCGCCGGCAATACTCCCCTGCACTTTTTGCAGGGTGGCCGAGTACACAACGTGCTATCGTGAACCCTGGAACCACTCTATACCTTACAACAGGAATTACTGTGAAGCATAACTCATTGTCAGACACTTGAGCAACTAGCTTACACATGCGTATTCAATTTACCAACTGCAGCAATTGACCAGCAGTCCGAATTATCACATTGGAGTAAAAGGTGACACTTATCTTTGCATCCAGCGTGTGGGTTCTGTTATATCAGTCATTATCGCTCAGATTGTTCTCGATCTGCGAGTCGCTGGTCGCCGCTCGTTGTTTTTAGTCCTTTGTCATTTGTTTCGCATAAGTCAAGGCAGCCTTAGCGTCCGTGAAGAATGTGGGCTTGCCATGTCCTTGTATCCGTAGCTTTGCGGGGTATATTAAAGCATACTTCGTGCCTAATTGTTGAAAGATTTTCTTCGCAGGTAGAAACTCCCTACGGGCCGCCTGGACTTGTAATGTGAAATCCGGATACATTGCGATGTTGTTCCCTTTATACTGTATATCTCCTTTCTCTCTCGCCAACCTGAGTATCGTGTCCCGATCTCTATAATTTAAAACTCTCGCCAGTATCGGTCTTGCCGGTGCGCCTGGACGCGGCCTGGGCCCCAATGTTCGATGTGCACGTTCAATTAAAAACATGGCGGACAGATCGGGTCCGAAAAGGTCTCATCATTGTCTCGACGTACTTCTCCATGTTTTGAATGTCCGTCGATTCAGCTATTCCCGTGATTCTTATGTTATTTCTCCTTGACCGAACTTCCAAATCCTCATTCTTCTGTTTAATGGAGTATAGCACTCCGTCAATTTCCTGCAGTTTCTTGTCCATGTCCGTCTGTCCTTCCTCCGTCTCAGTTACTCTTGTTTCCAGCACACTCAAGCGGCCTTCCTGTTTTTCAACTCGTTGCATTATCCTGTCCATTCTTTCTGCAAGTGAGTCCATCTTTGAGTCTATTCCTTGAAGGCTTGTCTTCAGATCTTTAAACATCGTGCGAATATCTTCCTCAGGCGGGTGGCTTGCGGCTCCGTCCTCAGCCGGATCTTGATGGCCAGTGTCACTATCAGCCGCTCTGTTATTCCGCTTGTCAAATGTTATCTTGGGTTGGCGCGTGTCCGGTTTCCCCATTGTGGCGAGCTTTGCCCTCTTTGATGTAGTACGTGTAATGGACGACTCGGTCTGCTGTCCTTAGCACCCGTGCCAGGTGCCCTGCCAGGCTCACCTCCCTTGCTTAATGCCACCTACCAGGGACTCACTGCTATCCTCCTCTCCGCCGTACCCAGGCCAGTTTACTTTGAAGTTCCTGAATGCGGTGACACCTTTACACCTCCGCAGCGTCAACGCACCCCCGTCTTCTATGCCCAAAAAATGGGGTCTCCGGGGGTCGCACCACTCACCGCGTAGCACAGTCAGCCGCTCCCTTTTGCCAATGCTGTTCCTTCGCCACCAGTGGACCTGGATCCCCAGAACCAACCGTGCAGATGTTTTATTGTCGTTAATCCCACGTGGCCGTGACTGCAATGCCGCACAGTGCGCCGCCTCAGTGCTCGCCTTATCAGCAGTCTGCCGTTATTATTGGAACGCGCACTTTGTCATAGCACCATTGTCAAACGCCTTTCAATGCGCATGGGACCTTAAGCATTTTTTAAGGGAAAAGAAGCAGTTCCCCCGGTTCGCGGTGCATGCCTCTCATAATCACCACGTGTGCCTCAATAATCCGGCCACTACTCCAGTCTCGTGGCGGCTTCCCTCCGTGCTAACAAGGATCACCCCAGCTGTTGCTCCTGGCCGTTTGCTCTGTCCAATATTACCCTGCGTATATCGGTATCACCTGTGGTGAGAGCGAGTCCTGCGACAAAATGGCGGCGTCGCAGTCGGACGTCCCCTCACTCCCCATGCAGCTACGGGGCCTTGATCGTCTCTCTCCGCTCTTTCGCACAATGCTACGACCACAATCTATGTACTGGGTGCCTCCGCTGTCCTATTCTGCACAATGGGCACAACACGGAGTCACCGGCACCGCCACAGTTAACAATGGCGCCCGTTAGGTCCGCCCGTCCTCATGCACTTTCAATCTCCGGCAGATTTATCATGCGCCCCATGTGTGTAGGGTCCGCCACACTCGCCCTTAGACTCACGGTTTCCAGTGCTAGGGTAGTGCTCCAATGCTTCGCATGCAGTTCTGGCCGATACAATCAGCGCCGATGTCACATCCCCAGTTTCCGCTCTCCGCTCACAGGGGTGCCGCCTACGCGATGTCCCGGCTTGTGCGTGGTTGATTCTCGGGCAGGCCGCTTCTCACTGCGTTTCTCTTGCCTGCAAACAGCTACATTCCGGCCCGACAAATCGTGCTTTCTCACTTTCAGTCTGTTCCTAGGGCATATTTCTTCGAGTGGTTCACAGTTACACGCAGCATAAACGGATTTTTGTCGGATTAATAAACACGGCCGGCGGAGCCGCTCTAATGTGTGGCCATCTCGCTGCACAGTGAAGCCACGCCCCCTATTTATAAACTGTTTTTAAGTGCATTAACAAAAGCATAATTCTTAGACAAAATACTAATTTCTCTTCATTGAATGAAAAGATAAAAACATATTTTTTTTTTAATTAGCTAAATGTTGAAAGCCAGGGGAAATTGAAACTATAAGACACAGACACATTGCAGTGCAGACGTATAACTCCCAAGACGGAAATATGTGTACATAAACCAAAAGAGTTCTATTTGGAGAGAATTACAGAAAACTTTACAATATCTGTGTACTTAGCCATATGATACAAATAAAAGTTAAAAATTCTTGTCATTTAAGGTTTTAACAACAATATAACTGTGTGGGATAAGACTGGCTTATTTCAGAACTAGACATGATTGAATCTAACCCATGAAGCTCTGTTACTATTAAAAAATAAATAACCTGATCAGTGATAGCAAACCGCACCAGCTAAACTGACCTTCACATGAAGAGAAAGCAGGGAACAATTTGGCCCCACTACAAAAGTCAGCAACTTATTGTAAGTCAAGAAAAGTAAGTAGACAGAGCGTCAGTGCAAGAATTTATGCAAAATAGCGTTAATAATGCCCAATAAAGAGGAAAGGCAAGATCATCTTGAGAACAGACAGAAAGATGACCTGAGGCTCACACAGATTTTTCACGTATTTCTGGCAAAAAAATGAACAGGTTAGAAATCCATTGTCAAGCCTAATACTGCAATGTGGGATTAAAAGGGAGACTGGTGCTTCAGATAAACAAATACGTACATCACAGCAATGTAAGTAATGCTATTATAAAGGTCATGTGTAAGAAATTGGGTTATTGGTTGGGAGTGGAAGCCCCGCTCAGGAATCAACCGCAATCCTTGTCAGAGTGAATCTTTTTATTTTATTTTCGATAACAACCACATTGTTATGCAAACAGTGACAACAGTTGCATGGAGAACAATTACACAATACATAACTGCCCAGGCAGCAGCAAGTCCATATGAAAAAGGCAGGACATCTTGGCCAAAGCTCTACATTACACATTAAAGCACCATCGTATCCTCTCCTAGAGTGCGTTGTATTCATGTCGGTTGACCCTACCGCCCGTGAGTTGTGCAGGGTTCGGTGCTTGCTAAGAGTCATTCAACCCCATCTATCAGGCCCAGTCCATAGTAATCTATCCAACCGCCCCATAGAGGTCCATTCCTCTCTTCCATTCTTGGATAGTGGGTACCTTTGACGCTTCCCATCGCCTGGCCACATCCCACTTGGCAATAACCAGGCCCAGGGCACTAAAGATGAGTTGGGAACTTGAAGTGTCTACGTCATTCGGGATTCCCAAAAGTATATATTTGGGATCTGTTGGGAGAGTGACCTCAAGGATGACTCTGAGCTCTTTTATAATCACGGTCCATTAGGCATGAATGTGGGAGCACCCTCATAGTGTGTGTATAAAATCATCCCTTGCTGCCTGGCATCGCAGACATGTCGGGGATGCTGCCCTGCCCGTGGTGTGTAGCCTATATCTGTCATAGTAAAGCCTGTGCAGGACTTAATACTGGTTTAGGTACATACGGGACTTATGGCCAGATGTACAATGGAAAATTGCATGTGCAAACGGGTTTGCGACCCGTTTGCGCGTACAAAAATCCTCTGGGCCATGTACTAACACTAATTTGCGAGTCGCAAATAAATTGCAACTCGCAAAATAGTGTTTTGCGACTCGCTATTAGGAAGGGGCGTTCCCTTCCTAATAGCGACCTCACAAGCCATGTAAGAATGTTTCACTCGCAATTTACCGCCCTCTTCAAGAGGGTGGTAATGCAATCGCAAAAGGGAAGGGGTCCCCAGGGGATCCCTTCCCCTTTGCAAATGCAGGGGAAAGTATTTTTTAGCGGCAGGCAGTGGTCCCAGGGACCACTACCTGCCCTTAAAAAATGAAACGAAAACATTTCATTTTTCTTTTTTTTAAATGCATCCCATTTTCCTTTAAGTTTAAGGAAAACGGGCTGCATTAAAAAAAACTGCTTTAGTTAAAAGCAGTCCCAGACATGGAGGTCTGCTGAGCCCAGCAGGCCACCATACCTGGGAGGGCCAGCCAGTCTCAATGGGGTAGCAAATTGCGAGTGCCTCATGAATATTGATGAGGCATGCAATTTGCGACCCCATTGAGAATCGCAAACAGTGTCTCTGACACTGTTGTACATGTCATTTTGCGAGTCTCAAATTGCGACTCGCAATTGAGCGCAATTAGCGACTCGCAAAATGACATGGTCGTACATCTGGCCCCTAATGGCCACCTCCATGGGGTGCTTTAAGGCAGCTTTCCAATCGATGTCCTCTAGTTCTCCTATGTCTTGCTCACAGCACTCCCGAAGCTGAACCAAATTGACAGGCATGTTATTGTTCACTGTCCTATAGGTGAGGGGTATGGCTCCCCTGTCAGCTCTTCTTGTAGTAGTCTCCCTTCGAATGGTGCATATTCGGGTATCTCAATGCCTATCAATCCTTCCACTAATCGGGCATGTCTCAATTGTGTGTATTTGAGAAACTGAGACCAGTGTAGGTTATATCCTTTATGAAAAGTCACTAGGGTTTGAGCCCCCGTTGTCCCCCTGCAACATTTAAATGTATCATTCTAGAATACCTGTGTGCAAGAAGATAAGAAGAGGTCTGTCGCCCACCTCCCACTGTCATTCACAGCCCAAACACTTTAAACACTTAGAATATCAACAAAAAAGGCAAATAAAGAAACAAGGGAAAGAGAGAGCAAACCAACAATAGGAAAAAATGCTCTGAGTTCAAGCAGTAGCTGTCGGGGTACCGTGGCTAATAAGTTTGTGTCCATCACTCCGGTCTCCAGCTTACAGTTGCCTTATCAAGGGCCTTGTCGCCCTGGGGTCAGGGCATTGATCTGCGACTGCAGTCCTGGCTTTAAGTGTCTTGTTCCTAGGACTGTTATTCCTTCTGCGAGTGGGTGTTGTCCTTCTGAGTCTGAGGGTAGGTCCTCCTCCCCTAATCCTGATAGGGAGGCCTTTAAAAGTTCGAATCCCCTAGCTTTCTTTGGGGTCTGTCTTCATTCTCCCTTGGTGTCTGATGACAGTCTCCTTCCACGACCTGGCCCCTTTGTGGGGTGCGGAGTCCAACTGCCGCTTTGTGCAGATGTGCAGCCCTTCCTCCATCGCCTCTGCTGTATGTCTCTGGGTCTGGCACCCATGTCCAGGAATGTTTGCAGTCCAGACCCCTGTCCTGTTCGTGTTGGGAGTCGGGCAGCTCCTCTAGCCAGGCCCAGGCCTCCTCCGGCGTTGAAAAGAAGACGGACTTTCCCTGATAAAGGACCTTTCATTTTGCAGGGAACAACGGCATGTATTGTATTTGGAGGGCTCTCAGTTTTGTCATTACTGATTCAAATCTGCGGCGCTGACTTTGTACCTCTCGAGTATAGTCGAGGAATACCATGATTTTTTAGACTTTTATATAGCGCAAACTAGACCCGAAGGTATCAGAGCGCTTCACATGAGCACCAGTTTCATTACAGATGGACACATTAATTTTTTTTTTGTTAGGCACAGGGAGATTAAGTGATTTGCCCAAAATCACAGGATGTTGAGAGTCGTTGCCGAGACTCGAAACCGGTTCCACAGGTTGGAGGTCGACCGCTCTAGCCGTAAGGCTACATCCTCTCCTAGGGGAGACGAGTTGGCCTAACGGCTAGGGCGGTCGACTTCAAATCTGGGGAACCGGGTTTGAGTCTCTGCAAGGATGCGCAACATCCTGTTATTCTGGCAAATCACTTAATCTCCCCCTGCCTAACAAAAATTAATGTGTCCTCATGTAACGCAACTGGTGCTCGTTAAAAGCGCTCTGATTTCCGATACCTTCGGGTCAAGTTTGCGCAACTGTATGCAGGCGGCCCAGCCGGTGAGTCATCCACCCTGCATACGCCTCCATTTTGTGCCTCTTCAGTCGGCTCCCTGTCTGCGGGTGCCTGACAGTGGTTTGCGGCTACCCTAGGGCTGGGAATCGCCAGCTGGCAAGTCAGGACGAGTGCACCCCAATTGGTGTCAGCAAAGCATAGTAGGATGGCCCTTGTTAAGGCATGATGAGAGTCAGATCTTTCTTGTTCAGCCAGAGCTCACGGAGAGTGTGGCTACTCGGCCATGTCGCTGGCCACACCCCCACAAATCACTAAATTAGCTTCTGCTTAACCCCTTGGTAGCTTGGCAGAAAGCAGTCCGGCTAAATTTAGAGACAACGTGTGAAGTATTCATGCAGCACACAACAGTAATAAAATTAAAACACAACACAAAATAAAATCCCAAACCAAAATTGAGTAAAATATTAATAAATAAAATCATACCAGAATTACAGAAATAGAGAAGCAGTAGAACGAGAGATATGTCATTTCAAAGTTTTAGGTAAAACTAGATATTAGAAGCAAACAGCGCCAAATGTGGTTATCTGTTCGCTCTGGACCGGGGCAAAGTCACAAGTTCAGGCTGACCACAATGAAGCATAGGCCAAATACAGGGACCACGTTGGCCCTGCTGAGAGTTGTACCTTGTGTGCTTCATGCAAGGCTTTGCATCGCTCTGTGTCGGTTCTGATCAGGAGCTGCGCATTGCTGCAATGCGAGGTCTTGTGTCGAGTTATGTCACACGCCATAGAGTCTGATCAGGAGCTGCGAGGGCTGTGATGTTAGGTCCTGCGTTGTGCTGCGTCGGTTCTGATGAAGCCGTCAATCAGGAGCTGCAAGGTGCTGCAATGCGAGGTCCTGCATCAAGCTGCAATGTGCTGCATCATATCTGAACTGACAGGCAGGGAAGAGTACACTCTGATGCCAGCCAAGGGTACAGGACCTGGGGGGCACCTCTTGGGGATCAGCACTCACTCCAGGCAGAGATCAGCAGCAGGGCTCAGGTAGGTAGGTCCAGTTGCAGGTCCAATGCAGCAGGTCATCTGGACAGTTACAGGGAGGCCTCTCGAACCCGTTTACAGGAGGTCAGCCAACTGATCCTTGATGTCACTCCGGTTACCTTAGGATGAAGTACGCAAGTCCGTCTTCCTTCTCAGACAGCAATGCAGTCCTCTGGCAGCAGGGCAGTCCTTTTTCTGTAATGTGCCGAGGTCCAGGAGTGTATACTACAACCACCCCTGGTTCTGGAAAGTTCTTCATCTCCCCTATCAAGGTTTCAAGAAGTCTGGAGTGACAAAAGACAGGACAAGGCTCGTGTCTGATTCCTTTGTGTGGGAGTCAGAGTGCTTTGAATTGCAAGTGGGGCTGGGTGCAGCCCCTCCCAGTTATCCTGCAAGGATGGCTATCCTGTCTGCACCTCAGCCCCCTTTGTGTCACTGTCTGGAAGGAATACACAAACCCCAAGAGCAGAGCTATTCCTAGTCAAGTGATCCAGGACAAGGGCAGAAGGCACAAATGGTTAAGACAAGAAAATGCCAGCTTTCTAAAAATGGCATTTTCAGAATTCTGACTTAAAATCCAGCTTTACCCTTAAAGAAATTACAATTTATTGGAGCATAAACGGCATATCTCTATCTTCTACCAATCAAAAGTTATCCCTTATTAAATGTAGCAAGTTAACCCACTGTTAGTCAATAGGAGAGATAGGCCTTATAGCACTGAATAACGACCTTTGGAGTTTTTTCACTACCGGACGTGTGAAACTTAAGTTCACATGTCCTAATTTTTCAATACAACGCACCCTGCCCTATGAGCCTTTAGCGCCCACCTTAGGGATGTTTTATAAGTATTAAAAATAAATTGTTTAGGCTTTTTAAAACTGCACTACAGGCTGCAGTGGCAGGCCCAAGATATGTTTAAAAAGGCTATTTTAGTGGGTGGCACAATGGGTGCTGCAGGCCAACTAGTAGCATTTCATTTACAGGCCCTGGGTACATGTACTACCATTTACTAGGGACTTACAAGTAAATTAAATGTGCTAATTAAGTGTGCACCAGTGTTACCACATTGGAAGGAGAGAGCCCAAACACATTAGCACTATCAGTCAGTCAAAATTCTTTATTCGGCTGTACCGAGCCATAAAAGTCACATCATGAAAAGAAATACACAATAATTGGGACATGATTAAAAGGTCAAGAAAAAGGCATTATTAAAATAGATTATGGAAAACCTTCAATAAAATCACAGACATCCATTAAATAGTGTATTAGCATCAAAATACAATAACAATTTCAATATTTAGATCATAATCTCAAAGAACTTAAGATGTAGTTTAAGACAGCAATAATGAGAGTTTCATTTCCCAGACACTGCAGATAAGAAAAGGCAGCTCTGTGGGATCTAAAATCCAGAGCATGCAATATGGGGCGCAGGAACTGCCTTCTTTGGTGTGAGTAAAATGTGCAGAATAAAGTAAAGTGCAAGTTGCTTTGTTCGGCTGGGATTTCACAATGACAAGGGGGGAGATATGAAAAACAGGTGCCATTGGAGGGAAAGGCCACCAAAAAGTGTATAGTTTGAAGTCTGAACCTTCAGTGTAAGAACTGTCTTTCATCTGCAATAAACTGTAAGTAAAATGCTGGGCATGGTATTGGGGCCCAGGAAATGACTCCCCTCTCTTCCTAGCTATCCCTGTGCCCATGTTGATAAAAAAACATCTTTTACATGTGTTGAGGGAATGTTGGATTGAACAGCCGGATTATGATTAAAAAAACTGGAGCGCCCAGTCTTTCAAAGCTCTTTTCTGTATCTAGGCAGTTATACAGATTCATACAATCTAGCAACACTGATCTACACAATTGGGCTTTTCTAAATTCGCTACCACAACAAGAGGTGTTTTAATTTGATGTTATCCTCCAGATAGTTCAGCCCTACCTCATCGTGGCAAAATTACATTGGGGTGGAGTGTGGGGCAGCCAGAAGTCTTCTCATAAACTTATTTTGTACAATCTAGGGAGCTTTACAGTTTGCGTGTCCCCAAATACCCATCCCAAATGTTGCATAAGATAAACACTTACTTTTAAAAATACATAGCAGTTCACTTATGGGTTTATGTCCCAGCCTTCTTTTGAATCTAAAAACTGCATCAATTGCCCTTTGGAATTGCAAGACTCTAACATTCAATAAGAACTTCCAGTTAAAATCAGTATCAATCGGGAAACCCAGGTACGTGAAGTGGGAGGTTTTTTCAACTTCTTCACCACCAAGTTAAAATTTTCCGGTCTTCGACATTTTGGACCATATTCATTATAAATGCCTTGGTTCGGTTAGTTTTTAGTCCTAGGTTGTCCATAAAATTATTAAAAGCCTCTAACAAGGATTGAAGACCATTAGCTGTTCTAGCAGTAAGGACAGCATCATCTCCATAGAGTAAGACAGGGATTTCTTGTGAGTTAATCTTAGGGATATCTTATCAAATGGTCTCCAAGTGAGTTAATATAGATTAAGAATAGCAATGGGGCTAGGACACCGCCCTGCCTAACCCCTGTTATTGATAGGAAAACTTTGGGGAGGTCCCCATTGATACTGTAGCGCACTCTGGCTGTGGTATGTTCGTGCAGCAAGGAAATTATTGCGCTGTCTATGCCTAATTCTGACATTATTGACCATAATCTGGAGCGATCAATTTAGTCAAAGGCACATGTTAGGTCCATAAAGGCAAGATGGACACACCCTTTGTCAACCTTTGTCAGTGCTTAATTTGTAAAATATTAAGTGCCAGGGCTCTGACCAGGAGGCCACTGCAGCTTGCACCACCCATCGCACTTGTCATTGCTGCCAAACAACTAGTAACCATCTCTTTTGCATGTGAATGCGACAGTTCAGATTATTCCACGTCCCCAAAGCTAAAGGAATGGCTGGGGAGGCAGGTATGAGCAATTTTAATGTATATCGTATTCCTAAACAACCGTTGTTCTGCTCATCTCTAAATTAGATGAGCAGCGCCACCTTGTGGTAGACTGTTCTAAATATGGTGTTGACAATTAGGTGCCGGTGCCGAGCACTGGACACCAATTAAGTGCAACGGAAAGCACCGGCTCAAATTAAGCACTGGCCTTTGTGTATTTTCGGACTATAAGAGACAGATTTATGGTCTGCTCCACTGTTCCAAGGCCTAACCCAAACTGTAAATCTGATAGCCCCTGAGTCTCCGCAGCCTAGCTTTCTAGGTTGGCCTATGTAACCCTTCCTAGGATCTTTAACGTGCTATCCAGAAGTGATAGTGGCCAATAGCAGTGCGGCTGGCTTTTATTACCCTTTTTAAAAATGGGAATAATAGTGGCTTCTTCCCAGGTTTTAATCAGAGGCCCAGTGAATACACATCTTAGGACATTAGTTATCAGGGGTGCCCAAAACTGTGGTAGGGATTTAAAAATATCCAAGGGGATTCTATCGGGTCCTGGGGCTTTATCAGAGGGACAGTTTTCAATTGCTAAAATGACATCACTCAGTTCCCAGCTGGATGTGGGATCGCTAATAGGTATAACATTTATAACTTGTGTTAGCGTCTGTGCCATTGGGCCAAAAATATTTGAAAAGTGGGTCACCCAGGAATTGCTTGTGATGACACACTCAATTTGTGGGAGGGACTCACCTAGAAGGGTCTGAGAATTTACTACCTGCCAACAGGCTAGGAAATCTTTCAGCTCGCTAGCAGCTCTTAGCTCCTCCCAGGCCTTCTCCCTTATTTCTGTTTTCCTTTTTTAAATAGCTTCTATGTCGGTTTTTTTGGCTATCGCTTTTCCCAATGTGTTCCGCAGGCACTTACTAAGAGCACTATTTAGGAATTTATGAGCTTTAGAACAGGTAGTATGGGTTTTTCCAGCTTTTTTGGTCAGTTTATCTACAATATACTTTGTGAGAGAGGTAAAGGCCTAGATTACCTCACTTGGAATTGAGTCCTCTTGCAGGACCTGAAGATTCTCCTTTTGATTATGTGTAAATAAGTTATTGTGGAAGGCATCCTTGTCAACCTGTCCCCATCTGATGTTTAGACCTTTATTTGTATTTATTCTATTTAATGCTGGAGGATTTTCTGAACATCCCCACATAAAGATAAGATTCTGTGTTAGTGGAATATGATCACTCATGCATGAGGCCACTGTGTTACAAGCGACCAATACTGGT
Organism: Calotriton arnoldi; assembly: GCA_963921515.1. Classification (NCBI taxonomy): domain Eukaryota; kingdom Metazoa; phylum Chordata; class Amphibia; order Caudata; family Salamandridae; genus Calotriton; species Calotriton arnoldi. The sequence continues at coordinate 2,179,014 of CAWUFW010000091.1, forward strand.
AGCAGCTCCTTGGAGATTGATATATGGTCTATGATAGAATTAGATCCTGACCCTGTGCATATCGGAATCCTCTTTAGCACTGGTTAGCAGTGATTAAGTGCCCAGAGTCCTAAGGTCATCAAAAACAAATTTGGCAAAACAGGAGCAGTGAAGGCAAAAAGATTGGGGGACTGCCACGCCAAGGATGTCAGGTCTAACCTCCTAGAACAAGCATTGGCATAGCCAATAGGTCTCGCCTTAGGGACCTTCTAGGTGTTTAGCCATGCAGCACATTACTACGCGAGAGCTGTTGGCTTTGTCTAAATGTTTTAGCCATGTTGTATAGCAGCGTGGCTGAAAGTAAAGGGAAACCAGCCCCAACCAGCTCCACAAATGTTTGGAGGTAAAGAGAGACGGCTTAGTAGTAGTCTTAGAATACTATTTGGCAGCAGTGGGTGTACATTTGTAATCGTGTCTTAATGTGCTCTGCAGCATGCACTAGTATTACCATAAAGAGCTCAGTGTCAGGAGATCATGTAACATGCATGTATTTTAGATGTTATTCGTGTTTCTGAGATTGCAGCCCAGTATTGTAGAAGCAAGGTGCTTATGCTTGAAATCAGACATACATTATCCTTGTTTCAGGCGTAATACATGTATCTCAGATGTCCTGCATGTTTGTTAGATATCACACATGAACCATATATGTCAGATTTGTATATTAGATTTCAGACACGTACTACAGTCTTCAGGCATAGTTAAATCTTAGAGGCAAGCATAAATGTATAGGTCAGTATGTTTATTGGATATTAAGCATGTATCTTTGATATCTCTGCTGTACCTTAGATGTCAGGTGCAAAGCTTAGTAATCAGGTATGTATTTTAAAAATAAATTTCACGGGCTTTTCCGGTACCAAATATCTCTCTTAAATATCAGACTAGGATCGCAGCTTTCAGCCATGTATTTTCGATGTCAGACGTGCATTAAAGATTAAAGAGGTGTGCAATACATTCCAAGCATGTACCATAGCTGGCACACGTGTATCATGCATGTGAGATTCGATTTCAAGCATATGTTTAGCTCGGGTGCCAGATATCTCTCTTAGATTCAACGCTTGTATCTCAGATCTCTGGCATAAAGTGTAGATGGTGTGCATGTAACACAGATGTCAGGTTTGTGCATCTTAGTTTTAACATGCTTGATATATGTCAGACATTTCCCTTGGATGTCAAGCCTGTGGCTTGTATGTCCGCCTCCCATCTTCAGTGTGAATCGGAGATTAAATTCGTATATTTTTGGAAGGCCCGATTTAGATGTCAGACAAATGCTTATCGCTAAGATTACAGAAATGTGTGCCAGGCGTGTAGGTTATATGTCAAATGTGCATTTTGATGGCAGCTCTCTGCGTTAGGCGTTGAAGTATATGTACATTAGTTAAATAAATGTACCTTGAGTGTCAGGCATGTAACTCAGATGAAGGTCATCTCCTACATCTGCAACTCTGGTAAAGGCTGGTTCCCTCAACTGCGGCGTGAAGCAACCAGACTCACAGTTGTAAAGTACATGGAAAACAAGCGCGGCCACGCTAATTACAAACAGATGGCCCCTGCGCGCCGCTGCTCGCTCCCGCAAGGTGGATGCCGTGGCATGCACAAGTTTGTGAAAAGTGCAGACCGATTCCAAAAGGTCATCTCCTAGGGTAACGCATGCGCGCTGCGCTAGGCTCGACCTAAAAAAGCATTTGTTAATAATGTCTGAGTCTTCCGTTGCCTAAGAAACTGTTCAGAAGCCGCACTAATGAAATCTTACAAACCCACCTCATATAGGTTGCACATAGAAGAGTCTAGAAAGAATGTGTGGCAGAACTGCGAAGAAGAAGACCACCATGTTTCAGGAAATGTATACATTGTGTCTTCTTCTCTGTTCTAACCCAGTGCAGGCGTGTCTAGCCTATAGAGCTGCTTCCTACCGTTTAGACTGGTCAGGCTTTACCTAATTTCTCAGACAATCTGCCCCTCTTTCTGAGTTTCTGCTTGTTCATCTACGACTAGACCAGGGCCAGCTTTAGGGTGGTGCAACCGGTGCAGCCACACCTGGCTCTGACTTTGGTTGGGGGTGCTGTGTTTAAAAATAACTGATGGTTTAAAAGCATGTGAACTTCCTTGTGCGTCCAGCAGTTTTCAGGCATCAATAATAAATGGCAAGATAACTGGTGGTTAATTTTTCTGCTGGTGAGAGATCGGAATTTTGTCTAGTGGTAGTTTTTACTGATCATAAACTAGTGCAAAGAACGTGTACCATGCAGATCAGAAAACTGAGTGTGAGTGAACTATGAGTAGCGCTTTAAAAAAAATGAAATGTATGTCAGAGAGGGGTTATGGAGAGATATGGGGCACTGACGGAGAGTGGTAGTGAGGGAATGAGTGGAGAAGGAAGTCACGGGGGCCGCCAAAAACGGCTGTCGCACCAGGCGCAACCAGCGCTAAATCCAGCCCTGGACTAGACCATAGTTTCACACAGATCGCACTTGTTTCTCACGCCGCGACCAGTAGGGACACAGGCAGAGTTGCATTCATGCTTTTTCTCACGGATATGTAGATCCATTCTCAGTAGTTACATAAACGTTCTTTTAAGCATCAGAAGATAAGCAGTTTTGGAAATGTTCTTCTTGAAACTGCACTCACAGAAACAAAGAGTAAACCAAGTTGCTTTGGCTGTAGATTCATGGTTGTTGTCTGCAGCCATCTACTTTATAGATTTACTCTAAACTCATTCATACAAGCGTTCTTTAGGAAGGTCTGTGTATATTGTCCATTATAGCATGCGCCTTAGTTTTCAGATGTTTTACCCTGCACCGTTTTGCATATGCGTTTCTCCCTGCATCATTTTACCCATGTGTCTTCTATTTACAGCAGCTAACAGAAAGCACAGTACAAGGTGGATTTTAAAGGGTCCTGTGGTCAGATGAGACGTCAGAAGAAAAGAGATAAACATTATTTAAACAAAGAAAAGAGTTTAAAAGGGAAACCGTATATTATAGACGAGATGTCGATGCTTTTTTCCCTCACACATTCTCTCTGCATCGGAGGCTAAGGAAAAAAAAAACCCAGCAGCACATCGGGCTAACATTTTGTGAAGCACATTGAGCATTCGGAAATATCACAAATTTCCATCTTCCATTTGAGGGCCCTCTGTAGAAATATACACATAGCTGTCCCGCAGCGCCCTACAAGCTGTGATTCCCATTATAAAAATGTGTCATGTTATCCTGGGCTCGTTCTTGACGCCTTCAGGGGGGCTGGCACTCGTTTGGTATGAAAGCCCCCTCACCGCTATGAGATTTCACCTCTGAGCATGTTAAATGTGACAAAATATGCAGTAATTACTCAGCCAGTGATGGAAAATATGGCAGAGGGCGCAAACACTGAAGGTTATGAAAAAAATATGCTGGAGTCTATCAAATTGCATTTTTTATTCCAAGAGATGTTGCCATCCTTGGTCGGAGTGCTTTGTGCAACTGATCACAGTTTTAGGGTCGATCAGCACAAGTTATAAACGTCCAGGTGCCATTACAGCTATCATTATTATTTTTATTACTATTATTAATATTTATTTATTTTTTTTAATCAGAAGAAGACGAGAAGTTTTGTTGAATAGGGGAAATGTTTCAAGTGCCCACTTGGCAAACTATTTTATAATGATTCTATAAACTCCCGAAGTGGGTGTGTAATTTCACTATACAAAAAAATGGCCCCGATGCACAAGGAGTCTTTTCATACGGGCCAAGCAACATTTTCCCTGTGATACGTGGCAGACACAGACAGAGAAAAAGAATGTCCTTAATATGTTGGGACAACCGTGATTGTGATCTGGAAGCCCCTTGGTGGACAGGCTACCAGGTCAGAACTTTACAGTGGAAGCAGGGCCGGCGCTAGGCATGGGCAGTGTGGGCAGCTGCCCAGGGCCTCACACTCAGCCTACCAGCATGGGCCCCGCACCGATCGTGTGTCCTGTTGTTTCCCTGCTGATCCATCTAAAAGAAAGGTGTCTCCTTGCAATTAGGGTCAATGGAGGGGGCCCCTCCCATGGTGTCTGGAGGCCTAGGGGAGGGAGACGCTTCCTCTTGTCCCAATTGCAAGGAGACCATTCAGAGACACTGCGGGACGCCCATTGTCCAGCATTTTAGCTCCCCCACAGTTTTAACTTTTAGCCCACAAGCAATTCTCACACCTATCGGGGTGAAGGTGTGAGAATTGCTTGTGGGCTGAAAGTTAAAACTGTGGGGGCGCTAAAATGCTGGGCAATATGCCTCCCGCAGTGTCTCTGAATGGGGTCACTTATGTAAATTAGAGGGGCCTCGCACATTCCCTTTTGGCCCAGGGCCCCGCAAATCCTAGAACGGGCCCTGAGTGGAAGAACCAGCCGGGTCACCCCTGGCATAAACACATAACTCGTCCCCCAAGTCTAAATCGAGCGGGAAGTGGGCAGTTTGGTGGGGGGAGAACTAAATTCTGAATAAAGCCCATACTTTTTTTAATTTCTATTCATTGTTTTGTATTATTATTATTTTTAATACTATTATGGCCATCATATATATTATTATTGTTATTAATAAGCATTATTGGCTGCTATTGAGGTCTATAACGTTTGTTAAAGGCCAAAAACCTGAGTTCACTGGCGGCTCCTCCATTATGGCGGAGGTGCGTTGTCTCACCTGCTGCGAGTGCAGCAAGCACACACATTAATGAAATGGTAATAAATACCATTTTATTAATGTGTCCCAGGCTTGCACTGTTACAGCGCAATGGCAGCGGGTGGGGCTGATTAGTGCGATTGCACTAGTAATGCAGCCCCCTGCCAGTGAGCATGTCAGATTGGCCGGCTGCCTACAGCCGACCAATCTGACCTGCGCACTTCAGAGCCTGCAAACCCAAGGCTAAGAAACAGCCGAGGGATTGCAGCCGCAGGCCCCCAGCCTCAAAATGAGCGCTGGGTTAGCCTGCTCCAGCCAGGATTGGCTGATTTTGCATTGTACTAGTGCGCAAGTCCTTCCCTTTCCGACCGAGTCAGCCAAGGAGAGCACCGGGAGGTAGGAGACCACATCCAGAGCCTGTGTGGCAGCGAGGACACGGAAAAGAGCATCGGGCGGCAGGTAAGTTCTTTGTATTTTTTTTTAACGTGTATTGTCTGTATTCCCCACCTCCTCCCCACCTCCCCATTGTCCCCCCGCAACCCTGGCACACCACTCCGCCTCCACACCAGCCGCTACTGCATGAGTTATGTCCCTGAGCTGCATGTGAGGGCTGATAACAAGGGAAAGGACCTTCAACAACCGTTATAAAACATGGCAGAAGGGCTCTAATGCTATTACAAGATTCCATCCATAGAGGGCAGAGTGTTCTAAAATAAAAAGGAAGAATCAGAAAGACAAGCATTAGAATGTTGGAGCAGAAGGTCTATATCTGCAACTATTAGCTTTGAGCCACCTCACTATCTCAAATGAAATTCTCTCAGGGTTCTAATATAATAATAATCATAATAATAAATCATGTGAGAGCTTTATTGCTGTCAGTTTTTATTGTTCATGCAGGTGCGTTTTGGGTGTTTTATGTTCTAAATCACAAGAATGTTTTGTGCCTAAGAAAAACGTGGGAATTTCACTATTGCTGCATGTGTATGTTTAGGATTAATGGTACAATTGTGGCTCCTTCTGGTGGATAGGGGGTTGGGTCCCTACAAAAGTCTCTAGACTTAACAGGGCAAAATTTAAGTACCATTCACAATACAAGGCTCCAGATGCGTGACCTTTTTGCCATATAGATGGTGCTCCATGGTAAACAGGACAGGGCATCTGACTCTTTGGTTCTCTGAGAGGGTAAGTGGCCTGAGGCCACTAAGTCACACGAAACCAAAACATCAGGTGATATCAATATATCTGATAGAGACATCTAGCCGCAGATTCCTTAACTTAGAATATCCCCAGGCGTCAGACTGGATCCGGAAAATTTTGCGCAGCAGTATCTCTGCGCGCCGGGGGGGCGGCGCCGCCTGCTCCGCCTTGACGTCGTCCCCGGACATGACGTCAGTGGAGCCATATAGGACCCTCCCGGCGCGCTGACGTCAGTTTCCTTCTTTTCCGCGTTACAACGCGGATCCGGGATTCAGCTGTTCCTCTGGCCTGTTTTTATTCAGGCCCCTTTTTCGACGTCGTTGGCGTCGGGGAACAGTGTGCGATGCCTTCGGGCTTTAAGTTGTGCGAGACTTGTTCGCGTCAGATGTCGGCGTCGGACCCGCACGCCATTTGCATGTGGTGTCTTGGGTCGCACTACGACTCCGTGGAGTGTGACGCCTGCCGGCAGATGTGTCCGAAGTCCCTACGGGAGCGGCGGATGAAGCTCTTGGCCGCCCGGTTGACCCGCACGGCGTCTCCCCGACGTTCTCCGGTGGGTTCTTCTCTCCGCGCCCGCTCCCGGAGTCGATCCCGCGAACGTCGATCTACAGGTAAGCACAAGTCACGGAAGTCGAAGTCCTCGCTTCCACATGACAGTGGTAGGCGATGATTCCCGCTCCCTCGCGGAGCCGTGCCCCCCGGAGTCGGCCTCCATTTACCCGCCCTTTCCGGGTACTGGTGCGACTCGACCCCAGATGGAAGCCAGATGGAACCAGGCTCTGCACTCCATCTTCGGGTCACCTCCACTCCCTGGTGCGCCTTCGGGTCCCACAGTGGAGGTAGGCATTCAGGTCGGGTCTCCGCCGGCGGGTTCGCCCTCGGCGCCGGCCGAATGCCTCGACTCCGGCGTCGTGCCGGCGTCGGGTTCCAATCCCGATGGGCGTTCCAACCCCACGCCGAGGCATTCTGCCTTGTCCCCACATAGCCCCTGGCGGCTCCCTGCGCCGACGTCGGCACCGGCGGCACTATGCCTGTTGTCTCCTGGCCCTCAGGCACTTTCTCCGCACCTCTCGGTGGTGGAGACGTCGCCGCCCACTCGTCCAGCCGAGTCGCCCCTCATGGAGCTCGACGTCGCTTCGGCGCCGGTTCGGCACCTTTCGACGTCGGAGTGGCGTCGTTCGACGCCGGAGAGGTCGCCGGAGCGGCGTCGGGTAAGGTCGCGGGCGCGGCGTCGTTCGACGCCGGACAGGTCGCCGGTACCTATTGGCTCTCTGTTTCCAGAGGACACAGGACCGGTGTGCTCCAGCTTGTCTCCACGCCCGTTGGCTCCGCCGCCTTGGGGGCAGTGGCCCCTTATTCCTTCTGCTGGGGGACGTGTTAGCCTGCAACCGTCCCCTACTGATGGGCTCTTGTCGCCCCCCAGGACGACCACTGAAGCTGGTGCTTTATTTTTACGGGGTGTTCGCAGGGCGGCAGCTGTAATGCACTTGCACCCTCCTTCTGTCCTCTTGTCCTCTGATCCGTTATTGGATCTCCTCCACCAAGGTGCAGTGGATCTTGAGCCCTTGCTGCCTTTTAGCGGCTTGTTGTTCGACGCCCTTCTCGGGACTTGGGCGCGTCCCTCTTCAGGGGAGGCTGTCGACAGGGCCATTGCGCATAGACATCGTCCGGCCCCTGGGGGCCCATCCTGTTTGGCCCTTCAGCCTAGTGCTCACGGCCTCGTGGTACAGGTGTCTTTCGCCATGCAGCCTTCTTCTCCGCCTCTACTGCAGCCTCCTACTAGGGAGTCTCGTTGGCTGGAAACATGTGGACGCGGCATTTTTGCGTCCGCTAGTTCTGCATTACGTGCTGTAAACACTGTTTGCGTTTTCGCCAGGGCTTCTTCTGCCCTTTGGGACTCCGTGGAGTGTCTTTTGCCTACCCTCCCTGAGTGTCCTCGGGCTGACATGGCTCGTCTCATTCACGTAGGCAGAGAGATGGCGCGGTTTGAGATTCGGTCCGCCGTTGATTCTACCGATTCGGTGGGTAGGACAATGGCGCGGTCCATTGCCTTGCGCCGCCATGCCTGGCTGCGCGACGGGGGTTTCCCCGACAATGTCCGTGACAGTCTCCGGGATTTGCCTTTTAATGGTGTGTCCCTGTTTGACACACATGCGGACTCTGCGGTTCGCCGCCTTCTGTCTCACCTTCCGTAGTTTTTGTTCCGGTTGAGGTCCTTGTCCTCTCCGTGCTCTGTTGTCTTGACTTCATGTTGGGCCCGGGTTCATGCTGTAATACCTGAACGGCCTGGGCGGCTCCTCGCCGTATTTTCTTTCCTTTCGCCAGCAGATTGCTGCTTATCCTTCTAAGTTCCTATAGCCTGGTGGTTAAGGTTGCACCCTTCCTCCACGGGTTATGTGTTCGGAGCCTGTGGTTTCTCAGTTATACTTTTACGTCCTCTGTCTATGAGCTCACGCTCCAGAGGTGCCCCTGGTTGGGATTGATCCTTACCATATGTGGGGTAATTGTTTGCTATTGTATAGCTGCCTTCCTCCTACAGTAGTCTTTGTTCGCTTCTGTGGGGTCCCTTTCACTAGGTCCTCCTGCAGCTGTGCCTGTATGTTTGGCACACTGCTGCTGCGGCCCCTTCAGGGGCCTTCTTTCGAGCCATTTGTTGGGTGTCGGCTGCTGGCCTGCTTTTTCCGAATACCTTTCAAGACGGAAGGGCTTTCTGATCCCTCCCGTACCCTCATGGTTCTTCGCTGCGGCTGTTCCATCTGTGGCCGCCCTACCGGAAGGCCCTGTCGTTGTCCACGAGCACTCATACTTAGCTCGGCACTATCCCTCTGTGTTCTATCGGCGTCCCATGCCTGTTCCCTAGTGTCACCGGCTGGTGCGCTTTTTTCCGGCAACCTTTGTTGCCTCGTTCTACTCATATCCATGCTGCGTAGCCCTTTCATGGTGGACTTCGCTCTCCCTGGTGGCGTTCTGGCCCCAGACGTGGATGCTCTTCCTTGTCTTGTGCCTTGCTTTGGCACTTCCTCTGCCACCGTTTCTCATGCCCCTGTTGCGTTCCGCGCAGATGTTGTCGTGCTTTCCTTCGGGCTGCGGTTGCTGCTCTCAGCGCGGGCGTTCTCCTCAGAGCATTGTTATCTGATGGGACGTCTTAGGGGAGCGGATGTGGTCTCCCAGCTAGATGCCGATTTTCGAGCTGGAACACGAGGTTCCGGTCTCGGGGTCGACTCCACATCCTGTGATTCTGGACAAATCGCGACTGGCTTGGCCTCCACGCCTCTCTCGCGATAGCCAGTGGGTCTGCGCAACCGCCGGTGGCTGTTGCGTCTCGCTCTGGGCATTGTTCTGTCCAGTGCCGCTGCTGCGTGGCTGTTGGGGCTCTGGTGTTTTTTCTTTTTCTTTTCACCAGTGTGCTACACACACACACACCTCCCACAGGCTTACTACTTCGGGTGGTCGCCGAACTCTGGTCCCTCACTTTTCGTGAGCGCCGTTCACACAATGCGCCTGGTCATGCGCTTCTGGTGTCTTAGCTTTTGCTCGTGGGGCTTCATGGGGCCTTCTCCTTCCATGGTGTGGTTCTGGCGGTGCATACAGTTTCTTTGGTGTACTTCTGTTACCCACGTGCGTGGCACTGGTTGTTGCCGTTCTTTTCTGCCTTGGGCTGTCCGCCCTTTTGCGTCACGGGTGCATTGGCAGGTCTTGTGTTTCTTGTAACACTCACTCATCTTGGCGTCGTCAGCATCTTCCCGCTGCTGTTCCTCTCTTACAGTGTTTCTTTCACTGTCATGCATGGCCTTCCTGCTCTCGGACTCGGTACGTCCTTGTGCCCTAGTTACACCTCCCTCTTCAATACATCGGATCCTGTGGATCCCTCACATCCTGCATTCGTTCCTCTTCGGCTACGGCAGGTGTCCACTCTTATTCCACACTCCCCTTTTGGGTTGGTGTTCATTTTCTCCGCTGTTCACCAACGGGGATTCCTGCCGCCCTCGGCAGTCCTTGATGCCTTTGCCTCTCATTGTTGGCCACTTCCTCCGGAGTCTCTTGGTCTGGTGTTGGCCATTCTGGCAGCACTGTCCCCACTGTGTTTCGTCACCTGGTTGACACTTCTGTTCCCTTGGGAACTTTGTGGGGTTCTGTCGCAGATCCGCCTCCAGTGGGGTATGGCTTTGGTATCTATTCTAAGTTAAGGAATCTGCGGCTAGATGTCTCTATCAGATGTACGAGTTACTTACCTTCGGTAAGGATGTATCTGGTAGAGACGTTGTCTAGCCGCAGATTCCTTAACGCCCACCCATCCTCCCCGATCTGCGAGGACCTTTTCAGGTGGGGTTTCAGCTTTCGCCTCCCTTAGGGTAGCTTGTCCTTCTACAGGGCGGCGTTTTTTCGCCTTGCTCCCTGTTGGACTCTTCCCTTGGGTTACTTGTTCTTTCCCCCCCATTCTCATACTGGGGCGGTGGGTTCAGGTGTCCTTCTGCGTTTTTTCCGCATCAGTTTCTTCCAGTATGGTGCCTACTGGTGTTCTCTACCCTCCCACCCGCCTTCTCCGTTGACGCTCCTGCAGTCAATTGATTTTCACCTCTTTTTTGGCCTGTTCCTCAGTCCGATAATTCTCTCACAGGGGACACGGTCTCCCTATTTCTTTCTTTATTTTCTTAATCCTATGGGTTGGAGCTTTTTGCCTGTCGCTCTCGGCTCATTTATTGCCGTCTTGCCTCAGGAGTGGGCACTCTCTCGCTTTTGCGGGGTTGCTTCTCAGTATACTGTTCTGCCCTCTTCATTTCCTTTCATCCGGTGCAGACTTTCTGTCGTCTGCCTCTGTCTTCTTTTTCTAGATCGATTTCCCTCAGGGGTGGCATTCACTTCGCTTTTGCGACTTAGCTTCTCAGAGTATTGCTCTGCTCTTTCCTTTTCAACGCCTTTCCGTCGACAGTGCTTCTCACTGTCGTTCATGGTGCTTTCTCACCCTTTGGTTCTTTTTTATTCGCACACTGTTCCCATTCTCTCACAGTTTTGCTGGGGGCTCCGAGTTGTGGCGCGGAAAAGTTCCTCCGAAGAAAACTGACGTCAGCGCGCCGGCAGGGTCCTATATGGCTCCACTGACGTCATGTCCGGGGACGACGTCAGGGCGGAGCCAGGCGGCGCCGCCCCCCCCCCGGCGCGCAGAGGTACTGCTGCGCAAAATTTTCCAGATCCAGTCTGACGCCTGGGGATATTCTAAGTTAAGGAATCTGCAGCTAGACAACGTCTCTACCAGATTTATCGTTACCGAAGGTAAGTAACTCGTACTATAGGTTTCAACATTTGTGTTGCTTGTGCTACCTCTTAAACTTGATGATAATTCTGAAAGATGATGTTCTGGACATGTATTCAGTCTGTACAAATTATAAGGTTATTGGGCACATGCTTTTCACACATTTATTTTATAAACTTGATGAATAAATTGAAAAAAATGGACCTTGGCATCTACTTCGGAAATAGGACACAAACCTCAAGGTCATTCTAAAGCAAATTCTAGAGTTCAAATCCATCTTTACGAATCCGTCTATTTGAATGATTTTTTTTCAACAATTTCCCTATCCTATTACTAAGGCATGTATTAATGAAAAAATGGAAGAAATATGAAATACCACAGTAAAATCTTTTTGTATGTAAATATTCCTGTACTTTTGAGCCAATCATTTAAATGGGGGTCAGCATTTCATGTCAGATCCCAGATGTGTGTGCTTTCTCTTAGAATCCCTATCTCCTTCTCACTGTCCCTTCTACCTGACTCTTAGCAAGCATCGCCTAAACGTGGAATGTTCTGCAATGGTACTCACATTTCCAAAGCACCAACCACCGTCTCCTTGGTATTGGAGCACATTCTGTAACTGAGCACCCTTTATAGCGGAACCAGGAAGGCCATCAGTCGATTGTGACTGAGGTTTGTTGGTGCTTGATTGAATTACATTACTACAGAGTGTGTTCAATGGTTACTTTATAAGTGGCTTGTGTGGAATAGTGTGAATCCTGGTTTGTTGTTATGACACGGTCTTGTGCAGATGAGGAGCTGGAGTAATTATCTCAGCTTTGTTAAGTGCTTCTAAGGCAAATGTTACTCAGGGGCATGGCAGTCTGTTGGTTTGGCAGTGTTTTTGCCAACTACATAGAAGTGGTGCCTTGTTGCATGCAATATGGTGTAAGGATTCTGCCCAACATGCTTTATGAGGATGACCATTACATGGTCTCTGGATTGAAGATCTGTAATGATATGGCTGAGTCAAGAGTGTTACCACATATCCGACAGATCTAGAATGTGTTATCAGAAGTGTATTGGGTGCCTGTAGAAAGGATTGTCAAAATGGATGTTTCTGTCTCAGCAACAAACTCCGATTAGGGGTTTGTTGCGGAGACAGACAAAAAACATCAAGTAGGCTGCATCAAAATGGTGGTGGGCTCAACGTTCAGCTGTGTGAAAGTGCATCAGCCACATCAGAAAATGCACTTTCAGCACATAGATCACTGCTCACAGGCCAGAATCACTAGATAAGGCAGGTGGTCCTCCGCCTGATGCCCCTAAGTCAGAAGTTGAAAACGCAGGCTGTTGACCGGCATGAGCCAGTAGCTTGAAACAACTTATACTCCATTGTTTTCAACTTGAAAAGGCACTTAGGTTCCGGACACCCACCCCCAATAGACTAACATTGACTTCTGGCTTTCTCGTTGTTTCCTTTGGAAACTTTTTGCTTTTTCTTCTAAAATGTTGTTTTCAGTGTTGCTAGAATACTTTTCATCTGTTGTGCCTTCAGGAAGTTCAGTCTCTTAAGCCACAGCTACCACCTAGGATTCTTCATCTTGTTTGACTATTTGGGAGTTCTTCTTCTCCCTCACCTAGTTAACCATCCAATTTCCCAGAGAAATATCATGATTTTACATATAGTGCATACTCCTGCAAATTTACAACTTGTGTAGATTTCTTGGAGAATTTCAAGAAGTTGAGTACTTCAAAGTCAGAAGTAATCCTGCAGGAATAAATTTCCAACCTTTTCCCCATTCCCTTTGTTAATTGCATCACATGGATATAGTATAACTAAATAGTTCTCTTCTTACTATGCCTTGAAGTCCCTAAAGGCAGACCTTTTCATGGAATCCTACTCAATCCTACTCGCTCATAACTTAGGCTGGCAGTTACATAGATAGGTTACTTTTTAAATTGTGAAGCTTGCTTAAGTGCCATCTTAGAAGGTCTTTGAACCCACACACTCACAATTAGCCCTTGGGATGCATGGCTACTCTTGCTGCAAAAGTGAAAAAACACTTGTGTTTCCAGACCATGCATCCTGAACTTTCCTGCTGAAACCAAACTATTTAAGCAGCTTCACAATTTTGCCATCCGTAAGCCAATGAAGATTCAAATTACCAGATCTTCCAACCTTTCTGCACCTTTTTAGATTCTGCAGATGCCCTAATCTCTTTGGTGTCATAAATGATGTCCATGGAAGTAACAGATTTGCTCTCAGAGATGAAAGCATGGATTGAGGCTGCTCAGTTATTTGGGAGGGTTGTGCAGAGGATGGTAGGAGGGTCTGTACCTTTGGCACAGCATACAGAGGAATGAAGAGTAAGACGTTGCTGCAGGAGTGTATTTGGTCAACATGTATAAGTCATCTCGCAAAGCGTGTCTGTTGTCCCAAGTAGGTGTCCTGGCATGAGCAGGCCTGACATTTTATCACAGCTGTCAGGTGGCACTGTGTCATGAGGGTGCCCTGCAACAGGCACTGATTTTCAGATGGAGGAGCACTGAGCATGCTGCCACTTTAGGCCTATTGAGAAAAGTTTAACTGCCAAAAGAGTACTTTAAACTAGGGGTGAGCAGCGCGCACAGGTAAACTCCGCTCCACCGGCGGTTGACAGAGTTTTTGCTGAACTCCACAGTCCAAGCAGAGCGCGGAGTGGCAAAGCTCTGCAACCTCCGTGGGCAGAGCGGATTTTACTACCTACCACTAGTCTAGAGTCAGGATGTACTATGGGAAGAGGTTGTAGTGGTGAGCAAGACTGAGCCCAGTAAAACAAACTTTGTGGGCTTGGCATAGGATTTTAAATATTGGTTATTCCACTAATGCCAGGGGAGCATGTCTAAGGTGTAGCGTGGTTCTTTAATGGGAGTCAGTGTGCACTAATTACAGTTGTTTAACGAGGTTCCTCTTTGGATGTTTTATGCATTGCAGTAGCACTAAGGGTGTTAACTACACAAACTTTGTGGCCAGTGCTTAAGAGGTGTGGTGATATACTCTGTGGAAGTATTCTCTGTTACAGTGTGGCATGGGGCAAAGATTATTTTGAAGTTGGTAATCTATGTGAGTGACTACCAAGGCATTTTCATAGCAGAAAGACCCCGTCTGCAGCTTATGAGAAGCAAGGGTGACAGAAGGTGGACAAAACACAAACTGAAAAAGACTGGAAGACGCACTGCCCAGGCAAGTAAGCCAAACTGAGAATAAATACAGGCTGGCACTGTGAAATAAAGGGTGAGGAGCACAGCAGACACGGCATAGGAAGGGGCACTGGAGAGAGGCTGGAAGTGAGGAAAAGACGCGGTTTGTGGTTTTACTTTGTAAAAAAAAATAGAAATTGAACATAAACAATGTATTTTACATGAACATTTAGTCTTGTTTCTTTCATTTCTGCAAAGCTTTTTGGATTCCCAGTTTTCCATACTAAGCAATAAACTTCCACTGGTTATTGCACATTGGCTAGGTTCTAAGCCTCTCTGTAGAATCACATCAAATTTATGTTGGTTGTTAACATTGCTGCTCTCTCTGGTCCCTCACCGAAGCTCTTTCACCATCAAAATGTCAGACTGTAATGGCCTCATAATGAGATTTGGATACATGCGCACTATCTTCACTGTCAGATTGATGTCATCTTACTACAACGAGAACTAAAGAAATAATTAGGATGGTAAATTTAGCAAAAATGTCTCTTGTCTAGCAGGCAGAGGCATTTCTTTTGTGAAAATAACATGATAGGCTTCAGTAGAAGTCCTCGGTATATGAAGTGCGGGGAGAATCAAATGCCCTTTGAGGGCTTTTATACAGAGATTCATTTCCCTTGAGCCTCACTTGATTGTCCAATATTTGGACAATGAAAACTCAATCACAATTTACAGAAGGAGGTTTAGCCACAAAGGTAGTTAGTACCCACTGGAAGTTGGTCTTGGCATTTAAAACCAAACATATGCTCACAATGCCAGCCTGAAAGATAGAGGGCTCCTGTTACCATCTGCCACATACACACTCCGACATACACATGCCTCAAGCTAGTTGCCTTGCTGACATTAAAATAGAGCCATTGAAAACCGGAAATCAATTCTTTTACTTTCAATGTGAACATTTTGAGTTCAATTCCTTAGTTCCTTTTTCATTGCACCCTTGTCAGAATCCGGTCAGGGGTATATTAGTTTTTTTTATTATTTGGTTATCTTTTGAACACTCTTCACTATTTTAGCGGGAATATATTTTTTTCGAAGGTTTTAGTTCAATCAACATGTTGACATAGTAGTTAAAGATTGGGAAATCTGTTATTGGGTAAAATCATCAGGCGTTTTTATTGGTTCATACTCAGTGGATCAGGAAGCACAGGTTATGTACAAAAGTCAATAGCCTAGGAGAGAGAGGGTAGGGCAGAGCTGGAGAGAAGCTAGGAGAGAGGGGGTTTGGATAGGATATCCCAGTGGCTGCCAGGGGATGACAGGTCAGATCAGTCAGTCGGCAAGAAGGGGTGGAAAGGATTGTGCCCTCCATTCTTCATAGGGGTAGGAGGAAGTATGATTGGACTGGAATGCCACAGAGGGAGGCAGAACGGTAAGTGGGGAAGGATGGAGGGGGGGTGGCTCAACTGACAATGGGCTGGGAGGAGGGTGGGGTGGGTGAGACTAGTAGGGGTTGGGGGGACAGGAACCTTTTTTAGAATACACTTGTGTAAAAAAGCATACAATCATGGAGAAAAAGCATACAATTAAATTAATGTTAGGAAATGTCCTGGAGAGGATAAATGAAATGATATGGAACTGAAATTCCAAGCATGCTAATTAGGGTGAAGCTAAAACTTTTAACATTACCACTCATAGTCTGAAATGTTTGTGGTGCACACCGGATATGTAATAGTATTTTAATTTTATTCTACAGACAGCATGTCATTTTTTTAGACAAAAGACATTTTTAACTCCATATACCAGATTTTCGATTTTTGGTCAGTACCAGCTTAATGTCTCAACATCAATGTGTCTGATGGACAACTGCCAAACATGACCAGAATATGCTTTGCATTAAGAGGTGTGTGAAGTTGCAAAGACCGTACCCTCCAAACCTTTGGAAGTTTTTTTTAAAGTTTGTGAAATTCATGAATAAAGGAGAGATCTTCAGCCACACCACCCAAGGCAAAGACCCCAAGACAAAGTCACTCTATTAGGCCCTGTCTAGTTCTGCTGTCTCATCCTCCTACCCCTAAAGGCATTGCCTGGTTCCACCTCTACCCAAAAGGTAAGGTTCTGCTGGACCAACCCTCTTCCCATGAGAATTGCTGTTACTGGATCCCACTGTATGCCACGATCCATGCAAAAACAGACCCACTTCAGTCCTTCCTAGTCTGTCTTATCAGGGCGGGCTGCTGCAGACAAGAAATCGTCAAATGAAAAGTGATTTCCTATGTGCGATTTTATATGTGTATTCATTTCAAGACCTTGCATATATTCTCCTGTAATGCATAACATGTGGCCAGGCTAGATTACATGCTTACTTACTACCCTCATAGCAATGGATGTTGAACCTATGCAAGGATTTCCCCCAACATGCCAAGGATGGACACTAATATTCCAGTAATACCAATGTGCTTTGGTTGAGCTCGATAATGCTGGGGACGCCCACACTATGCCAGAGGTGACTAGTTATTTCAGGGGTGATTTCTGTCATTCTGTGGATGCTCACAAAATGACAAAGATGGACAGCCATATGCCAGGAGTGGGCACAAGCTTGTCAAGAATTCCGACAATCTTCCAAGATTTATCACCATGATGCTGGGATGAAAATAAAATCAAGTTGGTCTGACCCCCAAAACATGCCAAAAAGGAACCACAATATGGAAAAAAGGAAAGAAGAGAGTACGTTTGACAGAAGCATCAAATTGTGCCTTTTTATATGTTAGGAATTACTTTCCTTTCCATCAATGAAAACATGAATATATTTACTCCTGACTAGTTGTGAGATACCTTCATGCTGTTAAGCTAGCAGAATTCAGAAGTGTCCATATGAAATTCATAGTGATTTGTTGATAATCAGGAAAGACATATTCACGAGTCTATTGGAATTACAAATCCACTTAGTTAGAAGATTTTGGAAATTTGAGCCATTAGATTCATTGCATCCTTCTTCCTTTGTGGTTTTGAATGGGCTGCATTGGGATGATGAAGGGTTGACTGTTGAAATCAAAAGTCGGAAGAAGACAAGCTAACAGGAGAGAGTGTGGGAAGTACATCACTTTGTGTTTTTTAAGTTTAACAGTTTTGTTGGGTTGTTATTGAAGTTCTTAGATATGAAAGCATATTCAGTTATTGGTAGCTTCTTCTCTATGTGGGGAGTTTTTTTCTTTTGTAGATTAGCTTGTTTGCATTTGTTTGATATGTACAGGTGCTTGAGATCTCACGTCATTAAGCCCATTAGTTTGTTGATATAATATCATCATTGCCTTTATCCTGAAGGAATTCCTAGCACACAAATAAGTGTTAATAAATGTAGTTGTATTGCCTGAGAACTTGGGTGTTACATCAAAAGGACTGATGATAAAAGAAGCAGCTGAGGACATATTGCCAGCATTTATGGGAGCAGATGAGGAGGATAAAAGAGGCCTAGGTGTCTCTGGACCATCTCATGCGCATATTCGTTTTGTTGGTGTAAATTAAACTGTCCTTGCTTCCAGCAGTGTAATGATGCTGTCAGTTTTAGAGGCCACTAAGGGGGTATGCCGTATGTTTTCTTGTGATATGAAGACTTTTGGGGATACTCATTGAGCAGTGGGGCTTGCAACAGTCAGCTTCAGCTATGGTGGTCAGAGTACCTGATGGGTATTATGATGGATACAATCCCAAGGCTCCCTCAGGTTTTAAGACTGATGAGAGCAGCAGTGACCTAGAGCTTGTTGGCTGCTTACATATTGCAAAACATATTCAGTAGGCTCGCCCCGCGTCCTGTGCGTTGAATTTGGACACTACGTCATGGGTAATAACTAACTGTCTTAAGCCAACTAACAGATGGCAGCTGCCAGCTATCACCCTTTCTGATGGTTCTAAGATTACTGCTCCATGAATTCACTGGAAGTCTATAGGGAAGAAAGGCCTCCACATTGGTGTAAGCTGTGACTGAGCACCAACGTAGCTCAAAGAGAGGATTTCCTAGAGGGAGGAAAGTGGCTTCTAAATGGAAATCCATGAGTTACCTTTGGTAAATTGCTCTGGTCAGCAAATCAGTACTGAGAGAAAATACGTGTGATAAACATATCAAACAATAACACAACACAATTAAATAAAAAAGCTAAAGATCCACATCTGACGTTCTAGCAAAAAGGAAAATACACAGAAAGGCCACAAAATGTATTTACAAAAGGAAAAATACCCCCATTATATAACAAATACAAGAGGCTTCATGTGAAAGTATAAAGTCAATGGCAAGTGGAGAAACTATGAAAAATTGTGTCCCCCAAAAGGCCCAACGGGCACATAGAAACCTCAGGCAGCTATTCTGTGAGTGCATGCAGTAGGATCAGGGATGGTGATTGGGTGCGGTAAAGGCTCATATGTTTGCACTCCAAAATATATTTGGATAAAAAAATAATGGGGCAGAATCATCTTAGGGGCCACATGCCCTTGTGAATGTTGATTATTGAGTTCAACTTAGACTGAGTTTGACATGGGGGACAAGTGAAGCCGGTCCACAAGTACTTGTAGCTTGTTTGGATGAAGCAATTGGTTCAAAATATTGACACAATCTGCTTTCCTGCTGGACCACTTTAACCCCCAAAACGTAAGTCACAGGTAATACCTGCAAGTTTGGCTTGGCTTCATGGGAGACCTCAAAATGTCAGACGTCAAAAATGTTTGTGAGAAATGGGAACTTCAGAGAATATGAGTGCTTTTCTGGAATTAGCATGTCAAAGACAGTATTTTTAATTTAGTTATTTATTTATTGTCATCAATAGAGCAGCTATATTAGGAAGGTGTTAAGTACTCTTTACAAATAACGAGAAATAGACAATGTGAATAGATGAGAGGCAAAACAGCAAAAAGATTATAATGAGCCGAAAAGAGGGAAACAACTTGATATATTAGAGCCGATTAGTTAAGGTGAAGACGGAACAGGTTGTTTTTTAGTAGTTTCCTGAAGGTGAGCAAATCAGGTTGCATTCTGATGGAAAGAGGAAGGGAGTTGAAAGGTGAATGGCGGCTCCAGGGAATGACTGTGCTAGTGCTAAAGCAGAGCTCCAGACCCAGGCTAGCATGATGAGTGTTTGTGCTTCTGTGTCCTCTCTCCTCACCAGAGATGGTCACAAGACCTGTGAGGTAGAGAACGATCTTGAGGTGAATGGCTTTTGAGTGAGACATCCAATTTTGAATTTGATTCTGCATGAATGTGAAGCTAGTGGATTTCCTTCAGCACTGGAGTCACATGATAAAATATATTTGATAAGGAGATCAACCAAGCTGTTAGAGGGAAGGCCATCTGTAGTATCGTATTTGGAATGAATTCCTCAAGACACAGTAGTAGATTCAAATGTAGGTTTAATCCTTAGAAGATCCCATCCATCATCTTCACAACCCTGGAGTAACTGTCAACCTTCATATTCTTTTTTCCAGCCTACCCCACACATCACTTATGACATCCCCTATATTCTATCAAGAGAAATCCTATGACATACTTTGTGTTCCATTAAGAGGAACCCTACTTTTCTTACCCGGTACTCTGAGCTAACAAGCACAGGTACCACACACCTCCCTCCCTCAAACAAACACGGAGAAACTATTTACAAAAATGCAATCAAATTAGACAAAGTCTTTTAGATAGATGGGTCGTTTCACAACTCTCTCAGACCTTCTTGTTTCACCATTCCCTTCTTAATCACCAAATCCATTTCTCTTACTCAATTTTCCAGGTGAGTCAGAATTCCTTTTGAATACTACAACCCTGTTGAGATTCCAAATGCGAAAGTCCTGAGTTTTAACAGCATTATTAAAGATCTTTATAACACGTACAGGTTTGGAGACTTTGGGAGCACCACCACACATTATAGGATGCTTTATCATTACTAAATCTCCTACCACAACATCTGTTTTCCTTACCGCTTTCCTTTTGTCAAAATATTCCTTTCTTTTCTCCACCTTTAACTGCTCTCTAGCTTGTGTGTTAACCCCACCACATGTTTTACTTTGCAACGCTTCAAAATTGTTAACCCATGATGGTTCAATGGATGTGCTGGGTTAACCTTCCTCGAAACAGTTCATAAGGAGTGCTCCCAGTACTACTGTGTGGTGTGAATCTATACATCTCTACTTTTTTGAGTACCTCCTTCTTCTGGTTCAGCGAGTTGAGCTTAGGCAAGCTTATTGTCTCTTTGAGTACTTTATTTAACCTTTCGACCATTCCTTTGGCCTCTGGATGATAAAGCACACATTTGTTATGCTGAATGCCCTTTTTTTTTAAAACACCTCCATTTCCTTGGAAACTAGTTAAACACCATTGTCAGACAGAATGGTTTCTCGAAATCCCTTCTCTAGATATAAGTTCATCCAGACACATGATAACATGTTTGGTATCTACAGAAGTCATGAAGAAGACCTCTGGCGAACGTGAGTACCTCTCTATCACTACAACTATGTACATGAGCTGTTCTTCCCCGTAAATGGGCCCCAGAATGTCCAGTGCAACGTCTTGCCAAGGACGAGTGAGACACTCTCTAATAACCATAGGCTGCACCAATGGGCTCTTAGACTTGTCACTTAAGGCACAAGGAAGACAATCATGTATAACTCTCTCTATCTGTTTGTCCATTCCCGGCCACCAGTAGGATGTCCTTAGCCTTTCTTTGGTTTTTGTGAAACCCTGGTGTGTCTCATGAGCTCCATCCATTAGTTCCTTTCTTTGATTACATGGAGGAATCAATCTTGTGCCTTCCAATAACAGATCTTTAGAGACTCTAAGTTCATTACGCACACTCCAGAAAGATTTGCAAACTTCTGAACCTTGTAACTTCTCATGCCAGCCATTCTGAACAAGAGACATAACTTCAGTCAGTGCTACATCAGCACTCAATTCCTCTCGCCATCTCTGCTCTGAAATAGCCTCACTTTCCAAAAAACACACCCACTCAGACTCATTCTCACAGAAGTTACTCTCCGCCACATTAAAATCCCCCTCAGGAACCAGTCTCGAACGTGTATCGGCCACTTCATTCCTCACCCCAGGTATATACTTTACAGTGAAACTGTACTCTTGCAGGGCAATGACCCATTTCGTAATCCGCCCAGGTCAAGTCCTTTTTTATTGAATATTTCTACACAAGGTTTATGGTCCCTTCTAATTTCTAAATCTATGCCCCACACAAATTTCTTCAATTTCCTAATTGCCCAATAGATCACAAGAGCTTCTCTTTCCACCACAGAATATCTGGAGTGCGCATCTCTCAAGCTCCGAGACATGAACATAATGGTGTTCATTCCATTAGAACCATGTTGCTGTAGAACAGCACCCAGTCCTTTCTCACTGGCATCTTTAGTTATGATGGACCTTAACTTTGGTTCAAAGTTCTTCAAATTTGGTGCCAACGCAAGTCTCTCCTTTATCACAAGAAACTCATTCTCACACTTACTGTCCCAAACCTAATCCACACCTTTCCTCAAAGTCTTCTCATATTTATGCTAAGATCTACAACATTTCTAACAAATTTCCCATAATATTCCACCATTCCCAAACATCTCATCAATTCTTCTTTAGATGAAGGAGAACTCATATTTTGAATGGTGGAAACTGGTTCATCCTTGGGTTTGATACCCTCTCCAGTGATAGTATGGCCAAGATAGTTGATAGTATCAGTGCCAAACCTGCACTTCTCCACCTTGATCGTAAGGTTACAGTCAGTTTCTGCAAAACCTCTCTGAGAAGAGTGTCATGTTCTGCCTCATCTCTACCAAAGATTAGCATGGCATATTGGTAGATGCACTACCCATCCGTACCACTTAACTCTCTCTCCATAACATGTTGAAAAACAGATGCTGCAGACACCAGACCGGAAGGAACCTTGACGAATCTGTATGTGCCAAAAGGTGTAATAAACGCTGTATAATCTCTTGAGGACTCTTCCAACTCAACTTGATGATAAGCGGAGGTAAGGTCAATGGTGCTAAACACCCTAGCACCATCAAGTAACAGCAACAGGTCCATTATGTTGGGTAGTGTATACCTATTTACCCTTACACTTTTATTAAGTTTTCTTAGGTCTGTCATAAACCCAAGTTGCCATTGGTTTCCTGACTGCTACAACAGGAGCTAGCCTTTCTGTAACTTCCATCTCTTCTATATTTCCATTTCTTAACAACTTCAATATTTCACTACGCATCTCCTCTCTGAGAGCAATAGGCACATTTCTGACCTTGCAACAAATCAGCTGGGCATTTCATTTGTCTTATTTTATGCTTGTAATCTTTCAAGCACCAAAGCTCCTGACCAAAACCTTTTGGGAAATCACGCTTTAGTACCGCCCAAAAATTATCCTCAGTTTGTGACTTTACCGCACATAACGGAACTCTCTCTTTCAATATAATAGGTGGATTACTATTGGGATCCAACATGATCCCTATATCTCCTTTATGCATCCAACTGATAAGGCTATCACCTTTTTAAGAAACATATACTTTTTCAGTTACTGACCTCTATTTGTATTCTGTCATTCCTACAAAATATCCATGTAATTTTATTGGTTCCCCACCATTCGCTCGGGGCTTTATATCTGGCTTAACTAAGGTAACTTTGGCTTGGAGCTTAGCATTGAAGAATTTGTTAGAGATAATAGTGATTTTAGCACCTGAATCAAATAAAACTTGAGTAGCCTCCCCTTCGACTAGTATGGTATCCAAGGGCCTAGGTTTGCTTATACTCCCTCCAGCCACTTGTAATACAATTTGCCCACTCTCAAAATCATCTTCATCCATATCATCACTGTCTTGATTACATTCCACACCAACTCTCTTGACCATGGGTTTATCCTTGCTCTTACAGACTATAGCAAAATGTCCCTTTTATTTTACATTTTGTACATGTGGATTTCAAAGCTGGACAAATTTTGTCATTGGCCAGGCGACCAATTTTGTCACACCCATAACATTTGCGTACAACAATTTTACTTTTGGTGATAACATTCTCCCCTAGATCCTTCACATGCAATTTTTAGGTCGAGCCTGGGCAGCACATGCGCTGCTCTGCAAGCCATGCTGTATTGGACTATGTACTTGAAGCCCCGCCCACATTTGTCATTGGCTTGTGCCATTGTCCTTCGTAAACGCTGGCTTCTGATTCGTTATGAGGCTTGTTTGTCCCTCCTTAGTACCGTTTTGTCTTCATTTGTAACCTCCCATGAGGACTGGCCCTTTTACTTCAGATGTTAAATGGTACGTCTTCTTTAGTCTGTTTAGCACTATTTTCTTTAATGAATTTCTCTTACGGCAGGAGGGCTCTCATGCGTAGTTGTGACCACCGGCTTGTTTAACTCGTATAAATAGGGAGCTCTTCAGGGGCCATGGGAGACAGAAGGAGGCAACTCAGCGATGCCTTTAGGGAGATCAAAGGTGCCTGATGTAAATTCCGCTAGATCTGGCGTGTTTATTTCTGAACAAACATCTATGTTAAACATGAATATGCTTTAGGTTTGCTCCTTCGCTCATTTGCTAAAAACCATGACTTTAACAAAGGGCTCTTACCCTCTTATCTCACTTTGTTCCTCTGTGAAATAGATCCCAAAAAAGAAACTCTTTGGCTGCAAGTGTCTCTTTGGACACACTCTCCCACAACCGCATGCGCAAACTCGACCGGAAGGTATTGGAGTGCTTTACTGAGCAGTTCTCCAGTTCAAAAGTGGCAGCTTGCTGCGCTTTGCTCCTCGGCTCCGATTACCTGTAAAGGGTGTGCTTTCACCTCTAGCTTAACGTTGCTCTCGCTCATTTGCTCTTCTCCCCCTGCCCCCCGCATTGCTCTGTCTATCGTTTGCTTCCCGATACCTTCCATGACCCTTCCCCCACCGCGCCATCATTTTTGCTTCCACACACCCACACCCTCAGTTTTCTTTCCCCACACCCTCCCTGTCTGTGTTCCTTCTGCTACCTTCTGTTTGCAACCTCCCACACCCCCTCTCCCAAACAAGCATTTGGAATGCAATAGGTCTCGCATTTGCGAGAGTTTAAGCTATTGGCATTGTAAATGACAATGTCTTTTATTTATGTTTTAAAAACCTAAACATAAATAAAAGGCATTGTCATTTACAATGCAAATAGCTCAAACTCGTGTAAATGCAAGACCTATTGCATTGCAGATGCTTGTTTAAATTTCTCTTCTACCACCTGCACTTTAAGTCCTCTCTCACTGTCTTTCTTAATTAATGCTACACACTGCTTGGAGTGTCCAATCCTTTTGGCTACTACCAAAACCTCATCAAGAGTAGGCTCATCACGTAACCATAACACATCCCTCACTTTCTCCATGTTACATCCTACCATAAATTGATCACATATGCATTCTTCGACTGATCATGCAAATTTACATAAGGAATCAAGTTTCCTCAAATCAGTTATATATACTTCCACAGATTCACCCTCCAATTGCATTCTCTTGGCAAATTGGTACCTTTCCAAGATAGTACTGATTTTTGGTAGGAAGTGCTTGTCTAGTTTTTTTATGCATATTTCATATTCATTTAGATCTTCAGCTTCTAAAACTGGAAAATCAGGAAGATGATCAAAAACTTCTTGGCCCTTGTAACCCAGGCTGTGTAAAAGTAAAGATGACTTCCTTTCAGCACTCAATGTGGATCCACACACTTTGGCATACCTTTCGAACACTTTTTTTCCATTTTTGCCATTTTATGGGAGGTGTGCTTGGACTAGACAATAAGAATGGTGGAGCTGTAATGTTCTGCATCCTTATCTATATTTCAGAGACACTAATTTTAATAAGAGATCTGAAACAGAGATGAGCCGAGTGAACAGCAAGCTTCACTGAGCAATGGCACTTCGGAAACATAGGCAGAGAATTATGCAAGTGTGCATGTCACTGAAATCAAAATAATCAGGGCATGCCAAATTGAACCGATAGTGTGTGTATATCGCTGAAAATTGGCGCTTCGCAAGAAAGTGTGTGTGTCACTGAAATCAGAATGATCAGGACACGCCAAATTATACTAATAGTGTCCGCATCACTTAACAGTAGCACTTCGAAAACAAAGGCCGGGTATTTTGCAAGTGTGCGTTTCACTGGAATCAAAATAATCGGGACACACCAAATTACCAAGAGTGTGCGTGTCACTGAACAATGGCACTTTCGCACACAAAGATTACACCTTTGCCCCTTGGATGGGCTTTTCTGAGGTTGACGTACTAGCAGCCTAGCTGCGTGAGAGCACCCCTCTCCGCTGAAGACAGACCTCCGACAGAAGCCATCAGACATGCCCCTCCAGTCCGAGAGGAGCTGTCACAGTGATATTGAGCACACAGAACAGCACATACGGAAAGGCCTCTCCACTGAAGAGCAGCACAGAGCGAGAGAACAGCACAGCGTGAAACTATGTAAGTCTTCCATATATTTAAAAACGCAATAAAAGTGAAACGTGATCTCCGCTGCACACAGTTGATGTTTAAAAACCGAGTCTGATGCTGCGTACAAGACAGGGAAACCTCAGTCATGCGCTCACTTCAGTGCAAGCTCGCAAGCAACGGGCATGAACATTAAACGCTGGACTTGATGAAACTTGCAAGGCAGGCACACCGAACACGCATTTAAGACGCAGTCTCTCTGCTCAATGAAGTAGATCTCACCAAATAGGCAAGCTGGGTCCACGGACATGCAAAGCACCAATAAATCTGCCGAACTCCTCTATTTTCATTCACGTATTGAGATCTTCTAGGATCCTGCCGACGACGCCAGCTGTAGTATCATATTTGGAATGAATTCCTCAAAACACAGTAGTAGATTCAAATGTAGGTTTAATCATTAGAAGATCCCCTCCTTCATCTTCACAACCCTGGAGTAACTGTCAACCTTCACATTCTTTTTCCCAGCCTACCCCACACATCACTTATGACATCCTCTATGTTCTATCAAGAGAAACCCTATGACATACTTTGTGTTCCATTAAGAGGAAGCCTAATGTCTTACCAGGTACTCTGAGCTAACAAGCACAGGTACCGCACCATCTTAATGGGGGTGAGAGAAGATACAAACTCCTGCAAAAATTCCTTTGCCATAGTCCAGACAAGAGATGGTTAGGCTGAGGGCCACAATTCTTAGTTGGTTATGGGTCAGAACATGATTGATTTTCTTCAGGCCATGAAGAAAGTAATTTGCAGACCGGGCATGTTTGCTGATGTAAGGGATTAGAGTACTGTCAACAGTGAAGACTAAGGACTTATCAATAGGTGAGATGATTGGCGGAGAGTTGTTGGGATAGAGTTCATCCAATAGGATTATGTCCAGTTTGTATTTGTTTGGGTATGCCATGAGTAAGAGTTCTGACTTTTGAGTATTTCGTTGGAGGAATTTTTTTGACACTATGGGCGTCATTATGATGCGGTCTGGACCACAACCGATGGCTTGTTGGTTGCGGTCCGAACTTCATCTACTGCTGCGGTCCAACCGGCGCTTTACAATGATTGCGGTCGTAGGCAGCAGTCAGAGAGACTGACCAACACAATCCGATGGGCTCATGGAGCCTGTCGGTCGGTCGGAAAGACTTTCGGAAAGCGACATTGGGGAGCAGGACCCCCTTCCCTCTGGGCCCTCCGCATATGGCCCTGCAGGGCACCTATGGTGCCCCCCTCAACATCCCTGCACCGTGTGGCAGGCACGTTCACAAACTCCAATTTTTTCAATGGCAGCTTGTGCTGCGGGCGGTTTCCGCCCACAGCACAAGCTCCCATTGAGAAATGGGAGCTTGTGATCGCACCATGTGCGGTTGCATCCAAATAATGCGGTCGGAACTGCCGACCTGAGGTCGGTCGGTTCCCAATGTGCATCGATTATGGTTGGAGGCAACTCCGACCCACATCGTAATCAGGGCCTGAGTGTTGTATTTTGAAAAAGGGCTTCAATGTACAGACATCATGTTTTCGTGTATAGCTGAGTATCAACCACATACTGAGGTATGCGTATGTTGAACTCTTTTAGTATATCTGATAGGGGCTCAACATAGAGGTTAAATGGTTTTGGGGCTAGAATTGAGCTATGAGATACCCTGCAATTCTTGATGGGCTTTATGGAGCAGTTGTTTCTATTTTAAGCAAATGTCTACGATTGAGACAGCATGGATACCAACAGCCCCCTTGATTTGATCATCACACCACCACTAAAATACAAAATCTAAATCATGAGACTTGTGGGCTTGCATATATAGTGAAAAAATAAAGGACAGTAGTTATGATAAGATCTGCTCTCAACAGTGCTACGCTTTAATAGCCTCTCTACATACTTTAAGCTGTGTTTCACCTTGCAGCACTTGGCAGGCGTGCGACTGCCATACTCCAAATTCACTCCCACTGAGTGTATTGAAAGCAGAGAATAGCTGGAGTCGGCAACGAAATGTCAAAGATGCTTTGCAAAACGTTTTGCCTATTTGGAGAATGCACTATGCATCGAAACATAAACTAAATTGCCCATGACACGAAAGGCCACAAAACGCAGCAGGGAGATATCGAAATTTTAGCATGAAATGTTATGCATTCTGGCAATGTGGATAGCTGAGGACTGAGCTAAGCCATCACCGAGAGAAATACTTTTACATTTTTGTAAGCAACGGAGCTGTTGTCCACGTCAGGGTGTCCACTCCCCTCCCATAGGCAAAACCCCAGTTCCTAATGTGCATCTGCCCCCCAGGGGGACATAAAGACTGTTGGGTGGAGCATGGCCTGATGCCAGTGCTTAATTTGAGCCGGTGCTTTCCGGTGCTCAGTACCAGTACTTAATTGGTTTCCGGTGCTCGGCACCGGCACCTAATTGTCAACACCATACTTAGAACAGTCCACCACATGGTGGCGCTGCTCATCTAATTTAGAGATGAGCAGTGCAACGGTAGTTTAGGACTACAATATTCATTACAATTGCTAATACCTGCCTCCCAGCCATTCCTTTAGCTTTGGGGACCTGGAATAATCTTTACATGCGAGAGAGAGGGTTAGTATTTGTTTTGGCAGCGATAACAAGGGCGATGGGTGGTGCAAGCTGCAGTGGCCCTCTGGTCAGAGCCCTGGCACTTAATATTTTACAAATTAAGCACTGCCTGATGCCAGGTTGAGCTTCCCCTTTCCTTTTCATAAAGTATTCCTTTGTGGCCATTGGGCTTGGGAGAAGATTGGGAGTAAACCCTCAAATATCCCCCACACTAGGACAGAAAGACTGCTTTTAATTTCGAGGGGAACAGTTGGTCATGTCCAGGGAATTCTCCCTCCCCCTCCAAACAAATCCCTGATTGGAAATTGCCCTCCTGTAGTGACCCTAAACAGGGAACCACTAGGAGAGAGCTACCATCGAAAGGGAGATAATGTCCCCCTTCCAGCGGTAACTGTGCCACTTTGATCAGTGCTTGAGGTGCTGAGGTATGCCCCCAAGCACCAATGAAAGTGAAAGCAGTCGCCACCTAATGGCATCCACAGCTTTCACTTTCAGTTGTGTGACATCAGCAGCTGTGTGTGCTGATCGGTACACAATCTGAAATAAACTAAATTAAAACGTGACACGAGGGGAAGCGTCCAAACCTTATTTTAGAAAAGGAAATCTTTCTGGTGTGTGCAGTAGAAGGATTTTCTTGCTAAATGTGTAGGAAGAGACAATGAGGTATAAAGCGGAGGACGTTAACATCTCGACCTTCGCATTTAACAGGTTAACACTGTAACTTGTCTTTGTAGGGGGTATGGAGAGAAATGGAATCTAAACACACAGAAGTATTCTAAGGATACAGTGTTGTTACTGGGAGGCAAATTTTAAGTACTGAAATCTGAACAGTTCTAAAGGAATAGAGAACCACATATGAGTTGAGCATTATTGTATCCTATTACAGAAAGCAAATGGAAAGGATTTTTTCTTGTTTTCATAAAACTTTGATTTATCCACAATGCATATAATGTGCCTATTCACAAAGGCAAACCTATACATGTATATTTACAAATGTGTACATTTACATATAAATAATAAAATAATAAATAACAGTTAATTATATATATTTTTTAATCCAACACTTTTTCTCCATGCAATTTCCATCAGGAAAATTAAACTGCAATACAGAGAAAACAGCTGAACAGAATTAAACCAGATTCGGCAGAATGCTAGCTCTTTAATAAGAAATCGTGCTTTTGTGATTTGGTGTAAATCGGTTACCCGTTTTAGAGAAATTAATGTTTAAAAAATAGTGACATCAGATGCCGTAGGACTCCTGCAGGAGTCCTGTGGAAAAAAATGACAAAGGATTCTGATTGGCTTGTCCCACTGGACACCAACAGGACAAAGTGCTGTTATTGGGTGGATGCAGCAAAAATAAAATGTTGTGGCCGTTATTACATGATTCAGTACTCAAGCCCTGAAAAATAAAATCAAGAAAGATACAAGAAAGCAGAGTAGGGATACCCTGACCCCCTAGCCCTTGTGAGGGGTCCCAGAAAGACCCTCCATGGACACAAAATAAAAAATGTGTTGTCGTGGTCCAGCAAGAGTCCCGCAGGAACTAGCATGGCCCTATGTGGTCCCGTGGGACTCCTGTGGAAGTGCTGCAGAAACAGAAACAAAATTACATTAAAAAATGGTGGTGTGGGTTTTTTTTGGCCGATTTGCCACTCAAGGGGGGGTGTGAGCCAGCGCAGGATTGGCTGCAGGGCCTGGCAGCTGGCTGTGTGTGGAGAGGGGCTGACCTCTCACAGGGCGATAGCCGCCTATGGAGGGTTGGCCACAGTATCATAATAAGATATTATTTACATAAAAAACAAAGAAATTCACTGAAAAACAAAGTTTAAAGTGGAGTTATACGTAATTAAGGTAGTATAATTTTAGCTTACATGAAAAAAAGCTTAGAAATTCACTGAAAAAAAACCAAAGGTTAAAGTGGACTGATACGTAGGTCTTGTGATAATAGAAAAAGACAGTTTAAAACCAAAAAACCGGAAATTCACTAGTTAGATGTAATTGACATAAGTATAACTTGCACCGCTAAGATGCACTGCTTATGACCTCACATATTACATCACTGATGACATTTGAAATCACACAAATGTCCGTATTTCAGTTATTGAGAACATAGGAGTTGCAATACTTGAAAACAAATATGCATATAGAAAGAACCAGCACAGCAACAAAGTAGCATATTTGCATGGCCAAGGCACTGACCACCGTGAGGAAAGTTATGCCTGAAGATCCAAGATGGCTGCCACCTACCTAGACATCTAGAGTATCTTGCCCACTGGGAAACATAGTTTACTGCTGGTGTTCATCCACAAAATGCATTCTCTGGCGTGCAAAGCCTGAATTCAATCAGCACCACCACTCTGTAATAACCGTAAGACTTTCCTTTGATGAAAGCACTCAAACTGGATAGCCTCAATGTGCTGCTCCCTCACACTTGAACCAGCCTTGATGGTAAGCTGCACCTCCATCCCCACTTCCTGTCAATGACTTCAGAAAGTTGCAGTTTATTACCTCGCTGGTAAGTACATCAGGAATCATTACATTGTGGCCACCACATTGGGAGTCATTACACCAAGAGTACCTTTAAATTGCAAATTCCCATGCTAGTTTATGATGATATATATCTCGATAGATAGGCACACATATGTTTATTTTATAAAATTGATATGTTTTTTTAAATTTATAGCTATGTTTGATTGCCCAGATGTGGGTCTGGTGCTCACCGTGCTATAGAACTCAGGGTGTACCCTACTGATAAGACCCAAATAGACTTAAAGTATTATGGGGTTGCTTCTGTTCCCGTTTTTAGAGGGAGCCTAGTATGACAGTTTGGGCTGGAGTGTTCATATTGCTGGTTGCAGTCTGAGGCGACATGGTGTGCAAAAAATGATGGACCGGGGTACAGCCCGAATAATTACCAGTCGCTGAATTAAATTCAAGCATTACAACCATTATATTTTTGTTCTCTTCAGTTTTTATAGAAGAATCATTTATCAGTTCTCTGAAATTATAAGACTTGCCAGTACTTATTATTACTGAGGGGGCAGTTTTCTGTCGATCAAAGAGGTTTTGGCATTTTGAAAGAATGTTTTTCCAGTGCTCCTTTACTGCAATATCCAATGCTGAGCATCAATTTATTGTTTAGACAGGTGCCTCTTACTGTGCAATGAGGTTTCGGGGGAGTGGGGGGTGGGTGGGTGGGGGGAGGGGGGTTCTTAGAGACATCCGGAAACTGGGCAGGTTCATCCAGCAGGCTATTTTTCGTGACGGTTTTTTGCAACTAAATGAAACTATGCAATCACTAACAAATAACTTTTAGCTATTAAAATATCTTTTGATGAGAACCACTGTAGAAGTGTATACGCTAGAGATTTAACACCCCATACAACGTAGATGGACCTTATTCTTTTCTGATTATGATTTTGTGAATAATTATTGATGAGGTTCCAATAATAGCAAAGGTCAGTTTGTCGCAACAGAGTCAATCTGAAATTGATCAGAGTGATGATCCAACAGTAATTTTGTCACCAAAGAAATTCAACAACGATGCTATAGCTTTAATTAATAACATCTCTTCATGATCCTAAAGCTACGAGGCATCCTGGAATAAGTTTTTGGGGCCATGTTTATTTGATGATGTGAACGAAAATGGTAAACTGTGTTCCATTTGTGTACAGATTGAAAGTTCTGGTATTAGGTTTGTGGGTTTTTTCAGACTGCTGCCTGTACCACCCAAACCATGGCATACAGTGTCAATGGGTTTCATAGTAAAGTTATCCAAGAGTCAAACCTGTACTGCCATTTTGGTGGCTGTACACTATTTGATTAAAATGGGTCATTTTGTATCCTTATCTGGGTTGCATACTTTACAAGAGTACACACATATTTTTGTACATCAAATCATTTAATTCCATGCCATCCCACAGATTTTAATTACTGACAGGAAGTCTCAGTTTACTTCAAGATTTTGCTTGGTGTAAAAATTAGACATGAAAGTCTGGATGATTACTACTTATCATACTTAGACAAACAAACACACTGAAAGGTTGAACAAATGTGTTCAACAATATTTGCGGTGGCAAACCTTACAACAAGATAAGCGCTGGAGTGAAACATGGTTCAGTTACTATTCTACTGAATACCCAACCACTGGAAAGTCACCTGGTTTTATGTATGGACACCATCCAAGAATATTCCAATTAAGTTTGCTTTTGTCAACATCAGGTACTTCTCTGTGAGAAATGTAAACCAATTTGAGGAAGATACAAGAATCAGTTGAAGCTTTAGACAAATCACAAGCTAGATACAAATTATATGCTGATCGTAAACAATCTTCTTCACCCAAATAGTTGCTCACACAATAATTACACTTGAAAAAAATCGTTTAAATTGGAACCAAAATTTGTTGGTCTATTTTCAATTGAGCAAACTGTTAACCCAGGCACTGTACAATTGAATCTGCCTGAGTCTATGAAAATAAATCCTGTTTTTCATGTGTCCCTGTTGAAATATTGTTCTCTATAGGCATATCTTGCTCCGTGCTCTGGGCAAATTCAGGTGAATTCTGAAAAATAAATTTAAGTGAATAAGATTCTAGACACAAGAATAGTAAGCAAACGATTGCAATATAAGGTAAATTGGAAGGAGTTCGGTCATGGGAATTGGCTTGTAATCTCTCCACATTGGTTATTAGTATTTTATTACAAATCCTGTTAAACCTGAAGCCCCCTCCACTAAAATGGTGGTTGTTAAGGATGGGCTCAGTCATAATCTGTGGCTCACCT
The DNA here is from genome assembly GCA_963921515.1 of Calotriton arnoldi. Taxonomy (NCBI): domain Eukaryota; kingdom Metazoa; phylum Chordata; class Amphibia; order Caudata; family Salamandridae; genus Calotriton; species Calotriton arnoldi. The sequence continues at coordinate 2,212,116 of CAWUFW010000091.1, forward strand.
TACAGTACTTGGCAGGCGTACAAGCACATTCAAAGGGAAGGTTGGAGGAGGTCACAGAATGTCAGAGGTGCTTGACAAAGGGCTTTGCATACTTTGGTGAATTCACTGAGAAAAGCAGAGGTTATTAGCTTGGTTTCTCTGGAAGGACCATAAGAAAAGGAACCACACACCTTTTGTTGTTTGCATGATTAATGGACTCAGCCAAAGTAAACACCCGTAGCTTGGTTCAAATAGATAACAGCCAGTACAATGACGTTTTTAGACTATAGACAGTGATCAGAACAAAATATGACAAGATGGTACTAAAACTATTTCAGGCACATGTAACTGTTCTCTCTTCAAATTTTCCTGCACTATCTGTTCTTCAGTGTGTAGTTTCAGTTTCTGTACCTGTAATGAGATATCAACTGTGTAACATTACATTCTCAAAGTACTGAGGAGTTTCGGGCTTTACCCACACCATAATGTCTTAAGGTCTAGGTCCAGTAATATTCTCATTCAAGCTACATTGGTGTTCATTTCTGCAATGCCTCACTTATCTTTACTCCAAGAGCAATCCTCGGAGTTTTCGCGAAGTATACAGGATTCTGCAGGATACTGATGCATTCTGCTGTGGCTTAGAGATGTGTTTTTTAGGTCTCGCCTGGTGTTGGAGCGCGCATGCGCTCCTCACCTGCGAGAGCTATAGTAAAGAAGTCAGTTTTGAGAAGGGGACTGGAGCCCAGCCCCTCCTTTTCATTGGGTAGCGTCAGCGTTTATGTTAAACGCTGGCTTCCCATTGAAAAGGAGGGTTTTTTGGTTGCCGCCCTTTGGCTTTTTTGGACGGCCCCCAAGGATCGGTCACCTGCATTACGGCTGACGTGACGAAGTTTCTCATCAGAAGCTTCGTCACGCTACCTTGCACGCGCCAATACGCTCTGTCATTGGTTGGCAAATTGCAAATAAGCAGTGTGATTGGTGGACCTTGTCAACCAATAACAGAGCGTACTGGCGCGTGCAAGCAGCATGAGCAAGACACGCTGTAGACTCGCTGTCCCAAGGGCGTGTCGATGTTCAGCCTTCGGTTTCACGTCGTGCAGTCTTGTTATACCGGCTGGTTTGGAGGGAGTGGCGGCTGAGGCGAGTCAGTCATGGACCGGGGGTGATGGCCTGCGTCGCGCCGCTTGCACGTGCTGGCCGCTAAGACGTTAAGACCTTGTTTAATTATAATGTTGGTATGCGCTGTACTTAACATGCCTCCTGACGAGATCCCTGACACTTAATTTTTTAACAAATAAATCAATGGGTGTAATATCATTTCACAAGCCCCGTCACCACCCACTGCACGCGTGTACATGTAGCCCAGAATTCCCGGGAGCTATAATTACACGCTGAAGTCAAAATCCTTGCTTTATATCGATTTTATGAGTGGACGATCCCGTCCCACCTGGTGCAAACTCCGGGCGCAGCCAGTATTTCATGTGGGACAGGCCGTTCAGCGTTACTTGTATCTTGGAGTGTGCCAGATGTTTACTACCAGATTTAAGTTTTATGGACATCACGAATATTGGCCTTTTCATAGATCAGGTTTTTCCCAAACGTACAATTTGAACACAGCAATCCGCCACAAACGAACAATATTTCCTCGAAAGTGTGCTACTTTCTCGCGAGTTCCCTTTAAAAATGCTTTCCTTCCCATTATCAAAGCTGGTGCGTGTTAATGATCTTTTCATATTTCGAAAAAATTAAAAGGCGCAGCATTTAAAATGTTAACATAATAACCCACAAGCAGAGATCGCCAGCGCGTTTTCAGGGTACCGGTGACGTATCACGCACTGCTGGCAGACAGTTGTTCTCAGACACTACCTGCACTCACTGTCCCCTCACAATCACGCTGCACACACCTTCACCGAGCAGCCCCCCATCGCTGCACACAGCCCGCCAGCAGACCGTCATTACACACACTGGTTCACCCTCTCCTTGCTTCCTCGCCACCTGCACGGATGCAACCTTCACACGGTGATTCCATACACTCACTATCACCCGTGCACACATCCACTCTCCCCACAGTGACTTCTTGCAGTGTGCGCCCTATTCACACCTCAGCCACACGCGTGCACACACAGTCCCGGTAGACAGGGACTTCCCCCCCATACAAACTCACTCCTTTCAAGATCTCACTGTGACGGCTCACTACCAGACGCGCACCTATGATCTCTCCCTGAGTTACACCTTCAACCAGTCGCGCGCTGCCCGGCCTGCCTCCCGTGGGGCATCTAATCTCACACCCGAGGAGCGCCCGTTTACCCACTTATCACACTATCAGCTCCATCCTTTTGTTGCTGCTAGCCGCTGCCATGGCACTCCTCACTCTGGTAGTGCCCCCAGCCTCACCCTCTTCAATGCCCTCGATGAAGTCTGCAGCGATCCCCTCTCGTGCACAGCTCCCAGGCACACGTCAGTGCCCTTCTCACACCAGCAGTGTCCCCTCTCCCCCCTTGCAGGGCATCCTTTGCCCCCTGCAGCCCCCGTCCCCGAACCCCTTAGTACCCTTCTCACCCCCGAAGTACCGCTTGTCTACGACAGTGCCCTTTCGCTCCCTTTTGAGCACATCTGTTACCCCCACCAGGCCCTCTCTCGCTCGAGCAGTGCAGCTTTCACACCACCTGGAGTTCTTTCTCACCTCTAGCAGAGCCCCTCTCACCCTTAGTAGCGCCACTCTCATCCCCAGCAGCACCCCTCACAGCGCCCTCTCACCCCTCACAGCGTCCTCTCACCCCCCGCAGCGCCCATCACACCCTCGCAGCGCCCATCACACCCTCGCAGCGCCCATCACACCCTCGCAGCGCCGCTCTCACACCAGCTACAGTTCTCTCACCCCTCGCAGCGCCCTCTCACCCTTAGCAGCACCCCTCTCAAGCTTTGGCAACACTTTTTCAGTCTGACACGTATTGGAATGCATATAAACGCCCTAGATTTGCTTTTGACTCAGAACAACATTGCTTTTAAAGTCTGGCCTCAAGGACAAAGCACCTTCGGTGCTATTTTTTTGTCACCATGTCACTACATAGCACACTAGTTTTCTTTGCGCTGGCGTTTTCTGATATGAACCAAGTTGTTCTCAAATATAAAGCGCTAGATTACTGTTTGCCACAAAAGCACGGTGTAAAAATACCATATGTAAAGTATGATATATTGTTATGTGTGCTCAACGCGGTTAATCATTAGACTGGAATTAGCTTTAATGGGAGCAGCCACAGCTGCTCTCTGGGATGATTTCGGTATCTTATGCACGCTGCGGGTCCACCTCTTGGGCTATTGGCCTTTGCTGAATGGACAAACCTGACGGGACAATATCTGTCAATATGGTTATCTTGGCGCATGGCCAGTGACGAATAATGCAAACCTGATGGGGCAGTATAATGCTTGCATTTTCAAAATTATGTACATCGAAGCCATCGCTGTTGCATATTTATCTTATGCAACTAACAACCATTGACAAAGCCAATAGTCCTGGCTTGTAGTAGATGTAATGTTACTTGTTGTATATGGATGGAATAACGAAGCAGCAAAATACCAGTGGGGCGACACACTATGCCGAGCATGGATTTTCAGTTTGGGTTTTAAGCCACGCCCTTCATTACATCGACCACGCCCTCTGGGAGCCCCCACAAGTTTTTCATTCCACTTAAAGCCCTTCCTCCGGTATAGTGACTTCCTGCTGAACAGGGAGAACAAGTTCACTCAGGCCATCATACCTGCCAACTTGAACAACCTGCATCGGCAAAGGCAATAGGTTTCGCCTATATGAAATCTATTGGGTTTGGCAATTTTTTTTTATTTTTACATATTGCATAGCAGTTGAGCTTCTGTGAAACATGGCTTAATGTAATTAAAAAAGTGCTATAATGCGCGCACCATTGACTGCTTCATAGTGCTTTTTTTTTTTTACCATAAGCTATGTTGCGCAGCAGCTCAAGTGCTGTGTAATATGTAAAACAATTCACAGAGCCAATAGATTTTGTAAAGGCGTAACCTGCTGGCTTTGCCAGTGCTTGTTGTCGGTGGTTGGAAGGGGGCAAGAGTGTCTTGAGCAGCCTGGTCAGGACGCGGCTGCAGCTCATTTAAAATAAGCATTTGCTTTGCAACAGGTCTCCCATTACTGAAAGTTTGAGTTATTGGTGTTGCATTATTATTTGCAACGCCAATAGCTCAAACCTTCATTAATGCGAGACCTATTGCATTGCAAATGCTTGTTTTTTTGGCCATCAGCATTCCAAAATGGCTGATGCTGTTTCCATAGTCTTGCAAAAAATGTAAACTATTAGTGGTGGTTGTGAGAAGTTGGCCTGGCATATGCTGTCCACTAATTATAGTGGGCACCGTGCACCAGTCCAAATCGACTCTTATGGTAGGTAGGTTAAAGACAACCTTATTGAAAGCTATCCTAGTGGTAGCTATGGAGAGCAGCCTTCAGGCTAAGTCTTGAAGGAATGTAAAGCAGCTTGTTTTACCAGTCTATAATCTCTTGAGTGACCAAATGAAAGAGCACCACACCAGGTATATATTCAAAATATATGTATTTATTACTAAACACACCCCTCTAGTCTCTTTATGAGGCTAGAGTTCGAAGTACATAGGTTATAAGATCTTAAATCACAGTAATAGCACAAATACACGTTTGGGCCCTAGGGGCGTACCAAACCATATACCAATAAAGTGGTATGCGAACCACGACTGAACTAGACACTAGGCCTAGAGCCTCTAGAAGTGCTTGGACCACAAGGAACCACCCAAGGTAGTGACACAGGGGACCCACGGGAGACGCGTGCAGTGTAAATACACAACCGCGATACGCCGTTAACTTCTATGGAGAAAGTCGGGATCGGGAAAATAGAGGAAAGGGACACTTTAAAGAGGACTAGGACAAAACCCTTTGAGATCTAGGACTTTGAAGAGTCTCTACCCACGGGAGCACCGGAGTACTCGTGTTACCTCACCCAGGGAAGCCGGGTGCATAGGTGCCTTTCGGGGTCGGGTTTCGTCGTCGGTTCTTATGGCGATCTGCTGCAAAGTGCTGCTGGCGACCAGGAGAAAAAGTGTCCGGGTGGATCCAAGAGTGGATCGGAGTTCTGAAGAACCTGAAAGCAGAGGGGACAGAGTCTGGGTCACTAGCCAGTGACCAGGGAGGCGATGGACAGATGCCCACAGATGTCGAGTGCTTCAGGTTCGATGACGGTCGTCTTGACTCTTCAGCCACGAGGTCCGGGAGGCGTTGTCGGCGACCAGGAGCAGGATTCGGGCTGTTGCTCGATGTCTGTCGAGTGCAGAGGGGTCGGCGACCAGATTGGACCCAACAAGCCTTGGCAACGGCAAGTCTCGAGTAAGATGTAGATCGTCGATAATGCAGACCAGCAAGGTCTGGGGAACTCACCCAGCGAGGGTAAGTGAGGGCAGGCCTGGAGCAACCAGACTGCCAAGTAAAGAAAAGATTGGCCTTCGTTAAGGGCTACTAGCCAACGGGCTAGCGACCGCGAAGGAGCCTCGTGACGCCGCACGTGGAGCTGGCTTACAGGACACTCGTGGAGTGGGGGCCAGTGATCTTCAGGTGCAGGTGGTGGTGGAGGCTAGGGCTACTCGGAGCCCAAAGCACGACTTCTTGGGAGACCCAGAAGATGGTGCACTTGCAAATGTGCTCGGTGTCCAGGGGTCACGGTCTCAAGTCACCCACGATAGCCACGGGCCTCAGCTTTGCTGGGGACTCAGGGTAGCCTCGCGGAAGTCTGATAATCCACCTCTGGTGATGCAATGACTTCGGCGTCCGACGGGAGCTTCAGTGATGCGAACCGGACAGATGCTTCTTTGGTGCCTGCCAAGCAGGGGAGTCACTCCTTGACCCCAAGGGAGATTCTTCAGTCCTCTAATCGTGAGTAGAGCGTCGAAGGTCCAGGATTCTGTTTCAGAGTTTCGTCCAGGTATATCTAAAGTCCTAAGGACTGGGTTCCTACCTTTATTCTAAAAATAGGGGATGGACTACTCTGTGGCCCCACCTATGGGTGGGTCAGGGCAGAGGGGTGGCTACACCCCTTTCCTTTGTCCAGTTCGCGCCAAAGCAGGGGCTGCAAGCCCCTGATCCGGTTTGAACTGGGGTATGCACAGGGACACCAAATGTGCCCCCAGTGCAGGACTTCAAAGCACCCGAAAGTGCTCCCGCCCAGCCCCAATACACATTGTCCTGTCTGGGAGGTGGTCACACCTCCCTGGGACAGGAAACCTATTGTCCAGGCCTCCCCTGCCGGAGTTTCGTCCAGCAGCAGGAGGCCAGACTCGTGTCTGTGGCAGCAGCATCCATTCTGTGATGCCAGGGCTCTGGAAAGAAGTTACCGGACTCGTCAGAGTTAACATGCCTTTCCCTCTAGAAGGGTGGAATGCTACCCCCGCCGCCAGGATTGGCGGGGGGTAGTATTCCAAGATGTTTGACACCAAACACGACATGTTTAGGTGCAGCCATTCCATAGTTAGCATTTTACCGCGAGGATATAATGCGTTTAAGAGTATATGGTCAGGCTGCACTACAAACAGCATCAGAGATGGTCTCCGAACGCTGCAGAGGGGCCCTGCTCATGCAGGGGCACCCTCTCACATAGGAACCATGCACTCTGCCTTTAGGATTGGTAAGGCCTGCCTTAGGAGTGACTTATAGGTTTATATGTGTGTATGCATTTAGTGATATAGGTAACCTATACCACAGCAAGGGGTGCATGCACCACCTTACCCAGGCTGCAGTAGCAGACCTGTGGTGTCAGTTTGGATGGCCTACCAGGGGTGGCATAATACATGCTGCAGCCCCTGGCAGGCCTCTGAGGTACCTATGCCCTTGGTACATAGTATACCATATACTAGGGACTTACAAGGGCACTCCAGATCCCAATCAGTGATGTGCCTAAGGCACATGGAGACCCTTTTAAAGAGGAAACAGCTAGGCTGGGGTTCTGAATAGCAGGGCCCCAGCCAGACTAATGTCGAAAACCAGTGAAGCATCAGCAAAAAGTGGGGGTACCCATGTGAAGCAGATCCTACTCTCCTACACAACCCCCCCAAACGTAGGGACATTAAACTAACCTTGCCCAGTTAAGTCTTCATGTTCTAAGTGGAAATACCTAGAGAGTCCATCTGCATTCGCATGGTTACTCCCAGGCCTATGTTCCACTGTAAAGTCCATCCCCTGTAGGGAAATGGACCACCTAAGCAGTTTGGGGTTTTCACCCTTCATTTGTTTTAGCCACAAGAGGGGCTTATGGTCTGTCTGAACCAGGAAGTGTGTACCAAACAAGTATGGCCTCAACTTCTTCAAAGCCCAGACCACAGCAAAGGCCTCCTCTCTATGGCTGACTAACGTTTCTCTCTAGGGGTCAGCCTTCTGCTAATAAAAGCTACTGGCTGATCCTGACCTTCTTCATTCAATTGTGACAGTACAGCCCCTACCCCCAATTCAGATGCATCTGTTTGAACAATGAACTTCTTGGAGTAATCAGGACTCTGCAGAATTGGAGCAGTGCACATGGCCTGCTTGAGGTCATCAAATGCCTTTTGACAGCTAGCTGTCCACTGAACCTTTTTGGGCATTTTCTTAGAAGTTAAGTCATTCAAGGGTGTCACAATTGATCCATACCCCTTGACAAATCTCCTATAGTACCCAGTCAGGCCTAAGAAGGCTCTCACCTGAGTCTGGGTAGTGGGAGCAGTCCAGTCCATGATGGTCTGGATCTTGCTCTGCAAAGGTTGAACCTGGCCTCCACCCACAAGGTGGCCCAGGTACACAACCTGACTCTGCCCTATCTGGCACTTGGTGGCCTTGATAGTCAGGCCTGCCTTTTGCAGGGCCTGTAAAACATTCCTGAGGTGGACCAGGTGATCCTCCCAGGTGGAGCTAAAGACAGCAATATCATCTAGATAAGCTGCACTATAGGCCTCCAGTCCTGTGAGAACTGTGTTCACCAACCTCTGGAAAGTGGCAGGTGCATTTTTCAGACCAAAGGGCATTACCACAAATTGATAATGCCCACTAGGGGTTGAAAATGCTGTTTTGGGCTTTGCGGTATCATCTAGTCTGATCTGCCAGTAGCCAGCTGTTAGGTCAAATGTGCTGAGATACTTGGCAGAGGCCAAAGTATCTATGAGCTCATCTGCCCTGGGTATTGGATGGGCATCAGTCCTAGTGACTGCATTGAGGCCCCTGTAGTCTACACAAAACCTCATCTCTCTTTTCCCACCACTGGTGTGAGGTTTAGGTACTAGGACTACTGGACTAGCCCAAGGGCTATCTGAGGGCTCAATCACTCCCAATTCCAACATCTTCTGGACTTCAGTCCTGATACAGTCCCTGACATGGTCAGGTTGCCTATAAATCTTGTTTTTAATAGGCAGACTGTCCCCAGTGTCCACTTCATGAGTGCACCAGGTGGTCTGACTGGGTGTCAGTGAAAACATATGCCTAAACTGATTGAGGACTTGCCTGCAATCAGTTTGTTGCTGGGTAGTGAGGCTGCCTGCCAAGGCTACACCATCAACTGACCCATCGTCAGGGTTCTGTGAGAGCAGGTCAGGGAGTGGGTCACTCTCTTCCTCCTGCCCTTCATCAGTAGCCATGAGCAAGCCCATGTCTGCCCTGTCCACATATGGCTTAAGTCTGTTGACATGGAGAACCCTTTGGGGACTCCTGGGTGTTCCCAGGTCCACTAAGTAAGTGACCTCACCCTTCTGCTCAACAATAGTGTGGGGTCCACTCCATTTGTCTTGGAGAGCTGCTGGGGCCACTGGCTCCAACACTCCACACCTTCTGTCCTGGCTGGTAAACAGTCAGAACAGCCTTTTGGTCATGCCAGGCCTTCTGAAGTTCCTGGCTAGCCTCAAGGTTTTTGGTTGCCTTTTTCATGTACTCAGCCATCCTGGAGCGGAGACCAAGTACATAGTCCACTATATAAACAAAAAACCAAAGGTGCACCACTTAATGATAATATAAAAAAATATTACAATCCATATCCATAATGTAAATCTTTTATGATCTTCTTTTATTTATAACGAGCTTGTAAAAAAGAGACAGCCGACGCGTTTCGTCCAATAAAGGACTTATTCAGGGCTGTAACAAACATATATACAAAACATAAGTACATACAATATATACACATAGACAATACATATATTTACAAATTCCAAACATATATAACATTTACGACGACAATTACTAAATATATAACTTATATCACAATAACGGACCACATATTCACTGCATCATTAATACATAACACTTTAAACACTTAAAATTACATACTCTTTTCCAAACACATTTTACTCCACATCTATAATAAAAGACATACCCTACAAGAGTATATTATTGCATATATCTAAAAAATATATTTTTTTTAAACATTTGAAAAGGGAAAAGTAAATAGAAGAACGAAGGATAAAAACAGAAAGATAGATGCTACAAAGACACATAGCTCGTAGCAACTAAAAATAGGACACAAGATGAAGGTCCCATAATTATTTTTCAAAAGATTCAAAAGAACTATCAAATGCAGATATATCTGATGTAATGCGCCATCCTGGCATTCATTCATCAAGTTTAGTATAAAGGAGATTTGTGCCATATCAATATATGGAAAGGAGGCTAAGTTAAACAAACATCTATTATAAAAGGATACCCACCATAAGAATAAAGACCCGGACACTTCCAGTTAAATCAACGTCGAGGAGTCCGCAATAAATAAATTTATTGGTCCAGATAACACGCACTTTTTCAACGGACTGTTACAAGAAAAAGAGAGAAGCACACAGCTATGATCATATACCCTCACAAGGAATGACCCTGTTACTATATTCCAAGCAAACAAAAAAAATAAAGTAACTTACTGGATATCATAACGAAGAGTATCTCACTCTCACAATTTGTAGAAATTCTAAGGTCAGATAACACTTTGTCAGACCTTATCTGTAGCCACGCCTTTAATCCGGTGGACTTGAGATCACAGGACAAATACCTGATCAACCTGTAAACACAAAAGCGTATTATATATAGACTTAAAAAGTCTTAATAACCATATTGGCCTCCTATGTCCAATATGATCTGAGCTCATAAGCAGGACTACCCAAGGGAAGTAAATCAAATAATGTTGTCAGGACAGAGGGTTTAAAAATCAAATTTCAGAAGTTAGAAAAATTAAAAAAACAAGAAATGTCCAGGTGGTGGGATGGTACCACCCTAACTAAATATATAGAAAATGATAAGATTCCAAGGGGTCTTAGAATTTTAATTTTTCCTACATTTGAGGACTTGGATCCTGAATCATTAAAGGACTGGGAGGTAAATCTCCATGACGCATCATTTAATATGATGCGTATATTAATCAAAAATGCAGAGAGGAAGGGAAGTAAGCTGCAGTCTGAAATAGAAGAACTTGAGAAAGAGATTGCAGCCTCGGATCTAAAAGATATTATTAAAAGAACTATGATATTTTAGAAAAAATACTAGATGAATATCAAATGTATCTGAAGGATAAGAAAGTCAAAAAAATTAAGAGGGATGATAAGGACTACAGGAAGGGAGGAGATATACCTTTTCTCATAAATATGACAACCTTAAGGTGACAGGGGATGGAAAGAGACAAAGAGAAGAAACGTCCGAATTGGTTTCAATGGACAGTATTAGTTCTCTTTCATCTGTGGCCAGTTTGGCCAACACTGATGAAATATCAGGCTTATCGGATATAGAAAATCGATCCACTTTTTTAGCGGAAATGGAACAATTAAGACTAGGTGCAAAAACGACAAGGAAAGAACAAAAACAAGAAGGGGTGGGAGGAGATGGCAGAATATATATTTTTTAGATATATGCAATAATATACTCTTGTAGGGTATGTCTTTTATTATAGATGTGGAGTAAAATGTGTTTGGAAAAGAGTATGTAATTTTAAGTGTTTAAAGTGTTATGTATTAATGATGCAGTGAATATGTGGTCCGTTATTGTGATATAAGTTATATATTTAGTAATTGTCGTCGTAAATGTTATATATGTTTGGAATTTGTAAATATATGTATTGTCTATGTGTATATATTGTATGTACTTATGTTTTGTATATATGTTTGTTACAGCCCTGAAGAAGTCCTTTATTGACGAAACGCGTCGGCTGTCTCTTTTTACAAGCTCGTTATAAATAAAAGAAGATCATAAAAGATTTACATTATGGATATGGATTGTAATATTTTTTTATATTATCATTAAGTGGTGCACCTTTGGTTTTTTGTTTAAATTGTTATAATCCTGCATTGGATTGCATCGTGGCAGTGGGTGCATTAACGGTGTGCACATATGTGATGGGTGATTTCCATCTTTAGAAATATAACTAGGGATAACGGGTCAGGTGCTTGGTCTATACAGGGTACATTGCCAATAGTTTGTCTTACATAGTCCACTATATCTTGCTTTGGGGGCTTGAGAGGTAACTCCCATCCTTCCTTCACCAAGCACAGTGGACCCCTCACAGGGTGGCCAAACAGAAGTTCAAAAGGGCTGTACCCAACCCCTTCTGAGGCACCTCCCTATATGCGAATAAAAGGCAGGGCAAGAGTATGTCCCATCTACGCCTAAGCTTTTCTGGGAGCCCTTTAATCATGCCCTTCAAGGTTTTGTTGAATCTCTCAACTAAACCATTGCATTGTGGGTGATAGGGTGTGGTGAACTTATAAGTAACTCCACACTCCTTCCACATTGCTTTTAAGTACCCAGACATGAAGTTTGCACCCCTGTCTGATACCACCTCCTTAGGAAAGCCCACTCTTGAGAAAATTCCCAGGAGGGCCCTTGCCACCACAGGTGCTGTAGTGGTCCTAAGGGGTATAGCCTCTGGGTACCTGGTGGCATGATCCACTACCACCAGTATAAATCTGTGCCCAGATGCTGTTTGGGGATCCATGGGACCAACAATGTCAATCCCTACCCTCTCAAAGGGCACCCCCACCACAGGTAGTGGTATCAGGGGGCCTTTGTAGTGCCACCTGCTTTGCCACTGGCTTGGCAGGTTACACAGGAGCGACAAAACTCCTTACTGTCTTCAGACATGTGGGGCCAGTGAAAGTGAGGGACAATTCTGTCCCAAGTCTTGTTCTGGCCCAGGTGTCCTGCTAAGGGAATATCATGGGCTAGGGTCAATAGGAAGCCCCTGAACTTCAAAGGTATTACCAACCTCCTGGTAGCACCAGGCTTGGGGTCTCTACTCTCTGAGTACAGGAGTCCATCATCCCAATACACTGTATGGGGACCACTAGCTTTCCCAGCAGCCTCAGCAGCAGCTTGCTGTCTGAGGGGTTCAAGGGAGGGGCAGCTCTGCTGCTCCTGGCTCAGATCTGCCCTAGAAGGTCCCCCTGTCCCCAAGAACTCAACCTGGTCAGGTTCAAGTTCCTCTGGGACAGTTCCTTCTTCAGGGCTGAGATCATCCCCTCAAGGGACTGATCTTCCTCCTGAGCCAAGGGGAAGGCACTGCCTTAACCCTACTACTCCTCCTCTTGGAAGGCACTTGGTCCATTCTTCCAGAATCCAAGGCCTGTTCAGTTTTAGACAGTTTAGCTTGTGACCTGGTCACAGCAAACACATCTGCAGGGATCCCCAGCATTTCTGCATGGGTCCTGAGCTCCACTTCTGCCCAAGCAGAAGTCTCTAAGTCATTGCCAAGCAAGCATTCGACTGGTAGGTTTGCACTTACCACAACCTTCTTAAGGCCAGTTACCCCTCCCCAGGAGAAGTTAACAACTGCCAGAGTATGGTCTGTTCTGACATTGCTAGCATTGGTCACTTGGTACATCTCACCAAGCATAACTTGCCCAGGTAGCACAAGGTCTTGTGTCACCATTGTGACACTTGCCCCTGTGTCCCTAAATGCCAAAGCCTCTCGTCCATTGATTAAAGGCTGTTGTCTGTACTTGCCCAGATTACTGGGACTCATAGAGGAGGGCACATCCATGCCTCCATCACAGACTAACACAGCCTGAGTCAGTTCTCTAACTAGGTCAGAGCCCAACTCAGTTCCCAGGGTGAACCCTACTAAACCCTTTGCTGGAGCACTTCCACCAACTGTACTAGGGGGAACAGGTGCCTTAGGGGCATTGGTGGGTGCTGGACTGGAGTCTTTGGACTTGGTGCAATCACTGGTCCAGTGGGTCTTTTGCTTACAGACCTTGCACCATGGTTTTCTTTGGCCTTTACCCTTGGTAGACTGGGAATCCCCACCAGAAGAAGATTTTTGGGGGCCTGATGAAGACTTTTGATCTTTACCCTTCTCCCCACCCTTGTCAGAGTTCTTAGCATCTTGCTTCTTGGTTTCCCCACCTTGGTTCTGTACCTTCTGCTTCACCCTGGTTCTGACCCATTTGTCTGCCTTCTTTCCCAATTCTTGGGGAGAGGTCAGATCAGAGTCAACCAGGTACTGATGCAACAGCTGGTTTTGACAGTTATTAAGAATCTGCTCCCTCATTATCAGATTATACAATCCTGAGAAGTCACACACCTTACTGCCCATCAACCAGCCTTCCAGAGCCTTGGCAGAACAATCCACATAGTCTACCCAGTCTTGAGTCTGTGCTTTTTGGGTGTCTCTGAACTTCAACCTGTACTGTTCAGTGGTTAGGCCAAACCCATCAATAAGAGCACTCTTCAAGACCTTGTAATTGTCAGCATCCTCCTCTCTAACAGTGAGGAGCTTGTCTCTACCTTTGTCAGCAAAGGAGAGCCACAAGATTGCTGCCCACTGCTCCTGAGGGACCTTCTGTACTTTACAGGCCCTCTCTAAAGCAGTTATCCATTTGTGGATATCATCCCCACTCTGGTAGGGAGGGACAATCTTGCTCAGGTTCCTATGGTCATAGGACCTTTCCCTATCTCTAGGGACATGGCTGCCACCATGGGACTCTAGTCCCAACTTTCTTCTCTCTTTAAGGAGATCTAGGGATTCTCTATCTAAAGCCAATTGCTTCTTCCTGATCTCCAGTTGAGTTTCCTCATACTGGACCAGTCTCTTTCTTCTCTCATGAGAGGATTCCCTCCTGTGAGAAGAAACAGAGCTCCCTATGGAGGTGCCAGAGTGGTTAGACTCCTGAGAAGGAGACCTAGACTTTCTGAGCACACTCATAATCCTTCCTGGGGGACAAAGGTGTGGTTCTCCAGATCCTCATCTTCATCTTCCCCAGAAGGGATTGGGTTTTCCAGGTCAGGGTCATTGTCACCCTCCTGGTCAGTTTCAGAGGGGGGCTGGGGGTAGTAGTACCCCTGGCCCCTTCCTCATCTGCTGGCCCACCCTCTGCTCCTACCCCTTCAGTCTCTGAAGACTTACTAAGATCATAAGCCACCAACAACTCCTGGAGGTGTTGGGTGGTGGGACTTTGGCCTGTCCTTAATTTCCTCACGTTACACAAAGCTCTCAGTTCCAAGAATGGGAGTGTGTCATACTTGGAGGGGGAAGCTCCATGGCTTCCTGCAGGGCATCTTTGGATCCTGCTTTTAAAGACATTACTAGTGTGGTGTGGTGTATGCACTACCTACTCTAGTGTGGCCTACTAAACTCTCTTGAGTTGTAGAAAGGGTTGTGCTATCCCTTAACACACAACTCTAAGTTCAGTAGAACTTACTGATATTCTAAGCTTAAATTATATGTACCTTAGGTACCTTTAGTGGTTTTCAGTTGATCAATTCAATTGAGATTATCTGGTAAAACAATAGCAAGCTGGAATCCCACACGCTGCACACCAATGTGAGAAGTTGGCCTGGCATATGCTGTCCACTAATTATAGTGGGCACCGTGCACCAGTCCAAATCGACTCTTATGGTAGGTAGGTTAAAGACAACCTTATTGAAAGCTATCCTAGTGGTAGCTATGGAGAGCAGCCTTCAGGCTAAGTCTTGAAGGAATGTAAAGCAGCTTGTTTTACCAGTCTATAATCTCTTGAGTGACCAAATGAAAGAGCACCACACCAGGTATATATTCAAAATATATGTATTTATTACTAAACACACCCCTCTAGTCTCTTTATGAGGCTAGAGTTCGAAGTACATAGGTTATAAGATCTTAAATCACAGTAATAGCACAAATACACGTTTGGGCCCTAGGGGCGTACCAAACCATATACCAATAAAGTGGTATGCGAACCACGACTGAACTAGACACTAGGCCTAGAGCCTCTAGAAGTGCTTGGACCACAAGGAACCACCCAAGGTAGTGACACAGGGGACCCACGGGAGACGCGTGCAGTGTAAATACACAACCGCGATACGCCGTTAACTTCTATGGAGAAAGTCGGGATCGGGAAAATAGAGGAAAGGGACACTTAAAAGAGGACTAGGACAAAACCCTTTGAGATCTAGGACTTTGAAGAGTCTCTACCCACGGGAGCACCGGAGTACTCGTGTTACCTCACCCAGGGAAGCCGGGTGCATAGGTGCCTTTCGGGGTCGGGTTTCGTCGTCGGTTCTTATGGCGATCTGCTGCAAAGTGCTGCTGGCGACCAGGAGAAAAGTGTCCGGGTGGATCCAAGAGTGGATCGGAGTTCTGAAGAACCTGAAAGCAGAGGGGACAGAGTCTGGGTCACTAGCCAGTGACCAGGGAGGCGATGGACAGATGCCCACCGATGTCGAGTGCTTCAGGTTCGATGACGGTCGTCTTGACTCTTCAGCCACGAGGTCCGGGAGGCGTTGTCGGCGACCAGGAGCAGGATTCGGGCTGTTGCTCGATGTCTGTCGAGTGCAGAGGTGTCGGCGACCAGATTGGACCCAACAAGCCTTGGCAACGGCAAGTCTCGAGTAAGATGTAGATCGTCGATGATGCAGACCAGCAAGGTCTGGGGAACTCACCCAGCGAGGGTAAGTGAGGGCAGGCCTGGAGCAACCAGACTGCCAAGTAAAGAAAAGATTGGCCTTCGTTAAGGGCTACTAGCCAACGGGCTAGCGACCGCGAAGGAGCCTCGTGACGCCGCACGTGGAGCTGGCTTACAGGACACTCGTGGAGTGGGGGCCAGTGATCTTCGGTGCAGGTGGTGCTGGAGGCTAGGGCTACTCGGAGCCCAAAGCACGACTTCTTGGGAGACCCAGAAGATGGTGCACTTGCAAATGTGCTCGGTGTCCAGGGGTCACGGTCTCAAGTCACCCACGATAGCCACGGGCCTCAGCTTTGCTGGGGACTCAGGGTAGCCTCGGGAAGTCTGAGAATCCACCTCTGGTGATGCGATGACTTCGGCGTCCGACGGGAGCTTCAGTGATGCGAACCGGACAGATGCTTCTTTGGTGCCTGCCAAGCAGGGGAGTCACTCCTTGACCCCAAGGGAGATTCTTCAGTCCTCTAATCGTGAGTAGAGCGTCGAAGGTCCAGGATTCTGTTTCAGAGTTTCGTCCAGGTATAATCTAAAGTCCTAAGGACTGGGTTCCTACCTTTATTCTAAAAATAGGGGATGGACTACTCTGTGGCCCCACCTATGGGTGGGTCAGGGCAGAGGGGTGGCTACACCCCTTTCCCTTTGTCCAGTTCGCGCCAAAGCAGGGGCTGCAAGCCCCTGATCCGGTTTGAACTGGGGTATGCACAGGGACACCAAATGTGCCCCCAGTGCAGGACTTCAAAGCACCCGAAAGTGCTCCCGCCCAGCCCCAATACACATTGTCCTGTCTGGGGAGGTGGTCACACCTCCCTGGGACAGGAAACCTATTGTCCAGGCCTCCCCTGCCGGAGTTTCGTCCAGCAGCAGGAGGCCAGACTCGTGTCTGTGGCAGCAGCATCCATTCTGTGATGCCAGGGCTCTGGAAAGAAGTTACCGGACTCGTCAGAGTTAACATGCCTTTCCCTCTAGAAGGGTGGAATGCTACCCCCGCCGCCAGGATTGGCGGGGGGTAGTATTCCAAGATGTTTGACACCAAACACGACATGTTTAGGTGCAGCCATTCCATAGTTAGCATTTTACCGCGAGGATATAATGCGTTTAAGAGTATATGGTCAGGCTGCACTACAAACAGCATCAGAGATGGTCTCCGAACGCTGCAGAGGGGCCCTGCTCATGCAGGGGCACCCTCTCACATAGGAACCATGCACTCTGCCTTTAGGATTGATAAGGCCTGCCTTAGGAGTGACTTATAGGTTTATATGTGTGTATGCATTTAGTGATATAGGTAACCTATACCACAGCAAGGGGTGCATGCACCACCTTACCCAGGCTGCAGTAGCAGACCTGTGGTGTCAGTTTGGATGGCCTACCAGGGGTGGCATAATACATGCTGCAGCCCCTGGCAGGCCTCTGAGGTACCTATGCCCTTGGTACATAGTATACCATATACTAGGGACTTACAAGGGCACTCCAGATCCCAATCAGTGATGTGCCTAAGGCACATGGAGACCCTTTTAAAGAGGAAACAGCTAGGCTGGGGTTCTGAATAGCAGGGCCCCAGCCAGACTAATGTCGAAAACCAGTGAAGCATCAGCAAAAAGTGGGGGTACCCATGTGAAGCAGATCCTACTCTCCTACAGTGGTTTCAAATGATGTATTACAATCAAGGGTTAGGCATGTGCCGCTTCCTTACCATCATAGTTGGAACTGAATGTCAGACTTGACCATGAAAGGAACAATAATGTGGATGTAATATACATAATATAGAGTAACAATTTGGATGTAACACACAACATGCAAACCTTAGCACACCATGCCACAGTGAAAAAGTATGAGGGTAGCGCATCACACTCACCATTGTTTATGCCACAGGTTGGCCAATGACAAGATACTAAGACAGTGTTTTCCATGTTGATGTTTCTGATAATGCTTTTACCGAGCATTTAGCATACTAAACAATGTTTTTAATAAGAGCTTAAATTATTGAAGGGGTTTCAAGCCCATTTTGCCTAGACTGGCCTCTGTAGCCAAACCTACTAACATCATTTGTATGAATCTCCTCACAAATCATGCAGGTCTTCCATAATCTTCTCAACAGCACACCGGTTAATTGAATCCTGTGAACGGATCAACAACTTCCTCTCTTTGAAAACCATCCTCAGTCCCCTCCACATTAGTCCTTCCAGAAGGAAGATACTCCAACAAGCACACTGTTGTTCCAAGCAAGAATTACATCAGAAATGTGGCTCTCAGGGATATTGGAATTAGGTCTTAGAGGGTGAAGATTCAGGCATAGGTAGAACTTTTACCCTGAAGTGCCCAGTAAAGGATTCATCTAAGCACAGCAGAGATAGAGGTCAGTCTCCTACTTCTTCCTGGCTGCTCCTCAAATGGCAATATGGCAAGCATGGATTTTAAAAAGGGAGCCAGCATGCCATTGGTAAATGATCCTAATCTGTTGCCTAACATGTTTCTTCTTACGCTTGTTTTAACAAATATTAATAGTGCCAACAGTCTCATAGAGCTCTTTGTAAAGCAAGACCCAACATTGATGAGTGAAGCTTTTAGAGTCAGGTGATCCTTATTGTCCTACAACTCCACCCACCACCAACCATTTCAGCCTAGCTTACTTTAAAAGCATCCCAACACCTACTGCAGGTACAATGTTCTGCAGAACACTGGGAGACAGAATGTCTGCTCCAGCCCTTCCTCTGGAAGGAGAAAGTGATGCAAGGCTTGAACAAATGTTCAGGCAATGACTTCAAGACATCTCCTCCCCACATTTTTTTTTATTTTTTTTATTGGCATTTTCGCATGGTATCAAGACATTTTACATTTGTCATATCAACTGTCATATACATTGTCTCCAAACTTCCGAGACATCCTTATTTCTATATCGCAACCTTATATACTTTTAAGCTTCCTTTATGAAACCTGTATGAAACACATGCAACTCATCCCCACATGTTCTGGGTATTGTGTGTATGCCCCTTTAAAGCATGTGTCAGTTGTACCTAAACTAAAGTTATAAACAGCTGTATGTGTGAAGCCCTCTGGTTACAGAGATGAATATCATTATGCCACTTATGCTGTCTCTGGCATAAATTATCCCATTTCGCAAAAGTACCCTGACTACAATAGGTAATTCAAATCCGATTGATATAAACCAAACTACTTCCAAAGATGCTTTTGAAATTAATAGCCTCAATAGTGTCTGAGATCAAATTGACCCATTATATTTATCATATCAAACATGGGTCCTGCAGCAAGTATGATAGTCAACAAAAGGGGGACACTGTTCCAAGGAGAGTAGTGCAAGCAGTCACTATCTCACTACAGGGAGAGAGGAATAAGAAACGGAGTGAGGAAAAAGGGAAAAGGAGGTGTTCTAGGTCTGGGACTCAGTGGGGAAGAACAAGTCTTGTCTCTTGTAGCCCTCACACACCCGAAGGATGTCATGCTTCATATTCGGGCAGTTGCTCCTCGTCAGGCCGGCGCTGCAATGCCCCGAAGGGTCACTTTTTCGGAGATCTTTTGAGAACTGCCGTTTGGTGCTTGTGGGTGTGTGAAGTGAGTCCTATGTGGAGGGTGACAAAGTGCGTGCAAAGCGATAAAACTGTCTAAGGGTTGCCAGAAGAGATACTTTTAATGTGGTGGTACCCTTGGCAGAGTAAAAACCCGTAGGTTGAGAGTTACCCCTGTAGGCGTAATGTGCCCAGGTAACTATGAGGTCGACATGTTTCACGCCTCTATGGTCATAGAGATCCCTGGCGTTTCATCAGGACCAGAATAAACTGTGAAGTGCACGTAAAAAATAATACTAATAAAGGGGTAAAATTAACCCTCTGGACGATCAGTGGGGGCCATAAACTAAGAGTCCTTTAGTTAAGGTTGCAACTAAATACTTGAGTCCACTCCTGATCGTGACCTAATAGGGGAAGGAGAAGTACTCCATAGGCTATTGGCGTAGGGTGCCCGCACCTTACCGGGATTTTAGCTCGGGTGTCGGCTCCTATAAACCTGCCCCGTCCTGTGCACTTCACAGTTTATTCTGGTCCTGATGAAATGCCAGGAATCTCTATGACCATAGAGGCGTGAAACATGACATCCTTCGGGTGTGTGAGGGCTACAAGAGACAAGACTTGTTCTTCCCCACTGAGTCCCAGACCTAGAACACCTCCTTTTCCCTTTTTCCTCTCTCCGTTTCTTATTCCTCTCTCCCTGTAGTGAGATAGTGACTGCTTGCACTACTCTCCTTGGAACAGTGTCCCCCTTTTGTTGACTTCATGGTTAGCTTGGAGCACGGCCACTGGACCATTAACTAGCTCCTGGTCCCCCCCCTCTTTTTTTGACATTGCAAGTATGATAGTGCCAGGGCAATATCCGAGGAGCATGACAGCAATTCGAATTGTGGGCATCAATATCCTTACCCACTGTCCCACACCTAAAACAGATGAAACATGCAAAAGTGATTGCTCTTTTGTTGTTGTCTTATAATGGGCTACTTATTAATGTTATTATTCTTTAGCACCAGCCTCGGGTTCAGACAGGAAAGCCAGGCCAATCCCTTGTATTAAGGACTACACTAAAGTGCGTCTGTTGATTGTGTCTCAGCCCCCAACAGAAGTCAAAGTTCCAGAGGTACAGAAATAAAAGAAGGCGTAGAAACAAAAGGAAGAAGCAACTTCCTATGAGGATGGAGAACATGACAGAATTATCTGACAGATGTCACAGAGTGCTTAGAACATACAGACTCTGAAATAGAAATGGATGAATGGCGTGTTCTACCAAGGTATCAAAGTATTCAATATAAACCTGCATCAGTGGCGAGTGCAGGATACCAACTGCGACTACATCATCAAATAAAATATAGCTACATATAGACCAGGCTTCTCTAACGGGTAGCTCTTGAGCTACTGGTAGCTCTCCAGCTACCTAGAAGTAGCGCCCCTGTGTGCAACAGAGTCCTCTTGATTAGAAGTTATAGCTTAGTTGAATTAAATCCAAATTTGAAAAGCATGTATTGTAAATGAAAATGGTTGTATTTTCAGAATTCATAAACGGATGTTTGAAGAAAAATGGTTGCCTTTCCAAACTATATTTATAGCTGATATTTGAGTGATAAAAAATAAAACAGGTTTGGGGAGACTTATTACCAATATTATTGACTTGGTGTTAGGGGCACTGCAGCTATGATTGTTATGTATTACCCATGTAGAGGCATTCCACATTACTGCTAGCAACCATGCCTGATGCCATGAAATGATTACTGCTGGTAATCTTTGCATTTTGTGGCCACTAATGTAGTCCTGTCTGATGCGGTAACTATTACACCTCTAATGCTATTAGTAGCTCGGGAGAATTTTCATTGAACATAAGTAGCTCTTATTACAGAAAGGGTTGGAGACCCCTGATATAGACTCACTTAACTTAACTCCAAATCTATAGAACTTGAAGATATCAATATCTTCAAGTTTCATAGTTGTGGAGTTAAGGATCACGAGACTCTGATGGTTGCAAAGAACGTCATTGCGAGACAAGGGGGAAGATGTGGAGACAAGGCAAGTCAAGTGAGGTTTGTCCGTCTTAGGAATGCACTACCAGAGACCGAATTCTGATCGATTGTAGACTATGTGGAGAGAGTGTATTGATATGCATCTTTGTGAAACTTGAAAATGTGATTTTTCTCAAATCTCTGCCCTTCTAGTAGTTTATTGGTAAATATTATGAAAAATATATAGTATGATTTTTTTTGATGGGACAGAGGAAACACCTTAATATGAGATGTTTGTGGGGTTGGGGAAAATCTAAAAGTAAAGAGGAATGTACTTTTGGTGTATCTGTATTTCTACTACAGTGTATGCCATACTGTTCCTGAATGTGGAGACGTTATAGATAAAGGTATTTAAACAGAGCCGCAGCACATATTGTTAAATGAAAGCAGACTGTTACACATAGAGAAACAAACCTCGTTCACAGGCCATGTGAGAATAGCTCCAGTTGTTTTCCTGTCTAAAGTGAGAATAAAAAAACAATCTGTAAAATAGAATTTGTGAGGCAGCAATCCATGATTCCTCCAGTTACTCAGTACGAATATTAAATTTGCCTCAGCCTGCCACCTGTGCTCACGTAGCAGTGTGACAGATGGGGCCTAGACTAAACCTAAGCTGTAATGATTTAATTGGAGACTAAGAGGAATTGTTCCAGTCCTCTTGAGTAATGTGCATAAATGTTTAATGTTTCACCATATACCGAACATTTTGAAGTGGGTTTTTCTCCAACTCCAGACTGGAATATTACAATGATCAGCACCACCGCCTTGTTTATAAATTAGTTGTGCTAAATCCAAATAAGAGGCAATATTTAACATCTATCTCCACAGGAAGTGACATCACTGCAGTTCCTAGCATCTATCTCTTGCCTTATCCTCAAATCAGTGCATTCGTTGGTGTCCTACCCCCAGGTGTCCCCAGCAAAAGGTGGGCTTAGAGAAGGACCTTCTCCTCCTTGGGCCTTTCATGTCTAGGAAGGGCCTTGAGCCAGAGCCCCTGCGCCACTACAAACCACAACACGAGAACTCATGTTCTATGACCGTACACCACATTCCCAACAATCGCCCCAGCTGTTCGTTATAATCTCACCCAGATTTAGGCCACACAAACACTCACGTACCGCCCCCTCAACCCATCTTCATAAAACTCCCACTAGCCACCACACATTCTCACATTACAAAAGAGACACTCCATCTAATGCTCAATAATGCACACTCTGCAATACTCTATGCTTCAGACATTTATATATTTATTTATTTATAGAGCGCAGCATTCATCCCGGAGGATATCACGGCGCTGAATAGCGAGAGATTATGGTGAGGCTGCCAATCAAGGCATATGGTCTATTAGAAATTTACGTCTTAGGGAACAGATGGGTCTTGAGCTTTGTCCTGAAGGCCAGGTAGTCAGTAGTGAGGCGCAAATCTTGGGGAAGTTCATTCCATTTCCTGGCCGCCAGGTACGAGAACGAGCGTCCTCCAGAGCTAACTTTTTTTATACGCTTTGTCCTGGCCAGGGCTTGGTGGAGTGAACGTAGGCTCCTTGGGGGGACATAGAATTCAATTTTATTCCTTAAAACTCTAGGGCCACGTTGTTGGAGAGCCTTGTGTGCATGACTGAGCAGCTTAAACACTGCTCTTTGTCAAATGGGCAGCCAATGAAGATCTTTCATGCACGTAGATGCTGAGCTCAGTCTGCTTTTATTACACACCAGTTTGGCT
Organism: Calotriton arnoldi; assembly: GCA_963921515.1. Taxonomy (NCBI): domain Eukaryota; kingdom Metazoa; phylum Chordata; class Amphibia; order Caudata; family Salamandridae; genus Calotriton; species Calotriton arnoldi. The sequence goes on from CAWUFW010000091.1 coordinate 2,235,280, forward strand.
GCAGCATTTTGGAGTACCTGCAGGCGAGTGAAAAGATAGTCTGCCATGCCAACGAATAGGGCGTTGCCATAGTCAAGCTTGCTTATGAGTAGTGCCTGTGTGATGGTTCTTCTGCAGTCCAGTGGGATCCAGGGAAAGAGTCTCCTTAGTAGTTTCAGAGTTGCAAAACCCCTTCCACACAGGGTCCTTCATGGTCCTTCATGGAAAGGGAGTCATCAATAATGATGCCTAAGTTTTTTGCACACCGCTTAGGAGCTGGGGTAGCTCCCAGGGTTTGTGGCCACCACGTGGCAACCCAGATTAAGTTGGCTCCTCCGAAGAGCAGGATTTCTGATTTCCCTGCATTCAACTTCAGACAATGGTCCGACATCCATTGTGCCATTTCTGAAAGGCAGTTGTTCAGGTTAGCTTTAGAGGTATCAGGTCTTTCATCAAGGGTTACCATCAGCTGTGTGTCATCCGCATAGGAGCAAACATCAAGGCCCCATTTCCTGCTAATTTTCGCCAGGGATGAAACATAGGCGTTAAATAATGTGGGGCTTAGTGATGCTCCCTGCGGGACACCACAGCCGATGGTACTGGGTTTGGAGAGAAAATGTCCTAGTTGTACATTGAGATATTGTCACCTATCACAGCCTCAATGCGATCTTCATCAAAGAAACATGGCTCACCCTGACATTCTTGCATTAGTTAGACTTCCTTATTCCCATATGCTACAGCATCCAGCATGTGGACAGTGCTCATTAGAAAGGAAGAGACCACGCCATCAACCAGTCCTCCTAGTCCTGCATCACAGGCAAGCAAGCAACATTTAACTCCATGGAGCTACTAACATGCCACCTCACGCTCTTCACAGCTTGGTGTACCACCTACCCCCTCAACTTCAGGCCTCCTGGGCAGTACAAAGACTAAATAAATGAATGTTTTAACCTTCTCACTGCTTTATCTGTCAAAAAATCCCACACTACCACCTTTGGTGACTTCAAACTCCCAGGCAACTCAAGCATCAATAAAACAAGAGACACCCTCCTCAATCCTTATTGGCAAACTCAGTGTGGTACAGCATGTCACTTAGTCAACATATTTCAAAAGCTACATACTGGACCTTGTGTTCTCGACGGCACTAACCATCCCATACCTCTAAACTCGACCAACCACCTCACCATCCCATCACCCTGCTTGCAAGAAGAGTTGATGAGTTTGCAGGGTGGTGTAGCTCAGGCAACAGCTGGCATGGGGCCTGCCATTGTGACGTGCGGAGAGGATGTGCAGGTCCTCTGGTGCTCCATGAAGAATCAGGGGCACCTATTATATCAGAATTGTTGAGCGCCCTGTTAGAGTGGCATGCCCAGAAAGAAATAATTGCGTGGGATAAGAGAGTGCTCCATTGGGTCGTAACACCCTTTAAAAAATAATAAAAATACCAAAATGCCCTTTAAAGCAGGGAGAAAACTTGTATATTGGAAAGTGGGTTCACTCAATGGTCCAGGCTGCTGAGGCGATCTGTAAGCAGTGGTACACCTAACAAAGCCCTCAGTGAAGGGAGAAACTTAAAATACACTCAGGGCCTGATTTAGATCTTGGCGGACGGGTTACTCTGTCACAACGGTGATGGATATCCCGTCTGCCAAAATATAGTTCCCATTATATCCTACGGGATTTATATTTCGGCGAACAGGATATCCGTCACCGTTGTGACAGAGAAACCCATCCGCCAAGATCTAAATCAGGCCCTAAGTGTCCCAGGTGGGAGATTGAGCAGCTGACCCCTTCTATTGTGGATTCAGAAGTGGTTGCTATACACTCTGTACTAAAACCAAAAGGTAATTTTTAAAAGATGTAGGCTGTACTGTTATGTCTAGTAAAAAGCTACTGTGTACATTAAGCCCAATAGGCTTATGGTTTGAAAAACAAATATGTTTCCATAGGCTGTAACCCTCTTATATTGAATGTGAATACCTTGACAAAGGCCAGTAGGCTTTTAAGGTTTGGTCCAGTTGCTGCACCAATTCTCACAAGGTTCCTGCAGATAATAGGAAATAGACTAGATTTAGAGGGATAGTTGCCACCTGACTTTTCTAGAGGATATGTGATTTGTACCCTGATTATTCTGCAGGGCCCATTTGGGAGCGTTTCCAATTTCCACCCAAGAAATTGTAAATACTCCTTATCTGTGCATTGTATTTAGTTGTGTGTGCATTAAAGTATCTTTCATTTTAAAGACAAAGAACACTGATTGGACAATGATATACTGTGTGCTGTTTTGTACATTGATTAGCTCTGAATTTCTAGCCCACCGCACCTCCCTGAGTCAGCCTGAGAGTCAAAAAGTAAAAGGACACTTGAGTCCTATTTGAGTATCTACAGTATGTAGGTCCAACCTCCTTCGCCCAATTGGTACCTAATAACTTCTGATTGGTCAGTGACTTGCTGAACATGATTGTTTCCATAGTTTACCCAAAATTAAATGTTTGAGCTAGAATTCTGTTCCCCTAGTTGATTCTGTCTGTTTCTAGGGTGAGATTGCAGTGATTTTGTACTCTTTCTCTAACCGAGAAGATGGCTTTCACACTGAATTTGCCATCAGTTGTCTAATGATGCACCATCTTTACTTTTCTTTAGTCTGTGAGCCACACATATGCTCTAGGCATGCTATATCACCGGGCTTCAGACAGTCCTTTATTGTCCCAAGCAGTCTATGAAATCTGCTTTTACCTCATGTGAATTCTAATTGCAATCAGTGGCTTCTTTTACTAAATGAAAGGGATCCCACAGCACGCTTCTTTGTATACCAGATGGAAGCAAAATGCCATTGCACTTTACATCAATATTACCATGTAAATCAATGCTATCGCTAGATTTGAGAGTCAGGACCAGTAATTTCAGTACTGTGAGCAGAACACAGCTCCACTAGTCTTTAGTTGTCACTTGTACTGAAAAACAAATCGTCTTCAAATTCTGAGTTTGCTTCACTCGGGGATTGCACATCGCGCAGTACTTAGCTAGAGATGGTGCTTGTCCACTGATGCAAATGTAAGTTTCTCCACATGAGGAGAGATCTTGTAAATTCAGCGACAGTATCCTTGGCAACAATGAACACTCCTTATGATTGGACAATTGCTGGGGCAGCTTGATCTTTCAATTTAACAGGAGTTACCGAACACAGAGTCAGTTTGTTGAATTAATACTGCAATGGATCAGCATTCTTCTTCCCATAGCTGACACATTTCTTGCAAATATGCAGCCACCATCAGTAAATCGCAGGTCCACCTGCTGAGGTTTTTCCAGTTGCACGCATGGTAAACATGTCATAATCTGGCAGCAAGCCTCCTGTTGCCTCCCTCCTAATCATAGGACATCGCACAAGGTGGTTGTCATGACACAGACTTAGGCCTGATTCCGAGTTTGGCGGTCAGTCGACCGCCAAACCCGGTGTGGAAAAGCAGTGGCGGTGTGGCTACCGCTGCACCGGCGGTCCAACCGCCGTATTTTGACTCTGGCGGTCAGCCTGCCATGTTACCGCCACAACCACTGGGGATCCGCGATCTCTCGGCAGTGGTGCGGCGGTATGATGCTCGCACTATGCTGGCGGTGCCGCTGCGGCGCTGCCAAGCATATTACGAGTTTCCTCACTGCCACAGTGTGCATGGCATTGAGCCCGCCATGATAAGTGTTGCAGTGAGGAAACCGTTGCCTCAGGGCCTGGGGATGCATGCAGGGGGGCACACAATGCACCCCCTGTTCCTGCACAGCATGGACTACACAGACCATGCAGGAATGGGCTTTGGCGGTCCCTTGGCATTGCTTTTCTAAGGCTCACTTATCATGTGATGTCAAAGGGCAGGTGACTTCCGCTTCGGCAACCATTTTAGTGAATGGACATGCACAGAGGAAAGAACTAGTATTCTCTTAAAGATAAAAAGTGTATTCTTACTGAAACCTGGAAGTACAGGAAAGTGTAACCCGGGCACTTTTATGGCCGTGAACATTGTGCTTCAACTACTGGTCCAAATTTGCTTCATCATGAGCACCGTCCTCCCCCAGAGCCATCCATCCTCCTCACTGCAGTAATGATTTGATTGTACAAAACCCTTGTCTACATACAATAGATACAACTAAAATAATCCTTTAGTGGTGGTTGGTTGTAATCAGGTTCATAAATATTATGTCTCAAAAATATTATGGCGAAAGGCACAATGGTAATGTGTGTGCCAGATTAGCAAAGAAATCAGTATAAAATGGGAAATTACCACAATAACTGAATAGCATGAGGAACCGATCACAGATTACTTGAGATGGGCTTGTCCACTGCATTTATCAAGAGTTATGGTGTTCTGGAGAGAGCCACCATCGTGCTCTGGAACAGCTGTTTCTTAGTAGCTGCAGCGAGTGTAGTTCCCAATGCTGCTTATGGAGGTCCTTCGTAGGGGCTTGCAGTGGTGCAATATTTCCTACTCCATTTCCTGCTCCATTTGGATCTTCCACTCAACAAGCATTGGTTTCCGGCTTTCCAGCTCATCATGTCAATAGACGTTACAAACACTAAATCAGTGCCGGGGGTGTAGACTTGTCCCTCGTTCTTGTTCGGAACGTCCTTGTTCTTTGCACCACGTCATCTAGGTGGCATTGGCATACTTTGCTCAAGTGGAGGTCGAGTTGTCCTAATAGCAGCGGCATTGATAAAGGGGGCTCGTTTCACGACAAAAGTCATGCATCTGCATTCTCAGATTACAGTCCTCACATGGGTGCAGATTTCTGACTTTTTTGCAATTCAAAAGGTTTCTCTTGCATATTTCTTGAAAATGTGTGCGAGTCCGCATTTTCTAATCTGCAGAGGCTCTTCTGCATGGGGAAATACCCCTGCATTATTCCAATGAAACCTTAAAAGCATTCTTCATGAAAAAAAATATTTTTCCCTTTTGAAGAACCCCTTCCACTACACCCCACCAATTATGGGGCGTCCCCTTCCCATTCTTACCATTGAAAGAGATTTAATCCTGCGACTGACAGCAGTAAATCTTTGATCCTTTACAAGCTGGAAACGGATCGGAGTAAACTTTCAGGATGCCTACAATTTCCAGAGCATCCCAGCCCCTTAGTACCCATAAGTACATTCATAGTAAATTAATTTACTCTTTATCAGTATAACCCCACCAAGGTGTAATACAGTGCAAATAAATACCATTCACTGTCCTTAGACTGGTATTTATTTACACACAATATTACACCTTGGTGGGATTATACTGAAAAAAAGTAAATTATTTTACAAGTGCAAGGTCAGGTATGGTGAATATCATGCTTATGAATGTCAATTCACAAAGATGCCAGGGGTAGCGGAAGTGACATTCAATACCATTTGACCTTCACTTTGACTCACTCACGCATGCTTACACATACTAACACATTCATACACTCTCACCCCCATGCATGAATACAACATCCATTTAACAGCGTTTTTCCCTTTCCTTAGCTTCCAGATAGGGTCATATTCCAGCTAATGTACTTTGTTTTTTATTACACTAATAGTGAATAATATTTTCACTATTTGTATTATAAAAAAAAGTTGACAGAAAATCAGGCAAGTGGAACTCCAACCAGCGTCCATTAGGAAGAGCTGCCCCTGTGCTCCAAGCACTGATGTTGCCACCTCTGCGGCCAGGGGTTGCAAAAGCAGTGCCAGGGATAGCAAGGGGCAAGCCAGGGGTCGCAGCTGCGACCCCTGGTGATCCCTAAATGATGTCCATGATCATGCTTTTGTTAACTGTGAGTTTACACACAGAATTGGATTTGTACATGGGTGTGGAGTAATTGTTCAAGAACATTTGAACAGTAGCATGTGGAAACATAAATTATAAAACCACTCAAAAAGCCCATCATATTAATATTCACACAATTAGGCACTTGCTCCCATCTATGCTAGAACTGAAGTAAAAAAAGTAAATTAAGCCAATCCTTAAGTATTTTGAAAGTGGGATTGGATGTATTAGGAATTAAGTGCTTGTCGAACACTTTATAGGAATATATTAATAAAAATATATATATTAAAAAGTCGAGATTTTTTTTATCCATGTTTCAGAGTCTGATTTCTTACACAATATATTTGCACTCTTACGTTTTTGGGTGCTACTGCATTCTGTGTAACAGGCAGGGTACCTCAGAGGCACCAGTTACACACACGTATCAAACAGGACCTGGCCGGGGACTGCAGAGCACAGTCATGTTATCAGCAATGCACTGGTAGCAGAGAACAATCTTTCTGTGGAGTTTTCAGTTTAAAAAAGTTATACCTGTGAATGCTTTGAAGTAAAAGAGAGATATTAATTTTCAGAACTTTGTATATTAATTTAATTGATTGTGAATGAGTTAATGTAGCTATTAGATTTGTAAAATATAACTGTAGGTCCTTCACAAATCTTTTCTACTGGAGTTGAGGCTATGTAGATAAGAGAATGCACTTCCACTTTCTACTTCAGGTACTTTGATGATACCCAGAAGGTCTGCTATAGATTAATATTATGGCCTTGTCTGCGGCTAGTCTAGTTCCTAACTATGACAAGGCGGGAGTGATAATGGGTGGGTGCTAAAGGGAGCATGCAGGCAGTCTGACAAAGATAATGTAAAGACCTTCTAGAGAAAATGTTCATAATAAAAGAGCAACAAAGTAAGAAATGAACAAATGAACTGGAACAGACTGTGGGAAAGTGCAGCACTAGGACACAAAACTCTTTTTCCTCGACATCTCGCCAGCGGCTTCTCCGCTAAGGCAGAGGATCACCACCCCAATGCTTTTCAGCAGTGTAAGGAAAAATAAAATGATAACGGAAAGTTATCATCATTTTAATTTTTCCTGTTTGTGGAAGCGGCAGCTTTGCCAGGCAGTGCGGGGGGCTGCTGTGCTGACACAGCATAGGGAGGGGAGAAGTGGATTTCACTCTCTAAGTGCGCATGAAAGATTGACCGGCCCTCTCGGGCCGGCCAAACATTCATGCGCACTTTCCCTGTTCTCCACGCAGGCTGCATTACAGCCTGCATGGAGAACATGGCCAGGCCCCCATTCCCTGGTTGAGCGCTGAAACTCGGCACTCAGACCAATCACAAAGCTGCATTCCAACATTGTGATTGGCTCAGGGAAGCCTCAGCCTGGGTGCTTCCTGTTGTTCCGGCCGGCGCGACGAGGAGGACCCAGCGAGGAAGACGCGGCGAGGAGGCAGGTTAAATTTTATTTTTTATTTGAGAAACCCCCCTGCCATCCCACCCCGCCACCCCCGATCCTTGCCGGCCACCACTGCATCTCGCCACAGATCTACAAGCGCGTGGCAATGGCCTCACAGCTTGTGTATTTTGTTGTGCTTATTATAAAATGGGGTTTAGGTGGTTCACGGTTGGGATGCGCATTTTGAGTTCATAGGGCATCTCAGCCACTTGATGCGCTGTTTGATCTCGTGAAAGGCCTACGTTTTCTTTTGCCTCCACTGCTGCACAGGCTGTGTGGAGCAATTTGATGTTCCATTAGGTGTTAATCAAACATGGCCGCTCACCATTCTCACTGTCCAGGTATTGCTGATGGATGTCTCACTTTGGCAAGTGTTAATCGCTAGGTTGTGTGCTTACTCATCCAATTGAGCACTGACCTGGGAATTGATATGTGGCTGCTGTAATCCTTCTCTGTGAGTCAGTGGCCTCTGTTTAAGTAAATGCTCCAAATATAAATCTATTACTCATGCTGAGTGCTTCTCTGCTCTCATGGCACTTTTCCAAAGATTTCTAACGCATTTCATTCAACGGGAGAATACTTTACAGGATATTAGTAACGTAAGGCATCTAGGGTTCAGCCTGTAACAGCACAGGGGGTGGAAATGGCTTAGCCTTTCGGACTAGGCAACACCTTTGTGGAGAGGACAGGTTTTGGTTTGTATGTGGTTGGCCCTCTTTTTTATGGGCACAAATGACACAAAACAGATGGAAGGGGAGGGGTGGAGCCACAGGGTCAGCAGTTTAGATGCTACCCGCTACTACTTAAACCCATGCCTGCCCAGACACGCAGCGGACGCGCTTCACAGTAAGGCTGCTGCTTTTAATATTAGGCTGACAGTATCGGCTGATTGTTAACTTGTTTTAAACCACTTGACATTTTGTTATTTTATCTCACCGGTTGCTCTTTTGCCTGGCATTCTTCTCCTGCCTGCAGTGATAATACCGCAACCTCTCCCCGGTCCACCACAGGTTTTCCCGATTGCGTGGAGGGAGCTAGTGAAAACACCTCTCTCCACTTCCGGGCAGGGGTGGAGCCACAGGGTAAGCACTCTACATGCTACCCGCTACTACTTAAACCCATGCCTGCCCGACGCGCAGTGGACGCGCTTCACAGTAAGGCTGCTGCTTTTAATATTAGCGATACCAAAGGGGATGATGGACGGAGCGTTTGAGCTAATCAAACACTCACCCCCAGTCAACTGATCTGGGTTTAATCCATCATCATTCTTTAGCTTCACTCCACCACCCCAGTTCAGACATGGCCATATGCAAATCAGTCTGACCCTGTGCCTCATGGGAACTGTCCAGCCCGAACTGCCAAGCCATGTCTTCCCTGGACAGGAAACAAGCATCCTGGGACCGGTTTCTGGCTATTCAGCCGTCATCAGCCAGGCTAGCTTGAATCCAGTGGCAAAGTGAGCAAGGGACCCACGTCTGGGCATACCCTGCCAACTTAGGGCGAACAAAGCGATACCAAAGGGGATGATGGACAGAGCGTTTGAGCTAATCAAACACTCACCCCCAGTCAACTGATCTGGGTTTAATCCATCATCATTCTTTAGCTCACTCCACCACCCCAGTTCAGACATGGCCATATGCAAATCAGTCTGACCCTGTGCCTCATGGGAACAGTCCAGCCCGAACTGCCAAGCCATGTCTTCCCTGGACCGGAAACAGCCGTCATCAGCCAGGCTAGCTTGAATCCAGTGGCAAAGTGAGCAAGGGACCCACGTCTGGGCATACCCTGCCAACTTAGGGCGAACAAAGCGATACAAAAGGGGATGATGGACGGAGCGTTTGAGCTAATCAAACACTCACCCCCAGTCAACTGATCTGGGTTTAATCCATCATCATTCTTTAGCTCACTCCACCACCCCAGTTCAGACATGGCCATATGCAAATCAGTCTGACCCTGTGCCTCATGGGAACAGTCCAGCCCGAACTGCCAAGCCATGTCTTCCCTGGACCGGAAACAAGCATCCTGGGACCGGTTTCTGGCTATTCAGCCGTCATCAGCAAGGCTAGCTTGAATCCAGTGGCAAAGTGAGCAAGGGACCCACGTCTGGGCATACCCTGCCAACTTAGGGCGAACAAAGCGATACCAATGTGGATGATGGACGGAGCCGCTTGAGCTAATCAAACACTCACCCCCAGTCAACTGATCTGGGTTTAATCCATCATCATTCTTTAGCTCACTCCACCACCCCAGTTCAGACATGGCCATATGCAAATCAGTCTGACCCTGTGCCTCATGAGGAACAGTCCATCCCGAACTGCCAAGCCATGTCTTCCTGGACCGGATCCAAGCATCCTGGGACCGGTTTCTGGCTATTCAGCCGTCATCAGCCAGGCTAAGCTTGAATCCAGTGGCAAAGTGAGCAAGGGACCCACGTCTGGGCATACCCTGCCAACTTAGGGCGAACAAAGCGCATACCAAAGGGGATGATGGACGGAGCGTTTGAGCTAATCAAACACTCACCCCAGTCAACTGATCTGGGTTTAATCCATCATCATTCTTTAGCTCACTCCACCACCCCAGTTCAGACATGGCCATATGCAAATCAGTCTGACCCTGTGCCTCATGGGAACAGTCCATCCCGAACTGCCAAGCCATGTCTTCCCTGGACCGGATCCAAGCATCCTGGGACTGGTTTCTGGCTATTCAGCCGTCATCAGCCAGGCTAGCTTGAATCCAGTGGCAAAGTGAGCAAGGGACCCACGTCTGGGCATACCCTGCCAACTTAGGGCGAACAAAGCGATACCAAAGGGGATGATGGACGGAGCGTTTGAGCTAATCAAACACTCACCCCCAGTCAACTGATCTGGGTTTAATCCATCATCATTCTTTAGCTCACTCCACCACCCCAGTTCAGACATGGCCATATGCAAATCAGTCTGACCCTGTGCCTCATGGGAACAGTCCAGCCCGAACTGCTAAGCCATGTCTTCCCTGGACCAGAAACAAGCAACCTGGGACCGGCTTCTGGCTATTCAGCCATCATCAGGCAGGCTAGCTTGAATCCAGTGGCAAAGTGAGCAAGGGACCCACGTCTGGGCATACCCTGCCAACTTAGGGCAAACAAAGCGATACCAAAGGGGATGATGGACGGAGCGTTTGAGCTAATCAAACACTCACCCCCAGTCAAGTGATCTGGGTTTAATCCATCATCATTCTTTAGCTCACTCCACCACCCCAGTTCAGACATGGCCATATGCAAATCAGTCTGACCCTGTGCCTCATGGGAACAGTCCAGCCCGAACTGCCAAGCCATGTCTTCCCTGGACCGGAAACAAGCATCCTGGGACCGGTTTCTGGCTATTCAGCCGTCATCAGCCAGGCTAGCTTGAATCCAGTGGCAAAGTGAGCAAGGAACCCACGTCTGGGCATACCCTGCCAACTTAGGGCGAACAAAGCGATACCAAAGGGGATGATGGACGGAGCGTTTGAGCTAATCAAACACTCACCCCCAGTCAACTGATCTGAATAGCCAGAAACCGGTCCCGGGATGCTTGTTTCCGGTCCAGGAAGACATGGCTTGGCAGTTCGGGCTGGACTGTTCCCATGAGGCACAGGGTCAGACTGATTTGCATATGGCCATGTCTGAACTGGGGTGGTGGAGTGAGCTAAAGAATGATGATGGATTAAACCCAGATCACTTGACTGGGGGTGAGTGTTTGATTTGCTCAAGCGCTCCGTCCATCATTCCCTTTGGTATCGCTTTGTTCGCCGTAAGTTGGCAGGGTATGCCCAGACGTGGGTTCCTTGCTCACTTTGCCACTGGATTCAAGCTAGCCTGGCTGATGACGGCTGAATAGCCAGAAACCAGTCCCAGGATGCTTGTTTCCGGTCCAGGGAAGACATGGCTTGGCAGTTCGGGCTGGACTGTTCCCATGAGGCACAGGGTCAGACTGATTTGCATAGGGCCATGTCTGAACTGGGGTGGTGGAGTGAGCTAAAGAATGATGATGAATTAAACCCAGATCACTTGACTGGGGGTGAGTGTTTGATTTGCTCAAGCGCTCCGTCCATCATCCCCTTTGGTATCGCTTTGTTCGCCCTAAGTTGGCAGGGTATGCCCAGACGGGGTCCCTTGCTCACTTTGCCACTGGATTCAAGCTAGCCTGGCTGATGACGGCTGAATAGCCAGAAGACCGGTCCCAGGATGCTTGTTTCCGGTCCAGGGAAGACATGGCTTGGCAGTTCGGGCTGGACTGTTCCCATGAGGCACAGGGTCAGACTGATTTGCAAATGGCCATGTCTGAACTGGGGTGGTGGAGTGAGCTAAAGAATGATGATGGATTAAACCCAGATCACTTGACTGGGAGTGAGTGTTTGATTTGCTCAAGCGCTCCGTCCATCATCCCCTTTGATATCGCTTTGTTCGCCCTAAGTTGGCAGGGTATGCCCAGACGTGGGTCCCTTGCTCACTTTGCCACTGGATTCAAGCTAGTCTGGCTGATGATGGCTGAATAGCCAGAAACCGGTCCCAGGATGCTTGTTTCCGGTCCAGGGAAGACATGGCTTGGCAGTTCGGGCTGGAATGTTCCCATGAGGCACAGGGTCAGACTGATTTGCATATGGCCATGTCTGAACTGGGGTGGTGGAGTGAGCTAAAGAATGATGATGGATTAAACCCAGATCACTTGACTGGGGGTGAGTGTTTGATTTGCTCAAGCGCTCCGTCCATCATTCCCTTTGGTATCGCTTGTTCGCCCTAAGTTGGCAGGGTATGCCCAGACGTGGGTCCCTTGCTCACTTTGCCACTGGATTCAAGCTAGCCTGGCTGAAGACGGCTGAATAGCCAGAAACCGGTCCCAGGATGCTTGTTTCCGGTCCAGGGAAGACATGGCTTGGCAGTTTGGGCTGGACTGTTCCCATGAGGCACAGGGTCAGACTGATTTGCATATGGCCATGTCTGAACTAGGTGGTGGAGTGAGCTAAAGAATGATGATGGATTAAACCCAGATCACTTGACTGGGGGTGAGTGTTTGATTTGCTCAAGCGCTCCGTCCATCATCCCCTTTGGTATCGCTTTGTTCGCCCTAAGTTGGCAGGGTATGCCCAGACGTGGGTCCCTTCGCTCACTTTGCCACTGGATTCAAGCTAGCCTGGCTGATGACGGCTGAATAGCCAGAAACCGGTCCCAGGATGCTTGTTTCCGGTCCAGGGAAGACATGGCTTGGCAGTTCGGGCTGGACTGTTCCCATGAGGCACAGGGTCAGACTGATTTGCATATGGCCATGTCTGAACTGGGGTGGTGGAGTGAGCTAAAGAATGATGATGGATTAAACCCAGATCACTTGACTGGGGGTGAGTGTTTGATTTGCTCAAGCACTCCGTCCATCATCCCCTTTGGTGTCGCTTTTAATATTAGGCAGACAGTATCGGCTGATTGTTAACTTGTTTTAAACCACTTAGCATTTTGTTATTTTATCTTACCGGTTGCTCTTTTGCCCGGCATTCTTCTCCCGCCTGCAGTGATAATACCGCGGCCTCTCCCCTGTCCACCACGGGTTTTCCGAATTGCGTGGAGGGAGCTAGCGGAAAAACCTTCTCTCCACTTCCGGGCAGGGGTGGAACCACAGGGTCAGCAGTCTAGATGCTACCCGCTACTACTTAAACCCATGCCTGCCCCGACATGCAGCGGACGCGCGAAGCGGGCGCGCTGCTGGTGCACCAAAGGCAAGCCCGTCTGTGCCCATCCGCGCCCAGCCATCGCCAGGAGCCAGGACCCCTGCTCCTTTTAAACCTGAGGTAATACATAGGCAGAATTATTCCTACACGAGCCTGGAGCTCCTAGAATTAACGGACAAGTACATTTAAATGTACACCCGGGGCCTTCCCAGATATGGAGGGACCTTTTGCCTGTAGAAACTGCAAATTCCATAGCCTGGAGCTGAAGCAGAAGCACGCAGGTCCACTGCTACCCAATCTAGAAAGGAGCAATCATAATTCTAACTCAGATAATCTCTCTCCCCTCCCAGACCCCTCTATCAATAAAACTAGTCTGGGCTGGAACTGCTTTCTGGCTGTTAGATCAATGCCCAAGCCTGTAATTGAAATTTAGGATTTGCTTTCTGCTAGGCACCCCGATATTGGATTTTTGACGGAAACCTGGCTCAAACCTAGCTCCACCCCCGCTATTACGGTGGCAATTCCTGATGGCTACCGTATTCAAAGGCAGGATAGGCAGTCTAAGGTTGGTGGAGGTATAGGCATTGTTTATAAAGACATTATCAAGGTATCAACACTCGAACAATGTAGCAATGATAAAATAGAAATTTCTGTCTTTAGAATCGATTTTCAATCCCATTACTGCTGGAAAGGCGCCCTTGTATACCGGCCTCCAGGTCCTCTCCAAGATTTTTCGCTCCAACTGATGGAACTACTAGCCCCCCATATCCTTTCTACTAAACACTTTATATTATTAGGGGACTTTAACGCACATAGCGAGATTACCTCCAATTTGGATACCTCCATGTTTCTCGCTGACTTGGCTTCCTTAGGACTAGGAAAGATCAATGTGGGTCCCACACATCTTGCGGGACACACACTAGATCTTATCTTGACCAACTCTCCTAATATCTGTTGTGAGGCTCCTCACCCGCTCACATGGTCTGATCACTCTCTACTTGGTTTTCAAATAAGAGGACCTAGGGTCATTTCCTTCCTTCCAAGGCTCCCCATAGTCTTCGAAGACAATGGTATAAAATCACGCCAGACCGTTTCATGAACATATTCCCGGCAAATGTTACTCTGGAATTAAGGAACATCGAGGACACCATAGTAGAACCAACTATAGATCATCTGGCCCCATTTAAATAATACCCTAATTTGGCCAGGCGCCCACATGTAGCGTGGTTCTCGCCAGATCTACGGAAGGAACAAAGCCTCTGTAAAAAGCTGGAAAGACGTTGGCGTCACTCCCATGATGCAAATGACAAAGAAAGGTACAAGATTTCTTTAGCTCGCTATCACAAGAACTTAAAGAACACATGGGGAGCCCATATTGCGTCACAACTTAACCAGGCAGGGAATACCCCTAAAGAATTTAACCATATCCTTAACTCCTTCACTAATCCCAAGGCTTGTAAAAATGAAGTGACCCCATTGCAAGGACTTTGTCATAAGATTGCTAATAATTTTGTACAGAAAATCGAGCTGATCTACGACAAAATCACAAAAGACAGGAACCCTTTGAATGACACTTCAATTCTCTATCCCACATCCTTACCCAACACGCATTCACTGGAAAGTTTTCCTCCTCTCACAGCAGATACTGTGGAGACACTGCAGAAAACAGTTAAATCAGGCTCATCTCAGAACATTATTCCAGCTAAAATATCTTCTCTAGTCTATAAACAGCTGTCATCTCCTATCTGCTCAATCCTCAATCTCCCATGAGTAAGTGCCAATTGTCACTTGAATGGAAGGCCGCCCAAATAATTCCCATCCGGAAGAAAGCTAATGCCTCACGGGAGGACCTGTCCATCTACCGCCCGATTTCTCTTCTATCTCTTCTGAGTAAATTACTGGAAAAACACATTAATAAACATCTCTCTGAGTACATTGAAGCAACCGGATGCCTTGACTCCTCTCAGTCTGGGTTTAGACCTAGGTTCAGCATGTAGTCAGCGTTGATTGCCGTTACTGATAATATAAGACACTCCCTTGACAACGGACAAGCAGTACTACTAGTGCTGCTGGATTTGTCAGCGGCGTTTGGCACGATATCCCATGCCATCTTACTTAATAGACTTAGAGATATTGGAATCCAAGGACAAGCCTTTCAGTGGTTCTCATGTTTTCTAACTCATTGTACCCAGACTATAAACCTTGGCTCCTTCCGATCACAAACCATGGAACTCACAAAAGAAGTACCTCAGGGACCCCTGCCTTAGTCCCACTCTGTTCAACATTTACGTTGCTCCATTAGCGTACTTACTCAGAGAGCTGGGCTTTACTCAGATCTCATATGCTGATGACACCCAGCTTTTAATGTAAGTTGACGAAAACTCCCACAACACCCTGTCTGCCTTCTCGGAAGGCATGACAGCAACTGCTACCTGGATGAGGAATAACTTCCTACAGCTAAATGCCGGGAAAACAGAGATCATGCTATTTGGAGAAGCCCCTTTGCTCTGGTCCCCAGAGTGGTGGCCTCCCGAATTGGGCGTCGCCCCTGTCCCCAAGGCCGTGGTAAAGAACTTAGGCATACATCTGGACCAAAAGCTCACAATGAAAGAGCAATTCACAACTACTGTAGGCTCATGCTTTCACATGTTAAGCCTCCTATGTAGGGTATTTCCTTTTCTTCCCCTGACTGTACGTAAATCACTCCTTCAAGCATAAGTGCTAAGCCACCTAGACTACTGTAATGCCCTTTTGATTTCAGCTAGTGAGTCTTCCCTTAATAGACTTCAGGCGGTCCAAAACACCTTGGCTCTTATTGTCTCTAACTCTCCTGCCAGAACTACCTCTCTTCCGCTATTACAAGGACTACACTGGCTACAATACGCAAGCGGATTAGATTTAAGATCTGCTGCATTGTGCACAAGGCACTAAACGGCAATGGTCCTGGTTACTTAGCAGAAAAACTTACCCAATACCAGCCAGACCACTCCGTTCAGGAACAAAATCCTTGCTCCTTGTTCTGCGTTTTAAGAAATCTCGCATGGGTGGGAAAGCATTTTACCACCTAGCCCCCCTCTACCGGAACCAGCTCCCCACCCACCTCTGGAAATGCCCAAAATACCTGCTATTTCGAAAGCGCCTTAAAACTGAGCTTTTCTGAAATCCTTACTCCTATTTTCACCCTAACTGTAGCACCTCCGTAGCGCGGAGATACCCCTTTGGGGGTGATTCGGGCGCTTTACAAGTCAATAAATTAAAAAAAATGTAAAAAAAATAATTCTACCCAGAATAACCCAGAGCTTTAAATGAACTGATTCAAGCTAGTCATTCACTTTCCTTTTAGCTCTGGCTAGAGACAGCTTTAACATCTGCCAGAGCTCTGGCTAGAGACAACTTTAACATCTGCCAGAGCTTAAATCAACAAAGCAGTGAGAGAGGTTCAATGGGTCAGCCATTGTTTGTTGCCGGTGCCATTCACATTTTGGATCAATCCACATTACAGCCACAGGAAGTTGTGTCAGTCGTGATGTATAGAGTATTGACTGTGCACAGCATACATTAGTAGAGTAGATATATGTGCCTGCATAGAGACGGTGATTTTTGTTTTTTATTTTGCCATGCGTAATTTATTACACAGATGCAGCAGTGAGTTTGTGCTGCAGCCTCTCCTCCTGCAAGTCCATGATGGCGGTGATCAGATGCTTTTGGAGTGTTCTGTGACATAAGGTGGGTGAAGACTGAGGACTGGCAGCTGAGCACATCACCAAAACCTACCCCTTTCTGCTATCATGCAGTACCCTCACCAGTGAGCGCTTGGCACCAGCAACAGTGAGGAAGGACTTCATAGATGGACTCCATTAAATAAGATGGCCAGTTCGAAAAGGTGTTTTGCGGTTTTCATGTGTAAGTAAAAAAAAAATGTAAGTCCGTTTTTATATAGCGCAGCTACTCATCCTTACGGGTCTCAAGGCGCTGGGGGCCGGAGTGGAAATTAAGTGAGCTATTGCCCAGAGTCACATGGTGCTGAGCTGAGCTGCCGCCGGAGCCGGGGATCGAACCGTGAACCCTGTGCTCCGAAGTCAGCTGCCCTGGCCGCTGCACCACACCTCTCCACTGTAGACAGACAGTAGTTAAGAGTGCACAAATCACGTGTCCTTGATTGGATTTCGGTAAACTTGTATAGCTTTCCTTCCTGTAAAAATCAAGAAAAACCTTTTCAATTGGGTTTTTATAGGTCCTTTGCTTGCAAATAATGTCAATAAAACTTGGACAACCATTTAATTTTTGTGTACTTGATAACATTTGCAGCAGCAACAATCTCCATTTGTTTTCATGAATCCCATTGTATCTATTCGGCCCATTGCTACACAGACTGTACAAAATCATCTATATAATTTCTCCATAACCCTGTATTCAAGTGAGCTAAGCTTACCATGGACCCGGTGTTCAACCTTCACAAGAAATAATGTTAAAGTGCATGTAATTAATTTATAAGAAATTTACTTCTATTTAATAAAAATTATTGGTAAGTTAATTTTAAATGCAAAAAGTTATTAAAATATTATATATTTAAATTCAAAATATGTACTATTTTAATATATTTTTAAACAATAAATTATTTTTATTTATATGTTTAAATAGTTGATTTAATTTAACATTATTTCCTTTGGGGTCTTATTTGAAGCCCCTAACTTCCTTATTTTCTATGGGAGAGTGTTGCAATGCTTGGCCATGTGTGATGCTGGACTTAAACTAGCTCTGAGCTGGAGCGCTTTACTGCTGTTTAGGGTTCCTTTTTGGTTGAAGTAACTTTAGAAGTGCAGTTTCTGAATAGGAATGGGCTTACTCTTTTGTAGTTCAGTAGATGTTCCGCCCGACCCACCCTTAACCCCTCTTTACCCCTCTCTTTTCCCCTCCCCTTTAGTAGTAAGCATTCCCCATTTCCCAGCCACTCCCCTCTATCCCACCCACATTTACTACTAAAACGTATACTATAGTATACAAAGATTCCTCTCTCGGGATGGAGATATCCGCACAGAAAAAGATAGGAGAGGTGGAGGCGTAATCTCTGCACATAGGTTTGTGAATAGCATTTTGTAGTACTAAAAAACGTACTACAGAATGCAGTTTGTAAATAGGCCCCTTTTTTTGTGTGCATGCTCTTCTACTGTGCTGCTCTCATGTGCTGTTGAGTGCTGCTATTCCGTTGCAAGAAGTTGCACAGGGAAAGAGAAGACACAGCAAGGAAGCAGCTGAAGAAAGAAAAAGATTTCACAGGTTTAAGGCAAGAATTATTTGATTTAAAGCAAACTAACATATATAGAGCAATGTCTGTGTGGGGAAAGGATTGTATTAGGTGTGTCTCAGCGATGTTCATGTTTGTGTGATGTGTTCGATTGTATGTTCTTTTGTACATGGTATGCATGATTGTATTTGATGTGAATGTGTCTTGCATATGTTGAATGTGATTTTTTCAATATGTAGCGGCAGACTTTGACTGTGATTGCTTGCATGGAAAAAGTTTCCCTTAATATGGGGTCGTAATTTCTGATTTGTTACTCTTAAGGATCACGCATTGTAAGATTGTTTATTAGTACAGAAAATGTTCTTGAAAAAAGTGGAACATTGATGACGGATTTATACAAGTGAAAATATAAATGAGTAATTTTCAGATATTGACATTCACACAAGTGAAATTATTATAATAGACTTGTATAAAGGGGCCATACTTGTTTAGATATCATCAGGTTCACGGAAGTGAAATAATAATAAAATCCTAAAAAGAGGCCATACTTGTTTGGAAATCATCAGCTCTGAAGAAGCACGGTGTTGTGAAACACTTGTCGGCTGTGGCTGTGTCAACTATGATGAGCAAATGGAATAAAACCATATTTTGATTGGAAATGAACTGATTTTGCGGCAGAGTTTGTTCTCGGATCACATACAATTTTTCCATATGGACTTACTACCGGTTGGGGAACCAGTGATCTAAGTTTAGGAACCTGGCTGTGTATTCCTGTAACCCACACAGTGTATTGATATGATATGTGGAACCTCATGTTTATATGTTTGTTGTTTGTGCTTATATATGTTTAGGGGATGAGAGAATTACCAGGCCTGAGTACAATTTTATGTTTCAGCCCAAATACAATACACAGAGAATATAAGGTCACTTTCCTTTTAGCTATTGTTAATGTTCTCAGTTAAGCCGAGTGTTAAATTTGCTGCTTTAGAAAATTAACTACATTTTGGATTTGATCTGTGAAGCAAGTTAAGGTGGGTCCACCTGCCCCTCAAATGCCACACACTTTATCACCAACTCATCTCCACCCACTATATGCATACCAGCCATTGCTGCCTTATGTACGGAGGAAGTGATGGTGAGACAATGAGGTTTTGAGTGGGATGTAGTAAGAAGATAACCACAGTTAGGGAGAGAGGAGGCAACAACAAAGGCGGGCCAGAGGAAGGCTAATTTGTATTCAGGTAAAAGGTATAGAAGAGAAGGAGGAGTCCGCCATGAGCAAAAGAGAAAACAATAGCATGAAAGGGATTGTGACATATACATAGAGGCTTTTGAACAGATGAGAGAATAAGCACTAACAAAGTCAATAGATATGATTTTTTGGGTCGAAAACAAGCTTCATTTACAGTGGAAGTATATGTGTGCGATTGTGTGGATGAGCGAGTGGGTGAATGCCGTAATTTGTCAATAGGTAGATAAATAAATGTATGAGTGGAGGCAGATTCTACTTGTCATACTCTGCCTCTCGCTGTGCTTCCGGGAAGAAGACTTTGCACACTCTCCGGTTTCGACATGGTACTAGGCTCTTCCCTTCAACCGTTGAAGGGTATGTCCACAGATATGCTGTTAAGGTGGCGGGAGAACTGAGCGCACACGAGGGGAGATCCAGCCTGGCTGCCCAGCAGCTTAGAGTCGCCACTGCAGTAGCGGCGCAAATAATAGCGAGAGTGCAGAGAGTGTACCCTGAAAACAGATACGCCATTTGGCAGCAGGTGTTGCAGCATGGTCCTGGCAGAATCGGTGAGTGCTGCCCCCACTCTCAAGGAGTTGAGGAGGAGTGGGCACATGCTGGGCTCACTTTCTTGCCAGGTCTAAACCCTGGGTGCAGCTTGCTGGGAGACTGGGAAAGAATAACTGCTACAATAACTGTACTACCCTATTATTGCATTACAGTAACAGGAAGCCCTCTTAGGGAAAGGGGGAAAGAATCTGGGCAATAACCAATGCTGAGACGATGTAAAAGTAACCCGAAGAAGACATAAAGACTCCGTAGTTCTCCACACAAGCATGTTCCAGGGGGCCCTACAAAAAAACATATGTTTGGTCTACCTGGTCGGCTGACTCCTGAGTACCAGGCTTACAAGACATTTTTCTCTCACAATCACAATCAAGGCACATCGGCACTAAATATGGATAAAATAGGAGGCTCTAGTGATGGCAATAAGCAACTACATCATTCTTCTGGCACTATAACTGATAATATGTAATTTATCACTGCAACTAGATTTGAAAAGACTATTGCTACAGAAGATATACACCCCTCATCGTATCCTCCATTGTTGCCCCAGACAGTGCCTGACATTGATGCCAGCAGTCAATCCTAGTGTGTTTCCACACTCTAAACCTAGAGCCCCTCCTTAGACTATGAGAAGGAAATCACTCCACTAAGAAATAAATGAGAAACTAGAAAATCTTTCTCTTTGATCAAATCTACGATTCCTGGGCATTCCAGAAGACTAACACACATTCTCACTCAATCTCACTTAGTCCCACTCATTCCTACTTAGTCAATTTCACTCTGATTTACCTAGTCTCACTCATTCTCACTCAGTTTTATTTATTCCCACTCAGACTGATGCATTCTGACTCACTCCATCTCACTTTGACTCACTTAGATTCAATATGTCTCATTGATTCTCATTCAGTCTCACTCATTGTCTGACTCACTTAGACCCACTCAGACTCTGAATCGCTCAGTCTCACCCTGACTAAATCAGTCTTACATTAAGTAACACTCATTTATACTCACTATCATTGTCCCCCACTCGCTTACATTCATTCTCACTCATACTCACTCTGCCTATCACTCATCCTCATTCACTCTGATCTAAAGTCCAGGTTATCAGTTCATGAACAAGATACTATTCAGAGGGCATTCATTATTCACTATAAATCAGTTTATCAGAGGGTAAACCAATCAATGAAGATTGTATTGCTCAATATTTTGAGAAAATTCAACTCCCCAAGTTATCCTTGGACCCTCAAACAGGGTTAAGTAAGCTTATTACTGCTTCTGATATTAAAGTAGTTCTAGACGGATTATCAAATGCAAAAGCAAGTGGTAGCGATGGAATGCCTATGCTGGTTTAGACAGAGTCTTCCCCTTGATTACAAGACATCCTCTGTTGGTTCTTTAAGTAGAAAATTGGCAAAAAGTCCCACTTCTTGCAGTTTTGGGGACAGGAGGAGTACACTCTAACACCAGCCAAGGATCGGGGGCACCACTTGGGAATTAGGACTCACTCTAATAGAGGTCAGCAGCAGGGTCCAGGGCAGGTCTAGTTGGAACTGGTCAGTTGGAAGTTGCAAGTAGAGAGGCCTCTAGAAGCTTGTTGTGTCCACGTGGTTCAAAGAGAAGGTCATCCAACTGATGCCTGGAGTCACTCCTGATATCCTGGGTTCAAGACAAGCTGGTCCAATTTTCCTTCAGGATTCAAACGGAAGACCACTCCTCCTTCTGATCTTCACAGGTCCAGGAGTGTTCAGAGGAGAGGCTTGTGGAGTCTACTTTTATGCCCAGTACCAGCATGTGGGTGGAGCACAAGCTTTTGTCTTACTCGTGAACCAGTTCTGGTCAATTCAGCCCCTCCCACAGGGAATGATGCCAGCATGACGAGAGGGATAAAAGGGAGTCTGGCCTATGCATTATCTTCATCTGACAGTGACAGGTTAGGCATCTTTTGAAGCTCAGGAGGGGGTTGGGCACAGTCCCTAGCCCATCCTGTCAAGGGAGGAGTCCCCCCACTCACCAAGAGCTCTTTTGTCCACTCTCTGGGAGCAATATACATCTCACCATAAGGAGCCATCAGGGGTCAGGTGGTAGCTGGACAATGTCAGAAAAGCCTTTTGGTTTTAGGCAAGACAATGACAACTTTCTAAAAGTGTAATTTCCAAAATAGTAATAACAAATCTGACCTACCCTGTGCATGCATCTCTCATGGAAGAATTTGACCTGTAGTTGATGCTTATGTCTTTATTACTTAGTTTTTGCTCCTTTCCTTATGTAATGTGACATAATGTATCTTGCAGCTTTGAGTACTGGGTACCTTGGCCACCACCTTTGCATCATTTGATTTTGCTGCACTGTGAGCGACAGGCCTCCGCTTTGTTTCTAACAAGATTATATGTTATATATGCCTGTATTTGATTGCTCTGACATGTATTTTTCTTGCTACCCTGAAATACAATAAACAGAATTTGAGTTAAAATAAAATCTGAATTGGCCATTAAGTTGGATTTTTAATTACTATTAAAATGAGTCCCTGAGCCACTTTTATAGCTGTTTCAAAAATGAATTTAGCATTTATTGAAGGTAATAGTGAAAACCAGTGTTAACTTATGGGAGAGCCAACCTTCCCACAGTGAAAAATGTCTTTGTAGCTTCTTCACTGCCAGGACATATACTACTTTATAAATACCATTCACACGGTGTATGTGCTTTAAAGGCCCACCTTGGGGGTGACTTATAAGTATTAAATAGGAAGGTTTTATCCTGGCAAAAGGTTTATTTTGCCACATGGAAATGGCAGTTTACAACCTCACTGCCATGCTGCAACAGGCCTGGAGAAATGTTTTGCTGTGCTGCAGTAGTGGGTGGCACAATGAGGGCAGTAGCCCACGAGTAACATTTAATTTGCAGACTCTGTATACAAGTGGCACCATATACTAGCGACTTATAAGTAAATTAAATATGCCAATCATGGGTATCAATGGGCATCTGGGATCTGACAATGACCCTCCTCCGAGGACTGATAATGACCTCTGGGCTACTCCCCTCCTACCCGACCCTCCCATTCCACAGAGTGCAAAGACATAGGGCGGAGAAAGTCCTGCCCACGTGCCCGGGTTACCCTTCATACCTGTCCTGGCAGATACTGATCTGGGGAAACCAGTCTTTCCAACATCGTGGTCTGACTGGCACAAGTATCCCTTAGAGCAGTGACAGGAACCCCATTCACTGTGATCTGGTGGAAGTGATGATTGCCACCCTGAGAGATCTCAAGCTTACCCTCTAGGTCCACCTCCCAACTAAGGTACACTAGGGCATACTCTACCCTCTGCTCCTGGGAATTACCTCCCCCATGGCTACATTTTCCACCCCTGAGGAGTGCCTACCTGTAGGTCGTTTCTTGGAGCAGAGAGTCCCCACGCTTGTGCCCTAATTGGAGACAGTCTAAACACTTTGGTTGGAAAAAGGGCACTCTGTTTCTGCTCATCAAAAGCTTCCTCCTTGCTCTCAGAAGGGAAATGGGAATCCTTTCTCCTACACTGGTTTGGGGCTATTTTGGGACTTTGTATGTTTTACCCTGTACCACCTGCTCACTTTGCTGGGAGGGACCTGAACCACCCTTCTAGGGGTCACTCCCAGATACGTTTTTAGACACTCTGGTACTGACCCAGAGGACTGTTTCCTTTACAAGCTCTCAGAGCACAGTGAGCTTTGAGTCAATAATGTGTTGACGCAACTCTGTAAAGCAATTACTGAGCAACTGCTCTCACATAAATAGATTATACAGGTCATCATAGTCTCTCACTTTGCAGGCCTTTACCCAACCATTAGTGCCTTATCCAAGACTGGTTAGACAGTTTGTGACTGTCCCTACACTTCAAGTGGTACTTCTCTGGGGTAAGGCCAAACTTGACAACAAGAGCTTTTTTCATGTGGGCATACTTCATCTTGTCAGCTCTATCTATGCCTGTAGGTTATCCCTCCTGGTGACTGGCATATGCTTCCAGAGACTAGCCCCCCAATTCTACTCTAGGACTTTGGGTATGCATAAAGATACCTCACAGGCGTCAAACCCCTTGTCAAAGGCATCCCCCACCACAAAGCTAGGTACCAAGTTTTTGGAACTATGGACACTTTTACCTCCCCTATGTACATGTGTGTCACTGCCTTCATCTTCACTGGACTCTATGACCCTCCTAGCTTTCAGTTCCAGTTCTTTCTGACTCCCCTCATGCGCAATAGAATTTTATTCCCCTCCAGACCTAGCCTTTTGTCCTCTCAGGCTCTCTCAGCTTTTGGCTTTTTCTCCTCCAGTACCCTTGCTGCTTCAGCTTCCTTCTCTTCCATGGTCAGATTGGCCAGTTGCAGCTCAGCTCTCCCTCAGCCTTCATGTCCTGCGGTTATGGAGGGGTCAAGCTGTCGGAGGATACACTGCTTTCAGTTCTGGAAAAGGCAGGGGACCTCATTCCTGTGGGCCTTCCTCTCTCCTCTATGGTCCTTAACAGGACCTCTAACAGGTCCAGTATTCTCTTCCTCCTCCTCTATCTCATCCTCTGCACCATCATCCTCCTGCCCCTGTGATGTGGATTGCAACATGTGGACCTCTTTCCAGGCTCTGAGGGCTATCCAGTACTCCAGTTTCTTGGAGCCTTTTGTTAGCTTCAGCCCCCTCTCCTTGCGCCCCCGCTCTTACGGCACTAGGCAGCAAATGAAGGGATCGCCCCGGGAGTCCAAAGCTCTAGCTACGCCATGGAAATAATCATGGTCAGGATGAAACCCTGTGCTTAAACCTCTGCTGATAGTTTGATGCAAAGTAGTCTGGCATAACTTACAGGCCATGTGTAAAGTAATTTTGCAGTATTCCAATAGTAATAAAATGAAAACACAAGAAAAATCCTAAACCAATCTAGAAACATAGAGTACATTTTAATACATAAAATTAAACTAAAACTACAGAAAATCCATTTAGTAGAACTGATATTTTTTTTAAAGTTTGAATTAAAAAAATAGCACTAAAAGGCGCAACACGCCAACCGCAGTTATGTGCTAGACAGGGTCAAAGTCAAAAATTAAGGCTGACAGCGATAGAGTGAGGGTCAGGCACCAGGATTGTCCAGATTGAAAGTTTACCTTCTGACTTGGTGGGATGTTGAAGAGTAGGGTCAAGATGCAGTTGGGAATGACGGCAAAAAAGCTCCGAGCATCCGAAGTTTGTTCCCAGGAAGACCTTGACGTTGATCGGTTACTACTTGGTGTCAGTCCCTATGAAGCCCTATACATTTGGACTGTGAAACTTTCCTGGAAGTCAGATCTCCTTGAGCGGGACAAATCCGCAAGTTGAGGCCAACCAGCGACTCAACATCATCCATCGGTTCTTCCAGTATAAAGTTGGCAAAAAGTTACTAAGTCTCACTTCTTACTGCACAATGAGTGCAGAAGCGCACTTGTAGCCTTTAATTTCTGGGTCCTCGGTACAGGTGGTACCATATACTAGTGACTTACAAGCAAATTAAGTTTGGCAATCCGGGTTATACCAATGTTCCCATGTTTAAAGAGGGTAGTGCAAGCAGTATACCACTATTTAAGAAGGAGTAAAGTGAACAGAGTCCTACGGCGAATCAAAATAGGGTTAAAAAAGGCAGGAAATTTCGGGTGACTCTGCAGGAAGGGCAAATTTCCACCAAGGTTTATAAGGCAAATATCAATATCTAATCATTAGGAATAGTCATTATCAGATCCCCTCGCTCATCCACAGCTTTGCTAGTCGCCATTCCGTAGTTTTGCCCTGCCAGACTGGGCGATTGGTCTTTCATGGTCTTGGCAGGTGGAGAATGGAACTTGGTACCTCTATCTCTCCGGTCTCTTTCTCATGAAGCGTCCTTTCGAAAAGCCCTTAAAATACATCTATTTTCAGCCTGTTAGCAAATCGTCTACTTGGTCCTTTTGCTGTGTCCGCAGCTCTGGGACACTCCTCGGAGTAGCAGTGTGCTTTATAAATCAATCCATTCATTCAACAGAGATTTGCTTTCCTAACGGAGACAAGTCTCCATGCATTTTACTAGTCTTGACATGCAGTAGCGCTCCCTGAAGGCTATCGTTTTCTACATCGGAAAGGCCCACTCTACTAAGTGAAGCAAGTGTAGTTCTCTTTAATGTCAATTTAAATCATAAATTGAGTACGTGCCGGAGCAGTTCTGGCTCTGACTTTTTGTTGTATCAAACATCATCTGAACGTATCCTCACTTTTTTAGTGATCTGCTGTGTTTTGGACTCCTCCGCCAAGTAATATTTAAAGAAAGTATGGTTACTGATGGATAAATATTCCTAATATCTACTAAGATTATTATTGTGGGTTATTTCAATCTACCTATGGAAACCTTATAGGGCATTCATTATTGCTTTCAGCTTCATAACAAAATTATGACTTTTATGGGATTGTTCAATTAGTAACTAAGCAAACGCCTCAAACAGATAGATATACGTTGGACTTAGTACTGGCTGCAATAGAGCTGGTCAACATTAATACTAATAATCTGCTTATATGAACATTCCATAATATTTTTCTATGTATAATAATGTTCCCATTAAATGCAAGTGCAAGTATGAAGCATTTAACACCTCCAATCACAATATGGGGAAAACTTACATTTTCAGCTGTTAGTGAGGATTTAATTTCCTCTTTAGGAAATATTTGCCATATATTTCACTTAGATACATCTTTGAGGAATCTAAACTATCTGTTTAAAAGGTGTCTGAAATTGTTCAGTTCATATATGTCTACCAGCCGAAAGACTGTAAGACCATTAACTGCCTGTTTTTCCGATGTAGTGAAAAAAGAGAAAATTTGTACTTGACTATTGGCAGTTGATGAAAATCCTACTCTGGCAAGGATGGCGGGAGTTATGAAAACCGATAAAAAGGCTTTACACACTGCCAAAACAAAACCTCCATTCACTATCATCTTTGAGATCCAAAGCTCTCCCAGTCAGCATTTCTCAGTACTTAAATGCTTCCTCAATCCAAGGCAGTCTCATCAACCAGACACAATTGTATCAGGCATTGCAATGAGTTGGCATATTTTTTTATCCAAAAGATCTGTGCCCCTGCTCAGGGATATAAAGAAATCCAAATACATCTCTTCAGATCATCCAGATCATCTCTCAAACAAT
The DNA here is from genome assembly GCA_963921515.1 of Calotriton arnoldi. Classification (NCBI taxonomy): domain Eukaryota; kingdom Metazoa; phylum Chordata; class Amphibia; order Caudata; family Salamandridae; genus Calotriton; species Calotriton arnoldi. Next base: position 2,262,372 of record CAWUFW010000091.1, read on the forward strand.
TATTCTTTAACTGTTTGGAGAATTCCCAGTCTTTCTTTACACTGTCGAGTAGGACAGAGATTGTCGTTCTGTTTCCAGTATTTAAATCTCCCGGTCGCCTTTGCCAGGTTGTGATTTTAAAATCTTCAGTTCAGGCTGTTTCGTTGCAGGTCACCAATCTGATTACATTGTTCCTATCTTCAGGTACAAATTCCATCCAGGAGGAAAGCAGCGTTTTTATAAGTTACAAGTGCTCTGGCACCTCGGCGGCTAGGTATTCAGACAAGCAAAGTGATAGTTGAAGGATAATTCTTAGAACAATCTTCGATGACTGTGACATGGTTGGCTTTTTCAGTGATATTCAACACCGTGGACGGCTCAATTTAGAACCAGAGACTGTCTGAAATTGGAATACCAGATATTGTAGAGTGCTTTACCTGTTTTTTCTTTTTCTTTTTTAGAAGGTCAAACTCAGTCTTTCCTTCTCTCTCTCTCTCTGTTGCACTCCGTTCCAATCTAAGAGCGTTGCAGTTCATTTTTGTGGTTCTACCCTGTTCGCAACACCGTTCAACATCTGCATGTGACCTTTAGCCAGGTTGATCAGATCTCTTGGGTGCTGTTGAATTTCTCATGCCAATAATACTTGGTTGGTCAGCTGGCAAACTCCATCTCTTACCTCATTAGATGTTGTTGGCCAACCTTCAATGGATGATCCACAACGCCCTTAAGTCGAATGCCAACAACAACGAGCTTATGATGTTTGTCAAAAAAACAATCCTAATTAAACATTTTACTTTGGCTTTAGAGAGAGTAAAAGTCATCTCCCCACACTTGCTCCTAATGTGGAAACATCAGGAGTCATTTTGTACCGCAACTGACTGTTTCACGGGAAATCAACTCCGTTGCTAGCGCCTGTTTTCTTTCACTGCGCGTATTGATTACGTTTCTTCATTTTGTTGCAAAAGAGATGCATTTGAAATAAGTGTCCTCCTGTAAGCTCTCTTGTGTAACAAACTATTTCTTGGACTTTTGCTGGCGTAAGCACTAAGTCGTAGCGAGTCCAGAGTGCCTCCCTCTGATTGGTGGCCTATCTGCATTAGTTTGCCCGTGTCTGAAGACCTGCAGACTCCTGCAGGGCTTGTGCTCAAGCAGAAGGCATTGTTTAAGAGCATCTGCTTGTTCTACAAATGTTCCTGTGAGCTCGGACCCTCCTGGTTTATAGAGCGTTCCTCACACCACCGGATCTCGAGGTGGCGTCACTCAGAATCTTCGACTCTTTCAGCTTTCTCACATGAAACAGGAATGGTATGGAGGTTCCCGACTTAAAATGAGAACGAACAATTGCCCACCATATTAAAACTCTTCTCGTCATCAGAAAATCCTTTAAGATCCCCCGCCCCACCCCCACTGTTCAGTTGGTCACATAGAACAAGTGGGTTACTCTTTCCCTCGTAATGACAGTAGAAGACTGTGCTTCCCAGCTCTGTAGTCCTCAGCACTTAGAAGCAAACTTTTGATATATGGGCACTTTACAAATATAAATAAATAACCGCAGCACGAGTCAGGACAGGAATATTATCAACGATAGTATCGAACTATAGCTGTGCGCATTTTATTCCGAGCTGCGGAAGCGCACAGAAGGCCGTATTTTTTCCTGGCACTTTATTCGGTTTACGTTACTGAAATCCAGCACTGTTTGCTTAGTACAACAGCCCGGAGGCTGCCTCTTGCGACACCTGGTACTCGGTGAAAGCAGCATTTCATATCATATTTTTCACTTGACTTGCTTATTTTGTTTACATATCACTGGCTGGCTGGCTGGCTGGCTCCCTCCGCGCTGTCAGGGTGTGACCGCGGCGTTATGCGTTTGGGCACCTGGTTGAGTCTGGAGCTGTGAAAGTATGTGTTGGCATCTGGTCCAACTGTGTTGAAGCTCACCCTTTTAAATATTTAAAGTTCTGTCATTCCGCGCGCTCTGGGGAATGCGCGCCCTGTGCCTGCCGCCGCTCTGCGGACGCTTCTAGGCCTCGCGTGCAGCTGGAGCAGGGCCGCCATGCTGCGCGCGACCTTTTCCAAGAGCGACCGGGCCATTTTAACCCCTTCTGTGCAACCCCTCGTCTGTGCAGAGAGTGTACTGACTTCAGAAGGTATGTGGGCCGCCTAGCTACGAGGACAAGTGAAATGCAGACATTGGACCCCTCTGTTTCCAAGTTCTACATATGTAAACATAGTTGCATGCGTCTGTAAAAATATGGGCATTTTTTCATTCATTGTAACTAATGTTTTGAATGTATTAGCATACATTAACCTTACAGCGTAGCTTAGCATCGTTGAGTTCATGTATGAATTGCAAACAACGTCTTCATGGTAACTATGATAAATGGTGATGAATATATGAATATTCATTCACTAGCTTTGTAATATCAACACTGAGTTTCCAAGTGTTTTTGTCCTGGATTTTCTATGCACACATCTTCCCCTTAGACTACTGTATTCCCTTGCCATTTCAATGAGAGCTGGTATTTGTTTCCAAAGCAGTCATTTATCATCCTGGCCCACTGTTGTGTGATGCAACACAAGGGTGTCATCAGTGTCCAGCAACATGGCTGCGGTGTGCTGCTGCCCCAATTTCAGCAAAATAGTGGTTTCTGCTAATTATACCAGCAAATCTGCAATCTATACATCAAATTCCAGTGGGGGATGAACACATCCCTGCTTGGCACGCTATTCTGGAGTGTCTTCAGTGGCGGCTCCTCCGCTGAGGCGGAGGAGCGTCGCCCCACTGCTAATTCAGCAGTGCACAAAAGAAAAAGAAAATGATAACATAACGTTATCATTTTATTTTTCTATGCGGAGCCAGGTGGGGGCGGGGCTGGGCACTGTGACGCCAAGCAGAGTGAGGAGTGGTTTGTACTCCTCTAAGTGAGCATGATGGTTTGGCCGGCCCCCTTAGGCCGGCCAAACCGTCATGTGCACTTGGCATGTTCTCCATTGGGCTGTTTTGCACAGCCCCATGGAGAACATGCCCAGCCTCCCCAGCACTGCCTGAGTATTCAAACAGGATCCTCAGACCAATCACGACGCAGTTCCTACAGCGTCGTGATTGGCTGGGAGAGTCCAGAAGCCTGAGTGCTTCCGGTGCTTCTTGCCGATTGTGAGTAAGAGGATGGAGGAGAGACGTACGGCGGCGAAGGAAAAGGTAATTTACTTTTCTTATTATTATTTGTTTTGTAATCCACTTCCCCCCACCACCCCCGTTCCGTGGCAGCCGCCACTGAGTGCTTCACATGTTAACCTTCCTCAAGAGTAAAGCTGCACTTGAACCCATATTATCAGGTGTAATCTGGTTTAGCGAAAGTAAAGATTGCCGGATACTACAATTAATTATTGACTGCTATTTGTGATCAACCCTTGTCTCCTTGATCTGTGCAACAGCCAACACCGTTTAAAGCCTTGCAAAATTTCAATTACAAAGCTGTAATTTGCATAAGCTTGCATTACACTGGTTAGGTAAAATGATCAAACTCAGGCCAGTAGCGGCTGGTCTCTGGGCAAAGGGGCGGGCGGAGGGAGGGGGGAACCGGGACGGACAACAAAATAAATAAAAAATAATTATAACTTACCTGCATCCACGCTCCGATCTGGCTCCGTGCACTGCAGGCACAGGCTCCCTGAATCCCCTGCGGCCAATACTGATGCTGCATGAAAGCAGCGTCATGATTAGCCTGAGCGGTGTGGATTTGCGCTCCCAGGTAGACTGGGAGCCTGTGCCTGCTCTCTCCAACCCAGCAACGCAGCTGGGGTTGTTGAGATCTTCAATGCGCATGACGGTTTGGCCGCCCTGAGACGGCCGGCCAAACTGTCATGCAAAACCCTCCTCCACCAGCCGGTCATCTCTGGCCCGCCCCCAAGCCTTGGCTCCGACAGCCAAAATAAAATGACAATAAACAAGCGTTTGTTATCGTTTTATTTTTCATTTTTTAGCTGCTCGCCGGTGGGAGGGGCGACACTTCCCCGCCGTAGCGGAGGAGCCGCCGCTGAGTTACGCAGTTACACCTCATCATGTAACTACATCGCATTTGTGACAAAATGATGGCACAGTAAACCACTATGAACACAAGCGGCTGTCATTAACCGTTATTGTGTTTTTGGTGCTATTTATTTACGGTGAGCTGCGTTCTCACGTCCACAATGGATGTTAGCACACATTTTGTGCTAAAGCACAGCAAAAATTGCCGTATTTGCATTTTTATGTAATTACGTGAAAGCACATTTTGCACAGCACTACTTTTAACCGCAGGAAAAGTGTTATTTTGATCATGTCACTTACAGTAGCGCCGGCCGGGACAGAAAATAGACCAAATGCCAAAATAAAAGTGGCCCCCATTGTTGAATGAGATAGCTAAAAAAGTGGCCCTTGTTTGTAAATTGGGGCAGCTTTGAACTTGTAGACACGCTGTAGAAGTGTTTTGCAAGGTTTGGCATACTGCTTGGATTTGAGCTTGCTACAGCCAGTTTGTTTTTATATCATGGAATTCAACAGAGAAAACCGACCCAGCAGACCATAAAACAGGCCCAAAAATAAGTCAAAAAACTGGTCCAAACATTTACCTGTCAGACCAGCCTATCGAACACTGCCTGATTCACTTAGTCTGTCCCAAACTTGTACGATGAGTCCCTGTCTGAGCATGTACACATTCCCTTTCAACTGTGTTGTGATGTGTCAGTGAACTGCTGTGATATCACAGCGGTTTCACTTTTCTCAATGATACACCACTATTCTATTATACAAAAAGGTGGCCTTTCAAAGATGAGAATTACTGTTATTGGAAGATTATTTTTTATATTTGTAAAGGATGTGTCTGGATTCAAATTTGTTTTAGCAAAGGATATAATGTATGACACATTGTGCCTCATTCTGAGTCCCCCAGATATAGGTGTGGGGATACCAGAGGGCCAAAATCGTTGCCCTCAGCTATATCCAGAGAGTTCACGTTATGTCCATTGGAATGGTGATTACATCAGCAGCTAGGAAAACCGGGTGAATTCCTTGTGTTTTTCTCCTTTCCATGGGAAGTAACGGGTCCAAGTCCACGCACATTTACTATGTTCACAGAGATCCAACACTGCTGAACAACCGGGGTGAGGACTTCAAAAGATGTGGTTTGAGCATGGACTAATGGTACAATTTACCGCAATGCAATGGTCAATAAAGCCATGTTAAAAGAATAAAGCATCGCCAACTAACTCATAACTAAGGGTGTGAAAGTCTACAGTTCCTATCATGAACTTGTAGCACAGCTCATCTTATACACCCAAGCCCTCTGAGGTTGTGGAATCTGAGTGACCTTTCACAGATTTGTGAAAGATATGGAACACGTATATGGTTATTACAAAATATAGTCATATTCGTCACGTATTTCAAAAAATAGTTTATTATCAGAGGGAGTGCAGGAGTGCCAATGCCCACGTGGTTGAGCACTTGCAACTGGTGGACAGTTAGACCCACAGTTGGCAACAATTGCTAACATTAAATGCAGTGTCTTTGTTGCAGTCATTTTTAAATCACCAGAAACTAACAGAACAGTTTTTGCAACATGGGACCTCTGGCTGCGTCATCAACCCATCGCCCGATTATGACGTCTGAGATTGTGAGGTCATAAACCTGCTTCTCTTGGTTCCAGACCGAGACCTCGCAAGGTGCACTCTATGCAGCTCTGGAGTTTCAATCAGAAAGAGCACAGTTCAGTGGGAGATAAGATGAAACGCTGGCACAAGATAGTCCGATTGGTCTCCATCTGTGTTTCATGAGTGTTGAAAGACTGATGCTGGTATTCGGCAGTCGGGGCCTTACAAACCCACGCGCGCAAAGGCTGTCAAAGTAAGTCGGCTTTTTTCTAACATCAAACTAGGCAAACTCTAGAGATCTTACGCCGCTCTGAAGGCTTATTTCAAATACTGTGTTTTTATTTGTGTACTGTAATTAAGAAGTGAGCTGCAAGTTGTTGAACAAAGGGGTCTGACGTTCAGTAGCCAAGAGCTACTGACCCTGTTCTCGGAAGAAATACAGAACTAGAGTTAGAAATACCAGCATTTGTAAAGCGCACAGCTACCTCCGGAGAGGTGTCCCGGCGCTGGGGGCCCTCGGGAAGATTAAGCGAGCTTTTGCCCAGAGTCACATGGTTCTGGGCTGACCTGCCGCCGGCACCGGGGATCGAACAGTGAACCCCGTGGTCCGGATTTAGGCACCCTGGCCGCTGCGCCACACCTCTTCCACGAAAGCACTGGGGAAAACGAGTTTCCTGTAAGAAAAAATAGGGCAGAAACTGTGGCTTCACTGGTGATTCTCAACTACTTTTACTACGTTATTGACCTAGTGAAATACTTGGAACGTACTAAAAACTATCAATAATATGCTACAAGTACTGAAACATTTGTGAAAGATCTAAAGCTCACGAAAATCACTAAAAACACCAGTGAAGAGTATTTTACACTGTACACCTCACCAATTTTCATGCTTTCTGCGTTTGTAGAGAAATCATTTTGTCCTAGTTTCTAGACTATCCTACATTGAAAAATAAAAACATTCTCAGTTGCTGTTTGATTGGATTGAGCTGAACACATAAACGTAACAGACTTTCTTACATGCTTTTCACCCATAAGCACATATCTTTGTCTAGCTCTTGTCGGCCTTACTAAGTATATAGGTATTGCTAATTAGCTTATACAGCACTATCAGAGCGGCTGAAAACATGGCGGCCCAGTTCCTCGCACTTATGCTTGGATACCCCTGGCCTTCACGTACGAGAGGTTGAAACTTTCCGATCCCGCTGCCTCCTCTGGCGGTAGCTGTGTTCTCTCCGGTCTCCTGGCGGTTCGGCAGCCGGCTGGGCGGTCTGGGTCCAGTGACGTCCTAGCGATGAGCTGTCTACAGGAAAGACCGCTCCTACCTCGCCCTCGTGATGCTATCGCCAACACTTGTTGATTGAGACGACTCAGGCGAGGCCTGAGACTTCCTGCTAGAAGCACCCCCTTCTCGGACCGTAGGAGAAAGAAAAAGCTGAAACGCGGCATGGCTTGGGAGGGAGGGGGCAAGCCAAACCGAGACCAATTTTGTGTGTGAAAAAGGCCGCTTTATTGAAACAGGTGCATATTACAAATAACCAAACTGGCAACTGCCTTACAAAACTTAAACCTCGCTATACATCGAATAACTGACCCCTGATCTCCCCCGCCCCTCCGATCCCCTCAAACGTTCCCTCACCCTGGCATTAACATAACAACAACATTGCACAGTATTGCAGTTAAAAATTATGCCCTCCAATGAACCCACATTCCCTACTTGCCTGCCTGCAACTGTAACTAACAAACGTCTATCTTGAAACTTAGACTACCTGCCTACCCTTTCCCTGCTCACAAACTTCCAATACTTAACCAAAAACCTCTGGCAACCCTGGCCAACTTTTTAAAACCCTGCAAGCACCTGTTCCAAGCGACAATCTACATAAACTCCCCTTATGCACCGGTCTCAACAAACCTGGCCCTAAAACAACATACCCCAGAGTCCCACCCAAGATAAATTCTTAAAAAAGAGGGATGGGAGAGCGGGGAAAACTTTCTTCGCTACACTACCCTGCTCCCAGCCCCCAGGTCACCAAACTTAAAATGGTGGCTGGCAGCAACCCTCAACAGTCCTTATTATTGGGCTACTTGGGCTCTAATTGGGCTATTCTAAAAACAGCCCAATCTTACAAAATGGCCTGCGCCTGGCCAGCTTTGCCCCTCCCAATCTGCGCTCGGCTGCCCCCCCAAATCCGCCTTGGAGGGAGGGGAAAAGCCAAACCGAGACCAATTTTGTGTGTGAAAAAGGCCGCTTTATTGAAACAGGTACATATTACAAATAACCAAACTGGCAACTACCTTACAAAACTTAAACCTCACTATACATCGAATAACTGACCCCTGATCCCCCCCCCCGTCCCTAAGATCCCCTCAAACATTCCCCCACCCTGGCATTAACATAACAACAACATTACACAGTATTGCAGTTAAAAAGTATGCCCTCCAATGAACCCACATTCCCTACCTGCCTTCCCGCAACTGTAACTAACAAACGTGTCTATCCTGAAACTTAAACTACCTGCCTACCCTTTTCCTGCTCACAAACTTCCAATACTTAACCAAAAACCTCTGGCAACCCTGGCCAACTTTTCAAAACCCCGCCACCCAGGAAAAAGGGGTGGCCGGCTACCGCCTATCCCTTTTTTCTGCCCCCCCTTCCTCTTAGGCCTTTCACTTTCCTGAATGGCTTTGGACATTTAGGGTCCTAAAAACCCTCCCTAATCTCCAACAGGTAGAGCTCCATGCCCATCCTTGATAGGTGAACCCCATCCCCTCTGAAAAACTCCACTGTGTCAAAACGAATTTCCCAGTGAACAATCTTGCCAAAACCTACCTCTCTACGAAACGTGACACCTCTATGTTGAGTTTCCGCCAATCCCGGCGGGGAAGAAACTCAGTCCAAACCACCAAACAGCCTGCCCACTGTTGTTTGATCAGTGCTAAGTCCCTCTTCATACTTTCCATCAGCACTATGCCCTTCTCCTTACACACAGATTGTTAGCACCCAGATGTATAACCAAAATGTCCGGGCACCTACCGCCCACCAGCAATCCATTTAGGCAAGGAATCAGTTCCCTCCAAGACATGCCCCCTTTCCCCTTCCATGACACTTCAAAAAGCTTCCTGTTAAAACCTAGGTTCTGTCCGAAATGACTCTTGCATCCTTGACATTGAGCTCACTTTACGAAGTAGTGCCCCACTACTCAACTTGACATCTCCACCAAAAGGGGGCCAGCCACCGAACCTGAAACAAGAAAACTGCGTGAACTTATGCATTGTCAACAACCGCGCCAATTCCTTTGTCTTTGCTGCGCAGGTATCGCCATTAACACTCCCTGGACCACCGCCCCAGCCGCATTATTTCCTTTAACGCTCTCCTCAGCACCGCTAGCAGCTGGAAAGCTGTGACTCTGTTTCCCATTCGCATGCGCAAAACTGACCCCCGCCACCTTTTGATGTTGCCACGTTCCCTGGCCCACCCTTCCAGCATTCTTGTGCCCAATTCACCGGCTGACGGTGGGTAGCCCCTTTCTCAATCATGTCCAGTATAAACTGGATGACATCCTCCCCTCGCTGACCCTTATCAACGCGCCGCTGGTCGCCCGACCGCAAGAACTCCATCCACGCTAGATCATTAGCTATCCTAGTAAACTTTGCCAGTGACCCTACCCCTAGTTGTAGCATTCTGTGTTTCCTACGTACCACAAATGCTGCGGCATGGGCGTCGGGGTCCCGTCGGCGTCCTTGGCTAACCCACATAATCTCCCCCACTTCGAACGAGACAAGGCATCCGCTATGTCATTGTCCACTCCTGGGACGTGCAGTGTTCTGAATGCTATGTCATGATGAAAACATCCTAAGACAAACACTCTCGACAACTTCAGCACCTGTTCGTCCCTCGCTGACTAGCAGTTCTCAATCACTACAACCGCCATATTGTCTACTCTGAAGGTCACTTTGTTGTGTGCAATCTGTGCACCCCCCCAACGTCCCTGCCACAACCAAAGGAAAACACTCTAAAAATGCAATGCTCCTACCCCCTTCTCTCCATTCTGCAGGCCACTGCTTGGCACACCACCTATCTTGCCAAAAAGGCCAAAACCCCTGCTGCCTGCAGCATCTGAGAAAATCCGTACCTCCAACACCAGGTCATCCTCCCTTGCAAGTGGAATCCCATTAAAAGACTGCAGAAATACTCGCCACATTCCTAAGTCCTCTTTTACCCCTGCAGAAAGCCTCACATGATGGTGGGCAACCGGTGTCCCGCCAATGCCCTTCCCAGCCTCCTGCAAAACGTTCTCCCTACTCTCACTACCCTGCATGAAAAATTGCGATGGCCTAGTAGGACCTGTAGCTCCTTGACTGTCACCTTTTCCCGAGACCGTATGACATTGAGCAAGTCAACATCTTTTTCCTTTTTGTCCTCAGGCAAACGCGCCTGCATTATCCGGGAATCAATTTCAGATTCCTAGAAAAGACAGTGCCGTGCTGTGGCCGATCATCTTTTCGGGCGCTAACGGCCCCCCAAATTCTCCGTCAGCTCTTTGAAGTTTTCCAGGGCCACCTGGCACTCTGTGGAGCCGCAGGTGCCCACAAAAGAAATCATCCGGATAATGTGTTACTAACTTGTGACCCGTCCTTTCTGTAAACAGCCACTGTAGAAGGTGCTAAACACACAAACAATGCGCCTGACATAGAGCAGCCCATCGGTAATGCTTTATCCACGTACCACTTCCCATTGAAATGGAATCCCAGAAGATCCCAATCATCTGGATGGACTGGAAGCAAACGGAAAGCTCATTTTATGTCGCGCCCGCCGTAACTACCAGTGACATGGCCACGCCAACCTATGAATATGACACAGTGGCTTCCTTCACATCAATGAAATCCACTAACATGTGACCTGTCCTTTCTGTAAACAGCCACTGCAGAAGGTGCTAAACACACAAACAATGCGCCTGACATAGAGCAGCCCATCGGTAATGCTTTATCCACGTACCATTTCCCATTGAAATGGATACCCAGAAGATCCCAATCATCTGGATGGACTGGAAGCAAACGGAAAGCTGATTTTATGTCACATTTTGCCATTTCTGCTGTTGCGCCCGCCGTCACTACCAGTGACATGGCCACGTCAACCTATGAATATGACACAGTGCCTTCCTTCACATCAATGAAATCCTTCACTGAGCACCCTTCTGGCCATGATCGATGCTGAATACGCCGGAATTGACCTGGTTCCTTCTTGGGCACCACCCCAATTGGTGACACAATCAAATTGACGAGGGGCCACTCTGTGAAAGGGGGCCGCCATTCTCCCTTCCATCACCTCTTTGTCCAGCTTTTCTTGTACTACTTGTGCATGCTCCCTTGCTGACTGTAAGTTCTCTGCCCAACGTCTGTGTCTTGGTCTCCCATACCCCAAACAAACCTACTTTGAAACCTTCCCTCAACACTTCTGCAGCCTTCTGGTTGTCCTAACCCTATAAGGCTGCATCCCCTTCTCCGCCTTTTCCGGCGTATGAGCCCTTCGGCCCAGACCCTTGAACTCCCCTAGCCCCCTGCGCTCCTGCAAAGTGTTGCTGCTGCTGTCCTCCTGCGTTGCCACTTCCCTGCTGCCACTGCTGTCCCCCTTGTTGGAAATCCCCCCGCCCGAAGCAGTTAACCAGCGCATGTCTGCCCCCGCACTTCGAGCACTCGTGGCGAAAACTACAGAAATCCCGAGTGCATAGCCCCTTGTTAAAGTTCCAACAGGACCCTCCTGCCCCCGTCCAGTGCCTCCCACCCCTCCCCGGGTAGGTTTCCCCTGAAAGGGCCTGTACACAATTGGGAGCCCACTGGCTGTGGAAATGGTCTTTCCCGCTCCAGACGCTCCCATAGTGTGCTGCAACAATTCCGTGTCCAGTTCCCCCCATTTTGTTTCAGTATCCCAGGCCATGCGCGCTCTGAATTCCTCATCATATTGTGCCCACGCATAGCCCCCCTGTAATCTGCGCCTTCCTGAAAACGTCCATATATTTAAATTGTGCCACGCAGCGCTCCGGATACTTTTCGCAGTAAACACTGGTATAAATTAAGAAGGCAGCCGTCCAATTTTCTATGGTCAGTGGCACCCTCGGCCGCTTGGCCAGCTCATATTCCTCCTCTTTCAACCCTTCTTTTGCACGCACCTCCCTCTGCAGTAATTTCAGCATTTCCACGTATTCTCCCTTCCAAATGCGTTCCTTAGTCGCCAGCATCAAGTGTGCCCCCAGCGGTTTAGTCACCCCCATTTAAGGGAGCTTTTTAATCTTCAACTCTTTACTCTCCCCTTTATCTTTTTTCTCATCGCTGGCCTCCTCCCCTTTATCGGCCTTCTCTGCACGCTTGCTAACATCAACTTCGGTCTTGCCCTTCTTACCCTCTTCTTCGGTACCTACCCCTACATCTTGCACATACTTGCCCCTCCGCAACCTACCCTCTTCCCCCCCTATTTCGTCCTCCCCTCCTGTCCCAATAGAGACCATCATTGGCCTCCCCCCTTTTCTGTGTGCTTTACCTGGCTCTAAGGAGGGTGCCTGTGTTGCTGCAGTCCGCCTCGCCAGTGGCCCCGTGGTCGATACCAACTTGGTTGGCCTCCCCGCAGGCTCCAACGCTCTTCGTGCAACCTGTAAAATACTACGAGAGACATTACTCTGTCCCCCCCACCCCGTCCTCGTCATCCCTTAATTCACGTTCTTCAATGCTTTCGTTGTCAAAGTCCAGCTCTTCGTGCCATTCGCGCGTCTCCACCTGATGGCCCCTAGCGGGCCCTCGACGTCGTGCCTCAGGGGGCGCCGACTGCGCACCCCTGTACTCCACTGACTCTCTTGACTGTTTACTCCTGCTGTCCTTCTGCCCTGCAGACCGTTGTGGTCTGTCGGGTGTTGGGGCCAGCGAGACTGCTCGGGGCCTACATATGCTGGCCGCGACGGGGATCCCCTGATGATATCGGGTACGCCACGCGAGGCTCCACCCTCCCTTCTCCTCAGCGCCAGTAAGCTGCACCCAGCTCTGCCAAGTCTGCTCCTCTACCTCGCTCCCCCGCCTGAAAGATAAATGACTGGTCTGGTGTGCTGGGCCTATGTAACCCCTCCCTCAACTCCCTTCTCCTCTTTCTCCCTACTCTTAAAAGTAATCTCTGCCCACCGATGCCCCACTTTAAACAAATCACCCCCCTCCCTGTCACTGCCTCCCCCTTCCTCCCCTTCGCTCCATTCCAGCGGCCACTCCTGCTGGTGACTGGTTATACCCAGCCACCATCCCAGTGCCCCCACTATTTGGCCTTACCCCACTTTCCCTGATACCCCCTTGCCCCCCCTTTCATGCCTCATGCCCCTCTCCTCCAGCCCCACCAACCCACCCTGCCACACATACACGTCAACCTGCCCTAATCTGTCAAGGCCCCTCACCTCCTCGTTCCAGGTGGTGAAAATATCCAACCCCTCCCATGCCTGGCTACCCCCCGCCGGCTCCCACTCCCCCAGGATCTACTCCTCCTCCCCCCGACCTGATGGGCCCCAGAGCCCCCACAAAATCTCCCCCCACCCTTCCCAGGGGGCCCCCCTCTCCGCCAGCGTCAGACCTCCCAGCCCAGAATTACCAAAACCCCGGATGGGCCCTCCGCCTGCCCCCCGGTCGGCCCCTCAACTGAGGGCCCCTCCCTAAATCCCGCCGCCTCTCCCGCCTCTTGAACTGCCCCTCCAATGGTATCCTGCTCCCCGTGTTGCTGGGGCATACTCACTACAGCCTGACCCCCCCCTCCCTCCCGCCTTCCTATGGCCTTCTTCCCTCGCTATCCCCCCCGGTCTGGCCTCCGGAGCTGACAGGAGCTGTGCCGGCTGCCTCCCCTGATGCACGCCTGACGCGCTCGCCTCGCCTTCTCTGGCCCCGCCCCCCGCACGTTCGCCGGAGCCTCAGACCTAGCACGAGGCTCCGGCGCACCGGACGACCCAGGGGCCGCTCTCCTTACATACGAGCGGCCCCTGCCACTTACCTCCCTAATCTTGGCTCATTTCAGGGACGTGCAGGCTGCGATGGCAGCCGCCACCCTCGCCGACGCCCTCCGCGGGGGGGCACGAAGCCCTCCCCGCCTCCGGCATCAGCAAGTCCAGCCGCCCTGCCTCGCTGAGGAGACGCACCGTGTCAAGCACCCGGTAATCCTCCATACCTGACCCCAAAAACTCCTGACTAAACTCCGCTAACCTGAAAACCTTCTTCTGTACACTACCCTGCTCCCATGCACCAGGTCACCAAACCTAAAATGGTGGCTGGCAGCAACTCTCAACAGCCCTTATTAGTGGGCTACTTGGGCTCTAATTGGGCTATTCTAAAAACAGCCCAATCTTACAAAATGGCCTGCGCCTGGCCAGCTTTGCCCCTCCCAATCTGCCCGGGGGGCAGACCTCCCTGCGCTCGGCTGCCCCCCAAACCCACCTTCTCGAAGACACACACAGACTGCTGGACGTGGTGGTATCAGGGAACCAGGTTTTCAGCTCCCCTCTAAACATTTTTTCTATCCCAAGTGGGGAAAGAGGTTGTCTTTTTGCCAGAACAGCAAAAGGGCTTCAGGATTCGATGCTCCATTACTATGTTTCAAATTCAAGTCAGCTCAACTCAGTCCCATGTCAGTTTCTTTTGAGGATAACTTAATGTAGCCATTCAGTGGATCTCTTGGGCGGTGCATATCCAATCCAGACTTTGCCCAGGGCTCTTCGGCTCCAGCAGCATGGGGGAGGTGGGGGGGTTCATACCAGGACTGATACCTCACAAAATCCCAGCACTCCTCCAAAGTTGGAAAGAAAGCAAGTGATTCCTGGCAAACAGGCTGTTGGTAGCGTAAACACCTGCAGTGGATGAAGAGGGGAAAAAGTCTCTATCTGCCCTCCAGCTTCTGCTTCTGCCTTAAGAACTCAGGGTACAGTGGTCGCCCCTTCAGCTGGTAACACCCAGGACGTATCTTCCCATAAGGCACCTCGTGATACCACCACAACTTTGCGCCTACAACGCACAATGGACTTGTTTCTGACCACAGGCTCATCTATCTCCTCGGTTGTGGGGGCAGCCCAGTTGGGTAACAAAGCTGTTTTTGACGCCCCCTCTCTGACCAGACAGAAGCTATATCTGGCAGTCAGGGCTCAAAGGTCTCTTCATCATTATCACTACCTCAACTGGAACAACTCGAGCCACATCAAGAGTCTGTGAGCTCTCTAACAACTCATCAGGCTTTGCAACCTCAACTGCCGTCACAAGCTTATTAGTCTTCGCAACCTCTGTGGGCAGAAAACCCAGAGCGTGCTCTGACAGGCCCCGATGGCCAAGAGTCGTTCTTCTCCTTTTCAGTTTTATCTGATAGCAATTGGAAGGAGGGCCTGGGCAAAGCTGCCTACTCAATTCTGGCCATGAATGTGGGTGGCATCCGATCTGAATCCCCCAAGCAGGCTGTCCCCGGACTCTACCAGCTCAGTTATCTCCGCACAGATTGGGTGCCGGCAGGGTGTTCAGGCAGAGGAAATGGTTGTGGCAGCTTACAAACAGGGTGTAATCGTTCCAGGCTCTCTGCCGGAGGAGGAAGAAGATCTGCTGTGGGACCCAAAAGGGACAGAGCTAACCCCTACGAATCGTTCCCCCCTCGGGGCTGTACTTCCAACTACCACTCTACCAATGAAGTCATCTCTGCCGGCAACCCCGGTCGTCGACTGCAATCCATTTTCCTCTGCAGGCTGTCAAGCTGGGGCCTCAGCACAGGAAGCTCCTACCCTCGGTGCCATTTACAATCTCCTTCTATAGCACAGAGAGGACTATCATAAGGATTCACTGGCCTTGAAGGACGTCCATCTCAAAACCCAGGATGTTCTCCGAAAACTATCCAAAAATATGGACATTGTTCAGACAAGGCTTGTAGCAGTGTAAGCCTCCTAGTCAGCTCTACAAAAGGTGGTCGATTCTAACATTACTGCTATTGCTCAGCATGACTCACAGATCATGGCTCTATCATTCAGGGTCGAAAAGCTTGAGAATAGGTCTAGCCGGAACAACCTGCGGGTACTAGGCATCCCTGAAGGGGCAGAAGGTGACGTCTCCCGAGGCTTTATGGTTCATCTGTTACGAGAGGCGCTTCCTACATTAAATGACTGGGATATGAATTGTATGATTCAGTGTACACACCGCTTTCCATTTAGACTTCCCAGTAAGCCTTCCTGGTACCCTCAGGCCATTCTAATTTATATTGGTAATTTCATCCTCCGACAAGAGATCTTCCGAGCGGCAACTACTAAGCTTCCGGTCAAAGCATACGGGATCGAGTTCTTCGTCCGCTCTGATTTTTGCCACAAAACAGTGGTTTGACGCTGGCAGCTACGGGAGCATATCCTGGCACTTCAGAAGATGGGGGCCTTTGTCTCCCTCATGTAGCCCACAACCTTGCAGATTAGAATGGATGGCCAGACTCTATATTGTTACGACGGTCAAAAAGTTCAGGAGCTGCTAGCCAAGTGGCGACCCGGTGGTTGATGATGTCCCTGTTTCTCTTTTTTTTTTTTTTTTGCTTGTGATTTGCATGTCTGGGGGTATGCTAATGATACCAGTTATGAGCTAGGAGATCAGGGTAGTGCAGGCTCTGTAGGAAGTTTGGGGAGGCTCATAACTTAACATGGTTGATGGGTGGTGGGAAGGTATCGTCTCATCTCCCTCCCCCCCATTTTTAATTTTTTTATTTTAATTTTTCTTCTTGTTCTCTTTCTCTTGTCTCTCGCCCTCTTTCTCTCACATTTTTTTCCATTCTTCCGTTATGCCATTTCATGTATTTCGCCATTCACTGTTACTCACAGGTACCTGGATGTAACTGATTTACTCTGTATTTGGCCTCTCTTTTTCTTTTTTTTTTTTCTCTCTCTTCTTTCTCTCCTCTCTCTTTCCTCTCCCTTGTCTTTCCTTCTTATCGCACTGTGGTCTCGCCAGGGAAGGGTTTCTTTACTTATTTATTTTTTGCTTCTCTTGGTGGGGTTAGTTGGACTTTACTCTCTTCTCCTTTTGTATACAATTCGGTGCTGGTGGAGGGGTGGGTACCTTGGAGGCCCAGCAATATACATAGCTAAGTTGGAGGTGTTTTTTGCCCCTGATACTAAGAGGCAGAGGTACTGGGGTGGGTTGGCTCGCCTCTTTGGGAGCCGGGGGTGAGGTTGGGGGTTGGTTCGGGGTAGAGGGGTTGCGGAGGGCGACCTTGTATTCAAGCAGAGCACCTTTTTCATTATCTACGATAATGTTATCTTGAGTAATTTTGAGCACATCAAAATAAAAGTGGTTACCTTGGAACAGTATTATATTTATTTATATAGAAATTGTCTATTTCAATATGCATGGTGGAGGATCTTTTTGAGGATTCTAGCTTATTATGGTTCCAATTAGAAAAAGCGGCAGTCCGCATATACTAACCTCGAATATTAATGTGATTAAGTCACCACAAAAACGTAAATTGGCTCGTGAAGAACTGAATATACATAGACCACATATCCTTTGCTTGCAAGAGACGCATCTGTTTCAGCCGGAGATGGTACTGTTAAGGGAGCTTGGTTATCAGGTTCTCTTCACTTCTTGTTTTTCCTACGCTCAGGGGGGGGGGGGGGGTGGCGCTCCTGGCACATGATAGTACTTGGCAGGTTTTTACGATATAAAACCGATCCGGGGGGTGGGGTGGGCGATGGTTGGTGGCAACTACCCAGAAGGATATGGATCGCTTCACTGTCTGTGTAGTTTATGGTCCAAATACGGATGAACCAAAGACTCTGGCCTTTCTATTGTCTGAGTTGCATCTATGGGCTCCACCTTATATTGTATGTGGGGATTTTAACGTGACGCTCTGTCCCGTCAGGGACTCTGCGCCTCAGACCATACTTCACCCTGTATCTCCCGACTTGCTTAATAATGATCCAGCGCGCCGGAGGAAGTATCGGCTTCAGGGAGCGGTAAACCACCTAATTGCTTCATATGCGCTGGTCGATACCTGGAGTCTTCAACGTTCTAAAGAACCAGGATATACATTCTATTCTGCTCCTCATAAAGCCTTGTCAAGCCTGGATATGGTTTTGGTCAGTAACACTTTAGTTTCCTCCTCTAAGGTGTTACTTAACCCGCGGGTCCTATCAGATCACAGTTCAGTAGCGTTACTTATTTCAACCGGTAAACCTACTCAGGTATTAGTGTCCCGGGGTTGAACTTTTGAGCGTAGACTACTGCTTGAACCTGATTTTGTCAGAGGAATGAACATTCATATGAAGGAGTTTCTAGAATTTAATATTGGATCAGCACCACCTCTCGTTGTCTGGGATGCCCTTAATGCGTCTTGTCGTGGACAGACCCTCCAATTTGCATCACAATAATAGCTGCTACTACTCGCTGAAGAGGTGGCGGCCCGACGGACTCTTAGCTTACTGGAAATCGATCTGGGACAAAGTATCAGGTTTAACTGTGGACTTCGGACCGATCATCTTCTGGAACAGTCCACTGTCCTTAAAGCCTCCCCTAAAAAACAAATTTGCTAAGGGGGGTCTAAAATAGCAGGGCACGCCATTTGGCTTATTTTGAGACTAGCGAAGAAATGGGACGAATCCTTTCTTTTAAGGTCAGAGACAGAACCAGTTATAACACCATCCAGCAGATCAGTACCATGAATGGCGTTCTCACTACCATTGCAGCCTCAATATGTGAGGTCTTCCGCCAATTCTATCAGGATCTTTATAACGAGGATTGCTCCACCTCCATCGAGGAGATCAGTTGAAATATTAGTCAAAACTTCGACCAAAAGCTGACGGTTAGTCAGCAGTCTAAACTTGAGGCACCTATCACTCTCCTGGAGGTTGAGAATGCCATTGGCTCTCTCACCAGTGGGAAGGCATCTGCACCTGACCAGATCCCATTAGAGTTTTATTCCATCTTCATAGAGATTTTGGCTCCGGTTTTAAGGGATCTGTTTAATTCCTTTGAGTCTTCTGATGGAGTTCGAGTCGTGGAGAGAGACAAACATTGTAATTTTTCCTAAAAAGGGGAAAGACCCCAGTCTCTGAGGATCATACCGCCCAATCTCCCTAATCAATGCCAGCGCTAAAATTTACACACACGTTCTGGCAAATCGGCTATCAGTGATTATTTCAGGGTTGGTCGATTCTAACCAGCATGGTTTCATCCCTAGCCGGGACACAACATCACATGTCAACACAGCAATCTCGGCATTGGAGGTTGCTTCTTCAGGTGGGAGTAAAAGTCGGCATTATCTGTTTGGACGCAAAGAAAGCATTTGACCGGGTCTCTTGGCCCTTCCTTTGGCAAATTATGGAGTCCGCTGGCTTAGGTTCAATCTTTGTCTCCAAAGTGAAGCATTTGTATACTGGTCTTAAGGCACGGATTTGCAGCGCGGGGCTAGTTTCAGATCCCATTAATATTCTTTGTGGTACACAGCAGGGATGTCCTCTTTCCACCCAGTTATTCTCACTATATATTGAGCCATTCATCCAATCTGTCAAAAGCTCAGAAGTGATACAGCCTTTGAAACTGCACCTCTATGAGGTTAAAATTCTGGCATACGCTGATGATTTGGCTGATTTGACACCTAATCCAATGAGCAGTATGTTTTTTAAATTTTTTAAAAAGTTTTATTGCATATGATTACATACAGATCAAGAAGAAGTGGCAGAAAAAAAGAAAGGAACAATAGCAACCAGTGTACCATACATTAACGGTGACCACAGTTTACATAAATGATGAAAGCATTACATGACTATAATCCTGGGCAAAGCACAGTGGAGTAACCCAGTTTGTGAACCGACAAGGCAGATTTCGGCTATATTTTACAGGTGTATAGCTGTCCGCACGCCCCGTCTGGATACCAGTGGGGGGAACAGCGTGCACGTCAGAACCTCAAACGGGTAGTAGGTAACAAATGCCCTGCACCCCCTCGGCTCACCCCTCAGGGAATGGGCCACCCAACAACTCCAGGCCCAGTGGGCTTATTTGAGCGCTAATAATCAACTTGGTAGTGATACTCTACTCTGGTGCATATGATACCTTCCCTGCCAAATAGTTCTGATATAATCCCCAGAAATGTTTGGGACGGTTTTGAGGCAGGAGTAATTCACTATATAGTTCTGTTTGTGTGTTGCAATAGAGCATGTCGTTCGACCAGTCTGCTAGGGTAGGCACCGGCCCACGTGACCAAAGCATGGCTATTCTACGCTTTGCAATCAACATCCCCATATCTATCAAGCGGCGGATGTCCTTCTTTATCTGTTTTGAAAAGCCCAGGAGCGCCAATAAGGGATCGGGTGATAATGATGTCTCTGTGATTTCACTCAACTTTGGAATATCGATCTCCAGTAGTTGGCTATATCTGGACATAACCAGGCCACATGGATAAAATCAGCTGGGTTAGCCCTGCATTGTTCACAATCTGCTGTTTCCCGCAAGCCATATCTATGCAGGCGGGCTGGTGTGTAGTAAACTCGGTTCAAAAATTTGAAATGTATTAAACGATGACGGCCATTTAAAGAGATACGCCGCGTTGCCTCGCAGCAGTAGCTCCAGGTGTCGTCATCAAGGGGCAACCTCTAAGTCGCTCTGCCACTCCAGTCGGGCCTTGGTATAAAAATTCTTACGGTAGCCCTGCACTGTGCTATAAATATTGGAGACCAATTTGTTGGGGGACTCTGAGCGTAATAAAAATGAGAAGGGGCTCCACCATGTCATCGCCAAGAAGCTCCTGGAGGGCATGTCGCACCCTGTGGAAATGAATTCGCACCAATGGGGGGGGTATCATGTTTCTCGGCTTCAATCCCAGCCCAATCACGCGTGCTACCAGTAAGGAAGAGGTCTCCAATTTTAGTTATGTTGAGTGCCTCTAGTGCAGTGGCTACCTCTCTTTCCCTGCTAATTGGCAGCCAATGGCACCACTCTAGTGGGGTAAGTGGGGAGTACAATATAGTGCACGCCTGTCTCTTCGTCAAGTCATGCCACGCATGAACCGTGGCATTGACCGAATCCAATATGCCGGTGTGTCTTTCCGGGGCCTGAAATAACCTAGTTGGCAGCGTGGAGGGCGCAACAACTATCTTTTCTATCTGCAGGTGAGGGGGGTTTGAGTGTTGGTGAATCCATTGTTATTGCATGCGAGCATTGTGCAACCTTATAGTAAAGTTCTAGGTCTGGGGCTCCCAGACCACCCAAGGCATAGTGGAGAGTTAGGATTTTCCATTGGACGCATGGTTGTTTGCCAGCCCAGGCCAACTTCGTCAGTAATGTTCTAATGGCTTTGAAAAAGTGTGAGGGTAGCACCATCGGTATGTTCTGGAACAGGAATAGAAACCTGGGAAACACCATCATTTTCATCAGTGAGATGCATCCCAGGAGGGACAGCGGAAGGCGGGCCCACCGTTCCACATCTTCCTCCAACTTAGCAACTGCCCTACCATAGTTTTCGCTGCACACAATCTCAGGATCAGAGTGGATTTGGATTCCCAAGTAACGCACCGGATCATTCGACCAGGTGAGAGGAAAGTCTAATTCGATGGGGGCCGTGGCTGAGGTCAGTGGAAATATTATGGATTTAGTCCAATTGATTTTTAGGCCCGAGAATTCCCCAAATGCACAACCTCTCTCAATACCGGAGATAGATTTAACTCGGGATTTCTAATATACAGAAGTGTGTCATGGGCGTAGGAAGATATTATTAAGTTATAGTTCGGGAACCGAATACCTCTCTGCCCGTGGTATTCCCTAAGAGGACAGGCCAGAGGCTCCACTACAATAGCATAGAGGACGGACGATAACGGACAACCCTGCCGAGTGCCCCTGGATATTTTAATTGGGGCAGTCACTGTATTTCCAACTCTTATTCTGGCGGAAGGGGTGTTATAAAGAACTGCAACTAGTTTAAGAAATATCTCGCCTACTCCCATTCTCCTCCTAACTGAAATCATGAATGCCCACTCCACAGACTCAAAGGCTTTTTCTGCTTTTAGGAAGACCGCAGAAGCCTTGATCTCTGGATTAGTGTGCTGTATTACCCCGAATACAGTGCGCAAGTTGTATGTCAAATTACACCCCGGGACAAAGCCTGCTTGTACTAGGCTAACCAGTTGTGGTACTAACGGGGCCAAGAGGTTGGCAAGGACCTTGGCATATATTTTAGTGTCTACATTTAATAGTGATAATGGCCTGAATGAGGAGCATTCATTAGGGGGTTTGCCTGGTTTCAGTAGCATGACTATCAGGGCTTCCCTCATAGAGGGGGGCATCTCACCAGATTCGCTAATTTCCTCGAAGAGTCTTACCAGGTGTGGAACGAGGAGATCTTTGAATTCTTTATAAAAAAAGCAACGGTAAGGCCGTCCTGCCCCGGGGCGCTACCCGACTGCATGGATTTTAAAGCCTTGTGTAGTTCCCAAGGTTCCAGGGTCCTCATAAGATACTCTCGATGTTCGTTAGCTAACCAGGGGAGCTTAATGTGTTCTAAATAGTCTGATATAGCAGCCTCGCCAACTGTCATCCGAGAGCGGTATAGACCTGTATAGTACTGGCTAAAGTGGTTTGCGATGCCCGTCGGGTCTGTTAACAACTCTCCTGTTGCTGCACGCAATTCTGTAATTGTGGCGGCCTCTCTTCTGTTTCGCAGTAAGGCTGCCAAGGTAGCCCCCGGTCGCTCGCCCTCACCATACGTTTTGGCCACCGCCTATTTGCCCATGTGTTTGACCTCACAGTCAGCAATTTCATGGTATTCTTCCAGTGTCCTTTTTAACTCCTCTGTGATGTGGGCCTCTCCACCATGCAAGACAGCTTGCTCTAATTCAGCCAAACGTTTTTCTAGGCTGTCAAGGCGACCTCTCAGTGAACGGAGAACACCTGAGTGTTTTGAAATAGCAATACCGCGAATGTAAACCTTAAAGGTTTCCCAGACTGTGGCGAATTGAGATACCGAACCGATATTAATTTTAAAGAAATCTTCTATGGCGTCGGATATGTCAGTTTTAAAAACACTGTCCAAAATTGAATGGGGGGGGGGAGTGCCACATGAACAGGGCTGGTCTTTTCTGTGGGCTTTCTAAATCAAGAAGTATAGGTGAATGATCTGAGAGTTAGCACGGGAGGGTCGCGCATTTCCTGACTATGGGAAATAAGGTTCTGGCTATGAACCAATAATCGATTCTTGTATGCAAGTCGTGTGGGGCAGAGTAATGAGTAAAACCTCCCCTCCCGGGGGACTCGGTGCACCAGACATCCATCATATCTAGCTGTATGATAGCATCTGTAATAGTTTTAGCAGAGGCCGAGGGACGCCGGGCTGGACCCCCAGATCGATCCAGCAAAGGGTCAAGCACACAGTTAAAATCACCGCCTCAAAGCTGCGGGAGCGTGGAGTTTATTTGCAAACGTACTAGTAAGTTGCGATAGAATAGAGGGTTATTGAAGTTTGGCCCATATACATTAACCACAAAAAGGTCTAGCCCCTTCCCTCTACATCTAGAAATAGCATATCTGCCCTCAGAATCAGTCTCGACGGGCTCTAATGTGAATCCTGATTTCGGGTTGACCCATGTTAACACCCCCCTAGCGTGTGTAGAAAAGCCGGCCGCATGGAATGAGCCCTGCAGTCTTCTATGTGTGAGCATTTTACTATCTATGGGCAAATGGGTTTCCTGTAATAGAGCAACATCAATTGCATGTCTCGCGAGGTAGGCAAATACTTTACGCACTTTGCGATGGTCATTGAGACCTCTGACATTCCACGTGAGGAATCTCGCTACGCTACCCCTACCCTGTGCCATACTTGATCAGCCTGAACGAACCTGTACTGTGTCTGCCTGCCTTATTGCCTACTGGGCTTACCAGCCACATAACGCTATTAGGGCGGTGTCTGAGCATGTATAATGCACTGTGATCATAACAATAGCAAATCCCCCCTACCCACGCCACGCTTTCCCCAACTTGCCATGGACGAGATACCCACCCCCCCTTACTAAAAGAAAAATGGCTGAACGCCATGTAGTGGGACACACACAGGGGAGGATGTTGCCTCTCCACCGTACTTCACTCCACCATAGTAGAGGGGTGGTAATGCCATCAAAAACCAAACGGAACATCCCGCAATTAAACACATATAATTTTGCGGCATGCTTGGGGCAAAAGATGGACACCCCCCCCCCCCCCATCGCACATGTCTGTGCCTAGGACTACGAAGTCAACATTTCAGAAGAATCAAAGTCGCAATGTCCGTTCTAAAGCAATCGGAGGATGGAGGCTAGAGATCAAAACACAATGGCCTCCTAATAACTTTAGCAGTGAGCAAAAAACACACTATCACAAAGCATCTCACCCCAATTGGCCGACTCAGATAGGAACAACCCAACCATTTCTGCAGGTATGTACTGTCAGTCTGACCGGCTAATCCTACTCATCCATGCCACCTCCGGTCGCCTCCAACAGTTTCTCAGAGTCGCCGCTCCGTGCCTGAGTTCTGGAAGATTCCTTGAGAGCTATCTGTAGGGATTTAGGATCAAGAAATATCTTTGAGGCGCCGTTCATAGTGACCCTAAGCCTGGCGGGGTAGAGCATAGCGTAATCAAGGTTTTGGTCACGTAGTTTGCGTTTTAATGGGGCAAACTGCCTCGTAGCCTCCTGGACCTTCATTGTAAAGTCTGGAAAAAGCAATATAGAAGAGCCCTCAAAGTGCAGTTCCCCTTCTTCTCTGGCTCTTTTCAGGGCAGCATCCCTGTCTCTATAGTTCAGGAGTTTTGCGATGACCGGAATGGCTGCGTGCCCGGGTGGAGGCCTGGGACGCAGAGATCGGTGGGCCCGCTCGACCATGAACATGGAGGAAAAAGTGTCTCGACCCAGCAGTGACACCAAGAGCTTTTCCGTGAATGTCTCAATGTTGCCCGTGGCCTCGGGGAGCCCAATAATACGAATGTTACTTCTCCTGGACCTGGCCTCCAAGTCTTCTGTTTTATCTTGCAGCAGAGCGAGAGCCTTGCCGAGTTGTTTTTGCGCGACATCTGTCTCAGAATGAGCCTCCTCCACCTCCGTCACACGCCGTTCCACCATATCTAGTCGCTCAGCATGTTTGTCGAGGCGCTCCCGACATTCGGTCCATGCGGAAGGCTAGGGAGTCTATTTTACCGTCAATTGTGCTCAGGCTCTGCTGCATAGCTGCCAGGATTTGTCGCAGGTCTACAGGCGTTTCTTCGGGCATGTCTCTCTGCCTTTCCGGGGACTGGGCGTCACCCGTCTCCCGGATCCTGGATTTTCGCTGTTCGAACTGCAGCTTTGGCTGCGACTTGTCCACCTTCCCCATTGATGTAGGCCCCATGCAGCCGCTCTCCACGCAAAGGGCCACAAGGTGAGTCCCACTGACCAGTTCCAAGGAGTGTAGATCAAGACAGGAACCGACTGGTAAGGCGCGGACCGTGGCCCCACTATGTACGGTCAAAATGAATAGTGACTTGTGGAGAAGGGGAGTCAAAGGGGCACCACTCTATTGCAGGCTAGTCACACGGACCAGCGTACTCGGACTGGTGTTGGCTGTGGGCGTAGCAGCGCCCCTCCGGAATGACCTGAGCTGTTCAGACATTCAGCAGGCCGTACGGGTCAGGGGGGGGATCCAGCACTAGAGTTCTAGCCCCTACTTGAGGCAACCGGCCCGTCAGTGATGTCCCCCTATGCTCCGCAGGCCCCCAGACGTCTGGCGAACCTCTCTAAAAGGAGGTATAAGTTAATAGTCACAGAGTCTGCAAATGGGCCAATGCCGCGGTATCACTAATAGGTTCTGGATGTCCAGGGCTCCCACATTATGAATCGGAGGCCCATGAGCCCCCCTGTTGTGCCGAATCGCCATCCCCTAGGCGTGTGTGCCGGTGAATCTCCTTACCGGGCCTCCGTCGCAACACCGCTGCTAGGATTGGAGGCGGAGGGTCGCGCCACACCTCCCTCGCTGGCCCCCATGGCAGCACCAGGACCCGAGCCGCACCCGGTCCAAAACGCGGCACTCCCCAGGCTGCAGTCAGCTGTGCGACAGGCCACGCCCTCCAAGCGGGCCTGGGAGGGACTGGGCCAGCGCAGCCTGCATGCCAGCCGCAGGGCGTCAGTCGACACCGGCACCCACAACTGCGCCCGGGTCACAGCACTTCCCTCTGGCGATCACTACAGTTGCTCCAGATCACAGCAGCAGAGGCTCGGAGAGCTTAGCCTCGCCCTCATCTCCGCGACAGGCCTCAGCTACAGGTGGGGTGGTCTCCCTCTTCTCTCGCGCCGCCAAACGCCTCAGTCTTTTCGCCAGCGACCGGAAGGATGTGTGCAGGATCTGCAACGCTTTCTCTTCCAGTTACGGCGTGTTTAGGGCTACAACGCCTCCAGAAAGTCAGGATTCGTGGCGGATTGTTTAGATGGCTTGCGGAGCTCCTTTAGTGCGTGGCCATCTTGCGAGCCGGCAAGCTCCCCCCCCACCCCCCCGGAGCAGTAGTTTTAGCCGCTTAGGCATTTGGGGAGGTATCCAAGAATACCACTTGGAACATTTCTAATCTCCTTAGTACTATTTGCCCATTCATGTATTTACGACACAGGATGGTCGCTATTGGGGATGTTGAAAAATGGCCCTCTCAGAAGGTTCACCTCCAAACTTTTTCCCTTTCTCCTCCTCTTTTTGCTGATTTCTTTGTGTTGTCTTTAGGACTCTGAGCACTTTACCACTGCTGACCAGTGCTAAAGTGCATATGCTCTCTCCTCTAAACATGGTATGATTGGTTTACACCTATTTGCAATATTTGATTTACTTGTAAAGTGGTATACCGTATACCCAGGGCCTATACTTCAAATGCTACTAGTGGGCTGCAGCACTGATTGTGCCACCCCCAGAAGTAGCTTTTCAAACCTGTCTCAGGCCTGCCACTGCATTACCTGTGTGTGCAGTTTACTGCCACTTCGACTTGGCATTTAAAACTACTTGCCAAACCTTAGACTCCCCTTTTATTACATATGTCACCCCTAAAATAGGCCCTTAGTAGACCTAATGGCAGGGTGCTATGTAAGTAAAAGGTGGAACATATACTTTTATGTTTTGCATGTCCTGGTAGTGACAAAAAACCTATTTCGTTTTTCACTACTGTGAGGCCTACTCCTCTCATAGGTTAGCATTGAGAATTTCCTTATACCTGTTTAAGTGTTAATTCCTGATCAGAGAGGGGTAGCTTTTTCATATTTCATGTGTTTGGAATGGTAGTCATAAATCCTACTTACTGGTGAGGTTGGATTTAATGTTACTATTTTAGAAATGCCACTTTTAGAAAGTGGACATTTCTTTGCACTTCTGCTCTGTGTGCCTGACAGCCTGTCTCCAATACACGTCGGGCTGGGTGACATTTGTGTATTCCCTCTAGACAGCCACAACACAGGTCACTCAACTGCATCCGCATTTATCTGCATACTGATGGGTCTTCCTGGGCAAAAGGGAGAGAAGGAGCTAATACTTCACGTGAATAGGTAGTGTCCTGTACCCACACAAAGTGGTGATTTATCCCCCAGCGCTAGGCTGGCAGACAGGACTGAGCTGAAAGGGGAACCTGTGCACTTCAAAGAATTATTTTGAAGTCAACCCCACATCAAAGGCACACTTGGGTATAAGTACTGGCCCCCTCTAAGTAGACACTTCGTTGGACTTGTAACCACACTGCTGACTCTACATCTGCACATTGCCAGAAGGACTGCTGTGCTGTCAGGAGGGACTGCCACTTTGCTAACTGCTCTGCTGTGTTGGCCTGCTGCTTACTGAACTGCAGGAAGGCCTGCCACTTTTGTGACCTGCCTTTCTGTGCTGGCCTGCTGCCTGCTTCCTTTGTGCTGTGCTTAACTACAAGTGTTCTCCAAGGGCTTACTGGCTTGCCTCGTGTTCAGGAGGTCTCGGGATCATCAAAGACCTCACCCCCTTCCACTGCTGGGGGACTATGTGACTGGTGAGTCCAGCAAGTGGGTTTGGACATGGATCAGCTTGTGAGCCGATCACCACCTCGATCTTAGCACAAAGACCTGCGCTACCCCTTTGCCGAGGACTCAGAGCTCCACTTTTCTACAACCGGCGTTGTCTGAGGCTCAAGTTGTTCCAGCTGTGCTTGTGCCGATCTAAGTAACCGCGCACTCCCAGCAGCTGCAGCGCCGTCCAGCGCGGCTCCACTGCGATGCATTGCCTTGGTGACCAGGGGCATGTACAAGGGTGCGAGGTTCGTCAGCCATTTACGCGCATGCTGTTGTGACCCAGATCAGCCGTCGATGTGGGCCCTGCTCACGAGGCCCGCCGACAACTCGATTGAAAGGTACTGTACTAAGGAGTCAGACCCCCGAGGTTCCAGTCACCTACCCACATGTTCGCGGGAGGTTCACCTTTAGTTGAATTTTCCTGGTCCTGAGGGGCCCATATAACAACGAACCTCTGGTGCCATTTTACGCACTGCTCTGCCCCGGCGAGGAAGTGATACTTCTCAGTAGCCAAGCGATCGTACATGCTACTTGCATGAGGTTTACCTTAATGACTGCAAAACGTGTTTTGTTTAGCACTGTGATTACCGTGGGCATTGAATGTGATAACCTAAAAAGTATACATTGAATTTTTGTCATTTTGGTCTTGTTTTGTTTAAAATACAATAACCTCTTTTTATAAACCTTTGTGAAGTCTTTTTGTGGCATATTCATTGTGTTACTCTGTGTGTGTGTGTTGCACAAAACTTTACACATTGCCACTTTAGATAAGCCTGACTGGTGTGTGCCAAGCTACCAGAGAGTAGGCACAGGTTATCTTAGTTGTGTATCTATCTTACCCTGACTAGAGTGGTGGGTTCTGCCTGGCCTGGGTGTATACCTTAGCCAACCGAAACCCCATTTCTAACAGGGGACAAGCATCATTCCTAATTTGCCCTGTTCCCACTAATGCATGACCGATGCCCCCCTTTCTGCTACATAAAGCTTGCATTCTGTCACCCTACATTGAAATTCAAACTTAAGTTTCCTATAGCTAGTATATCAATTGTTTTGCCTGTGAAACTCTCCAGTCTGATGTCTGTGTTTTCAATCTCCTCCCCAATTCACTCACGATCCATACCTTCTTATTGATTGTTGTGTAGGCAGGACCCTGAATCTGCGACAATATTTAATTTTATACCTACTGCAGTGATGTCACAATTAGGTTTCTTCTTTGCTTCTTGAACCTGTAAAATTTCAACTACATTTAAGTCTACAGTGTAATCATTTTCTCCTTGAGAATTTCCCACACCACCTTGACACAAATCTTCTAGGACACACCATACTCTATTGCCTTTCCTGACCTGACATACTCTAAAGAAATTACCCCTAATGCTGCGCCATGAGTATCATTGGTTAATCGCTGGTCTGTTGTGTCAAGTGCGGAATAAAAGTCATTGACAGAGAAGTCTTTTGAAATGTTTAATGGTTACAGTGGAAGAAAGGCCCACAACATTTGTCACAGTCCAGCCAACGTCCAGCCTCACCATGACAACCGTGGAATGTCCCAAACCCGCCTCACATCACGAGGCAATATAAAGTGATACAGTATGAACATAATACATATGATTACATACACATAACCCTCTTTATAAGAATACCCTCATTACAACACCCCTTACCACTGGAAAAAATGTAAGTAAAACATACGCATTTTAAGGATTTAACGATCTCAGAATGAATAATCAATATAAAAATTAATCCTGGTATTTGCTTGATAATGTGATCATGCTTTTTTTACATTCAGAGTGTGAGTTAACACCATCACGAGAACGATCAACTACATGTTCATTAGAAGAACTCGATATTAGTTCACAAATTACTTCAGGTTTACTAGCTACGGAACATGAATCATGTGTTTCTTTAGAAGTCTCAACTGGCTCAAAATCCTACGAGTGTCATTTGCTTCAAAATCTGTGCCCCCTTGATACACTTCTATGATTGTCTAAAATTTCCTTTTGACGACAATCAATCTTGACAATAGCCCCTTTATTCCACCGTCCATGATCCTTCAACAAGAGAGCACTATGACCTACACGCATTACCACACACAGATTTCCCTTTCTGTGTCTTTCACGGTTTACTAATGAGAACCCAGTCTCCAACTTTCAAATTTTTACTTTTACACTTGCTGGTTGTATCCAAATACCTTCTAGTCACTTATTGTTTTATTTCCACGCACTCTCTCATAGTTTTATCGACATCATTCTTTTTTGCATCATCAGAAAACCACTTAGGAGTCAATCTTGTTCTAGTTTCTCTGCCCCTAAGTAAGGGAAAATGCATGAAACCAGTAACAGAAGGAGGAGTGTTCAAATAACTCCAAACTTTCTCTAACATCCAGTCCGTAAGCAATGGTTGTTAGTATTTCCTCCTTAAGAATCCTAATACACCGCTCAACCAAACCATTAGAGGATGGGGAATCAAGAGGTGTTTTTTCATGCATGATTCCATTAAATAAAAAAAAAACATAACATTTTCTCCAAGACAAATTGTGTGCTGTTGTCTGAAACTAACACATTAGTAACTACTTCTTTTAAAAAAACGTCTTCCAAAAACACGATCACACTTTCTGTTTTGGGGATATTTACAAAATCATAATATACCAATTTAGAATAGTAATCTGTTAGCACTACAAGATATCTCATTTTATGTGGCAGCAAATTGTATGGACCTGCAAAACCAATTGCTAATTTCTGCCATACTCGATCAGGTAATGGTATCAAAAAAGCATTTTCTTTACTGAGTTTCCAATGTTTGTCAGAAAATAAACGCTCTTTGCACTTTTTAACAGATTTTCAACTTGTCTATCCATGCCAGACCACCAATAGTATTTTCTTAAAATTTTCTTTGTGGATGTCATACCTGGATGCCCACTATGCGCGATTTCAATTCATTTATGTTTCAAACACTCAGGTGGCACAAACATCTTTCATTCTTTCTCACCAACACATCACACACTAGTATTAGTATTCGTAATAACTTTATTCGGTTACAAAGAATATAACCACACAGTACAGTAAAAGATACAATAAAACAAAATTGCATAAAACATAGTAAAATCATGGCACTTTAAAAATGATTGCACATCACATAGCCCGCAGTCATTAAAATTAGACTGCAATGGTCATATCCTTTTTAAAACAACGGAAGATTCCTATAATGGAAAGGAGCATTCATGAACAGTGAAAATAGTTGTGGGCAGAATATGCAACTTTCTTCATGTTTAGGGACACAGCACTAGGCCTCAGCTAAAGAACTCATGGTTTCTTAAACATGCTAAGGCACTAGATAATCTAGTATCCTAAAAAAGGCAATATTACATGAAAATAAGCATTAAATCATATAACCATGGATCTGGCTAGAGTAAAATAAAACATACATCACTTTGACTATCAAGAAGAATCTCATGGTTATACAAACTTACGTAATCCCAAAACCAAAGAACAATTTTGTAAAGAATCAAATATGTCTATTTAAATTTCTAAACACCTAATGGTGACTCATTCATAACAGTAATCATATGCAAAAGTGATATGTGCTTGCTCATCGTGGTAACATTTCATCAAAGGGTGCATATACAGAACCCTCACAGTGAAACAAACTGTAGGAGATAAAGAAAGCCAGCCTAGGAGGGTGTAGGCATTAACAGAACAATACTTAGGGAATTATTACATCACAATTGTGTTGCCTGCCTGCTAAGTGTGTGTTGGGGGGAGAGCAGACAAATTAAGACTTCTGGTCCTCAACGACCATACCCATTTTAGAAATCTTGAGCTCGCTGTTAGACTTGGCTTGTCCAGCGGGTTTATCCCCAGACTTTTTGCTTTTTGGCCTCATGTTTCTGACCTGTTTTTGTTGGTTTTATGACTCTGGGCACTTTACCACTGCTGATCAGTGCTAAAGTGCATATGCTCTCCCAGTACATTGTTGTTATGGATTGGTGATTCCATGATTGGTTATTTGATTTACTAGTCAGTCCCTAGTACAGTGCACTGTGTGTGCCCAGGGACTGTAAATCAAATGCTGTTATTGGGCTTGCAGCACTGATTGTGCCACCCACACAAGAAGCCTTTCAAATATAACTCAGTCCTGCCACTGTGGTGTCTGTGTGCAGTCTAGTACTGCCATGTCGACTTGGCAAGTGCACCCATTTGCCAGGCCCTACCCTTCCCTATCCTTACATGCTAGCTACCCCTAAGGTAGGCCCAAGATACCCCTGTTGGCAGGGTGCAGTGTAGGTGAAAGGTAGGACATGCCCTGATGTGTGTGGCATGTCCTGATAGTGAAATACTGCCAATTTCGTTTTTCACTATTGAAAGGCTATCTGACCCATAGGAAAGAACGGGAGTTAATTCATAACATCTTATAAATATAACTTCCCATTGGGACCAGATAGCAAAATAAAGTTTAGTATGCCTGAACTCAGAATCTAAAGATGCATCTTTTAGTAAAGGTGATTTTTACATTCTGTGTTTGAAAATACCACTTTTAGAAAGTAGGTATTTTCTTGCTTAGCCATCCTGTGTGCCTCTGCTGGTTTGTGTATTGACTGTCTGGTTTTGGAGTGACACGGGCTGGGGATGTGCATTCTCTGAGACAGCCACCGGGGGGGGGTGGGGTTGATGTGTGTCCTGCCTTTCCTGAATGAGTCAGAGCTGGGCTGAATAGTCCTGGGCTGCATTCAGAGTAGTGGGAGGAGAGTTTTCACTAGCACCCGATTAGGCCTAGTCTGCATTTAGAGTGGTGGGAGGAGATTTCCCTTGCACCTGAATATGCCCTGTCTGCCTTGGACAATGCTGTCTCCACCTCCTGCCAGGCAGCTGCACCAGAGAGGACAGAACTGGTTTTGGCTGAGCCCAGAGCCTCTCTGCAGCAAGAGAACAAAGGAATTTGCTGTATAAATAGTGGGGCCCAGACCCCAGTATTTTAGATCACGTCTGGGAAATCAAGAGGAACCTTTGCGAAGGAGAAGAGCTGGAGAAACTGAGGAGGAATACTACCCCTGTGCTGTTTGCTCTCTGGGGTTGGCCTGCAGTGGCTACTTTCTGCCAAGGAAAGGGAAAAAGGACTTTGCGGTTTTCTGTCTCCCCTGCTTGAGGAAGATCTCCAAGGGCTTGAAGAAGAGCTTGCCTCCTGTTCTGAAGTCTCAGGGACACAAATACTTCACCCCCTAGCTCCCCTGAACTTCCTTGCTGGGAGTTCTGACCTGCCAAGAGGTGCCTGTAGCTGTCCTAGGCCTCTGGAGGTTGTTCTGGCTGTTGGGAGCTGGAAAAGCAATGCAACAACAAGAAGCGTGGCGCATCCGCACCTGTTTCCGACGCATCGCCGAAGAAATCGTCGCAGCGCCTGCCCGCGGCTCGAGAAATCGCCGCATGCTGCATCGAGTGTACCGATCTCCGAAGTCCAAGATCACTGCACCGATTCCGACGCAAGCCCTGCTCTGCGGCTGCAAGAACCCACGCATCGTCCCGGATCGTTGCATCGCATCGATGCACCAGGTCTGTCGCATCGTTGGGGGACGCAGTAAGAAACCGACGCATCACCTCCCCACGCAGTAAGAAACCGACGCATCACCTCCAGAGCGATAAGGGACCAACACATCACCTCCCCTGTGCAGCAGTAAGGAGCCGACACATCACCTCCCCACGCAGTAAGAAACCAACGCATCACCTCCTCTGCGATAAGGGACCGACACATCACCTCCCCTGCGCAGCAGTAAGGATCCGACGCATCACCTTCCCTGAGTGTAAGGAACCGACACATCACCTTCCCTGTTGCCCCTTTTTGTTTGTGTGTGCGCGACGCATCCAAGGTACTTTGTGTGAAAAGTGTTGCATCTGCAATTTGCTTTGAACCGAACTATTTCTATCATTTATTACTGTATTGGGATTTTTGTCGTTTTGGTCTTGTTTGGTTTAGATAAAAATTACTTATTTTTCTAAACTGGTGTGGTGTCAAATTGTAGTGTTTTCACTGTATTACTGCATGTGTTCACAAATGCTTTACACACTGCCTCTAAGATAAGCATGTCGTCTCGTGCCAAGCTACCAAGGGGGTGAGCAGGGGTTATTTTAGAAGTGTATCCCCCTTACCCTGACTAGAAGCAAGGGTCCCTATTTGGACAAAGGTACCTACCTCTGCCAACTAGAGACCCCCATTTCTAACACTCGCAAAGACAATTGGTTCATGTGTCTCATGACTAAGAATACGCAAAGCCTCTGAGCAGTAACCAACGCCTAAGTGTCAGTAGTGGAATAATCCACCTAATGCGTGGTAAAGTTTACTTTGGACATAAAATATAAAATGGGTCACGGTTTCCCTGATCGCCGGCTAAAGTGGCATCCCCCTTCGTCGCCTTCTTTCTTCATCCATTTGGCAGTCAGCGAATTTAGAGGAAGAGAACCAATTCTAAAGCTGAAGTACAAGATTTTAGCAGTATGAGGAGCAATCTTATCCATGAATGTTTCATATTTAGGTAGACACTTATCAGCTAAAAACTTGTCAATTGTGCCCTTCAGGCAAGGATCACACCAGATTTATGCAAGCCTGTGGTCCTACATCTCACACTATTTAATGAAGCATCCAAAGCTGCAACTACACATTGTATGTCATCAACGAATTCAGAATCATCAGGCAATGGCAATCGTGACAAACAGTCTGCCTTTGTGTTCTTCATATTAAAATGAAACTCCAGTAGTCTATAGAGCAATCTCACTAACCTGGAAGAAGCTCTACCTGTACCATTGCCCTTCATAAGGTACAAAGGTGGTTTATGATCGGTGACAAGATTAAAATTATTTCCACATAGATAAGTTTAAACTTTTCTATGGCCCACACTCACGCTCTGTAGTACTATAGTGTTTTTCTGAGTCCTAAAGTGTGCGTGATATATTTTAAATGGTATTTTCTCTTCCATTTATCCATTGTCCGAAAACAACCCCCAATACAACAGAACTGACATCAACAGTAACTGTACACTTCTCTTAACTTTCACATGGCTTTAAATCAGGAGTAGACAAAATCATGTTTTTGATTTCTTCAAAAGCATGCGTTTGTTTTTCTGCCCATATAAAGTTTTCTTTCTTATGTACAAGACATCCCAATGGTTCAATAGTGAGAGAATACCCCTGAACCAACCTGGCATAGTATTCACTTAGACCAAGAAATGATCTAAGCGAGCCAAACACGACGGTTGAAAAATGCCAGAATCCTCAATAAAGAGTATAATCTTTGTCGCTAGTTTGTTGTGTCCAGTGCGGAATAAATGACATAGACATAAAAGTCCTCTTTTGAAATATGTAATGGTTAGAGTGGAAGAAAGGCCCACAAGGATGCAGAGACAAGCAGAAGTCTCCAACACCTGTCACAGTCCAGCCAACATCTGTCCTCGCATGACAACCATGGAATGCCCCAAATCCACCGCACATCACGAGGCAATTCCAAGCGATACAGTAAAAACAAAGAAATACCCACATACACATAACCCTCTTTATACGAATATCCAAATTACAGCAGGGGCATTTCTGGTCAGAGGCAATATGCTCAAGGCTGCCACATCTTAAACATCTACCTTGCAATGTGTTGGTTTCGCCTGTTATAGTCCACCCTGCATTTTTTCCACCACCAGTTATGGATTTTTTTCCATTTGCCATACTATATTCCTGTTTATTTTAGTAACCTTTGCTACTGTATCTTTATTTTTACTCATGGACATCATTTAGGGGTCGCCAGGGGTCGCAGTTGCGATCCCTAGCTTGCCCCTTGCTTCCCCTAGCCTCGTCTTTGCGACCCCTGGCCTCAGAGTTGGCAAAATCAGTGCCAAGAACACAGGGTTGTCTTGCATTATCAGAGTCAGGCTCTAACCTCTTTTTCTGCTCATTTGTATTGCATTAATAGTGAATAATAGTTCACTATTCACTATTAGTGTAATAAAAATTGGAGCCGCAAGATCTGGACCTTC
This sequence comes from Calotriton arnoldi, assembly GCA_963921515.1. Lineage (NCBI taxonomy): Eukaryota > Metazoa > Chordata > Amphibia > Caudata > Salamandridae > Calotriton > Calotriton arnoldi. The sequence continues at coordinate 2,297,998 of CAWUFW010000091.1, forward strand.
ACTGGCATCTTAGATAAGAAAAATAAAATGGTTTTAATGTAGGTTGTGTGCGTGCATGTGAGTGAGAGTGAGTTTGGGTGAGAGAGCGTGTATATGTGTGAAAATGTATGTTTGTATGTGGGATCATGGATGTGTGTGTCAAAATGAGTGAGTAAGTATAAGTGAGTCAGAGTAAGAGTGAGTGAGAGAGTGCGAATGAGTGATTCAGGGTGAGAGTGAGTGCATGAGAGTAGGTGAAAATGAATGAGTGCAAGTCAGTGCTAATAATAGAATGAGCGTGAATAAGTGAACGTAAGTGAACATGTGTTGTTATGCTTGCAAATCTGCTTCTGGACATGGCATTCTTCTTGGCTTATAGAAGCACACATGACAAAATGCTACTGCTGGCACTATGTAGGTAAATTTTGGCATGGAGCACCCATGACAACAATGCCAGCGCTGGCCTCCTGGAGGAAATTCTTGCCATAGTTGGCACCTGTGGCAAATTGCTGGTGATGGCACATTGGAAGAAATTATTGGCATATGGGAAGACAACTATGGTAAGGTCTTGGTGCTATCCATGACAAAATGTGGTCCTTGACATATTGGACTTAACCTTTGATATAAGGCACCTCGATAGTGCAAGAGGAGCAGTATTATGAAAATTCTGGTACTGGCATATTGTATGTAATGTTTGGGCAAAAGGGGCCACCAAGGCAAAATGCTGGTCCTAGCAATGGAGGTAACTTTTGACATAAGGAGGACCCCATAGGATATTTAAAAAACATAATTGGGTGAACTCATGGGGACTCATATCAAGCCCTGGCACACATACAGACAGTGTTTTTAGTTAATAACTTATAGCAAGGAAACAAGTATGGCATATATAGGTAGATTTAATGTTTTCTTGTTGTAGCTCCAGCCAACACGTGTTTCGTCGATCGGGACAAGGGACCCGCGACTTCCTCAGGGCTGGAAAACATGTATAAAAAACAAACATTGTGTAAGCCCATACACATGGGCACAATTGATGCATTCTTAATATGTGATGTACAGGTGGTCCCAACTGTGCACGTTCATATCAATAAACATCAAAACCAGATCTATATATGTGAACCAATCAGTTCTCCGCGTAAGTGCCTGTTTGTGTAGCAAAAAACCATACAATATCTAGTATATAGATCCATGGTGTATAGATAATGTCTGACGTGGTGAGCAAATCAACATTCACACCAGAAAGAAAAGTGGGCGGGGGAAAAATATTTTTATACAAATAGGATATATATGTGGTAGGGGGAGTAGACATCTATTTTAGAAAATGGACAAGTGCGCATAAGAGTTATGTTAATGGTGCAATCTTGTAGAGCGTAATTACTGGGTGCAGGCCCAGGCCTACTTTTAAATATTCAGAAAAATGTGTTGAGCCTAGAATGCATGTTAAGAATTAAGGTCCTGTACCAGTATCTAGTATTTATATTAGAGAGGAAAAGCCAATAGTGCCATACATTAGGTAGGGGACATACCTTCTGGCTGGTTATAATTCCGTCCCGGCCTTAATGTGGCTGGGAAATTCCAAGAAGAGTAATTGCTTCTGTCCTTAATGGTTCTGTGAATTGAATTCGGGATAATAGGAGCATTAAACCATATTCTAAGTTATTACTGATATTTACGCATCCTAAAGCAGTGCCGTAGGCAGATGCACGAGACCCTAGGGGTAAGTGCACACGCTAATAGGTGAGGTGGCGTTAGTTACAGGCTCTATATCGGCAGATTCGTCACTTTGGTGTGCTTGTACTTAGTGCTAAAGCATCGTCAAAGTAGTGACTGTGGTTCTCCACGTTCGGTAGCCTCCACTTGTTGTATTGTATACTTAGTATGCTGTATCACAATAGTAATAGGTTCAGTAGTGAACCTAATACAGTGCCAAAGTTCAGTACTCAATCAATTGCGATAGTGCAGGGTGAGTAATTGTGATGGCGCCAATATCGGTGTGCGGTTGTTACGTTAGAGTAGAAACGGAGATCGTAAATAAATAGTTTGGTGCTTTCAATCAGTGCGTAATGAGTGGCTATGATGTCACTGTAGTTACTATAGAATGGTGGCGGGAAATATAGCGATTGGTATCCCGTCATTGCGTAATGAGTAGCTATGAGGTTCTGAGTGGAGTGCATGGTTACTTAAGGCTGAGGCGGGAGAACTGCCATTAGGTGTTTCCCGTCAATGAGACAATTTTATAACGCAGTCGTGAATATACACGAGGACGCCACCTGGTGGAGCAATTAAAGTGAACTACGGCTTTATTTAGGGTGATGGAACAAATGCCGGCAAGTGCGTAAAAGACCTATGACACTTACCCGACAAACACGAGTATGTGTTGTGTCTATGCTTCCTTGTCAGACTGCGTATTTTATCAGCCAGAAACGTGCTGAAAATAATAGGAGTGATCTCTATGAGTTATCAGCAGTGAACTAAATGGTCCATAGTCCCAATGCTAAGTCCGTAATCATAAATACCTGTGTGTGGCAGCGTCGTAATAACATCCGACCTCGGCACCTCAGTATGGCCGTTGTGGGTGCCGACACCCGGAAGGAGATAGCCTTTAAGTAGTCAGAGTAACTAGAACGCGAATTGTGAGGAATGCTCATGTAAGAGGGCTAGGCGATATAAGCCGCCATATTGGGTGAGTGGCACTGCCCGTAGTCATATGGATGCTTATAGGGAAGTGTCTCCTATTAATGTAGTAGTGTGTATGCTTCAGGAAAGTGTCACATAGTTATCATTAGGATATTAGTTGTGGCAAGTAACCAGTGTTGTCTTGTTTCTACAGAAATATAGAGGTTAATGCCAGCCAATTCACTAATATACCTTCAAATAGTTAGGTGTTTGCATAGGGTAGTGTATACTACCTGGGCCCCTGGTGTTCATGTTGACAGTATTTATCGTCGTAATCAAAAGGAGATATCAGTAAGAAGAGAATATTAATCTGAGAGAGGGGAGGGTAGTAATATTCAAATGGAGGTGAGTGTGGATAGGAGACGCATCTCATATGGTTTAGCATGTGACGATGGGAATATTGTTGAGCTTCACGTGACACATTATCAAGTCATATGTCAACATTACTGCGATTTATCATACATATTGCATACCCCGCGGGGTGAAGGCTATGTATTTTTCTGGTCCTACAGTATTGAACAATATAACACAGTAGGTAGTTATAAAATGGCATGTTTAAACCTTTCATTCATTTCATAATATCATGCTATTTTATCATGCACAGTACAACCACTTCATTACAGTTCGATATGTGGAGACATAGGGACGTTATGGTACCTTTCAATACAGTCTATAGTCCAGTTCTAAGATTTTGTTAGAAGAGTACATATCTGATGTCAATATTGTACCGTCAATGTGATGTTAATGAACCCTGGGTTACGGTCAGATGTTCAGTCACCCAAGAAGTAATGTAGTTCGTGGTCTGTGTTCATACCGTGTTCTACCGCCTGAAGCTTCATGATCCATAGTGCCTCCCTACGTCTAAGGTGCAATTCTTTATTGCCACCCCTGGGGTCCATATCAATCAGATCAAACCCACAGAAGGATAGTGTCTTGTGTATCCCTTGTGAGGTGCACTCATTAATGTGTGTTGCTGTTGAGTATCTGGGGTCGCGGTGCTTGATGGCCCTCAGGTGCTCATTGATTCTCTCTTTGAGTGGCATAATTGTACTGCCAATGTAGAAACAGCTGCATTTGCATTTAAGCATGTATACCACATATCGGCTATTACAGTTGATCATTTGTCTAATCTCATATTGTTTTCCCTGATGACTCTGGAAGGATTTTAGGTTATTCATTGCTAGGGGGCAAATTTTACAGCTGCCACATTTATGAAACCCGGTACATATTTGTGCTAACCAGTTGGATTTCGTTATATGTTTAGGGTAGCTTGGGCTTATCCATGATCTGATGTTCTTGCCTCGTCTGTAGCTGATAAGAGGTTGATCCGCAATATACTCCTTCAATGATTTATCTGTACTTAGTACCCGCCAGTGGTTTTTCATACTGTTCCTGAGGGCTATTGATACCTCATTGTAGTTAGTCACCAATCTAACTTTGGGGGAGGTCTTAATCTTGTGCGGTCTGTCTTTGAGTATCCACTCTCTTAGTTCTTGTGATCTTTTGCTCTGCTATGTCAATGGTATGTGTGTTATATCCTCTGACTCTGAAGCGTTGCTTCATGTTATCCTTACATGTAATAAAGTCATTATTTTTGCTGCAGTTTCTGCTGGCCCTCACTAGTTCACCAAATGGTATGGATTCTATTTGGTGTTTAGGATGTGAGCTGTTAGCATGAAGTACCGCATTACAAGAAGTAGGTTTACGGTAGAGTTTACTTTGAATCTGGTTATCCTCTATAAATAAAGTCACATCCAGAAATTCTATCTCTGTGGTGCTCAGGTTATACGTGAGGTGGATACCCATATCGTTAGAGTTCAAATGTTCGCAGAACATTGTCAGATTGTCCATGGAGCCTGACCATATCATCATGGGGACTGTCAGATTTCAGTAGCGTGGCACGCCATGAAAGGATTTGAATATATGGAGCAAGTGTTTTGGTTTTTTTAGAGCCTATGGCTTTTTAGCAAATTTATGTGAAAATTGTGCATTAAAATGCACCAGTAAAGTCTATTTTTTTCATAGTTTTCTCAGGGAAGAGAACCCTCCACCCTTTGCTCTCCCCTAGAAGAATATATAATATTCATTATGCAGTTATGTAACTTCAGCAATGTTAATTATTGTGATGTCATCAGGATTAAGGTTATGTGGCATCACTTCTTGGGACGCTGCAGGGTCAAAGGATGTCACTTCCTATGACATCATTAAGGTCAAAAGGTATATGATGTAACTACCGCTCCCTCTGGCATTTTGGTGAATCGAAGTCCATGGTTTCACTGTTACTATTTAGGACAGCTCTTGCACACCTACCTGTAAATTCTGATTTTTTAACAATAGCTACTACTTTTTTTTAGTTCAGAGTCCCTATTGTCCCATAATCTACCCTGTATGTTTGAGTTACCACAATGCATAATTATCTGGTCCCTAATGAGTTCATCATGAAGATTAAGATTACCAAATCTATTCGTAATTGCTAGTTTTTTCAATGCTGTGACATCTTCCTCTATCTTCTCACTGGATCCTTGTTTGCGATGGTTGAAATTGTAACGATCAATTGCTATGCTTACACTTGGTGCAAATGAGTTGTCTAAATCCTCTATGGCAGTGCTTCCCAAACACAAACTTCCATGACCCACTTAGCTTTAATGGACATGAGCCAGGCTATTTTGTAATGCAATAAAGCATTGTGTGGTAGCGCATTGTTATATGCACACAGCACATTTTCCATTGTAATGGTCACTAAATTTGCACAGACATACAATTTTATAGATACAACTATATTGCAAACAAATGATAATGTGTGGAAATCGGGTATCAGTGAATATTAATTAATTGCCCATCACCAAGTAAAGTGTCTTGATTTCTACTGATCCTACCAAAATCTTTGTTTCCAGCACACTTTAGAATTGCAAAAAAATGTGCTTCATTTTGCTTTCTTAACTACTGAATGAGTACAGTTCATTTACAGGTAATTAAACTTTGTTGCGTGCTTTCCTTTTGTTAAGAACAAAACACAATCATGAACATTCTGCGCCATCTTGTCTGATGAAAGTTCCTACGTGCACATAAACTACAGTCATTCTGATTTACCACAGCCATTTTGTACTCTGTTGGTCACCTTCATTTCACCCTGTCCTCTAGCAGCCTTCTGACTCTCTGACCAAACCTGATATGTGTGCTGGGGGCTATAAACTATTTCCACGACAAACATCAACATCACCTGCTGCCTCAAACTCGTCTTTCCTCTCATCCCTGCACAAACGGGTTACAAATACCAAACAGACTCTTGCAAACATGGTTTATTGCACTACACACAGCAAGACTGGTTTTTTGCCAACAATGGGACCTGTTCTTATCAACAGAACGGACTCTTAGATCTGGCCGGTCTCACTCGTTTTTAGACCCTGAAGCAAGGTTCAGCTGCAATTAAATTGTCTGTTTTTGACCTGGGTGGGAGGAGAGTTAATGTTGGGCTTGTGTAACCATGTTGATAAAACAATGTCAGGCTTGTGTGACAACCTGCCCGGGCGGAGACTCCAAGCTTGTAACCATGATAAAAGAAACAAATACATTGTGTAAAACTGTATAAAAGGAAGAGTCAGAAGCATTGCCAGTAGAACACCTCCCTGAAGACATCCTGGTGTCAGCAGTTGACGTGAGTCTCCTCTAAGAGTAATAAACCTTTTTCTTGCCTTCCAGCTTCCAGCGCCTGCCTCGTTATTTTAGATAGTGAATCCAAAGTGGATTAAAGGTGACTTTGCGCCGGGCAGCATTGGGGATCCCAGGAGACTCGCTGCTTTTCACAAATTGGCGACCCAACGGGGGGCCCATCAGAGACACGTGGGTCCAGTAGAGAGGTCCTAACGACGGAGTGAACGACTAAATGATTGGAGTGCACCTGCCTGAAAGAGACCCTCGTCTGGCTGCCAATTGACTGAACTTCACCGGTTCCGAACGGACCTCTCTCGAGTGACCTGCGGTCCTGACTGGGGCCTCACAGGAACGCCGCATTGATTGTTGGAGTAAGAGGACAACCAGGCGCTGGAAGGGGAATACGAAGAACTGTCCATACGGTCCGGGTAAGGTCGTGAGAAAACATGACTTAAATTGATTGATTGATAGAAATACTAGTATTCCTTTTTGAGTTATTTGAGACATTCCCTGCTTGCAAACAACGTAGAATAGGAATATTCTCTCTTGCAGACAGCGAAGGACAGGTAGTGCAGACTTTTGTCTAACATTAATTGAGATATTCATTTTGACCGCTAAATACGTCATGCCTGTTTTCTCTAGATTGTTTGATTGTTTTGGACCGGACCGTTTGTTAGAGGTCAGTCATCCGGCACCGCCGGAAGGCACCCCTAACAAGGACATGTACGTAAAATATGGATTAGCCACCGTAGCTTATAGCAAACTATGGCATAAGTACACTAGGAAGGACCGGGTAAATCAGTGGCCACTGACGGGATCTTTCGATCCCGCTAAAATAGAAACGTTAGAATTAGCTCTCCACAAAAAGAAAGCTAGACCAGCCATGCTTGATAGTTTTGGTTTATGGCGAAAAGAAGCAGCTCAACGAAAGAAAAGAGACGAAGCTAGACAAGATAAAGAAACGCGAAAATCAGCTTACCAAGCCTGTAAAAAATTAGAAGAAGAACTAAAAGAAAAGGAAATCGATAAAAAAGGAACAGGAATCAAAAATATCAGGTCAATGCCCTGTTAGAACGCCCTTAACTCTTTACCCCGAGTTACCAGCAAAACAGGGGGTAGATGATGATTTATTGTTAGGTCCCCCAATGATATACATGCCACCCCCTTATGCCCCTACTCATCCCGTAGTACAACGCCAGGACCCCAAAGTATAACTGGAGATGGCACGATCGCCTCAGTCTCCACCACCTCTGCTCCCACCGAGCCACCCACACCAAATGCCTCATCAAAGGAGGCAGTAGTAGAGGTAGGAACCAAGGAAATAGGAGCGCCCAGGGTCCCGGGATTAAGTAAAAATGAGCGAGCAGGCATTGATAAAATAGTTAAAACCCTCATAGATAGGAAAGAAACAGAAGAACACGTAACAGACATATGCGACTCCTATGTTGAAAACCGCAAACGATACTTTATTGTACGTCTCTGTTACCACACCCTTACTGCATATGAAGAGAAGTACCAAAACGTAGGGCCCGAGCGATTAGTGGCTCTCTACAGGAAGGTAGACATCAGAGATGAAGGCGACAACGATGTTGCAGAACAATTTTCATCCACACTAGAAGTATTGCGTCACCTCATAGAACAAGGACAGATAGATAGGGACAGGACAACTAAGGTAGCAGGACCCCCAGTGGAAAAAACAGATAGCATGATGCCAATAAAAGAAGCTGCCCCTTACTGGGTACCTCCTAGAGGACAAGGGACTAATGACGATATAAACCATCAAGACGCTAGAGGAAGGGTGGTCTACAATTGGGTGTATCAGCCATGGGACAGACAGGACATCCTGACCTTCCGTAAATCTTTGCCGGATTTACGAAAGAACCCCACCGCCTTTTACGCCGAGCTAGGTACCGCTCTGGGATCAACAATAATGACACTTGCCGACATAGACTTGTTCTTCGGGTTATGTTTGCCAGCAGATGTGTGGAAACAGGTTAAGAAAGTAAACCATACCGAACTGTTTGGTCATACCTGGGAACAACTCGACACACTAGATAAACAGCGGAACCCTGGTCAAAAACCAGTTAAAGCAATATTAGACCTCCCTGACAAAATAGTGCAGAAAGTGAAAACGCTGATCCCAGAGAAAAAGATAGACTGGTCCATAGTAACCGCATGCCGCCAGAAACCACAAGAGGACGTCTCAGAGTACTTCTCCAGATTTGAAACTGTGTTCTCTGATTACAGTGGACAAGACATGTCCACCGCAACCGGACACCACTTATTTGTGCAGAACTACGTCAAAGGATTACTGCCAGATGTATCCCAGAAACTACAAGCCAGCGAAAGTAGTTGGGCAGCATCTAAACCGACGGCCATTCTCCAAATGGCCCAGTACTACGAGCATCAGAGAAACGAAAATGACAGGGCTACAGAAAGGAAAAGAAGGACTTGAAGGAAAGGGTAATGATAGCACAACTCCAGGGGCGAATACAGGAGGGGAGCAATATGGGGGAGGAAACCAGCAGAATACCCCTAGAGTACAGCCACCTAGGAACAATCCATCTACATCATATGTAGGACGCCAAGACCTAGGACAGGATCAATGTGCATTTTGCAAAAAATATGGACACTGGAAATCCCAATGCCCGGCTTTGTTAGGAGCTGCTAGGGGCAGAGGGCGAGGGAAATAGCAAGTGGACAGAGAGGAAGAGGACGTGGGAGAGGGTACGCGAGTGAAGCAAGCGAGGAAAGGCCAGGAAGAGTGAACGCATTTGACCATCCCAGACAGAATCAGTACCAACAGACAGATTATGACAATACGTACGACTTTGCATAGGACAGCCAGGGGCAAGGGAGGGATCCAGTCGAGCTCTGCGTTGATCAGCAAGGCCCTTATGTTACCGCTGAGGTCCTGGGCACAAGGTCGCCATTTTTGGTAGACACAGGAGCAACACGTAGTGCACTATCCAAACGACTGATTCCAAGGGCACCCTTGTCAGGCTCACATGTGACCTCAATAGGATTTGACGGTACGCCCTCCACCAACCCTTTGTCCCGACCCATCCCTTTTAATCTTGACAGCAATGGCGTCGAAACGACATTCCTCCTCTCATCTAACACCCCAGACGCCATTATGGGCCTCGACCTTTTGAAACACTTCCATGCGACTATCAGATGCTCACCAGACGGAGTGCGTGTCATCCTGTATGACAACCCCCAACGCCATAGAGAGAACCCTTTTCAGCACATGTTTTCCATCTCTGAGACTGACACATCCCTACTGGACACTTTGCCATCACACTTATGGGCTAGGGCTGATTCAGACGTAGGACGAATGATGATTGACCCAGTACACGTAACAATACGACAGGACGCAACCCTACCGAAGGTACCGCAGTACAAAATATCGCCAGAGGGTGAGAAAGCACTAACAGAGATCATACACTCTTTGGTAGAGGCAGGGGTGGTACAGGAAGTAGTGAGCAACATTTGTAACAGTCCCATACTACCGATTGTAAAGAGACAGGGAGAGGGAGATGGGAAAGCCTACCGCTTCATCATTGACCTGCGGGAGGTAAACAAAATCGTAGTACCACAATACCCAGTAGTTTCCGACATCACGACAATTTTGACTTTAATCCCTCCACTGCCACCACCTTCACTGTGATCGACCTCAAGAACGCCTTCTTTTCCATACCTATACACGAGGACAGCCGCTATCTTTTTTGATTTACCCTAAATTCCCGTTCGTATAGATTTTGTAGAGCACCTCAGGGGTACACTGAGAGCCCAAGTATCTATAGCCAGGCGCTTAAAAGACAGTTGGACGCCATACAATTGCCAGATGGAGTGGCACTAATACAATATGTAGACGACATCCTTCTAGCAGCAGACACCATACCAATAGCCGTCACAGCCACCATCAAACTACTCCATTTCCTTGCTGAGAATGGTCACAAGGTCTCCGAAAGAAACTGCAGTTCTGTAAATCACAAGTGACCTATTTGGGTCACCTTTTATCAAAAGAAGGGAGAAAACTCACGCCTGACAGGATCCAGACAATTCTAGACACCCCTGTCCCCAAAAATCAGAAGCAAGTCCGCTCTTTGATAGGCCTCACCTCGTTTTGCAGACAGTGGTTACCGAACTTTAGCCTCATTGTCAAACCCCTTCTCTCCCTCCTAGCTAAGGACATCCCCTCACCTCTCCCCTGGACCCCCGAATGCCAGACAGCCTTTAAAGAACTACGCAATGCCCTTTGCTCAGCACCAGTCCTAGGAACCCCAGATTACTCCAAACCATTCTTCCTCTACACACACGAAAGGGAGGGATGTGCATTGTCTGTCCTAACACAATCAATTGGTCACAAACAACGCCCTTGTGCATATTTTTCTGCCACCCTCGATCCAGTAGCCAGAGCACTGCCAGCGTGCCTGCGCGCTGTGGCAGCTGCAGCGGTATCAATACGCCAGAGCGAAGGAATAGTGCTCTCCAATCCAGTCACTGTTTTAGTACCCCATGCAGTCGACACACTACTGAACCAGACCAAAACCCAACACTTGACTAGCGCCCGACTGACAGGATATGAGTTGACCCTGCTAGCACCGCACATTACCCTAAAGCGATGCACCACCCTCAATCCAGCCACACTGTTACCCCTACCCGAGAACGATTCTAACGTGGCTCCACTACACGACTGTGTGACACTAACCGATGAACAAACAAAAAGTAGAGTAGACCTCAGAGACACCGCCTTTCTAGAGCCAGATGGAGAACTATGGGTGGATGGTTCGTGCATCAAACTCCCCGACGGCACCACCTCAGCTGCATACGCTGTCACCACAGCCCGAACCATTCTAGAAACAGCCCGTATTGCCCAACGTTCCGCCCAGGCAGCAGAACTCATTGCCCTCACACGAGCATGTCTTTTAGCAGCTGGCACGACAGTTAACATATACACCGACAGCCAATACGCCTTCGGGGTGGTTCACCATTTCGGGATTCTATGGAAAGAAAGAGGGTTCCTGACTTCACACGGTACACCCATCCTGCATGGAGATTTAGTCTCCGCCTTGACGGAAGCAGTCCTCCTCCCCAAAAAGCTAGCAGTGATAAAATGCCAAGCACATAGGAAAGTGACAGATCTCATTGGACAGGGAAATGCGCTAGCAGACGTTACTGCCCGAGCCACAGCAGAAGACAGAACCATGACACGAATGTATGTGACCAGGTCACAAGCTGAACAATGGACTGATGCTAGGACCACTGTAAGGGACATACAGACTACAGGCACACAAGACGAATTGACCGAGTGGGAAAAGGTGGGACTAAAAGACGAGGAAAATTGCTGGAGAACTAAAGACGGAAATAAATGGCTGTTACCCAATGCCTACCTCATCCCCATATTGACCATGGCACATTTACCAGCACACATAGGCTCCACCCCATGATTGAACTAATCACAAGAGTATGGCATAATGTCAAGATAACAGAATCTGCAAAGCGCCTTGTGCAACAATGTATAGTATGCCTACAACACAACCCAGGGAAAGGGACAGTAGTACCACGGGGAGGGTTTGGAGTCCCTGATCACCCCTTTGAAGTCCTTCAAATGGATTACATCCAACTAGAGAGATGCCATGGTCTAAAATATGTCCTGGTGGTTGTGTGCGCTTTTAGCAAATGGGTGGAGGCATATCCCACCCGCGACAATACTGCCATAGCCACTGCAAAAGTATTGTTGAAAGAATTCTTCCCCGGTACGGCCTTTGCAGAATTTTATGGAGCGACAACGGCCCACACTTCGTAGCCGAAGTGATACAGAACATACTGAAAGGGTTGGGGGTAAAACAAAAATTCCATGCCGTCTTCCACCCCCAATCAGCGGGCCTGGTAGAGAGACACAATGCAACATTGAAACTAAAGCTAGCCAAAATAGTTGCCACAACCGGGTTGAAATGGCCCGACGCCCTTCCATTGGCATTACTATCAATGCGCTCCACCCCGACCACACACAGACTGACCCCGTATGAAGTGGTCTTCGGCAGGCCTATGAACATTTGGGCGGCACCAAGACCCACCTCCATTAACGATGTCCCGAACATATTAATGTCAGACTATCTGCATAAATTGACAAACGAGCTAACAATTATCCACCAACAGGTGCAGCAAGCCTTGCCTGACATATCCAGGGGCCCAGGACATGTGATACAGCCTGGGGACTTCATCCTAGTTCGCAACTTCCAAAGAACGAAGAATCTGGAGCCCAGGTGGACGGGCCCCTGGCAAGTCTTGATCACCACTCGAACTGCCCTCCGAGTGGAAGAAAAAAAAATTGGCTGCACGCCCACCACTGCAAGAAAGTCCCTCCAACGCTGGCAACCTGTGAAGAGGTGGAGGTGCAAGAGGAAGTACTCGCAAAAGACCGACCAGCTCTGAGTTGCTACCCACAAGAAGACACCCTCCAACTGTCTGAATTTCCCGACCCCACGGTGCCATCCAAGGAAGGGTACAACCTAAGATCAACGAAAAGGGGGAGCTCCAACAACCAGGCCACTAACTGAGTCAGAGTCTCAGATCGGTAGCACAGCCAAACGACGCTACCAGGAAAAACACCAGACAAAAGTCTGTGGTCCTAACAGTTGGTGAGCTCCTCGAAGATGATGGAAGAAACGGAACACCTGCAAAGCCACCGCAAAGACACCAAGACTTTTGAACTGCACAGTACAAAGACAATTGCACTTGTAGCTGCATTTCTCACCTGCCTCCTGCTAATGGTCACACTCTGGATCATTGAAGAGAATGCACCTGCATACAGAACATTGTCACCAACCATGCAACCAATCACAAAGAAAGAACACTACCTGGTATCACTACCGCCACATCTCCGAGAACGACGCAAAGAATTCTGGAATAATTCTTTCGTACAGATGCTGCACCAGCACAATCTTGCCACCAATGCCACTAACTGTTGGGTTTGTGGGCTGCTACCACATGCCACTGAACATTCCATCCCTTTCATCCCTTCACCCTTTTCTGTTCATGGATCTTGCCTTGCCTGGATGATGCTCCTACAAGAAAGTTACAAAGACAATGCCACTTCCGATGGGACAATCGCTCAGTTCTACAACGAGTTCTGGCTAAACCAAACAGGAAGAACAGCAGCTCCCTTTTGCCCTCACACCTCCAATACGACATTCCCAATGAATGTCCCCTCCAAAGAACGAGTGGAAATACAAGTGTTCAATAATCCTGTCAGAGCCACATTTTCCTACCTGAAGAAAAGAACTGCTGCAACACTGACTGTGGCCCTATCTGTGGTGAACGTCTCTGGCCTTGTATGCATTGAAGGCCGTGGGACTAAGAATGTGGGTCACAGCACTTGTAAGATTGTAAGGACTTTGAACACTGCCAATCCTCCAGCATTTGTTGCATCACCCAATATGTACTTTGTCTGTGGAACCAAAGCCTACACCTGGCTCCCAAGAAACTGGGGGGGCACGTGCTACATCGCCTTTGTTTTGCCACCGACCTACACAGCCCCTGCAGAGCATCATCGAGAAAAGCGTTCTAAAGACACTGATCAAGCAGACTCTGCCGCATCACAGTTCGTTGACGCAGCAAAAGGGCTCGTCCCGCTATGGGGTCCGATGGCAAACAGCCGAGCCATCAGACATCTGTCTCAAGCGGTAGAAACCGCCCTGAACGTCACAGCTGGCATCCTCACCAACAACACTGCCGAGCTTCAAGCGGTCCGTCTGGTGGCCCTACAAAACCGCATGGTCCTGGACGTGGTACTAGCGGATCGTGGAGGAGCATGTCGCATCATTGGTGCCAGTTGCTGCATATACATCCCTGATAATTCACCCTCTGTCTATGAAGCAATCGAACATCTCCACAGACTGTCTTCAGAAATTCATCAAGGATCAGAGACTTGGACAATTGGAAGTTGGCTTTGGGGCATCTTGAAGGACTGGGGTTGGAAAATATCAATGTTTCTCTTGGTCCCAGTATTGGCAATATGTGGTTGCTGTTTGGGTGTACACTGTATACCACCTTTGTGTTCTCTTTGCATAAGTGCCTTGCGCCCTAAGACTATGGACACTCAGTTAACAAAAATGAGAGTAATGTATGAACAAGAAATACAGGACATTATGGAGATCGAAATAGACTGACAAGATGGCTAGTTATGTTCAAAGGGGCGACTGTTAAGAACAAAACACAATCATGAACATTCTGCGCCATCTTGTCTGATGAAAGTTCCTACGTGCACATAAACTACAGTCATTCTGATTTACCACAGCCATTTTGTACTCTGTTGGTCACCTTCATTTCACCCTGTCCTCCAGCAGCCTTCTGACTCTCTGACCAAACCTGATATGTGTGCTGGGGGCTATAAACTATTTCCACGACAAACATCAACATCACCTGCTGCCTCAAACTCGTCTTTCCTCTCATCCCTGCACAAACGGGTTACAAATACCAAACAGACTCTTGCAAACATGGTTTATTGCACTACACACAGCAAGACTGGTTTTTTGCCAAAAATGGGACCTGCTCTTATCAACAGAACGGACTCTTAGATCTGGCCGGTCTCACTCGTTTTTAGACCCTGAAGCAAGGTCCAGCTGCAATTAAATTGTCTGTTTTTGACCTGGGTGGGAGGAGAGTTAATGTTGGGCTTGTGTAACCATGTTGATAAAACAATGTCAGGCTTGTGTGACAACCTGCCCGGGGCGGAGACTCCAAGCTTGTAACCATGATAAAAGAAACAAATACATTGTGTAAAACTGTATAAAAGGAAGAGTCAGAAGCATTGTCAGTAGAACACCTCCCTGAAGACATCCTGGTGTCAGCAGTTGACGTGGTCTCCTCTAAGAGTAATAAACCTTTTTCTTGCCTTCCAGCTTCCAGCGCCTGCCTCGTTATTTTAGATCGTGAATCCAAAGTGGATTAAAGGTGACTTTGCGCCGGGCAGCATTGGGGATCCCAGGAGACTCGCTGCTTTTCACACTTTTACTAGTAATGTAAACTTGCAGAATTGTCACTTGATTCATTTTATTTTTCTTTCTCTGTATGCAAAGTCAGAGATGTGAAACATCAAGTGTTAAAAAATAAGCAGGACAAGACACAACCTGACATTTGACCTTTGTCTTTGTAGTAGCGGCTGCTACCGGACCCGGGTGGTGAGCCAGGGGGGAATGGGTACAAATAAACACTTACCTGAATACTGCCGTCCGCCGCCTCTCCTCCGTCCTTTTCTTCCTGTCTCCGGTCCAGCAGCAGTAAGAACCCAGGCGCTCAGGCTCCCCTGAGCCAATCACAACGCTGCAATGCGTTGTGATTGGTATGAACGCCATGGTTTGGAGCTCGGACGGGGAATGGGAGGCAGGGCGTGTTCCTCACCAGGCTGTGCATTACAGCCTGGTGGGGAAGATGCAAAGTGCGCATGACTGTTTGGCCAGCCCAAGAGGGCCGACCATTCAGTCGTGCGCATTTAGGGAGTGCAAACCACTCCTCCCCCTGCTCTGGCCAGCCCCACCCCGCCCGCCACTGATTGCAATAGGAAAACTAAAATTATAATAACGATATGTTTTTATCATTTTATTTTTCCTTTTTGAGCAGTGGGGCGACGCTCATCCGCCTTAGCAGAGAAACCGCTACTTTGTCTTTGAAGCGCAGCAAATGTGACACGATAAATACAGAATTTAAAGGCATCTGCCTGGACTTTGGCGACCTACCAAGAAATGGCTTGTGACCAAACACTGGTCTATGATATCCAACAATATACATCCTTGCACCTTCTTGTCTCATTTGTTTTCCATTCTCTTGTATATTTTCAACCCTTCTGGACCTAAGCAGAGAAGCAATATTTTGGTTTCCCTTACAGGTGACTCATCATCCTCTTCAAACGTAGATATATAATTTATAAAAAGATGACTCCCACCATTCTTCCCATTTTAGCAGGATCGTCATCAATAGGCATGAAGGCTTGTGGATGAGTCAAATCTAGATTTCCTGTGGCACACATATTTAATTACCACTGGTGCTGTATCAGTGACTGGTGCAGTGTTAAGTTAGGCAAGTTTGATAGGGCCTACAAGTGATGGTGAGCTGCTAGACAGAACATGGAAACAGAATGTTGTCCTTCGGCATTGCTATTGAGGCTTGCTTTCCTCCACTGCACAGCTTAGAAGTCACTTGTTGTGGAAGGTGAATTAGAGATGGTGGCACACAAGGTCAGCATGACCTTGCGTGTTGAGGTACCACATCGGCTTGTGGTAGAATGGGTCTTCTTTAGTGCATTCGAGCCTTCCCGAGAGATTCTGCACACATGCGGAGATCATCACGTATTGGTACACTTCCAGGCAGTTCACTAACTGCCAAAAAGTATGTGCACTTACCCTGTATGTTTCAACAGTACTTTGGTACCTTATGGCCTTGAATGGTAAATTCTTTCCTCTGCTCCTTGTTAACTGTAGGGTCTATTCATGTAGTCCTTGGTGATTTCAGCAGCCGGTATAAGAATGTACTGCTGATTAGAGAACTGAAGTTGATGTTCCCCATCCGCTTTTGTGCGATGGATTCACGGCTTGGCAACTCATCAACAATGATGATGATGCTCCGGCAGCCAAGTGCAGTGAAAATGCATGCGTTTATTCTCTTGCCAAGCCGTAGCAGCACCAGTTCCTTCTTACGCCGCCTTTTCTAGCTAGCGGTCTCTGCTCAGGCATTCTGGAATGTTATGTGAGGACCAATGGTGTACATACAATAGAGCATTAGTGCATCAACACAGTCCTAAAGGGGGGCTTGAAACACTGCAGGTGGACCTCGGTACTCAGGAATAGGTTTCATAGCGTGGAAAGATATGTTTGTCTGTTGGAGGAGAGAACCAGTTTGTTAACAGTTTGAGGTGGGAAAGGATGTGCGGGTGCACCAGATGGGGTAGCGCTTTTAAGGAAAGGAGCGGTCTCACTTAAAGGAGCCAAGAGAGAATTAAGGGAAAGGAACCAAAATGAGCAGCTGGCATGAGACTGTCCGAAGAGTAGTGAATGTCTGTGCTATATGTAGCCTTTGTGTAGAGGCATGTAGCAATCTTATTGGCAGAGAGGGTGGATGGAGTAATGGTGTTGCAGGGAGGGGTTAGAAGTGCATTCATCAAGCAGCGTAGGCGTTGGTGCTGTTGCCATTGCCACACTTTGAAGGTTGGGAAATAATGTGCTTTGACCATGTCAACAACAGCAGTGAGGGCATTAGGAGCTTGCTTGTCAATCATGAGGCAATGAGAGGTGTGGGATTTCCTTTACTCATGGAGGTAGGAGCTCAAGCTACTCTATATAGTGCAGATTCAGGGAAATATCCAGCCCTGAGGACGAAGTGCAGCTGGGCGGAAGGCATAGAGGGGGCTTATAGTTTGTTGAACATAAAACAGTATTAAAGCCCTATGAGATGTAACGATTCCTACCGGAGTGAGTTATGAATGTAACTTGGGAGGCTGTTTTTCTTGACTTTCAAAATGTTATAACTAAGGTAATAAAATGTGTATGCATTTATCATTATTATGCAACAGCGATAAATGTCTTCTAAATATGGCTTAGTTTGAAAATTGTGTTAGTAAGGCGGATAGTATGATTTAATTTGGGAGGCTTAGAAATGATCCTATTTTTGTTTTGGATTTTTTTTTTTTTTTTTTTTAAATGAAATTCTCCTGAGAATTTTTAATTCATGTATCTTACTTTGTTCTCCACAGTGGATCTGAAAAAGGGTAATCTCCACAACGCTATAAAAGCGAATCACCCAAAACCGTGCCAGTCAGGACTCCGCCCTCCAGGTTACTCACGCTTGCCTACTGCTAAGATACCAGCCTTCGGCTTCGTAAGGACTTCCAGCGTATCTTCTGCCTCGAGCAACCATTCCAATGACAGTGTTGAGAGTGACGGCACCAAGGCCATCAAGGGTGAGTTGAGAATTTCTATATTTCCACAATGTAGTCATAGATGTTAACATTTACAAAAGATAATGCATTTTTAGCCACTTCCATTCTTCTTGGCTTTTGTTCAAAAAGAATTACGCAGAAGGCCACTCGACCAGAGTAGAATGAAATATTGACTCTTCAAGATACTTAAAATGTTAACATTTTCTAGAAATTTTCATTAGGCTAAAACCATTTCACTATGTCAACTAGTTATGGAAATAAGAGACAGATGTAAGTTGAGGGGCGGATTGTGCAGGCAAAGGACAAGGCCTCTGTCTTTCATGGAAGAAAACAAATTGGTGTGAAGGGAGACATGGGCTGGGACCCATCATGCGAGCCTCAGGCCCAGATGCTTTGTTGGGTTCACTTAGGTGGAGTCCCTGATGTTTGTTTATTTTGCTTATACTGTGCACACTGGAGAACTTAATGTTTTCTAGCTTCTAGAGGCAATGATTTGGTATATGTAGCAATGGGTATAGTGAGTGCGGACAATACTGCAAGGCAAGTAGACTACTCTTACAAGAGCATGACCGCTCCACCCACAATATTCCTACATTTCTGGGTTCCCCAGGACCCTTGCCATGACCAGATCACTTCATTAGTCAAAGAAAAGGCTTTCCTGCTAGGGGTACGGGGATAACATCACCAAAGTGCTTGTCGCTTGCGTACTGTGTCGCTCCAAGTCGCGGGTTGCAACAAGTGAGCTGCTGGTTGGGGTATATGACATTTTGCTTGATATTTTTAAAAGTTACAGGAGATGTTTCTACCAAGCATCAGCTAGAAAAGATTGTCAACCTGTCCTTAGGACAGTGTGCCATCCTTTAAGACTTTAGTGTGTATTTGAATCCGATAGCGCCTGGCAAGTTTTGTAGCATATTTGTATTCTGGAAGACGTATTAAAGTGATATCAAGCGCTGCTCACTGGATTTTTTGTTGTTGTTGAGGAATGTGATTTGATTTACTCAATTTACTGTGAAAATCTGAAAAACTCGCTTGCGAACTACTTATCAAATGGAAAAGGTTGGGGCGGAGATTAATGTGATTTTGTGTTCTTGACAACATTCGCGCCTACCAATCTTCAGTGTTTATCATAACTCAATCTCAGGGTTATGCCTCTTTCATTCGAAGTGACACAAGCCTTCTAATGTGTTTAATAATACATTTACACTGGGAAAAGGGACTGGCGGAAGGTGCAATACTTCTGCTGTGCGCCCTCCTGCAGTTCAAGATATACTCCATGGCTGTTGTCACCATTGGTTTTGAATTATCTGGTTAATGTGTGCACCAACCTCTTTCTGGCACATTCACGGGGGAAAAAGACTGCTTAGAGAGGTGGCATTCAGAAACCTGAAATGTTATTTATTGGGCAAATATGACACATGTTCGGAAACGGCCACTGCTAAATCCAAGAGTTGAAAAATTAAATATGTTGCCGCATTGAAATATTTCAGGCCGCAAAGTGAAACTTCATTACTTCCAGAGAATAAGTACATTTAAAAACATGCACTAAAACTATCTCGACCCACTCCTCCCCGACCTCTAATAAACCGGCCCATTGCCTCGTTAGAGGCAATGGGCCAGTTCAGTTCATTAGTGGTCGGGGAGTTGCCGAGGACATAACACTTTGGTATTAAATTTGAGGGAGACTTCCTAATGTGCAGTGTATGAAAGCCAGTCACGTTTCAATGGCTTCTTTTAAAGTGGGGTCGTATAAATTCGCGAGTGCCTCGTTGCTTTAACACGATTTGTTCTGAGGAAATGTTTGGTTTGTTCAGCATTGTATTTTCTGAAGCTTTTCACAGAAGCCACATTTAGTCATGGTAAGAAAAGCTTTCTCTTGCCTCACTCACTCTCTTCTAGTTACAAAACACACACGGCGGATTGACAGGCACCTTGAACGATCACACGTTAAAGCGCCTCGAGCAGTGTTAGTGCTGTCAGCCATTCAGGGACAGTAGCCACACTGCAAGCTATCCACACGCTTCCTGCAGTCACATCACATGACTGCACTCTTAGAAGCAACCTTACACTATCCTGACAGGGGAAACATAGGCAGGCAGCAGACACCATGAGGTGCTCAAATGCTGGATGCAGAACCCACTGGGCTTGACAGGTAAACACCATTTGTCAATTCAACCCTATCCCTGCACACAGAGGGACATGTAGATGGTACATACTTGCTTGCTCTCTATTCATGCTTTTAAAGTGTCAAAGAAGTTTATTCCTGAAGTTGCCCAACCCCGTCCACCAATTTCACTGCATTGGAAAGGGACAGAGATCAGCCCACACAACTAATTTAAAAGTAAGGCTGACTTTGGAGCTTTGCTTGTAACTGGAACCAGTTGTGATACATGAGAATATGGCTATGGTTAGAGACGATCACTACTTCGGACATATTGTGCAGTAGCGCCACTGTTGCTGACGGAGGTATGCTAAGGCCACTAGTCTCAGACCGTATCCTTCAACTGCCCTGCCAGTTTCTGAGACACTTGGACAGGTCGAAAGAATATGGCAGAGGTCCCAATGGGGTTGGAAACGCCTCCATAAGTTTGTGGCTGCCCGCCGCCCCCAAAGGGGGCCCCCTAAAAGGGCGGCCCTTTAGTGCCATTGCGGCACAAGCCTACCCCTCGCTCTAGCAGCAGAGGGCTTCCGCCTGGAGCCCGCTGTCTAAGGGGTGTGGGCGTCACTTCCGGTACGCCCGGGGGGGAGGGAGGGTATGTATACCCCTCTGACCCTCCCAGCGGCCTCTTTTCCGCCAGCCACGCCATCTGTTTGGTCCTCTGTTGAGCCGGGCACGCAGCCGTTGCTCATGACGCCGTTTGGATGTATCTTCGTTGGGTCAGGAGCTGTACCTCCGGTAAGCCAAATAACCCCCCCCCCCCCTCCTAGCTGTCCCTCTGTGTTGGTAACGATCGCCCGGCCATTGCCGGGGATGCAGTCTGCCTACGGGGGTGAGGGATGGTGGTACAGCTCCCTAAACCAGCGTCGCCCTTTCCTGGTGCACAGTAGACTGCAGCCGGGGGGGAGTTGGGACCCCGCGAAGTACATGTAGGGGGGCCGGGCTCGTGCTCCGGTCGGGAACAGAGGTGTGCCCGTGAACGTGTTCACGGCGGGTAGCGCAGTGCGGAGTGCAGGCTTAGCTAGCATGAGGGTCCCGGGTCCTCCTTACCTGCCCTCTGTATCCGATGCAGGGATCTTGAGGACGGACCAAGGGGCGTCAGGCCCGGGGTCGTCCTGGGGGTGCATTAGTCAGGGACCTCTCTCCGCCCTCTTTCTCGAAAGTCCAGCAAGGCAGAGAGATCCCCCCGGAGTCAGAGATTAGTTCCCTGCCCTCACTCACAGACTGGGTAGGCCTGAGGGGCTGCCAGGCCCAGGGGGCCGTGGCGGGCCTTGGCCGGCGTACGGCGTTGCCCGGACCGGGGGTCGATCTCTTGGGGGCGGGGTGCCCCTGCTTCTATTTCAACCTCAGCTGGGTAAGGGTCCGCGAGCTCGCCTCCATGCGCACCGCCTCAGGTGCGAGGCGATCCAGGCGGCAGGGGTTAGGCCTCCAGGTGCGTGGGTGCCAAGCTCGGCGTTGGGGAGTTTTGAGCTCCCTGAGGGCGCAGTTAGCACCGGGGGTCTGCTCCAGCCGCACCGCAGGAGTCGACTCCCGCGGTGTCTCCTCCCGCCCCCGGCAACCTTCGTCACCTAGGGGGCTGGGAGTCCGGCTCCTTCAAACGCTAGCTGAGACATGCTGCCAAGCAGCAGGAATTGTGCCGGCACGTGCAGTGCGGGACTTCGAGTGCGGTATGGGTTTGTTTCCCCCAGCAGCGGAGATAGGCTGGGGGCACTAGCCAGGCGAGGCGATGGCTGGCACAGAGAACGGGGAGGAGGTACCACACTTAACTGACGTCTTAGGTGGGGAGATGTGCTTCCTCGATAAGATCACCAGCAGATACAGTGCACTGGAGGAGCATTCCAAGCATACCTCTGTGGGTAATATACAGCTTCGGGGAGGCCACGGGTAACTAGTTACGCTAACTTAGCATAGGCATGTCTCCCATAGCCGGTGCTCAGCACTATACCTCCAGCTGCCCTTGCCTTGCTGCATGAGGGGATGAGGCCACCCCGCGCCCCACACCCCTGCCGCAAGGCAGATTTTCCTGGCCTCTTCATTGAATGAGTGCAGGTCTCCTCCATACATATTCAAGTTGCACTTGCCGTGTGGTTAGGTCATAGTCAGCTGAAGAGTGCGTGACCGAGTCGGAACTTGGTCACCCTGAGTTGCTGAGCGGTTCAGCACCCTGTGTCAATGCAGCACGTTACTTGCAGCTCTCAGATCGGCAGGCGCGCGCCATGAAGGGCTATGTGAGAGATGTTTGTGGTAGGTTAGGGAGTTGTCCAGACACTGCTGGCAGGAATTTCAGTGGCAGCCCTGTGTCTACCACGTGGATGGCGGCTTTGGGTGCGGCACGGGTTGAGGGTGCACTGATGGCACCCGGAGGTGGCGCGGCCATCCTGCGTGGCACTCAAGCCAGAGGATGTGGCCTTACGACCTGGACTCAGCATCCTGGGATTTTGGGCGAAGGACTTAATACCGTGCCCACCAGAAAAGAATGTGTCCTTTGGGGGAGTTGGCAGTTTCCAATTCATCGTTTCGCATGGGAGAGACTACGAGCCGTGCTGACCTGTTTTCCATCCAGGGAGACCATACTGGATATGAGGTGTGCTTGTCTGGGGGGCCCTTTGCCCCTGGCATTGCGGGCGGTGATTTTGCCTGGGTAGACCACCGGTTTGCCCAGCGGGTGCCGCTTTTATTGGTGGCGGGCTGTGCTCCATGAGTGAGCACTAAAATGTATTCGTTTTTATGGTATTTATAAGGGCACACATCATCCCAAGGGGACCGTCTCCGTGGAATAAGGAAGTCTCTATTGCTAAAGTGAGTTGTTTATCCTGCGCATCGCCAGGGGGAGGGGTCCCGTGTGGGTGCCTTGCGGGCAATACCTTGGTGTCATGTTTCACCAAGCGCAGGGTGGGATAGGAGGACCGTGCCCAGCAGGCAGGGTTGAGACCGGCGCACATGACCCTTCCGAGAAGAGTTCACTTGTAGCCAAAGGTTATTTCGCCGTAACATGCACAGTTGGTGTACCGATGTATTCCCAAGCACATCAACATAGTCAGGCATGTCAGCCAAGATTTACAATTTTCCTGATATGCAAGCAACACACGTTTTATGTGGCAGCAGGCTGCAGTCGTAAAGTGTGTTCATTAACTTCACCAGAAGAAGGTAAATGTCCAGACACAATGTTACAGCAACCGAGTATGTAGAGTTGTGTATTCTGATTCCTGGGTCATGGTGGCCAGGGTTACAGAGGTCTAGGGCCCGCGGACTGGTGGTGATCGGGTTAGGGCCGGATGCCATGGGCGCCCAATCAAAGTGGTGTTGATACCTGCACCTCTCCTGCGACGGGCGCGGCACTAACGGGCCATGGTTCGGTGGCATTGCGGCTCCGGTGTCAGCTGTGCAAATCTTGCGCATTCATAGGTTGCTGAGGTTCTCGTTGGGGTGTGGCGGGTCAGGCCTGAAGCGCACATTTCAATTGGATTTATCAAGCAGTTTCTATAGCGCAAACGTTATTTATTTAAACTGGCATTCATTTATCAGCCTCGTTTTGCGTATATCCACAATGGGCAGACGAATGCTCAGGCTCGAACTCTTCTTGTGGCATGCCATGGGGGCATACTGCCGGGAGAGGGGGAGTGTAGATAGATCTCTAGCACATTTAATGTGAATAGGTCTTTGGGTTCCTCCACTGGTCTCAGAGGTCAATAAATATAAGCCTATGCTTATACAAACCGATCGGTATTTTCCTCCTGTGGAGTTCGGGCCAGTTGGGCGGACACACCTCTAACTTCAATTATGGCAGACTGGTTATGCAGCAGCAGTTGCGTCGCTATGCAGTTTAGTTCCAAACACTGTTCGTGCTAGAAGCATGGAGATGTGTCAGTTGGTGTAGGACAACTAGGGAAGGAGGTGTGTAGTTTCAATGCAAGTGTTTTAGGTGTCAAGGGGTGGTGTTGACTGTTGCAATATCAGAAGAGTATATAAGGACACCAAAGCTTCCCTTGGGTCCCTCCGTCAAAGCCCCACCATGTCCGTTGAAAAGCTCTGGCTGATGTTTACTGCTCAACACTAGCAATAAAAGATGCTAGATAAATGGGCAAACATTTATTTAAATGTCAATTGTGTTAAAGAAAGGAAGTAACTAGCGAGCCCTGCTCTGCTCAACTTTAAGAACATCTTTAATTTTAAAGACATTGTGCAGTAAATGTGTAAAATATGATAGTCTCTTCAAAATTCATAAAGTATTTAGTTAACTTGCAGAACTTTTCACCTTAGGATATCAGTGCATTGACAAGTAGTATTTAAAGTGAGGGTTTCAATGTTAATTTACAAACATTAATTCTTCCATCCTCCCTGACAATAAGATCAATGGTAAGCAAGAGGTAAATCAGTTTATATGTGCACTCTTTGGGTGACCTGGGTTTCTATTATAAATGAACAACATTATAGTTTATTAAATTAAACACAGGAACAGGTTGTGTACAAGGTCATTTAGTTTGAGGCCCTCTTAATTGTGATAAGGGAGAAAAAATGCCCATCATCGACAGTTCTGATGGCTTAGGGAGCGGCGAATGCTTGGTCCGCTCGCATTGGCAGGTGATTTATGCGTGGGCTTAGCTCTTCATGCTACCCTGCAGTGGTTACTGACCAGGGTTAGGCAGTGGATAGTGTTGCAAGCACGCGCTCAGAGATGGGTACTTCTATGCCATTATTAATCTTAAACTCGGTCAGTGGACAGGCCAAGGAATGGCGCCATGCACCCCGGGTGCTGGGGATGGTTTGTTGGTTGGCAGCTTTTCAGATGTTTGTCGCAAGCTTGCACATGCTGTTGTTTCCGCAGAGTTTGGGGCAGGTTAGCATCCCCACCTTGTCTCTGCGGGGTTGATGGGTCTTTCGGGTCATTATGATCAAGTAGAGCTATTATCGATTGGTATAGCGGGACATAGGAATGCCAGGGTAGAATCCAAGGGATTATAGAGCAAGTGTTCCGTGTTCGGAGCCTAGTATATGCAGGCGTGAGTAAGAATGGTAGCTGCCAGTTCAATCTTGCATCACTCTAAAGTCAAGAGAAATAGGCATTTCTTTAAGTGTGAAATAGTCCCCATGCAGGGCTTAGAGGGAACATTCACCTAGGCGAACCAGGTCTGTGCAAACTAGTATGATCCGGGTCGGTTTGAGCGCGGCAAGTAGGTGCATAGTTTTATTCATATGCACAGTAGTATTAATTTAAATAATAGATGTATTGACTAGTACGACCAGCGGACGTTCCCACACCAAGGCATTTGGCCGCGGTGAGGGGTTGCTATGCTGTAAGGATATCAAGGTTAAAGATGACTGCCAGGCAGCAGGAGCACTGAGCGGCTTTCAGCCAGAGGCGGTATCCGATGCAAGGGGCAGCTGTTAGATTAGAGCCCGACTCAGAGGGACCGCCTTAAGAGCTTGGAGGTCTGTTGGCACCGCCTTTTAATGGAAGCCATTGTCTAGCGGGCTGCTCTGACCAGGGCAGTTGCAGGCGCAAGTAACAGGATCAGCTGCCAGTTCAAACGTGCATCTTTCACTAATTTACTCAGATAACTGGGACAGGATTAAGGCGGGCTGGACAACTCTTGCTTCTACCTGCATCGGCACATCTTGTCAGGAGTGACTGCCAAAGGGATGGCACTTAAGCCAGATAATGTTAGCACCCATCCAACACCAAGCCGATTGTTTAAGGCCACCCTTGGGCCGCGTTTACACAGCCCAGTATTAGGCCCTTGTGGGTCAGTGCCATGAATTACTAAATTGGACGGAACAGGAGGCGTGACCGTGGGTTACACTAGCAGAAGTTTGGCGACGAGTTAAACTTCACCCATGGTCATGGTGTAGTTTTAAGTAGTTGGAGTTGTCACTCTCATTTGACCAGGGGTTCGATGCTACACGAGGGCATCGCCGCGCTGCGGCCAGAGCACGAGCATTGTGCTTCCCAGGGGGGCAGCAAGTGTAGGCAAGGCTCTTTCCAAATCTGGCACCAGAACACAAGGTAGTCAGGGCCAACTTGTCTGTTGGGTGACTTGGGTAGGCACCTGTGTAGTTGTCACTCCACGAAGGGGTGAGTTGTCTCCAATAGTGGGCACAATACGTATGTGTGTCCCTGGCTTTACAGCTGTGTCGAGCTTGTCTCAGTTAGAGGTACGCCCAGGTGGAAATTGTGTACTTAAGGTTTGCATGACCAATGCGGTTTGATGTATCTCCTAGCGGACCCACTGAAGGTATGCTGCAGCTAAACAGGGAACTGGGAAGCATGGTTTCCGTCACTTTGGCAGGTTCAAAGCATCCAGGGTCAGAGATGGACAGTAGGTACTGTGCATCTGTGATCCGACGGCAGTTAGGCAAGCGGGGGGCGCAGCGTAAGTTGTAATTGCACGAAAGGGTGAGGTGTCTCCAGCAGTGGGCGCAAGCCATAGATTGTTTCAAACCAGCTTTGATACCATTAAGGTGTTCACCAGGGTAGCAAGCAAAGGGGTTTGTGCATCCGTCTGGGCAACGGGGCGAAATAAGTACACTCCAGAACCAAGGGCAGAGGATATGATCCTGCAGTTAGGCGCAAATGCCCGCCCGGTTAGTATAGATGCCTCGCTGGGTGGTGACGCTGTCAGCCAACAGGGTGCTGCTGTCCCAAGAAATGGGGAAACAAGGGGCCAAGCACAAAAGGCTACTATGTAAAAGAACATTTGCCATGTCCAGTGATCAACAAAAAGTAAATTTAACTGAGCAGGTAATTTCCACCGCTGGGGTTGCCCAGGGGTGGGCAGTGGGAACGCCCCTGCCCCCCCTATTCGGCAATATTCGAGGATGAGGGTAAAGTAGGACTTAGTCAATCCTTAATGTTAGGCACCATATCGCAAACAGTGCGCACTGTATGAAATCGGACAGATTCTCTTAGCTGGTATGCCTAGGGGGTTTCACCAGAGGGAGTTGAGCTGGCGTAATTCCCATAAGGGATGCATGGCAAGGGCAGGAAGGCACCCTTGATTATTGGCACTTACTTCTAGTTATGACCATTCCCATGCGTCTTGATTTAGAAAGCATAGGGACGGTGCAAATGTGAAGCATAATTCTCCTCGCCCGAACAGCCAAAGTAGGCAGGTGGGGTTGGGAGCGGTCACCTAACTAGTGGGCTGCTGTCCCATCGATGGGGGACACAGGTGTTCAAGCACACACGATGCGAGAAGGACGGCAACTTGGGGAGATCAGCAAACAGATGGGGCAATGTGAGCCTTGGTGTCTGAATTCGTCCTGCCCAGAGATGGCACAGGGCTAGGTCATGTGAGGCAGTGGAACTTTCCCGCAGGAGGGTGAATAGTTCTTGGCATAGGTTCACAGGCCAGAAGGTTCTTTGGTTTCATCAGACACTAGCTGATCCAGGCTAACGTCAAGGGCTACTGTGATATAGATGGGGTTCATCTATCACCAGTATGGAGGGATCTCATCCCTTAGATTTGCAGGAGGCCTGGAAATGAGCGGTCGCATGTGTGAAATGCGCTGTTTCGGTGAGATCAGCAACTACAGGGGTCAATGTGAGCTATGGTAGGGGTGCCAGAGCCAAAGACCAGGATCCTCAGGGCAGGGTCCTGGAGAACCGTGACGGCGCCCCGTTAGTCCTTCGGGCGGTTGAGGGCCTGACCAACCGGGGGTTTGCCCTGCTACGCTCCGCCCTGAAAGGGGCGTGAGTAGGGTGGTAACAAGGTGCCACGTGATCCGGTGGTGGATCAACAAAGGTGTAGCGCTGATCGGGCATCTATCCCACAGTGCTGGCTCATCAGGCGGGCAGGGGCAGCATAGGTTGGATGGCTGCCTGCCCATGGATCGCCCGTAAGATAACCCACCTTATTGCATACTCTTGTTTGGAATAAACCTGCGACAAATTTTTCCCATAAACAAAGTTCTTGTGTGTTTATTTATGCACGTTCGCCTATGGGAAGGGGGGGGGGATGTTGCCGGTATTGGGACTATGTGGCTGCCCGCCGCCCCCAAAGGGGGCCCCCTAAAAGGGCGGCCCTTTAGTGCCATTGCGGCACAAGCCTACCCCTCGCTCTAGCAGCAGAGGGCTTCCGCCTGCAGCCCGCTGTCCAAGGGGTGTGGGCGTCACTTCCGGTACGCCCGGGGGGGAGGGAGGGTATGTATACCCCTCTGACCCTCCCAGCGGCCTCTTTTCCGCCAGCCTCGCCGTCTCCGTAAGATAACCCACCTTATTGCATACTCTTGTATGGAATAAACCTGCGACAAGTTTTTCCCATAAACAAAGTGTCTTGTGTGTTTATTTATGCACGTTCGCCTATGGGAAGGGGGGGATGTTGCCGGTATTGGGACTATGAGCAGGGTAGCAGACCAGCACCTCTGGACACATTCATGGCAGGTTTAGAGCAGAGCTCCTGTATGAGCTTCCATATAAGACCAGACGCAATTCCTTAGCAGGACCCCCAAGTCTTAAAGAACTTCAGTATTGGAGAACCCTGAAGCGTGCCAGGGAGGGCAGTCATACTGCTGCTTAGACAGTGAGACAGCCGTCTGAACTGCTAACGCTGATTAGCACATAGCCACAATTCAGCATGGAAGGTGTGGAAAGGTGTCGGGGTGCCCCCGATAAACATGGTCCTTTGTCAGAAAACCTTTCTATTTTCATTGAAGCCAAGAAATGTATTTACTGTCATCGTAACAACAGAGTTATACTACAACGGGGCCCCAGCATATAATAAAGGGTTGACTTTGAGCGACTTGTGGCCATCTTCCATAGTGGGAGCATTGCTGTGATGAGCGGGTTGCAGAGATCTAGGGTGAATTGATTTGTACAGGTACCATAGCAGCGATCCAGCCACTAAAGACAACAAGTCCATTTTCCAGTATCACCCATGATGGTTGGGAGGGGTCTTGTGTCATATGATAAACTAGGTAGGAGAGTTGATGTGCTAGGTAGTACATATCCCAATGTGCAGGTGTAGGGCATGTTCATTCAATAGGGTCCTGGTCTCTTATCAGATTAACCTTTTGATATCAGAATGGATCAAGGACAACAGTGATTTGGGGAAATATAGGGGGAGCATGCCAAACATATATTTATACCTAAGAATTACTATCATCTTGATTGCTTGTTCTCTGCTACACAGGGGCAAATTAAGATGGGAACATCTGATAAAATCATGTCTCATCCCAGACATAAGCGATCTCGCAGATGTGATGGGATCCAGGTTGTCCCTCATTATTATCAAGACCGATTGATGGACCCTGCCATGGGCATTCAATGCATGGTGAATCTTTGCAGACAGGTCCTAGCAGCCGCGTACAATGTTGGCTGTGTTTCCATCTTTCCCAAATTAATTCTGTAGGCATAACGTTTAGAAAAGAACTATATCGAGGTTGTTAAGGCTGGCAGAGAGGAGGAAGGAGAGGTGATGGTAAGCGGGATGTCGTCTGCAAATAAGAGGGCCTTTCTCTCGCCCACGGCTAAGGGGAATGCCTTTGATAAATGCAGAGAACACAAGGAGGATGATGGGGGTTTAAGAGCCAGCAAAACCAAGCAAATGGGATAAGAGGTATCCTTGGAGGAGGGCTACTACAGTCCAAGGGGTCCTTCCCTTCTTTTATTTGAGGAATATAACAGCTCAGTTTGAGTTGGCCCGAGGCCGAGCTGTTTGCCCGGGGTCTCAAATTCCTTGAATGCTGCGTATAGCATGGGGGCAGTCGTGCTTTACATGTCTTATAGAACTCTCCATCAAATCCATCCTTCCCAGGCAGCGTGCACGAGGGTGGTTCAGATATTGCTTCTGCTGTCTCCTAGATAGTGATCTCACCTTCCAGCAGTGCTCGCCCTTCCTGTGAGAGGGCAGGCAATTTCATATTGTTCAGGGAGCGGTTTTCCTCCACTTTGCACACTGAGGCCTCCGAACTATACAGACACTCATAGAACAATGCAAAGGCCTCCATACCACAAGTAGGTGTGTCACCAGCTGGTTACCTACATTACAAATGGCTAGAATGCCCATCAGTGCTTCCCTCTGTCAGCGACAGAGCACTGGGAGCCTACCCAATACTCCATTTTAACTTTACTGTACTTTGGGTCAAGTCTGAAAACAGATTCTAGATTTCTCAGTTTGTACCAAGCTCATGAAAGATCTACAAGTGTGTATGTTATCTAGCCAGATGTGGCGTAACGGCTTATACCTCTGAACTGGCGCAGAAATTAATTGACCTATGCACTAGTCCCTGCAGCGACCTTCTGCTTCTCACAATCCTCACAGGCATCCTGCACAATATGGAGAGATGGCAGGGACATTTACTAGGCCTGTCTCTAATTTTGTGCCATTTTAATTATGCATTGTATCTTTTTATCGAAAACTGGATTGGACGTTGGATCTTTGATTCTTTAGCTATGTTGTTGTTTCTTGTTTTGCTAACTCCAGTCACCTCACACACCTTTTTCGGAACTTGTGCCAGCTCGGGTAGAGGTACATAAGTTGGATTACGCATGCCCTGGGTAAAAAAGTGATTATACACAATAGATACTTCTCTTCGGGCAATGTAAAAGGTCAGCTACAGCTCACTTCGAGGTTTTGGCCTCTCTCCCACCGCCCTGGTTGGACAGATAACCGACAGGCACAAAAGAAATAATGAGGTTTACGTTAGCATGGAGTTAACACACCGTCCCTCAGCTGGAAAGTTGCATTTCCTATTGTTGGTGCAGCTTGGAGACTCTGTCAGTGGCGGCTGCCACCTACAGGGAGTGGTGAGGCGGGCAAATGGGAGGTGGGTACTGGTGCAAATTACATCAACATAATTGTCGACATGCATTACATTATCGTAAATTTAAAACGGTAATGTAATGCAATGTATGTCAGCGATTTAGTGCACATACATTAAGTACATTCAAAACATTAAAAAAAACTCACTTACCTTGTGGCATGTCCGCGCTCCTGTCCGGTGTCCTTCACTCCTCCAGCGCGGGCCCCAGGTAACTCTCCTAACAAATCCTGGCGCTGCTCTCATGCAGCATGAGAGCAGCGCCAGGATTTGATGGAGCAGGCCCTCTCGGCGCTCCAAAGAGCACTGGAGGACTTTACTCGGCCTCAACCCAGCTGTCCAAGACAGCTGGGTTGAGAGGTTTAAAGTTTGCATGTCTGACTGGCCGTTGCAAGACGGCTGGCCAAACGGACATGCGCACTTTAAACATAAGTGCCCTGCCCATAACTTCTTTCTGCTGCTGCCAGTCAGCAGCTGCCACGCCCCCATCCTGATGCTCGGCTCGGGACCAGGTTATTGAAAAATAGAAGGATAATACATTAACTGTATTACCATTTTATTTTTCATCTATGGGGCATGGGGGCATTTCAATCAATGGGGCGACGTTCCTCCGCCTTAGTAGAGGAACCGCTCCTGAACCTGTATCCGTCCTTGGATGTGTGATAAGGTGCCTTTGAAATGCTAGGCTCAAGTACGGGTTACCCTCTGTATTACACATGTCAACGTCGTAATAAAACATCTTGGAAATGTTGATACCCAGGCGAGGACAGAAGATAAGAAAATGAAATGTGTCCCCGTAAATGATGGAGTCGTATTTTGCCTTATCCGCCCTCCTGGAATCCATCGTCTGTCACTGGTCCTGTATTCTTCCTGCATCTGCAATGGACGATGAAGGGAGAGGCGCAGACATTGCAGGTGATGGATGCTCCTGCCCATCGGTAGGCCGTCTGTTTTCCCTTTAGAATGATATCCTGTGAAACAGCAAATGAAGTGCACATTGTGCTACAGTCATTCCGTCTGCACAGCATTTTGTATAGATCTTTTTCCTGCCAGCATTGAGCCCTTGATCCCTACAATACTGCTTTATTGCTGTTATCATTAGTCTCTGCCAGTCTAACCACAAGAGTGAGTTATCCGCCAGGTAATGAACCATAATCGTACACTCAAAAGTTGCTAAGCAACTGTGCAACTTATCAAGCACCTGCAGCAGACAAATGTTGGCAGGAAAAAATAGGGAGTTCACAGAGGTCTTTTTAAAATCATGAAAGAAATATTATGATCAGTCATTGTGCACTGTAGGTGCACTGTTCAAGATTGCCATGCTGAGAGATCTGTACACAAGCCTGCTTTACGCGTGCAATGTTTTAAGGATGGAAGTCCCTGACCACTTGTGTAGCGATACTATCCCTGACATTTTTTACTCTTTGCTGCCCCTGATCCCAAGGGATCCTCAAACTGCACATCCATCTCCCCTCAGGGACATGCTTGGGTGTGCCATAAGATCGGGAGACTCTCCATTGGTGTCCCCACCATGTACAGTTTGGGGTAGCACTCCGAAATATCCCTACACAGGCCCCAGCTAATGGCAACATTTCTAGGGGTTTTGGGGGGATAGAGTAACTGCGTCCATGGAGATGTTGAGTGGCTTAGGACAGATATTTTTCCCTACATGTTTTTTGTATGTTGGAAATGTTTATGAAAAATTGTGTGAATAGATTTGTAATAATTATTCAGAATATTAAAACTTGTGAGCATGAAAGATAGTTTGCAACCCCTGGTGATAAACCTGTTTTTAGATATTCCCTTGCTTGTTCATGAAATATCTGTTTGTCTGAATGACATTTGTAAGATGGAGTACAAATGCCTTCGACAGGAGACAACAAGGACTGTTTGAGGGCAATACACAAGGTTTCTCACGCCCTTCAAAGTTACACCTGGCCAGCTGCACATCTGCATTGGTCACCACATTACCCCCTAGAAAGAGAGTAAGGGGTGGCATTCCCAGAACCACTTTGAGAAGGGAAAGTCTACTTTAACCTGGTTGTTTGGATCTTTGAACTTTAATTTTAAAGATCCCCATGCTCTGATTGACCTCAATTTCCAGGACAGGTAATATAGGCGCTACACCTTCCCTCCAGTTTGAGGAACATCACTTTGGAGGTGGGCGTTCCTGCTGCAGAGCTTTCTTAATATGGAGCTGTGGACAGCGTGGCTACTCTTGGCTGAGAAAAGGCCTGAAGGCCACATTGAAGCTCTGCTGGCTGCCCTCTGACTGTCCTTGCCTGTGTGGAAGTCCCCAGCTGGCGCAAGGAGTCCAGAACCATATACATAATGCCTAGAAGCGCTCTCTACCAATGCCCAGAGATGAGAAGAGGGCTGCCTCAGGAAACTACTGCTACAGGTGCTCCACTACTATATTGCATGTGTTAGGGAGATAATGTCCCCTGCATGACTCGCACCACTCCTCTGTGCTACCTCGGGAGCAAGCTTCTGGTGTTTTTAAACTTTTTCTTCCACTTTGGTGCACACACCAATTATGTGTATGCAGAGGGCCCAATGTATCATGGAGTGCGACCCAGGGCAGATTTGTAGTCTGCGCACCAGATCCATCCTTTTTAATTGAGCATCACTACCTTCACCTCACTGTGCAGCGGTGGAGCGACAGTGGTGGCAGCTATGAGTCAATAACGCAGGATAGACCTTGTCAACTGGGAGCTACGCATAGAGAGTTGCCTCTCCCCTCTAAATTATTCTGCCAGTGCCCTGCAACAGGTCGTACTCTGCATCCAGTTGAGTGTGGATGTCTCATGTATATATACACAGTGTGTGTAAGGCACAGCTTGTAAGGAGTGTGTGTTTTATAGTTGACTGTGAACACAGCGGATTCCAATTTAGATTCACTCTGTTGGGATGGTGTAAAAAATGGAGGATGAATTTAGTCTTTCAGGTGAACAAAGTATTTGCTCCTTAAGGCATTTCCGAAGCATTTGTGATACTCCAGATGTACAAAATGTTGCAACAATACAGGGTTAGTAGTGCAAGATCCCTATTTGTTATGTTCAAAACCCAATTTACGAGCCAGAAAGGTTTTTCCAACTCGTAAAAAAGGTTTTGCGAACTACGCCAAATCACAATTTGTATGTGAAATGGGTATTCCTTCCAAACTGCAGTTCGGTAACCAATGGTCTGAAATAACAATTCCGGTCACAAACCATTGACCAGTTACCAAGTCCTCAAGGAATTGTGATTCATAAACTGAGTTTATAATACATAGGTTGGTTCGCAAAATCAGATTCCATTCACAAAAAGTCAGTGCACAATTTGAAACCACATTTTGCAAATGAAAATTTAGTGCATCTGGAATTTAGTTTCTAATCAGGGAGGTGACATTGATTGTTGTAACCTAATATAATGACTTCAGATCTCATACCCCTTAAACTGGCTAGGGTGCTTTAAAATAGTTAGCAATTTGACAGAAGAAGCTGGGTTTGAAAGCGTGACAGATGTAATTGTTTATGTTTTTTACAGAATTCATATTCAAGATGTATTTGACTTAGTTGAATTGTTTACTTTTATGGCCTTTAAATAGGATCAAACAAGAACGAACCACCACCATCATAACCAGGGCCGGACTGGCCGTAGCGGGCACCGGGCGTTTCCCCGGTGGGCCGCCAGGGTGGGGGCTGGTTTTGGGCCTCTGGGGCGCCGTTTTTGTTACCGGGGGATGGCAATATCGGCCCCACGTAACAAAATCGTCCGAAACCGGCCCTAGCAAACAGCTCGGCCGCAACACCCTGCTCCCCAGGGGGGCCGGCCGAGCTGTTTGCCAGGGCCGGTTTCGGTTCCCAGTCGGGCCCTGATCATAACTACAGGTCGTGCTCACATGTTACAGCACAGTTGGGCTCTCTCTCCGCCTACATGTCCATAAGTGACTAAAGAAAATTTGGTCAGGTTCATTTGCAGCACATCTCCATTTCTTATAAATGAGCAAAACATGGCCGCTCAGCTAGGGATTTTATATTGAGGTTGCAGGGTGAATGTTCTGTTCTGTTAATCCCACTACCCCACGCTGTCCTTCACTTTCCATGTCTTGCAGGAGGCTTGCTGCAGCCCAGCCAATTGTAGTACTGATCTTTACAATGAAGAGCACCCTCAATTTTGACTGGTTGGTCTCAGGGCGTGGAAGCACTGCTGTCTATCAAAGGCCTGGGTGCCATGGTCTATTTCCCCAGGTTTGTGATAGAATGTAGAATGCATCTGACATCAGATGAATTGAATGCACACGTGCACTGGCCGCTGACCCAGCCACTCATGCACTTTAATTTGCTGCATGGCTTGCACGTATCTGTGAGTCATGGTGGTGAAGATCTGAGCCCACATCTTCACCTTGAAAAAGCACTAGGATTCCAATGCATGGGGTCAAACCCGCCAGTCTTTTTACTGCATCACTAAAATATACAAAAGTGGTAAAAGGTTGTAGCGTTCACATTGGCAGCTCTCTAATGGTGGGCTACTATCCCACAGCCCATGTAATGAGCTGTCACTGTCAGTAGGTCAGATGACAATCTGCTTCCTTCATTAAGGTTTCTCCCACCCCCTTTATAGCGTAGACACTGACTCAGAGCCTTTTGATCCTCATGTGACACTATATCTTCATTTTAATGGATCAACATCTCTTAACTCTAAACAGGAAGATAGGCTTATCTTCCCAAAACTCTGAGGCACTTCCTATTTCACTTGCAGGTTACCTTGCAATGTATTTCAATTGAAACTGAGTTATTAATTTCAGCTTTTTTTGGGGTGTTTACAATTAGTGGGATCATGAACAGTAAAAAGATAACTCATTCGTGGTGGAAGAACTGCCACCCTCTATTCAGCTGTATTTTATTCATGATTTGGTAGCCATCACAAATGGTAGATATATTTGCAAATATTGTTTGAGCTGTAGCATCAATACACTACCTGCATAGCTACTGTGCTGGGTTTTCAAAATTTCCATGAGTATTCTGGTGACTTCTATCATTAGAGATGGCAAACAGCATACAGTGCATATAGCCCGCGGCCGCAATCCTATCACTGTATTGTGTAGTTTTCTGTTTTTGACTCTGTATTGTGTTTTTGCACGTGTGTGTACGTGTGTGCGCACACTTTGGCCTGGTTGGAGAGCGCTTGGTTGGCATGTGAGAGGCAGAAGCTGTGCAATGCAAAGGTGAGGCACTCTTTTTAGCCAGGACCTACATGGTAATTAGTGGTGGACATAAACAAAAGCAGAATAATTATTTACCTGTCTTTTTCTATTGGAATGTTACTTTGAAAATATAGGCATCTAACGTATTTGCTATTCCTTTTGGGTATTCCATCATCAAAAGGGATTGCAGGAGACTATTCCTGCAAAAATCTGTTCATTTGAACATTACTCAAGGAGTACGGAAAGCTTCATTGCTGTAAATCTCACTACGGGGGTGAAAAGTGGGCGTGCCAGGGCATGGTTTACCTTGGAAGTTTGGGAATGCCCATAAATGCACATGTTTATGATCACTCCCAAAGTCCTCCTGCTCCTCTTTCCACCCTGGAAAGGGTCATAAATTTACTCCAGACCTGGACTGGTGTAACTACCCTTCCAGGATGGAAGGGGAATCAATCACCTCCAGCTGTACTGCGCGTCTAGGTGAAGGGCTTTCTCGATGGGGAAAAATATTATCCCCGCATAGGAAAAAAAAGTGTGGTTTTGGGTTATGGAGAACTCCCCACAGTGGGCATAGGATCCCGCTGTAAAAGTCATGTGACCTTTTCAGGACTATGCCTGCGAACATGTGCCTAGCACACGTTTCAAGGCATTTCCCTGGGAATGTCGTAATTAGGAAGAAATAGGACTTTTAAGCAGAGGCAGAGATCTTCACTTGTAGTTTTCCCACTTTTTTGAGAATCGTTCTTTTTGTATTAAAAGTTACGTATTTTCCCCAAAGGAGTAGCATTGAAACAGCATATGAAATTTAAATTACCTTTCTCCTAGGATAGTTGGATTATTGTTCCTCCTTAAGAGACGTGTGTAACCTGCGGGTAACTGGTTTGCATCCTGCTGGTTCACTTCATGTAGTTTAAGGTAGGCTTAATGAACACTACTAGAGTCATTCATTCATACCAACCCTTTGGGATAAATAAGAATGGGGGCGGTGATGTTTCAAGTAGTATAGCCACACCCCAGCTAGAGATATAGTCAAGTTTCATATTTCAGGGATGGACTTTAGCTGCTCAACCATGAAATGTGACATCTGTTTATTCACTGGTACGGCTTGTGATATAAATTTCACATTAAGAGAAATTGCCTTAACCAAGCATTTACTGTAATAATATGTGTGTGTTTTAAAGATGAGTACAATGGAGTTGCATGGTGTTGGAAAGTGGATTATTAGTAGTGGCAGACATGCATTTACCACTGGCAGTAATACCACTAACTCAATATAGGGTTCAGAATAGGTCTTAGAAAATGATTCCCATGCTCAACCTTTGGTAGCTTGGCTGCGAACAGGCAGGCTTAACTTCAAAGACAGGTATGTAAAGCATTCAAAAACGCCAATTCAGTAAATAATTAAGACACAACACACAATAGAAATCCAACACCAATTAAACAAATTAGGAAATATTTTTATCTTTAAAATGACACCAAAACGAAAACAAAATCCACTGTAGGGAACCAGAGATATGAATTGTTAAAGATTAAACACTTTCTAGTGCTTAGAAACCAACAGTGCCGCTTTTGGACATTTGGTTGCCTCTGACAGGGACAAATTCACACTTAGCAACTTTTCTGGAGGATTTCTCAACAGACGTCATGCAGCCTCCTCCAGCAGGCCGGATTCAGTGAGGAACTCTCCTTCCTGAAGTTCCTCTTGCGGGTCCAAAGTGTCCAAAACACAATCCAAGGGTCTGGATTCTCCAAGATGGTCCTTGAAAGTTTGGGACTTCAGTTCCCACAATCCACTTGGACAAAACCCTTAAAAATTCACTGGTAGTACTCCAGGCTTACTCTTTGTGGTGATGGTCCAGGTGAGGTCTGTTAACCTGTAGCTTGCAGGGAGTCCACTCTTTAGTCCTTTTGAACCAGGTTTGATCCAAAGGGCTGTAGTTTTAGATTGTGCAGCAGGCACAGTCAGTCAGAGTGCAGGGCCTGGTTTGTGCAAAAATCAAACTTCCAGCATGGACCTTTCTTCTTTCTTAAGGTACAAGCAGCAAATCTGAGAGGCACTGCCCCTCTGAGGTGCAGGGCAACACCCCAAAGCATGACCACTTCCTTCAAAGTGTGGCACAATGATCTCCCAGAAAGCACTATTTCTCCAAAATTCAATATGTCAGAAAGTTTACCCGGGAGAGAAGAACTGGTTAAACACACCTCCAGGATGGCTAATTTCTCTCCATAGTCTCTCCCCCTTGTATCTGCTCATCCCTTCCTTAAGCCTAGCATCTGGCTGGGTTCAAAGAGGAGAGTTGTAAATGAAACTGGCGTCTTCTGCCTGTCTCCTCCTTCCATTGAAGGATATTGTTTACGACTCCTCCCCCTGCACTGGCATTCCTGTGTAGCAGAACCCTGCCCTCCCAGAAGAGCAGGCTAACCCCAGGGGCTCTTTATCACCTCATCAAAGGAGCCTGGCTAATCCACTTAACTCTGACCAATCAGGACAGACCACTGGAAGGCTGAATTTTGGCTTAGAGACAAGAAAGTCTTATAACGTCTTGTCTGTACATTTTAGGAGAAATTCAACAATTTCATATTGTTGGATTTATCAATACCATTTTAGGAAGTCCTAAAATGCAATTTTCATGATTCTCCTAGCTGGAAATATTAGTTAATAACTTCTTGCCATGTTACCCTATGAGGCAGGGGATTTGCAATGGGAAAAATGACGGACCATTTTTCCAACACCAGGGATTATAAAATCATCTTTTATAAGAACCCTGCTCATATCTACAGGACCCCTACCCCTGGAACACCTAGGGGAGACTTTAAGGGTTCCGACTATGTAAAAATATTGCAGATCCTCCCTCCACAGTGCTCCTAGCACAAAAGTTGATTTTGTGAACCACTTTATCACAATGTGGGGAGTGAAATGTGCAATTTCACATAACCCAGGACATATAAAACTCATTTTATAAAGGTCCTCCTTATAAATATCTGACCCCTCCCCTGGGACACCTAGGGGAGACCCTGGGGGTACCTAATATTCCCAAACATTGTAGTGTATTCATTTTTAAGTGCCCAAAACACCAAAGTCGAGTTTGGGCACAATTTGCATTTTAAAATCAGTCCTGCAACACAGGGCTGCTTTTAAACTAACCTCGGGCTCCAACAATGCACGCATGTAAGTGCAGAAAAGGCTGCTGGCCTCTAAACTGCCCAGCCCTATTATATACTAGGGACTTAAAGGTAGTTTCAATCCCCCTGCCCTATTATGTACTAGGGCCTTTTAGGGGAGGTCATGCCAATACTAGGATTATCCTAACCCATAGTGTACCCTAGTGTATGTAGGTGTTTTCACTGTATTCTAAGTGTGTCTTCCGCATAGCACTGGCTGTGGGCCTGGTTAGGCAGAGGCCAGGGTCAGTCAGAGTCAGTTACCACCAGTACCAGTCAGCAAAAGTTGGAGGGTGCCCAGGGCACAGGATGACTTTGCAACACATAGCCATAAGAACACATCAGTTTCAAGGTGGCTCAGGTGTTCTTATGTACCTGGTCGCATTACAAAGATTTATTGCAGAGTCTCTTATCTGCAGAGAAATCTAAACACAGTCCAATGAGAAGGTCTGAAAATCCAGGCGCATAAAAGGGATCAAAAGTGGGTTCCTTTTTACAATGGGCTCTTGGAAAAATCTGAATAGAAAACACATTTAAATCCTTTTGAAAGAAGGAAATAAAAATATGTGGAATTGTCAACATCATAAACACCAAATGTATGTTATGTGTGTAAAATTAAAACAGGAAAGCTTTTTACATGCAGTTTAAAGTGAAACTGGAGTTGATTACATGTACATCATGCACCATATTTTCAGTCTTGAGCATTCTTTAACAAATCAGTAGATCCATGGACTTGTACTATTTCATGTGCTTCACTTGAACCAACACATGATAACAATGAGTTATAAAGTGAATACTCAGAACTCTAGATTCAGTGTTTGTTGTACCACAGTGCCCAGGAAGCAGTAGCCAACAGCTCTACTGGTTATCCTGTGGGACCTACAGTAAATCGTCAAATGACTTCGGGGATCACTGAAGATGAGACTCATATTGATACAAATTTTAATAAGATCAGGAGCAGAAGAGCCATTCTGTGGCAAGGCAGGAGATTAGCAGAGCTGCTTTGTGTAGATCCATGTTGTGCCCTCGCAGCCTTGAAAAGCTCAATCAGCAGACAATGATGGGGGCAGCAGTAAGATATGCATTAGATAGGGGCATCTTTTAGAGTTACGGTACACAGAGTGTACATGTTAAGCACAAACCACACACACATCACAGGGAAAACGACAAATTACCTGAGCAGATGATGCACCATCATATCACTATCTTTTGTAAGAGGAAATGCTATTTGGTAGCACCTCCATTGTGCAAGTTGGTACTTGATTATGCTCCTATGTGGCGAGAACCCACAGTCT
This sequence comes from Calotriton arnoldi, assembly GCA_963921515.1. NCBI lineage: Eukaryota > Metazoa > Chordata > Amphibia > Caudata > Salamandridae > Calotriton > Calotriton arnoldi. Next base: position 2,338,800 of record CAWUFW010000091.1, read on the forward strand.
GTTGTGGAATTGGGGCCAGGATCAATGATGGATGTCGGTTACTTCGTATATCACAGGGATTAGGCAAAAATGATTAGTCCAGGGTCCGCTAGCCGGCCTTCACTGTTAACAATAGAGTTCATACATGCTTTTTCCACTGAAGGAAAGACTGCGGAGATTGTAATTGTGAAAAGCAATTATTTAAAAGTGCACACAGTTTGGAAGTGCCACAATGTATTGAACAGGCATGTGATGCAAGAGTAGTAACATTGCACGACAGGAGGTGAACATTTTATGTATGAGAGGCACTAGCAGAACTCTACTCTGAGGCCAATCAGGGAGGTCAAATCTCCCTGTCTGAGCACCCTCCACCTGCAGAGAGAGACTGATTAACTATGGCTTCTCCATCATGTCTAGACAAAGCACTGAATCGCGAGGCATGAACCTGAATGCAGGTTCACTCAACCCACTCAGGTGCCTACTGGTTTCACTCTGCCAAAGAAAATCTGATCCTGTCAGGAAAACCGCCCCTTCATTCTCTGATGCTAAATGAGGGTGTCAGATCCTAGCCTCAGACCAGCCTAACTGCAGTTCATGTGCCAGGGGCTCGGTAATCCTCTGAACGTTTGGGACAGCATAGCCAGTTGTGCCTTCAGCAGGAGCTCACAACCTTGGGCTGCAGTGGAAAACCTGCACCATTAATCTCATTATGTGATGACCCATCAGAAATACATCCACCCTCACATCTTGCTAGGCCACACCTCTCTTAGATAACATGTTTAATACAAAATTGAGGCTTACAGAATCCATTACCCCTATGATGACTGCTCTTATTCTGCTTCGCTTCAGAGCACTTTTGCACAATCAAAGTACAAATGAAGGTAGGGAATTCTCACCATAATTTCTAAAGGTTGCACATGATCTGAAGTTCATCGTATGTTCACAATAGATTGTGAGCCACTGATGTACACCATGGCTTTCTCCACCAAGAATAATGATCAATTCTGCTAATTGGTTAACGGTCTTCATTCTGTGGTTCACATTGAATCGGTGCATGATTCTACATCGGAATCACAGGTGACTTTAGTTTCTCAGCAGAAGAGGCTGACTCACTAACAATTACTTCTGAATATGAGAAGCTTTAATTTCCACTAAATATTTATTGAGCCCAATCACTTGTAAGGGACACCCAACTGGATCATGGCATCAATATAAATAGCCTCCGCTCCCTCCGATTCCTCTAACCTAAAAAGATAATTTTGACATTACCTTGTTTGCAGTTAACAAACTGTTACAATGCTATCCTGAAACTGGATGGCAAAGCACAATATTCCTCAGAAAAACTGAACGTGGAAACTACAGAGGAACGCCTAAATAACAATTTATAAACTAACTCAAAACCGACTTTGACTCTTTCGTTTCCTCAAAGTATGTCCCGCCACCTAAGTCTGGGATTAGAAAACCAGCTTAGTTCTCTAAATCAGATGTTGTTACAAGAATGTTGACGTTCCTGTGGTGCAAATGGTGATGGGCATATAAATTAATGCAAAGACCAACTATTTGGATGGAATATAAAGTATGTTCTGTGTAACTCTGAGCCTTAAATGGAACTCTTCAATATTTAAGGAATATAACTCACCCTTGATCTGTGCAATAGTTATATATTGTATGGGAGCCTATAATCCCAGTGTAAAACCCTGTCTCTAATTTCTATATTACAGTCAAGTTGTGATGTCGGTAATCACCTGTAATAATGGAATGACCTATTTTCTCAACTGTAATAGCCTATTATAGTTGAGGTATGATGATATCATGCCTGCTGCCTGAGTAAGCAGCCAAGATGGAAGGCAGGTCATGGAGCATAGGTACAGTTAAAATATTAACATTAACTGGCTTTCCCTCGTTCTATTATGTTTTTCTAAAAGGAACAGTGATCAGAAGACAGGAAATATGTATGACTACATGAATGTTTTTTGTAAGTTGCAGGTCATTACAGAAAATATAGAATCTCTGTGCATGTTTCTACATATTCTGAACAAATTACTAAATGCTTTTTGGTGTGTTTAATTTCTTACTCTAGATTCTGCTTTTATTCTTCATGTCTAACCATGCTATCTATTTCATATGAAAGAGCAACGCACAGAGGATTAAAGTGGTTTGTGGGCAGAGTGATGGTGTGACGATATATTATAAGGAATACAATGCCAATTGTCGAATATTAAAAGGGCATTGCAAGTCACTTCAGAGTTCTACGCCCTAATAAAGGAAGTCAGACTTCAGCCTCATTCCTCAATATGGTCTTGGAACTATTCCGTGAGTTGCAATATCCTTAAAATGTACAACACAGAGTACTTTATCCCATATGTAATCACTTGTAGGTTTCTTTACATCCACTGATGGCATTATCAAGAATAACCATTTCATGAAGTCTTTGTCCTCAATCCATGTCCCAACAAGTTTTATCCTATGTGACCAACGTCAAACCCTTTGATAATATTTTTGTTGTCCCTTCAAGTGCTTTTTAGGTCTCGCCTACGCAGCGCGCATGCGCTGCATAGGAAAAAGACCTTTTGTAATCGACACAGCTTTGCAGGCAAAAACGTGCACGCGTTGCATTGCTTTCAATGGCAACGCATGCCCGTTTGGCGATTCCCTTGCGGGAGCGAGCTTTGGCGCCATGTGTTAGCAATTATCGCTCCTGGCGCTGCTCGCTCCCGCAAGGGAAACGCTTTCACTTTTGCCGCCACTTGTGTTTTTTTACTTTTAGCGCAAGGCGCGCGCGCTTGTTATTTTTGGGCGTGTGATCTATTTTACAACCCGGCAAGGAATGTTTGCGGCTGTTCATTGCTTAAATTGCGTGTAGAAAAATGAGACGTAGACTGGACTCGACATACGGAAATGACATGTATACATAGTTATATATCCACAATTCATAGGCCAAGGATGCTAGCTCATATTTGACACGTGTAATACATTTTAGCTAAAAACATGAGCAATTGGAATTCGCATGCGGTTATAGTTTGCGTTATTTTTTGTTTGGAAAGTAGGGCACATATTTTTGTTTCGTTGATTGTGCGTGGTGAAAACGCAGCTTTTCACCCTTTGAAAGTTTCGTGGAAAGGCCCACGCGTTCTTCTCGCAGCTACATAAGTCGTCCGAACACAAACGCTGAGCACACCGACAAGAAAACAATGTAGTTTATGACCAGCATGTTTGTTGAGCGGATGATTTTCCTTCATAAATGATGTCATATGCAAAGCCACGAGGTAACACAACTGCATGACTTGTAATTGAATATAAAGTCACTAATGCAATACTTTTAATAGCAAACGTGTGAATCGGATTTCACTCATGCAGTCTGGGCCATTCGTTCAATTCATGTGTAACTGACGTGCTTTATTATCATGATTGCAAATCAGACACAGCCTGTCTCGTGGCGCAGGCGGAGACCAGCTGTAATTAAAACATTGGGATCATTCATGTAGTACAATTTTGAAATGGTTCGCATCACTTTATGGTTTATGGTGATATCGATTTTTGGCAAACATTGAATCCACACAATGTGTTCAATGTTTTATCCTTTCATAGTTACATACCAGAATCTAGTTCAGGACGTCCCATCTGACATCATAGGCTGGTTAAACTAAATCATCTGGGTGCCCGGGTCGATTTCATTGAGAGCTCGCTTTTTTAGATCTGGCTAGATGTAGGTTTAATTGTGTGCTAGACCTCATGCCTTTGCAAAACTAGCATTGCTAAAGAACATAGATCTGGTTTTAATGAGATAACGTATGTGATAAAGAAGTGAAAAGTTGTATGTATGCATGTATTCTGCGTCAGGGAGACATATACAATAAGATGGATGCCATAGCCTATAGCTCCCACCCTGAACCGGCAAAGGGGGGAAAGCGAAATGCATACTGGGACAGGAGACACAAACAGCGAGTTCGCAGGCAATGCTCCAGTGAAAGACATACATGGCTACTAACACCTGGGCAGAGACACTGGCGACTGGGAGACACCGATATGCATACCAAGGCGGAGACAAACAGAAAATGTGGGAGGGAGACGCATACAGTCACTGACGTATGAGACACCCCCAGGTGCCACATAACATAAATCCTGGTTAAATGCGAGTGCTATATTAATTGTAAAACAATTACCTGAATGATTGCAAAGAATTGTGTTCCAGAACATTGAGATTTTCTTCAGTGAAAACTAGTTGTGTTTTTTTATGTTATTTTTTCTTCTAGAGCGCTGGAATGCCCTGAGGCGTCTTGACGCTAACTAAAATAGCAGAAAGGAGGCCCTAAAATAGGAGGACTAATTGGAAGAACACAGCCATGTTTGCATAGCTTTTCTAAAAGTCAAAAGGGTTGGCAAGGCTTTGATGTAAAGAGGGAGAGCATTCCAGGCTTTTGTTGCTCCCAACACAAAGCCTCTTCCACCCCAGGTTGCACGCTTAAAACTAGGCACTATCACCGATTTGGCAGCGGCAGAACGTATTGACCTAGCTGGAATATGCCAGGTAAAGCTCTTCCTTAGGGAGTCAGGACCTTGGTCATGCAGTGCTTTGTATAGGGAAGCCTTTACTTTTTGGGATTCTCGCTTTCATCTTGGAGCACATGCGGTGGTGGAGCAGTTAAGCTAAAGAGATTAAAACCGGGGGACCTTTTGACTGAAAATCGTGTGATTGAACAAATAACTTTATTTCTCTATTCCTAAAGTTGATTTTTTAAACTTTTTTTCTCATTTAAATGAATTTGTAAATATGTGAAATATGAGTTATGTAACTTCAGTGTGTGAATTTGGCCTTGGTGGACACACTCTTAGGCTCACTGACTGTCTCACTCACTGACTGACTGACTCTCTCACTGACTGACTGACTCTCTCATTCTCACTGACTGACTGACTGACTCTCTCACTCTCACTGACTGACTGACTCACTCTCACTGACTGACTCTCTCACTGACTGACTGACTCTCTCACTGACTCTCGATCTCTCTCACTGACTCACTGACTCTCTCACTTTCACTGACTGACTCTCTCACTCTCACTGACTGACTGACTCTCTCACTCTCACTGACTGACTCTCTCACTGACTGACTCTCACTCTCACTGACTGACTGACTCTCACTCTCACTGACTGACTCTCTCACTCTCACTGACTGACTCTCTCACTCTCACTGACTGAATGACTCTCGCACTCTCACTGACTGACTGACTCTCTCACTCTCACTGACTGACTGACTCTCTCACTCTCACTGACTGACTGACTCTCTCACTCTCTCTCACTGACTGACTCTCTCACTGACTGACTGACTCTCACTGACTGACTGACTGACTGACTGACTCTCTCACACTGACTAACTCTCTCACTCTCTCTCTCTCACTGACTGACTGACTCTCTCACTCTCACTGACTGACTCTCTCACGCTCACTGACTGACTCTCTCACTGACTGACTGACTCTCTCACTGACTGACTGACTCTCTCACTGACTGACTGACTCTCACTCTCTCTCACTGACTGGCTGACTCTCTCACTCTCACTGACTGACTGACCTTCACCCTCCTGTTATTTATGCCCCCCCCTAACAAAAAAAACCATAACAAGCAACCATTGGGACAGGTAGATAGAAGTTGCCAGCATTAAAAGAACAAAAAAAAACTAAAGACACTATTTATTGCTAATCCTTTTTTAATATGGTCGTTCAGTTGTACATAATGCTTTCTTGGTCATATATAAGGTAACAAAAATGCTTCTGACACTTCTTTATTATAACTTTTCAGCATGCTGCAGACTTCTGTACAGCACAGCTTAAAGACTTGGGCAAAGTCAATATCTCTGGCTAAACACTTATAAGGTCCCAAAGGCGAGACCTATTGGCTATGCCAATGCTTGTTCAACTTGCTAGCAGCTAGTAATTACTAGGCAATGCTTTGTATGTCTGGTTTGTCCAACCCCCAGCATAACATCATCCAGGCTTGTTTGGCTACTGGGTTAGTAACTGCTGAGCTGAATCAGCCACTGATGTTACCTCCATTGAAGAAATTGTCCTTGTACCCTTTGAACCTGCTAATGATAGGCCTATTTCGAATCTCCTATACTCAGCTAACCTGTTAGAAGAAGTGATAATCCAAAAGCTGCAAGATTTTGTGGAGAGTCACAATATTCTCGACCATTATCAGATGCTGGTCCATGCGGGTAGAGGCACAGAATCAATGATTTTATCAGTACTGAATGATGACCAACACCCTGGTATTTCTTGATTGTGGGAAGCATTAAACCTACTCTCTGATGTTATCTTGGCTAGGTATCCCTTCTTTTAGCATCCAAGGTGCGGCATTCAACTGTATTTGACTGGGTTTCACGTGGGGTTTTCCCAGCTTCCCTACATTTGTATTTACCATTCCGCTCTCAACTTCCTCAAATAGCATTTCCACTTCGGTCGATTTTCAGGACACAGCCATAGCTTCTTTATTTTTTAACCATTATGTTCTTCCTGTGGTTGCCTTGGTCTAGCCTGTTAGATTTCAAATTTATAATGGTGAGGGTGCTGGCAGGATGAATACCAGTGGATTGAAATTACTTGAAATTTAATCTAAAGAAGACGGAGATCTTGGTTTTTGTCCCTAAACCCATTATTTCCCTTAAAATCCTGGAGTCTATATTGACACAAAATGGTTCCTTATCGGCATATACAAGGATTTCCATGTGTAGACACCAAAGTATGTTTTCTGCTGCCTGATGGTTTAAGGAGAAACCCCATCAATGATTCTGTGCATTAAATACTTAATGCTTGGATTGCAGAAACACCACTTATCTGGTCCTGCTGTTTAGCTATGTAAATGACACCATGGGCTGTAGAATGGGGCTGTGCATCCTTGCCTGGGGTTAATGTGGTTAAGGTGCACACATTGCATTTTCTTCAGCTTTGAAAGGGCTGTATGAGTTGCATGTGGCCACACAGGTGTAATTTAATGTTTTCTCTAGCCCCTCAAGTCAAATGAATGTTTTCCATTTCTTGTCCAGAAGCTCCACTTACATCATTCATCCATATATTTAGATCCGCTGGTGCCTGCTATTCATTTATACACCCCCTACAGTCAAGAAGAAGCCCAGGGTGGCCAATCATTTGACTTGGGGGCCTCAGCAGTCTTTCCTTGGCTCTGTATTGCCACAAGCAATCAAAAAGAAACTCAGTTTTCAAAGAGGGAAGAATACCACGTTTCTCTCAATGTAGTTTGCTAGTTATTTCTGTTTTCACTGCAACTCTGTCCTTTTGTGGTAGAAATATGGATGTTCAGACATGATCAAGTCTAATAACCACTCTTTTGTTGTAATCTTCATGTCACTATCTATAGCCTCTCGTTTTCCTTTACTTTTCTTTACCTCTGCACTTTTCATCACTTCTTCCTTCTGTTACAATATCTTCTGCAAAGCTTTGCTTTGTCTTAACTCATTTTACTTTAAACCAGCATTTGCTGCTCCCCTCCATTGGTAGTGCTTTAGTCCCTTCTTTTTTTCCTGTGCTAATACTGATTTAATAAACATGTGCTTGAAACTAGTTGCATTTTCCAATCTACTTCTCTGAGTTCAAAATAAAAAGATGCACTGTCCCATTTTGCTGTTTTAGGTAAAGCATGTTGACACCTAATGTTGCTAGAGCTCTGTTGTATAAAAATATAACATAAATACATGTTGGTAGATTTGTGCTACGTGAAAATATAAAATAAAGAAATGTTCTATATTGAAGTTGGTATTTACCTTCTTCTACATTGTAATTATCATCATGTTCCATATGATTATTTTATGGAAAAATCATAGATGTATTTATGATACATTATATTTCACATTTGATGCTCATCTATAAAACATTTTTAAAATAAAGTAAATGCTTTTCATTAGGAAACATTTGTGGGAATAAATATTTCAAGACTGCATGCAATGCAAAATGGCTTCCTTACTCTTCCAGTTCCCAACTGGGAAACATTTTTGTCTGATTATCTATCTCATACGTGTGAATTATTCCTGAATATATAGTCATAAATTACAAAGAATTTTCTGTGAAAAATGGTATCGTACTTTAGGCTCAGGTGTCTCCTACTCCCGAGTTTACGGGAGCAAGGCATGCTTACAAATAAATATTGTACATTTAATACTGCATCCGGCAGTTACCCTGTTGAATGTTTACCTGTGTAGGTTGTACTCAGGGCCACACCGCAAAAGTACACGTGTTATTACCTGCTTCTGTTTAAAGTGAGTCTTGATAGAATAAATGTGTTCTATTATCGCATTTAAATGTCTGTGTTGTGTTTCGTAAGTTAAGCTGCAAGGAGCTGAAGAACTGGCTTTTCAATTAACCAAGCTACCATAGGCAGGACTACGCACACACACACATCTGGTCAGCACCAGGATACCCTCACAGGTGACAGTGCACTTTACAAATACACATAGCATAACATAACACATTACGACCAACGTTGTCTTAGCATCTTTGTGTTCATCTTCACCTGCTCCACCATCTGCAATGCCAACCCCGACAGTGTGTGCTTTGCCACCACTGTCCCTGTGTGGCTGACTTCCACTGATTGCTTTCCCTTTTATGATTGCTTTGCTTTTTGTTGTCTTCGGTGGCTGCAGACCAAAATACCAGTTTTCAAATTGAAATTGTGATTCCCTTTTGTTATTAAACACGCAAACAGGTTTCTTCGGACCAGAAAAGAATACAGAATCCAAGCACCCAGGTGTCAACACCCAGCTTTGGGTACTCATTGTGGTCCGATTGCTGACTAGGCAACATTGACGTTAACACGCAATGTTATTCCTAATAGCATCGCTAAGCTCTAGTTTGATAAAGGGTGGGACATGATCTTCTTAACTCTCTCCCACAGACACAATAAATCTTTCTTCACACAAACCTGAGCGGTGAAATTAATTTGACTTTTTCTCATCATCCAACTTGCACTGCGATACCATGTCTAACATAAAATAAAATTATGATATTCCGTCACAATTTAAGTATGAAATTTGGTATTTTGGTTCAAGAAACAAAGGTTATATTTTTTCATGTTCAAAAAATATTAACCACAATGTGAAGGATGTAATTTTGGTTTGCAACAAAAAGTCTTGAAAATTGAATCATTTGGCCATCGGCAGATCTCGAAATGTCCAAACAGGAACCTTCCACCAAAACACTTAGAAAGATATTTCTCTGCCTAACGAGTAAACCCAAGGATTGTACCAATTCCAAAAAGAGAATTAATCTGACACGATCCGTCCATCTGCCCAGACATCAGTGAACTGGTCTTCTATAATAACCCTTGGAAGTTCTGGTAGCTCAGACTTCGTGTACAGCTGATGCAGATACTGAAAACACCCTCTGCCGAGGTACCCCTGAAATTCTTAATCGCCACTTTGCTGATTTGGGATTAGTTTTACCCTGTACTGCAGTCTGGAAGGAGTAATGTAAAGCAGCAGTGTAAAAAAACTGTTAATTCATAATAAAGCCGTGAAGGGCCCTCCCCTGTGTTCCTAATGAGTCCTCTCTCTGAGATGTGAACATAAAATTCACTGACAACATTGAACCCAAAGCCAGAATCCTGGAAATGAAGAAGTTAAAAAAGCTGAAGGTATGAGAGCAAACCAAATCCCTGATGCAGATTTCACTGCAGGTTGAAGGTGAGCAGGGACTTTCAGATGGAGTCGCGACCATAAATGAGGTAAGGAAATCAATTACAATGTCTGCTTGCAGGTATGTACATGCTCGGAGCGTACAGCTGCCTGTTTTGAAGAGGTGGAGAAAACGCAACCAGAAGCGTATGGCAGGGATGCAAGTCTAAAGATAATACAGAACTTGGAGCAGCCAAAAAATTTGGTTTGTGACCCAGATTGCTGCACTCCTGTAAGAGTGCGTAAGAGCATCATAAGGTACCACCAAGTGAAAACATCACCCACTACTACTTAAATGCTAATTAAAACATTTAACACCCTTGACTTTCAAAACAAGAGAACAGGATAGTGTATCTGTTGGCAATAGCAATGAAGACAAGAGTAGGCATAACTCTACTGGCAAAAGTGACTGTTGCCATGAATAACTAATCGGGATCGCCAGTGGATTCAGCCGCAACACTTCACTTCCCCTTTGGTACCCAGGCACTGCTACTCCTGCTCTTAGGAGTCATGAAGTCAGCAGCGGAAATAGAAGGTAAATTGAGGTCATGAGCCCTGTAGTTTGATCTCCTTTCTCCTTCCCTAGCCCTTCAGCAACTAATAGGAGTGCAAGAAATTGGAGCGTGGCTGGCGGAAGGATTTTTGCCCTTTGGCAAAGATCATGCTTAGGACAAAACAAAAAACGTACTACTCCGCCATAGCCCAAGCTAAAAGTCTTTACTACTCGGCCCGTATCGACCTAGCTAGGAATAACACCAAGGAAATCTTTTCCATTGTTCAGAGCTTTATGGCGCCTAAAGCCCAACTGTGTTCGCTTCCATCCTCGAGCGCTTGGTGTGATACCCTATCCAGTTTTTTCATGGATAAAATTCGTACTATACAGGCATCATTCAGTTCCTGCAGAGGGGACATTGATGCGCCCTTGGTATCTGGGGCTCTACCTCTTTCTCCCTCTCATTCCCTCTCTGCCTTTGGTTCTATTGACCTGCCTGGCTCACTTCGAATCCTTAAGAGCCTAAAATCGGGTTCTCCCTCGGACCCCTGCCCGGCCAGACTTCTGGCCGACGTTTCAGAAATTGTTAACCCGGAAGTTAATAGACTCGTTAACATGTCCCTTCAGGAGGCCTACGTTCCAGCTGCCTGGAAGCAGGCCAAAATTCTTCCTCTTTTAAAAAAGCCATCGCTTGATCCCCTGAGCCCAGGAAGTTACCGTCTTATCTCCCTTTTGCCCAGCGTGGCAAAAGTATGTGAAAAAGTAGTCACTAAACAGCTGACGGAGTTCATTGAAAGCGGGGGCCTACTACATCCGGCCCAGTCGGAGTTCAGGGCCTCATATAGCACAGAGGCCGCGTTAGTAGAAGTTTCCGAGGCCATTCGAGACTGTTTGGATGCTGGCGGGAGGGCAGCCCTGATTTTGCTTGACCTCTCGGCGGCATTCGACACTGTCCCTCACTCACTGCTGCTTACCCGACTTGCCGAGATTGGTATATCTGGCACGGCTTGGGGCTGGCTCAAATCCTTTTTGGAGGACAGGATGCAACAGGTTTGGCTCTCCCCCCCTCGTCGTCCTCACCTCAGAGGGTGTCCACGGGGGTCTCACAGAGGTCCTCCTTGAGCCCCCTTCTTTTCAACATCTATGTCACGCCCTTGGTCCATCTGGCGGAGGATTTGGGGGCCAAAATCATTGCCTATGCTGACGATACCCAGCTTCTGTTCACATGGGGGGAAAAGGAGTGTTCCATTTCTTCCGCTAAAAACTGTTTGTCCAAGGTCTTTCAGTGGCTGGCCTCCGCACAACTAAAATGTAATGAGGAGAAGTCTGAAATCCTCTTATATGGAAAATTTCCTCCTCAGTTCAGAGAATCACTCTGGCCGCCCGATTTTGCTATGCCAGCCTCAACGGGGCAACCCGCCAAGAATCTTGGGGTCTGGTTTGAGGAGAATCTTACGTTTGCGACCCAGATCAAAAAGTTAGCTGGGAACTGTTTCGGGCTACTTAAAAGCCTTAGGAAATTCCTTCCACTTCTCCCTAGGGCCGCTAAGGAGACGGTCACTTGAGCCCTGATTTTATCCCGGTTGGACTACGCCAATGCTCTGTATGCTGGCATCCCGGGATACCTGCTTAACAAACTCCAGGTTGTGCAGAATGCGGCAGCCAGGCTTCTTCTTAACGTCCCCGCTAGAAGTAGCGTGAGACAACATCTGCGCGCCCTTCACTGGCAGCCCGTAGTCGAAAGGATTACATTTAAGTCCTTAGCTATAGCACACCGTGCTCTTCACTCCTCTGGCCCTATCTATCTACGAAAGCGTTTCTCTTTTTATACGCCTGCGAGACATCTGCGCTCGTCCACACAACTTCTGGCGCATGTTCCGCGTTTTCGGCTGCAGAGGATGGGTGGCAGCTCCCTTGCTTTGAAAGCCGCCCTAGCCTGGAACTCGTTGCCGTTCACTCTTCAATGTATTCAAGATCCCATCTCGTTTAAAAAAAAACTGAAAACATTTCTTTTCGTTTAATCTGATCCCCACTTTCTCCTAGGCTCGCGCCGAGACACTCCTCGGAGTATCCGTGCGCGTTACAAATATAAATAACATAACATAGGAGGCTGGGGAGGAGCTATGTTTGGAACACAGGGATCCAATCTGTGATGTGGTCTTGTTGATGTCACTTCCACAGTGCCTGGAATTTTCCTCATCTACGTCCGTGATTTGTGATCAGGCAGTAATGAGTATCGTGTGCCAGGCTTGTATACTAAAGGCTAAAGTTGCCTTTTCTGTTGAGCTGAAGCCTGTTTTTGAGTTTTCCGCTGACCATGCAAAATAGCGAGGTTTTGTGCAAAACCTATATTATGTGAGTTTTCCTTCAGCTGTGTCTCTGTGGCCTTGTTGTGCATTTAACACTTGCTTTGTGAACAGCAGAGCAAGATTAGAATGCCTTTGGTTTGATGATCCTTCTCGTGACAGTCGAAGGAGGCATCATAGTGCATCCTGCTCAGGGTCTGCAAGTCAGGGTAGCAACATCTCTGAATTTCTGATGCATATTGGATTTATCTATCTAATTTTTGCCTGTAGAGTGATCCAATCACCTTTTGCCCTTCTTCAGACATAAACAGGATTAGTGGCAGTGGCTGTGTTATCTAGTGCGCTGCGAAAGAAAATCATGTATTATTCAGCGAAGCAGAAGGTCATTATGGAACCATACAAGAATCAGTTTAGCTAGGAACATAATTTCATGGTTGTGACAAAGGGTGCTGGGAGGGCGTTCGGTATTTCTTGCTTCCTGTTATGAAAGCCATTTTTTAGATTTTACATCTCCCAGTGCCTGTGAGGGCTTGTAAATCTCAATAATTACTGGGAGGCGTTTACCTTCTGCTGCCTTTATCACTCCTAAGACTAGAGTGAGCTTGGGCAGAGCCAAGAGTATCAAAGGCTACCCTTAGCTGACCCTAATTTGTATCCATGACTGGATAAAACAGCTCAGACTGCATCAGTAATGCAGATGGTGGTCATTGACCGATCTAATCGCCTATGTAGTTATTTGTTCAGTTTATTTATTTATTACATGCCATCACCGTACTAGCGGTGTCCAAAGTCTAAAGCACCGGTCCAGCCATTAGTGCTTAAACTATGACATTCATTTTCTCCTAAACCTGAGATGATCATTTTTGGCAGGAAGTGAGTGGGAGTGCACTCATAAGAAGGGTGGCCTGTACTCTGAACGTTCTACCATCAGACTGGAATTCCCAAAAGGGTCAAACCAAAGCAGTGGAGAGTAGACATGAAGCTGAAGAATATGTTGACCAAAAATCCTGCTCCCGTCCAATAAGTAAAGCCTTGGATTTAAAAAGGGCTAGTCAATCATGAAACGCTGCCTGTGCTGGCGTTATATGTTCACATTGATTTGTCTTTGTTGACAGGCTTGGAACAGCATTAAACAATTGCTTAAGGCCATTTAGTAATATATTGGGAAGACCACCTTAAAAGCCATCACTATAATATACCTTGCACAGGATCATAGCTGTCTGCACCACCCTATGTTTTGTTTTGTTTCAGGGATAAAAGGTAGACCGCTGTACAGAATTTGAAATTTAAAATGACCGGACTTGACCACTGCTTTAATTTGAGAAAAGAAGGTTTCTCACCAATCCGCCTACTCAGATTCCTTACCATGGAACTTGGAAGTGAGCATTCAGCCAGTATTTCTGGACAGAAATCTAGGATCCACCAGGACACATAAGAGAACATTAGCCTTAATATCATTGAGTTTTAGGAATGTTTGGATTTCAGAGACTCCTGTGAGACCGAAGTTAAGAAGGGACTAAAGCTTGATACTTTGCAATTGTAATGCGTGTATATTTGCCAAGAATGTGATGACATCTACTATATTTGCAGTATGTTTACCTGGAAAAATACCTTAGACAACTACTATATAGGTATCTGCGTACCTGTCCTTATTAATAAATGCTAATAAAAAATTAAAAAAAAAAAAAAAAAGAAGGGACTAAAACTAATGGCTTAGATTCACCAAAGAGTATTAAAACTGGGTAACGGCACACCTAACAAAACTGTAGATACAAAAAAGCAGTTTTGGTTGGAAAGAAGTTGATTCTGCAAAACTGAACATGGCTAATATAATATTAATGACTGGTTATAGGAATTAACATAATTTGCAACCTTATAAAGAGAAGTAACTCTTATGGCAGGGAATAGATTTTTGCTAACTTCTCTGTCCTGTCAATTTATGTACTGTACTTTTTCCATCTACCATCACTAACCCTTCCACTTGGTCTGGTACTACCTGCTTTCTGTACAAAGTCCTCCCCACTTTGCTTTGATGAAAAATTATTTGACATTCTAAGACACACGGATTGCAATTGACCCTGTCTAGAATGACTAGTGAAGGCATTAATGTCTGTTGTGCCATGCGGGCCCGCATTCCTACATACACAGTGGTATTCCTTTAAGTCTGCAGCCTATATCTAGTTAAAAAATGGTCACTTTACACGTGTCGAGCATCACTTAGCTCAACGCCTTTGCTCGGCATAGCATGAGTTCATCAGGCACTGGCCAGATTAAGAGCCTGGTTACAGCCCATCATTGGTCTGAAGCGTTTTAGTGTTGTAAACTGGCCCCACAATACTTCTTGACTTATGTATTAAGCTTGCAGTTATTTGAATGATGCATTTCTTTTACGAGAGTTAAGCGACCTGTAAACGTGCATTAAATTGTGTTGCTATGTGCCTGTGTTGTATTTACTTTCCTGACTCTCTTGAGTCTGTTTTCCTGTTGTCATTTCCCTAGATTTCTATCCATTTTCTTCATTTAAGGCACACCGTTAGCATGTATTTTATTGCCCACTGTCTCATAGTTGTTAAATCTTTTAATGGCTCTGTCAATGTCAATGTCCATAAGTTAGTTTTGAGATATTTATTTTCATAAAGACTTCCCCTTGGTCATGTGCTGAGTCTTTCTTTCATCTCTGTAGTTGCTTGTGAATCTGTATTTATCAGATGTCTTTTGCACTACTTGTAAGGGAAAGTGAGGGATTTCATTGCAGGACACAAGATTCAAAAGGTTGAACACAATTTTCCATTTCAGGAAGTTCCTTGGGGTCCATGCCTAGTCTAGCATATTTCTGAGGGTCTGTTCCAATTTATTGACCTGAGTATCTTTTCCATGGTTTTGGTGTCATCCAAGTAAGAAGTTTATATGTAGTCTTCAAGTTAGAATTGTTTCAGTCTCTTTGCTTAATACATTTCAAATGCCTTTCTTCATTGCAGGTTTTATGGCTTTGACGTTTTTGCAATTTACATTAGGTGTTCTATCATTTATTGCATGCAATTACATCACCTCATTGTCTCAGCTAAGCTATCTAGGCCATTACGTATGAGTGGATCTGAAAAGGGTACAGTATTTACTGTGTGCTGTAAATACGCCCTATTCAAGTTTAATTCTGGATTTTGATGAATTACGTGCGAAAATCATGCCATATTTTATCCCCGTAAATTTGGCAGGTTGACCTACCAAAATTAATCATGCGAAATTTGTACGAGTGCAAATGTTTATTACAACTCTTGAACTTCTGATACCTGTGCCAACAGGAATCAGCCCAGGGATTGGTTTTGACCTCATGCCTACTTCTAAGCAGGGTCTAAGTGGTGGGCCAGGGTGACGTTGGGAGGCTTGGTTCCTTTTTTTAATCAGCTAATATGGTGAATTGATGGGGGGGGGGTCTCGGCTGTTGGGTGGTGATCGTTTACTTTCTCTCCTCCCACTACTGAGCCAACGAGGTACTGCGATGGTGAATTCAGACACTGTTATACCTTTGCCCACGAAGGCCTATGGGACTTTGATAAAGTGTTAATCTGTTGTGCATTTGAAAAAAACATGTTTAATACCTCAACAAGACTGCAGAAAGAGTTCCCTTTCTTTTCATAAGCTTTATATTTTGAAAGTGAATTCAAATCATTAAACAAATGTTTTTATTTCCATGGAGGCAGTAGTGATATTAAGGAATAGATAGCAAACCTAAAATATTCCATCTTTTCAAGAAAATGGCATAGGGTCCAATTCATGAAGGTTCCTGGAAATCTCAGTAACATGATACTCATATCATACGTTACTCTTAAACTTTATATTTCCACACCTAGAGTTACTTTACATTCAGTATAATTAAAATAGATATTCAAATTATAATCTGTGCCAAGCAGAGCTATGACCTGGAGGAACATGACCACCTTTCTAAAACCTACTCCAAACTGCACTGGTTAGTGATTAAAGAAGAAGTTACGATGCACACCTTAAACATAATCTGTACGTTTATTTATTTCTTTTTGCACTTTTATATAGTGCAAATGCGCCCCGAAGGTTTTGGAGCTATATCCATGAGCACCAGTTGCACTACACAAGGATCCATACATTTTTTAGGACTGAGGAGTGCTTTGCCCAGAATCACACAATGTTGAGCCGACACAGAGATTCGAACCTGGTTCTCCAGCTCCAAAGTCGGCAGCTCTGGCCATTAGGTCACATCCTAAGACTCACCACCAAGCTGCCAACTACCTCACTAAGGGCCATGTGTACAATCATTCCAATTTGCGACTCACAAAATGGAATGTACAACAGTGTCTCAGACACTGTTT
Source organism: Calotriton arnoldi (assembly GCA_963921515.1). Classification (NCBI taxonomy): domain Eukaryota; kingdom Metazoa; phylum Chordata; class Amphibia; order Caudata; family Salamandridae; genus Calotriton; species Calotriton arnoldi. The sequence continues at coordinate 2,355,592 of CAWUFW010000091.1, forward strand.
GCGATTCCTAATGGGGTCGCAAATGACCTGCCTCATCAATATTCATGAGGCAGGTCCCAATTTGTGACTCATTGGGAACGGGCAACTCTCGCAGGGATGGTGGCCTGCTGGGGTCAGCAGACCACCATGTATGGGACTGCTTTTTTAATAAAGCAGTTTTGTTTTTTAAATGCAGCCCGGTTTCCTTGAAGGAAAATGGGATGCATTTAAAAAAGAAAAATTCAACGTTTCTGTTTAATTAAGAGTAGGCAGTGGTCCGTGGGACCACTGCCTGCTCTTAAAAAATATTTTCGCATCCATTCACAAAGTGGAAGAAGTCCCCTTCCTGTTTGCGAGTGGCTTACCACCTACGTGAAGTAGGCGGTAAACTGTGAGTGTTTTAAAACAAAGGTACATTCCATTCTGACTCGCTATTAGGAAGGGACGCCCTTGGCACACCCCTTCCTAATATCGACTCGCAAACACTATTTTGCGCGTCACAGACTCGCAAAAAAGCGTTTGTACATACCACCACTCTTTTTTGCGGTCACAAACGGGCCGATTTCCCGTTTGCGACCGCAAAAACAGTCGTACATCTGGCCTCAAGCTCTTTGCTCAGGCCAAAACACAAAGAAAACTTCGCTCAACCAGAGATCTGAAACGTACGATTGGCAAATGGCAACACAAAAGACCACCAGTGTTCTAGAAATGCCACCAAATAAAGAGCTTCAAAACCACAATGAAGGATACTTCTAAACTGCAAGCCTAATAATTCTAAGGCACCCTGGTTTTATGTTGCTCCCCTTTACTCGATCTACTCTTCCCCCTTGTTATGTTACTCTAGCCACACTGATATACTTTTTATGTTTCTTTTCCCTTTATTTTGTAACCCTGAAACAAGTTTATCTTCTAATGAACATACTTTATAAATAAATGCTAATGCCAGTATTAAAACAGCTTTGGAACATTTTCTTTAGTGGATGTCCTTGCACACTTCCTTGAGTACATCCACTTTACGTGTGAATAAGTTGTATGTCACAATATTGAGATACTAAATATTGACCTGTAATAATATTTATGCTTTAGTGGCAATTAGCATTTTGGAGTCAAAACTGTTGCAGATTTAAATAACAAACTCGAAATTGTTGTAGAACTTTGTTCTAAGCTCTGCCACGTTCCCTATCAAGCTGTAGTCTTCCTTTGAAGCACACATACCTTGGTCAATTAGATTATAACATCCTTTTCTGCAACCAAATAAAATAAAATCAGATATGCCTATTGAAAAATCACCACTATATTTCCATTCTATGATTCGGTTTTATTTAGTTCGAACAGTAATTTGAGTAAATATGAAAACAGAATTTTTTTATTAGGTGAATTAAGAAAACTGCAATAATAACATTCAGGGAGTAGAATACATGAGCAGCAATTTTTTTTTATTATAAATCTTTTTATTGAAATCAAGTATGACAAGTAGACAACAATAAAAACAACCACATACGTTCGTAGTGATACAGCAAGTACATGCCAGAGGAGATGCACCTCCCACAGGAAACACCAGCCATATTAATTACATTTTCAGCGTGCTCAATCGTTGTGCAATGTTATCTTCCTTAGACAACGGGGATTCGCAGATCCCACCAATATATGTGTTCCAGCTATCCCAGACCTGTACCCATTTATTGGGGCACCCTCTTGCAACATAAATTGTTTTCTCTGGTACCATGCACCAGTCCATGTCCTTGCTCCAATCCACTAGTCTGGGCGGTTCCTGGGCCTTCCATAGCCTTACTATATTACGCTTCACCACCATCAATCCCAAGGTTACCCACAGGCGCTCTTTGGCGGTAATATCCGTTGGCCCCCAGGCGTTCAGGAGAACTAGTTTTATATTGCCATCAATCTTTTGACCCAATACACTTTCCATAAGTCCCACGATTCCCGCCCAATATCTCTGAATAACCGTGCACTCCCAAAGCATATGGATGAATGTGCCCACCTGTCCACACCGTCTAGTGCAATTCTCATCAGAGCTATACCCCATCCGGACCAGGACTGATCTGGATAGGTACGATCTATGCAGGATCTTGAGCTGCACTAAACGCAGCCTAGAAGAGATGGCCACCTCGCGAGGAGAGGCCACCGCCGCTAGCCATTCTTCTTCGTCCAGACCAGCCACATCATGGTCTTACTTAGCACGCAGGTGGTCCAGTGGGTCCGGCAAGTTGTTTATCAGTTTTTTATAGATGAGCGATATGGCTTTTTCCGGCAGGTCCCCATCCAGCACTCTATCCTCCAATGGAGAGGACTCAGGGAACGGTTCCCCTCTAGGGAGTTTTGCAAGCAGGGCATGCCTTATTTGCAGGTATCTAAAATGTTCGGAGCGCGCCATTTCATAGTCCTGTTGTAACTGGTCAAACGTGACCACGTCTCCCGACTTCCACAGGTCACCCACCTTGGAAATTCCAATAAGATCCCACCGATCAAAGCCCTTCGAACGAATCAGGCGTCCTAATTGGTCGCATCGCCAGAGTGGCGTGGCCTTCCTGATCTTGCCTTCCCACCCCAGACTTTGCAAGGCAGTCTTCCATACTCGCACCGCATGCGCAGTGGGTCCTGTCAAGTTGGGGCTCAGCGCGCGCGCGTATATTGCTCTTTCAAAACTCCCACCTGGCAGCAACCACCTATCAATCTGAAAGGCTGGGTCACCTTGGGGTCTATACGTGCATTGATTGATAGCTGCAAGGTGAGATGCCCAGTAATAGCGCTTTATGTCCGGCAACCCGATTCCCCCGTCGAACCATCCCCGTGTGAGCTTATGGATAGCTATGCGTGTGGGCCTGCCCTCCCAGAGCAGGTCTCTCAGGAGGCAGTCGATTTCTTTGAAATATAAGGGGCTGACATAGTTTGGGGCATTCTGTAAGGCGTAAAGAAAGCGGGGAAGGGACATCATTTTAAAGAGGGCAGCACGACCTAATAGGGAGAGAGGAAGCGTCTTCCAGTGCCTGACGTCTGATTTGAGACGTGTCAGAGGCGGTAGGAGGTTTAGTTCATAGAATCTAGTGGGATCCTTAGAGACCCTAATCCCCAGGTACTTGAAACTGTCGACTGCTTCGACTAGTGTAAGTCCGCGAGGGAACGGAGGATGAGCAGCAATTATTAATGTTAATCAATAGTAGCATTGGCACCTCAGAATTAACAGTAAGATAAGAAGACATGCACAAGTGCTCAAACAAGGACTTAACGACTAGGTCTGTTGTAATATATGTACTCAAGTATTACTGTGTTTCCATTTTCTTTTCATGAATGGTGGGGCGACTAATCTTTCCATTACCTGGCAATGATTAGACTAGCTGTTATCAATTAAATGAAAATAAATTCTTCACTGGCTAACGTTGAAGGCTCAGAAAAAAATGCGTCAGCTCTAAATCTTCACATTACTGAAAAGGTCTGCAACAAGCCCTTTAAAACTGTAAACTATTGCACACAGGAACAGACACATACAATATTACTAACATGAAATGAACTAAACACCGCGAGTAATACACCATAGTAGAATCACTTTTTCCATATATTGAAAATACTTCTACATTTTGGACTTTGAAGAAATAGAGATTAGTTGCTTTGTTCCAAGTGGCAGTGAAAATAGATGAAGCCTTATGTTAAAAGCTGCCCATCTGTGTTTTATTTACTGTCCAGAGTGGTAATCCTTACATTTCTAAAGAGGCAAAGTAGAATCAGGGTGAACACAATTTGGAATGTTGATGTGTTACACTCAGTGTGTTTATTAAATACTAAAGGGTATTTTGATTGTCTGAGGCACTGCAAGACAATGTCTGTGTCCTAAGAGCAATGCAAATAAAACCACTGGGCCCTATTCACAAAGGTGTTTTCGGCGGACCACACAGATGAAAATACCTCCACTTACAAAAGGATTTCTGGCAGGTGTAAATGGATTTACGCTGGAGATTTCTGCACCACTAGTGTAAAGAATTCTGCAATCATAAATCCCAACCAAGGTGGGTTGTTCCAAGGTATGGTTTGCTTTTGAAGTTTGAGAACGCGCACAAAAATATACATTTGAGGGCATTCTCTAGCTTTGCCCTTTCCAATCTTGGGAAGGGTCTTAAAGTTAAGTTACTCCAGCAAGCAGCTTGATTAACTCACCTTCCAAGATGGCAAGGGGAAGGGATTACCCCACATTTTGTAGGGTTGTCAGGAAAGGGAAAAATGTTTTACCAATTAATAAAAAGAAAAAAATAGCACGCTTGCCCAGGGGCTCCATTCCCCTGTACGGAATTCTACGCTATGCCTCCAATTACAAGTTACATGGTAATAGCAAGGTATAAACTCCAACCCATAATTACCAGTACAGTGGAGTAACACCCCATCAGTACCATACGATTGTGGGTTAACTCCCCCCGCCAACCTCCACAGTTGGTAATAACTGTGCTGACCCAGTTTACCTGGTGGAAATTACGTGGGCAGATCCAGAAAACGCGGTAATCAGTTATTTACCAACAGTCATATTTTTCTACGTGGAATCAGCTTTTTGGAATTAGTCTGTCTTTCCTCTTCTGCAAGGACGGATGGTGTTTGTCTCAATTTTGGACTGGGCAAAAAGTCACATTGTTTGCAAAGAATGTATGCCATGCAGTTATTCTTTCACTTTGTTTATCAACTCTACCTGTTTACCTGGCTTTCCCATTGGCTCTGGTAGGTAAATTCTGTTTTCTGTTCAGATCCAGCTGCAAGACTTTTCTGACTCAGGTGCCTCTTTCCACTGTCTTATGGATGGATTGGATATGTCGAAATCCCCCTCTGGTGTTCATGGTCTTCTTTAATGACCTTTCAGCATGATCATGTATTCAGAAGGCTTTCTTTCTAAATGTTTGTCTTTAAATGGTGATGACATTTTGTCCGTTTGTTCTTTTTTTTTTTTACCTCCCTTGACTTGTCCCTTGGACGTGAATTCCAATACCTCTCTCTCAGAAGTTATAGTACTAGCTATAGAATCTCTACCTCAAATTCACATTGTCAGAACCCCTATCAGAGGGCCATGGGGCATGCAGGGGCAACTGGGCCTAACCGTGGTGACTGAGGCCTTTTACTCCTGACATCCCATGGCCTTACCTACTAGGGATCCCAAGCAACTGGACCAAGTACCCCTTCTGCACTCGACTCTCAGTAGTAGCAGTAGTTGAACAGTCAAGGAAGGTTCCCTCGGGGGGGGTGTAGATACAGGTCAGTGAAAATGAGTCGTAACTCAAGGGTCACACAATAAATCAATGTCCAGTCAAATACTTGCATTTAGATAAACAAAAGAAGTATTTTATTTCTAACTGTACATATGCGAAGGTATACGACACTCAGAAGCAAGAACACAATACCCCTTGAGGCGGGGCTTTAGTGGTTGTCAGGCAAATCCATGTTCCACCGTCCTTTATGTAACATGTTCGGGGTTATTTCCATTCACTGGTGGCCGCATCCAGAGAATGCACACTATTAGGGCACACTTAGGAGTTCCTTTTGACTCTCCAGGATTTTAGTCAAAAGTGTCTATGGTGCTGCAGGACCATTAGCAGCGAGTCCCCTGGGGCCGAACTGGCCCAGTTCACATGTTACCTGCTCTCGCAGCACAGTGGAGTCTGACGTAGCAACAGGTGCCCTCCAAGCAATCACCCGTGAGACCTGCTCAGTTTGGAGAAGTTGGACTGCTCATGGCCTTCACAGCAGTACCCGGCGGCTCAGGCTCTGTCTTCTGAGCACCATTACTGGAATCCTTCTCAGCTGGAGGATCAGCTCCTGGCTCGCATAGATGCTGTAAACTTCCTTTACCTGACAGGGGGAAATCCTTTCTTTGCACCCGACTGGAGCCCAGTAGGGGTTTGACGTCATCCATGGTGCCTTCATCAGCGCTATGGTCAGTTCCCTTGCAGTGCTGGTCCAACCTGCGGAACTCTTCGGATAACGAGCCAATCCTTCGGCACATTGGTACCGGAAGCCCCTCCTGGCATACAGGGTTGTCGTAGTACCTGGAAAATATGGGAGCTGCCATTGCTGGGACAGTCACAGGTCAGCAGTGATCACTTTAGTGGTGGCCCCGTCTGGCATATGGGGCCACCACAGCGCAGTGGTACGAGTTGACACAGTCACGTACGGTGCTTCAATGTAGGCACAGTCTCCAGCGGCTCTCTCCAGGCATTCGGGGGTCGCAGAGATGACACGTGCAATGGCATACACACACTCAGTCTGTGCACTCTTCAGCACTTAAGCTTTTCTATATTTATCCAGGGTGTGCTATTTACAAACACGCACACAGTGCCAGCACACACACTCATCATGTGCACGCTGTACAAGACTTCACCCTTCATGTATTATACTTCACACGAGCACACATACACCCAGCACATACTTTCACTGTGCACGCACTGCACAGCACTACATCTCTCATGTAATGTATTCCTCTCAGACATACATACACCCAGAACATGCACTATCCACACTTGCACTGCACAGTACTGCTCTATCCTTGTACTGTACCGTTCCCAGGCACACATACATCCAGTGCAGAGTCACTACTACTGTGCCACGCAGCCCTCCAGATCTACCTGATGTAGGTCAAGGGTGAGTTAAAAACACAGCAGCAGAACTTTTTTAAAAAGCGAGTGAGCCTGACACAGTGACACTGGGTAAAAGGGTCCTGTTCACTACTACTGATCACTACATGTATGCTGCCACCACCGCACTCGTGCTGCTCAACTCCTGGTGAAGGCACTAGCCTTCCTACACTATGAGGTAGCGCTTTGGGCACCCCTCCTGGTCCAACAAGACCACAATGCGTGAGACAGGCCTACATCATGGCGCACACGCATGATCCGTGTTTACCTATGACAAAAAATCAGCATTAGGGATCTAGACAACAGTATAGTTGGGCACTCAGGGCAGGGGTACAGGTCTTTACCAAGCAGAGAACTTTTCCATCCCAATACTCATTAATACATAACTCTATCTCTTATGTTGTGTTCCATCCTATACAATGCTATATTTGAGTGTATGGCATCAAGCTTAAGATTTGTAATTGCATCTTACCCCTTGACATAGGGGAAGTCTGCACACATTTTCTCCAGTGTTTGCCCAGACCTAAGGCAAACGTTGGAGGGACACTTCCCTCTGCCCTTCGTGGCTTATGCTCTTGCTGTACAAGGGCCCTTATTATAATGCATATATATACAGCCAAGGAGTTGTGGCATGCTCTCTGTCATCTTTTGATCATATGTGCCTCTCTGACTGCATAGGGACTACCTAGTTTCTACTAGTGATTTCTAACTGTTTATAGTACTGTAAATGTTTAGCTAAAATGCAGAGCGGATAATCAGCCTGTGTGTAGTATTTACCCATATAGTAACGGTATGTCCTCTGGGCTTCACTATCCTCATGGAACATCCCAGAATACATTTCTCATTACTGTGTTTTTTTAAAAAAACTGAAAAAATGTAATCAAAAGCTGTGACCTGTATTAACCTTTCGGAATAACTTCACAGGATGAAATGATGGGCATAACACGAGTTAACAATGGTGGTTTTGTGCCTCCTGAGTAATACATAAATAAAACGCTCCATCTTTTCTAAGCCCACTATTAAGCAGGATCATGCATTTGTCCATAATTCCTAAATTGCATCTTTACTAGTAGCATGCACGTGAAAGGAGCAATGACTACTCATGGGTGAATATATGTGTTTTTTCTAAGATTTTTGCAAGCGCTACTTTTCATTCTGAATGACCAGAAGCCCTGGGGGCCTCCTATTAATGGTGATATCTTACTGCGGCGTGTTCTGCTTTCAGCAATAAACGCAACGCATTTCTTTTTAGTTATTCTTTTTTACTTCAAACGTATTGTGCTTTCATACTGTTTACGTTTAATATCGTTGTTTTCTCAAAATCGCCTTACACTGTTTAAAATTAACTCTTTCTGCTATATGAGATTTTTTCAACTAATCCCCATGCAATGTCCCCTTTTCTCTCATTGCAATTAAGGCACTTTACGTCCATGCTGAAACATTACAAGAACAGCACCTGACCACTAAAACTGACGTTCAACATTTTGCACTAGGCTTAGGGTGGAATAGGAGCTATAGAACAAACTCTGGAGGCGCCCACCTGGGGTGTGGGCCATGCCCCCAGGGCCGGCTTTAGCACTGGTGGCGCCCAGTGCGAAAATGTTTGTTGTCGCCCCCAATGACCACCTCTGCCACGGATTCCCTCACTACCACCCTTTAACAGTGCCCATCAAGTCTCCATAACCACTCTCTCTCAGATGCATTTAATTGGTTCTATAGTGTCACTCATATCAGAGTAGGATGTCAGAGCACTTTACATCACACACTACACAGAGACAATATATCATAGGTGTGTAAATCAGTGTATAGGAAATGTTACGTAAGACAGAGGACTACAAGGTGTAGGAGTCCCATGTCATCCATACTGGTAGACAATATAATTCAATAGTGCTTGGTCGGGAGAAGCACAAACTCAAAATTAAAACTTTAACATCATGGTTGGGGGTTCTCTTTAAAAATCAGAATTGATTTCGATCGAAATGAGCCCTTTTTCCAACACTAGGATAATGAAAGACTGAGGAAAAAATTATAACGCTCTAATCTATACCTTGTAGTTTGCATGCAGCTCTTTGATGACGGTTATTAGCTCACTGTTCTATGTTAGGATTTTAAATGCAAGTAACTAAAGGATCTCTCAGACAAAAGCAGTAACCCACTGACCTATTTACATTATATACACTTTGTGATCTGCATGGTACACGTTCTTTGCAGGAGGCATATTAACCCACTGCGCTACCTTATCCGGAGTCAAAACTTCCAATAGACAAACCTCCGATCTCGCTCTAGGAAGAACATTTAATCACCGGAGTTATCTTGACATTTTTATTGTTGCCTGAAAATTGCTGGAGGCCAGGAACATAGCAGCAAGTGCTTTTCAAACCATAATATACTTGCAAACACGACGCGCCCACCCAAAGTCAGCGCCCGGTGTGGTCGCACCACCCTAGAGCTGGTGGCGTAGCAAAGGATGGGTGGGGGGCGCTCTGCCCCGGGAGGCACGAGTTTTGGGGGGGCAGCGGCCTCCCCCCCCGCTTTTACCTGCGGCAGCCATAGGGCGGCTGTCGCAGGAATCGCCAGCACCCCCCCCCTGCTCTTACATGCTGGCGGCATACGCAGGAACCGCAACGGGCGGCACAAGGTTTCGCTACGCCTGCATGCCCCTCACGTGAAATGCACATTGTGGTGCTTTGCATCTAATCCAAGACATGCAAGAACCCTCGCCGTCCACAGAACCCTCACATGAATCGGTTCCTGTGAGGATCGCCTGACACCATAATAATCAGTTTCGAAGCAAGCAGGGTGCCCTTCAGATATTCTTTCTCCGCCCCCCATGCCTAGAGGGTATGGGAGCACAGTGCTTTAGTTCACGGGAAACATCACAGGGACAAGACAGAGTGTACAGCCAGTGCTTAATTTGTGCCGGTGCTTTCAGGTGCTCAGCACCGGCACTTAATTGCCAGAACCGGGGCTTATGACTGTCTGCCACATGGTAGTGGTGTCTGCCAATTTAGGTACGAGCACAACAACTTCTGTTTATTATTTCCATTTCAATTTCCAATTATTAGTATTTGCCTCCAAAGCCATTCTTATAGCTTTGGGGGCCTGTAATAGTATGAATGGTCACACTTTTAAGAGTGTGATGATTAGTAGTGTGTTGGTGCTGTCATTGGCAGTGCTGCCAGGGGCAATGGATGGTGCAAGCTCTAGTGTCCTCCTGTCGAGAGCCACAGCACTATGTTTTTTACAAATTAAGCACTGTGTACAGCTGCTCTGAATTCTATTGTTAGCAGTCCTCAATTCATAATATATTGTAAGGTTTCTATCGATGTGACATATAACTTAAAAAAGGACTGTAAGAGATGTACCCAAGATTAGCAGGTCACAGTTCACAAAATGACACGAAGTATGTCAGCACCGTCACCTTTACATTCAGAAAAGACTATGAGGGCACTATCTATAACCTATAAGGCACAGGTCCCGTTAATGCCTCTCTTACTTCAAGGCACAGTGGTGTAGCAAGCGTGCCATTGGCCCTCTGACTGCTGATCAAGTAGTAAAATATAGCAATAATCAACGCTAAGTGTGCCCTGGTGCCACTGTACCTGCTGCACCATTTGATAGCTAGCCCCTTTAGGGCAGTGACGTAGAAGGTAGCCTGCCATGCATATCCGTGGCAATGATGCAAAAACAATGCAGGTGACATTTAATGGGTTCATTATACGCCCCTCCCCCATTAACATTACTCCGCCCCATGAGTACACAACTTTTCAAACTGATTGTTAACGACTCATGTCGGCTTCCCCTTCACCTGCATTTCACATCCATATCTATTTATTCCACCCACCAAACTCCTCAAACTGACACCTTTCAGTGCAATCAAAGCAAAACACCGCACGTTGATAGCAAGAGCTTCTTTCTGCATCTCAGAGTCTCAGAGCTAGGTGTGGTGAAATCGGGGGAAAAAATCTCCAACTCTGGCCAGAATCCCCACATCGAATTCCAGCAATTACAACTGTTCTGCCTGGAATGGGGAATAACTGCGAGGACCCAGTAACGCCAGGTGTTTTTTTCCATGCATTTCTTTCCGGTTCTGGGAAGAAAAACGCTGATATTTGGCACCTGCTCAGTGCGAGTGAGAAGTGTCGGTGGGAGGGCCCGTGGGGTGGTAGGCGGTGGGTCAAAGCAGGCTTCAGTCTCAGGCAGGAGCGATGTCTGCTCCTCCCTTACTAGTGCAAGGCTCATTCAGGCAAACTGGACTGTGCTTGCTGCTGCCCACAGCCCGTAAAAGGATCCGGTGTCTTCAGGCCTCCCTTTATTAGGGCCAGAGGTTGCAGACTCACTAATTCTGGGCCCAAAGACCTTTGAATTGCAAGTGGCGGAATTCCACCCAAAGTTATCTCTAAAGGGAAAATTCTGCCACACATTATGATGCCTAAATCTTCACCTAGAACCAACAAAAAGACAGATTGTGAGTATGTATTTTTGCACATTGTAGAGACTCAATAGCAATTAGCATTATGAGGAGGCCTTAGGATGACACATTGCAACCACTGAGAACAAAATATTATGCAGAGGACATAAGACTTTTGATGTGGCACACGCCACACTGCATAACATACCTAGGAAACACATGAGTAAGATGAAACACAATTTTTTTCCTCGTGTCTAATACCACAAAAAGTGTCAAAAATAGGCTTGAACACATCAGCTGACTAACGACATCATTTATTTTTCCTAGAGGTCTGACGGAAAAATCAAGTTACTCATTAATATCTTGGCGACGCTTCCTTGTTTAGTTTAGACTTACACTAGAGGGCCTTGAGAAAATATGCAGATTTTTGATAAATGTATTCTTCCCTCTTCAGGCAAGGCCATCATTCAAACCAAAATAAAAAAAACAACTAGTCGTAAGGAACTGTGCTTGCCTTGCCCATGACACTTCTTTCACATTGCAGTACTCTATGCTCGCCATGTAAGATACAAGGTCACTTTGAATGAAATCTGGGTAGTCCTTGGAGAATATTGTGATTTACGATTGCTGTCAAAATACCAAAACAATACTCAGTCAGGCGATTTCAAATTTGTCTCTGGCATTTCCGTTTTGCCGGAGGTATTTTTCAGTTCAGGATACCTGTTCATAGAACCCCTTACATGAAGTGAGGAAGAGTACAAGGGATGCTTTTTTTTTTCGGGTCTGACCTGGAACGGATTGATTTGTCATTCTCACTAATGCACAAATAATGTTCTTTCCTTTTGCGCGTGCTCCGTTTTCAGTGACAGGCGGTATACAACGACTCCGAGGAGTAGATGATTGAAGTTAAAAAAAAATATATATATATATATATTAAAAAAAAAAACCTTTCAGGCATAGAGTGACCCATAAATTATGCAAAAAATGAAGCAGAGAACTCTGGGTAGTTCTCAAGTTTAGGTGGAAAGCAGCTCCTGTATCGAGCACCCTCAACACCAGCGACACTCTAAATTTGCTCACCTCAAATGTCTGCTTTTCTATCAAAGTCTTTAAGCATAGGATTAGCACAGTGCTATCAACGCCGAGATAGAAAGGGACAAAGTCTTTTGCCATTTCTACAGCAAAGTCTTTAAGCATAGGATTAGCACAGTGCTAGCCATACCCAGCTGCAAAATGGTCAAAGCCTTTTGCCACTCCAGGCACAGTATTACAGCTTTGGATTGGTAAAATACCATCCAAGCCAACCTGAAATTAATTAAAGCATTTACAGCTCTTCAGAGAGGTAAACTTGAGACCTACCCAGAGCTTTCTGCTTCTTTTTGTGTGTGTGTATATATATATATATATGTATCCTCCACACACTTCCCAAGGGAAATAATAGGTCGCACTCCGGTTCGTGTTAAAACTTGAGAAGTATAAATGGGTAATGAAGTCGAATTACCATAAAAATATAAAATGTGAAATTAACCTGCTAGATGTAAAGGTAAATCCAGTTTACACATGAAATCAATCCACATTCATGTATATAGGAGGAAAAATAAGTTTAAAAGTATATATAAAAAAATATTTGAAATATTTATGATACAAGAAAAAGTATTTAGTTTTAAGGGCAAAATGTGATATACTTTTGTACTACAACACCCATAATGCCCCATTCATGAGACACAGGAAATGATGTAATGACTTGAGGAAAGGTTAAAAACATGTGTCCGGAAAGGGGGCGTTACCGTGAGCAAGGTCTCAGTTGAGACCGAAACAGCGTTGGTTTTGGTTGTTTGCCATATGAAGTAATTGCTACTTGGTAAAATAAAAGCACTGCAAGCTTTTTTAACACGAACCGAGTGCGACCTATTATTTCCCTTGGGAAGTGTGTGGAGGATTAATGGCGACCGGGCTCGGCCGCGAGGTAACGCACAGCTAACCAGAGCGCCATGCCAGCGAAAGGAGCCAAAGGAGAAGGATTAATATATATATGTATATATATATAGGTTTTTTTTTCCTTCAAGGTGTCTATAAAAATTATTTTACCTTATTGGTAAATAAGCTCCATTTAGTTGTTGTTCAGCAACATTATTTTCACCACTAAAAATGTGCTTCTTTAGAGGAGTGGAATATAAATCAGTGGTGTCCGGAGTTAAATCTCAGTTACTATTAGGACAGAGTTGAAGATGCACCTTTTCAAAGAACATTACATCACAATACTTTAACAGTCCACAACCCAGCCACCTCTATCACTCGTTGACTTTAGGATTGCCTTTGGCCCTACAGCTCTGCTGCCTTTTGGTTAGTTTTGTGCTGTAGAAATACCACATAAGTACATACATGCTATTTACAGTAATTAAACACATGGAGAAAAAAAATTCATGATGCAACCTTAGGAGGAGGAAGCTTCTATTCCCCACTGATCTTGCACTTGATTCCAGATGTTCCAGTGCTTCATATCTTTTTAGTCAAAAATACCCCTTTTTGACTGAAACAACGGTTTTGTAGGAGAAGTCCTTGATTGCATGACAACCCAACAGCCATCTTCGTGTAAGCACGTTTTTTAAGGAGATTTCAATGTCCCTTGGAATAAACAAATAAATGGCCACATCATTCAACCTAAATGATTCCTTAATGAGACTAATCTAACACTAATCTAACACAGCACTTTAATTGGCCCACTTTTGTTAAGGGTACCACCGTGGACCTGATGATCTTCAAAACTGCCCAAATCGTAACCCCAGCCCTATTCCAGTTGACTGGATAGTATATGCAATCATTCCTTTTGACGTTCTCTTTACCCAGCTATTCCCACAAGAATGCAGATTATAAAAATCCTATCCATCAACGGACTTAACAAATATTGATCACATAAAATTGGACTATCTGACTGGCTCACTGATTTTTCAATGAACCATTCTCTCATGGCCTATCCGACCTCCTCAACCAGAATAACGAGTAACGATCCATTATACTGAATGAACTTGTTTCAACCAATAGTAACTGAAGCAATCCAAAACAACTCACAGGCTCACCAATTAAAGAATGATGTTAAGAAAATATGAAAGAAAATTGAGAAAAATTCCATTCTCCCTCTATGTTCACTTCTCTAAGACATGCTAGCAAAATGCACAAAAAAGCCACTTTAACACAAAATCCTCATTGTTCAACTCAAAACTCCAGAATTCAAGGTGAATTTTCAGATAATTATTTTAAATAATTTGACCAGACACTTAATAATATGGTAACTTCTCCTAATGTCCCAAACTGTGACAAACTTGCTAAACATTTGACCCACAAGACAGAAAACTTGACTGGACATTAATGCCGTCTCTCGTCAGTCAGACACTGACCATATCCTGTTACCAGAAAAAAATAGCTTTATTGTGTCACGATAAACCTTCAACCATATCTTGGAATCAGCCCTTGGAGCTGCAATATCCAGAACTGAACTCTCTTCCTACTACACCAACCCTATCCCTCCCATCTTTTGCAAAAGAACATTCTGACACCCTCCTGCATTTATGTCTTGAGCTCATTAACACAACATTGTCCCAAGGAACTTTTCCATAAATTCTCAAAGTAGAACATGCATACCCATTTCTTAAAAAGCACATTGTGTACAATCTAGAAAACTACAGACCTATTGCTGGTCTAACTAAGTTATGGAAAAATATACTGACACTCAACTGGGCAAATGTATGTCAGAGAAACTATTTTTGTTGGGACTACTTCAATTCAGGTTTAGATTTGGTTATAGCACGAAATCTTCCTTGTTTAGGGTAGATGACACCTTGGGAATGCATGATGAGAGAAAACAGTTAATGCTTGTTCTCTTTAAACTATCCTTTGCCTTCAACAGCCTTAGCCACAACATCCTCCTATAGAAATTGTGACCCGATGGGGATCGAAGATATGGTGTTAAAACAGTTTAAAGCTAGGGGTGGGTGGAACTTGTGGAATTTGACTCCGTGGAGTTACATAAAATCTCAGCAAGATTCCGCAAAGTTCCACCAATAGGCAGAAATAGGCACATTGCGCTGCTCGCACTGTGATTTAGTGTCAAGAGCGCGTTCCGTGCTGAAAAATCTGTGTGAACGACACCACAGAACGCACCAGAGGGCGCAGCTACTCGAGTGATTTTGCTGCTGCTAGAGTAGATTTTTTACTTGAGTGGCAGCCTTCTTACCGCGAACGGTCGCGACCGCCTATGTTAGAAAAATCTCGTCGGATGTCCTCTTAGCGACGGGAAATTGCGCTAAGAGACGACAAACTTTGCTTGCCAACTTACCTTCCTGGAGGTCGCACACAAGAAAATATTCTGCCCTACGTCGATTGGGGGAATTTGGCCAGAAAGCTGCATTACAAGAGTTTTGCAGAGTCGTCAAAATTCTGCCAATTCCGCCGGTGGAATGAAATATTTTGCCTACCCCTATTTAAAGCATATATAGCTGATGGAACCTAATCAATTAAAACTGGGAACTCTTTTCTCCCAACAATGCTATGGTCTGCATGCAGAATGGATGAGAAAGCGAGAGGCCTGGAACATCTTCTCCAAGATTCTCCAAATTTAGATTAAATGTATCCCTAAATCATAAACCTTCCTATTAAAGGAACACAAAATGTGCACGACTTCAACGGAAGCTACTTCATAACGTCAGGCTCCACATTTGTGAACAGGACTTCAAGTCTCCTGTACATATTCTTGTGATATTATGTTTGGAGTTCAGAAATGCTTATTAAATAGACTTCTTAAGCCGCGCCTAAGCACCCACAAAGCTATTCTGCTTCGCTGCCAGATTGATTAATTGTTCTAGACAATTGAAAAGAATCACTCCCCTTCTGATATTCTTAAAATGGCGTAGGCTTGAAGCATACTCTACCCACAAAACAGCTTGCCTCACATAAAAGGCACTATATATCTAAATTCTCCCCAATATCTAACTGGAACTCTCCAGCATAAGCAGGACTTTAGGAGGTAAATGACTCTACTCATTAAAACTCTTCACTACAAGCGTCTAGAAGATGTCTAAACTTGAACACTCCTTTTGAGGTAATGCTCGATGGGTTTGGGATCCCTTCCCACCCTTGCTACATTTGCTCCTTCACTGAAGGCATCAAACACAAACTTAACGAACATCTACTAAAACTGACTCATCAGTTGAACTTGCTGCTGCGATGAAGATATGTGCTTATCACACTGTATTTTATTTCCACTTCAGCGATCCCTATTTCTGTGCATGTTCCTGACTACTGCTGTATTTCTTCTCAAGGCTTATTGTGTACACATGTTGTTTTTAGTACCCATCTCCGCTGTTTTTATCTCTATCTTTTAAATGTGTTTTCAATTAACGCAATGCTGTACAGATCTCTACCAACCCTGGGATTTAACAATGCTAGATCAAAAAGTTATAAACTTATAAATGAAGCACTTTGAGGGACTGGGGGTATAAAAGATGTTCTTTCTCTGCCTGCTACCTCTCATTCTCTCTCTTCTTTGCCCCAGATATGTGAAGTGGGCTTTTTTGCACTGCTTACAGCAGCACTTTGGTGCAAGCAGCCCGGCATCGTAAGATATTAGACACCAACAAAACCCACTGTAGGCTGATATACCATGAAGCATATAAGACTGCCCCTGTCAAGAGCATCCTCTCCAGTCACTGTAGACTGGTGTCTCACACATCTTGTTATGACCAAGGTGACCACTGTCCCCTTCTTTAGTGCTGGTCCATGCAGGTGAAAATATGCTTGCAATGCCCCCCAGAGGTGATAACCTTTACAGCTTTGCAATTCTAGACAGCTGCAGGGGCAAAGGTACTCAGTGAGCTGTAGAAGTGTCCTGTGATGGTGAGGAAAGCCTTCGGCCTCAAGCCAAGGGTGTAAGGATCCCTGGCACTGTCCTTTTCCCCTGACATAGAACACGTCTGGAGTATGGGGGTAATTTTGCTGAGTACAGTTTGACAGCTGCTTACTACACACGAGTCTGCTGTGGCCAGGAGACGGCATCTTTGTATTTGACAATAGTCAGGGTGGAGGTACAGTATTAGCCACCACAACGCCGCCCCCTAGCCTGCCAACCATCAATGACTGCCATCTGCTAGAACGAGGCTTCACCACCTCGTGCCTCGTCTCGTTGCCCTAATTTTCCCACTTCCTTGGCTAGACAATTGGCTAGGCTCATCCTTCCTATAAACAGGTAGGCCTCCTCAACTACATGCAAGCCTTCCTCCCCCAGAGATACCCTTCATCCTCTACCTCTCGCCAGATTGAACTTGCATAGCATTTATAGGGAACACCCTATAACCCTTTTGTTGAAAACACGATTTGCTCGTTGCTTTCTCTGTATGTGGAGCTCTGCGAGCAGAACACAAAGGAAACGGAGCTCATCTGTGCCATAATCGTAAAAAAGGCGCCAAAGTAGAAGAACATGCATGGAGGGGTTTTGGAACGTTGCTACTGGGCGCTCAGTGTAGTAAATAATCACATGGCACTGGCGCAGCTCTCTGCTGGCAGCGGGGACTGTTAACTGTCTCTGCCATTTCTCAGAGGTGCGGCCAGGCTTGATGAATGCCAGCTTCCAAAGTGCTGCTGGAGCACAGAACCTCTGCTCATTGTCTCGTTAGCAAAATACCCTCAAGACGTGACCTCCGGCCACCACCTATCAGTGGCGGCTCGCATAGGGAGTGCTGCGGGGCGGTGGGGCAGGGCGGGGTTGGGGGTGGGGCAGGGTTTGGGGGTAGTGGACTCAGACATACGATGGAACGGAGTCAAGTTAGTAAATAAATAAATAAAACTATCTACCTTGCGCGCGCTGCATCGGCAACTCGGTGCAAGGTAAATAGTTGTATTTATTTATTTACTTACTTAACATAAACAATGTTTTACGTACGTAATACAGAAATGAACATTATTTGTGGCGTCTCCTGATCCAGTGCGGTTTCTGATAGCTAATGTAACGTGGTATGACGTCAGCCTTCATGTGCAGTCTCATGCCAGGCGAGAGATTGCCTGGCATGTTTGTGATGAGCTGTTCCAGTGGGTTGTGTGGCCGAAGGGCTGTAGAGCGCACGTGGTAATTTAAATAGGTTCAGTTGAGGCAGGGGATTCATAAGGGTTTGACTAGTGATCTTTTTCTTGAATTGAAGTGGCAGAAGCGCTAACTGTATTTTTATTTGGCTATCTAGGACTTAGATTGAAAAAAGAGAACACTGAGGGTCAGTGTAAAATAGCTCACATGATTCAAGCAGCTGCTGCAGAAATGTGTGTTGAACTTCGCCAGCATGGAGTATAATCCAAGCAGGGCCAACTTGGGCTTCTATTCTTATGAGGGTGATGAATGGCTCCTTTACAAGCAGTGCTTAGTAACGTGTGGTGGGGTCTTGCTGCTCAGGCATGCCAGAAATACAGACTAACATTGGTATCACTGACTGAGCCTAAGAAGGCCGTCCCTGGTTTGAGGGGTGCTTGTGAACGCCTCCCCTTCCCCTACTCCGCACCCCCCCCCCCCCGAAGTTCCAGAGATGGACTGTCCCCATGAAAATCATGGTCAACACTGATTTGCATGAAACGGGTCTCTCTCAAAGTGGCACAGGTAACTAAAAAGGATGGGTTGGAAGGCTACCCAGAGGGAATGTGGTTTAGACCTGTATGCCTGTGTTAACTTGTTTTTGCCATTAATGCCTACGGTATCTTGGGTGAGCTCCTATTATGCCTGTAATTGCTAGAATGACCACAGAATGTCATTAATGGGTCTAATATGCCTCTTATTGCTAGAATGCATTCTTTATTTTTTGGGTGGCATCTATTATGCCTCTGATGGCCAGAATATTGCCGTGAATGTATCACTTACATGGTGAGATTGTGAAACTTCAATTACATGCCATTGATCAGTGCACTACTGAGCTGTCACCAGTCCACCTGCAAACCCTTCTCTTGTAGCCATTCAGCAGTCATGTGTATGCACAGTGGGCAAATATTTATTTATTTTGAAAGTTTTATATAGCGCTGGCTAGACCTAGAGGTATCAGAGCGCTTTACATGAGAAGATAATATAACGCAGACATGGCATACAAGTAGATAAAAAGATAAAGAAACAACGTGTGAAATATACAAAACAAAATAGACAGGTGCAAGGGGGATGGACAGATAATACTGGACAAAATGTAACATGGTGATTGGAGATCAGGTCACAGGTTAGGACCCCCAATGATAATTGGGCCAAACATCGCGTTTAAGTAGATAAAAGATAATGACAATAAAATGTGAAATATACAAATCAAGTAGATAAACAAATCAAACAGTTAGATAAATGAATCAAATAGAATAAACAGGGGCAGGAGCTATACATATCAAGTAATTAGGCCGATGATGTTCATGAAATGGACAAAAATTACTGGACTAATATAACATGGTGAGATTGGAGATCGAGTGCAGGTCACAGGTTAGGATCCCCAATAATAATTGAGGAGGTGGATTTTGAGGTCTTTTTTGAAGCTGAAATAGGAGGGGTTGCAGCGCAGGTTTTTGGGAGGGCATTCCAGATGATAGGGGCATTCCCAGAGAAGGAGCGTGATTGTGTGGCTTTCTTTTTATGCAGTGGTGGTATAAGGAGGAGGGAGTTGGTGCTTCTCAGGGGTCGTGTGGTGCCCGCAATGAGGAGTTTCTTGGAGAGGTACTCCGGAGTGTTTTGGTGGAGGACTTTGAGTGATGCAGGCAGTTTTGTATGCAGATCTGCCTTCAATAGGGAGCCATTTAAGAGATTTGAGAGCCGGGGATATGTGATCGAAGCGTTTGCAGTCTGTAATGAGCCTGGCGGCAAGGTTGAGCACAGCTTTGATTGGAGCAAGATGGACCTTGGGGATTCCGTTGAGGATGGCGTTACCATAATCAATACGTGAAAGAACAAGTGACTGAACTACAAGTTTAAAATCACCGGTGGGTATAAAGGGTTTGATTTTCTTGAGGTGACGGAGAGTGAGGAGGGCACCTTTAGCAGAGTTTTTGATGTGGACGTTAAGGGTTAGGGTGTTGTCGATAGAAATACCAAGAGATTTGACGGAGTTGGACAAGGTGAATGAGCAGTTGAGTGCGTTAAGGTCAGAGATCCATGATTGAACGGGGAGAGGGTTGTTTTTAGGGGAGAAGAGAATGATTTCAGTTTTATTAGGGTTAAGTTTGAGATGATTGGAGTGGAACCAGGTTTGGATTTTGGTGAGGGTGTTGTTCAGGTGTAAGATGTCGGCATGAGTTTTAATCTTGTAATAGATTTGGGTGTCATCGGCGTAGAGGTGGTAGTTGATGCCTGCTTTTTTAAGAATGAGGGTGAGGGGTTCCATAAAGAGGTTAAAGAGGGAGGGAGAGAGAATAGACCCTTGGGGGACTCCAAGGGAGACAGGAGTGGGATTAGAGAGACAGTTTTGAATTTTGATTTGCTGAGTTTGGTGTTGTAGGTAGGAGACGAACCATTTGTAGGCAGTATCATTGAGGCCGAAACGGGTCCTAAGCACATTGAGTAGGGCTGAATGGTTGACTGTATCGAACGCTGCGGAGAGATCAAGGAGGATAAGAAGGCAGGTCTCGCCATTATCAAGTGAGTGGTGGATGTCATCGACGACATTGAGCATTGCCGTTTCGGTGCTGCAGCCTTTCCTGAAGCCTGATTGAAAGGGATCAAGTAGGTTGAAGTTTTCGATGTGTTTGTCTAGTTGTAGTACGACACATTTTTCAAGGACCTTTGAGAGAAGTGGGAGGTTAGTGATGGGGCGGAGATTGTTTAGGTCATTGGGGTCAGCATTGGGGTTTTTGATTATGGGAGAGATTTGTCCAAGTTGAAGGGAGGTGGGGACACAGCCAGTGGAGAGAGAGGTGTTGATGATTGTGGTCCAGTATGGGGTGATGATGTGCTTAAGGGCAGGGACAAGGTTAGGAGGGTAAGGGGTCTTTTGTGTGGGAGGACGGTTTAAGATTACCAATTATTTTAAGGACTTCTAGCTCAGTCACGGGGAGGAAGTTGAGCAAGGAGGCATTGTTCTTTAATTGTGAGTTAGGGGAGTTGGTTTCCAGAGAGGTAGCAGGGTCAGCTGGTTGAGGGGATGTGGGGTAGGCATTAGAGGTGAGGACGGGTTTGCATTGGGAGTTGGAGGGGAGCTGTGTGGAGCGGAAGGATTGATCAATTTTGGCTATTTTTTCTGAGAAGAAGTGGGAAATTTCTTCACATCTGGCTGAGGAGGCGGTCAGATTTGGAGGTGCGGGGGAGGTTTGGTTACGAATGATTTTGAAGAGTTACCTAGGTCTGTTTTTGGCATGATCAAGTTGAGTGCGGAAGAAGGATGCCTTTTCCTTGAAGATGTGTTTTTGTACGTGGATCTAGCATGTCTGAGGACTGCAAGATGGGCGGGAGAGGGATGGTGTCTCCAGGTTCTTTCCGACAGTCTGAGTGACCGTCTTTCGTTATTAAGCTCGGTATTAAACCATGAGTTGGAGGGGGTGGTTCTTTGGTTTTTGAGTTTGGGCGGGGCTAATTGGTCAAGAATAACAGTGACAGTATTGTTAAAGTGTTCAGTGAGCTCATTGACATTTTGTGAGGGGGGAATGAGAAGAAGTTGAGCTTGGAGTTTAGACTCAAGAACACCCGGGGGATATGTTTTAGATTTCTGGTCAGTTTCTTAGGTCTGTTAATTTTGGAGGTGGGGAGATTTGCATTGGTAGCAATGGTGAACAGTATAAGGTGATGGTCGGACCAGTCAATGGGGACGATATTGGTCACGGAGGCCAGATCTTCGTTGGAAAGAATGGCGTCAAGGATGGCTCCTTTGGTGTGAGTCGGGGACAGGCATAGTTGTTTGAGTTCATTGATCTCAAGTAGATTGGTGAGGAGGGGGATAGTGGGATCATCGGTATCGTTCCAATGGAGGTTGAGATCCCCAAGAAAGAGATTTTTTGAGTTGGATAATGAGGATTGAGTCAGGAGCTCAGATAAGTCATCGATGAAGGGCTGGGGGGGGCCCGGAGGGCGATAGATGTTGTGTAGACGAATTGGGTGGGAATTTTGGGTTGTCAGTTCAGCTTCCAGGTATTCGCAGGAGGAGTAGCCAGAATTATTGACAAGGGATAGCTGAAGTTCATTTTTGAAGATAATGGCTAGACCACCCCCAACTCTGTCAGGTCTATCTTTTCTCAGAATAGAGTATCCCGGGGGGGAGAGTAGGTCAAGTATGCTCGTTGAGTGGTCTTTGAGCCAGGTTTCTGTGAGGAATGCAATGTCAATGGATTCACTCAGGATAGTTTCCGAAATTTCCGTGGCATGTTGGACTGCGGAGCGACAGTTGACAAGCATACATGTAAGTGGTGTGGGGTTGCATATGGTGGGTGGGCAAGTGTGGATCGACGTGAGTTGAGGCGGTGGTCTGGGGGAAGCGGGGGAGGAGGGGATTCTATTAGTCCGTAAGATAACAGGGATGTGGGAGTAGGGGAGTGGAGAATTGGGGGTTGGTAAGCTAGGAAGGTAAGAGTTGCATAGGTCGGAGAGGTCGGACGGGGAGAGATGGTTCGAGGTGCAGTGAGGTCTATGTATACGGCAGCGGAGAGGAGTCGATCTCCAATGATTGTGTTTGGTGTTAGGGATTTTTGGGGGGAATTTTTGGGGGGGATTTTTGGGCAGGGCTGGGTGGGGATTTTAAGGTGAGGGAGGGTTCTGGAGCTGTGGGAGATAAAGTCTTTCCTGAATTGAGAGAATTTAGTAATCAAATTAGATAGGTCAAGTTCGATGTTGTGTAGGCTCTGGGCAATTAAGGTGAGGGAAGGTACCGAGGGGGGGTGGTCTGGGTTAGTTACGGAGGGTGGATTGATGTGTGAGGGGGGAGATAGGGAAGTGAGTGTGGAATGAGGGGTGACGGGGCTGTTAGATGGGAGGGGTTCAGTAATCAATTTAGATAGGTCGAGTTCACTGTTGTGTAGGTTCGGGGCAATTAGGGTAAGGGGAGGTATTGAAGGGGCGGGGTGAAGGGAATGATCTAGGGTTAGGGAGTGGTCTGGGTTAGTTGCGGAGAGTGGACTGAGGTGTGAGGGGGGAGATAGGGTAGTGGGTGTGGAGTGAGGGGTGTCGGTGCTGTAAGGTGTGAGGGGTTGGGCTGGGTTAGACATGAGGTTAAGAACTTCAGGAGATGTGGTCAGAGAGGATAAAAGGGCATAGAGTGAGTGGAGAGCGGATATATTGGGGTGGAGGGGTTGTGTATTTATCGGGGGTTGGGATAAAGGATTGGGAGGCTGAGTTAGGAGGGCCTGAAGGGGCAGGATAGGGGGGATGGGGAGGAGAAGAGGGTGTACGGGATGGGTAGGAGGAGTGGGGTGAGGAGTTGTGTTAGGGGATTGAAGGGCAAGGACGGTGGAGTACGTGAGTAGTTGGGTAGGGGGAGAGAGGTTGTGGGGTCAGGCAGAGGCGGGGTTGTGGGAGGGGAATGATAAGTAGATGGTAGGGATTGGGGGCAACCGTTTTTAGTGGAGGGGTCCGAGGAGTGTGAGTTCCGGGTGTTAGGTGGAGAGAGGAAAATTAGAGGGGGATGAGAAATAGGTAATGTTGGTTGGGGGATGCCATTTGCTGTAGTGAGGTCCAGGGAGGGTGATGGTGAAGTCGATTGTTGGAGGATGGTGTTAGCTGGATGGTTGAGGGTGGAGGTGAAGTGAGGGGGAAGGGGGAGGGAGAGGTTGGAGGGGTGTTATTCAGTAGGGGAGAAGGAGTGTTAGGCGCTGAGTGGTCAAGGCGGAGAGACATAATGCTGAAGTGGTGTTCGAAGATGGAAAGGTGGGATACCGTGGCTTGTATGAGGATGCTACCTGTTTTGAAGATGGAGATATCAATATCACCAAGAAAGGCTGGGGAGGGAGTGGTGGATATTTTGAATCCATATGGTATTTTGATTGATTTAGAGATTGGGAGGTGTTGTAGGAAGATGCTTTTCCATTTGGAAGGGCGTTTGGAGTAAAAGATGTAGTTGGTTATAATGGGGGAGGTGAGGCTGAGGTAGTTATCAACAATGAGTGTTTCAGGGTTACGGATGAGGAGTTTATGTTTGAAGTTTTTCTTAGCATGTTTGGAGAGATTGGGGGGTAGAGAATGGTCCATGAGTTGGGGCCATGTTTGGAGAGAGTAGGGTCCTGGGGGTGGTGGTCAAGGCTGTGAGGGGGCATGTTGGGTAAATGTGAGAGGGAGAGAGAAGAGGAGAGAGGGAAGTTTTGGGAAATGGGGGATAGAGCAGGAGAGGAGGATTGGGAACCAAGGGGGCACTGGGAGAGTGGGGGGTAGACCTAAGGGGGATAGCCAAGGAATAGGGTAGATAGACGAGGAATTATAATCGGCAAAAAAGAGCAGATCAATAGATAGACAATTATATCGACAACATGTAGCAAATCAAATAGATAAACAATTGGCAAAATGGAGCAGCTCAATATATCAGCAGAAAAGATTGCGATCAGATAGATGGACAATCGGCCAATAAGAGCAGATCAATATAAAACAACAACAATGCTTTCGATAAATACACAAGCATGCACACAACCACACAAGCACATACTCTCACTCCCACACGCACTCATATTCATTTAAGCACACCCGCAACTGTTGGCCCCAGGGCCTGCGGTTCCACCGTGCATATTTCTCAGACAGCAGCAGTGAATCCAGTATGCTGAAGGCCACTCCTGGCTCCACAACCTCATATGGTGGGGTGGGCAGCTGAAATGCATGGAGGGAGATGCAGGCCTTGGCGAGAGCAGCCATGAGGGGATTGTTTTTATTATGTTTTTTTTTTTTGCAGTTTTACATTGCGTGAACTTCACCCACGGGCATTAGACTGCTCTACATGACCACCAGATTACATTACACAAGGTCAGATTAATTTTTTTCTAGGCACGGGGAGATTAAATGATTTGCTCAAAATCACAGGTGTTGAGCTGACGCCAGGACTCAGACCTGGGTCCCTGGTTCCAAAGTAGGCATCTCTGGACATTAGGCCATAACTCCTCCTTAGCAGTGTTCAGCATGCAGACAGTCGGTGGTTGCAGCTGTCCACTTCCTGGGGCCTGCTGAGGCCTGGCAGCTTTGTGGAGCAGATCAGGACACATGGGAGAGTCTGAAGAATGACAAGTGTTGAAAGCAGGCATCTAAATTGTTGGAGAGGATGGAGAAGATTGGCAACGGAAACGCGACACAGAAGAAGCAAAGTCTTGAGCTCTATTCCTCCCTAATATCACTAACTCTTCCCATTGGTTGATCATCTGAAGGGTCAACCAATAAGAGGAAGAGGATGCATCTGGAAGGCTGGGCTTAGTACATGTCACGGCTTACTGCCTGCCTTGCCTCACCGCAGCCTCACAAACAACAGGCAAGCACGATTTGGGTGACGTTGACATTGCTTGCCCTGTCTTGCCCATTGTGGTCCTCATTACAAGTGGCCCATTAGACATACAAGTTGTGTTTTTTAACACAGAGATTTTGGCTGCTGGGAATTGGTGTGGAAACCCTAATTCCCAGCATGTTATTCGCCAAAAACCTGTAAACCCCATTATTTCCTTGTCCCTGGAATTACTGGGACCCTCGGTAATGGTAATTCTGAGCCTGGGAAATAGCAGGGTTTTTAGCTGGCCACTCATAATAAGGGCCTTTGTATCTCTGCACTGACATCTGTGCTACTTTTCTGCTGCCCATCTCTGCAGTGGGGGAGCAGCAGGCCAGCCTGTCCAGCTCAGGTGGGGCTCCTCTTCAAATACCCCCATTGACTAGCCACCCTTGGGTAAAAGTACAATCATGACATCATAACTGTAATGGTACCATATTTATATGATAACTGTGATCTCAAATAACTCATGAGTGTGTTACAACTTGATATGGTGCTTGTAAAGGGTCTTTCTCCTCAATGGCATTATTGGTGGGTCCTTGCTTTCATTCATTTGTTCACCTTTTATCACCCACATGTATGGGCTGGGTTTGTAGTCTTATGCAGAAAAGGCACATTTTAAGCCATAGATGAAAGATTAAGGGCAGCCTGGAGACTGCTAGGAAGACATATAAAAATCAAAATACTAAAGGTAGCCACAAACAAATATGCATCATTCTTGGCTAAATGAAACGCCCCTCACACACTGCCCAATATCCTATCTCCATTTCAAGAAGCCCATTTGTTATTTCTGAAGAGTAACACTCAGAGTAATCGCGAGAGAATTATCTGTCAAATCTTTGTCCATCTTCCACAAGAGCAGATTGTTGTTACTGGGAGAAGTGCTCAATGTCTACCTTACTTATGCAAATGCTGTCTATACTGGCCTACCAGGAAAACATCTTTACAGTCTAGTATGAACCTCGTAGTACTGCCCGAGACTTGAAATAGACCTGCTGAAAAATCAGACCTGATCTGAACAGGGAGGAGTCATAATCAACAGCTGCTGGTTAAAGACTCCCTGCCTGATGATGTTCATAGCGACCGTGCTTTGGAGAATCTAAAAATGTCCAGGAATCTGGCTACTGGTCTTTATGTACATTCTGCACCATGTTGAACACATCCCCAGTAGTATGAAGTGTTCATAATGCAACCCCATGACCCATTTCCTGGTAATGCTTAGACACGCCTCTTGCAGAATTACCAGTGGAAAGACTGGCTTCTGCTGGTCAAAGTATGGAGGACGAGGCTGCCCATCATGGTATTACTATCGCCCATAATCGGGGTCATTGTTATTCTTCATCTCTGCAGTGTTAACAAGAACAATTTTCCTTTGCTAGATGCACTAGTCTTTTTACCTATTTATTCCTTGGCTGATAGCAAACCTAACTTGCCACCAAGCACCATTTAATACCAGCGGGGGAGAGAAGTGGGGCCTATGAGGGCTGATCGCTCCTTACCCCATGACTTCCAACTATGGGAGAGAGAGAGATGCTAGCAGATAAACGTCTCTCCTGGTCCCATGCACCCTCCCACAGGGTTCCCAGCGGAGACTTCAGGAGTTCTCTGCATACCTCTGTAGACACCAGCGATGCTGGAACTGTAGCATCTCCGTGAATTTGTGAAGTTCTAGGGTTCTGCTAAGAATGTTCTGATTAAACAAAAAAAAGAGTGTGATCAACTTAAAGACCGAAACACATAAATAAGGAATATATATCTCATTGTGTTTTGGTATTGAGCTGCACTTTGAACCCACGAAGTACACATCTGAGCACGTTCAAAGCCTTGCACCTGCCAGATATGATCTGTGTTTTATGTAAACCAGAAGTGTTTGTTTTAGATACATGTTGAGAAGCTAATCACCAATTGTCGAGGGCAATTTAAAGAGGATTAAAATGAGTTGACAAGAAACAGTAGGCACAGGGAAAAAGCCTCAGGGGGAACATGAAAAGCTGAATGATCCTTAAAAGAATTTCCATTTTAAAACCGTGAGCTTTATTTTCACAAAGCAAACAAACAGTATACATAAAAGATATAAACATTATTAGACTATGCGTTTTAAATTCCTTAAGAATTGAAAAAAGCCCCTTCTCTTGGATGGTTTAATACCTATAAAGTGAAATTCTTTTTATTAACATATATAAATGTTTCTCAGCATATGAAATCAATATTCTGTTGCTTTATGTGTGATGCAGATGTGGCGTGGATACTTTTATTTCACCAGTGATAAGTGCCAGAGAGCTGTAGAGTATGGTCGGTAGATATAAATTTAGAAGGACTTCAGAAGTTACAATATTTTCAAGTGATACAGGTTATGCCCTGTTTTGGTTTTATCATATCGAATAGCTTTTCCCTAAAATATATGTATACAGGATGGAGTAAATATACTGCTTTACAGTTAGTGAGTAGTCAAATGTTGGTCTCTACTACCTCACATCCCTTGTCCCATCTCTCAAGGTAGGGTTTGTCACTACATTTAGGTGCATTACTGGCATAGGATTGATATGTGAAACCTCACAGTCATAAAATACAGATATAAGGGTGCAGTTGCACTGTCAATAACTTGCCATCAAATAGATTTTACAGAAAACAATGACGACTGCAGTTACACGTACAAGTAATACAGTTTGTCTCAGAAGTTGTGGGGCCTGTAAGAAATTGGGTTATTGTTTGAGAGGCGTGTTTGCCCCAATCAGGGAACAACCACAATCCTTGTCAGGGTGAACCAAAAAAGTCACTAAACAAAAATGTCAAACCAATTTAGAAAAAGAGTACATTTTCATGAACAAAATAACACCATAATGAATTAAATTCGATTAGTACAACTGGAATTATAATTTTAAAAAGTTTTTAGAGCAAAATAGCTATTAAAAGATCAAAGCACCAACCGCAGATATCTGGTAGTGCGAGACGGGGGCAAAGTCAAATGTTATGGCCGACCGCGATGGCCCGTGGGTCAGATACATGAGGTAAATTGGGCCCGGTCTTGGCTTACCTTTGGACTTAGATTACATTTTGAAGAAAAGTTTCTGAGAAGTTAGAGTTCAGCAGGGCAAGGCAGCAGAGGGTGTCCGAGGAGGTGGCATCATCGTTGGGGATCCGCTAGGAGACGCAACAAAGATTTTTACCTTCGCACAGTCAAAAATCTCCAGAAGAACGAAGCTGCAAGCTGTAGCCGACGAAGACTCCATGAGGAAAAATGCATTCGCCGAAGAGGTCCTGCTGAACAGGATTTGCTGCTGTGGAGAAGAACATGGTGGGAGCTACCGCAAAGTCAGGCCGCCCGGCGATGCACCATGGGCAGACCAGCTGGCAGGTAGTTCCTGGTCTTCTGTCGGTTTTCATGCCACTTTTTGGTGAAAAAATGTTTAGTCCCAAGTATTATGGTTGGGCAGGAGCAGCACCTCAACACCACTTCCAAGGGTCCAGGACCTGGGTGCACTGTTTGGGGGATTAGGACTCACTCCAGCAGAGGCTGAGTGCTGGGTTCAAGGTATCTGGAGCTTGCAATGTCCCTGTAGCTCACACAGGAGGCCAGCCGACTAGCCCTTGAAGTCACTTCTGGTGGTCCTGGGTTCAAGGAGATGGCCCAGTTCTCCTCCAAGCGCCAAGACACGCCTTCAAACAGCAGGAGAGTCCTCTGCTAGCAGCAGAGCATTCCTTATGGGGGTCAAGGCAGTCGTTCTGAAGTCTTCATAGATCCGGGAGTGTACTGATGAGTTCTTGGGGCCCAATATTTAAACCTGGTGCCAGCCTTTGAAGTGGGGGTATTACCTATACTACCCCCACATCTGGTTCTGGAAAGTCGTTTCCTTCCTCTGTCAAGATTCAAGGAAGTCTGGGGTTACAAAAGACTTGTGTCAGGTTTCTTTGTTTGTGCTGGAGGCAAGCCATTTGAAGTGTAAGTGAGGAAAGGCACAGCTCTGCCCCCAGCCATCCTGGCAGGATGGCCCATCTTACCCACCCGTGGTCGCTTTTGTGCCACTGTCTAGCAGGAATACAGAAACCCCAACAGCAGGTCCATTCAGTTATGTGACCAAGACACTGGCACAAAGCACAAAAGTTAAGGACAAGAAAATGCCAACTTTTTACAAGTGGCATTTTCAGAATTGAAATTTAAATATGACTTTACAATTAAAGAGGATTTTAAATTATTTATTTATTTATCCAGTGGTAGGGGGCGATGTGGAGTGATGCTTGCTGCCCCTATATCCGGCACTTAGGTCTTGGGGAAAAATGGGTTTTCAGCTTCTTTCTGAATGCCAGGTAGTCGTCAGTGAGACGTAGATCTAACAGTAGTTCATTCCATTGAGTTGCGGCCAGATGAGAAAAGGTGCGGCCTCCTGTCCTTACTTTCTTGATACTTTTTGTCTTGGCCCACACCTGATAGCGTGACCTCAGACACCTTGTAGGGGCATAGAATTGGACTTTGTTCCGGAGAATTCTTGGACCGCGTTGATGTAGTGCCTTATGTGCATGACTCAGAAGCTTGAATCTGGCTCTTTGACGTACGGGCTGCAAATGGAGCTGTCTCATGCATTCTGACGCTGAACTATATCTATTTTTATTGCACACCAGTTTGGCAGCTGCGTTCTGTATCACCTGAAGGCGTGCGAAGAGATAGTCAGATTACAATTCATTTTGAGTGTAAACACCACATCTCTATCTGTCCCCAATCAAGTTATCACTTATTAAATGTAATAAGGTAACTCAGTGTTAGTCAATGGGAAAGAGAGGCCTTACAGCAGTGAAAAATGACTTTAGGAGTTTTTCACTACTAGGACATATGAAACTTAAATTTACATCTACTTTTAAATGCAAGGCCCCCTGCCCTATCAGCTTTTAGGGGCTACCTTAGGGGTGATATATGTACTAAATAAAAGGTTTGGGCCTGGCAAAAAAGTGTATTTTGCCAGATCAAAATGGCAGTTTAAAACTCCACTATAGGCCGCAGTGGCAGGCCTGATGCGTGTTTTAAAAGACTACTTTAGTGGGTGGCACAATGAGCGCTGCAGGCCTACTAGTAGCATTTAATTTACAGGCCCTGTGTACCTGATGTACCATCTACCAATTAGGTGCCAATTAGGTGTAAGTCAATTTTACTATGTTTGAAGGAGAGAGCACCAGCACTTTAGCACTGGTTAGCAGTCGTAAACTGCACAGTGTCCTAATGCCAACAAAAATGGGCTCAGTAACAGAAGGGAACAATTTGGGGGAGACCCTGGGAAAAGGGCCAAATTCAATAGGGCCCATTGCAAGTGGCTTGTATAATGCCCTGAAACTCTGTGGGCAAAGTTAACAAAGATTGCAAGTGGGGCCCTGAGGGTCCCCTTGGAACATAGGAATAACTGGGGAAATCCGTAATTCTGATCTTGAGCCTTACTGTACTTCCTCATTTCCCGCTGGTATTTCAACCAATAATTCATCTGCTTTCAGCAGGTGGCATCTGGGAGAAACACCACAGATCCACACAGTTATGGTGAATCTTGTAACTGCACTTCAACCCTTAACTCCAGTTTTTGACCAAATCAGTATTACCAGGGAGCTTGAAATACATCCCTAAATGCAGATGCATTTCAACAATTACATTTCTTCACAGAGATTATGTAACTGCATAAGCTGCTGGTTCTGCCGGGTGACAAACAGATGTTAAAAGGGCAATTGTTTGCAGCTTTAGTGATGTCATCATTAATGTCATCGGTGATGTAGGAGTGGATGAAGTTGAGTAACCTCACATCTGAAGTTGCAAAAGTGTGACACAAAACAAAAACAATCAAACTAAATGTAGGTTTTGTGACTGAAAATTGCAGCAAACATAACTATTTTTGAGGAAAATTTGGTTAAAAAAATTCCTACAAAATGTTTTTTGCTCAGAAAGTTTGTGTGCCAAAGAAGTTGTCTAAAGTTCACAAACATCACCACTTAAGGAATTTACAAGCTTATCAACTTTCCCGGATAATATACATTTTGCATTGCCATAATGTGAGCTCACCACTGATGGCATCCCTTATATCAACCATGATCAAACATTGGGGCTTTAAGATTCTATAGCTAACCATAACTGGGGAATTTCAGTAGTTTAGGATTGAACCACAATATTCCTTCAACTCATATTTTGGCATGGAACATTAAGGATTTAGTATTTTTTTCATATCTGAATATTTTGAGGTTAATAGTAGCATACGCTGACTTCATCTATCACACTGCTGAAGGTGGAAGACCATGCACAGCAGAGGTTGGCCACAGTACCTGGCCAGCAGCCAGGCTTGCACACAACTCACTTGAGGTCAAGCCTTTCTGTACATGGCCTTTAGCCATAAATAGCAGGGGTTTGCCACAGGCCCTGGCTGCAGCAGGTCATGCATCCAGCTCACCATGTGACCAACCCACCAAGATCCTAAATCCCACACTGCACAACCTTCAGCCATGCGTAGTGGGTGTTGGTCACAGGGCCAAGCCTGTGGCCAGCCCCTGCTCCAAACTCAAATGCTGCACAAGCCATTCAGCTGTGAGCAGTGGGGGTTGTACCATGGGACTGGCCGGATACCTCCTCCGTGGTACCACAGTAATAATAAAAAAATATGCTGTGAGCAGACTGGGTTGGACATCCCAAGGCAGATAGGGTGTAGGGCCTGGTCTGAGCACGTCCGAAGGCTGCAACAGGGGTTGGTCAAAGGCGGTGCACAGTGGGTGGTTGGCCACTCACGCAGGTCCTGTGGCCAACTCCCCCAGTACGGCCAAAGGTCATGCGCAGCAGGGATTGGTCGCCTGAGTAGGGTATGGGGCGCCATGCATGGTGGGACATAAGTTATATTTAGCTCAGTAAACTCTAACTTGTGAATGTCAGTGGTTTTATAGTTTTTAGACATTAGTTTGTATCCCGTTTCAACACCTATCATGTGACTTTTACCAGAATCACAAGAACCATGATATGGCAATATCGGACCATATAACACGTTATCCATTAGAATTTTTTTTATATTACATGTCTATTTGTGTCTTCAAAGTGCAGCTGACATGCACAATAGTAAGGTTTTGTTTGCCATCCGTGAATAAATTGTTGATAAAACAATGGGTAATGGAGCAGGACAGTGGATATGCGCCATTCTGCTGCTACAGCATTTACTATATAATTATGAATTTACCTAATTTGCCACACAATATGCAGATTTTACAACAAATGCTGGTCTAGCTCAAACGGATGAAAATAATACTGCCAAAGAATGTGCTACCACATTATTTAGATAACCACAACGCGTAATTTGGTCTTTAGTGCTGCATAATCCCAGTAGCCGGACCCTGGTAAAGCCCCTCAGAGTGGGTTGGGGCCATCATTATGATGGTAAATTCCATATTTTACAGGGACACATGAAATATTTTCCGTATTTCACTGTTTTTGTGAAAAATGCATTTTATACCTCTGCATTTTGTGCAATACATGTAATATATCGACAATACATAACGGATAACTGTGTAATGTGGCACAATATTACCAGTGAGGGGTTCTATTGACAGCATAAACAAAGATGTCAAAGGCTGAGTCTTTCACAGATATCACCAGAGCCCCAAATGGCAATACAGGACAATATGACACGTTATCTGTTGCATGTTTTATATTACATGTTTAAGGGTAGTTTGCTTGTAAAAAGAGTTTGCTGAAACTATTCAAATCTAGTTGCAGCTAATGGGTACTGATTGGTATTAGAATATTGATTTTTTTATAACAGTTCGTGAAGAGATTCTTGATAAAACAATGATTAGGGCCAGAGTAAATGATTCATTGGCTGCAGACATTTACAGCAGAATTATGGATTTACCACAATTGCCTATTTCAACTAAAAATATTGCAAGGGATTACGTTTCTGCAGTAAAGTAAAATCACACTGAAGAGGCCTGATGTGTATTAGAAGAACTGTTTCCCTGATGTAACATGCAACTGTTAGGCAGTATACAATATGTTCATGTGATTTTCACACTACTGTGGGAAGTAATTAGAATTTGAGCTTAGAACTTTAGCATAAAAGGTGTGAATGTGCGTTTATTTGTACAGTGGTGTTAGACCCGGCATCCTTGGCATGGTTTCCCTGTCTTTTTGCCTCTACCTCCTGAATTTGTGATGTTATGCTGGACTTTGTTTTTGCTGGTTTATGTACTCTGGACACTTTACCACTGCTGATCAGTGCAAAAGTGCAAGTAGCCCCTGTGTAAATTGTAATTCTGATTGGTTCTCCATGATTGGCATATTTGATTTACTGGTAAGTCCCTAGTAAAGTGCGCATGGTGCGCCCAGTGCCTGTAAATCAAATGCTACTAGTTGGCCTGCAGCACTAATTGTGCCACCGACATGAGTAGCCCTGTAAACTTGTCTCAGGCCTGCCATTGCAGTGTCTGTGAGTGCAGTTATAAACTGCCATGTCGACCTGACAAGTGCACCCACTTGCCAGGCCCTAACATTCCCTGTTACTACATGTAAGGCACCCCTAAGGTAGGCCCAGGTACCCCCATGGGCAGGGTGCAGTGTATGTGAAAGGCGGGACATGTACTGGTGTGTTTTACATTTTCAGATAGTGAAATACTGCCAATTTCGTTTTTCACTTTTGCAAGGGCTAGCTCTTGTAACATTTTACAAGTGTACCTTTCAATTGGGAACAGCTAAAAATTTGGAGTTTGGGCTCTCTAAACTCAGAATTCCAATAACACATCTTTTAGTAAAGATGTTTTTTAATTGTGTTTTTGAAAATGCCACTTTTAGAAAGTGCAAAAACAACAATTGATGGACAGAATGCAGAACAATGTCATACATTCACCCCAGTTCAGAGATCTGGGCCTAAATCCATCGTTTTTTTGCTCACCATGCCATTCCAGCTTGGACCCAGCCATATGCAAATCAGTCTTGACCCTGCGCTCAATGGGAACAGTCCAGCCCGAACTGCCAGGACTGGTCCTCCCTGGACTGGAAACAAGCATCCTAGGACCGGTTTTGGGCTTTCAGCCCTCATCAGCCAGGATAGCTTGACTCCAGTGGCATGGAGAGCACGGGACCCACGTCTGGGCATACCCGTCCCACTCGGGGTGACAAAGGCAAAAAGAACAATTGATTGACAGAATGCAGAACAATGTCATACATTCACCCCAGTACAGAGATCTGGGCCTAAATCCATTGTTTTTTTGCTCACCATGCCATTCCAGTTTGGACCCAGCCATATGAAAATCAGTTTTGACCCTGCGCCCAACGGGAACAGTCCAGCCCGAACTGCCAGGACAGGTCCTCCCTGGACTGGAAACAAGCATCCTAGGACCGGTCTCAGGCTTTCAGCCCTCATCAGCCAGGATAGCTTGACTCCAGTGGCATGGAGAGCACGGGACCCACGTCTGGGCATACCCGTCCCACTCGGGGTGACAAATGCAAAAAGAACAATTGATGGACAGAATGCAGAACAATATCATACATTCACCCCAGTACAGAGATCTGGGCCTAAATCCATCGTTTTTTTGCTCACCATGCCATTCCAGTTTGGACCCAGCGATATGCAAATCAGTCTTGACCCTGCGCCCAATGGGAACAGTCCAGCCCGAACTGCCAGGACAGGTCCTCCCTGGACTGGAAACAAGCATCCTAGGACTGGTTTCGGGCTTTCAGCCCTCATCAGCCAGGATAGCTTGACTCGAGTGGCATGGAGAGCACGGGACCCACGTCTGGGCATACCCGTCCCACTCCGGGTGACAAATGCAAAAAGAACAATTGATGGACAGAATGCAGAACAATGTCATACATTCACCCCAGTACAGAGATATGGGCCTAAATCCATTGTTTTTTTGCTCACCATGCCTTTCCAGTTTGGACCCAGCCATATGAATATCAGTCTTGACCCAGCGCCCAATGGGAGCAGTCCAGCCCGAACTGCCAGGACAGGTCCTCCCTGGACTGGAAACAAGCATCCTAGGACCGGTTTCGGGCTTTCAGCCCTCATCAGCCAGGATAGCTTGACTCCAGTGGCATGGAGAGCACGGGACCCACGTCTGGGCATAGCCGTCTCACTCGGGGTGACAAATGCAAAAAGAACAATTGATGGACAGAATGCAGAACAATGTCATACATTTGTCACCCCGAGTGGGACGGGTATGCCCAGACGTGGACTGGACTTTGCTTTTTGAATCCTGCTTTCCAAGGTTCGTGAAGGGCTTGTGTGTGCTTGCCTCCTGTTGGAAGTCTCAGGGCCATCAAAGACTTCACCTGCAGCATCCCTGAACTCCACTGCTGGGAGTGCTGACCTTCCAAGTGGTACCAACTCCAGTTCCGGGCCACTGGAGGTGTTTGCTGGGCTGCAAACCTCAAGAAAACGATTGCCGACGTTGCCACACACACCGCTTCCTGCACTGATGCCGAGGTCACCGCTTGCTGGGTGAGTGCAGTAACGACTTCTACGACAACGCAGTCCAGATACCTACCGACATGGGGCCCATATCGACTCTGACTTCATTACCAAGGCCACTGCTGACACCCGGAGCAAGGGCACCGCTTATGGAGCACATGAAGCACCGCCCTGACCCCTATCGATGCCAGCGCCTCCTTCGAGTCCTCGCGGAGTCGGTAACCCATTGACATTGCACCGTTGTACGGAACCAACGCCTTGCCGCCGATGCTGCCTCACCTCCCCTGCACAGCAAGGTCCCGACGCCTCACCTCCCCTGTTACAGTAAAGACTTGACGACTCGCCTCCCCTGTGGCAGTAAGGAACCGACGATGGCTCGGCCCATCAATGCCTCACCTCTGTTACGCCGTGCAGCGTCTTTTGACTTCATTATTTTCTAGGGTACTGTTACTTGGGGGGGTCCGCGTGACTCCGTGGCAGACCCATGCACCTGCGGTCGGCACCGTACTGTGGATTTGTACCTGTCACAACATCGAGATAGCCCCGGTTGGAGCTATTATGGTCTAAGAGCTATATTTTTACTGTAAACCTTCAAAAAGTGATATCTTGAGTTATGAATGTTGGATTTTTGTTGTTTTGGTCTTGTTTGGTTTAGAGAAAGATTGTTTATTTGTCTAAACTGGTGTGGTGTCCATTTGTAGTGTGTTCACTCTGTTACTGTGTGCATTATGTACAAATGCTTTACACATAGCCTCTGAGATAAGCCTGTCTGCTCGTGCCAAGCTACCAAGGGGGTGAGCAGAGGTTATCCTAGCTGTGTGATCCCCTTACCCTGACTAGGAGGAAGGGTCCCTACTTGGACAGGGTGCAAGCCACTGCCAACTAGAGACCCCCATTACTAACAAGTGGCTCTAAAAAAGGTGTTATTGGCCCACATTTACTTTCAGAACCATGGCGCAAACATAAAAAAGCACTGGACATAATCCAGCCTATATGCAAATTTCCAATTCATGATATACCAGTGCTGTTTATTTTCGTCTACCGAGGGAAATGTTGCGATACAATTTATTCTGATCATATCATTCACATAGACATTATTCATCTTCATCTTTCCGTTTCTAGATGCAATGTGCCTTCGTGTGCCCTTTATAACATTGCCCTGAAGGAAAGCATTTGAAAACCCATTTGCTACAATTGAGCATATCTCATTACACTTGGAGAGTGCTTGAATTTCTGGGCAGCATACAATATTATAATTGCAAAAATCTACCGGACTACACAAGATAACTGCAGTCAATAATTCTACTGTTCCTCAAGTTGACAAGATATATTACTTTGCCAATCAATGCTGTAAATCACATAACATCTATCAATATTTTCAGTAGTTAATTGTGCCTTGCAGAATACTAAGTGAA
Source organism: Calotriton arnoldi (assembly GCA_963921515.1). Taxonomy (NCBI): domain Eukaryota; kingdom Metazoa; phylum Chordata; class Amphibia; order Caudata; family Salamandridae; genus Calotriton; species Calotriton arnoldi. The sequence goes on from CAWUFW010000091.1 coordinate 2,392,858, forward strand.
TTACAATTTGGCAACTGCTTATTCTATTAGGTGGCCTAGGTTAGAGTACCATTCACAGAATGATGTGTAATACCGAATACATGTATAGCTTGTGTCCTAGTTGTGTGAAACTCAGAAAGGGGGGGGGGGGGGATATTTACATGACCTGGTAAATACCAGTAACCAAGGGTGAGGTATTTACCAGTATAGTAAATACTTCCTATTAAAACATTTTGTCCTGGGAAGGAGGCGTAACCACGGTGAAGTGGCATGCATGGCACCTCATATTTTGTCTTTATTTAGGCATTTTCTTGCCAGATTTTTAGGGCAACAAGCGAGAGTGCAATAATTTTCGCACAACATCTGAATGTAATCCATAGTTCATAATCAAGTCCTTAGTGTTGTATTTTAGGTGCTGTGTTTATATCTAATATCCAGTCACAAGTTCTCACTAAAAATGTTCTACTGTTTTTCACGATAGCATACGTTGTAAAGATGCAGTAATATTTGCTACAGAGGTAACTTTATCAGTCTAAGATGTATGTCTCATTCAACATGCCTTCTGTTGAGGCAGAATATTAATTGCTGCACCTACTTTGCAGTATTTGCAAGACTGCTGATCAAAGTTTCAAATGGCTGCATGGCCTACATAACCACTCGGGTAGAAGCGGCGACATTGGAAAACCTGTCCGATAGCCAGCCATTTTTTAAGCTTGGGCGGATATATATATATATATATATATATATATATATATATATATATAATATATTTACAGGTGGTGTGACAATATTCCCGGTAATTACAAATCTTTCCAACAGCCATGGGTTGCTGAGTGAGGAAGAGAACACGACCAGCACTAACGATATTGCCAGCGGTTATTCTCCATGTATACCAAACATCCTGTACAAGTGCCAAAATGGCGAAATCTGGCGCTGATTAAACGTAGAAAGGATATATAGTTGGTAGTAGTCAAATAAGGTTTCCTCTATGCAACAATACCATTGTTCCAATAAAATGATGGGATACCAGGCCTATAAATTAACAAAATAGCACGAATACATATTTGAAAGGTAAAAAGCCTACAAGCCTTGTAATGAATGAACCACCCACATGATAAAATACCAGGGGCAACATAAATACATTTAGTACATGATACAGGCAAAATTGAAATATGTACAACATAATAATCAAGTCATTTGTTACCACTTTCTTGGAATGCAAAGTGATGAACAGGACAAACTCATTGGTACAGACAGGTCAGTAAAAGCAGTACCTTAGGTAGCTAGTTGATGTTGCTTTTCCTCTATGACGTTGGCTACATTCTCAAAGCAAATAATGTGTTCTTGATTTATCTGGCCACTTCATCAAATATCTTTGGAAGTTCAACAAAAAATCATTTCCTTCGGGAATTCCATTGCCGACTGCATTACCTTCAAGGCCTGATGCCTCACCTACAAGGCAGTCAACATCAGCACCCTCCACATTGGACAATCAAGATTGGGACATCCAAAAGGCTTTACACGGCTCGTAGAAGCAACATCTCCAGACTGGAATCCAGGAAGTGCAGGACAGAGCAGACAAAATGTCAGGCCTTCTGCTGCTTGTTTCCGGTCCAGGGAAGACATGGCTTGGCAGTTTGGGCTGGACTGTTCCCATGAGGCACAGGGTCAGACTGATTTGCATATGGCCATGTCTGAACTGGGGTGGTGGAGTGTGCTAAAGAATGATGATGGATTAAACCCAGATCAGTTGACTGGGGGTGAGTGTTTGATTAGCTCAAGCGCTCCGTCCATCATCCCCTTTGGTATCGCTTTGTTCGCCCTAAGTTGGCAGGGTATGCCCAGACGTGGGTCCCTTGCTCACTTTGCCACTGGATTCAAGCTAGCCTGGCTGATGACGGCTGAATAGCCAGAAACCGGTCCCAGGATGCTTGTTTCCGGTCCAGGGAAGACATGGCTTGGCAGTTCGTGCTGGACTGTTCCCATGAGGCACAGGGTCAGACTGATTTGCATATGGCCATGTCTGAACTGGGGTGGTGGAGTGAGCTAAAGAATGATGATGGATTAAACCCAGATCAGTTGACTTGGGGTGAGTGTTTGATTAGCTCAAGCGCTCCGTCCATCATCCCCTTTGGTATCGCTTTGTTCGCCCTAAGTTGGCAGGGTATGCCCAGACGTGGGTCCCTTGCTCACTTTGCCACTGGATTCAAGCTAGCCTGGCTGATGTCGGCTGAATAGCCAGAAACCGGTCCCAGGATGCTTGTTTCAGTCCAGGGAAGACATGGCTTGGCAGTTCGGGCTGGACTGTTCCCATGAGGCACAGGGTCAGACTGATTTGCATATGACCATGTCTGAACTGGGGTGGTGGAGTGAGCTAAAGAATGATGATGGATTAAACCCAGATCAGTTGACTGGGGGTGAGATTTTGATTAGCTCAAGCGCTCCGTCCATCATCCCCTTTGGTATCGCTACAATCCAAGCGTCTGGAATGCCCTCTCACTCGAAACCCATCAAAAACCATCCCTACTCCTGCACATTGGGAAAATACCGGAAAACTCTACTCTTCATACAATACTGCATAACAGTGTAACCTCCTGGTTACAGTACACATCAGAAGAGTGCATCCTGTTACCTCTTGCTCCAGCATTACCCTACAGCCGTGCTCCTGGCCTCCCTCCTCCCAGACACTGTTGTAGATTGACCTGCCTGCAACCCCCACCCCTGAAATGCCATCCATCTGTCCCTTGTACCCTCCATCATCATGCATCGGCTTTCCTCCCAGAGACTGCCTTAGTGCTCCATATCGTATACTTTGTTCTATTGATTTGTAACTAAGTTTGTAGTAAAATCCTCATATATTCTTACATACGTACCATGTACACTACTGGATTCAGGGACGCTTGAAGGCATGGGCAAAATTGGCAATTGCCCAGGGCCCCCACCTACCAAGCCTCCTCCGCCTGCCCGCCCCCCTGGGAAAGTGAACATTCTCTCTATTAGACCCCTATCGATTCTATATCTCCCTTAAATCTCTCTATCTCTGCCAACATCTATCTATAACCCAGTGTCATCTTAAGGATTTTTGGGGCCATTGGCAAGACATATTTCAATTGTTTTTTGTGACCCTGTTAAAGTTCAATTTATAATTCAGTATTGTTTGGCATCACGTCGACTTGAAGTAGCAGTAAGTGGGAAATACAACTCAAATTTGTGCTGTGCAGGGGCACTCAGAATATGTCTAGCCTAGGGCCCCCAAAATCCTTACGATGCCTGTCTGGATTACCCACCTCCTGATCCTTCACACACTCTGATAAGGGTAAACGTACTGTAGTCATTCAGTGCTGTCAAGCACAACAACTCTGCATGACCATTTAATGCACCACCAACTTTTCCCATCCACCCATACTTGGCACTGCCCACTCTTAGGGCTGGACACAAAATCAAGTCGCAGACACAAAAGCACAGTCCCAATGCCTGAATAATTCCAGTCCCAAACTCTTCAGCACAAGCCTCATAGTCAGTTGACTACCTTGAAGCAACACACCTAACCACTGAAGTCTACTCGTAGCCAAAAATAGAGGCTCTGACCAGGATATTAATCACTGCACTCACACCTTACCAATGCAACCACTGCAGGAGGATGTATGTACTTGCATATTTGTTTTTGTATGCCTGTGTCAGGCAAGATTAGGACTGTATGACGGAATTCTGCATGCGTTTTTCACGCATGCCTTAGGAACACCGTCATTTGAACGAATGCGTCTTTAGCACGCATTGGTTCTGCACGCAAGTCGTTTGAAAGACTTGCCTTAGGGGGCGCTAGATATTGGAATAGTTTAATTTACTATTCCAACTCCAGTCTGCGCAACAGTAGGGAAGGTGTTGGACTTTAATTCCAACACCACTCCACCATTCATTGCGCCCCCCTAAAGCAAGTCATTGTAAAGACTTGCATGCAGAACGATTGTGTGCTAAAGACTCATTCATTCTGTTGCCGGCGCTGTGAATGCACAGCGTGATTCCAACTTCATCATAAAGGACGTTTCCCCAAAATTAGTTGGAATGCCTATCCACTGAACCAGAAGCTTGTGTGCACACTTCCTTACTTCTGCTAAACGCCAAACTGCACATGCGTCGTCTTTGTACTAGTCTTATGGTGCTTTATAAAGGTATCAATACCTCCAATAACACTCAGAACAGGAAAAGCGAATTCTCCCTCACTCCTCAGGGGCCTCTTTGCTTACATATTAACCAACAGTACCAAGGTTGCATTGGAGGAGCCCTTCAAAGCTGCTTCAGCCAGGGAACAGAGGCTGGTGGTGGCGAGGGCGACAGCAGAAGTGCCCGCCTCGCACTATATCAAACTACTAATCCAGAGTTTGTCGATGGACTTTTTCAGTGGTTTAGCATTTTACACAGTGTGGATACCATTGACCTCCCTAGAAAGTCAAACAGATGCCGTGACTGCATCCCTTTACCTAGCAGCTGCTTCCTGGAAATGACAACATAGTTTAATCAAGTTGAGCTCCTCAGCGCAATCAGACAGAAACACCTTGAGCGGCTGTTTCTAGTTCATCTTTCTCTGAACGGGCAGATAGTCTTGGCGTATTGCACTGGGAGTCCCCCTCACAACGCCATAGGATCATACGCATTAACCGTGTATTGTTCTGTTTTGTCGAAGCGGTGTTCTGCCTGTTTGAGTTCAGGCTTTGATTGTCTAGCTCGCTGCTCTCCAAGAGTCTTTGATATTTTTCTTCTTAGAGGCATTTTACCTGACATTGCCTCTAGACTAAGTGTCAAATTGGTGATTGTCAGCCCTGGTCTTTGAAAGAGGCCATTGTGGTAGAACATGGTGGACTTTGAAGATCAGCGCTTCTTGTATCTTCGCGCATGACCAGACATCCCCGGCTGCACGCGCGCTATAATTGGAGACCTCCTTTGATGGATCTGCAAAGGAGGTCAGTGGTCGCTAATATCAATTGCATTAGTGTCAGACTGCACCAAATGCAATTCCGGCTGACATTTCTGCAGTTCATCTTAGGTCTTCATCCTCCACATATTCCACAAATTCTTTTTTTTATTCACATGTTGCTGTAGGTGCATCGAAAATAAAATTAAAGCAAAACGTCTGCACCAGCAGAATGTGTCCTTAAGAAGTTTCCTTTTGAAGGGTCCATCGGGTGAATGTTACAATAGGTTTCAAAACTCAAGCAGACCTCAAAAGAACATTCTAGAATGGATATTGTTGATGATTGTTAGAAATGCATGACTGTGCAATGATAATTGATTTTTTTTCTTTCTTTGCACCTGATGCCCCCTTAATGAGAGAGCTCCTTACCTGCTGCATCCTTTCTACAGAGCGCATCAGCAGCATTTAACACTGCTTCAAGCATAGCAAGTCTGCTGCTAGTGTCCCACTTCCTTTCTAAAGTCTGCAGGCTGTAGCTAAGTAAATGTTCAATTTTAATGTAATCTTCGTCTCTTCATAAAGATGGCTGTAAATAAGAAGTCACTTTACAGTCAATAACTCTTCATTAGGCAGCGTGGCCACTGAAATGGATTTACGTCATTATGTAGGTTTTTCAAATTTTGCAACGGGCAGCTTTGCGCTGTGTTTTGTTTACAACCGCCAGATCAACTGGACACATAGCATTTATTCACCTATGCTTCCTTCAGGGTTTGGTTAATTGCATACGACAGAGCACCGTGGGAAACTCAACATGGATGCCTTTAAGCAGTTGCCAGGGCTGCAGCTGGTACCCCTGACTTGCCCTTTGGTACCCCTGACACAGCCCTTGCAAACCCTGGCTTCAGTAGTCGAGAAAGCAGAAGCAGGAATTTACAGTGAAAGGGACTCATGTTACCTATTCATAATTTCCACTCATTGTCCATCTCTTAGTCCCGTCAGCAGCAAATAGAAGAATGTTGAGAGGCAGGGGCTGGACAAAATGTCAACTCTATCATGTGTGTGGTCAAAGGCTACTAGGAGGAATGCCTACTACCGCAGACATTTTAATGAATTAAAAACAGTAGCATTTTAGATCAGTTAGGCAACTTCCGTGCAGTTTATGGCTACTTTTGCATTCAATGCTACCAAATATCTTAAGGATGTCCCTCACACAGAGTTTGAGAAAAATGCCTTTAGGTTTTTTTAAAAGACCCCTCACCCACAAACCTAGTTGGTGGCATGTTTCATCATTGGGGTCCCACCTCAAGACACCTAGCGGATCACAGGTGTGCTTCAACGCCTGATTACAGCGGAGTTGGAGTTTTTTTGTGAGTGATTCTTTTTCTTCAAACGAGACGAAGGGGTAAATTAAAATTGCCTTCTGGGTTCCCAACCTCACGTGGTGTATTTTTAATAATGGTACCCTTAGACAAGGTTAAAATCGGTGGTGGATGTGTGGCAAGGAATTAGAGACCTCTCACAACTTATAAAAAGGTTGACATGTTTCAGCCTTAATATCAATGCCGCCCCTGGCGATCCGTTTGGCTTTCTTCAGGACCAAATACGGACGCAGGTTAAGGCATGTGAATAGATTTCAGTGCGTACCTTAAGTAGCTTTGGGGGCTTACTCCATTTGAGTATTTGTTAGGAGGTAGTCATTTTACTACCTGGGTACTGGGGGGGCGGGCGCTGTCGTCACACATTCGTCAAGAGTGATTGCCTGTGTCCTAACCTGCAATGAGGCCTCAGAGATCTGCTGAGAAACATGCGAACAGAGGATCCTTGGCTGAGAAAGAGGTTAGTCAGATTTGTGCAGTAGAGGAAAATGTGGGTGTCTGGGTCTAATGTAACGTCGCTTGGGATAGGGTCTGGAGAGTGGTTGGAAGGTTAGGTTTTCAAGATGTTGGGCTCTAGAATTTCCGGTCTGCAGCAGGATGCCAAATCTACAGGACTTGTATCTTATGACTGGTGGCCTGCTGGCACTAGCATGGACGTAATAGGTTTGTAATGCAACATGATACAATTCAGATAGTTTATAAGCATGAGCATTCAGGCAAAGCTTGACAAAATAAGTAGACGGGGTACAAAAAGTGAGCTATACAATGCTCCTTTATCTATGTGTGATGTATTCTTGTGATATGCAATGAAATTCTGTGCTTACCTCTCCCAAAAGAGGTACGTACACCAGCAACGGCCACTGCAGGTAAGAGAGGTGAGGCGGTGGGGCCGGCTGGGGGGGATTTCGAGGAACAACCACAAAGGAAAATTAAATAAATAATTAATTTCCCCTCGTGGTCATCTCTCGAAATCCCCCCCAGCCGCCTCCGCCGCCCCACCGCTCTTACCTGCAGCGGCTACGGCTGACGTCCACCACTAGCAGCATTGCTCCACCAATACACATGGGCACACATAAAGTGCAGTTAGGCCCCAAGACCGCCCTTCTTCAGTTTCATAATGGCCCCTTTTTGCCCCTGAGCCTGCTCCTACAGATTGACATGGAAATCTCTGACACCCAAGCTTTTCCACTCCAGCATATAGCGCTTTATATCCACCCCTCGAATAACCTAGTACTATAGTCATATCTATTAATTAAAGATCACCCTCACCTGAGCAACTAAAGTATTATTTATAATCCTGTTCAGAAATTGTGCCTAGGTTAGTGGAAATCATGTTGTGCATTGATGATGTCATAGAGCAAAAGTGAACAGAAGTAAATTGGACCACCAAGGTTCCCGGTGGAATTAGCTGTAAGCGAGTTGGTTCACCTAAGCAAGTGTTCGCCATGAGTCACAACTATGCATAGTAAGACGCCAGCATTGGAAGTTGTGATACATTTACAATCCAGTGCTTCTGCCTGCTGTGGCTTCAGTATCTTTGACTCACACTCACTTTACAGCTCCTTCACAAAGCACTGCTGTTCCCCAATAAACATTAAGGCCTGTTATAAATACAGCATAATTTAAGATGCGGGGCTGCTGTAATACCAGATCTTAGTGAAGTAAGTCCAAGATGCGGCTGATGTTTAATTACATAGCAACCAGTGGTATGGTTACCGCCGAATGTTTAAAAGGACATTATATTGCTGATGAGCACACAGAGTGCAGTTTGCCCACGACTACTCACATTCTACCACTGGGTAAATGCAATACGTAAATTACAGGGTTTTTTATGGATATAAACATATCATTCGAGTCCCTCATGCGGTGCAATCGTTTGCAAATTGTCTGAGGTTATTGGAAAGAATAGCAGATGCTAATGCTGCACCGTGTGTAATAGGGTCCGGCGAAAGACGGAAGGACATCAATAATCATACCAAAAAAAACTGCTTTATGACTCCTTCATCAGGGTGATATTAATTGTATTAACGTTGCAAATAATATCTTGAAAATCCGCTCATTATTTATTATGAATACTCAGACTTTATTTTTTTGAAATCTTAATATCTGCTCTCATGTAAAAGTTGCCCTTACTGCTTGCCAAGTGCTCTCTTATTTTCCCACCCGTTTTTGTCTTTAGGTTTTTTCTTTTTGCTGCTAACTGAACCAAAAGCTGTTTGTTTACATTCCCTCAGTGCTACCTGTCCACCTTGACTAATCACAGCAACAAACCCGCTGATCTCCACTTCGTACCCCACAACGCAACCAAACTGACAATCAATTACAACTAAGGACACACGGTCACCTGACCACCTCACCCCCTCCCTCCTCACCACAACACCCATTCCCATACTCACACTCAAGAAGGGGCAGGCGGGTTCAAGGCCAGCGTTTCTTAGGATCACTGCTGAAATCTGCCTACGTTTCCAGAACACTTTAGCCAAAACCACATAAAACCTCCTTCCAAGTCCCCAGCACACCTTTCTTTTTGCCCATTATGCTTCCTCTATCCAACTGATAAACACCCGGGAGCGAGGAAGTGATTACATTCCTGTCTCTGGGTTCCAGTTTGAGGGAGTACGACAGGACACATGTACAGCAGTGCTCATGAAAAAGGTCACCTTTTTTGTTTTTGTTTTACATAGCGCAAACTTGACCCGAAGGTATCAAAGTGCTTTACATGAGCACCAGTTGCATTACAGACGGACACATTCATTTTGTTAGGCAAAGGGACATTAAGTGATTTGCCCAGGATGTTGAGCGTCCCTGCCGAGACTCGAACCCTTTTCCACAACTTCGAGGTCGACCGCTCTAGCAGTTAGGCCACATCCTCTCACTTTATTAACCATAAGGAGAGGGTTATATGTTTTCTTAAAACTGTAAACTTTTTCTTGATAATCTTATGGCACTCACAGACCCACTCACATACCCATGTAGGAACTCACACACCCACTCAGAGACCCACACATACATTCAGACACCCACTCACTCACAAACCCACTCAGACACTCGCTAACAGACCCACACAGGAACTCGCACACCTACTCACAGACCCACTTACAGACACACAGAAACACTCACACACCCACTCATCCATCCACACAGGCACTCACATAGCCACTCACATACTCGCACAGGCACTCACACACCCACACAGACACACACACACCCACTCACAGACCCTCACACACACACACTCACAGATCCACTGAAACACTCACAGACCCATACAGACACTCACACACCCACTCTGTGTGTCTGTCTTCTGTGCATTTCTGGCACCACTCCACGCCCTTCATAGAACTAGCCTAGTGCTGCACAGTGTATCTGTGGGCCGTTTATTGCCCAACCACAGCAGGTCCAACAAGAATAGTCCAAACCGAACTGCCAGGCCATGCCACCTCCAGTTTCAGTCTACATGGGCATCGTCAGTAAGGTGCAGATGATTCCTGTGGAACAGTGGGCATGCACCGAAGAAAACTAAAGTGATGGGTGGACTGCTTGAATTAACTGAAGCCCCTGCTAGTTACTCTAGGCTACAATCCAGGCCATCTTTTTTCCCTAGTTTTCCTTTTATTGCAAAAACTTAAAACATATGCATGACAAACTTTCAGTGCACCTTTTCTCACAACTGCTAATGAAATCTGCGCAAACCTCTGGCATTCTTCGGCCAAAAGTGCCCAAACTTGCCTTTCCAGTCCTGTGCACACTCTTGTTTGGGAGCTTTTCTTCCTACAGCCACCCCTCAAACACACAGGATTGATAAAGTTAAAACACTCTTGTTGCCTGGTTCCCCTCAGTGCTTCATAGGTGTTGGAAGTAGGCCTGCAGGGAGTGCTGCAGCACCCCCAAATAACCATGCTGGGAGTTCCAAAAGTGAATGAGCAATAACGATGCCTTTAAATGTTGTTTTTATCTTGTGGCATTTGCTGTGTATTCAAAGATAGAGGTCAAATGTCAGGTTATGTCTCCTGGCATATTGCTACCTATTCTCTTAATGTGGTGGTCGGTGTTTGCTTTTATTCACTGCAAAGTAAAACGTTTTTGTACATGTAACTATATGACAATCTTGCTAGTGTGAAAGAAAATGCTTCAGGGTGTAATTTTTCCTAACACACAACGTTTAAATATCTATAAATGAACTGTACAAATATTTCAAAATATGTCAGCAATTAGCAAAGCACAAATGAAGTGGTTTTTTTTAAATTCTAAAGTGTAATGAAAACAAAGATTTTAATAGAATCAAAACAAATCAAGACACTTTACTTGGTGATCCGCAAACTACAAATATTCACCGGAACTCCATTTTTACACATTATCGTTTATGTGCTATATAGTTTTATGAGTACAACTGTTTGTCTTTGAAAATGTAGTGGCCATTTCAGTGGAACAAGGTGCCTTCTGTAAAGGACAGTGTGCTCCCACACCATGCTGTAGTAATTTATTTGTGATAATGTGCTCCAAACTGCACCACCCGCTGCACACCACATCCTTATCACTTTTTCTGAACGGGCGTGGCTCGTTTGCTACACTTGTTCTTTGTATAACACGTGGATTTTTCACAATCCCTATGAGTTCAGTGATGTAACATTGGTGGCAGCAGCCCCTCTCTGAAAATGGTGCCAGCACCACTTCAGTGATTAATCTGTAAAATAAATAACTGAGTAACTGCACGGGCTCCAAGTTTTGCATAGGAGCCACGTGCCTTCACTGGTGATATGGGTCCCGGAGTAGCGTGCTACTCGCCGAAAAAGCGCTTCGATGCCTCGTCAGGGGTAGTAAGCGCTATACAAATGCAATTACAATACAATACAATACAAAGGCTGACTGCCATTGGATCCACCGCAGGCCTCTTTCTTCCACTCTCTACACTTCCAGTCACTTGTTCTCGCTGTTGAAGTTTCCTTTTAATCCTTGCTTTCGCCCTTTGCTGCTCTTTCCCCATCGTTCTCTTCCACCTTCTTTCCCTGTGTCAATGTGTGATGATGGAAAATAAGTGCCTGTCCCCCTAAGTAAGTGCCGGTGCCAGTGCTTAATTTGTGCCGGTGGTTTCCGGTGCTTAGCACCGGCACTTATTTCATAGGGCCGGGCCTACACGCAATATGGATTTGTGCCTAAAATATTTAAATTTGGAGCAGCGGCCTCCCGTCTTAAACTGCCTGGGTGAGGTCCCAACAATTGAAAAATGAATTATTATCCCTGCCCCTTCTGTGCCTCCTTAGCATTGAATCGTCTTTCCTCTCGGAGTCGGACCAATGCAGATCAGACCAATGTCTCCACTTTTCGCCCGCCAGAGCGTACTGCGCAGCTGCAGCAGCGCTAGTCAGTTGATTCATCTCAAGAAGTAAACAGCGTGTGTCGCGATGACTCGAGCAAGCAGCAGGCCTCTTATTAAAACCAAAAGGCAAAGTAAGTACTCATTTCATTTTAACATGCGCTAGTACTGTAGTATGAAGCAGCGTGCCCGGAAAAGGGCACTTTTCATTTGTTGCGCGCTCTTGTCTTCATGTAAATGACCTGCCGTACAATCCCGATTGCCGGGCTACTCGAGAAATAACCATGTGTTTGCGGCGCTCAGAAGCCCAGGCAAGAGTTTATTGTGGACCTATCTCCTCTGCACATCACAGTGGCAAACACGGAGAGCGTACGCTGCATTGGCTATATGTAAAAAACATTCTTTCGCCAGAATGCCAATGTAAGCTTTGTGTTATTTCCGCATCCTTCATATGCTAAGTTTTTTTATTTTATAAACTATAAGTTCCCTCAAAAAGATATTGATATTAGTCCCCACATTCAGTTTGCAGTTTTGGTCCATCTGCGGCCTTCACACACGTGCAGCATTGCTCCAGAGCTGGACTGTGGCCAACTGTGATCAGCAGAATCACTGCGCACAGAGTTAGTCAGTATGAGTATGTCAGTACCTTGGCTCACGCAGGCCCTAATTCAGCCATGATCTAGTAGGGAGTTCATGGCAAAGGTTTCGGTGCCTCACAAAAGTATAAATCTATGTTGTCCAATTATTAGTAGAGGGAAATGATTTGTAAATAGAGCCCAGGCCTCCACAAATTGTCAATTCGCCGTAATAATTTGGCTGAAATCTTTTCCATATTCTGGTTTTCAGGTTGCATGTTCATTGTATGTCAAAGGCTTTTCGTTTCGGATACGAGCCAAAATATATTTGTCACAAAACCGAGTGAGTCAGGGAGCAAAGTGTCTTTTTTGCCACTAAATGATGCATTCTTGCTACAATCTGTGTTTTGCTCATAATTGATTTATTTTTTGTCATGTCTTTATTGTTGTTCATTGCAAATTATTTGGGCGTTATTGCAATTTGATTTTCATGGCTGTGTTTAGATTTATTTTTCCACACAGATTTATTTTGTCACAAAAGGATTCCGGTTTGTAACCAATTGGTTAGCATTTATCGGAAACAATTTTGCTGATGTGTTAAATACATTTGCATCAACAGGTGTGTGGGCTAGATGAAGGCAAATAACATAACAATTAATATATGACAATAATTTTAGGGCAGTTTTGGGATGGGCACTTAGCTATGTCCCATTAGAGTTAAGAAAGCTTAGAGATAGTATTCATCTCTTATAAACCTTATGTATGCCGCATGAGTCTTGCTTGCCAAATAGCAACATGTGGCCAGTTAGCGCAGAAGATGCAAGTATTGTCAACTTCTAAGCAAAAAAGGAAAGCGTTATCTGCCTGACTAGCCTTGGCATAATAGGTAAGCCAAAGATAGGCTTGGGGTTGACTAAGGTAGCTTGCCAGAGCGAGGTGAGAGGCTCAGGTCCCCAAGATTTAAAAATGTATTTCCAGGGATTAAGACAAAACTGGAATCTGCCTCTTTGGTGCCACCCTATCCACGGGAGATTAGCAACTCCTCTGGTAGGGAGTGGGAGCACGTGGCGCTGTCCGTTCCTCCTTGGTGTTGAATCATCTTTCCTCTTGAGGAGTTGGACCAATGCAGATCAGACCAATGTCCCCACTTTTCACCTGCTCAAGAGTACTGCACAGCTGCAGCAGCGCTAGTCAGTCGAGTCAACTCAGGAAGCAAGCAGCGTGTGTCGCACTGACTCGTGCAGCAGCAGGTCTCTAATTAAAACCAAAAGGCAAAGTAAGTAATGATTTCATTTTAATACACGCTAGTACTGTAGTGTGAAGCGAAGTATGTTGTTTAATGGTTGAGGTACGTGCCTGGAAAAGTGCACCTCTGATTTGTTGCCCGCGTTTGTTTTTATGTAAATGACCTGCAGTACAATCCTGATTGCTGGGCTACCTGAGTAATATTAATGTGTCTGCGACAAATAGAGTAAGAGGGTGGAGCCCGTCGAGGATGTGGGTGGAGGCGGGGGAGTGGGTGTGGCTTCCTACAAAAATGTGAGCACCTGGACTTAATATTTTACAAATTAAGCACTGGCCGGTGCCCACCACTTGTAACCACCGGCAGAAATTAAGCGCCACATCCCTTTAAAAAAAGTTGACAGCAGAGCATTGCAAAAAGCGTAGAAAAGAATGACTATCCTGACACAGCTGCACTGGTTTGTTTGACTGGTAGATAAATTGTTGTTACAACCCGGAGCTGGCCTGCTGCGCATCTCCCGGGGTGACGTCCTGCGTATGTCCTGACAGACAGGCGCCTTCTCGCAGTCCTGTCACAGCATAAGCATCATTGCCCGCGGCCTGCAGCAGGCCTGATGTCACCGAAAGCTGCTCGTCTACCTCGCAGCTATTCATAGCTCGCAACGAGCGGAACAGATACTTCACCGCCGGCTTCTCCTCAATAACTTTAAGCGCCAAGTGGGCGTCGTTGGCTTGTTGCGCGGCATGATTGCCGGTTGTATGCAGCGCTCTCTCTGGTTTCCCGTCTGATAAACAAGAATATGTTAATGGTAGCTCGGAGGGGCCTCGCAGCAGCATGTGTGAGGCTCAGCCCGGGCTCTCCAGTCCGCGTCTAGGGGGCTGTAGTGGTTTCCATCACGGCTTGTGCCGGCTTCTTTATGCCTGAAGTGCTCGGCTTTCTCACGTGTGTTGTGCTGTTCCGGCTGGCGTGTGTATTTATTTCCCTGTATGTATGAGAGACTAGGGTTCCGCTGAGGAGAAGTAAGTGAAACAGAAAGATCTTGTAAAAAAAAAAAAAAACACTCATTTTCTTCTTTACTTTTCTTTCCAAAACAAGAAAGAAAACTAGCAAAACAAGGATTCTAAGGAGTCAGACACTGCTGATAATGTTATGAGCGCACATGCAGCCATGTTGCAACATCGCACGCAGCTTGTTACAAATATCTGGTTTTAAATCGACCATGTTTTGGCATAAGCGGGTGAGGAATAAACTGCTGGTTCGCAAGTGCCCTTCTTCCCTGTTTTCTCCATCCCTCGTTTGCTTTAAGCATGTCTTGTTTGCCGTGCTGTTTCAATGTAGAGTAATATTGGCAGTAGATTGGGGTAAAAGTCTGTTATATTTACATTTTCAGTAATAAGGCTCCCAGTACGTAAAATATTCAAAAGTTGTTAATAAACTTGTGTAAGGCCCCTCTATGACGTTTCTCGTGGCATGACCCAACGCTATCGGTCATGCCAATATCACTCTACATTGAAACAGCACAGCGAGGGAACCTTTCGGGTGGCATACTGACCTTCTTAGCACGGCTGTGCTTACTATTTGTTCCTTCTTAACAAATACAGCCCTGATGAAGTCGCTAATCCGACGAAACACGTGTTGGCTACGTGAACATTGAAAACGATCTGCGAATAAAAGATCTCTGGAGTCCAAGATTTGGATGATTATAATTTTCGTGTGGAAATTCGATTTTCTTAAAAATATAAGCTTGATGACCACTTTACTGTGAAAAACCTATGATATATAACTTATGTGTAGTGTGTGCCTAAGGTTTGTTTGACTTTGTATAGGACTCCTATCTTTAGGAAGTCTGATTTGGATTGTACGGTAAACAGTCCTCCCTGGTACGCACCACTCTATAAACTCTTGACTTTAGATACTGTGTCGTACTGTCAGGTGAGCGTCACTTCGAGAGCCCTTATTTTAATTTGTTGAGTTTGGCCGGAGAGGAAGAAGTGGATCCAGTCCAGGGCCTTGCCGCAGATGCCGGCATTGTGGAGTCTCGTGATTCGGGTGCGGTGTGAGACTGTATTGAAGGCGGCTGAGAGGTCCAGATGTATCAGGGCTGCCGTTTCACCCTGGTCGAGGAGGGAGCGGATGTCATCGGTGGCTGCGAGGATTGCGGTCTCGGTGCTGTGATTGCTTCGGAAGCCGGATTGGGAGATGTCCAGGATGTGGTTCACTTAGATGAATTTGGAGAGTTGGGTGTTGATGGTTTTCTTGGAGACCTTTGCTGGGAAGGGAAGCAAGAAGATGGGTCAGAAGTTTTTGAGGTCTGTCGGTTCGGCGGATGACTTTTTCAGCAGGGGGTTGATCCCGGTGTGTTTCCACTCCTCGGGGAAGGTGGCAGTCTCGGTGGAGCAGTTGATGGTGCACTGGAGTTCGGGGGCGATGGTGGTGGCTGCTCTGTGAAATATGGGGTGCAGGCAGGGATCTGATGGGGCTCCGGAGTTGATGCTTTTCATGGTCTTGTGTGTGTCATCCGTGGTGAGCGGGGTCTAGTTGAGCAGCTTAGGTTCAGGTGCGGTGTGGTTGGGTGCGGTGGTGCAGGGTCATGGGTGTTGAATCTGTCGTAGATCAGTCTCATCTTGTGGTGGAAGTATGTGCCAGGTTTGTGGCAGAGTTCTTGGGAGGGGGGGACGTCTGCGGTCTCGCTGCTGGATCTGGCGAGCTCCTTGACGATGGCGAAGAGTTCTTTACTGTTGTGTGCGTTGGTGTGGATTCTGTTTTGGAGGGCCGTTTTCTTTGTGGATTTGAGGAGGAGACGGTGTGTGGCGGCAGCTGTTTTGAAGGCTGCGTGGGTTTCCGGGGTAGTGTTGTTCCTCCATCTCTTCTCGAGTCGTCTGCAGGTGCGTCTGGACTCGCAGAGGTCGGGAATTAACCAGCTGCCTTTCTTGGTGTGTGGTTTGCCGAGGTCCTTCTTGATGGGAGCCAGGGCGTTGGTGCAGTTGGTGATCCATTGGTGGAGGCTGCAATCCAAGGTGTTGGTGTCTGCTGTGGTCAGTGGTGTGGTGGTGCTAAGAAAGGTGGTGAGCTGTTCCTCTGTGATCTCGTTCCAGCTGCGACAGGGTGCGGTGGTGTATGGTGGGAGAGTTGAAGGTGAAATGCACGCAGTGGTGGTTGGTCCAGAGGAGTTCAGTGGTGTGGTCGTAGGTGATGTTCCTGCTGGCAGTGAAGACTGGGTCGAGCGTGTGCCCCTCTGTGTGGGTTGACATGGTGACTAGCTGCTTCAGTCCGATGTTGGTGAGGATTTCCAGAAGGGATGCGGTGTTCTGGTCATGGGGGTTGTCCAGGTGGAAGTTGAGGTTGCTGAGTAGGATGCAATCAGTGGAAGTGAGGGCCTAGGGTGCAATGACGTCAATGGTAGCCTTGGTGAAAGGCAGGCGGGGACCAGGGGGCTGGTAGATGAGGGTTCTGCGGAGGGTGGTGTTGGGGTGGATATGGATCTGGAAGGGAAGGTGTTTCATGGTTGTTGCAGATTCGTCTGAGTGGGCGGTCAGGCGGAGGGTGTCCTTGTAGACGATGGCGATGCCTCCTCCTGGTCGGTCGGCGCGGACTTTGCAGGTGATTTTGTATCCGTCAGGGATGTCAGTGGTGATGTCCGGGCCTGAGCTGGGGTTGGTCCAGGTTTCCGTGAGGAAGGCGATGTCTGGCGTGACGGAGTCGAGGAGGTCCCAGATTTCTGTGGCGTGTTTGTGGAGTGAGTGTGTGTGTTGATGAGGATGCAGTTGAACTGGTTGCGTGTGCTGTTGGTCGGCTGAGCGGTGAGAGGAGCTTTCGTGTTGGCGTGTGTGAAGATGTGGCTGCAGTTCCAGCATGAGAAGGGTCCTTGGGTGTCCTTCAGAGCCGCGAGGTGGCAGTCGGCGTGGCGTTCTGTGTTGAGGGTGCAGGCGTCGTATCAATGGAGGGTCCGAGAACCAGGGTCCGTGGTGCTGGGTGATGTCCAGGCGTGGACGGCTGCAGATGGGCTTGGCTTTGGTGTGCCTTCAGCGCTCCAGCTGCGCGCCCGCTATGCACGGCCGCCATTAAGTAGTGCTGCGGGGGGAATTGGACAGCTGGAAGGCGGGAAATGTGGGAGTGGGAAGGAAGGTGGGGCCGCGGGGATCGCAGCGAGGGCAGCGAAAAAAGAGAAGAAAAGGCAAAAGGAAAAAAGCAGAAGGAAAGCAAGAAGCAGAATCAGGGAACAAAGCAGAAATAAAGGCAGAAAGCAGAAAAAGCAGAATAGAGAGACAGAGGGGCAGCCCAGCAGCAGAGCAGTGACGCTCTACCACTAGGCCACCAGGGATGAGGCGCAGGCAGGAGCCTGCGGGTAGAGGAGGGCCTTGAACTCCTGACCAGAGGGTTAGCAGCAGCAATGGGAGGCAGCAGCAGCTATCAGGCGGAGATGCGCCGTGAAGGGAGCAAGTCCACTAGAAGGTCAGTGGACTGCACTTTCACCGTGCAGCGGCCACCATTAAGTAGTGTTGCGTGGGGGGGGCTGGACAGCAGGGAGGTGGGAAACGTGAGAAGAGTTACTGTAGGGGGTCAGGCCACAGGGGATCGCAGCAGGAGGGGCGAGGGCAGTGAAAAAAGAGAAGAAAAGGAAAAAAGCAGAATAAAGGTAAGAAGCAGAATCAGGGGAAAAAGCAGACCAGGAGGAGCTGCGCCGTGAAGGGAGCAAGTCCACTAGAAGGTCAGTTTCAGCGTCTCCAGAATGAGGCAGCGGGCTAGCCTTATCCTGGCTGGCACGCTGTTTCCTGACAAAAGACCTGCATCCCTTGCACTTGTTGTCCATTTCCAAACGTATATCATTTAAATCTCTGTGCCTGGTTTTCAAAGTTGTCCTTGGACTGGCCCACTTTGCTTGCAAAACGAATTTCAGTTTCACATCTCATCTAGCTCTCTCAGTTCTTCTTCGACTAGACCACGGGTCGTCCCCTGTTTCCGCTTGACCATTGCTGGGGTATCTGCATTCTCTAACACTTCTGCCAAACGCTGGAATTCCCTCCCCTTTCATCTCAAGGGGGAAACACACCTTTTGTCTTTCTGGAAACAAATGAAACTTGGCTATTCCCTGAACTCTAGATTGTGCAGTCTGTGCGCTCAGCGTAGGAGTTCCATCACCAGAACACCTTTCAGGTAATCCGCATGCTTTATACATCCAAAATACAAAATATAAATAGTCTACCATTAAATGAGGTGGTGGGACTGTTCTGGGGTGACACTTCTGTGCTGTACAGTATGCATGGTGAGATGGTGGTCTTATTCTGCGATGACACAGCTGTGCTGCCCAGTCTGTGCAATGAGATGGTGGCCTCTTTCTGTGGTGACACCTTTGTGTTGAGTAGTCCACACAGTCAGATGGTGTCCATGTTTTGTGATGACATATCTGTGCTGCACAGACTGCACAGTGAGATGGGAGTCCCATTCTGTGGTGACACCTCTGTGCCGTACAGTCCACGCAGAGAGAGAGATGGTGGTGCTGCTCTGTGTGGACATACCGGTGCTGAACATTCTGCGCAGTAAGATGGTGTTCTCTCCCCATGGTAACACCTTTGTGCTGTATACTCCATGCACTGAGACGGTGGCCCTATTTTGTGGTGACACCTACATCCTGTACAGTATGTATGGTGAGATGGTGGTCCTGTTTTGTGGTGACACATCGATGCTGTATGGTGAGATGACGATCCTTGTGGTCCTGTTCTGTGGTGACACTTTCATGATGAAAAGTCCACATGGTGAGATGGCAGTGACAGTGAAGTCCTGTTCTGCGGTAACACCTCTGTGCTGTGCAGTCCATAACTTGAGGTGGCAGTGCTGTTCTGTGGTGACGCCTCTGTGCTGTCTACGAGGTAAGTTGGTGGTCATGTCCTATGGTGACGTCTCTGTGCTGTCTACGAGGTGAGTTAGTGGTCACGCCCTGTGGTCACGCCTCTGTGCTGTCTACGAGGTGAGTTGGTGGTCACGCCCTGTGGTCACGCCTCTGTGCCTTCTATGAGGTGAGTTGGTGGTCATGTCCTGTGGTGACGCCTCTGTGCCGTCTACGAGGTGAGTTGGTGGTCACGCCCTGTGGTGACGCCTCTGTGCCGTCTACGAGGTGAGTTGGTGGTCATATCCTGTGGTGATGCCTCTGTGCTGTCTACGAGGTGAGTTGGTGGTCATGTCCTGTGGTGACGCCTCTGTGCCGTCTACGAGGTGAGTTGGTGGTCATGTCCTGCGGTGACGCCTCTGTGCCGTCTACGAGGTGAGTTGGTGGTCACGCCCTGTGGTCACGCCTCTGTGCCTTCTATGAGGTGAGTTGGTGGTCACGCCCTGTGGTGACGCCTCTGTGCCGTCTGCGAGGTGAGTTGGTGGTCACGCCCTCTGGTGACGCCTCTGTGCTGTCTATGATGTGAGTGGGTGGTCACGCCCTGTGGTGACGCCTCTGTGCTGTCTACGAGGTGAGTTGGTGGTCACGCCCTGTGGTGACGCCTCTGTGCCTTCTACGAGGTGAGTTGGTAGTCATGTCCTGGGGTGACGCCTCTGTGCCGTCTACGAGGTGAGTTGGTGGTCACGCCCTGTGGTGACGCCGCTGTGCCGTCTACGAAGTGAGTTGGTGGTCATATCCTGTGGTGATGCCTCTGTGCTGTCTACGAGGTGAGTTGGAGGTCATATCCTGTGGTGACGCCTCTGTGCTGTCTATGAGGTGAGTTGGTGGTCACGCCCTGTGGTGACGCCTCTGTCCTTCTACGAGGCGAGTTGGTGGTCATGTCCTGTGGTGACGCTTCTGTGCCGTCTACGAGGTGAGTTGGTGGTCACGCCCCTGTGGTGACGCCTCTGTGCTGTCTATGAGGTGAGATGGTGGTCATGTCCTGTGGTGACGCCTCTGTGCCATCTACGAGGTGAGTTGGTGGTCACGCCCCTGTGGTGACGCCTCTGTGCTGTCTATGAGGTGAGATGGTGGTCATGTCCTGTGGTGACGCCTCTGTGCCGTCTACGAGGTGAGTTGGTGGTCATGTCCTGCGGTGAACCCTCTTTGCTGTACAGACTGCACAATGAGATTGTGTTCCTGTCCTGGTGATACCTATGTGCTATACAGTGAAGGTGCTTCTGTTCTACTGTGACGCGCCTGTGCTGCACAGTCCACATGGGAGATGGCGGTCATGTCCTGTGATGACACCTCTGTACTGTACAGTCCTTGCGTGGAGAGTCTGGTTCACCATCAGTGTTACTGTGGCATATAAATGAACAAATACAACTCAATACAATATGGCGTGTGTGTGTTTGTATAAACGCTCAAAGTTAAGCACACACAACAAACATATCATGTCTTTAGTGTGCCGACACCTCATGATTACCTCTATTGTTGCACTTGGTTATATTTATTATTCTCGTAATATTTGACGACCAGAGGTTGTTTTTGTCGTGTCACCCGGTTTCAACCACGGCTGGGTGACTTTTCCGCCACCGAAGAAGACCTCGGCTCTACGCTCGGCAGATGGGTCGCAGGTGCACCAGGCGCGAACAAATCAAAGCGCCATGTCTGCCCGGCTGCCTCCGGCTATGGCCTCTCTTATGAGCTTGTGTTTGTCTAGATTGCTTATTGGGCCCAAGAGGGGGGCAGCACATACCACAGACTAGCTTGTTGGTGTGAAAAAGGCCGCTTTATTGAAAACAGGTGCACCTTACATCAACATTCCTTGGCCTGTGCCGTACAAAACTGATCCTCACTAAATAGTATCCTCCTACCTTACCCCCTCCCCTCCCTAAAGTTGTTCCCCCTGCAAACATTTAGAAACCCCCAAAACTTGCAACTTCTTAACCTTTCTTCACCTAGCTATCTATGTACATTTCCTATGCTCTTTCCCCTTCCTCGTGCTTTCCGGATTGACCTTCCCCAACCATAAACTGTAAACTGTAAAACCTCTGTCCCAACTATTACCCCAGGAAACGCCCCATAAACATCATTAGCACACCAGCACCTGCTTCCAGCGACAACCAAAGTACATGATTTCCCCCCCGATGCACCTGTTCCCAACAACGCTACCGAAAAACCAAAAACTCCTGCCACTAACAGCGGGTCTAAACCCCCAGAAAAAGCCTCAACAAGAGGACCCCCAGACCCTCCCCCTAAACATGGGGGAGGGTGGGCGGAAAAACACAGCTTCCCTACCCGTAAAATCCCTCTACCGGCTGTCGTGTCACTTCCACCGAAATGGTGGTCAGTGACGTAAAATGGCCGGCCATATATGCCCCCAGCCCAAAAACCGCCCAATCCTAGCCCAAAATGGACCGGGGAAGCCCAACAAGCCCAACTGGGCTCTGGCTGCCCGGCCCAAATCCCCGGGAGGGGCAGGCCTCCCGGTGGTCGGCCGCCCCTCCCAAAGCCCTATTGGGCCCAAGAGGGGGCAGCACATACCACAGACTAGCTTGTTGGTGTGAAAAAGGCCGCTTTATTGAAAACAGGTGCACCTTACATCAACATTCCTTGGCCTGTGCCGTACAAAACTGATCCTCACTAAATAGTATCCTCCTACCTTACCCCCCTCCCCTCCCCTAAAGTTGTTCCCCCCTGCAAACATTTAGAAACCCCCAAAACTTGCAACTTCTTAACCTTTCTTCACCTAGCTATCTCTGTACATTTCCTATGCTCTTTCCCCTTCCTGCGTGCTTCCGGATTGACCTTCCCCAACCATAAACTGTAAACTGTAAAACCTCTGTCCCAACTATTACCCCAGGAAACGCCACTCAGAAAATTCCTCCGCCAGGACTTTTCTGACCCCCCAACTAGGTCCGGGGTCGTTTCGGGTATCTACATATTCCTAGCACCTGATCCAAAACCTCCTTAATCTGCACTATGTATAATTCTAGACCATACCTGGACAAATGAACCCCATCCTCCCGAAAAAATACACTGCTGCATAACGCAGTTCTGGATGTTCCATCCTCCCAAAACCTTCCCTGTCACAAAATTTACGCATGTCCCTGTTAATCTTCCTTCTTGCCTTATCTATTGCCCCTGGCCGCTCTGCCCCCCTCCAACATCTCCTGGGAATGAAATCCGACCAGATCACGTGGCAGCCCGACCATTGCCGCTGAATCTCTAACAAATCTCTCTGCATTTGCTTCAACAAAGCCAAACCTTTGCACTGCACCAGATCGTTCTCTCCCAAATGGATGAGCAACACGTCTGGGCAAATCCCCCTTCTAATTGACCTGTTCAAAGCCGGCACCAACTCGTGCCACCGCATACCCCCTTTTCCCTGCCACTGACACCTAAACAAACCAGGATCCAGCCCTAGGTTCACACTGTTCTGCTTTCCCCATTCGTACTGCTCCGCCCGCTTCACAAAAGAATGTCCGACAAGGAGGATGGACAATTCCGCCGCCGCAGGCCCCGCCACTGCACCTAAAAAGACACATATATGAGAAACGAAGGAGGAACATCATGCCTCTCCCTCCCCGGGGCCCCGCAGCCTGATGTATGTTCTAAAACAATCTGATTTCCATCACCCCAAACGCATAAGCTCTTCCCTCCCCCACCCCTGTCTTGCTGCATCCGTTGCTGCACCTATGCGAAAGGAATGTGTCCCAAACTGTCCCGGGTTCTCACCTAGTCCTAGGAGGGCGCGCCTCAATACCCAAAGTAGTTGAGGCGCCGTCACCCTGCCCCCTCCTCCCGGCGGAAAACCTCCCCCGCTCCGAAGGCCCCCTCGTGGCTAATATCCTCCCCAAGCCGCGGGGCATACCTCCTGTTCCACTACAGGCCCCATGACCACCCACTTCCCTGCACCCCGCTGGTCTGTCTTCGAACGACCCAGTAGTACCGCCACTTCCTTTTCCCGCAGATCCACCGCCCCCCACTGCACCCCCGCGCCCCCTTGTACCCAAAAGCTCGGAGACCCGAAAGGCCCCAAAATACATCCACGACATTAACGTGGAAAACAAAACCGTTTCTTCATGGTTGCGGCAGATCTGCGGCAAAATCCGCGTCACTCTACCCAGAATACCTGCCGAAATGGGCCTCCTCAGCTGGGCTCGGTTGCCTTTCTCCCTTGCCCAACCTTCCAACAGTCGCGTTCCCAGTTCACCCGCGGATGGCGCGTAGCCCCACCACAATTTTCCCATGAACGCAATGGCCGACAGCTTTCCCGCTATCGTCACTTTGGACCTTCCTTTGTCCATCATAGCCATAATAAAGTGAACTACCTGTTCTTCCCTGCCCCAGGGCCGGTCCTGCCGCGTCGCGCCACTGTCCAGAAAATCCCGCCAAGCCAGCTCGTAAGCTCTCCAAGTTGATGTGGCCACCGACCCTCTTACCAACTGCAAGACCCTTTCTCTCCTACCGACCACATACCCTCTGGAACCGGCGTCCGGCATGCGTCCGCCTCCGTGGCTAGCCCATGGAACCTCTGCCACTGTGAACGAGACAAAGCGTCCGCAATGTCATTGTCCACCCCCGGCACATGTCTGGCTTGAAACAAAATATCGTGCTCCAAACATCGCAGCACGAACACCCTCAATAACTTGAGCACCTGCGTGTCCCTAGCTGACTGCCTGTTCACAACCTGCACTACCGCCATATTGTCCACCTTAAAAATCACCTTCCTGTGCGCCAAATCCCGGGCCCAGACCGTCACAGCCACCACCAGTGGAAACAGTTCCAGAAAGGCAATGCTCCTCCCCCGTTCTTCCAGTGCGATGGCCATTCCGCGGCGCACCACCTCCCTTGCCAGTAAAGCCCGAAACCGCCTGCCCCTGCTGCGTCTGAGGAGATAGTGACGTCCCATTCCCAGTCCTCGGAGGCGGCCATTGGGATGCCATTAAAATGCTCCAAAAACCTCCGCCACATGCGCAGGTCCTCCTTCGTGCCTGCCGACAATCTCATGTGATGGTGCGGTAGCGTCAAACCGGATAAGGACAAACCTAGTCTCCTGCAGAAAGTTCGCCCCGCGCGCACCACCCTGCAAGCGAAATTCAAGTGCCCTAGGAGGACCTGTACTTCCCGTACTGTCACCTTCTTTTTGCCAGCAGGCTGTCCACCAGGAGCAGCATATGCACCTTCTTATCCTCCGGCATCCGGGCTTCCATTGCTACGGAATCCAGCTCAATACCAAGGAATGACAACACCGTGCCTGGACCCTGCGTTTTTCCGGCGCCAGGGGCACACCCAGGTAGCCCATGAGCTCTGTAAAACTAGCCAGCTGCTGCTGACAGTCCGCCGAACCGGGCTGTCCCACCAGGAAAAAATCGTCCAGGTAGTGCGTCACCGTCTGGTTACCGGTCCGCCACGTAAAGACCCACTGCAAAAAGGTACTGAAACGCTCAAACAAGGCACAAGATATGGAGCACCCCATTGGCAACGCTTTGTCCACAAAAATGCACCCTTCAAACTGTATACCCAACAGCTGGTAGTCCTCTGGGTGCACCGGGAGCAGTCGAAATGCCGATTTGATGTCGCATTTTGCCATGAGGGCACCTGCCCCCACTGTAGCTACCAACTGCCGCGCCACGTCCACTGAAGAGTAGGACACTGACGAAAGTTCAGCCGCTATAAAGTCGTTCACGGACGCCCCCTCCGGCCATGACAAGTGCTGTATCAGCCGGTATTGTCCGGGTTCCTTCTTTGGTACCACTCCAATAGGGGAGATGATCAGGTCCCGAATCGGTGTCTCTTGAAAAGGGCCCGCCATGCGCCCTTCCCGGACATCCTTGCCCAATTTGTCCCGTACCACCGCTCTGTGCGCGTTGGCAGATTTCAAGTTCTCAGCCCACCTGGCGGACCGTGGACCCTCGTACCCCAGCCGGAAACCCTCCCGAAAACCTAGTTGCAGCGTTCTAGCGTCGTCGGTCCGTGGATAAGACGCTAACCATGTTTCCAGCCGCTCCTGTTTAACTGGAGTATGAGCCTTTGCCCAAATGCCCCTGTCCTCCCCTACCCCCGACCCCCTGCTTGTTGCCCCGCCTGTGTGGGCTGCTGCCCCTGTCCTCTACCTCCCGCCCCCAGCACTGAACCACTGGGTGCCGACCTGCGCACTTGGAACATTCGTGCCTAAACTTGCAATATTGTCGGGCGCATGTGCCCTTGTTGAAATCCCAGCACGCACCCCCTGTGCTTCCGGCGTTGTTCCCTGCATATCCCACCCCCGGGTGGCGCGGTTCGGAAAGGGGCGGGTTGCGAGCTGTAGCCCGCTTGCCGTGTATATTGTTCCCCGAACTTGGCCCCTCCCATGGTCTGATGGTAAAGGTCGGAGTCTATTTCCCCCACTTGGCCTCCGGATCCCAGGCCAACCGCGCCCGGAACTCCTCATCATAGTGGGACCATGCGTACCCCCCGTACGTGACCTGAGCCCGCCGGATCACGTCCATATATTTAAACAACGCGACGGCCCGGTCCGGGTACTTCTCACAGTACACGCTGGCGAAAATCAAGAATGCCGCCGACCAGTTTTCGATGTTCATGGGCACGCTCGGCCTCTTGGCCAATTCTAGCTCCTCTTCCTTGGACCCCTCCTTCGCTGTAAGCTCCCTATGCAGTAGCTTCAGCATGTCCACGTAGTCTCCTTTCCAGATTTTTCTTTGGTGCCCAACGTAAGGTGGGCCCCCAGAGGCTTCGTAATCCCCATATATGGCAATTTTTTCACGGGGATGTCATGGCTCTCCTTTCCCCCTCTTTTAGGGCCCCCCTTTCACTTTGTCCCCCTCGTCAGTCCCCCCTACCGGTCCTGCTGCTTGGTCCTTTGAGGCGGGCGCCCTCCCCCCTCGCCCCCGAACTCACCGACTCCGGCCCCACCCCCGTGTCTTTCACATACTTCCCTTGCCTCAAACGCACCTCCCCTCCTCCCCCCCGCGCGCATCTGTGCCAACCGAGACCCTTGCCTGCGGCCTACCGCCTGTCGGCCCTTTAGCCAAAACTTTCGCTGCCTTACCTGGCGTCAAGGTCGGCGTCCGTACCGGATCCCGCCGCCTAACCAGTCGTGCAGAAAGGGCCATCACGCTTTCCGCTGCGTTCCACCTGACCGGACCGCTCTGTAACAAACTAGGCATATCGTTAGTCACGCCCCCCCCCCGTCCTGCCGGTCCCCAGGCTCAACAATTTCCCCTTCTTCAATGCTCCCTTCATCGTAGTCCAATAGCCCAGGGCCGTCCACCTCGGACTCCGGCCCCTCTACCCCTGCGCGGTCCCTGTCTGACCAGCTTGGCAATGGGCCGCCCTCCGTGGGCTCCAGCCTGCTCAAGCCCGCCTTCTCCCTGCAATTGCGGAGGAATTCCCCCCACTCCCCACTCCTCGCCGCTGCCCTGCGCGCTGTTGCTGTGAATTCCGCTCTGTGTCATATGCCTCCCGCGCCTGTCCCCCTGTGGCCGCATGGACCCCTCGGGGTTGAGCTACCGGGGGCCTCTCGTCCCGCCTCCTATATGCCGCTGCCGGCAGGTCCCTCGTGGGAGCGCGACCGCCCGCATGAGGCAGAGCCGGCCCATCCTCTCGGTGGGTTGGAGCCGCACGCAACTCTCCCGAGCACCTCGCCGTCCTGTCCTGCCAAAAAGAAGTGGAGTCCGACATGCCGGGGTTAGTCCTGCCCTCTAACCCTCCCATCCCCACACCCTCCCCCCGTGAAAACCCCCATCCCCGTCCCGCACCCGACGCACTGGATGAGTGGCCCCCCCGCCGCGAAGGGGCGGACCCCCAGGCCCCAGCCCCCCCGTGCATCCCCTACACCCTCCCCTGTAAACGCCCCCCCTTCCCCATCGCTCCACTCCAACTCTTCAACCACCCGCCGGACCGATGTCCCCACCCCAGCCCCTCCAAACCCCACCCCAGCCCCTCTACTCCCCTCGCCCCCCCCGGACTCCAACACCCGCCCCCAACCCGCTGCTTCTGACCACCGGTGGCGCAGTCCCTCCGGCGCCCTATCCAGCCAACCCCCTAACTCGAGGGAGGGCATGGACCCCCAGCGCGGCCCCTCCCTGCTTGCCATCAACCCCCCGGCGTCCCCCAAACCTGGCGGAGAGAGTGCCTCACGCACTGACCGTGCCTCCCCCTGTCTACCTGCGAGGCCCCTCGCCCCCCCACCCCGGCACCTGGGTCCATCGCCTGAAACCCCCGTCCCCCCATCTGGTCCCATCCTCCGCCCCTGGCTTCCTCCGGGCCCCCTGCCTCCTCATACTCCTCCCCGCTTTCAATCAAAAGCGGGGAGGCCCAACCACTGACCATCTGTGAGGCGACAGCCCCCTGGTCTCCCCCCTTCGCGCCTACGCTCCCCACTAACACGGGGCCCCCACCGCCCCTTTTTCCCTTGCGCCCTACTACTCGGAGCCTTTCCGGCCCCCGGGCCCCCTCCTTAAAAGCAGCGCGGGCCGCGGAGCCGCGCCACGCCCCCGCCACGTGTCCGTTTTTCGGCGCGGCCGCGTGAGCAGTGCGGCCGCGCCCCCTGCCTCTACATTGTGCCGTTTGCGTGCTCGCGGCGGCTCGCAAGCCAGCACAGCCGCCGCGACCCCGCTCGCCGCCCTCCTGGGTGGCCTCACCTTAACGCCGGGCCGCAGCATGTCCGTGCGGCCCGCGTCCTCCAAAAGGCGGAGCGCCTCCACCACGCGGGGATCCTGACTGTGTGCCATCGATTCACCAGCAGGAAATCGCGCCAATGCTAACGCCAACGCCAGACCACAAAAACAGCTTCCCTACCCGTAAAATCCCTCTACCGGCTGTCGTGTCACTTCCACCGAAATGGTGGTCAGTGACGTAAAATGGCCGGCTATATATGCCCCCAGCCCAAAAACCGCCCAATCCTAGCCCAAAATGGACCGGGGAAGCCCAACAAGCCCAACTGGGCTCTGGCTGCCCCCCGGCCCAAAATCCCCCGGGAGGGGCAGGCCTCCCGGTGGTCGGCCGCCCCTCCCAAAGCCCTATTGTCACAGGCGATTACAGACGAATGAGGCCGTCATGCAAATGTCGCGCCCGCGCTTTAGAGTGGCAGCCAGCCCTCGTGCAGGTGGGGTTCTGTGATGCTGCAGTAGGTCTCCAAAGTAACACGGAGCATAAGAACTGCAGGCCAGTCACTGCGGCCATGTGTGTCTCCTCCATTGAGTCATCATCAAGTTCAGTAACTTTTAAAGCATGTCATTGGCTGCAAGCTAAGCGAGAGGCGGGCCGTGAAGAGCAAACATGTATTAACCGGCCAAGAGCAACCCGACAGGGACCTTTCCATCAATTAGCCCACTAAACCGACACAAACAAGGAGGTGATCCCACGTGGGTGATGCTGATAATGCATTTTTCACGCATCCTTGTATTATGCCCGGATGCTGTGCCCAAGCAGCTATGCCTGGATGCATGGAGGGTATTAGGTGAATGCTTGGTCTAAAAACCACAAAGAATAGCCCTCGTGAGTTTTGCAAGTTGTTTTCCACTGTAAAGTCATTGAAAAGTGCAATATTGCATTCAATAAGCTTCATATTAATCGGGTGAACTAAGGTAACACGGGGAATTTGACCTTTGTACTTTAATAATAAATGGTTGATTGCATGTTTATTAGTACACATGTTCCATATAGCATCTTTTGTTGGAAAACATTTATTATACAGTCATGGTATAATTTTTTATGAACACGTACTTTAAAAGCACACATGAATATTTCAGTGTGCATTATTGAACGCCTCTGGGAGCATTGCTCCTGGGCTCTCACATCTGAGTAAGAGGTCCCAAAGCATGGTAAGGATGCTTGACAAGGGCGGAGTGTAATTATCACTTCAATGATACATGCAATAGAAGTCGCCAGGGATTTCAGAAAATTCACCCTTTGAGGGTGTTCTACATTGAGGATGCTAGTACCGGGAAAGGGTGCTCCCTTGGTTTTGCCTTTGAGAACCCGGGCACAGCCAGAGAGGCAAGGAAACACACCGAAACGATTGCTTGGGAACATATCCCGTCAATAGATTCTGTCAAAATAACAGGGTGGATCGCTGGAAAGCCTTGTGGCTGAAACGGTGCAAACAAAGTGACAGTATTTTGGTGTTTGGATCCTCCTGGGCTGCTGAAGATAAAACCCTTAGGAAAGTGTGCACAGCCCTTAAAGAATCACATCTGATGACACTCAGCAGGTAAAAATAAAGGCAAACTCTCAAATTGTTCTGACGTATCTTCTCTCAGTGTAGCATGTAGTCTGACACAGCATGAACCAGGCCTTGCCGTCCATGTCGGTAGCTTCCAGCATTATATCACTAAGCTTAGTCCTTGGCGATGCTAGCTACAGTGCTTGTAACATTCAATACTTCACTCCTGGTGAAATCAATACTAGTCGCTGCTGGATGACATCACATGTCAGACTGTAAGTACTAATCATATAACATACTCTAAGCTAATTAGTAATATTATTATTGTTTTTATTTCTGCCCAGACATCCTGACAAAGGTTGGCCAAAGACAAGAGCATCTCATGTTTGGTCCTGTTTGGGTCTTTGCCTGCCTGATAACATATAACAACCTCACTGCTTTATTCATCACCTCACTGTCATCCTCACACCCTCCTTCTTCAATGTGCTAGGCAATGAAGCAACACTCAACTCCATGGAGCTTCTCACATGCCATTTGCCACTCTCTGCAACCTGCTCCACCGCCTTCCACCTAATCTGCAAGCCTCCCAAAAAAGAGCAAGGACTTCATAGATGAATTGTCAGATCTCCTTACCACATCATCCATCCAATACACTCACACCACCCTGCTCAATAACTTCAACCACAGAGATAACTCAAGCACATAGAACCCAAGTGACACCCTCCCAACCTAATCCACATGCCCAGTGTGACATAGTATTTCACTCAACAAACACACTGCAAAAACTACATTCCTGACATTATTTGCAAGATTACGTGCCATCCAACGTAGGCCATTCATGCCCCTTAGATTAGACCGACCCTGCTCCACCTACCAACACATGGTGGTCAGCCCAAGAGAGAGCTACATTTCAACAGATCTTTCAAGGACTTCTCCATCAACAAACTAGAACTCAAACGTATTTCTAGCCCTGTTACGCTTCCCTTCAGTCTGACTCTAAAATACTACACAAAAACTTCAACTCGTTGCTGAAAATCCATGCAAACACCCAGACACCATTTAAAACATGTATGCACTGTCTAAACCTTCAATACTGTGTTACACCAATGACTTCACAGTCAACAATCATACCATTCACAGACAGGAAAGAAAATGGAGGTAAAGAAGATCCCTCACACTACTAAGATCTCTCCAGTTAACGTGCAGACAACTCTTCACTTCAGCCAAAGCCAGATAATACACACACACCACCAAAAAAGCTGCCAATAGAAGCAAAACATTCTTCAAGTCAATCAAGCACTACACCAACCCCCCTGCCCAGTCTCCCTCCTTCATTCCACAGAAAAATGCAACACCATCAACTTTTTCTTCAGTGTGAAACAGCATAATATATGACAACAGTTCAACAGCACAAAGTCTCTCTTCTCCCTCCACCCGCCCACAATTCCTAGAATGGTCAGCTTTTACCTCTTTTCTCTCATAGTCTTCACCAATAACTTATGGAGGGGGCCTCATCTGGCACTTCAAGATGGGCTGTTCCCATGAGGAGCAGGATACTGATTTGCATAAGAGAGGCCTTTGTCTAGAGTGGCATGACGGGCATTAAACAATAGACTGGAATGTAGCTCAAGAGTTCGCCAATGGCCTGAATTATTCAATCATTCATTCCATCACCATTTGGTTTGTTTCAGTTGATACCCTAAATGTGAAGGGTGGGTCTGTATGTGGGGTCTGTGCTCCCCATGCAATAGGACTCAAGCTACACCCTACTGACGAGGCCCAAATAGTCCAGATCTGCCCAGTGGTCCATTGTGGCCCCTCCTGGAGGGGGTTGAGAAGGTTGTCTGGCAATTTGCAATGGGTTGTTCCCATGAAGGGCAAGCTCAGTACTGGTTTTCATAAGGTGGGCCTTTGTCTAGAGTGGCATGGTGGGCAAAAAAGGCTGGACGGGAATGTGACCCGAGTGATCCTCAATGGCTGAAATTAATTTAGCTTTGCATCTATCAACTTGTTGTGACAATTCTCCTACAGCACCATATAGAACCTCCATCAAGTACTCACTTGTATGTTGCAAGAGTGGCATCCCTGTGCTGCTTCTGTGTGGGGATGTGAACATCCAAAGCACTATGCTGTTGGATAGTTTTATGAAGGCTGTGTTTGTACATCAGTCTCTTTTTTTGTTGTTTACATTGGTAAAGCAGTACCTTCTGGGTATAGCTACATTTCTTGACCTACAGCTTTTGCTTTTGTTTTGCTTTTATGTCAGCTGCTTTTGTTGTTGTGTGGTCTTCTTGGATGCACATGTTTGGAAGTTGCATATGCCATTTTTGTTTTATTAATAAAGTCATACTACAATTGCCTTTTCATAATGAGTGTTTGTGCACTAATATACCCTTGTTCCCACACTATGCTATGTAGGAAGCATTCACTCATATCAGATGGTTGTCCTAACATACATATGTGTCTTTTGTGCGTGCATCATTTGGCGATTTCAGTAACAGGTGTGACAATGCATGTTTTGTTTCGTGGTGTATCTAATTTTTAACAAGTAAGCAAACCTATTCCTTGCATGCCCATGTCTTCTCACCCTCTCTGTGTGTACACAATTTTCAGCTTATCAAGGCCGATATTGTCCATGATTTGTTCTGTTGCAGCTGGTAGTTTTGCCTTGGGTTTTAATCTGTCTCAGTGCGATGAGTAGTGGACTTGAGAAAGCTCCAGAGTTGAAAACCTGAGTACTTTGTGAGAAATATCCATGTGGCCAGACAGCATGTGACTGTTTATTAAACACAATTGAATGTGTTTGTGAATACTTAAGTTAGGTATCTTTTTTTTGATAATCAAATTTATTGATTTTAATGCAAACAAAACAATACAGCCACATACGAGCACAATAAAGTACTTTTCAACCCACTGTATGGTTTGTGTTATTCGTATCATCTCATCCACAACACTAAGAAGCGCATACGCATCTCCATCTGAACGTGCTAGCAAATTACGTTCATCCATCCTATTCCACTTGACCCAACCATTTGCCCCACACCCTGTCGTACGTCTGCGGGCATCCCCATGCTATAATCACCTGTTTCTGTTGAAGCGCACACCAGTCCAAGCCTCTGCGACACCGTGAGGGCGGGGTGGGCTGTTTCCATTTGGTGGCTATGTCTCTTTTCGCTACCCTGAAGGCTGTGCCCAGGAATGCTTTATCTGATCGCGACCCTCCCACGCCTTCTAGAACTAAATTAGCTATCTTATTGTTAAAGGCTTCTAAATTCCTTCAGAGTTAATAATCTGAAAGACTGAAAGAGGTTTCTCATGCTTCTGGTGCCTGGCTTGCAACCTGACTAGATGGTATAACCTTGTTACCACTGCCCCTCAGAGTGTTCAGAGGCTTCTGCTGGAAATAACACTCTATTCTGAGACTGCATCTTGCCCTTCATATTGATTTGCTTCGGGGCACCCAATCTAGCTAAAAAATTCACAACAAGAGACGTGGTCTACATTGTAGCCAACATTGAGGTTGGATACGTCTTCTAGAGGGCAATCATTTTTTGGGCCAGCTACTCCGGGCAGGAATTCACTAGCAATGTAATAACTGGCACCAGAGAAGTCAGGGTAGTCATTTTCTTTTTTTTTGTTGTTAGTGGCGTTTCCCTTTACTTCCAAATAAAAATGATAATTACCCTGTTTATCGTTGTGTATTCTTTTTTCGTTTAATCTTTTGTAACTATTTACAGCGTTTGTTTGCCATACTGTTTATTACGAAGCCGGATGTAAAATACTAAAAAACAAAAAAGTAAGAAAGTAAACAAAAACATATAGGACACTGTAAGAAACTGGGTTATTGTTTGAAGGGGGTGAAAACTCTGCTCAAGGAACAACCACAATCCTTGTCAAGGTGAACCACAAAAGTCACTAAATTATTGTGTGCTTAACCCTGTGGTAGCTTGCACAAAACCAGTCAGGCTTAACTTAGAGGCACTGTGTTAAGTATTTATGCTGCACACAAACAGTAATAAAGTGAAAACACAACACAAGAAAAATCCCAAACCAATTGAGAAACATAGAGTAAAGTTTAGTAAATAAGATGAGACCAAAATGCCACAAATCCAATCAGGAGAACCAGAGGTATGCAATTTTAAAGGTTTAAGTAAAAATAGCACCAAGAAGCAGAAAGCAGTAACTGTGGATGTCTTGTCGCGCTACACAAAGTCACAAGTTCATGCCGAACGCGATGGAGTGAGGGCCGGATAAAAGTACCAGGTTAGTCCCGCTGAAAATACTACCTTCTCAAAGACCGGCACGCAGAGTTCAAAACCTCAGTATTTCACAGGAGGAGCCCAACTGTTCCCAGCCAAGGGTCCAGGACCTGGGAGGCACCTCTTAGGGATTGGGAACGCACTCCAGCAGAGGCCAGCAGAGCTCAGACAGGTCCAGGCAGGTTGTGTTGCAGGTCCAAAGATGGCCAGTTGCAGCAGGGAGGCCTCTGGAGCTTGTTGTGTCCCTGTAGCTTATGTCCCTGTAGCTCAGAACAGGAGATCAGTCAACTGACCCTTGGAGTCATCCAAGTTAGCCTGGGATGAAGGGAGCAGGTCCAGTCTTCCTTCTCAAAGAGCAGGGCAGGCCTCAAGCGCAGGGCAACCCTCAGGAGAAAAAGGCAGACTTCATACTGCAAAGCAGTCCTCTGGTAGCAGCAGGGCAGTACTCTGGGGAGCAAGGCAGTCCTCCTTCTGTAAGGTCCAGGAGTGTACTGAAGAGTGGCTTGGGAGATCCATTATTTATACCTAGTACCTCCCTTTGCAGTGGGGAACTACTAGTCCACTCCCACATCTGGTTCTGGAAAGCTCCCTCCTTCTCCTTTCTTCCCCTGCCCAGGCTCCAAGTGGTCTAGGGTCACAGAAGGCTGGTGTCAAGTTCCTTTGTGAGTGTGCTGGAGGCAGCCCTTTGAAATGTAAGTGGGGCAGGGAACAGCTCTGCCCCTCCCATCCTGGCAGGATGGCCCCTTCCCAGCTACACCCAGGTCCTATTGTTTTCTGTCTGGGCCCAATATGCATTCCTGATTTGAGAGCAATTAACAACCCCAAGCAACTGGAAACTCCTAGAAGGCCGCAGAAAGTTGAGGCAGCAAAATGCCAACTTTCTAAAAGTGCCTTTTTCAAAATTGTATTCTAAAATGTGACTTTACCATTAAAGATGATTTTAAATTACAATTCATTTAAGTCCAAACATAACATTTCTACCTGCTCCCAATCAAACATTAGCACTTATTAAATGTATTAAGGTAACACAATGTTATCTTATGTGAGAAGTAGGCCTTACAGTAGTGAAAAACGAATTTAAGAGTTTTTCAGTACCAGGGCATGTAAAACTTAAAAACACATGTCCTACTTTTTAAATACAATGCACCCTGCCCTACGGGCTACTTAGGGCCAACTTAAGGAGTAGCTTATATATACTAAAAAGGAAAGTTTAGGTAGGCAAAAGGTTTATTTTGCCTGGTCTAATTGGCAGTTTAAAACTGCACTCCAGGCTCCAATGACAGGCCTGAGATTTTTTAACAGACTACTTTTAGTGGGTGGCATGAGTGAAGCTACCCTCTAGTAGCATTTAATTTACAGGCCCTGGGAACTCAATGCACCATGTACAAGGGACTTACAAGTAAATTAAAAGCACCAATCATGTGTAAGGAAATTTTACCATGTTTTACATGGCGAGCACAATCACTTTAACACTGGCTAACTGCACAGAGTTACAACTCAATGTTACTCATTTTAATTGCCATTGGGAAGGTCAAAGGCAATCTCTTTCTCCCAGAGGCTCTTGGTTGGCACTTAGTCCAGTCTACCAATGAAGGTGTATTTTACATTGTCATGGTGACTGTATCTTGTAATATTTGTTTTGCCTGATCCTAAAAGGTACATTTAACATAATGTCTCATTGCATTGTTCGTTGATGCAGTTCGAAATAATGTGAAAAGTAATTAAGGGACGCATTCATCCTCTGCTGTAACTGTTCATCTTGTGATAGTAGCTGGGAGATGGTGTTCTGATTATTCATGAATGCTGAGTGAGTAATCCTGTAAAGCCTCTCCCTCGCTCTGCCTCATCAGTGGGATGTGATGTTCTGATGAGCACGTCCTGGTGTTCTGCCATATTCAGCAAAGCTTTAAGTTAGGAGAG
The DNA here is from genome assembly GCA_963921515.1 of Calotriton arnoldi. Taxonomy (NCBI): domain Eukaryota; kingdom Metazoa; phylum Chordata; class Amphibia; order Caudata; family Salamandridae; genus Calotriton; species Calotriton arnoldi. Next base: position 2,428,473 of record CAWUFW010000091.1, read on the forward strand.
GGTATTTTCTGAGCAGTGCACCCGTGACCCGACATTAACCAGGGGTCGAAATGAGGTGCAAACAAAAGCATTAATATGAAATTCATGAAAATATTAGTGAAAAACTAAAAGCTCAGTAGAGTCAGTAGCACATTTACCACGTTGTGTTCAGAAACATTTAACACGTTTTCTTCAGAAACAATCGCCTCCTCTTGGTCTCTTAGAAAGAAGCTGTTTGTGTGATCGTGTGAGTAGAGCAAAGTTTACCTCGCCCCCTTTGAGTGCGCTGAGACCTGTATCTGTTTGTGTCCTCTTAGAAACTGCTTCCAAGCACAAAGCATGGACATCTGTTTTTAAAATGTAATTTAGAATTGTAGTAGGAGACATACATGCCCAGGACTTATGCATTTCTTTTGCAAACCTGTGTCCGGCGCTTAAGTGGATTGTCACACTCTGGGGCCGAAGACAATTTGCCCAGTCCCATGAATACAGCATCAAGCTGGACCCCATGCGCCCTCTGGAGCTAGTAAGATAGTTATTCTATGTGCCTCTAAGAATTCGATTAGCTGCAGCATAACACTCCAGGTTTTTCAGTGCCATTCAATCCATCCCCTTTTCTATTTCACAATCATCCAAGTGATAGAATAAGATCCAGGGATTATCACTTAGCGGCTGCTGCTTGTCCATCGACACATCAGCAGAGGCCGCTGGTGCATGGCTACGGAAAAGACCACATACAAGGCTTGTGTGTGTTCAAAGAAGTTTGGGAAGATCTGCCACCGTAGAGAGATGGCCACTTCATTGAGGACTGTCATCACTTGGAGGTTTTGTGACTACGTTCTTCTGGAGGAGAATGACGCTGCGTCCCCTAATGTCCTCACTCCCTAATCACATTCGATTGCCAGACTGCACTTGAACTTGGATTTAATTGTTGGATCACCAACCCATGCTCAGAGATACATATCTTGGATGTCTATATATGTATGTATGTATGACGTATTTGTATTGCACAAAGCTAGTTGTAAGGCAGAGGGGAGCTGTATAGGGTTGAATGCAGAGATATAAAACAAGATAGTGAGTCTAGACAGGGATGCTGTATTCTAAGAGAGGGGGGTGGACTGTTTACTTTGTTACAACATACTGTACTTTAATGAGGTGTGCTGTCAACTCTTTCCTAAAGTGAACAAGAGTAGGACTGGCCAAGGTGGATAATTAATGTTGCAAATTCAGAGTGCAAAGATAGGGTAGGCTTGTTGTATATTCCTTTCTTTTCTGCACATCCTCGTCTCCTATGATGGCTCTGACTGTGGGTGAGCCTCGAGCCTCCAGAGACAGTGAGCTTGTTGGCCAGTTATTCAGGGGTTCTAGATATGATGGCTTTGTAGTTGATGCAGTTGGTTTTTAAGGCCTCTATTGTAGCCCAACTCAAAGCTACATTTGATATGTGATTATAAATTGGATCAATTGTGGTCAAGCTAAATCCCCTCTTCCCAAATAATATCTCAGCATGGGTTCTGACCACAACACTTTCCATTGTCCAACCACCACTGAATAAAGAAGTACATACTTTAAACAAACACTTGCATTAATTTTCTTGGAAATGTGAGTGCAATATTGAACCTTCAAGTAAAGCAATTGGAAGAAACAAGTTGGATTTGTTAGGAGATTTTGCAGCAAAGGACGGAGAAAGTGAGATTGAAGAAAAGAGCGTTTTTTTAGATCATAGTGTGAGAAAGGAAATGGACACCAATAGTTGGAAGATGCAGTGGGTGTAGTCCAGCAGTCGGAGTAGCCTCTCTTGCCAGGTCTAGGGGTCAGCAAGGAAGTTCTTTTTTGTTCTTTTCACCAGTTCCATTATGATCAGATGCTCAGGGTGACAGGGGTGCCGTATTTATACCCAAGAAGTGCCCTGGGGGGGAATGATGTGCTCGCTAGCCAATGGGCTACCAGAATCCCTCATGCTCTGTGACGACTTCTGGCTATGTGTGGCATCTAGCAATCCCAGAGTGCACTATTCTTCCCACCATAGAGGTGTGGCTACCTGTGGGCTACACATCCATGGCAAAACTGGTTTGGCTACTGGTTTCCTCTCTCTGTTCTCACCAAAAGCCTGTCTACCTAAACAAAGAGGCAACCCTTCAGGAGTGCGATCACTATTTGGCCACCAAAGGTGGCTTCGCCCTTGAAGCTCTCCTTTAGGGCCAACACCTTGTGTGGCTTCCTGCAAAGGGGGGGTAACACCTGTCCCTGTAGCAGGCTTCTCTTGTTCCTCAGCCTGGGAGTGAGTCACTCACTCCACTCCCCAATAAGGCAGAAAGTTGTCTGGTGGCTAGCAACTGTGAAGGGCCACCAAACATATTGGGCAGCAGAGTGGCAACTTTCTAAAAGTTGCATTTTCTTAAAAGTAACATTAAATTCTGCTTAGACATCAAGTCAGGTTTAATGCCATGATTAATTTGGTGCCTTGAAGTGCCCATTCTAGTGCTCCCATTCATCAGTGAGCTGGGTTGGGAGGTCATTCGGTAACTCTGTGTTAGCCAAAGGGGCTACTAACCTTTCCAAAGCAAAAACGGCAATTTGGAAGTTTTGCTGTTAGGACACATTAAAAGTATATGTCCTACTTAATGATATACAGCTCCCTGCCTTAGGGTTCCATAGACCTTCCTTAGGGGAGGCTTACAGATGTTTTTAAGGGAAGTGGGGGCTTTGCCATTGGTTTAAATGACAAAGTCGAAGTAGCAGTTTTAAACTTCTCTTCCAGGCTGAGTCATTTTGTACTTTGTCACACACAGGGTGGCACAACCAGTGCTGTAGCTCATGGGGGGCACTCTGTCTTGCATGCCCTGGGTACTCTTGGTACCATATACTAGGGACTTAAAAGTCAGCTTATGCCAAGTGGGGTAGCCGGTTGAACATACATTCTGTAAGGGGTTAGAACACTGACACTAAGATCTGGTTAGCAGGCCCCAGTGCACTCTTAGAGTAAAAAAACAAACAGCATCAGTCCAAAACAGATATATATATATATATATATATATATATATATATATATATATATATATATATATATATATATATATATATATAGATATATATATATATATATATATAGATATATGTGTTTTGGACTGATGATATATATATATATACTAGGCATTTCTTATGGGAACACAATCCTAACAATATATATATGCCTTTTTTGTGTTGGTAATAACTTTGGCGCTGTTTGATGCATCTCCACGAAACTTTCCAAAAAAGTGCTACTTTTTGACTAGTTTGAACGTAGAAAGCTTCGGGGTGTTCCGTCAAGCAGGGGAAGAGAAAAGGTGGGTTCCCAAAACGCGTTTTCCCCTTCCCTTTTTAGATTTTGCCTTGTGAAATCTATTGGATTTATTATAAATCTTAAAAGGTGCTTACATCCCGGCCTTGCTTTTCATTAGTTCCTGTGCTTGCCACTTACATTTCCTCCATTTCTATTGGTTGTAGCATACTATTTACCGTTGTTCCTCTGTGTGTTTCTCTTATCAGTCTCTCATGATTCACTTTGTGGGACTTTTTTTTTTAAGCTTTTGTCTGCACAGCGCTTGCCCTATGCTTGTTTTTACTTTCTGCTGAGTGCACAGCTCTCTACAGTTTGCCTCTGTCCCTCATTTTGCTCCCCCCCCTTTCCCTCCTCCCACGTACCACTTCAATGACAACCAGGGTTTCATGAGGCCCTTCAAAAAGCAGCCTCATGCATAGTGCTTCATCTCTGCATTGCCACTCTGCTTGTGAAGCAATTTAGCCTTCTGGCGGGTCTGTTAGACTCATTGCTATGGTGTCCCGGCACAGTGAGACAGTTTCCGTCCTGTGTCGCAAAAACAAATTGTGCTCCCTCTGTTAGCCCTGCCCGGCCTCTCTGAAACACACATGCGGTTGCTGGGCCATCCGCCACGGGCGGGGCTGCTAAACTGGGGACATTGAGGGGGTGGGGGTCCTCTGGTCTTTGGCTGTTGCGTATGGCTGACACCTTACGGTAGAGGACACTTTGTTTTTGTCTGATACTTTCACCTTTCCCTTTACCTCCTCAACTGTTTGTTATATTTTATTTTCACAGTAAACATTTAAAAAGGCGTTTATTTCCCAGCCCACTGGGGCGTGATAGCTGGGAGAGATGTATTTACTTGTTTACCCATTTACATGCTATGTTGTTGTGCTGTGCTCTGGTTTGGGTCATGTTGTGGTATGTTGATGTTTGGGGTGGGGCTCCACATGGTGGGAAGACTTCTTTTAGCTTTGCATGTCCACATAATGGCCTGTGCCGCTTTGGAGCTGCTGGTGTATTGTATTAATATAGCTGCTCTTACTACCCTGACAAGGCACTGAAGCCCTTTAAGAATGGGTTTCACTGCTGACCTTCAAGCGAATTGTCTCAGGCCCTGAGCCTGTGGCTTCACAGGGTAAAAGCTTTGAGCTCAGCAGTAGTTCTCCAGACAACTGGTGTATCGACCTTGGTTTTCCAGATTATTGTCCGTATGCAGGTTTCAGGTGATAACTCGTTACCCATCCAGGGTCGGACTGATCTATAGGGCAATGAGGAAGTGCCCTATCTGCTTGTCTGACAGATCAGTGTGGGTCGGTTTTTTAGCAGATTGGGTGCCTGTTTTATCACCTTTACCTAATCTCCCCATGGCTGCACCCATTTCAAGCATACTTATCGGGTGCATATTTTTTTTCTTTGTTCTCCGCCCTTTACCTAATCTTCCCTCTTTATAGTACCAGCACTAACAGCACAATACATTGCCTTTCTCAATAAACAAGTCATAACACTTTAACAGAGTTTCAGTAACTTATATTGCACAACTGCTCACCAAGCTGCAACTTGCAACAAAAATAGCTTATTATTAAGCACATAGGTGAAACCTATTCCATTTACCAGTGCTTGTTTAGTAGGAGCTTTATGCACAGCTACAGCCTAAACCTCTGAGTGGATTTACACCAAATTTGGCAGGAAGCTAGATCTGGTCCAAAATGAGTGATTTGGTGTCAATCCTTACAGTAGTTTTTGAGCAATTAATGCTCAAAAACATTGCATATTTCACGCTAAGGAGGACCGCAGACCTGACAAATCTCCTACTGAGATCTGATTGGCTGCCAGCACATCAACCAGGAAGTGGTGGCAGTCATCTTAGGACTCAGTACACAGCCTGAGTCCTGAGAAAATGCAAAAAAAGGCACAGGGGACAGGGTAGGAGTAAGTCTGATGGTGCGGTCGCAGGGGGACTCCACGTGGGGACAAAAAGTTTTTCAATTTTGCCAAAAATTCATGGAAGATCTGCAAATCCGCGCCTTTAAAAAAAATACCCCCTCGATGTGGGCCAGGGCTTGAGGGGGTGGGGCGCAGATGGTGATTAAGGGGAGGGGGTCTCACGGCCCTCCTTCCCAAGCCTAAAAAGGCCCGCAGGACCCCATCCCCGAGCCTTAAAAAAGCCCCAGGGACCCCATCTCTCAGGGCCAGTTCAGTGACTGTGTCCCATGGAGCCCACTGGGGAATCAGCAGTTTCCCTGCCCGTACTAGCGCGGGCAGGGAAACATCTCCCACTAAACGGGAGTAAGCACGTAGTCTACTCCCAGCAGACAGTATATTTAAAAATGCTCCTATAGGCTGAGAGCATACTGGTGTTATGCTTCCCTGCCCACACTCTTGCGGGCCGGGAGACAAAACACATATTGCTCCAGCCCAGAGGGTGCAAGCAGAAAACACCCTCTGGGCTGGAGCAATGCTGGCTCCCGCAGGAAGCTGGCTGGGGCTGACAGGGCCCTGGGGTTCCCTCCGTGGCCCCCAACGTGTTCTTTGTGGGTGACCCGGGTGGGCACCGGGGCACCCACCTATATTGCAATCTGGCCCTGGGGGAATGGAGATCCCGTCCCCATTTTTATTGGCTTTGGCCCCAGGGAATGAGTCCCTGGGGCCTGATAAGGCTCAGGGAGTGGTGCTGTGTGGCCACCCTCCCTATTTTTGCTGAATTTGGACCTGGGGACAGGGTCTCTGGGGTCTATTAAGGCTCGGGTGGGGAGCTGTGCGGCTCTACTCCCCTTTTTTATTGAATTTGGCCACAGGGATGGGGTCCCCAGGGTCTATTCAGGCTTGGGGAGGGGGATTGCATGTCTCCTCACCTTAATATATCTGTTTTGACCCCAGGAAATGGGGTCCTGTTAGAAATGGGATTTTTGGTAGGCTAGGGCATGTGCCAAAGCCAGGCAGAAACCACCACTCTAGTCAGGATAAGGGAGTTACACTCCTAAAATAACCCCTGCTCACCCCCTTGGTAGCTTGGCACGAGCAGTCAGGCTTATCTTAGAGGCAGTGTGTAAAGCATTTGCACATAACCAACAGTAATATAATGTAAGCACTACAAAAGGACACCACACCAGTTTAGAAAAATAACCAATATTTTTATATACTCAAGATGAGACCAAATACGATAAAAACCCACAATACAGTACTTTAAAAGTGATTACGTTGCAAGATAACTTCTTCTTTGTAGGAATAGTTCAAAAACAAAGTTCGTACGAGTCGGTAGCTCCGTCCGAGTCTACCGCGATGCTGAAAACCACAGAATCTAACAGTTCCAGCTGACCGCGTCGATACGGGCCAGCAGAGTCGTGAACAGACTCGGTCACAGTACCTTTTCTCGTTGTGGCGGGCACGGAGTGTGCGAGCCGGTCGGCGTACGTCGCGGTTGCGGTGCAAGATGGAAGTGGTGCAGGGCGCGGTGTCCTCTCGATGCGGTGCAGGCAGCGGCTCGGTGACAATCGTGCAGACGGAGTCGGTGAGTCCAAGGCGTGCGGGGCAGGGCGAGACGGTGCTCGATGCGGTGCTGGCAGGTTGCGATGCAGGCGACCAAGCCGGAGTGCGGAAGCTGGCGTCGGACAGCGGTGCGAGTCGGAGCTGTGCGTCGCGAAGCGTGCGAGCGGTGCCCCAACTGCGATGCGGTCCCGATTGTTGAGCCAGTTGCAGCGACGGCGTCGGTCTGGTCCGGCTGGCACAGTGAAGCGATGCGAACTGCGGTGCCCACAGGTCACGGTGCAAGCAGCGGCTCGGTGGCGATGGCGTCGGACGTCGTCGTTGGTGAGACCAGGGTTGCGGTGCGAGATGCGGACGGTGCAGTCTGCGGTGCAAACAGGACACCGGGCCAGCGATGGAGTCGGTTGACGGAGTCGGTTGCGGTTCCCTCTCCTCTGTGGCAACTGAAACAGCGGTTCCAGAAGCGGTACCCAGAGGGTGGTGAAGTCTTTGCAGTCCCTGAGACTTCTTAACAGGAGGCCAGCTCGGTTTCAGGCCCTTGGAGATTCTCAGCACAAGTAATAGAAAGTTCAGTCCAGTCCTTTCACTGCCCAAGGGAGAAGCAGCAACTGCAGGCCAACCCAACAAGGCAACAACTCAGCAAAGGGGCAGTACTCCTCCTAGTAGTTCTCCAGCTCTTCTTGGCAGGTTCCTTGATTCCAGCGAGATCTAATCTTCTGGGGTTTAGTTCCCCCTTTTTATCCTCAATTTCTCTTTGTTCTCTGAAAGCAGAGAGGCCTTTGCCTAGTCCAAACCAGTTCTGGTCAGTCCTGGAGCACTTTGTTGACAAGTCTCCTTCTTCCCGTTCACAGTGCAGGCCAGGGACATCAGACGCACCACAGGAGGTGGAGCCAGCATTGTGGAGGGAAGGCCCAGCCCTATTCAGGTCCCAGGTGCATCTCCTCCCACCCATCTACATGTAGATCTTGCTATTCAGCCCTGTGCTGACTCACCCTGTCTCCTGGCATCCCCCAGCCCCTGTCACTCACACTCCAGACAAGGAATACACAACCTAGCAGAGGCAGGCTTGGATGGTTAGACAAGAAAATACCCACTTTCTAAAAGTGGTATTTTCAAACACAGAATGTTAAAACCAACTTTACTAAAAGATGCATTTTATCATTCTGAGTCCAGGCATACTAAACTCGAATTTCTACCATGTTCCCTGGGTCAGTTAGGATTATAAGCTGTAATAATCAGAACTGCCCATTCTGGCCTATGGGGAACAGGTAGCCTTGCAATAGTGAAAAACGAAATAGGCTGTAATTCACTATCAGGACATGCCACACACACCAGGGAATGTCCTACCTTTCACATACAATGCACCCTGCCCACAGGGGTACCTTGGGCCTACCTTAGGGGTGACTAACATGTAGAAAAGGGAAGGTTTAGGGACTTGCAAGTGTGTGCACTTGCCAAGTCGACATGGCAGCCCCAGGCTGCACACAGGCTCTGCAATGGCAGGCCAGAGTTACACTTTACGGGCTGTTTGCGTGGGCGGCACAATCTAGTGCTGCAGCCCACCAACAGCATTTGATCTATCGGCCCTGGCACTCGCAGTGCACTTTACTAGGGACTGACACATAGATCAAATAGGCCAATCATGGAAATACCAATCCATAACACATTTTGTACAGGAGCACTTGCACTTTCCCACTGGACAGCAGTGAGGAAAGTGCGCAGAATCATTACACCAGCAAAAACAGAGTAAAAAACCAGGAGGTCAGAAAGCAAAAAGTCAGGGGAAACACGCCAAAAGATGCCAAGTCTAACACATGTCCCCTCCAGCTGAAAGTAGGGAGAACTACCCAACCCCATTGGAGTTCTCTTCACTAAGGCGGAAGAACCTGGACAGACCATCTGCGTTGGCGTGTTCTGTACCAGGTTGGTGTTCCACCGTAAAGTCCATTCCCTGTAGGGAGATGGACCACCTCAGCAGTTTTGGATTCTGACCCCTCATTTGCATCAACCATCTGAGGGGCCTGTGGTCTGTCTGAACCCGGAAGTGAGTCCCAAACAGGTATGGTCTCAACTTCTTCAGTGCCCAGACCACAGCAAAAGCTTGCCTTTCTATGGCACTCCACCTCTGTTCCCTGGGGAGTAGTCTCCTGCTAAGGAAGACTACAGGCTGATCCAGGCCCTCTTCGTTCAGTTGTGAGAGCACCGCTCCCACACCATGCTCTGAAGCGTCAGTCTGCACGACTAATTCCTTGGAGAAGTCAGGTGCCTTGAGCACGGGCGCCGTGCACATGGCTGCCTTCAGGGCATCAAAAGCTTTCTGGCAGGACTCAGTCCAGATCACTTTCCTGGGCTGCTTCTTAGAAGTCAGCTCTGTTAAGGGGGCAACGATGGTGCCATAGCCCTTAACAAATCTCCTATAGTAGCCGGTGAGACCTAAGAAGGCTCTCACCTCTGTCTGGGTCTTGGGGGGCTCCCAAGCCAGAATGGTGTCAATCTTGGGTTGTAGGGGTGCCACCTGGCCGCTTCCTACCTGGTGTCCCAAGTACACCACAGAACCCTGCCCGACCTGGCACTTACTGGCCTTGATCGTGAGGCCTGCACCTTGCAGAGCCCTCAACACTTTCTCAAGGTGCTGTAAATGTTCTTCCCAGCTGGAACTGAACACAGCAATGTCATCCAGGTAGGCGGCACTGAAATCCTCCAGCCCAGCCAATACCTGATTGACCAACCTCTGAAAGGTGGCAGGGGCATTCTTTAACCCAAAGGGCATCACCCGGAATTGGTAATGACCTTCTGGGGTTGAGAATGCTGATCTCTCCTTGGCCCCATCGGTTAAGGCAATCTGCCAGTACCCAGACGTTAGATCAAACGTGCTGAGGAACTGGGCAGCTCCCAACCGATCAATGAGCTCATCAGCTCTGGGTATGGGGTGCGCGTCAGTCCTGGTGACGGCGTTGAGCCCACGGTAGTCCACACAAAACCGCAGTTCTGGAGTGGCACCGGGTGCAGCAGCCTTTGGGACCAAGACCACTGGGCTGGCCAAAGGACTGTTGGAGGGCTCAATCACCCGTAACGCCAACATCTTAGAGACCTCCTCCTTGATGCTGGCCCTGACCCGGTCAGTCAACCTGTAAATCTTGTGCTTCACAGGAGGGCTGTCACCAGTGTCCACGTCATGGGTACACCAGTGAGTAACACCGGGGGTCAGAGAGAACAGTGGGGCGAACTGTCCCAACAACTGGTGACAGTCCCCCTGCTGCTCCTGAGTCAGAGTAGGGGAGAGGATCACACCCTCTACTGACCCATCATGCTCCTTGGTAGACAGGAGGTCAGGGAGAGGCTCACTCTCCTCTTTCACCCCATCATCTGTCGCCAAGAGCATACTCACTTCGGACCTCTCGAAGTGGGGCTTGAGGCGGTTCACGTGAAGGACCCTCAAAGGGTTCCTTGGAGCCTGCAAATCCACCAGGTAGGTGACGTCACTTTTGCGCTCCACCACCTCATATGGCCCAGTCCACTTGTCCTGCAAGGCACAAGGTTCCACTGGGGCCATGACCCACACTTTTTGCCCAGGTTGAAATTCGACCAGAGTGGCATTCTGGTCATACCACCTTTTCATTTCTTCCTGGCTTGCTTCCAGGTTCGCCTGAGCGAGTTTCCTGAAGCGGGCAGTTTGGTTTCTAAAGGCCAGCATGTAACTAAACACATCCTGGGGAGTTTTCCTGGGAGCTGCCTCCCAGCCTTCCTTTACCAAACTCAGAGGTCCTCTGACAGGATGGCCATACAGGAGCTCAAAGGGGCTGTACCCAAGAGACTTCTGAGGCACCTTCCTGTATGCGAAGAGCAGGCATGGCAAGAGGACGTCCCACTTGCGCCTCATGGGTTCTGTTAGAACCTTGAACATGCCTTTCAAGGACTGGTTGAATCTCTCCACCAGACCGTTTCCTTGTGGGTGGTAAGGAGTGGTGAACTTGTAGGTTACCCCACACTCCTTCCACAGGGATGTCATATACTTGGATATGAAATTGGTCCCCCTGTCAGAAACCACCTCTCTGGGGAATCCCACATGGGAAAAGATCCCCATTAACGCCCGGCCCACCACTGGCGCCGTCGTTGTCCTGAGAGGGATTGCCTCCGGGTACCGGGTGGCATGGTCCACCAAGACCAGGATGTACCTGTTGCCCATGGCTGTCTTGGGATCCAGTGGCCCCACAATATCCATCCCTACCCTTTCAAAGGGTGTTCCAACAACAGGAAAAGGTTGGAGAGGAGCTTTGACCTTCCTCCCACTCTTACCACTTGCCTGGCAAGTTTGGCACGACCTACAGTGTGCATCTGACTGCCTTCGCATTTGGGGCCAAAAGAAGTGGGTGACAAGCCTGTCGAAGGTCTTGTCCTGCCCCAAATGTCCTGCCAAAGGCACGTCATGAGCCAGACCCAGTAGGAAGGTCCTGAAGCGCTGGGGTACCACCAGCACACGGGCTGACCCAGGCTCAGCAACCTTCGGCTCACTGTATAGGAGACCATTCTCCCAGTAGATCAGATGTGACCCGGACTGATTACCAGCTGCCTGGTCTGCAGCCTGCCGCCGCAGACCCTCCAGAGTAGGGCACTCGTTCTGCTCCCTGCAGAACTCCTCCCTGGTGGGACCCCCTTCTTGCTGCCAATGGGTCAGCTCAGAGATGTCTCCCAGTTCGGCTACCTGCTCCCCTGTAGGCACTGGGGCGTCCCCCTCGAGGTCCGCCTCCTCCCGGTCCGTGGGAACTTCGGGGGCCGGTTTCCCGCGCCCCCTGCCCTTCCTCTTGGCAGGGACTTGGGCCATTGTTCCAGGCTCCAAGTCCTCTTGATCACCCTTCCTGGCTGCCATTGACCGAGTAGACACCCATGCCCACTCTGGCAACCCAAGCATCTCCAAGTGAGACCTGAGCTCAACATCCTTCCATAAGGACTGCTCCAGGTCGTTACCTAGCAGACAATCTACAGGCATGGTGGGGCTCACAACCACCCTCAAGGGACCTGAGACCCCCCCCCATTCAAAGGGAACCTGCGCCACCATACACTGGCGCTCAGAGTTGTCTACAGCAACTACTTGGTGGAATGCACCTGGGACTACCTGCTTCTCAGAGACCAGGTGACACCGGACTGAGGTCACACTGGCTCCAGTATCTCTGAGAGCCTCTACCCTGTTCCCATTAATGGTCACCCCGGTGCTATATTTCTTTGTGTTAGGGGGCACCTGGTTTCCTGGGACCATCTCACTGTCCCCTAGTGAGACAAGGGTCATTTCTGCGGGATCCCCACCCTCCTGTGGGCACCCCTCCTCCCCAAGCGCTACACTAGCCAACACTTTGGACTGTCCACCGGAGGGTGGCTGTGTCCCCTTTGGGCACTTGGGGTCCCCCTTAAAGTGACCCACCTGGTCACATGCATAACACTTGCGGGGGCCGGTCTCAACAGGCTTCCCTGTAGAGACCCCTTTCTTCTTATCACCGGGGGGCTGGGAACCTTTACCCTGGGTACTAGTTTGGGGCCCTTTAGAGAACTCCTGTGCTTTACCCTTGTCCCCCCCCCTTTCTGCTGGGGACCCTGCCCACCTTTGGCTGAGTCTCCCCCAAATGCTTTCTTGTGGACCCTGGTACTCACCCAGCGGTCCGCCTCCATAGCAAGCTTCCTGGGGTCAGTTAGCTTACTATCAACTAGGTGCTGGCGCAGATCTGCAAAACATAGACTAGACAAGTGCTCCCATGCAATCAAATTGTAGAGCCCCTGAACATCTGTTACATTACTGCCCTTCACCCAACCATCCAGCGACCTACAGAACATATCCACACATTCCAACCAAGTGTTGGCCTCAGACTTTTTACTGGACCTGAACTGATCCCTGTACTTCTCAGGAGTGAGCCCATACCTAGTGAGGAGAGCGTCTTTCATGTCAGCATAGGTGAGGTCCTGCCCCTTACCCAAAGCTATCAGAGTATCCCTAGCTTCCTCTGGAAAGAGAGGCCACAACCCCGCTCCCCAGTTCCTTTCAGGGACCCCATTCATATGAATAGACGACTCGTACCCTTGAAACCACCTTTGTATGTCATCACCCTTTTTGTACTCTTTACTTACATTCTTGGGGATGTGTACAATCCTGTCTGTGTGTGCTGAAGAATTGCTGCCACCATCTGAACCAGATCTACTCTTTAGCTCCAGCTCCTTGATCATTCTCTCATGATCTAGTATCATTTTCCTTTCCTCCATGGCTATTCTTTTCTCTTCCCTCTCACTTTCTATTCTGAGTTTCTCCAATTCAAACCTCCTTACTTCCCGCCTGTCCTCCAGCTCCTCTGGGGACAAACTACTGCTGCCTGGCCTGGAGGGTTCCCCCCTCCCAAAAGCACATCCACCCTAGGAACAGGCTCCTCCACCTCTCCATTGAGATCACCAGATTGCCCACTGGCACCTCTGGCTGCTACCCAGGCCCTCAGCGCCTTTTGTAGCTCATCCTTCCTCGTGAGGCCTCTGACCTGGACTTTCAGGTTCTTGCAAATCGATTTTAACTCCTTGACACTGTAGGCTTCCAATCGATCCTCCTCAAAGGCAATTTCTACTGATGCAATTGATGATACTATTGATTCAGGCATGTTGAAGTAGCAAGTTCAAACTGGCAAGATCAAAAATAGGCCAAAGAGAAAAAGAACCTGTATGTGGTACGTAATGGTCTGCGATATGGTAGTAGTGCACACCAATCACTGTAAGTCAAGTGCAAACACAAGTCCTATCCTCACCGCTGACAACCAATGTTAGAAATGGGATTTTTGGTAGGCTAGGGCATGTGCGAAAGCCAGGCAGAAACCACCACTCTAGTCAGGATAAGGGAGTTACACTCCTAAAATAACCCCTGCTCACCCCCTTGGTAGCTTGGCACGAGCAGTCAGGCTTATCTTAGAGGCAGTGTGTAAAGCATTTGCACATAACCAACAGTAATATAATGTAAGCACTACAAAAGGACACCACACCAGTTTAGAAAAATAACCAATATTTTTATATACTCAAGATGAGACCAAATACGATAAAAACCCACAATACAGTACTTTAAAAGTGATTACGTTGCAAGATAACTTCTTCTTTGTAGGAATAGTTCAAAAACAAAGTTCGTACGAGTCGGTGGCTCCGTCCGAGTCTACCGCGATGCTGAAAACCACAGAATCTAACAGTTCCAGCTGACCGCGTCGATACGGGCCAGCAGAGTCGTGAACAGACTTGGTCACAGTACCTTTTCTCGTTGTGGCGGGCACGGAGTGTGCGAGCCGGTCGGCGTACGTCACGGTTGCGGTGCAAGATGGAAGCGGTGCAGGGCGCGGTGTCCTCTCGATGCGGTGCAGGCAGCGGCTCGGTGACAATCGTGCAGACGGAGTCGGTGAGTCCAAGGCGTGCGGGGCAGGGCGAGACGGTGCTCGATGCGGTGCTGGCAGGTTGCGATGCAGGCGACCAAGCCGGAGTGCGGGAGCTGGCGCCGGACAGCGGTGCGAGTCGGAGCTGTGCGTCGCGTAGCGTGCGAGCGGTGCCCCAACTGCGATGCGGTCCCGATTGTTGAGCCAGTTGCAGCGACGGCGTCGGTCTGGTCCGGCTGGCACAGTGAAGCGATGCAATGCGAACTGCGGTGCCCACAGGTCATGGTGCAAGCAGCGGCTCGGTGGCGATGGCGTCGGACGTCGTCGTCGGTGAGACCAGGGTTGCGGTGCGAGATGCGGACGGTGCGGTCTGCGGTGCAAACAGGACACCGGGCCAGCGATGGAGTCGGTTGACGGAGTCTGTTGCGGTTCCCTCTCCTCTGTGGCAACTGAAACAGCGGTTCCAGAAGCGGTACCCAGAGGGTGGTGAAGTCTTTGCAGTCCCTGAGACTTCTTAACAGGAGGCCAGCTCGATTTCAGGCCCTTGGAGATTCTCAGCACAAGTAATAGAAAGTTCAGTCCAGTCCTTTCACTGCCCAAGGCAGAAGCAGCAACTGCAGGCCAACCCAACAAGGCAACAACTCAGCAAAGGGGCAGTACTCCTCCTAGCAGTTCTCCAGCTCTTCTTCTTGGCAGGTTCCTTGATTCCAGCGAGATCTAATCTTCTGGGGTTTGGGTCCCCCTTTTTATCCTCAATTTCTCTTTGTTCTCTGAAGGCAGAGAGGCCTTTGCCTAGTCCAAACCAGTTCTGGTCAGTCCTGGAGCACTTTGTTGACAAGTCTCCTTCTTCCCGTTCACAGTGCAGGCCAGGGACATCAGACGCACCACAGGAGGTGGAGCCAGCATTGTGGAGGGAAGGCCCAGCCCTATTCAGGTCCCAGGTGCATCTCCTCCCACCCATCTACATGTAGATCTTGCTATTCAGCCCTGTGCTGACTCACCCTGTCTCCTGGCATCCCCCAGCCCCTGTCACTCACACTCCAGACAAGGAATACACAACCTAGCAGAGGCAGGCTTGGATGGTTAGACAAGAAAATACCCACTTTCTAAAAGTGGTATTTTCAAACACAGAATGTTAAAACCAACTTTACTAAAAGATGCATTTTATCATTCTGAGTCCAGGCATACTAAACTCGAATTTCTACCATGTTCCCTGGGTCAGTTAGGATTATAAGCTGTAATAATCAGAACTGCCCATTCTGGCCTATGGGGAACAGGTAGCCTTGCAATAGTGAAAAACGAAATAGGCTGTAATTCACTATCAGGACATGCCACACACACCAGGGCATGTCCTACCTTTCACATACAATGCACCCTGCCCACAGGGGTACCTTGGGCCTACCTTAGGGGTGACTAACATGTAGAAAAGGGACGGTTTAGGGACTTGCAAGTGTGTGCACTTGCCAAGTCGACATGGCAGCCCCAGGCTGCACACAGGCTCTGCAATGGCAGGCCAGAGTTACACTTTACGGGCTGTTTGCGTGGGTGGCACAATCCAGTGCTGCAGCCCACCAACAGCATTTGATCTATCGGCCCTGGCACTCGCAGTGCACTTTACTAGGGACTGACACATAGATCAAATAGGCCAATCATGGAAATACCAATCCATAACACATTTTGTACAGGAGCACTTGCACTTTCCCACTGGACAGCAGTGAGGAAAGTGCGCAGAATCATTACACCAGCAAAAACAGAGTCAAAAACCAGGAGGTCAGAAAGCAAAAAGTCAGGGGATACACGCCAAAAGATGCCAAGTCTAACAGGTCCCAGGGCCCAAAGACCAACCCTGCACTGTATCACTAAAGGCTATGGGTGGTGTGAGATTAACAGCCTGCGGGGGGTTGGCTGCGCCCAGGCCCTGTGGTCAACCCCACTCTGTGCACAGCCTTCGTGTAGAGTGGGTTTGGCTGCCTGTAGGGGGGTTGGCCACAGGCCAGACTTGTAGGGTGGAGTTGGCTGCCTGCTGCTGTCAACCCCCCGCCAGGCGCAGCAGGGGTTGGTTCTACGTTTGGTAGCAAAATATTACTTTACGCTTAAAAAACTCTAGAATGTCACTGAAAAAAACCAATGGCTAAAGTAACGTTATAGCTAGGTGAAATGTTCAGTAACAACATAACATTCTAAACTCTAAAAATCACAGAAATTCACCAATTATAGTTTTCTCAAGTAACTATAACTCGTGCCCTAAGGTAACTATAACTCGTGGCCTTACCATGCACTGCTAATTACCCTGCATATTATATCATTCATGACATCTTCTATGACATCATTGATAATATCACTGCAAGATTTGCAATGAAATTATTGATGAGCAAACTGTGCATGGCGTGGGTGAGAGTTATACTTTTGTTAAGGCACGAGTTACTGACCAGAACATTTCACCGAACTATAACGTTACTTTTAACCTTTGGTTTTCTCAGTGAAGTATATATATATATATATTATCTACTGGCAGTCGCCAGTAGATAGTTATAGTTAGGACCTATTTTCCATAGGAAATCCGCAACATTCTATTTGAAATAACTCTTGCGTCGGTTGACGAATCTTCGCGAAATTTTCAAACTTTATGGCCCGCTCCGGTCCGCTCCTACACTGAAAGTTTCGGGGTGATTCGTCAAGCGGGGCCGAGAAAAAGGGGTTCCCAAAACGTGTTTTCCCCATTCATTTTCCCATAGGAAACTTTAGCCACGGCTACAGCCCGAACTGCTGAACGGAACTACACCAAATTTGGCAAAGAGGTAGTTCTTGGTTCAGAAAGAACCCTTTTGTTAAATGGTGTAAATCCGTTCAGTAGTTCCTGTGAAAATCAAAAGGAAAATCACATATATATCTATGGCCGCGTCGGATTCGCGCACCCTCCCGATCACGAGCTGCATGCTAATTGGCTGTCAACACTCCAAATCAGGAAGTGTTGGCAGCCATTTTATCCCTCGGTAGAACCGAGGCAGAGAAACAAGTGCGCAAACGCACAAAGGGGGCAGGGTAGAAACACCCTGACCCCCTAGGTCTGCTCAGGGGTCCCACAAGGACCCCTGGGCAGAAAAAGCATTTTTTTTTTTTAAATCGGCGGGATGCGCTTAGGGTGCGCGGATTCCGCCGATTAAAAAAAAAAGAAATCGCAAGTTTGCAAACGCACAAAGGGGGCAGGGTAGAAACAGCCTGATCCCCTAGGTCTGCTCAGGGGGTCCCACAAGGACCCCCTGGGCAGAAAAAAGCATTTTTTTTTTAAAAAAAAATCGGCGGGATGCGCTTAGGGTGCGCGGATCCCGCCGTAAAAAACATTTGAGATGTCATCAGTGATGTCACTGACCCTGTCATGAGTGATGTAATATGTGACGTCATCAGCAGTGCATTGCGGGGGCGCGAGTTATAGTTAGCTGAACTAACTATAACGGGGGAATTTCGCGGGTTTTGTACGAGTGCAATGTCCAACTAACTAGAACTGTCCCTAAAACCTATGTTTTTCAGTGAATTTCTAAGGTTTTTAAATGCTAATTTCTAACTATAACGTGCCTGAAACCTATGGTTTTTTCAGTGAATATATATATATACACACTCACATACATAACCAACTAATTTGCCATGCTCTGTGTTTTGTCCATCCATGCACTAACTCATTAACCAACTGTTGACTCATTCTCACATTCACTCAGGCATGCATCCACACACCTACGCCCGTCAGTCAATGAATAAACACTTTTACCAATAGAATAGCCAGGACTATTGGCCTTGCCAGTGCTTGTTTAAAAGTGTCATTGAACTGCACTGCTGTACAGCAGGTATTTGTTGCCAACACGACCAAAGCTGCCAAATACATAAATATATTGTAGTCGATGGGAAAGCCAGGGAATGCTTGCATCTCCACATGTATTTCGTAGACTTAATTTTGTTTCCAAGTTATTAAAAAAATCGAAATTGCAAATGACGAATATTTGTGACTCAAGGCCTTAATCCTGGAAAGGAAGAGGGTGTGTGTGAGCGATGCATTCTTGGCATTTTACCCTCTTGTTTCCCTTGGCAGCGTGCATGAAGGAAGCCGCGCTCTCAGCTGAGGTTCAGCTCACCCCCCCCCCACCCCAAAGCACGCAACAGCTGCAAATCAGATAAACGAAGGAGTGAGGGGGGGGGGCGTCATTCACGGCTGCAGCAGTCAGGGGGAAAATCAATTGGGAGCAATCACTGTTGCGGAAAATAGCTAATAATTTATTGATATTAATAGGAAAATCATTAGCAATCCTCAGCTGTGCTGAACGTTTCCTCACAAACTTTGTAAAAAGAGTTGAATGTTTGCTTTATTGTGCAGGGCTACAAAAAGAAGCACTGGAGCACAGCACACCATCTGTTCACCAGGGGCATAACGCAGGCACCGCAGGCACTTGAGCACAGCACACCATCTGTTCACCAGGGGCATAACGCAGGCCCCGCAGGCGCATGGGGGGGGGGCATTCAGGGCCCCCCAACCTTTTAGGGAACCCCATTCAGTTCAAGGCCAATGAATATATATATATATATAAATCAGTTATATAATATGGGAGCCCTCAATTGCAAAGCAGGGCAGTTTTAAATTTGTAAAGACAAGCTTTATAAGTGTTTTGCAAGATATGGGGCACTGTATGCATTTGTGCTTGCAGCAGCAGGCAATGCTTGTTGTTAAAAACTGGCCCACCAGACCATAAAACAGGCCCAAAAACGGTTAGGCCAGTCCTTCGGGCACTGCCATATTGCCCTTTAGGCTAGTCCAACCATGGCTCGAATTGCTAGGTAACATGGTTCAATGCTCCCTGGGTCACATAGATTCAGCATTGTGAAGACCAGGGGCGTAGCTTCAGAGTGGGTGTTTGGGGTGTTACACCCCTTATAAATGTACTATGTAATAAAAAGTTGGGCACAGGAGTTTTCAGTTGGGTACAATAAGTTGTCTGTCGGATTTCACCTGGGATTTTTAAATACTCACTCAAAGAAAAGCACAGACACATATACTCTCATCTCTGTTTTAAAGCCCTTAAAACATGGTTATTTAAAAAAAGACTGTGTTTTAAGCATTCCTTTCCCTTACCACCACCTCTTAAGCCCCGCTCATGCACCGCTTCTTGTATAATGATTAACATAATATGCTAGCGTACACCTCCTCAGTCTTACTGACCAAGCTATGCCCCTGGTGAAAGCCTTCAACTACCATGGAATAAATGAACCATTGTTCCTTTAACACACTACACAATCTCTGAACCTTACAGACATGGTATCATGATTCATATATGAAATAATTTCATCCTTAACCCAGTGGCGGCCGGCACCGATCAGGGATGGTGAGGCGGGGGCAGGGGCAAATGCCCTTACCCTCCTAAACACTAAACACACCCTTGCCACCCAAATACCCTTACCCAACATAAACCCTAAAAATACCCTTGCTACCCAATTTCTCTAACCCACCCTAAAAAAAACCTTACCACCCAAATACCCTTACCCAACCTAAACCCTAAAAATCCCCTTACCACCTAAATACCTTTACCCACTCCAAACCCTAAAAATACTCTTGCCACCCAATTACCTTTACCTAACCTAAACCCTAAAAATACCCTAGCCACCCAATACCCTCACCCACCCCTTATCCTTAAAAACACCCGTACCAAGGTATTGCATGGTAATGACCGGTTTGTAAAGGATGTTTCCCGCTAAAGGCACTGAGCCTTACTTATGTTTTGTGAAAAGCACAAGTTAAAGTTGATGCAAAAGAACAATTGATGGACAGAATGCAGAACAATGTCATACATACACCCCAGTACAGAGATCTGGGCCTAATTCCATCGTTTTTTGCTCACCATGCCATTCCAGTTTGGACCCAGCCATATGCAAATCAGTCTTGACCCTGCGCCCAATGGGAACAGTCCAGCCCGAACTGCCAGGCCAGGTCCTTCCTGGACTGGAAACAAGCATCCTAGGGCCGGTTTCGGGCTTTCAGCCCTCATCAGCCAGGATAGCTTGACTCCAGTGGCATGGAGAGCACGGGACCCACGTCTGGGCATACCTGTCCCACTCGGGGTGACAAATGCAAAAAGAACAATTGATGGACAGAATGCAGAACAATGTCATACATTCACCCCAGTACAGAGATCTGGGCCTAAATCCATCGTTTTTTGCTCACCATGCCATTCCAGTTTGAACCCAGCCATATGCAAATCAGTCTTGACCCTGTGCCTCATGGGAACAGTCCAGCCCGAACTGCCAAGCCAGGTCCATCCTTTCCATGGGCCCAATGTATCAGTGCCCTTAGAGTACAAGTTTACTGTGGGAAAGCTTACGCTCAGTACAGAGGGCTTCAGTTGGTTATGGTGATAAGTGAATGATGACAGCTACTGGCCTTATTGGTTCACTAGGAAAAATATATTTCTGTTGCCATAGGACTGATCTGGTTATTAGGAAATGTGATATGCACATTAGACCTGACATATTGATTGTGAAAAGCATATGTTAAAATCAATAGACAGTTAAGGGTAGATTGTTATTTCACTGTATTAAAATCTTCATATAGGCATTTTCTTACATGAAATGTTGCAGATTACCCGTTTAGGGAATGATTTTGGTGTTGTTTACTACCTCTGGAAAACCCTAGAGGGAGAATAGTTTCAAGCTAATAGTTCTTGCTAGCATCCCTTTTTAGCTGTCTGCAAGGATAATGTAATAATAAAAATTAAATAATACATACATCCATACATGTAAATATATATCCATATAGATAAATAGAGGGCCTTTGGGTCAGCTCTGCTCTGCCATTGGTCTGTCTTAGTGTAATTTACAGTCTGCTTCCATCCACAACAGGGAACAGCATGGGATAATGGTTGAGTCCACATCAGTCATTGGCTGTCTTGCCACTTGCTCTGTGAATCATGGCATTGTCTGATCACGTGTACATCCACCTGAATATGAGTGTGCATCAGTGTCAGGGTTGATTGGTTAGTCCTTCAATTTTGAATTTTCTCCCTTTATAGCTCCCCTTTCGTTTCTTTGATTCTCCTCTTTTTATTTTAATGTTTCTTACAAGGATACATAAATCTCTCTAGGAAGTGCTAACAGGTTGCTGCTTGTCCGCTCATTTCATTTGTAGTGTGCCACATTCCACGTGGCCACATCCTCTAAACCAGGAGACCATCATGTAATGCTGTTGTTTGAAGTATATCATTATTTTACCATTCCAATATGGCCAACACCTCGATTCTAAATGTGGCGGCCATACTTGAAATTTAAATCTATGATTACACAGATTATAATACCTTTGCAAGACAGACACCCGCTGCAATGTTTACTTTCGTTATTGCATGCATATGCCTGCCATATTTAGATGGCGGCATGTTTTTTTTTTTCTACCTGTATTCTTTTAATTTATCTTGTATATGTTGTTGAGCTTGTGTTTGTTTTATTTCTGTCGTGTCACAGGGTGAAACAAAAATGAATGTGTCTTTGTGTAATGCAACTGGTGCTCAAGTAAAGCGCTCTGATACCTTCAGGTCACGTTCGCACTATATAAGACTCCGGGGAAAAAAAAAAAGAATAAGGCAGTGCCAGGATGAATGGATGCATGAGTGCATGTATGATGACTTGAGTGTCTAAACCTATCAGTGACACAAAAGGCACTTTCATTCATATGCCAGATCTATTGCCATTGCCAGTGCTTGTGTATATACGCAGCACATATGGGAGCATTACTCTTATTTTCAGAGTAAACTGCACTCATATGTGCACACGTTGCGTTTGCATTCTGGTTTGACTGCTCTGCTCATGTGCAGTAAAAGTGATGAACTTTACCGCATCATTTCTGCTCCCTGTTTGATTTTGGTTTTCATACCGCAGCAACTCTCATGCACAGCATGACCTTTCGAGCAGGAATATCATTTCTACTAGTAACAATGAAATGCTAATGATTTCATGTGATACGCCTTTTAAGTCTCAACAGCTGAGGTACTTTCACTGCACCCACATGAACTGCAGACAGGAAGGCCGGTCGATGTCAGCATATCCTTGTCATTCCACCTATGTGGGGCAGCGCACCTATGGAGGAACACTGGTGTAGTAGTTTAATTTCTAGTAACTTTAGAGGTTAGAATGAAATGTTAGCAATTTCAGGTGGTGAGCTTGTTAAGGTCAATCCTATGAGGAATTTTCAGTGCTCCCACATGGGCTGAAAATAGAGCATTTCTGACAGAATGCCCCATCAATTTACCATAAGGGCTAGCAAACTTATGTATATTGTTGCAGATGAATACTTACATTTGTCCTCTGGACTGAACTGTGCAGATGATCAATAGCAGTTGTTTTACCAATTTGCCCTTCCCCAATGCTGTCCCATCAAAAATGTGCAGGTTCTATTTGTTTGTGTCACCTTATTTGAGCAAGGCTGGCTGAACATCTTTAGTGTCCATATGCCTCTTTGAGAAGGGTACCCATTGTTCTTATCTTGGCTTATCTTACCTGATAGCATCTTAACAGTCATCAACCCCAAAGTCAACATTACATATGGTCGTCTCCTATCAAAAGAAACAGGCTGGGTACTTCTCCTTCCACACTGTGATAGGATGGTCCATCTCTGAAATTCAATCAGTTTTTAAAACCAACAGATCACTATAAGCATTACAATATGTTGGCCCTACCTCTGCAGAACCTCCAGCTCCCCAGTGGTGTAGGCCTTATGAAAATAACTATATGAAGGCACTCATCGCATTCAACATACTTGAAGCAGGTAGCCAAAAGCAAACAAAACATGAGTAGCACCACTGCAAAGAGACTCCAAAATTATGTCAACAAAATGCACCTTTACTTGAAGCTTAACTGTGACTATTAGCTATGGCAGAGTTTTCCAACATAATTCTTCCAGTATTTAAGTATTTATCCTAGCATGTCTTTCAACCTGTTGCTAAATCTCATAGTTTTTAAGTACTTCTTTATACTTGATTATCCTCAATGGCTACTAAAATTAGAAATTCTTTCCATTAAAAAAAACACACAATCAATAGTCTCTTGTGGCATAAAACAGCTTAAGTAGGGCAAACAAGTGCAATTACTTATTGCAAGAATTTGATTCTGTCTATTATTATACTAAATGTATGTTCTAGTTCCTATTACCACATTAAATATTTAACTCTGAAATGTATAGCTAAGTGCATTGAAAGATTCATTGTTAGCCCCTTTATGAGACCCATATTGAGACCTCATATATTTGTAGGACTATATGAAATACATTAATTTGATCTCAGTGTGAAATAAATCACAATTATAATGTAATCTTAATGGTTTCATTAAAGCATCTCCTACTCTTGCCTTTAATTATTTTGAAAGGGTTTGTATGTTTATCCAAGTAATAACATTCATCACAGATCCCTCAGGTGATACTTATGTATTTAGTGTATTGTCTAGACACAGTATACCAAATTATATTGAGCAATGTTTTGAAAACATTGTTAATTTCTCTGACGTATTTTGTACTTCTTCAAACTGTTCTGTTAAGTTTGAGGATTTGTCTAGTATGATTTAGTTGTAATTTAAATTTTTTATTTTACATATTGTATATACCTTTCAAAGTGTCCCACTTCTGAGTTTTTTTATGACATTTTTACATAGTGTTATCTTGTTTGAAGATGCTTTTCTTCCGCTATTATATTATGGAGTCTACATATATTAGTTCAGATTCGCATTATAGTATATAAACATCTATCTTACTATCACTGTAGTTGTCCATCATTTGGTGCCATCTTTTTTGGTGTAATATGTCTTTGAGGGCACACTGGACAGTAACTACACTGAAAGAAACTCATGGCTTGTTATGTAAACTGTATTTGTCTTCTAAAACACTTTTGGTAATAGAACGATGTGCACCAATAGGTGATTTGCAGATAGTCTATTCTTTAATGTTTAAAAATCTGTTTTGTTTTAACAATTGTCAATGTCTGTAGAGTATCTTATTTAGGTTGCCACAACTTATCTCATTTTATAACACCACAAGTGACAGTCCTTTGTTTCATAGTTATCATGCCTTTTTGTTTTTCATCGTGCATTCACAAAGTAGAAACTTTGTGAATTTATAGCTACTGTCCATGTGGTATAACATTACTGCATGAACTATTTGGAAATGTACTGTGCTTCAGTTACAAAAATATTCTGGGTTTGGCAAATTTCATGTGGTTATAAGGAAATCAACAAAACGGTGTGCTCCATTTTAAATTAGACAAATAAAAACATTTGCACGCTGTTTGATATTGGTTGAAGTGGGTTTTCTAAATATGTCTGGTCTAAGTTTTGAACAAATTGCGTATCTGTTCTATTTCATAGCCAAGTCTATTGTGTACTATTCCTGTTCAGTGCCCTTAGTTATTCCTCATCCTACATCACCAACAGATTTCATATGACTAGTGTATTGTTTATAATCAGTACTGCTGCTACCCCAATTGCCTCCCTCATGAGTGTTACATTTTCCAATGATTAAGCCAATGCTGCTCCCATGGCAGATCCACATATTTATATACAAATGGACCATTTTCTTCAAGAAACAAGTCTCCATGTCATTATAATCATTTCAGTATGCTCTTTGAAATTAGCTGTTTACCACAGAAAAATAATGTGTAACCTTGTAGAGTTTTAATAAAGGGCAAAAGGAAGCCCCCAATATTTAACATCAGAGCAATCCAAGGCCTTCATTGCAGATAAAGGAGAAATTAATATTCTCTTATGATGCCTTCTCCAAGTTCTGGTTCCTTCAGAATGATAGCCCAAGTATATTAAGCTCTCAACCCTCTGAAACACTGTGCCTCTTTATAAATCCCTTGTTCCCCCAAGCATAATGTTTTAAAGATATTTTTATTCTGTAGCTTTTCACCTTGCATTTCCCTGACATCATGAAACCTACAAGGTGTATGCGCACTGCGCACATATTTTTAACGCAGCATATATCATAACACAGTTTGTCCTTAATTCATCTCTCCCTGAGTATTTCAACACATGCAGTATAGCATCTTCACATCATGTTGAAGTAGGTTTTGAAAACTATAATAGTATTATTTGGGGAGAAAGGTTGATTTCTGCTGGGATGTGTAGTTCTCTACCTCAAGCTCTCTTCCGGTAAAATGCCTTTATACATGCTCATATTTCAGAATGTTGGCCTTTGCAAATGTATATATTGTCACCTGGCTATAATGTCAAGATGGTGGAGGGTTTTATTGGTGTTGGTATGGAACTTTAATGGTGTGGTAATATAATTTGCATTTCTTGCCACACAATGTAGTTAATGCTGCCATATTAGTTGAGTGGTCCTGGTGCTAGGGTATTCTACTGTGATTTGGTAGGTATGAGGTTCATTTGGGTTTTCTTTACAGCCAGGGAAATAGATTTAATTTGCCTATGAAGTGAGGAACTTCAGTGAAGTCATGTGATGTTTTCCAGCTATGTCCAACATCACCTGAAGCAAAGTTTTGACCACACAGCAGCAGTGGCAATTTCATACTACAGGATGTCCCATTTGTGAGACATTCTGTAGCAGGTAATTGGACTGTGAGTCTGCAACACCCCAGTGCCCTCAAATTTAGGAGGTTCTAGGAAGTGGGCAGAGGTTAGTGAAGTGGTGGTAGAGGCTTTTTTTATTCGGTAGCCATGCTATTCAGCTTTGGGGATGCTGTGCATGATGGTGACAAGCCATTGGCAAAGCCTGTAGGTCCAAAAGGTGAGATGTATTGGCTTTGCAAAAGCTTGTTTAAGAATGCTATGTACCAAGGTATGTCTTAAATCCCACAGTGTTCCATATAAATATTTCTAAGGGATCATGGGATTTTGAAGGTCTTTACCAATGTCTGGTTTCTTCATGTACATTGAAATAAAGATTTGGACAACAGCATTCCAACTTGATTTATTGAGCATTACTTATTACATTTTAACATTTTACACACAAAGTATTCAACTTGCACCCATAAAATCAATCAATCAATCAGGGGTTTATAAAGCGCACTACTCACCCGTGAGGGTCTCAAAGTGCTGAGGGGGTAGGAGGGGTGTGCGGGCAACTCTGTGGTCATCCGAAGAGCCAGGTCTTGAGGTCCTTTCTGAATAGGTGCAGTGTCGGGCTTCATCTGATTTTGAGGGGGAGTTTGTTCCAGGTCTTGGCCGCGATGTAGAAGAAGGATCTGCCACCCATTCTGGCCCTGTAGATGCAGGTGACCGTGGCTAGGGCGGCGGAGTGGAGGTCTCTCTTGGGGGCGTGGAAGGAGATTCTTTCGTTGAAGTATTGAGGTCCGGTGTTATGGAGGGCTTTGTAGACGTGTGTGAGCAGTTTGAAGGTTATTCTTTTTTCGACGGGAGCCAGTGGAGGTCACGGAGGTGCTGGGTGAAGTGGTCCTGTCGTGGGATGCTGAGGACGAGACTGACTGCGGCGTTCTGGACGGTCTGGAGTTTGTGAAGGAGATAAAAGTACTCCTAGAAACGGATTTTGCTACTTTTTGAAATCCAAACACTTTTCCAAGAGTACGCCTTGAAAGCTGCATCAGTTACATGTTTCCATTCTTACTATTGGGAACCTCATGTGACAAAGGGCTCCATTTACCCAATGTGGAATTGTACATAGTCCAAATTAACACCCTGGGGAAATGGAGCCCCTTGTGCAAATGCACATTTTTATGCTTCTCAGTTTTTTTGTAAATAGTAAAAACATTTTTCCCCCCACAGAGAAAGCCCTTTGCTCTACTACCCCAATTTTGAAGGTGTTACTTTTTCTTTTGCATCATGGAAATAGGGATTATACCAGCCTTTTGCTGAAATAAATCTCTGACCATTTCCAGGCTATGAAAGAGTTAGATCAGAGTTTATGAATGACGCAAACTACATTTGTGGCTTTTCACAAACTTACAAGGCTAACCACACCTTTTCCATCCACTTCCCGCCCCTCGCCTGGGAATTACTACTGCGGGTTTCTCCACATTCTTAGCAGAGAAAGACACAGAAGTAATCCCATTTACTCCTTCCATGGTGCCTTTTCTAAATTCCTGTAGGCATAATTCAAGGCGTTTTGGCCAGCAACATAAGTTTACTGCTTAAGCTACCTTTTTGAATCGCGCTAAGAATTTATCATCTTGTTTTAAAAATAAATACCCTAGTAATACAATTCATTGCAATGCTAGATTATGTTAATTACTTTATACAGCGCTTAGTTGATGTGAAGCCTGCATTTAAAGTGCTGTGACAACATAAAACAAAAAACAAGTACATCAATTAAACAAATGATCAATAAAACACAAATGCATATAAAATAATCTATTTGCCTAGGCAGTCATTTGTGGAAACAAACTATAAAATTTAAGCCACAATGTGTATACGTTGTTTTCTTAGTCCTATTGGACTGCTCCAGATGTTCCCCCGCCCAGCTCATCAATCATCCACCCCGACAATTGTATGGGTCATACAAAAACATCTGGTTCTAAATTAGTCACTCAAATTGCAGTTGTTAATTCAAATAATGTTGGGCCCTTGAAAGAGACTACTGAATTTTAACATAAGGACGCCAAATTAGCTAAAATATTGGTGTTTTGAGCCTCCGCCACCCCTATATTGAGCCATTTTCTTTTGAGTGCAGACGTCAATATCCATTCAGCTGTAACTCGCATATCAATAAAGGGCTCTGGGAGAGGGAGGCAGACAGTGCTCAGCCTTCAATGCTGCTCTTGCAAAATGCTAATACAGACCTTTGCAGAGCAGGCGCAGGGCATTTCTCAATGTGGACATTTTGTTCAGCTGTCAATACTGGGACGTGGCACAAAACCATCTAATGTGTGAAGAGCTAGATGGCTCTGCTACCTGCCTAATCTCATGGTAGTGCTGCTAGGCTAGCTGAGCGCCAGGATAAGGCACTAATCGACAAGATGTTGATGAAGATGTGCATGAAAAGGTTACCCGAGAGAGGGGCTTCGCAGGCTGTCGTATGTAGTCAATTCAGAGCAGGTAGACCGCTTTCATGACGTAGTGGGAAGAAAGCGGGATGAATCGCTGAAGATCGAAATGGGACAAGACTCTGTGAATACCCTTTGCAATATGGCTGCT
Organism: Calotriton arnoldi; assembly: GCA_963921515.1. Taxonomy (NCBI): domain Eukaryota; kingdom Metazoa; phylum Chordata; class Amphibia; order Caudata; family Salamandridae; genus Calotriton; species Calotriton arnoldi. The sequence goes on from CAWUFW010000091.1 coordinate 2,456,742, forward strand.
CTATCAGTATATTCTGAAGGCATGTAGTGCTTTGCATCCCTATGACCGATTCCAGCATGTTGTGTGAACATGCAGAGCTTGTTTCAAGTGAATGTGTCCGTGGTGTCATGACAAAGGAGGCATTCCTGATTTTTTACTCCACAGTGTGTTTATGATAAAGATTTCACAGGTGTGCATGGCATATGGGAAAGCAATACAATGTGCTTTGGCCATGTTGTTCCTATCTTGAGGTTCATAAAGGCATTTAGAATGTATTATTTTCCATTAGAAGATTGGAATGTTGAGAGCTCCATTGAAAACAATGGAGTGTTCCGGGCTTCTCATGGCCGGTAGAAGCCTGAAGCTCCAACATTCCAATGTTTGTTCACAACTGTTGCTGTGAACAAAAGGCGTCACAGTGCCAGAGGGGATTTCAATCCCTTCTGGATCCCTGAGGCCTTTGTTTTATAAGTTAGAACATTCTGCCCTTTAGGGGCGGAATGTTCTGATATCCACTGAGTCCTCTGAAGCATGCTCTACCGGCCATTAACCGCTTCGCTGCGGCCGGAATTCCGCCCAGGTGCTGGACATTCCGATCGCGGGCGTGGCTCGGACGGCCCCCGCGCGTCTTGAGCACACGCCCACCGTGACTCATGACGGCCGGGAGCCGTCATGAGCACGGAAGAGGTTAAAGGCCCGCTCTCTTGTTAAAGGCCCTCGTCTTTGGCTCGGGCCTTTCACGCTGGAGCGGGCCTTTAATGGCCGGTAGAGCCTGCTATGGCAGACTCTAAGGCTATATTAAACATTGGAATATTGGGAGCTCCATTGAAGACAATGAAGTTCCTCAGGGCTAATAATGGATGGTACATGCCTTCTGTTCCAATATTCCAATGTCTTTCTAGTCCTCCCATTTTAATTTAGAACATTCTACCCTCAGTGGGTGGAATGTTCTAATAGCCGTCTAGCCCTTCTGCCTAGGGCTATACCTGTTGTTGAAGGCCCGCTCCCTTGCCTGCGACTCGGGCCTATAACTCAGGTTCAAGGCCTTTAACAACCGGTATCGCCCTCAACAGTGGATTATAAGCCTATATTATTGTGTGTGCTTTTCCTAAACATAGGCAGATGATTGTAAATCACATGATTAAAGACATAGTTAACTGTCTCTTTTTATATTACCTTCTGGTGCCACTTTTACCCATTCCTTCAAACTCGAGCTAATACACCTTAAGACAGGCCTCTTTAACTTTTTGAAATATAATTATTTATGCTAACTCCTCCCCTACCCCAGGGAGGAGTCATAAAACAGGCACACGCCCTCCCTTTCTCTTGTTCTTTTGCCTATATCCGTGTAGACAGGTTTCTCTTTCTGCCATGAAGCATGCAACTCCCCTCCTTGCTGTATTAAGGTTTTTCCAGACTTCAACACACCTTAGGCTACCGGCCACATGCCTGTACTGGACAAGTATGGATGAGATGAAGATGGTCGGTTGTGTAGATGTAAACTGGTTCTGCTGTATAGTGTGTCATTTCGAACTAAAGTAGTTGATCCAGAGGGACGCGCAGTGAAAGCTTCTGATGGCCAGGCATGGATGCAAAGGTGTGGTTGGGGCTCAAGGGCTGCACTGTCAGTTATCTAGTTGATAAGAATGTGTGTACACGTGTTTCACCTTTATCATGTTCAAAGTGCCCAAAGACCAAGAGAGAATCTAAACATTAATAATTTGAGTCATTTTCATGTTTTACCTATGTGACTGAGCTACACTACTGCATTACCTGATTGCTTCTCTAAGTGGTTCGAGATTTGTTTTGTTGTGTCCAAATACTGCTACTATAATTACATTTTTGCATTAGATATTTAGTAGAGGATTTACGGTCACACGTATGAATGACGATAGTATCCAGTTAATTTCTAGTGAAGTGGAGCGATTCCTGTGTGAGATTCACGTGAGATGCGTATCACACACTGCAGCACTTGACTAGATCACCTGCCAGCTGGTGGCCTGACCATTACGACAAATCTTTAAGGTAAGCATACTTTACTCTTCAGCCAGACGGGTATTACTGGATGAAGCTGTAGCAGCTGGTCTTTGCTTGCAAAGAACTAGTTCTCATAGTGAAAATGAGTCACTGCGTCCTTTGCTGAGAAGACCTTAAGCTGTCTTGCGTCTGTATACCAGAGGGATGACATTGCGTACAGAGTCTACAGCAACGACCCTCCCAAAAACCAAGAAGGAGCTGAAAACTCACCTCTTCAAGGGACACCACCTCAGGATACTTTCCACTAGTGCATGAAGTAGGCCATATGTGCAAAGAGAAACATTATGGAACATAAGCTTGGTGATGAGGGTGTCTATCCAGTTTGAGTTACATAGTGGAAGCAAGACAGTTGATGAACCTGAAACTGGAGTAGGGTTGGCTGGTGACAAACATATTATGCAGCTAGTTAGGGAAATAGCAGAATATGGCATGAAGTCTGAGGTGTGAGGAGGGCGTTCCTTTTCTGTTGCCCCCCAGGCTGTAGATTTCGATTCTTGACTCTTGTAAGCTAAGTCAAGCATTCTCCGATTAGGCAGAGTTTAAAACGTGGTTATTCAAGCAAGCATAGGGTTACTGTACTATGGGCTCACACTTCTGCTAGATGCGCCTAGAGGCCGATGGTATCAGTGTGCTACATAAATGGAAATGGAAAGGATCTTGGGTTGATGATCGAATGGCTGGGTATTTTAACGGGGCAGATATGAGTAACAAGAAAGTGATGGGTAGTTGCGTTTGTTCAGCTCTGAGGCATTTCGAGTTGGCTGTAGTTCCGCCGGTCTAACAGCAAGAGGGACCTGTACCTTTTCTGATTACACATCAAAGAAGCCGTTCTTTACCGGACTATGCTTTGTCTGGTTCATGAGTTTTCTCTCTTTGTGGCTTTGTTGTCTTTATGGGGCAAATATGGTGCTGTATGTGACGTATGAGGTCAGTATGAGTTCAATATGCGACCTTTATTCCTTCTGAAGATTCTAGTGGCGGTTGTTACTTCTTGGTCCTGGCCTCTCTGCAGGCGCTGTGCTGGGCTCCTTACTGAAAGCTTAACTCCAGGCGCGGCCGGCACAGGTAAGAGCGGTGAGGCGGAGGCAAGGTGGGACATGGCGGAGGGGGGGGAGTGGGAGTCTGACAGACAACGGGATAGGTAAAATTAAATAAAAAAATTAATAAAACCACTTACCTTGCACTCGCTACATCGTCAACTCCGGGTTTTATTTATTTATTTCATTTAATTTCACCTATCCCGTCGTCTGTCAACTTCCCCCCCACCCCACCCCACCCCACCTACCTGTGCCGGCCGTGCCTGCTTAACTCTTCTCTATTTAACGTCCGAGTTGTTCCAGTCCCTGCAGGTAAGTAACGTAGCACGAGCAGCAAACATTGATGTTGAATCTTATACCTAGAACTACAGGGCTGAGTGTGCAGGCGGTGAGTCTCAAGCCTACATGAACATTGGAAAATATTTTTAATAAAAAGTGAACACCAAACAGCCCTCAGCAGACATGGTAACATCACATGAGCGGGAGGAATTAAAAACAGATCAGAGACAAAGGCAGAGCTCTGACATTGTCCTAAGTCAGGTGAGTACAGTTCAGTCAAACCACACTTCCTACCTCATGTTAAGTGCACTGCCTTGCTTGTGTCTTCCTCTTCCATTGCACAAACTGGAGCCTGTAATCTAGGAGGGAAATGCACAACATTCAAAACATTTTTGTCAAGTGTCCCAATTTCATATATGACACTTTCAGCCAATACTATCTTCTTTTTCAGCGAAATTCTGCACGTGTGACTGTACCCCTAGACTTATAATCGTCTATGAGAAACAAGTGCCAGAGCACGAAGTGTTGATGGCTCTATCTGCTTTGTACTGAAAGGTTGTCCAAACAACTAAAACAACGAGTAACTAAGAAATATATGCAGACTTCACTCAGCCGAGATGTAACAAGAGAGTTCAACCACAACAAATGTTAGGAGGAGACGCCTAAGCTTCTAAAGAATGACAGCTTTTAGAAGTGGGAATATTTGTGTGTGTGTGTGTGTGTGTGTGTAAGGTGCATTTCAGAATCACAGTCATTCAACTTGAATCATATGTAATTCATTCTCTAAATATTCTTTATTCAAAAGGCAGGTTGTTTACTGAAGTATCCTGTGATAATATGTTATATGACAAACTCAGGATATTCTTTAATGCTTCTTCGTGTTCCAGCAGATGTTGCATAATGATAAACTATGCAAACACCAGGGTTTTTGTTTTTTGAAGAAATAAATGTTTTCTCTCCATATTCGATCCTTCTCTTGCCCACTATGCCACCTCAGTTTGGACCCAGCCATATGCAAGCCATTCACAACCTTGGTCCAGTAGGAAAAGTCCAGCTCGAACTGCCAAGTCAAGCCCCTTTAAAGCAAAACACTAGTAAGGCAATACCGGTTTCACCCGGATTGCGGCTCTTCAGTCGGTTGGAGCCTGGTTCCAGTAGCACAGTGAGCATGTGACCCACGTCTGGGCATACCCGTGCCACTTAGGGCGGTACATCAACACATGAAAGGTGATGGGAGGAATGCTTGTAATTTGTCTAACCACTGGCAATTGCTCGGGGTAGCATTCAAATCGGTCCTTCTCGTGTCCACTATGCCACCTCAGTTTGGACCCAGCCATATGCAAATCAGTATTGACCTTGCTCCAATTGGAACAGTCCTGCCCAAACTGCCAGGCCAGGTCTTCCCTGAACCGGAACACAAGCAACCCAAGATCGGTTTTGCCCTGATGGGGCTCTTCAGTCGGGTATAGCTTAGTTCCAGTCTGCACCCCTACCCTGGTTGAAATATTCCAAAACTGCATTTTCACATGAACTGGTGCAGCACAGACTCCATTCATCTCAGCTAGTAAAAAAGTGCCACCTTTAAAAACGTTTGATCTCAATTCCCTATGGTATATGGTCTATAGTGCTTGTCAGGAGGCTTTCATCTCTCACTGTGGCCGGATGACAGCTAAATATGCCACTTTCCTTTATATTCAGTAAAACCGATTCCAGTGCCGTGTGAGGGTCGGGAGAGTCTTCCTGGACTATAACCAGGTCACTGATTATAATCTCATTGCTCTTTGGCTATCTTTATCTTACTCTTGCTTATGATCCCCTTCCTCTCCCCATTTATAGTATGAACGGTGTCTCATTTGTACATACAAAGGAATGGAGGTGGTTTGGTTTTCTATGGCCTTCACGTGAGCAGTGTATTGAGCATTAGTGTTAACACCCAAAGTCAATGACATAGTGTTAGTTTTCGTGATTCTCGTCTTAATTTGTTTTGTAGTCTGCAGTCTGTTCCTCATTTTCTTGGGGTATGCACTATGGAGAGGGCATTCTGTTAGCTTCATCCGTGAGTGCCGAGTTCACAAGCATTCCATTGCAAATATAGCCTAGGGAGTTCTGCGTGCTTCCTAAATGCAGGTTGAGCCTTTACCCCACTGCCCTAGGCCATTCACCAAAAATGTATGACGTCCATTGAACTAAGCCATTTTGCAGAACATTAGGAGTAAAAAGGCAAGCATTGGCAAAGCCAGTAGGTCTCACCTATGCAAGATCTATTGGTTTTGTCAATTTTCTTTTAGCGATGTTGTGCAGCATAGTTAAAAGTAAAAGCACTATGACAGGACCAGCGTTTGACTGCATCATAGCACTTTTTTTTAACACTTTCAGCCATGCTGCATAGTAAGTGGGCCTCTGTACAACATGGCAAAAAAACATTGACAAAACCAATAGACCTTGCAAAAGCGAGACCTTTTGGCATTGCCAATGCTTGTTTCCTAGCCTGATGCAGTCTTAAGAAGCAACGGCCAGAGCTGCCAATTTCCAAACTGGGAAAAAAGGTTCCAGTCTTGGCTCAACATCCTGTGATTCTGGGACTTAATCTCCCCTGCCTATAAAAAAACAATTGTGAACTTGTGTAATGTAACTGGTGCTCATGTAAAGTGCTCCAAAAACTTCTGGTTGGATCGCGTTCATGGTATATAAAAATACCAAAAAAAGAAGAATTTGTACCTCAATCAAGGTCACAGCGCGAGCAGCGGACGGACACTAATTAAGATAAATCAATCTGTACTTGGTCATTGCTCCACACAAAGAAAGAAAGTGAAGCAGGAAGTGGCGCCTCGCCCATGCTGCGGAATTAGAAGGCAGCAAATAAGAAATAAAATGATGCCAACATATGGTAAGTATTGGGTGGGCTAAAAGCCCCTTTTTAGAGTTTTTTTTTTTTTTTTTAGACCTAATCGATCGTCCCCAAGTGACAGCGCATGCGCACTGCCTGCAAGCAAGACTTTAGGTCCTGATTTAGATCTTGGCGGATGGGTTACTCCATGGGTACTCACAAACTTTCTCTCGGGGGCCAAATTTACAGTGTGGTTTGTGGCCGAGGGCCGCACCGGTGGGGGCGGGGTCAGTGGGGGAGGGGGCGGGGCTAGAGCAAAAAAAAAAACTATTACCATGAGGTTGAACACAGGCCCCTGCAGCGGACGCCTTCGTCCACTGAGCCACCAGACCCGGCATACACACATCTCTCTCTCTCTCTATCTCTCTCTCTCGCTCTGTCTCCCTCCCTCTCTCTCTCTCTCTCTCTCCGTCTCTCTCTCTCTCTCTCTCTCCATCTCTCTCCCTCTCTCTCCCTCCCTCCCTCTCTCCCTCTGTCTCCCTCCCTCTCTGTCTTTGTCTCCCTCCCTTTGTCTCCCTCCCTTTGTCTCCCTCCCTTTGTCTCCCTCCCTCTGTCTGTCTCCCTCCCTCTGTCTGTCTGTCTGTCTCCCTCCCTTGTCTGTCTGTCTCTGTCTGTCTGTCTCTGTCTCCCTCTGTCTGTCTCCCCCCGACTCCCTCCCTCTGTCTCCCCCCCCGACTCCCTCTCTGTCTCCCTCCCTCTCCCTGCCTCTCCCTCCCTCTCCCTCCCTCTCTCTCTGTCTCCCTCTCTCTCTGTCTCCCTCTCTCTCTGTCTCCCTCTCTCTCTGTCTCCCTCTCTCTCCGTCTCCCTCTCTCTCCGTCTCCCTCTCTCTGTCTCCCTCTCTCTGTCTCCCTCTCTCTGTCTCCCTCTGTCAGTCTCCCTCTGTCAGTCTCCCTCGGTCTCCCTCCCTCTCCCTCTATCTGTCTCCCTCTCTGTCTCCCTCCCTCTCCCTCTGTCTGTCTCCCTCTGTCTCCCTCCCTCTCCCTGTCTCCCTCCCTCCCTGTCTCCCTCCCTCTCTGTCTCCCTCTCTCTCTGTCTCCCTCTCTCTCTGTCTCCCTCTGTCAGTCTCCCTCTCTGTCTCCCTCTGTCTGTCTCCCTCGGTCTCCCTCCCTCTCTCTCTGTCTGTCTCCCTCTCTGTCTCCCTCCCTCTGTCTGTCTCCCTCCCTCTCCCTGTCTGTCTCCCTCTCTGTCTCCCTCCCTCTCCCTCCCTCTGTCTGTCTCCCTCTCGGTCTCCCTCTCTCTCTGTCTCCCTCTCTCTCTGTCTCCCTCTGTCAGTCTCCCTCTGTCAGTCTCCCTCGGTCTCCCTCCCTCTCCCTCTGTCTGTCTCCCTCCCTCTCTGTCTCCCTCCCTCTCCCTCTGTCTGTCTCCCTCTGTCTCCCTCCCTCTCCGTCTCCCTCTCTGTCTCCCTCCCTCTCCCTCCCTCCCTCTCCCTCCCTCTGTCTGTCTCCCTCTCTGTCTCCCTAACTGTCTCCCTCTCTCTCTGTCTCCCTCTCTCTCTGTCTCCCTCTCTCTCTGTCTCCCTCTCTCTCTGTCTCCCTCTCTCTCCGTCTCCCTCTCTCTCCGTCTGTCTCCCTCCCTCCCTCTCTGTCTTTGTCTCCCTCCCTTTGTCTCCCTCCCTTTGTCTCCCTCCCTTTGTCTCCCTCCCTTTGTCTCCCTCCCTTTGTCTCCCTCTGTCTGTCTCCCTCCCTCTGTCTGTCTCCCTCCCTCTGTCTGTCTCCCTCCCTCTGTCTGTCTCCCTCCCTCTGTCTGTCTCCCTCCCTCTGTCTGTCTGTCTCCCTCCGTCTGTCTCCCTCCCTCTGTCTGTCTCCCTCTGTCTGTCTGTCTCTGTCTCCCTCTGTCTGTCTCCCCCCGACTCCCTCCCTCTGTCTCCCCCCCGACTCCCTCCCTCTGTCTCCCTCCGTCTCCCTCCCTCCCTCTGTCTCCCTCTATCTGTCTCCCTCCCTCTGTCTCCCTCTATCTGTCTCCCTCTATCTGTCTCCCTCTATCTGTCTCCCTCTGTCTCCCTCTATCTGTCTCCCTCTGTCTCCCTCTCCCTGTCTGTCTCCCTCTCTGTCTCCCTCCCTCTCTGTCTCCCTCTCCCTCTGTCTCCCTCCCTCTCTGTCTCCCTCCCTCTCTGTCTCCCTTTCTCTGTCTCCCTCCCTCTCTGTCTCCCTTTCTCTCTGTCTCCCTCTCTCTCTGTCTCCCTCTCTCTCTGTCTCCCTCTCTCTCTGTCTCCCTCTCTCTCTGTCTCCCTCTCTCTGTCTCCCTCCCTGTCTGTCTCCCTCTCTGTCTCCCTCCCTCTCCCTCCCTCTCCCTCTCTGTCTCACTCCCTCTCTGTCTCCCTCTCTCTGTCTCCCTCTCTCTCTGTCTCCCTCTCTCTCCGTCTCCCTCTCTCTCCGTCTCCCTCTCTCTCTCTGTCTCCCTCTCTCTGTCTCCCTCTCTCTGTCTCCCTCTCTCTGTCTCCCTCTGTCTGTCTCCCTCTGTCTGTCTCCCTCTGTCAGTCTCCCTCGGTCTCCCTCCCTCTCCCTCTGTCTGTCTCCCTCTCTGTCTCCCTCCTTCTCCCTCTGTCTGTCTCCCTCTGTCTCCCTCCCTCTCCCTGTCTCCCTCCCTCCCTGTCTCCCTCCCTCTCTGTCTCCCTCTCTCTCTGTCTCCCTCTCTCTCTGTCTCCCTCTCTCTCTGTCTCCCTCTGTCAGTCTCCCTCTGTCAGTCTCCCTCTGTCTGTCTCCCTCGGTCTCCCTCCCTCTCTCTGTCTGTCTCCCTCTCTGTCTCCCTCCCTCTCCCTCTGTCTGTCTCCCTCTGTCTCCCTCCCTCTCCCTGTCTGTCTCCCTCCCTCCCTCTCCCTCTCTCTCTGTCTCCCTCTCTCTCTGTCTCCCTCTCTCTCTGTCTCCCTCTCTCTCTGTCTCCCTCTGTCAGTCTCCCTCTGTCAGTCTCCCTCGGTCTCCCTCCCTCTCCCTCTGTCTGTCTCCCTCCCTCTCTGTCTCCCTCCCTCTCCCTCTGTCTGTCTCCCCCTGTCTCCCTCCCTCTCCCTGTCTGTCTCCCTCTCTGTCTCCCTCCCTCTCCCTCCCTCCGTCTGTCTCCCTCTCTGTCTCCCTCTCTCTCTCTCTCTCTGTCTCCCTCTCTCTCCGTCTCCCTCTCTCTCCGTCTGTCTCCCTCTGTCTCTCTCCCTCTCTCTCCGTCTGTCTCCCTCTGTCTCTCTCTCCCTCTCTCTCTGTCTCCCTCTCTCTGTCTCCCTCTGTCTCTGTCACCCTCTGTCTCTGTCACCCTCTCTCACCTCACCCCGCGTGTGTGTCAGCCGGGGCTGAGACAGCTTCCCGGAAAACACACACAGCCGCACCCGAGTACTTCACAGGTCTTTAAAAGACCATTCAGTTGTTAATGAGGCTTTGTTGTATTTTACCTCTTCTTAGCGCCCCTGCATCTCAGAGTGGAGATGCAGGGGCGCTAATTAGAGGTAAAATACAACAAAGCCTCATTAACAACTGAATGGTCTTTTAAAGAATCGACCGGCCCCCATAGAACAGAGTCTCTCAGAGTCCGCGCTGCGGCGTTTGCTGACACTTTAAAAAAAAAAAAAAAAAAACAGGTACGATGTCTGCAAGGTTCGCGGGCCGCCAAGGAAGGCTTGCCGGGCCGCTGGCGGCCCGCGGGCCGTACTATGAGTACCCGTGGGTTACTCCATCACAATGGTAATGGATATCCCGTCCACCTAAATATAAATCGCATAGGATATGATGATGGGATATATATTTGGGCGGATGGGATATCTGCCACCGTTATGACGGAGTAACCCGTCGGCCAAGATCGAAATCAGGCCCTTAATGACTTTAGGACTTGCAAAATGCCCTTTGCAATGATTTGTGATTTGATAGGAGAAGGGGACATCCCTACCACTGACTGCATTGCAATGGAGTATATTGAACAAAAACAATGAATATAATAGTGATTGCCTATTGCATTCAAAATGTGAAAACTGTTGCCGTGGTACGGCTTCCTCCTTCTGATATGGCCAGGTACTACCTAGACCCCCTCCTCCCTTATCAATATCAAGATAATAACATGAGAAGGTTTTGGATTAGGGGGTCGTAAACCCCCGGCCGTATTTATTTACATAAAATTTTAAAACAAAATGAATATACAATATTTACACAATACGCAGAAAACCATTACATTACATTGATTCATTGATAAGTTCAGATGGCTAACCTTAACATCTCTAATACAAAGGTATTCCTATCCGAATCTAAACATATCATAATCAATAATCATACTAAGAACATTTCTTATTTCATTTTCTGCGTATCCCTATTTTGAGCCTACGGCAAGGTCAATAACTGGCGCCAGACACTTAGCAAATTATGCACGCCCTCCAAACGGAGTGCGCATGCGCAGGGGGCCCGTTCACCGTGAGGGTACTTCCCCCAGGTCACCCCCGTACGCCCTTATGCCCGCCCTCCAACCGGAGTGCGCATGCGCAGAGGGCCCGTTCCCCGTGAGGGTACTTCCCCCCCAGGTCACCCCCATACGCCCTGTAGATTATCTCCATAATGGGGCCCTTGCAGTTTTGCGCTGTTTACTTGCGCCATTGTGCACGTGCGGGGTGGCCAAGCAGCCTACTGGAAAGCGTAACTCCCACTCCCCCGCACCCATCCAGCCAACCGGCTGTAACTGCCCCTGGAGTTCTATGAGAGACCACTTGTCCCTCCCCCTTGGGCGACCCCATTCAAGAATGGCGCCGCCCTCTAAGGACCTTAAATTTACTGCTCACCAATCATGACCTTACCGCCTGACCAAGGAATAGCACTAAAATACGACAATAAACAACCTGTACATGGAAAACATAACACAATGGGAAAGAAAATCATCACACATGATAAACATAACCCTGTCAACCTGAAAAGGAAAAACCTGAACATTAAATTCCTAACAATACACCCTGTACAACCCTGCTTTTAGGGGACGGTGGGTGGGGAAATTAAAAATCCAGCCTCCTAGCGAGGCTGGCGTGACTACTGGCAGGCTGAGGGAGCGGCGAGCAAAGAGGCAACCTCCGCCGCTCCCCAGCCTTTTATTGCCATGATGCCAGCCAGGCCAGTTCTAACCGGCCTGGCGTTAGCTCAACGTGTGACCCGGAAGTGTTTCAAACACTTCCGGGTCACGCCCGGACTCCGACCAACTAAGGGTGAGGCGCGCCTGTCGCGTCATCACTGCGCGCGACAGGCCCGCCCCCGGATGGTCATCGGGGGCCGGCACGACCGCCATACCTTCGGCGTGGCCGATGCCGGCCCCGCCTTTCTATATGGCCAGGTACTACCTAGACCCCCTCCTCCCTTATCAATATCAAGATAATAACATGAGAAGGTTTTGGATTAGGGGGTCGTAAACCCCCGGCCGTATTTATTTACATAAAATTTTAAAACAAAATGAATATACAATATTTACACAATACGCAGAAAACCATTACATTACATTGATTCATTGATAAGTTCAGATGGCTAACCTTAACATCTCTAATACAAAGGTATTCCTATCCGAATCTAAACATATCATAATCAATAATCATACTAAGAACATTTCTTATTTCATTTTCTGCGTATCCCTATTTTGAGCCTACGGCAAGGTCAATAACTGGCGCCAGACACTTAGCAAATTATGCACGCCCTCCAAACGGAGTGCGCATGCGCAGGGGGCCCGTTCACCGTGAGGGTACTTCCCCCCAGGTCACCCCCGTACGCCCTTATGCCCGCCCTCCAACCGGAGTGCGCATGCGCAGAGGGCCCGTTCCCCGTGAGGGTACTTCCCCCCCCAGGTCACCCCCATACGCCCTGTAGATTATCTCCATAATGGGGCCCTTGCAGTTTTGCGCTGTTTACTTGCGCCATTGTGCACGTGCGGGGTGGCCAAGCAGCCTACTGGAAAGCGTAACTCCCACTCCCCCGCACCCATCCAGCCAACCGGCTGTAACTGCCCCTGGAGTTCTATGAGAGACCACTTGTCCCTCCTCCTTGGGCGACCCCATTCAAGAATGGCGCCGCCCTCTAAGGACCTTAAATTTACTGCTCACCAATCATGACCTTACCGCCACAGGCCTGCATAGTTGACCGACTATCAGGCCCCCCAAAACTCTCCGAAAGGTCATGCCCTGTCCCTATACACCACTAACTAGGCCAGAAGATTCTCCATGAAGATTTCCTTCCCCAATTTGGACAAATGGACGCCGTCTTTTAAAGGAGCGCGACGGCCCCAGACAGGCCAGAAATCACCCATGGGCTATAATCTGCGGGTGACGAGCCCCAGTTAGCCTCACCGGTTTGTTAATAATTCTTTTACCGAGTGGCTCAAAGCCCTCACAGACTCACTTCCTATTGGAATCTCCACAGTCTGTGCCAGGGTGAACCCGGGGCATAGACGTGTCGACCAACCCACTTCGGTGATTAATGTTTCGACCAGCCCCCCTTCTACCCAGGCGTACCCAGTCATTCCCCCCCAAGTGCAGGATAATACTGCTAGGGCTGGCTGACTCGAAAAATCGACATACCGTCTTGGAGCCACTAAATGTCCTCAATTGATAACAGCACCATGCGCCCGATTCACGTTGCCCCAGCCAATGATACTCCTTGCCAGTGCAACTGCACCATTGGAAAGCTACCCAGGGAGTGCCCCACAGGCCCCAAGATCTCCCATCAACATATCATGGAATCCGTGAACCACCTACCCCTGACCCCTATGCTCTTGGATAAGGTCTGTGTAAGCTCTTTCCCCCACTACGGAGCATCCCAAAAACTGTGTAGTGGCCGCTACGATGGCACCTGCGAGCACAGGCGCCGTAATGGCAAAATACCGTTTCACGACAAGGGTGGTGAGATGTTGCATCCGCCCGTTACCCCTGGGTTTGACCAACCTGGGAAGGCATACACCTGTTAAGGATCTTACTGCTCAAATCCCCCGGCTGGCAACAACAAATGGTTGACACACTTATACGCAACCCATATAGTGCATGGGCCGCACCATCTCACCCATGGCTGCTGGCACCTTTTAAGCTTTTCTATTGATCGCCCATCGGACTTGATGCTGTCGCTGGCCACTCACGTTCCGGATCTTCCGGTCTCTTTGCCTGTCCACATCCTGCGGCCATTGTGGTGGAGCGCTCCCCTTGTATCACAGTCGTGGATCCAGCCATACATAAATGAAAATCAAACACAGTTGATTAGCGCTTTTAGTCGTTGGATAAAAGATACAGTTTACATGCCAGCCCTAATGACTACATCATGAGACTGTACACCCCCCCTTGTCTCCCACACCTCCAGCCCAGGAAGCATAGATACTGTGTGGGACAACACGGATGTATGACAACTTAGGCATCCAAATGAACTAAATGTGCACGCGCCCACGGGAAATAGGTATCGTGTGACAACACAGATGAACTAAATGTGCGCCAGCCCACGGGGAATAGGTATTGTGTGACCACTCAGTACTAGCACGCTTAATTGCACAGACCCCAAGGGCGGATCTTTTAATCCGACTTCCTGTCAACATTCTGCCTTACAACCCACACCCCAGGAATTCAACTGCAATCCTCATAAAGAAGACTAATAACATTGAAAAACCGGTTGTACACATATCCGATGATGCAGCCCCAAGATCTCGTTACAGTGGGAGAAGCCGGTATGCAGTGCTAGCGAAGGTAACTGGAGGCTGTGATGTTACCCTGTAGGCGTTCATTACCCAGAGAAAAGAGGGGAGTACTAGGACTCACGTTAAATTGTGGTTTCACCATACTAGACTAGACTTCTGATCCTGCTAGTTACAGCAGTAGGCCCATATTCTTATCCTCAGCTTTCAAGAGTGCTAAGAGGACACGTGCTAGACCCAGCTTTGAACTTCCGACCCTACGGTCGCTAAATGTTGATTTGGACTCGTGTACTTTAACACTGCCCCCCCCCCGAGTTTGTCAATGCCCTCAATTTTGTTGGCAATTAGTCGCTAATCGTTTACGAGAGTGCCCTTCACCCGAGCAGTGCTCTGCACTGCGCGCCCGCCATAGTGTACAGCACCATCACTAGTGCTGAAAAACGGAAATTGTTTGTGGCTGGCCCACTTAAAGTGTGAACGCAAAACCCACCAGGGCTATGTAACATTGAGTTCTGTGTACTCTGGTTCACCAGACATTTTCCCGCTAATCGTAACTCCACTAGTAACTAAATGCACACAACAAAATCCAAGCGAGCTAGCCAGGCTGTCGTCAATCTGTATCAAGGGTATGTTCGCTTTAGTAATGATAAGTTCACGCAACCACAATAAAGGTAACCGGTAAGGTACCGGGTAAATACCGTGCGTTTCTTGTGAACCGGCCCACCTCACTTGAAGCATGAGTGTACTCCAGTCTGCGAGGGCCAGCCGACCCGAAGCTGGTTTTTTAAAACTTACATTGAAATTAGCCTTTCAATTGAGAGTGCCTAGCATATCACCATGTGCATTGCCTAGCCCCAGTGGTAATACCTGAGGAACATTGAAAATTAGACTTACAAATCAAGCGCTTAGCATAGCACACGTCACATTACCCGATGTACATTGAAAATAGACTTTCAATTTAGAGCGCTTTAGCCTAGCCCCAGTTGTACTACCTGAGGAACATTGAAAATTAAGCTTACAAATCAAGCGCTTAGCGTAGTGCACTTCGCATTACATGCGGCACATTGAAATCGAAGTTTCAAATGAGAGCGCTTAGCATAGCCCACGTTGCATTACATGATGAACATTGAAAACAGACTTTCGATTTAGAGCGCTTAACTTAGCACCCATTGGATTACGAGGAACAGCGAAATCAGACTTTCAATTTAGAGTGCCTAGCATAGCTCCAGTTGCGTTACATGAAGAAAATTGAAATCAGGCTTTTTAAATGAGCGATGAGCAAAGCACCAGTTGCATTACCTGAAGGACATTGAAATCAGGCTTTCAATTGAGAGCGCCTAGCATAGTGCCAATTGCCTTACATGAGGAATATTGAAGACAGACTCCCAGAATGAGAGCGCTTAACCTAGCCCCAGTCGCAGGGCCTGATGACCAATGAAATAAGACTATGCTACAGATAGCACCAGGTGCATAACGTGAGGACACCACTAAAAACCCCCCGAATAACCATCTTTGTGAGCTTTGCCACCCTTTGATCTATCATGTATTTGCATAGCTCCAGTTTGCCGAGGGGATCTTGGCGCTGGATAACCGATGTTTGTTACCCAACTCAATGGTACTCCTTTTATCAATACCAGAAGCATAAAAGCTGAATGAAACCACTGGGCTCGCACCTGTTTATTGTTACTCAACTCAATGCTACTCATTTTTATCAACCTCAGAAGGATAAAAAACTGAATGAACCCACCGGGATTGATTAGTGAAGACAGCTGCAGCTCATTTATATCGCTGCAAAATACTCCCTGCTATCCCTCCAGTTTCTTTTATATGACGTTCTGATTTTGATGTAAAAGAATTTTTTATCAATGTTGCAAGACAACAACATTTCTCTGCAGCATGTTTATACTGGGCTCTCACAAGGCACCCACAGGAGATAAAAGGAAGCAAGCCTTTAATCCATCTGCTTGAGAATTGTTAACATTATTCAGTTTGTCCACAGTGCTTGTTCTCTGACCCGGTTCAGTACAGGGGCTCTAACTCATGGCGCCATTGCATCCAGGCTGTGTCTAATTGCTAAATAGCGCAAGGCACCCTCACACGATAGCCTCTTACCGCTGAACATTAAATGTTGTAACGTACACGCGGCAAGCGCGGAAAACGAGACTTGTGCCAGTCCTTTCATCAGTGCATCGTTCTCAACAAGTTTGTCATCAGTGCATCGTTTTCAATAAAGTTGTCCGTATGATGAATTACCTGCCCAGCTCCCAGCTCCAGGCTACATCTTTTCATCATCACCAAAACAGTACCTTGCATTGATCTTACTCGTGCCTATAATTGGTATGCTGACGTGTGTATAGAAAGTAGCCCCTGGACACCTTCCTGCCTGTAATCCAGCAACTGTCCTATCAGCGCCAGAAAAGCTGCTTGCTTTACATACTCGCAGGTAGGCCTGATTGCACCTTGCAAAACGTATCAAGTATCTCTTCACTGAGTGTCTGAAATCATCACGAAGCTTTTCACGTGTTCACTCAGTGAAGACTTTGGAAATGAGTCTGCTTAAACGGGGGCTTCACCCGGGCACAATCCCAATTCGAGTCGACATGTAAAGATCACACCCTGGGAACAGAGCATTGGTCAGAACCGGAACCCCAACCACTGGGCCCACACCCATCCCAAAAACATCCCCTACTACTTCATTTTATTCCTTTTTTAAAGGTATTGGAGCGCTTTACATGAGCACCGTATTTACATTACACATTCAGGCACGGGGAGATTAAGTGACTTGCGCAGAATCACAGGACGCGGACGTGACCCCGACGCTTGAACCCTGGTTTCCAGCACCAGAGTCGGCAGTCTAGCCGACGGACCACATCCTAACCCCCAAATCGTTTCACACGAAGCCTCGGGCTACATGTCCTTCCGTGCTTTCAACATTACAAGTCTGCGCGCGCTGACAAACCATTTGCAACTAATGCTCCATAACGTTTCTAGGAGCGTCAACAACACTCACCCTTCAGGTGCAGAGCAGGGCGACAACCCTGCCACCACGAAAAACCTCAGCACTCGATGCCGGCCCAAACTCCGATGCCCCTGGCCGGCACGCATGGAGACAGCAGCACCAATCCTCCGGATCAGGTCATCGCGACCTGCCCCCGTCCAAGCTCCCCCGTCGATCACGCAGCTCGACCGCAGATAGCGCACACCGCTAGTTCCTTGCCCTCGAAGCGCCTCGCTTCAGTTCTCCTTGCCCTCGAAGCCGCTGTAGACCCTCAAATGGCTTCACGACCTGTAATAGGGGAGAAAGGAAAAAGAAATTAAAAATCCAGCCTCCTAGCGAGGCTGGCGTGACTACTGGCAGGCTGAGGGAGCGGCGAGCAAAGAGGCAACCTCCGCCGCTCCCCAGCCTTTTATTGCCATGATGCCAGCCAGGCCAGTTCTAACCGGCCTGGCGTTAGCTCAACGCGTGACCCGGAAGTGTTTCAAACACTTCCGGGTCACGCCCGGACTCCGACCAATTAAGGGTGAGGCGCGCCTGTCGCGTCATCACTGCGCGCGACAGGCCCGCCCCGGATGGTCATCGGGGGCCGGCACGACCGCCATACCTTCGGCGTGGCCGATGCCGGCCCCGCCTTTCTAATGCATGCGTTTGTCATCACTGCATGCACCCCCACCGAATGCCACTTTTATTTTTGATACCGGCACCTGCTCCCTTAAAAAGGCTGTTTTAGGTTGCAGAGATTGCGGTGTTCCAGGCACGGGGCTGCCCCCAGAAACATAGGAAAATATGGTCCCGATGGGCAACATACCGGGGAATAGATTTACCCCCCTCCCCTCTCAGACCCCCTAGTGAATGATAACGTCCACGATCCCCAGACAACATCATATACATCGTACCTCATCACCGCTCAGACATGTACCTAGCTGAATTTCCCAAGATGCACAAGTATTGTATCTGTCTGCGCCAAACTGTTTTTGTTGTGCTGTATATATGTTCTGCACTAATATGCTTTACGTGCTTGGTACACCCGAATTATTTTTGTCCTGATTATGTATATGTCGGGCTGCGGCCCAGAATGTTCCATGGAAATTCAATAAAATGGGTTGTGAAAAAAAAAAAAGGCTGATTTAAAAAATGTCAGTTTGTTTAAAAAAAAAAAACGAATGCCCACATTCGCTGCATGCAGGGCCCGAGGTCTGGTGCCTCACAAGCCTTCATCTCTGCATTTGAGCCTTTCACAGGAAGCCACGAGAGAACACCTTTCTTAGAAGTATTAATGAGGCAGGAGGTTTTGTGACTCCCTTTTGCAGTGCAGCAGATTAGTTCATCAGCTGCAGCACAAAATGGAAGTGGGGTCACGAAGCACTCTGTGAACAATAAACATGGGCTGCTTTGCGATGCCGTCTTAGTACATTGGGCCCTTATATGCTCCATGGGCCTGCAACATCTTTCAAATATTATTTATTATTTAGCCAAAGGTCCCATCCAACATGACAAGGTGTCCTACCAGTTGTACCACGGCTGCTATAGGCTGGGGTGTATCACGTCCTTGCTTTGTCTGGGTGCTGTACACACCAGCACACGGTCCACTGCATGCCTCTCCAATCACAGGAGTCAACCCATCGCCTGTTTATTGAGCTTTACTGAGGCCCAAGATGAGTAATTAAATTCTAAAGTGTTGTGCTCCGTAATTAATCATTAGCTTTAGGGTTCATTAAAGTGGCAAGGTTGGATAGTCACTGAAGCCACGATCTACAACGTCTGTACAGAGAAATTAATAAGCCGCACATTTAAACCCTCTTCCACTAAAAGAAGGGTTCTATATCACCATTGTGCTCTCGTCTTGATGACGGCAAAGGCCTCCTAAGGGGGGCACCGGCCTGGTCCATTTCTTTACTTTATGACACAGCAGCTATTATTGACAACCAATTAAGTAAGATCGATCTACTTCCT
Source organism: Calotriton arnoldi (assembly GCA_963921515.1). Lineage (NCBI taxonomy): Eukaryota > Metazoa > Chordata > Amphibia > Caudata > Salamandridae > Calotriton > Calotriton arnoldi. Next base: position 2,475,517 of record CAWUFW010000091.1, read on the forward strand.
GTGGACTGAAACAGGAGCGGTTCGTCTGTTGGGGCAAAGGAGCGTCGCCCCACCTGCTGCGAGCGGTACACAACCCTAAACCAAAGTTAATAATAAAATGGTCTCAATAATATTTTATTATAATTAGGGCTCCCGGTTTTATGGTATTTATTTTTTTGCCATTTCCGTCTGTATTTATCCATATTTATTTTTTGGGCATTTTTTCTGTATTTATCCACATTTATTTTTGCCACAAGCAAAAGACGACGCTACATCTAGTATTTTTCCACATTTATTTAAATTGCCAATGCATACATATTGGTCAACACTATACATTCATCTGAAAACTTTGCCATTTGCAGAACGTCCCAAATATGCTTAAAAGTGCTATCACAAGCCATTTGTCTCAGAGCCTTGCAGTTTCTGTCATCTGCAGAGTGCCACATCCTCTCCCCCACTGAACACCATACTGCCCCACTGAGAGAAACTCACACTGCCTTCAGCTGCAACCCAATTGTGCCCCGCTATAAACACCTGGAAACAATTCAATTCAAATTATGCACTAGACTACAGTAATATGCTGCCTGAAAAAAAATAACATACTGGAAAAAAGCAAACACTCATAGGGAACACAACTTAAAGCTTTTACACTCATTATTCAGAAATCAATGAGCGTTTTGCTTGAAAAGCTAACATGAAAAGAAAAGTAGCGCTTCACTGGCAAACTCTGTAAGGTGGCGCTAATGTGTTTGAGTGTAAATAACACCAATCTGGCCACTTTGTGTTAGCTGTGGACGGCCCTGTAATAGACGAGTGAGGCTACTGTTCATACCCACAGTGGGGAGGGCACAGACCGAGGCACAGGCAGGTGTTGTTAATACTTTTACTCAGATACACTCACTGAGGGCCCATGGCCTGTGGAGAGCTGCTGCCCTCCTCCTCAGTTATGCAACCTCCAATGGGACCTTCCCCTGCTTGTCTCTGACACCAGCGACCTTTCCACCCTAACCTGTTGGGCTACTACTACCTGCACAACAAACGCGCTCTTCAGATAACAGAGGCTGCAAGTGCCCCCTCAGTGCCAGACAGTGTTTAATTTAATAGGCTTTGCCATCCCACGGGGTGCTGGCATTCGATTCCTGCTTTTGCCGCCCCAAAACTGCATACGCCACTGACTCCAGCCCCCACCCCCTTCCCCGAGGGCACCTACTTTTGTTTTGAAATGGCTGCATACGCTGCAATTAGGCAGGTCTGGGGTCAGACCTTCAGCCTCTTGGCCACTCTGGGCGGCTTCTTTCTATTCCTGGAGGAGTGAAAGAACAAAGCCTCGTTACCAAGTAAATGGTCTTTCAAAGACCTGTGAAGTACTCGGGTGCGGCTGTGTGTGCGCCCGGGAAGGCTGACACCTCTTAACCCTCTAAGGAGGGGAGACACCAGATGGTTGGGGGTGTGATTCTATTGATGCCAATGAAGACCTCACTCGAGGGGCAGAGCTGAGCCCCCAGAAATGGCTGAGGCATCAATAAAAGCGTTTGTTACTGTAGGCAGGTCTGCTGGTGCACGGCAAAATGTACTAGTATTTTCCCGTTTTTATATATAAATACAGATAAAGGAAAACTAGTTTTCCGTCTGTATTTATATGTAAAAATCCGTTTAAACGGAAAACCGGGAGCCCTAATTATAATGTTCATGCCGCCGACGAGTGTGAGCGGTGGGGACGGGGTGATTCTCTGATTGATTGGCAGAGCAGGGATCAGGGATGACACCGTAAAGTGCGAGTGCGCATGTCGGATTGGCCGGCTGTCTTGCGATAGAGAACCCAACATGCACACTTCTGCCTGCTCCTATCCAGCAGCTGTGTTAAGCAGCCAGGGGATTGCACAGGCCCCCAGTCTCAAAAGGAGTGCTGGGTTAACCTGCTCCATCCAATCCTGACACTTACCTCGTCATGAGAGAAGCGTCAGGGTTGGTTAGCTTCGAGCTGGCGTGAACCAGAAGTTTCTGATCTTGACCAGACAGCAGAGCAGCTTCGGAGGTAGACCCGCCATTGCTTAAAACAGCAGTGCATTCGAAGAGAACCAGATGCCCCGACAAGCCCTGCAGGAACATCCATCAAACGTACAGCAGGTGAAAGTTTTCCTAATGTCGCCGCACTTTGACTTGCTTTCACTGTAATCTGAGATAGATTTAACAACGGGAACTCCTGCTGGATTCAATGAGGTGTCTTGTGCATGTGTGCAGGAGCAACGAATGCCCCCGTGTCTCTATAAATTACATTTAGGCAGATTGTATCATTCTCAGGTCTTGGAGATCATTACATATCGTGGGCATGACGCACGACTTGCAAAGAATAGAATTCCAGAATTATTTGGTGTGGGTGGTGTGCTGACTAACATTCGACTCCATGCTCGGTTCGCCAGCCGGGCACCAGCCATGTGCAGCAGACACTTTCAGTGAATTCCATACAGCTGGCTTCTTCACGTGGCACTGCTGGGTATTTGCATCAGGCCGGTCCATGCACTACACACTTCCTTAGCTGAGAGGCTGTGGCCTAACGACCAGAGCTGCCGACTTTGAAGCTGGGTTCCAGTCTCAGCGTCGGCTTGGCATCTTGAGATTCTGAGCAAATCTTTTGATCTCCCGTGCCTACAAAAAATTAATGTGTCCTTGGCCCAATAATTTTGAAGCCGTAAAAATGTGAAAAAGAATCAGGTGAGGCTGCACAAGTGTTCCCTGATTTGCTTGTGAGTGCGACTAGTGGAGTTGGTGCTATATCTGTGGAATTTGTGGTCAGAGGCAGCTCCTCCGCTAAGGCGGAGGAGCGTCGTCCCACTCCTTTAAAGCAGTGCAAAACAAAAACTACAATGGCAGTAACTGGAGCCTTATTACCATTTATTTTTTGTATTGTCATTGCTGAGGCACCAGGTTAGGGCGGAGCGGGCCTAGGCTGTCTGCGTCACAGGGAGGAGGAGTGGCTGCTTCTGCTGTACCTAAAGTGCACATGACTGTTTGGCCGGCCATCTCGGGCCAGCCAAACAGTCATGCGCACTTTGCATGTTCTCCACCCAGGCTGCATTGCAGCCTGGGTGGAGAACATGCCCAGGCTTCCACTCTCTCTCGGAGCACTGAACCACTGCACTCAGACAAATCACGTCTTGCAGCGTCGTGATTGGTCAGGGGAGTCTGGAAGCCTGGGTGCTTCCTGTTCCTGACCTGTGGAGGAGAGGCAGCGACTTGCAACAACGGGCAACGACACCAGCAGGTAAGTTTTATTTTTTCTTTATTCCACCCCCCGCTCCGTCTCCTACCAGCTGCCACTGATTGTGGTGCTGATACACATGTGTTGGTTTGAGTCGGTGGCATTGGGTTGGGACACAGGTTTCATGTTCTATCATGCTCTGTGCTGTAATTGGACACGTACTGAGTACCTGCACCTCTTTAATTTGAAAGGGGGCATGCCAGCACTTCTCAGCAGCAAACAGATAGGGAGTATCAACACTTCTGTATTTCTTTTTTACGCACTGGTTGTGTACTGTTAGTGTTTGTGTAGTGCACGGGGATCACGTGCAGCGCGTAATCTGCTACGTAGAATTCAGAAACGAGGGCATTGGCGAAAACCAGAGAAACCAACAAGCAATGGGTACAGTCTATAGACACTAATAATGCTGTGATATGCAGTGCCGCACATCAGACTTCTGACACTTCTAAGTGTATGCGCAGTTTAGGACCTGCTGATGGCAGGCCTTTGTGTTTATTTATAATGACCAGTGAGTGGGTGCAGGGAGGACATGTGCTGAGTGGGTGCGGGGAGGACATGTGCTGCTTTCCTCAGTCTGGACACATGTTCCCAACTTGAGAGCTGCGCTAAAAATAAAGATTCCCCCACCCACCACCCACCTACATTTTCTTTCCCCCCACCACTTTCCAAGTCCACCAGTCGGCTCTGGGATTGAATGTGTTATTTGGAATGCAATTGAACATTAATAAACTGCTGCTACCTCTGAATTACCCATTAATACCCCTGGCACAACCCTCGCTTTGCCTGGTGTCAAGGGTCATGAAGGCAGTTTCCACTACCTTCCCTTCCCCTGGCTCCTCAGCAGCAAATAAGAGGCTACAGAGAGTCTAAAGGGATCAACCACGTGATGTCATCAGGAGTCAAAGGTGCATGAATCCACTTCTGCTGGTATTTCAGTGAATCAACATCCATGAGGTGAGTGTGTCTCATTTAATGAGGACTGTGACAAGCTTCTATCAGAGCTGGCTGGAGTGAATCATTGATCAAATTGTTGCCCTTAAAAGAGCCACCTCTTGCTCCACCAGACGTACACCTTCCTTCTGGTATTATAATGATCTGGTTACAGCCAAGCACTTTTGCAAAATCCTAGAGCAAGCATGGTGGAGCAGTTACAGCAATGACTCAAAGACAGCCTACCGTAATACTATCAAAGGTTATAACATTCTAATAAAAGTATGGAAGGCTTTGTACTACACCTCAAGGGCCCATAGATTTTTCGACATATATCTCATTCCGTTAGTTTCTTCAAATTGTTTGTTTCATTTTCTATGACCCTTTCTATGTAGGTATGTATCTATATATGTATTACTTTACTCCTACTGTAGAAGAAGAAAACAAAATTTGACTCTCTCCAATGCACTACTCAGTCTCACCCTGTACCTCTCTCAATATATCCTCTAACACCACTCTCTGACTCATCCCAAACTTCATTCTCCTACTATGATTTCCAAGATAACCCTTTCTAGACTCTTCCCTCCTCTACCCCTCCTTGGCTCACTCCAAACCTCCTTATATTATTATGATCTCCCAAAGAACTCTTTCAAAACATTTTCCTCATGTATCCCTCCTTTGACTCATCCCAAACCTCATTTTACCACGATGATTTCCCTAATCCCTTTCTAGAGACTCTTTCCTCCTCCATCTCTCCTTTTACTAATCCCACATCTCATTTTACTACTATGATCTCCCAAATAACGCTTTCTAGACTCTTCCCGCTTCTATCCCTCCATTATTCTATCCAGTCCAACTAACAGACTCACATGTCCACTGCTCAAATTAACTCATATTTCCCTAAACTAATCCACCAATAATCCTTCTTGGGTTCCAGAGTAGCATGCTACTCGCCAAAAAGCACTCTGATGCCTCGTCAGGTATAGTAAGCGCTATACAAATAAAATTACAATTCTATTGATCGGCTACATTGACAGCACCCAAATCATACACTCATATAGTGAGATGGTCGGTGACACTAGTGCATGCAGGCAGTTGCAAAGTGGATTAGAAACAACTGTTTAAAATTAAAATGTGACAAGACAGCCATTCTCATTTTTGGAAGCCCTGCTTCCATACGGGCCTCAGTTTAGTGGCTTGTTGAGCTGGGAGCCCTGCCAGTTATGTTACACAGGCCAGAAAACGTGGCATAATTTTTGATTCAACATTTTCTTTTTTATACACTATATTCCACAACTGCCCAAAAAATATATCTCCCCTTGATTTGGAGAGTACACTAAGGATGTCAGCTCAGTACTGGAATTCCCTGCCTCCAACTATTCGTCCTACCAACAGTCTAAATTAATTCAGGAAGAAAGGTAAGACCTGGCTTTTTGCAAATTACATTGAAATCTAGTCTCCTGTTGTATATCAAATCTAGCACCAGGGTGCCTATTTTTGGGCAACAGTGCCCTGCAGAATTCCATTTCAATGATTTATTCATGGATGACCACATTAAATGGAGTCGCTGGTGCTATTAAGCAAAGAGAGTACTCTAAACAGGCACGTTCCAGACTTGAGGGACTGAACGGCATGCCATGTCATTTCTGCAACCTAGAACTACCCAAGACATGTCCTAGGCAAGGTCTATTTTAGTGACCTGGAGGGGATTTGAATACTTCTTACAAAGGGGCACAAGGGTGGGCAGAGAAAAAAAGGAAAATAACATGGCTTTATATATTTATTAAAAATGCTTTTGGCTAGTGCGCGTACTGTTTACCTGTAGGGCTAGACAGTGGTCAACATTTGTTTTCTGAATACACCAAATAGGGGACTGATGGGAATAGCATTGGTTGCTACTCAAAGTAGTGGCTTCAAGCACTACCTATCGCAGTATAGGAAGTGTTTGAAGCCATTACTGGAGTAGCAGCCAGCACTACTCTTATCAGTCCCCTACTTGGTGTAGTGAACTTGTCATGTGTTGTGACTAAACTGCTCAAAAGGCTAGAACTCAAAACACATGGAATTAAAGGGGTCATCTGGTGAATGATGTCACAGTATGCTTCAAAGTCCAAACAGAGTCATTAAACATAGGAACATTCTGGAATGATTCTTGCTGATGGCTGTTCGTGAATTCAGTGCTTAATTTGTAAAAGAATAAGTGCTAGTCTCCAAAGTTCTGCTCAGAAGCCTGCGGCCGGCGCTATTAAATGTCAGCGTGCCAAGTACCGAGACTGCGTAGTCCTGAATCCTCCTCAGGCCTCTTTAATCGACCACGGGACACTCCCTACGCCTTTATCTCACTCTTGCAGGTTGGAAAACTTATGAAAACTTATGACCCTTTGTGATGGTGTGCCATCGTTCTCTTTCTCCCTATTTCCCCTTTGTTTGTTTTTCCCTCTCTTGCTCTTGGGAAATGTCTTTTGAGGAAAAATAAGCGCTAGTCCCCAAAAATGAGTGCTGGTGCGGCCCACCGGCAACCAGTGGCTCACATTAAGCCCTGTTAGTGATGCAGGCCTGGATAAAGAGAACTGTTCTTTTCTCATCATTTCGTGGCCTCTTTAAATTAAGCGGATCATTTCATTAGAGCGACAATATCTTAAGCAGGAGCACAGCATATAATACTATTAGCACTCTCAACTGCTCTTGGTGTCCTCTAAACATGGTGTCTCTGCTAGGATAAATATTACTTGCAATAATAACTTGCTTTTTACATAGCAGTTCTGGCTTTCTTAAGTGTTACAAGTTACAGGGGTTGCAATTACATAATTTGTTGGTGCTCAATTTAACAACCTCATAATGATGGAAGGCTGAGTTGGCCTTGGCTGGATTTGAACTCTCGAACTACAGATCATATTTCTCAATAGTGAACACTTAACTTATTGAACCGTCCTGTTAGCTAAATAAATACATAAATCAGAGTCTTCTTTCATCAGCACCTTATTTAGATGACGGATGCGTGCACATAATTCCTCATGTGCCTTTTCACTCACTTACCCTTACATCTTACTAACTTGTTGGCAATTGACACTGCAACATTCATCCAGTGACCTTTCATACCTGTTTGTCCAATTGAGCTTTAAGAAGTTCCCTGGGCTTCTCAGGACTATGGAGACAGTAGCGGAACTGTCTCCCTCAACACCAGTGCTTGGATTTTATTTAGAGTTTGGTGGACAGAATACTCTTTCAAAACATGACCGACATCATGTCCACCATTTTACAAGTGCCATAGGCTATAATGCACTTGTAATAGGATGGACGGGGCATCTCTCACGTTTGTGATGGAGTATCCCATCTGCCAAATTCTAAATAGGGTCCTTTGTTCTTAGAACATGCTTAGGGCAGAGGAGATGTGGCCTAACGGACAGAGCCCCATGCTTTGTAACGGGGATCCAGGCTTGAATCTTGGCCATGACTCAATATCATGTGATTCTGGGCAAATCATTTAATCTCCACGCACCTAAAACGATGTGTAATGTAATCTGGTTCTCATGTAAAGAGCTCTAATGCTGCTGGGCCAGGATCACACTATAAAAACCTGCAAAAAAAGATAAAAACTTTAAAGTACTCATGGGTATGTGTGTGTTTGGCGAGTTCAGTAGCACAGAAAGACGGATGTTGGCCATATCTCAAAATACATGTATTTTTCAGAACGTAAAAAGCATACACAAACACAGGCCAATTAATTTCATTGCTTACTAAAATGTCAAGACAAAATACAGGTGTCACAGACCTGTTTTTGCTACAGTGGTATACCCGTCACGTTTCTTCATTTTAGCATATGGTTGATGGACAAAGTCATGCAAGAGGTACCATTATAAACGAATTAAGACTTTACATGTAGGGCCTCTGTTAGGATTGGAAGGCTGAGTGAGAGAGGGAACACCAAGACAGTGAACCCATCCTTACCCCATACAAAAATGAATGTAGAGCGTCACCCCTAGTAAACTATTTCCTTGGTTTTTCCTAAGCTGTCTGCATTCTTCTTTGAGGTGGAGATGGGTAGAAGTCTGTGTCAGGTCCGTGGGTGGTGTGGGGATCTTCTTGGAGCAGGGAGGGTCGGGAAGGAGTGTGGGTGGTGCTTTCCTCATCTTTTCCAAATAACCTTGAATTTACAGCTCTATTGCTTGATACGGGTGTGGTGTGTTGTCTTTCCTCCAACAAGTTCTGGGAAGTGTTGATGTCTACCTCATATTAAGATCTTACTTAGTCCCATGGTCGTCACAAAGAGAGTGGTACCCAGGGATCTTTGCGCCATACCTTGAACTTTTTGGGGGTCCTGCCCAACTATTGTAACATGTATTTACAAAATAAAAAGTAGACTTGAACTGATACTTTGTGATGCAGCTAATGCATCAGCACCACTATGTGGTGCCAAATGTTGTGTTTTCCCATTTCCCACCGAATACGTTTCCTAAATTATGAGCTGCTCATTGGATAGGAAACTAAAGAGGGCCCTGTACAATTTTTGCCCGTAGTGCCATGACTGCTTAGTGCAGTTGTATTGGCCTATGGGTTTTATAAAATTATAGTCTATCTTGCTGCTGCGATTAAGGTGTTTCTTTGGCTCTTGTCATAGGGTAGTGTCTCCATTGGTGTGCCTCAGGCTTAGGTTTCTCAGGTCCCTCTTAATCTTACTACTTTCATAAGGGAATTGACGTAAAGTCCCTAAGGTCCGACTCCATCTTAGTCCATGGGAGTCGCCATCTTCCTCAGCTTAGACAAGGGACACCCCCATATTCCCTGATATATGCAGAATCATTGTCATGTCTGCCTTTTAACGCAGATGTCGCCAGACCTTATATTTCTAAGACATGTGATATTGTCAAGTTGTTCGATTAATGGCATAGATACAACATCTAAAGCGACGTTCGTCTGGATCAAATATCTCCTCCTCATCACATCAAACATATAACCAAAATAATGTAGTCTGAATTGATGTCCTTTAGCCTTATATGTTCCTAGGGAAACGTCAGGGACGCGTACCTTTATGCACATAATCTATGTCAAACATTCTTAAACTTATGTCAGAAATTCCAATCTCTGATAAGATTTAGGATATAAGGAATGTCACGTGACCACTTGTCAGGAGAGGCCCTTCGCCCAGATTATCGCTCGAGATTCTGCCAGAGACGATAACGCCTACTGCCAGTGCACTTCGCACTTCGGAGATGATACATCTTGCCTGACGCTAATAAAGCCATTTCCCAGAGGAAGTTCGACTGACTGCTACTGCAGTTGGTGTTTTCTCTTTGCGGGGAACACTGTCTTCACGCCTCCACTGATAAAAACAGCCTCTGCTGTCAACAAGGTATGCAGTGTGCCTTTTCCCCAAACAAACTTCTGACTGCAAGTTGCTCTGCCTTTCATGCTTTTAAAGTATAGCACACAGAAGTAGGCATTGGGGTGTTAGGTTCTAGATAACATCTTAAATTACATTTTAATAATGCTAGAAATGTTCATTTTGTTCTCGTTATTTTTAACGTGTCTAGTTGCTGTTTTTATAATATTCTGTGTAGTTGTTTTAGATGTACTGAGAAACAGATTTTATGTCAAGACACGAAGGCTAACATTATGCAATACTCCTTTTATTGCCCACTCACAGCAGCAACAATAGAGAGAACCTAGAACTTTAAAACATTCCATTAGGCTATAAAGTCCAGCAACACGCAGCTATCTTCCTTCTTCAAATGCTGCGAACAAGATAAATGCCAAAACTCAGGACCAAGAATTCCAAATCCAAAAGGTCTTATTCTGTCAATACCCCAACGTTTCTTCCCTGAAGTCTTCTTACTCTGAAAGAAACCAGAACAGAATGTATTCTGTCAGGGTGGGTTATTAATGTGGTGAGGTAATCTTAGCTTCTGTATCTTTAATAAAATCCAGATTTTCTCCCCACCAGGCTGTGGAAAATCTACATTTTATGTCAGGACAAGAAGGCTAATATAATGCAAGTTTAAAGTGCAGTTAAACAGTGTCAATTGCATTCACCACATGTTTAAAGTAGCAACTTCTAAACATGTTCTCATTCGACCAGTATGCAGCTCTTAAAATCTATTGCAGTCCACCACCAAAAACAAATGCTTTTGATGCACCCCTAAGCAGTGGTGTAGCTAGGGGGGGGCGTTGGGGGCGGACCGCCCCAGGCGGCACGAGTTTTGGGGCGGCAGCCGGCCCCCCTTTCCCCCGCTCTTACCTGCGGCCGTTGCGGCCGCAAGAATCGGCTGCTACCACCCCCCCCCCCCCCTCCGCTCTTCAATCATTTTGCCGAGGGCGGCAAACGCAGGGGCCGCCACGGGCAGCCTAAGGCCTAGCTACGCCCCTGCCCCTAAGCAAATGTGCTCCAAATCTACTCACATCCACACCTGCCTCTCTCACCACCTCTTTCATCCATCTTGCCACAGTTGGTAGTGAAACCACCCTATGAGGCCACCTGTAGGAAAGTAATAACTGTGCAACATTATTCCTCAAACTCTCAGTCCTGCTTTCATACTGTTTTAGCTATTTTACTACGCACAGTCTTTCATTTGATTAAAAATATGGGTAGAATATAGTCTTTGATAAGGTTTTAGTTCTTCTTTTAATGTAAAATTAAGCACCTTCTGACTGATAAGCCCTACTTGTAACATTCAGAGCCCTCAAGTCTGAAGTCCTAAACAATAGCAAACAAAGTAGACGGGTCAGTTTCTAAGATATCTGTCTTGGAGTCAGATTTAAATTAGCACCCCAACTCACTAAGACCTCTAATACCTCTCTTACATCCCATAACTAAGTATATTTCGCCATAGGCGGGTTCAACACCCTCATACTACGCCTTATTTTCTTAGTCAGTAAATTCTGACCGACAGACACACCATTTACTAAACAATGACCTGCCGCTATAGCCGACCTATAGACATTCACTGTCCGTATGATAGTCCTGTTCCAAATATGAACTATATATGTTGAAAAGGGATCATAATCCCGTCATAAACTTCAACAAACCAATTTCTGCCAAGCCATTCTATGGGTCTTTCTGGTTCCTGATGCTCAGAACTCTGATATGAATCTGAAAGCCTCTGCTGAAAGTTCCTGCATGTCGCACTGTCTCCTGAAATCCTCCATGCCATCTAGTCCAGAAGTCCCTGTTCTATCAGACTGTGATACTCTCTGCCTGGTCCTAGAATTACTTCTCTGAACCTATTGTTCTAAAGAATCCCATCCAGGTGATGTTTACAAGATTGGCCAGACACTCCTCTCTCCTTCACATGAAGATCTTTTCAGGGTGCATGTGATTTGCTTTCTGGGGATATTGTGGTCAATTGAAAGGAAGATACCTTGAACCAGATTCATTCTGTAGATTTCTGCTATATTTAGAAGGGATTTTAGGTTTGAGGTGCTGAATTCCTTTCTTGCTTTTTATTCTCAACATTGTGCTCTTTCAAATAACCCTTGTCCATGCATGGCTTTTTAGCCTGCTTTCTGGGTTTTAGGTGTCCTGGTCATACGATAAACCCTCAATAAAAACTTAGTGTCAAGTGGGCACGGGAATATTCCTGCTCACTCTCGTCAAGGTGTAGTACTAACACGGCATGCCAACTTTCACTCGTCCTTTTAGAAGACTATGAATCCCATCAGATACACGTGAACTCAACAATGTGTCAATACTCTTATTCAGACATTAGCACTGTCCACAATTTGGGACTCCGGACTGGGCTGTGGCAGTCCAGAGTGGGCTTTCCCAGTCTGAAGGGCACCAAAGACAGAAGGCAGATGTGTATTCATTAGGCTAGATTTCGAGTGTCAAGCATAGCACACAGGTACCAGCAACGGTTCTCCTTTTTAGTCCTTCAACTGTTTAGCTCTTGCACGTTCAGTGTTTGCTGTGTTTCAGTTTATATCTAACCTATCAGTTAGGTACTACTTCCGGAGGCAGAGAGAGAAAAGCAATGTAGAAATTAAAAGGAGTAGTGGTAACTGTCAAACTACTGGTAAGTGATGCCATCCTGGTGCCACAGATTACGAGCGTGAGGGTGAATAATTGCTGGAGAGTGAAGGATATGTTCCATGACCATCCTGTAACAGAGAACCGCCTATATGCAAAGATCTCATGTCTGAATGCTGCACTGGTAGTAGAAAAAGACAATACAAAAACCAAGATTCTACCATTTCTTCTTCTGTGCCCTACCTTGAGATGCACACACACATATATACACACAAATACTCACACTCACTCTGTCTCTCACTCTCTCCATCTCTCTCTCTGTATCTCTCTCTCTTTCCTCCTCCCTCATCCATCCACCTGTTGTAGATGGGTAGACTGGCTGGCCATAGGGAGGAGAAAATCTTCTGGGTTGGACTGTGTTGGTCCACTGCAAGTAAATGAGTTTCATTTACTACCTATTGGCCATTACACTGCACAGAGGAATCTTATACAGACGCAATTAGAAGATTACAGGCAGAAAGGGAGTGGGTAATCTCAGATATAAATGTGCAGGGGTAGCTTCAGGGTGCCTACCACTTCGTTGAATGTTTATGTATCTAGTAGCTTCTAAGACATAGGAACCCTATAGGGTATGTATGCCTATTCCGGACATTCGAAGATTTAAAAATGGTTGAACAACTTTGGATGGCGAACATAAGAAATTGATGATTGATCATCACTTTGAGAAACAAATGCTTCAGCATTGAACTGCAATGAGCCTATTGGGACCATCTCCTGCAGCAGTTGCTTAAGATGTAGAGGTGATAGGGCCTTTTCTGTAGTGGGGGCAAAACTCTGGAACTCCCTTCCATCCGTTTTCCCCCCCAAACCTCACTTTTTCTATTCCCAATGCAGCTGAACTATTACCTGCACTCTCAGTACCTCTCTCTGTTCTACAGTACTGACGCGTCAGGAAGGCTTGCTACTGGTGCGCTTTACAATTATGTAATGACATAAGATAACATAACAGAGGTCAGGTGGGAGATCAATATCAGGAGGTTGTGGCTTTTTAAAAATTATTTATCTCTTTCTAGTATTTGTTTTATCATACAGTGTGTTGCATTCCTTTAACGTGTGTAATGTGTCTTTGCCGGAATAATTGTTATTATTATGTGACATTAGGTGTGTGGAATGGGTGTGGGACTTCCATGGGAGTCAGCTGCTGTCGCAGTCATGTCTTTTGGGAGTGATTAAGACTGCTGAATACATTTTATCAGTGATCGCATTTAAAACTGGTGACCAGGAAGGAGTGATAATATTTGTCCCAGAATCTGATGGACCTCAATGACGCTGGTTGAGTATTTTACACTGTTTTCTATGAGTGTACTGCATAAAGCTCCATGTTTTCATACTGGTTCTATTACTGTTTATAGCTGGTTTCATTTGGGGTAAGGGTATATGTTGCATTCCCGTAAATGGTGTAACATGTTATGATGGCAGAGACAGTACATGTCACTGAATGCATGGAATGTGGATAGAAATTTCATGGGAGTCCGTTTCTGCTGTGGTTTTGTGGGCTGAGATGGAATCCCGTTCTGAATACATATTTCTCATTAAACCCTCTCCATCTTTAAGAGTGTGCACACAAGTAGACATAAAGTAACACAGAATGTTTTTTGACCGGATCACTGATCATTGTTTAAAGACCAATTGCAAGTTTTTTTAAGGGTTTCCCAAAATGCAAGGGTTAGTTTATTTGCTGTGTCCTGAAATACTTCTGATCATTTCAAATTAGTTGAGTCCAATAAATGCTCTGAAAACCCTGGCTTGTTGTGCTGGTCCCATCTGCTCCTGTGGCCTCCTGAGAATATTGAAAAATCGGTGTGCGCACTTTATTTTAAATAACACTGCATTTCTGCATAATGTATGTTTTGATGCCTCCTTTCCCTCTTTAATGTCTTCAGTTTACTTGGGGGGATTGCGTGAAAACCAATTTCCAGACTCTAAAAGGGGAGCGAGGGACCCATGACAATTTTCGCAGTTCTCTCCATTTACTGGGATACCCTTGAGGGATCCTTCACATGCGTCAATTTGCAGCAGAAGAAGAAAAGAAAACACTTAAGCAAGATCAGAAATAGACTGCCATCTCTTGCATGCTCATATATCATTAGCGTGTACCGTTATCCATGCCGAATTGATGCTCCTCAACAATATTAAACTGTAAGCGTGTAATGGACAAGTAGAGGCGTAAATCAGTCACGCCATAGTCTCGTTGCTCATAAATCCCCTGCAATTGCTCAATATGATTGCCTTTTTACTGGCTTGAAACTCATTGCCTTTTAAAATAACTCATCCTTTAGACACAATATTGAATAGGCCCTTCAGGTAATAAATCTAAGGCATTGTCTTCTAGCCAGCTTTAGGCGCCCGTATCACTGCGCACTTCTCCTTTGGTAATTTCATGTATGACTACCTTGGGATGAACATTGATGTGTGACATTGACACGCAATTCCAGTTTGTGGCCAGTGCAACTGTGCTAACCTCTGCTGGCCTATGCATGCACGAGATCTGTTCTGACATGTTTCTTAAATCTCATTTCTGCCACCATGTTGAGAGCTGGAAGTATAGATTTGCTTTGTACTGCAATCCAAGCAACTAATTTAAATTAATTTCTCACCAAATGCCTTGTTTGTTTCCATTGTGATGGGTCATCGCGGGACCTACATTCGCTTATAGGCCCATTGTGCCTGATCACTTCTATTAAATAATGTATAAATTAATATTTTCTTGGCGATAATACCTGCATGCACAATGTTTCAAAATCTTTCGCATTTTATTCTGAATCTTACAGGTGTTTATTTGTTGCTTTGTGAAATAGTTCTCCAGAATGAAATCTTTAAGAAATTATAATATTTGACATAGATTGTGATCTCTGGCTTTGTGTAAAAAGGCTTCCGTGGTATTTTCATAGGTGATACATATGCCCGGCCTAGGAAAGGTCTCTGATTAATTTTGCTCCTCAATCGAATCCGGGTGGAACCGTTAAATCAATAATAACCCAAGTGCTAGGGATATTGCTCTAAAAGTGGAAAAGCCAGCTTCCTGACTCCATCGTCAGCAGATGCAGTGGCAGTTGGCATGTACAGAGGGTGGTGGGGCGGGTGGGACAAAAATAAAATTAAAAAAGAATTACACTTAGACAGGCAGGCTCCAACGAGGGACCCAGGAAACTGCAGTAACCAATCCTGGCGCTGCTCTCATGCAACATGAAAGAAGCACCAGGATTGGAGGGAGCGGCCTCCTTCGGTGCTCCCAAGGACACTGGAGCCCTATGCTGTCTCTAACCCAGCTGTCATAGGTTTAAAATGCGCATGTCAACGTCCGGCCAAAGAGACATGCGCACTTTAAGCTTAAAGTGCCCTGCCCATCACTGCTTTCTGTTGCTGCTTGACTGTCAGCAGCAGAATGCCCCACGCCCGTCCTGACGCTAGGCTCAGGATGGGGTTTTGAAAAATAAAATGGTAATAAATTAACTTTATTACCATTTTTTTCCATCTTTGGGGGCAATTTAGTTAGTGGGGTGATGCTCCTCCGCCTTAATGGAGGAGCCGCCCCTGAGCAGGTGGAAGTCTTCCCCTGCTCACCCTCCTCTGATCTTCTCGTTTGACTCAACTTTGAAGTGAGAAAGAAAAAACAAGAGGGCTCCTGAATGAGTTCAGAGATGGCTGCCTTCTTACGATTTAAAGGAGTTAGAATGTGAGATTTGGGAGCCTCACACCTACTCTCTGAGTTCAGTTAGGTCACTCTGTCATACAAGTGGGTGCATGCATGTTCTGTTAATACCCCAAGGATACAAAATTGCAGCAATAGAAATTGAGCCTTTTCCTAAACTGTGTCCAGCTGAGGCCCGCTGACCTTGTAGTGATTTTTGATCATCCATGCTTTCCTGATTTCTGTATCACGCAGAAGCAAAGAGCAGTTCTCGCTTGCACCAGAGTATTGGACAACACCTCCTCACAAAGTAAACCCCCAACGTACATCCCATCACACCATGGAGAAATGAGCTTCTCAGCACACCATAAAGTAAACTCGTCATTGTACCTTCAGAGGCTCTGCTTGCTGACAGTGCCCTGTTTGCCAGCTGCTGAAGTCAGAGAAGCTTAGAAGGCTTTAAAGTCTGAAGGCTGTGCATCTAGAAAAAATACAGGATCCAGAGATTTCAACAGTTGCTCCTTGTAGAGGAAAGCCTTCTAGCTCGAAGCCCTGTGCCATGCAGTGCACAGCATGAGTCAGAAAGATACTCTTGCCTGGACGTTTGTACATGATCTGTGTAAATCTTAGCCCCCAAAATGATAATTGCACATTCCATTGACTGTAAATCAGCACTACTGAGAACTCAGGAAATTTCTGAGAACTATCAGAAGACTGAGATGAAGTGCCTGCACCTGAAGAAGATCCCACCCCAGTGGCATTCATCCCTCTGTCCAGGAGGAGCCTTTTCCATCCACAGAACCAACCACGACAATCTCTGGTCAGTCCTCTCTGCAGCCTCTTCTTGTTGGACAGAGGAAAACTTTAGAAATCCCATTAAAGGACAACTGACCAAGAAGAGCCCTCAGGAGCATCCAGAGACCTCCCACCCAGCACCAGCTGTCGGGAGACTCTTTCCACCACTGTGAACCCTACTGGGATGAAGCCTTCAGATCTGCTCCACAGATGAAATGTGAGCTTTGTAAAAATGCCCCCTTGTGAAGGTAACTTTGTTGAAGGGGTTAATCTCGTTAAGAATTGCACACGCTTCCAAGTTCACTTATTTTTGCCAAATCCCTCCTAAAAGACCTCTGCAGTTAATAGCCTCGTTTATACTTGCTGAAATTGCTGTGTGCCTGGTGAAATTGCGAGGAAAAAAATAGGTTTGCCCTTCTCCTCCCCCCCACCCCCCATATTCTCACCTGTCTACAGTCGTGAAAGTAGGGCAGTGACATGTGCCCTAAAAATGCACAGATTGTGAGGAAAAGCTGTAAAAAATAAGCTGCTGTTTGTTCACCCATTTTCCCACTTCTTCATAATCATGGATGATGGAAGGTGTTTAGCCCTGATATGGGTCCACATTTTATTTTTTTATTTTTTATTTTAATTTTATTTATTTGATGAGTTTTATATAGCGCTGGCTAGACCCGAAGGTATCAGAGCGCTTTACATAAGGAAACAGCGTGTTACAAGTTACAATAATTTCACATTAATTACAGCAAGATAGCATATTCAAGACAGGAGTTAATAAAGGACACGAAAATCAGGACCCAAAAAGACCAAGGAGAACTAGGAGTCCACATGAAGGAGACAAGAGCGGAGAAAACGATGAGACAAATGTCCGAAGTCCGGCTGGGTAGGTGACGGCCATAGCTGTGTGCCAGTGCCAATCTCCCCTATAGCTGTCGGTGCAGCTCCACCGGGAATCGGCCATGTGGATTCGGGCTCCGCCGGATTAGAGTGAAGATCAGGAAGTAACCGAAAGGTTTAGAGTCCATAGACGGGCGAGAGGAGATGGCGAGGAAGGCAGGATCGGCAAGGAAATGTATCTTGGCTGCCATCTTATAGTCAGGCAAGTTGAGTCTGTTAAACTCCATGACTCTGCAGCTGGTCTTGCCTCAAGTTCAGTGGTTAGATAACTCAGCTATACCAATTATCCTGGTAGAGCATCGGGACCCCCATTATCTGATGGAACAACATCCCTCACCGGTGGGAGTACCTTGGCGGGCGCCATTTTAGGGTCAGGCTCAGAGTTCTGATTTAATAAGTAGTTGCCGAGTTAATATAGGGGGTTAAATTAGGCGCCATAAGGTTCACAGAGCCACAATGGGATCGTATGTGGCATTTTAAATTTTTTTAAATTTCGTTTCCCCACGCAAAGAGGCAACCAGGAGGAAAGCGGCGGGCAGCGTGGAGTGTGAATGTTATTATGTTATGTTATGTTATAATATTTATACGTTTGTTAAAGTAGTTCATAATCCCCTTGGCAGTACCATGTACATAAATAATGTCAAGCAAAAAAAGAGCCCTTCAGGAGGATGTGGCTTAACGGCCAGAGCGGCCTTTGACGCTGTGGAGCCTGGCGGGAGGGTGAAACATCCTGTGACCCTGGGCAAATCGCCTAGTCTCCCCGTGCCTAGAAATGAATGTGTCTGTCTGTAATGCAACTGGTGCTCATGTAAAGCGCTCTGATACCTTCGGGTCGGGTTCGCGCTATATAAATCAGCCCAAAAAAAAAAAAAGTTTGCCCCAAAAAAAAAAAAAAGGTTACTCAGACTCTGCAACTCAAAGACAGCAAGAGAGCTCAGTGACCTGACGCTCACCATGGACATCTACTATGACTTGCAGGCCGCAATTTAAACCTCTGTAAGGCCATATCAGCTTTCTCTCGTTCCGAGGTTGGTAAATTAATTAGTATTAAAAAGTGTAACAATAACACTTATTATGTACATTGCATAGAAGCAGTAAAATTATTGCATCAAACGCTATATAACCAGCATAATAATAGACTGCAAATGGCAAAATAAATGAAATGCAAAATATAGGACAGCCCCGTTCACTTTAGCCATCTGCACTTGGTCGCCAAACTTATATTTTGATACTTGAAAGTATAGCAACAAGAATTATTGTATAGGTGATAATAAAGCACATTTTCTCCTGACCAGTTCTCCTGGCCATGCAAATTGAATCTATATAAATAATATTGCAATGTGACCTTGCAAGGTTTTGGTGCAGAACAAACACCCCCGCACATCTGTGCCAACTTTGTTATTTGTTGCTGTGTATTTCAGCATCGTTTTTTGGACTCCGCAGCTTCCCTTTAATATTTTTTTTATTCTGTAGGCATTTTATGGCTTTTGTACAAAATGAGCTAATGTAAGGTAAAATGCGGTGCATGGACCCCACTATAGATACAACTATGAGTATTGTATGAGTGACATAACATTTATTTGAATATACTACAATTTTAATAGTCACTTTCATAATTACATTGAAACAGTATTCTCTTTGATCATCATCATCAAAGAGCTTTATTTTAGCAGTCAAGCACTGCCATAAAAGCACAATACAGATATAAAAATGTCATTAAAACAGATGCAAATTTTGAGCAATCACTGAATTTATAAATACACAATAAAACACTTAGAATAAAAACATGTTCAAAATACCAGCAATATACAGCTCCAGTCAGTTAAAAAACATTTGTTTTCTCCCGGAAAGCGCAAATTTTAAAATTAACAGATAGAACTGCGGAGAGTAGGAGAGTTCAATGACTGCAGGTACAACAGAGCCCCTGCACATCCATCTTCTGACGCCACAAGCTCTAATTAATGGGACTAAAAACCTTTTGGAGTAAGCCCTATAATATTTACAAAAGGAGGTAAAGTGGAGCGAACTCTGGGGAGAGGACTCGTCACAGGGGCAGATGAACACGTTGGTGACATTAAATTGTCCCAATGGAAAGCTTAAATGCCACCTCACGATGCCAGACCTGAATCTGGTTAGCAAGTCTCTGTCCCAAGTAGTATCCATCCAAGACAGTTATGGTGCCATGTTGGGAGTGGATTCCAAAGTCATATACTCCCTGAAAGAGATTTTGAATGTTTAAAAGTCCTCTCTGCGTTGTCTATTCCTACTGAGGAAAGCTTTCCTGACCTAAGTGAGGTCGGCCTTCGATATACAAGGAGGAGAGGAAAAGAGCTCAGGTCTCCCCAGGTCAGACATTTCCTGTTTAATGTATTGCAACAAGCAAGGCAATCCAAGATCACCTTCCTGTTCAGACCTGCATGTTGGTTCGCCCAAATAGCACACCAAAGTACCAGCGGGGCCAGTTGGATGGAGTCTTCGACAAACCCCACCCCCAGCTCTTGATGGACAATATAGGATGTACATGCTGGGGGTACACCTAAAAGGTGGCGAGAACCTTGTTCTCTTCAATCTGAAAGGTGGAGATTTTAGAGTGGCCCCAAATGCCGGCCCTGTAAGTGAGAATGGAGAGACATTTGCTCCTGAAAACTTCTAGCAAGGGGGCCATGGGCATACTGCCAGTGCAGGAGGCCAAGCTGTGGATGAAGCCAGAAGCGCGAGCAAACCTTTGAGATGCTTTGCTCTTATAGGGACCCCAGTTTCCCTTCGAATCAAAGACCAACCCAGATAGGAAAACTCCTGGGTAGAGGCAACCTGATGACCTTGGAGATAAACACTTCTTGATTTCATGGATTTGGGCCCACAAAGCATAGTATACGTTTTTGAGCAATTAGTAGTGAAGCCCAAGGGCCCCATGAAACCAACAAATTTCTGAAAGAGGATGTTTAGACTCGTGTGTTCTCCCCATTAGAACAGTGTCATAGGCGTAAACTAACGCAGGGGCTCTATTCCTGCCCACCATTGGAATGTCCGCAGCACAAGCGGCCAAGGTCTCCTCAAGGCCATTAATGTACAACAGGAACAGAATTGGGGCCAAAACGCACCCTTGGTGAAGGTCCTCCCCCAGTGGGAAGCTGGAGGTGTGCTCACCAGCAGGACTGTACATAACTGACACAAAAAGGTTGAACTGTAAGGCTCGCAAGAATTGAAAGAGTCCTGGGTCCATCCCCCGGTTACTCAAAATGAGCCACAGCTTAGACCTGACCACATTGTTGAAGGCACTAGACGGGACCATGAAAGCCAGCAGATAGAGCCCTGCTTAGCGATGGTATACTTGCTGATAAGCAGGTGCAGATTGAGACATTGCTCCACTGTGCCCAGACCCTCACGGAAACCGTACTGTACATCCGACAGTGTTTTCGACTCCCTAGCCCAGGACAGCAAGTGCTCCAATACGACCCTCCCTGCAATTGTTACTGCGAAATCCAGCAGAGATATTGGCCGATAACAACATGGGGACTGTGAGTCACCCATTTTAACGGTGGGTACAATAATGGCACTATGTCATGTGTCTGGGAGGCCACAACGAGTGAAGGCATTGAAACTTCCTTTTATCGTTTTTCTGCAAACCATTTGTGAGAGTTGGTAGTCCTTTTTATGAATTTGGTTTGGACTTTGAAAACCTTTTCCTGTTACCACATTGTTATTTTGAATGATTGGTCCTTCCACCGTCTAAAAGATCTTTAAGAATAGGGACCTTATGTAATGAGGATGGTAATGTGACATCCCTAAAAAGGCATGCACCACCTTCATTTGAGAGCAGGGAATGGCAGTAAAGTGGCTGCATAGTGCATATCACCTAAGTTACCTACAATGTGACTTGAATTACCTACAACTTGTCATCTTTAAAGTTCCGTGTCAGAGGCCCTATGGTGTCTTCTTCTTAGTGCTAAGAATATGTCACAATTTTACAGGTATATATTTGAAACTGCTTCAGGGTGCTTTGCTAGACAAAAGCTGGTATTTTATTTGCAGTCTGAGGGATCAGTCAGCGGCTACTGATTTGCTGAAGGATTGAGGGCAGTGAGAATGTCATAGGAAATAAGTCATCTTGGAAACCTGATGGCATTCATTGATGCATGACTGCTGTGCCTGGGGTGAGTGAGTTCAGTGTGTTGTGTTGATCAGTTCTCCGATAACTGAATACATAAGAGAAAGAAAATATTCCTTTCTATGATGTGCGAGGCTACAGGTGGCATGAGAGGAAGGGCACTCTCACCTTCAGATAACCTTGCTGCAGATTCTGAAATTGTTGGGCTAAACAAGCTTGTTTGTGCCTGACTAGGTCTCAGACAAACAAATTGTGGGACCAGTCAGTCAGTCAAAATCTTTATTCGGATTTATAAATAAATCCATAAAAGCAAAGTAAAACAGCTACAACCCGCATAATATATCCACATACATTGGTTTAAATAACCAGTCATATTAGCCAGGCAATATTACATATATGGAAACTTCAATAAGGTAGTTGAAGTTTCTTTTTCCATGAAACAGTTACCCATCAGAATTGACTGATTGCCAAACAGTGGGGTAATTCAAAGGTCAAAGAGAACAGACACACACACATGTATGTATCAAGATGGAGATCATGTAAGACCTCTGTGTGTCAATCTGGCACTCTGTGACACGTCTGGCAGTCTGTTCCCTGTGTTGCAGGTGTGGCCTGCCACACTGATGCAAGCCCTGCCAGGATGTGATCGTCCATAGAACACATTAAACAAACAAAATTAACAAAACGCAATATTATTTCTTAAAACGATTAAAAGGACACAGGGTGTAAACAGAAGTTCCTGGAATTAGCAGTGTGTCATTAGAAGAGGGTGAGGTCAAAGACAATAAAAATAATTTCTGAGAAAGAACGAGAATTGAAACCCTAAAACACTCATGGTCACTTTTGTGTGTGTTTTAAGATGGGAGGGGCACTCGGATCCCACCAAGGCCTTTAGTTGGTTAGTGTGTTCGTTTTTTGCAGGATTATAGCCTACAGTAGGACTTACCCATTCACAGACACTGGTAAATATCCGTGGTTAGGTGGCACTGGAACTGCTGCATTTTGATTGGCTTCTAGACTGTCAATATCTACCAGGGAGAATCACAGCCTGAATCTGATCGAAGCCTCATTAGAGCATTGGAATGTGGAGCACTGCATTGAATACAAGGAGTGCGGTAGAAGCCCGCAGAGCAACATTCCAATGTTTTTGTTCACAGCTGCTGCTGTGAACAAAGGCCTCTCGGAGCCCAAGGGTATTCAAACCCCCTCGGGCTCGGAGAGGCCTTTGTTTTTAGTGATTAGAACTTTCTGCCCTCTAGGGGCGGAAGGTTCTAATAGCCTTAGAGCCCTCCTAGTGGGCTCTACCGGCTATTAAAGGCCTGCTCCCTTGTTTAACACTGGAGCAGGTTTTTAATGGCCAGTAGAGCCCGCTAGGTCAGGCTCTAAGGCTGTGTTACAGACACAACCCACATGTCATTATGGATTATGTGTATACCACCTCTTTGGAGATGGCATAAAGAATTGAGCCAATAATGTTCCAGCTAGGAACCACAAGGCTGAACAAAACCTATTTAGGTCGATACACATGAGAGGGTATGGACTCCTACTGGTGGTTTAAAACTTAGCTAGGAAGTAAATCCCAGTCAGTAACAGGAATTTTTGTCAATCAGACCTAGAATCCTTTATCCACCTTTGCAGGAGGCTGAATATGACGATGTAAATTGTACTTTCCTGTGCTGCCACAACCTTTAAAAGTTGGCAAAGAATACACAAGAGTTTCCCATCCTTACATGGGTTTGGCATACATATTTAAAGTCCTTTGAGTCATTCATTTCTTTTTAAACTGTGAAATCTAGTTTTCATAGAGTTTTAAAATAGTCGCCACGTTGCTTCAGATAAGCTATTGTATGAGTTTGTTACAATAAACACACATGGTAGGATAATGGGGTTTTATAAACCTGTTTATTTATTGTTCCCTTTGCTGGTCTAAATATTTCACAGATTGGGAATCGCATAGCCTGAAACCCATGTACTTGCAATGGTAATATATATATATATATATACACACACACACACACACACACATATATGTTTTTAATAAGTGACAGCAGAAGCAAAACCAATTTGATCATTCATTATTTTGTAAGTCTTTAGCTTACGTTGTCATAACACTATACATAAAAGTACATAACGATATTACAGAAAAGTACAAAACTATATTATAGAAAACTGTGACGGAGGTTATCAACCCTGTTGGAAGACATGAGGGATAACTAGGAGGAACATAGAATGTGGTTGTGAAGTTATAGTAACTTTACAGTCGTAATACACTTATAGGAGGTCCACCCTATAATTGGAGGGGGTGGAGACATGTAAGCGTGCACTTACATGTAGATCTCCACTGGGAAATGGTGAATAGCAAAAAAAAAAAAGAATGGCGAGTTACACCTAATTGAAAGAGTAAATATACACATGGGTAATTGGCTTTCTGAATAAGGGCCACCCTTCCTAAATCTTACTTACAAATGACTTATAACACAATTAAACATATAAGAACATATGTGAGGAGTGTCCTAAACCGCACAAAATATGAATTAACACAAAGCGCTCAGGCTTTTATGGCATTTATTTGTTGATTTTTCTTCTGCATGCATCCATAATATATATTCGGTTCTCACTTTATGTTGTGAAAATAATTTTAGTATCATCTAGCATACATTCACACTTATTTAACTGATCACTCACATTTGAATACCTGCTGGGTTTTAGTGCATAAGCAGTGCAGTGTATTCCACAACTACACAATCATCTAAAAACATAATAATTCCTGTTCGTAAAGCGCAAACATATCACCCTTTAAGGTTTCAAGGCACTGGGGGCCGTCAGGGAGATTAAGTGAGCTATTGCCCAGTCACATGATGCTGAGCTGCCGCCAGCACCGGGGATTAAACCCTGAGCCCTGCACTCCGGAGTCAGCCGCTCTGGCTGCTGCGCCACACCTTTCCCAGAACATAAACATTGTATAGCAAGCACGTGTGCATAAATGCTGCTATATCAACTTAGTTATGAAATTGAATCTATTGTTTGACTCCCGCTTGCTGTCAATCAGCACAGCTGGCATCTGGTCACCCTTATATGCCAGTAGTAAGAGTCACCCAAAAGAAGACTCACTTCCTGTTTTTAAATATAAAAGCATACATGGAGATATAGATTTTCCAATTTATTTATGTGCACAAATGGAAAGACTTACACATAATCTATATTTGGACATATCATTTCAAATTGCTCAAATGTTACCTTGAGCACTGTAATGAACCCAGCAGGATGGCTTTTCTACCTGAGGGTTGAAGGGGAACGCGTGTTTTTCTTTTGTCCGAGGGCTTTGCTATGTATATTAATTGATGTGAACTGATCTCGGTAATGGCCTATGACCAGGCAATCATGCTTCTGAACATATGCTAAATTGTACTATGACCTCAGAGCCTACTTATGTGTCACCAGCCCTCTTCCATCGCCTCCCCTCTCACATACAGGCTGTGATGGTAATTGTTAATATTTTAGGTTATTGCAAAACTCAGTAGCAAATCCATTAGATGGAAATATTACAGGTTTCATTGTGTTTTTATGCATCTCAAATTACAGCTATTAATCATCAATCAGCTCACCAGAACAGGCTCTGCGTCAATGTGGCATGAGTCAACCCACTCTGGAGGCTACGGAAGCGGAAGACGCCCTAGGATGTTTTCTTGTTCCATGGCTGACGCATGTTTTCTCTAGTGTGTCCTACTAAGCGCAGCAATAGTGGCGTAACAATATCTCCCGCAGCCCCCCAGTGCGGGGGGCCCCTCCGGCACTGTGCACAGGCAGTGGGGTCCCTGGCCTGAAAACTCCTGGCTGGGTCCTCAATGGGAGGGCCCCCTCAAGTTTTGTTGCGCCACTGTGCAGCAAAAATAAGGCTACTACCTGTTCAATCTAAGTTTTAGCGTCTTCCTAATGACTGTTTATCTGCAGACTTTCTTCAGCATTCTTCTGTGGATGATTCACTTAGGAGTTCTAAAATATTTTCTTGAAGCATTTGGTTTTATTAAGAGGTCTGTCATCCGAGGGAGGCATGGCACTGGATTGTAAACCCGATACTAAAATCAGCCACTATTTGAAGGGATATAACCAAATCTTTAACGCTTTTGTAAATTTGAACAAATAGGTCAAAAGGCGGATGGCAGTAGGAAGATGAATAGAGTGGGAGCCTCCAATGTAAAAGCTCTGCCTCCCATCTTGGCCTGCCTTACTCTAGGAACTTGGACAAGTGTTGATCCTGAGACCTCAAAGACTGTGCAGGGCAGGACCAGCAAATGGAGACCAACAAAGGTGTTGTCCTTGCTGTGTTCAAGGTTTTATGAATAAGGCACACAGATTTTAATAGGGCCCTTGACTTGACAGAGAGCCAAAGAGGGAAGGCAAGGGTGAAAGTGTTATGGTCTTGTTTTGCTAAGCCAGTTGCCATTGCCACAGCAACACTTTGGACTAACTGCAGTTGATGAAGACTCTTTGGTTGATCAAGGTAGAGAGCATTTTAGAAGTCCAACTGGGAAGAAATAGAAGCATTCACAATCCGTACCTTATGAGAAAAATAAAAAAGATATTTTTCAGAACCTGAAAACAAATAAAGTTACCACTGTGCCAATTTGAGCTTTAAGATATCAATTACAAGTCAAATTGGACATTTTATAAGCACAACACGGTAGTGGCAGAATGCAAATTGCCAAAAGGTTGATGGAACAAAGAGCAGAAAGATCCTCGTTTTGACACCATTTCTTTTCATCTAACTGCAGCTCGTCCATGCTTCAGCAGTTTTCAAGTGGTGATGTAAGTTCGCTGTACTGGCTTCTAAATCACCTGAGATCTTCAGGACAAGCTGAATATCATCAGCATACATGAAACATATTTAGACATGGGACTGAAACCTGGGGGGGATCTATTTATAAGATTAATTGTTTCCTCTTTCAAATAATGCTCTTTAATAGGCAATTCCTATGTAAAAATGTGAAAAATAGAAAACTGAAAAGTCGTCTCGCTTGTAGATAAAGTACTGACAGTCCTATATAACCCTTTCCTTCACCTTTCCTGCACCTTTCCTCCATTTTGAGGGGTCTGTCTGCCCACCCCTGTCTCTCTTTCGGTACATCATCTATTTGGTGGGGCTGGAGGGACCAGAGAGAGAGAGAGGTTTTGTAGTATAGAGGGTTCTTCAGTGATGGTCCATGTTAGACCTGACAGCCTTAGTGTGTTCTTTCCTCCAAACTTTTTGCCTGCTTACTTGCAGTTTTGTTGGACTCGTTTTTGTTAGGACTCTGTGCACTTTACCGCTGCTAACCAGTGCTAAAGTGCTTCTGCTCACTCCCTTAAACATGATTTGATTGATATATCACAATTGGCATATTTAATTTACTTATAAGTCCCTAGTAAAGTACAGAACATGTGCCCAGTGCCTGTAAATTAAACACTTCTAATGGGTCAGCAGCACTGATTGTGCCACCCACTTAAGTAGACCTTTAAACATGTTTCAAGCCAGCCACTGCAGAGCCTGTATGCGCAGTCAACACTGCCATGTTGACTTGGCATTTAAAACCTCTTGCCAAGCCTTAACCTCCACTATTATTATATATAGGTCACCCCCAAGGAAGACCCTAAGTAGCCATAGGGCAGGGTGCTATGTAATTAAAAGGTAGGAAATGTGCTTTTGAGTTTTACATGTCCTGGTAGTGAAAAACTCCCAAACTCGTTTTTCACTAATATGAGGCCTACCCCTCCCTAGGATAACATTGGGGATTCCATATTACATTTAATATCCTGTTATTCCTGAGAGAGAAGGTATATCTGTCATGTTTAGTACCTATCGAATGGTAATGATACATCCTCTTTAATGGCAAAGTCGGATTTATTATTACTATTTTGAAAATGCCACTTTTAGAAAATTAGACATTTTCTTACTCTTAGACATTTGGTGCCTGCTGCCTGTCTCTGATCACTGTCTGGGTTGGGTGACAGCTGGGCTTTGTGTATTCCCTCTAGACAGCCACACACAAAGGGAACTTAGGTGTGACTTGATGGGGCTTCTTGGGAGGATCGGAGGGAGGAGCTCGGCACAGCCTCACACTTACACCTTAATAGGCTGTGTCCTGTCCATACACAAAGGGCTGCAAACCCCCCTTTAGTGAGTCTGGTGCCAGGGCAGGAAGGGAGGACCTCTGTGCACTTCAAAGACCCTTCTTTGAAGTCTCCCCCACTTCAAAGGCACAACTGGGTATAAGTACTGGATCTCTGACACCACCAACTCAGTATACTTCTGAACCTGAAGCCACTCTGCAAGGAAGAAGAACTACTGTACTTAAGGACTGCCACTCTGCTGGACTGCTGCTCTGGAAGAACTGCTGCCTTGCTGTGTTGCCATGCTGCTCTCGCTGCCTGGATAAAGACTGGACCTCCATCACTGGAACCCAGAGTGACTCAAAGGACTAGCTGACTAGCCTCCTGATCTGAATTGTCAGGGACAGAATATACTTCCACTGCTCCTGGACCATTGAAAGAGGGCCTAAGGTGTTTTCTCTAGCGGAACCAACACATCCTCTGCTGCAAGAGCAGAATCGTTGTTGCGTGAAAAGGACCGGCACATCCCACTCTGAACCAGCACATCACCATCGGAACCACCGCTTCGGAACCAATGCATCACTGCCACTGAGGGGAGAAGATCAACGCATCCCCTCTACAGCATAAAGAAACTCGGCGCATTGTCTTCAGAACTGGCGCATCACCATCGTTGAATGGAGAAAATCAATGCATCACCTCACCTGCGGGATTGATACTGACGCATCACTCTGCTGAACCCTGCATCTTTGTTGTTGCAACCAGGATCAAGGTTCTTTTGTTCAGTGGGCCTCACGGGGTACCTGTATCTGCCTCTACCGCGGTCGGCCTCAACTTTTGACTTTGTCCCACTCCAGCGTGACCAGATATCCCAAACAGGCGCTTATTGCTTCGAAGCTCTATTTTACAGTTTATTCTTTAAAAATTAATATCTCCTTTCTACTTATGGATGTTTGTCATTTTTGTCTTGTTTTACTCTTCCAACATCTTCCCTATTGAAGCCTTTTGAGCCCTCATGTTCCAATAGTCACTAATGACATTGGGTGTTGTCCAAGATTGGAAGCCAGCTGGACAATATAATTTGAAGCTTCAACTGAATGTTTCTTTCTTTTCCAACTGTGGAACATTGGCAGATAGCATCAATGCTTGCATCTCTAGAACAATAAGAGCATCAAAGTTAGTTTTTTAACTGTTCTTCCCTGGACTCCATATAAATGTTTCCAGGCTACCTCCTGAAATCACAAGCACAAAGTTTGATAGTAAGCAATTCTTCCTCTATCTGACATTATAATGCTTCATGTACATCTCCCTAACACTACGTTACCCGTGGCCCATAAAGTGTGAGAAGTCCTGGCATTTCCCCTAAACAGCCACCTATATACAGAGAAGAAAGAATCCCAGGTACTCTTTGGACAATGGGTAGCGGTGTCATGTCGCATTATGATAAATCACCATCTCCAAGTTAAACCGGACATCAGGATGGTGGTAGCAGTGCCGTTGTATGCATGCACTTGTCCTAAAATTAGTAGAAATGGTGGTGGGCGCTACTGACAGGGCAGTGGAGGAGCATTAATGTAGATGATTTTTAAGAGGCTCTTTAAGAGCATTGTTAAGTTGATATGACCACAAACCTATGTGCCAGTTGTGGGCAGAACTTACGACTGTAGAACCCTGTAAAGTTTACATTCCCAAATGCCTTCTTTGTGTGTAATCACTTACATGTGCACTGAATGGCTCAAGTGGCCACCCTGCCACTTATCTTGCTTTGCATTATGGACCTTGCAGTTAAATATAATACAGTTTGTCTTCAAAATCTTCTTTTTGCCCATTCTTTGGCTCACTGTCCTGTGCCAATGCATTATGGCCACTCTAGTAGCATGTATAGCCTTACAATTAGGATTTACCAGGGGAATTGGACATGTAATGACCAATTCCCACGGTAATTCCTTATTGCACAGTATTACGGAAGCATGTCAACTAGCAAATATTTTTAAATAACAAGATTCTACACTTAATGTTTTGTTGCCCATACTTTGAAACAAGAATTACTTCCTTTGGACTAGCCTGATGCCTACTACCCATAGCTTACCTTGTAGGAGGGCAGTTTGTTATGTAAATTCTTCATTGAATGGATGCCTCTCTCTTAGAGCATCTAGCATGACTACCAAATTCTAAATCTGATTGGGAAACAAAACCAAACAAATTTGTTTTTTCAGTGTTGCCTAAAAGTAGGGTTGTATGACAGAGGCGCGCATGGCTAAACCACACGTGCCTCTACCACGCAGCCTGAACTACAAATGCTTCCGAACCAAGCATTCCTTCACCACGCATGCCTTTACCACGCATTTTCGTGATAAAGGCATGTTTGGTATAGGAATATGTGGTAAAGATCTCACCCTATGCAACCTGCCCTTAGCCCCAACAACTACCTTGACAGCCCCTGAGCCCTAAAAAGTACCCGACCCCTCTGGGCCCTAAAAACTTCTCCGACCCCCTCGAGCCCTAAAAGCTACCCAACCTACCCTAACAACAACCCTGACCCCCCGAGCCATAAAAAGTACCCCGACCCCACCCTGAGCCCTAAAAACGACCCTGACCCCCTAAGCCCTAACAACTACCCCGACCCCTAAAAAGTACACTGACCCTAACCTGAGCCCTAAAACTTATCCTGACTCCCCCCTGAGCCCTAAAAACTACCCCAGTCCTAAAAACTACCCTGACCCCCCCCCCAAAGCCCTAAAAACTACCCCGAGCCCTAAAAGCAACCCGGACCACCCCAGCCCTAAAAACAACCCTCCTCAGCCCTGAAAACAATCCAGACCCCTAACCCTGAGCCCTAAAAACGACCCAAATCCGTAAAAACTACCTCCCAGCCCCACTTACCTCATTGCGTTCTATCCCAATCCTTCCTGTTCCTGGGCCTGCCCATCTCAGCATCTAGACCGCCCATATGCCTTAACCACATGCGTGGTTAAGGCATATGCGTGGTTAAGACATATGCGTGGTTAAGACAACCGTGGTTGCGCTTTCATGGGAGCGGCACTCGTGGCTCTGCCCACGTTGTTCAGGCTGTTTCCCTGAAATTAGGCATGGGTCATGCTTCCTCTCCGGCAGGACGCAGCGGGTCCGACTCCCCCCTTTCCTCTCGGACCCCACACCTACCACCTGCGGAGTCCCCCAGGGCTCCTCCCTCAGCCCGACGCTCTTCAACGTCTACATGGCTCCACTCGCCCCCATCGTCAGAACCTATGGACTCAACATCGTGTCATACGCAGACGACACCCAGCTCATCCTCTCCCTATCCAACGAGCCCAACACCGCCAGACGCAACTTTCGAGAAGGCATGGAAGCCGTCGCCAAATGGATGAAAAACAGCTGCCTACAACTAAACACCAACAAAACAGAAGTACTCATCATGGGCCCAAATCCCGATGCCTGGAGCGACACCTGGTGGCCCCCCGCCCTCGGAAACCCGCCAACCCCCACGGACCACGCACGCAACCTGGGAATCATCCTGGACTCCGAGCTCAAAATGGACCGCCAGATTAACTCTGTCTCGTCTTCCTGCTTCCACACTCTCCGCCTCCTTCGTAAGACCTTCAAATGGATCCCCTCGAACACCGAAAGACCGTCACTCACGCCCTGGTCACCAGCAGACTCGACTATGGCAACGCACTCTACGCCGGAATAAACAAAAACCTCACCCGCAAGCTACAGAACATCCAGAACGCCGCCGCAAGACTGGTCCTCAACCTGCCAAAACACTGCCACATCTCCCAGCACCTGCGCACACTCCACTGGCTCCCTTTCGAGGCGAGAATCACCTTCAAGATGCTCACCCACGCACACAAGGCCCTCCACGGCACCGGACCAGCATACCTGAACAGCCGACTCAAATTCCACGCACCCCAAAGGACCCTACGATCAGCCCAGCTCTCCTACGCCGTGGTCCCCCGCACCAGAAAGACCAGATCGGGAGGCCGCTCCTTCTCCTTCCTCGCGGCCAAAGCATGGAACGCCCTTCCGCTCAACCTCAGACAGACATCGCTCCCCATCTTCACAAGAAACCTCAAAACCTGGCTCTTCGACAGACCCCCTCCTTGATGGATGGAACCTGCACCCCCCCCACCCCTAGCGCCTTGAGACCCTTACGGGTGAGTAGTCGAGCTTTAACAAACCCCTGATTGATTGATTGATGCTTTGTAATTTCATAGTTATCACTTTTTAAAAGTAAGGCTGCTTACTGAGCTCCTACTGATGCTGTAGTCTAAGAAGATTCTGACAATCTGTTAAAACAAACAAGGCTGTTAAGCATTAGAGAGATTCTGTGACTGACGCACTTTTAGTGATAGTTCAGTGAATTTGAGGTGGCAAAGCGGATTCTATGGGTGACTCAGAGTTAATGCAGCCAAAATGTGGCTTCTGGGCATTCAAGCAAATAAATAAACTCAACAGCAGCTTTTTTTTAAAAAATAAACAGATAAAAATATTTCAGTGTATTATTCGGTCTTCAAATGGAGAGATGGTAAGCATTGACTGAGTAAAAAATGTGTTTGCCACCTGTGTCTTTTAGCATTCTGTCTCTATTGGCTTCCTGTCTCTAGTAGATTTGTGTCTCTATTAGCTTCCTGTCTCTGTTAGCATGCTGTCCCTAAGAGATTCCTGTATCTATTAGCACTCTGTCTCTGTTTGCGCCCTGTCTCTAGTAGATTCCTCTCTCTATTAGCATTCTGTCTCTATTGGCTTCCTTTCTCTAGAAGATTCCTGTCTCTACTAGCATCCTGTCTCCTTAACTTCTGTCTCTAGTAGATTCTTGTCTCTGTTAGCATTCTGTCTCCATAGCTTGCTGTCTCTATTTGATTCCGGTCTCTTTTAGCATTCTGTCTGTTAGCTTCCTGTCTCTAGTAGATTCTTGTCTCTATTAGCATTCTGTCTCCTTAGCTTCCTGTCTCTAGTAGATTCATATCTCTATTAGCATTCTGTCTCTATTAGCCTCCTGTCTCCTTAGCTTCTGTCTCTAGTAGATTCTTGTCTCTGTTAGCATTCTGTCTCCATAGCTTGCTGTCTCTATTAGATTCCTGTCTCTTTTAGCATTCTGTCTGTTAACTTCCTGTCTCTAGTAGATTCCTGTCTCTATTAGCATTCTGTGTCTATTAGCTTCCTATCTCTAGTAGATTCTTGTCTCTATTAGCATTCTGTCTCCTTAGCTTCCTGTCTCTAGTAGATTCCTGTCTCTATTAGCATTCTGTCTCTATTAGCATTCTGTCTCTAGTAGATTCCTGTCTCTGGTGGATTCCTGTCTCTGTTAGCATTCTGTGTCTATTAGCTTCCTGTCTCTAGTAGATTCTTGTATCTGTTAGCATTCTGTCTCCATAGCTTGTTGTCTCTAGTTGATTCCTGTCTCTATTAGCATTCTGTCTCCATTGGCTTCCTGTCTCTATTAGCTTCCTGTCTCTAGTAGATTCCTGTCTCTATTAGCAATTCTGTCTCTATTAGCATTCTGTCTCTATTAGCTTCCTGTCTCTAGTAGATTCCTTTCTTTATTAGCATTCTGTCTCTATTAGTTTCCTGTCTCTAGTAGATTCCTCTCTCTGTTAGCATTATGTCTGTATTAGCTTCCTGTCTCTAATATATTCCTGTCTCTATTAGCATTCTGTCTCTATTAGTTTCCTGTCTCTAGTAGATTCCTGTCTCTATGAGCATTCCGTCTGTATTAGCTTTCTGTCTCTATTAGATTCCTGTCTCTAGTAGATGCCTCTCTGTTAGCATGCTGTCTCTAGTAGATTTCTCTCTATTAGCATTCTGTCTCTATTAGTTTCCTGTCTCTAGTAGATTCCTGTCTCTGTTAGCTTCTTGCCTCTACTATATTCCTGTCTCTATTAGCAGTCTGTCTCTGTTAGCATCCTCTCTAGTATATTCCTGTCCCTATTAGCATTCTGTCTCCATTAGCTTCCTGTCTCTAGTAGATTCCTGTCTCTATTTAGCATTCTGTCTCTGTTAGCTTCCTGTCTCTAGTATATTCCTGTCTCTATTAGCATTCTGTCTCTATTAGCATTCTGTCTCTAGTAGATTCCTGTCTCTGGTGGATTCCTGTCTCTGTTAGCATTCTGTGTCTATTAGCTTCCTGTCTCTAGTAGATTCTTGTATCTGTTAGCATTCTGTCTCCATAGCTTGTTGTCTCTAGTTGATTCCTGTCTCTATTAGCATTCTGTCTCCATTGGCTTCCTGTCTCTATTAGCTTCCTGTCTCTAGTAGATTCCTGTCTCTATTAGCATTCTGTCTCTATTAGCATTCTGTCTCTATTAGCTTCCTGTCTCTAGTAGATTCCTGTCTCTATTAGCATTCTGTCTCTATTAGTTTCCTGTCTCTAGTAGATTCCTCTCTCTGTTAGCATTATGTCTGTATTAGCTTCCTGTCTCTAATATATTCCTGTCTCTATTAGCATTCTGTCTCTATTAGTTTCCTGTCTCTAGTAGATTCCTGTCTCTATGAGCATTCCGTCTGTATTAGCTTTCTGTCTCTATTAGATTCCTGTCTCTAGTAGATGCCTCTCTGTTAGCATGCTGTCTCTAGTAGATTTCTCTCTATTAGCATTCTGTCTCTATTAGTTTCCTGTCTCTAGTAGATTCCTGTCTCTGTTAGCTTCTTGCCTCTACTATATTCCTGTCTCTATTAGCAGTCTGTCTCTGTTAGCATCCTCTCTAGTATATTCCTGTCCCTATTAGCATTCTGTCTCCATTAGCTTCCTGTCTCTAGTAGATTCCTGTCTCTATTTAGCATTCTGTCTCTGTTAGCTTCCTGTCTCTAGTATATTCCTGTCTCTATTAGCATTCTGACTCTATTAGTTTCATGTCTCTAGTAGAGTCCTGTCTCTGTTAGCATTCTGTCTCCATTAGCTTCCTGTCTCTAGTATATTCCTGTCTCTATTAGCAGTCTGTCTCTATTAGCTTCCTGTCTCCAGTAGATTTCTGTCTCTATTAGCATTCTGTCTCTATTAGTTTCCTGTCTCTAGTAGATTCCTGTCTCTGTTAGCCTCTTGCCTCTACTATATTCCTGTCACTATTAGCAGTCTGTCTCTGTTAGCTTCCTGTCTCTAGTATATTCCTGTCTCTATTAGCATTCTGTCTCCATTAGATTCCTGTCTCTGTTAGCTTCCTGTCTCTAGTAGATTCCTGTCTCTATTAGCATTCTGTCTCCATTAGCTTCCTGTCTCTAGTAGATTCCTGTCTCTATTTAGCATTCTGTCTCTGTTAGCTTCCTGTCTCTATTATATTCCTGTCTCTATTAGCATTCTGTCTCCATTAGCTTCCTGTCTCTAGTATATTCCTGTCTCTATTAGCAGTCTGTCTCTGTTAGCGTACAGTGACACACACTAAGTCCCACAATGCAGCCCCCCTTGGATATTAGCATTCAAATGCTATTGCTCTGGCAAATAGGTGTGTGACTCTTGTACTGCATACACATTCCGCCATTTGACCTCGACATACCAACCGAAATATAGCGCTTCACACTGCAAAGTTTCTGTGCGCTTGGCATTGGTAGGGGTTAAAATATAATGATCAAGTGGCCATCATTCAGTCATTCGTAGTCTGCGGTGGTCTGCACGTGTCAGTTGTTATAGTGGGTATTTGCCCAACCTCTGACCTCTTTTCAGCCATTGTGCACATCAGGTCTGCAGAGGCACCAGGGAGAGAGCACGAGGACCTCTTTATTCCATGGTAACTAATCATGGTTTATAAATAGAAGTTCAAAATAAAAGGAAAAGATGGAGTTTCAGTGAGGATAGGATAAGATTCTTAAAATGCGCATCTAACTGGCTTGTAATAAATGTTCCCACCATCCCCAGCTACCCTCCAACCCAGAGGTGTGGAAAGCACTTCCCTTCCCCTTTCCTGTCGTGTGGGAGTTTTATTCATGGAGGTTACCGCAGTTCCTCCTCACTTCTAAAGCTGCGTTAAGTGCGAGCTGAATAATTCACATATCGTTAATATTGGAGCAGTAGTTATTCCTTAAAGGACAGCATTTCATAGCTTCTTGTTCATGCCTGAATTGGTTGCCTCCTACAAAGTGAGAAGCTTTTTGTGAAGCACGCAATCTTGTACTAAACTTAGAATTCTGCAGTGCCTGACTGAAGGTAGCAGCATGCAGACATATTTGCAGTGTTTTGGATAGGTGGTTTCAGTGCTTCTTTTTTAGGTTGAAGCCTTCCAGACAGCACAGCTGTCTGGCTGCTAAAGACTTCTTAGGGACATTCTGATAGCTGACCTAAGAATGCATTCCGCCCATTGCTTCATTGGCTGTGTGGTTTGTAATTCAAATTTGCCTGCTTTCTATTTGCTGGCTTTATTTGTTTTACGCTATCCAGCATGTCTTTGTCCCTCTGGTGGAGCATAGTCTGTTTACAGTATTCTTCCACAAGTTCTCGCTTTCTGTACCCACACCTTTAAATTTTGTTCTTATCTTGTCATATTTGCTATGCATTTAAAGACAGAGGTCAAATGTCAGGCTCTGTCTTCTGAAGGATCTTGGTGTTTAATTTCTCTGACTTCAAAGTGAGAGGATTTATCTGACAGTTTGGGAGTGTGTAAAGAAATGCTTTTTTTCTAGCACAAAACAAAATTTAAATGTCTGTAAATGAACTGTGCAAATATTTCAAAATATATCCGCATTAGGAACAGACAAATGAAGCACATGTTTTTATAATTCTGAAGTGCACTAGAAATAAATATAATAGAATCAAAACAAATCAATCCACTAGGTGATGCCATTTCCACACATTATTTGTGTGCTGAATAGTTTTATCAGTAAAACTGTATGTCTGTGCAACTGTAATGGTCATTTTAATTTAAAATGTGTTGTCTCTAATGGCAGTGCACTACCACACCATGCATACTCCACTCTAAACCACTCTAATCTATGCCCCTCCACTCTGACACTCTACGCCACTTCACTCTACGGTACTCTA
Source organism: Calotriton arnoldi (assembly GCA_963921515.1). Lineage (NCBI taxonomy): Eukaryota > Metazoa > Chordata > Amphibia > Caudata > Salamandridae > Calotriton > Calotriton arnoldi. Next base: position 2,512,185 of record CAWUFW010000091.1, read on the forward strand.
TGCCATGCCACTCCAATTGATGCCACTCTACTCCACTCTATACCACTCAACTCTACTCTATGCCACTCAACTCAACTGTACACCACTCCACTCGATGGTACTCACTCTGACACTCTACTCCACTCTACTCCAAAACACACTACTCCCCTCTACACCACTCCATGCCACTCTACCAGCGGCGGCTCCTCCGTTATGGTGGAGGAGCATCGCCCCACTGCCAGCAGATGAAAACATGTAACATGTCAAATAAAATGATAATAAAGCAATTAATAAAACTACTTTATTATCATTTTATTTTACAATAGGAGCCAGAGCCGAGTCTTGAGGACGGGGCCATCCTCTGACAGCAGTAGGAGGAGTGATGGACACAGGGCACTGCAAGTGCGCATGACGGTTTGGCCGACTGTCTTAGGACTGCCAAACCATCATGCGCACTTAGCTATCTCCATGCTGTTGAATGGAAAGCAGCAGGCACAGGCTCCCACTCATTGTTGGAGTGTAAAGCTAGCCCGCTATGGCAAATCCCGGGTGCTTCTTTTATGCTGGGTAATACCAGCATGAGAGGAGCATCTGGATTGGTGCAGGGGAGTCTAGAAGCCTGCGCATCAGGAGTTGCAGAACACCAAAGCGGTGAGGCGTTAGGTAAGTTTTCTTTACTTTTTTTATTTATTCTTGTTCCCCGCGCTGCCTCACCACTTTTCTCTGCTAGCAGCCGCCACTGCACTCTACACCACTCTCCACCGCTCTACACCACTCCACTCTACGACACTTTATGCCACTCTACTCTACATCACTTCACTCTAGGCCACTTTACTCTAGGCTATTCTACTCCTCTCTACACCACTCCACTCTGTCACTCCACTGTATGACACCCTACACCATGCCACTCCACTCTACTCTATGACACTCCACTCTATGACATTCTATGCCACTCTACGGCACTCCACTCTACAACACTGTACACCATTCCACTCTACGGCACTCCACATCACTCCCCTGTATGCCACTGTACAACACTCTATGCCAGTCTACAACACTCTATGCCACTCCAGTTTACTACACTCTATACCACTTACTCCACTATACAACACTCTACTCTGACACTTCATTAGATGACACTTCATTCCATGCCACTCTATGCCACTCTACGACATTCTACTCTACAACACTCTACGCCACTCCACTCTGTCACTCTAAGACACTCCACTCTATGACACTCTACTGTAAGACACTCTATGCCACTCCACTCTACATTACTCCATGCCACACTATGCCACTCCACTCTACTACACTCCAAGCCACTTTACTCCACTCTACAACTCTCCAGGCAACACCACTCCACTCAGACACTTTACTCTACGCTATGCCAATCCCCTCTACTCCACTGTACACCACTCCACTCTATACCACTCTACTCCACTCTACTACAGTTTACTCCACTATACAACTCTTTACTCCTTACTATGCTACGCCACTCTATGACTCTCCACTCTGCATCACTCCACTCTGACATCCTACTCCACTCTACACCACTCCACTCTACTCCCCTCTATGCCACTTAACTCTGTGCCACTCTACTCTATGCGACTCCACTCTACGCCACTCTACTCTACGCCACTCCACTCTACGCCACTCCACTCTACGCCACTCCATTCTATGCCACTTCACTCTTGGACACTCCACTCTATGAGACTCCACTCTGACACTCCACACTGCGGCACTCTATGCCGCTCTGCACCATTCCACTCTATGCCACTTTACTCCACTCTTCTCCACTTTATTCCACTGTACACTATGCCACTCCACTTTACAACACTTTACTCTACTCTATGCCCCTCCAATCTACTCCCTCCACTCTATGCCCCTCCACTCTATGCCCCTCTGCTCTATGACCCTCCATGCCACTACACACTCCACTCTGCACCGCTCTACTGCACTCTATTCCACTTTACTCCATTCTACACCACTCTACTCTACTCTGCACCACGCCACTCCACTCTACATCACTCCACTCTCCAACACCTTATTCCACTCCACAACACTCTACTCTGCACCCCTCCACTCTACAACTCTTTGCTCCACTCAATGTCCCTCCACTCTATGCCCCCTCACTCTACGTCCCTATACTCTATGACACTCTACTCTTTGCTACTCTACTGTGTGCCACTCTATGACACTCTGCTCTGGTCAGGCCCGGTTCCTCAGAAGAAATGCTCCTAAGATGCCATCCTTCTGGCAGCACCGACTCTGAGTTTTATATTTCACCAGAGTATCGATGTGGCCAAACGGGGGAAACGGAAGTTAGGGTTTGTTCTGCAGGGAAGGAGACCTCGAAGGAAAAAGGTTAGTCAACAATTCTTAGTTCTACTTTCACGAAGAATTGTTTTTACATTTCACACAAGGAAACGCTAGTTCTTTCCACTAAGAGACCAATGTCCAGATTTACAGTTCCTTATGTTAAATAACACAAAGTTCTTGATATTCCTGAGCAAAATCTGTAACAGTTCTTTTCAAGGTTCATTGCGAGTTCCCAAAACAAGCCTATATATCCAAAGACAAATCTCTACTGAGGGAGAACTAGGAATCAGTTCCCAATGTGTCTCTCATGCTATGGTTGATTGATTCCCTTCACAAACCACAAGTGTAGACCTAAACATGCTCCCCAACTTGCCACCTTACCAGAGTGGTTTTTTCACAATTCGCCAGAAGAATTTCTGCTCGAGCGCCAGAAGGCAGTACCTCATCCAAACGTCTGAAGAAGGTGAGCAGTTAGAGACTGTGGTGTCAGGAAACACGCACAGCCGTGATCTCTTTAGGAAGTCCGGAACAGCTCTTTGAAATCAAGAAAACCTCTTGGGAGTTTGGCTCCTTGATGTGGCAGCTCCTTTCAAAACCAAACATGAATAGCAAGCGCAGCTGAATGGGCTCAACCTCTTTAAACAGAGGTGCCATCTCAGAAGGCGGTGCCCTCAAGCATGTTCCAGAACTTATACCTGCTGCCAAAGGGAAACAACAAGGAAGTAATCAAAGTCAGCACAAACAGATGAGTCAGCAGGTCATTTGAGCATGGTCCAGATGTACACCTGCTGCTAAAATGAAACAACACTGAAGTCACCAAAGTCAGCACAAACAAATGAGTCATCAGGGTCAGCAGGTCATTTGAGCCTGTTCCACAACTGACAAATGCTGCCAAAAGGAAACAACAAATGAGTCATCAGAGTCAGCACAAACAAATGAGTTCCATAGTAAAGTCCCTTACTGACATGAGTGTTAACCACAGAAAACAATAAAGACATTACAATAATACAACATATCTTGTTGTTTAAGCATTAGAACATTATTGCTACAAACAAGCTGATGAGATGGACTTTTAATACTTGTGGCAAGGAGTTCGTGACAACTCTAGGACACTCCATGACACACCACAACACTCCACCCCTCCACTCTACGCCCATCCATTCTACAACATTCCACTCTATGAAACTCCACCCTATGACACTCCACTCTGACACCCTACTCCACGACACATTACTACTCTACACCACTCCACTCTACAACACTTTACTCTACTCCATGACACGTTAATCTACTGTACAACACTTTACTCCACTCTACGCTACCCCACTCCACAACACTCCACTCTGCCCCCTCCACTCTGACATTCCACTCTGACATTCCACCCGATGACATTCCACTCTATGACACTCCACTCTAATCCACTCTATGCCACCCTACTCTAGGCCACTATGTTCCAATCTACTCGCCTCTATGCCGCTCTACTCCACTCTATACCACTCCACTTCACGACACTGTCCTCCACTCTATGGCTCTCCACTCCCCGACACTCTACTCCATGATATTCCACTACACTCTAAACCACTCTCCTCTACACCATGACACTGCACTCTACTCCACAAAACTCCACTCTCCTCTACAACACTCCACTCTACGACACTCCACTCTATGACACGCTACTTTACGACACTCCACAACACTCCTCTCCACTCCACAACCCAACTCACCAGCCTACCCCACTCCACAACACTGTAGACCACTCTAGTCCACACCACTCTCCTCTATGCCGATAACTTTTAGGCATGATGAACAGTAGCCACGCTGGTGTACAACACAACTAAAACACATTGGCAAATCGAATGACTCTTACATAGTCAAGACCTGTTGGATTTGCCAATGCTTGTTGTACCATAGCCTCATTACAGGTGTCACGTAAATCCTGATTATGACACAGTTGCAGACCGTCCTTAAGAGCGGATGAGACCCACCCCCCACCTTTTTGCAAACATGAAGAGTGTATGTCAGACTGAGCAAAGATTGACCTGGCAGACACTCTTCATGTCCAGGTCAGGCTGCCAGGCACTGTACATGTGCTAAAAAATGCACAGGCACCTGGCTGCCTGAGCTAAACTTTGCGGGGCTGAGGATTTCACAGTCCTATGGGCATGACCTCCTCAGCCCACCAAAGCGCTTGGAGGTCCCCCCCTCATGACGAGAGGGTGAGTCTCACTGACCCTGTCCCACTCTGCGTTGAGTAAGGAAGTGCCGCCACCTCTCATTGGCTGACCCATAACAAGGTCAGCCAATGAGGAGATGCCACAGTCCCAACCTTCCAGGAACCAACGAGGCTTCGCTCCTACCATCCGAGATCACCGCTGAGGCCCGGTACATTTGTCTCTTTTAAAGTTTGGTGTTTGTGTCTGTATGTATGAATGAATGTATGTGTATTTGTGCAGCACCAATAATATGATCTTGTATGGATTTAGTTTCAAAATATTCTGAGACAGCCACCAATGAATCAGATGTAAGGTGTGGCCAAGAGAGGGGGTAGTATAGAAGACAAGTGCAGGCCCAAATATCAATTGGTTATCATCTGAATACATGTAAATATTTGCCCTAGCTGAAATTAAGAGTTGAGTTAGGGGGAGCATGTAGATGGTAAACAGAGGTTAGGAGAACTTGTGTTGGAGAGCCACAATCTGGAAAGGATCTTTAGGATCTTTATACCTGGGGGTCAACAAGGCGGAAATCCTACGTCTCCAGAGGGTCCAGAATGCGGCTGCCAGAACTCTCTTGGGCCTCCCTAGAACCTGCTCCACGACCAATGCCATCCGCCGACTCCACTGGTTGCCGTGGCTAGGCGTGTCGAGTTCAAATCCCTCTGCATTGCCTTCAAAATCATGAATCTCTCTTCACCTAGCATCCTGGCAAACCTGCTCCTACCCTATACACCTACTCGCCACCTTCGATCTTGTGGCCAGCATCTGGCGGTTGTCCCTCGGGTAAGGAAGGTGCGCGCAGGAGGACGATCTTTCCGCATTCTGGCAGCTAAACTCTGGAACTCTCTTCTGTTACATATTCGTAGTATGGACAACTACTTGGCCTTTCGTAAGGCCATTAAAACTCACCTTTTCCCTCTGACCTAGGTTTTGTCTTCTCTGCAGCCTCCCATCCTTTTTGCCGGCTAGCGCTGGGAAGCCCCTTTGCTGGGGCAGCTATGCGCTCTATAAAACCACGTAACATAACATAACAAATAAGAAATTGACCACTTTAAAACTGTGCTGGAGAAACCAATCGGGCTAAGTCTAGAAATCAGAATAGAGGGTCAATAATATCAAATGCGGCACAAAGGCCACAGACTCTCCTTTGTCCAGTTGCCTGAGTAGATCGTCAACAATAGATCTTGAACATTTGTGCTTCTGCCAGCCCTGAATCCAGCGTGAAAGGAATCTAAAAGACACTTACTCAGTAAAATTCTGAAGCCTAATTTATGAAGTAAAAGACCAATAGGGAAGTAGCAACATTGGCCTAAAGTTACTAAAATCTGAAGGATCCAAGATGAGCTTGCTTAGAAGTGGTTGTAGTAATGCCGTTTTCCATCTGTCAGGAATGGCACCGCTATATACAGATACATTGAAGAAAGATGTTGAATCCTCTGCTAATGTGAGATTAAGAATCTGCAGCCAATATCTAGTGGTGAAGCGGAAGAACTGCTTCCACTGACTGACTTTGGAGAATTGTTCAAAACTAGTGAAACAGAAGAGGGAAGGAGCAGGAAGGGTACAAAAGTCTGCAATAGGAATAGAATCTGATAAAAATGGATTGCCTTACACCTGAACTTTTGTTTGCAAAAAAGGAAGCCAGGTCATTACAGAATATATCTGAAGAGGAAATTTAGTTGGAAGTAGCAGGAGGAGACTGAGGCTCCTTAATAATTCGCAAAACGTATTTGGACAAGTTAAGGACCCTGGTAATACCAACAATAAAATATGAGGCCCTGGCTTTTTTTTTTTTTAATAATCTTTAGCCATTTTCAAATAAATCATTCTGATTTTACAACAATAATCTTTCCTCCAGTGCCTTTCAGCCTGGCGCGTTGCAAGGTTCGGTGTGGGTAGTTCAGGGGTAAACCACAGCTTGTTTCTTTGTTTAAAAAAAAGTTTATGAGTAGAGGAGGGGAGAAACATTTAGGCTAGGCTTTATTTCTTCCTGGAAATTAATGAATTGTGCGAAATCGTAGGTGAAAGTGAAGCCAGTACCAAGAGCTTGAGAAGCAATGCACGAATGGGCTAACTCAAGACCCATAAATTCACAAATCCATACCGCTATCACGGAGTCAGAAAGAAACTCATAAAATAATAAAGGCATATTGAGCAATATTACACTAGAAATAGAAGTCTGGGGAAGATGGCATAAAAAATAATAAGTTTATGAATGTTTGGCATCTTTATGTTTCTGAAGCAGTGTACTGACAATAAAAACTGAAGAGACTAATTGGGAAATGAAATAGAAAGGGTGAAATGGTAGCTGATCACAGATACTTTACTTGAGACTGAAACAAATGAGAAGTAACACAAAAGAACAGCGAGACAAATGCCAACTGGAACAGCAATCATTCACAACGGCAGGTGATAAAAGACAAGTTCAGACAGTGAGGCGCATCTAAAACGTCCAGAAATGTAATATTCTTAGCCTGAGCTGGCAGCGCACAGGGGCATTTAGCACCTTTTATTGAAGAAGGCTGTTTGTAATGTCAGATGGAGAGGGATTAGTTTGCCACTTAAGATAAGGCACGACCAAGACATAAAAGTGCATAGGAAGCAAGTACGTGCTTTCTGGCAGAAATGCATTGGCACAATGTTATTGATTTAGTGTTGCTTGTCAATCACTGGTCAGTGGGGCTCTCTAGAAGAGCATAGCATCCTTTCACTTGTCCACCTGTAAGCCAATCGTCTTGTGCACAGCTATGTGGCTAACCAGCCAAAATGAAGGTCCATGAGAGAAGAGTCCAGAAATAAGATACTGGGCTTAAGGCCAATTCACATATTAGGAACAGACTCCCAAAAGGTTTTCCAGCTGTGTCACTTACGAACAGAAAAGCTTGAATTTGTGATGAGAATTCCCAAATCCTGAGGCAGATTTTTCAAGGCATGTGTGGGCAAATTAGTTCTAGTTCAGAATTATTTCTACTCTGCGGTATTGCCGCTGCAAGACTAGGAATGAAAGAGGTATGCACATAGTAGGAACTTCCGGTCTTACATTCGTCCAGAATGGTGAATTTTGCAGTTCAATAAATGTCACAAGGTGGTGGAATAATGAATGTTTCCACTGGACGGTCATTGAGTTGCCCTTGTGGATGTTGGGAACTCACTAAATGTTGGAACTTCATGAGTATTCACAAACGTTCCCAAAGATTTCCGCACCCTCCATGCACATGTAAATTTAGTTGTAAAATATTTGCCTTAGCTGTGCACTTAGGTTGGGAAATGTTACCAAACTCCTCGGGATTATTCACATATTTATTTTGGGGTACCTAAAGTAGTACTCCTGAAGTGCTCTTTTATGTACTCCTACATGCCTTTGTGAAATGGCCAAAAACATCTACTATGGGAATAAAATGGGAATATTCAGGGAATAATTATGCATAAATAGCACAAATAGAAACAACTCTCCCCTCTTTGAACTTTTACCTGCAGAGTTGGATGTTTTGCTGTTCAATTCACAAAGGCTTAAAGGGGTATGTAAAAGAGTACTTCTTTAGTAAGTACTACTTGCCATTCTCATGAATTCTTTTGGGAATGGGCCCGCCTGATTTTTTCCAGGGTATGCATACCTAGACATTTCTATCAATGGAATTAAAGGAGAAGAATATGAATGTACAATTGGGGTTTAGCTTATGTGTTGAGCTATACAAATCCCCTAATCCTACAGATTGTTCACACTCATGATGGTGGACAAGAATTTACTACCAATGAAATAAGTAAACCTGCAAATTTATGATTTGTATAAATGTCTGAATGTCTCCCTGAGGATTTTGTGAATCTCAAAAAAGTGGAAAAGGGGTTCTATTGTAGATGTATAAGACAATGCCTCGGTAGAAGATGCAGAACAGTTTTATTTCTGTCTTTGATATTTGGCCATGCGGCAAGTGAATTTTATCTTTCATTACCAACCATTCACCTGAAACCACATAGCCCCCACTAATGATCGAATATGATACATTGCAACGCGATGTATTACATCGCGTGCTTTTACATCGCGGTCGTTACAACGACTGCGTTGTTAGTACGAGATGCATTTACATCGCAAGTCTTTACAACGACTTGCACTAGGGGGTGCGCTGGACTTAGGAATATTATAATTACTATTCCTACTCCAGTTTGCGCAACAGTAGGGAAGGTGTTGGAGTTAATTTCCAATACCTCAGCGCCCCCTAGTGCAAGTCGTTGTAATGACTTGCGATATAAATGCATCGCGTACTAACAACGCGGTCGTTGTAACGACCGCGTTGTAATGGTATAGCGATGTAATGACGGCGTTGTAAACGCTGTTTCCCCTAATGATCACACCCAACTACTATTAATATAATCTATCACAAAGTAACTGGAGTAAATGTATGCAATGTTTTTTCTTTCGATAAAATTACTAATCGCAATAACCAATATTTACCAGCTGGATTCGTCACTAACCTTGGGTTCATGAGTAGCGTGCTACTCGCGGTAAAGTGCTTCAACCCCTCATCAGGAGTAGGAAATGCTATATAAATACAATTACAATAAAGGGCCTGATTACGATCTTGGCGGACGGGTTACTCTGTCACAACGGTGACGATATCCCGTCTGCTGAAACATAAATCCCAAAGGATATAATGGGATTTACATTTCGGCAGACGGGATATCCGTTGTGACGGAGTAACCCGTCCGCCAAGATCGTAATCAGGCCCAAAGTATTTAAACATGTGGGTCCGAATGGGAAGCACTCCAATGTGTGCTTCATGGCCCATATACTGTGACTCAACTAATGTTTGCTTACTTGGGTGTGCCTTTTGTTTGAGAAGGCCGTGTTCCTTTTCGATAAACTGACTAGAGGAGGTTTATTTGCGGGCAGTCGTTGCCATATATTTTTCTCAGTTCTTGCTGCAGTGATTCGTCAATATATAATTATATTTTTCTTGGTTGAGCAACTGAATGACTATTTATAAGGGAAGGAAGTATTTATGAGCAGATGCGCAAATGTGCATTTTGACCGCTGCCTTTTGCTGGTAGGGACTATTTAATAATGTAACAGTCAAATGTAAGTGTTTATGACTCGTAATTATTTTATGAGAAATTCGAAAAAAATATGCTGTAAATGATTGAAAACTAAGAAAATTAAAGGCATTGCCAATTTTTTTATCTGGCTACGGCATTCACAGTGGTTTGAGCTCCTCAAAATTGCGATTCAATGGTGCACTGCAAAATTGATTTGTGTTTTCCAGTTTTACATATGTGTCATTCTTGTTGAATGCACACTTTGTAAACAAATCCATAAATTGACTTTGTGCTTGGTAGGAGCACATTCATACGTGATGGGAAATACTGTTTTATAGATTGTAAGACATCATGTTGTAGAGAACTGATCGCCCCTATCCTTGGTAAGAATGAGGTCATTAGTGTGCCCTCTGGAAGTATCACTGATGATAAGACTTCTATTGTATTGTTTTTTAGGTCTCATCCTACCAACAGCTTTAACTGTCTGTTGTTGAATAATACAATAGAAAGTGGGCATTGGGTCAGCCCCTTGCTCATGATTGGACGGCTTTCTTGCACATCTCAGTTCCCTGCTCGTCATTTGATGTTTTTCTCTCTATTCTTGTGTCTGTGCTGCCTCTGGAGCACTTCAAGTTTAACATCCTTTTGATTGGATGCATAGCATCCTTACACTGCTGACACGAAGGAACCACTTTTTCATTTTTCGTTAGCACTGTATGGCTTTCCTTACTCTGTCCACTTTCACTCTTTGTCCTGCAGGCCTTTCTGATGCTCCACCACCTTCACTTCCCAAACCCTCCTTCATAGGTTTTTATTTAATTAACTTTATTTTCAAAGAGCTTTTGCAATGGCCTGGAAACTGCACACTGCTACCGTCCACTTGCTCCCCCACTCATCCATGGCCCCCTAACTGTCTATTGCTCCCCACCATGCCTTTTCCAGTCCTCTTGCTTTATATATTATCTTTAATAAAATGTAAATACTTTTTTAGAGCTGCGCAATTCTTCTTTCTTTTAGTTTGTGCAGAATCCCCTGCAAACTGAATCTAAATGGTACTAAGTTAGATAGGCAGTGGTTATCCTGAAAAGTATATGGTTTGGATCTGACTTTCCTAGGCCTACACTAGACACCCTCCTTGATCTATGTCAGCGTGTTGAAGCTTTCCTCATCGGTGCCTTCAGAACAAGGAGAATATGTTTAGTTCAAATGCAGCTGAGCCTCATCTTATTCATTGGTGGTAGTAGTCCGAGAATCTTCATGAACTTTGCATGAACATGCATGATGGTCTTCTCACACAGGTTGACCCCACTCAGTGTGACATGCCTGTTGGCCATCTTGGAACAGTAAGCTGAAGTAAAAAAGGAAATTCCAAAATGGCCTCTGTTGTGTCTTTATATATGTGCCTGCATGGACTGCCATCTTTGAATGCTTTTTGTATGGGATAACAATCATGCCAAGATGGCCATACTTGCTTATGCATGCCTACTGACGCACCCGTGGCTATTTTGGAAGGTTCTTTACAAAATGCAAACAAGCATTCGCAAAGTCAATATCTGTACACCTCTTTATAAAAGGTGGCATTTATAGACTTTTCCAGTGATAGTTTTCAGAGAGTTTATAGCTAGAGGATATATCATTTGTGTCCACATTCTATCAAGTGTTAGGTCTTTGTCTCTTGATACACAGTAGTAGGCAGTGCGAGAAGCTAAAAAACACCTGAAATGTGATGTATGGAATGCTTGAACTGTGCCGAACTAATGCTATTGGTCTGAGTAGCATCCCATTCCATTGTTTTTGCTCACTGTGCCATTGCAGAGAGGTATCAAACACTTCAAATCTATCTTGGCCCACCATAAAAGGGCCAGTGCAGCCAGAATTGATAGGCTGCATCTTCGCTGAACAAAAATAGTCAAGAGGGATAAAATGATTACCTACGGCACAGCCATCCAGTGCAGGAAAACATAAAGGTGATGCGTGGGATGCTTGCAGAAAGTCTTAGCCACTGGAAATTGCTTGGACTAAAGGTCCCACACTTGGGCATTCAGTAGGCTTCAGTAAGAGTCACTCACTCAAAGTCAAATTTCCTAATACCCTAAGATACACATCACAAAATAACACACTCACAAAAAGAGACCATGGAGTGAGTTCTCCGGGCCATGAATTTTTCAGTGCCCCTCCAGTGCTTCTGAATCGGGGACAAGTTGAAGGGGCACAATGCTGCTTTCTTCTTTGTCTTGATGACTTTGAGGTTAAAGAGCAGCAGAGGGAGGGAATACAAGCCTCCGTCAGAGACTATAGCACTCAGAGACTAATCCTCAGACTTTTTCACATTTTATCTCAGAGACCTGTGTTAGCTGTAAACATAGCGAGCAACCACTACTTTTTTACTTTTACCTGCATCTGAACGCATAAATCCCACCTAATCTTCTGTTCTCCAGACAGCCAGTGCTTAATTTGAGCCAGTGGTTTCTGGTGCTCAGCTCTGGTACTTAATTGTCAACACTGGCACCTGTGACAGTCTGCCACAAGGTGGTGCTGTCTGGCTAATTTAGAGATGACAACAACAACAGGTAATTATTAATTCAATATACATTAAAAATGAGTTTTACCTTCTGCCCAAGCATTGAGGACATAAAATAGTCCAAATTGTCACACTTGTAGGAGTGTGATGGTTAGTAGTTGTGGTATACTATCATTGGCAGCATAGCAAAAGCAAAGTGCGGTGCAAACTGCAGCTGCCTCCTGACGAGAGCCCTGGCACTTATGTTTTTAACAAATTAAGCACTGCCTGGCCTGGGCCTTTGTGGGAAACCGATGGTCTTTGTCAGTGTACTGAAGCTTTCCCCATTTGTGCCTTGATAACTAGGAGAATCTTTAGGCCAAATGGAGCTCGGTTTAATGTCATCCGTTTCTGGTAGTCCAAGAACCTTCATAAAGTTTAGTGGACGATGTATGATAGTCTCAAATCCGCAGTGCTTCATTTGTAAATAAATAAATAAATAAATAAATTCCAGGCCCCTCGTCAGGAGGCCACTGCAGCTTGCACCACCCATTGCTCCTGCCCACCCTACCAATGACAGTACCAACACAACTACTAACCATCACACTCCCACAAGTGTGACATTTCAGACTATTTCAGGCCCCTAAAACTATAACAATGGCTTGGACGGCAGATATTAGCCATTTTTTTTAATGTATATTGAATTAATAAACAGCTGTTGTTGTGCTCATCTCTAAATTAGACAAACAGCGCAACCATGTGCCAGACTGTCATGGGTGCCGGTGCTGACATTTAGGTCCTGGTGCCAAGCACCAGAAACCACAGGCTCAAATTAAGCACTGCGTCACATGAGTTGACCCTATGCCGCGTGAATACAAAGGTTTGGCCCTGTCCACATCACGCTGACTTCTTCCAATCATAGAACCATCCTCAGTAGTGCTGTTCCGGTTTCTGGCATACTCCTCTTTTCTGGCTCGCTCGCTGAGACCGCGGAGGCTCAATTGCAGAGTAGCGATTACTGACGTCCACAGAGGTGATCGATTTCATATCATGTAACTGGGGGATTCAGTGCGCCAGTGTCAGCCTGCTAATGTGTCTTTCATGTTCCACCACAACAGAGACGCCACATTCAGTTTCTCGCTTCTGGAGAGTGACATTTGTGTGATTTCATTTTTTTTCACCACATCTTGCCCTCATTCAAATCGAATCTTCAAGCTTTAAATATGAAAGTGTTTGATGTGCCCATCTCAGTCTCGAGACACTTTCTGGTAAAAAGAGGACAATGGCGAGCGTGAGGTCTCTTGTCTTGTGAGAAACACGGGGGATATTGACAATAAAATGTTGGAGCGCTGTGTTACTCCAAAATTGGTTACGCTGCGCTCTGACTTTTTTTAAACGCAGGGAAGCGCCGTATTTACAAAAATACGGTGCACTCCTGCGTTTCCCCTAGCGCTGTCTCTAAAAAAGCTGCCCAGCGCAAGCAGCCTTGCACCATATTGCAAGGGTGCCTGCCCTGCAGCAGCAATTGTTTATGTGCAGGAAGGGACACCTTCCTGCACATAAACAATCTTTAAAGGCGATTTGCTGTTTCTATGTGTGCTGCGTTAATAATTTCTCCTCGTATCGCCATCCTAAGACCAGGTTTTACCTGGCCTTAGTTTTTGGCGCTGCTCCTTCCTTGTAAATATGGGGCAGCGTCAAAAAGCAATGGGTGTTGCAACGGAACACCCACTGCAACACCCATTGCACACCCCTTTCACGCTAAATGAAGCGTGAAAAGGGGCCTTATTTACAAGGCACCATTAAGCCACGTTAAGTGACTTAACGCCGGTTTGTAAATAAGGAGAAGGGGATCTCGCCACCAGAACATCATTAAAATTGACGTTCTGGTGGCAAGATCCCCTTTGTAAATATGCCCCACTGTGTGCGAGGCCATTTCACATCACTGAACTTTCCTCCTCCTTTCCTGCTACATAATGAAGAGTCATTTTACCACCAGATACAATAACAAGCTTTTGGAAGGTTGTGAGCAGTTGGTAGTGACTGTTTGACCCCCCCCATCTTTTAATGAAGATTCCCATGTTGCTTTGAGGAAAATATACATATGTAGAGCTTTTCGCATAAATGTATGCAGAATTGTGTCTACATCTACATGCCTCATGAGGTATGTGGTTTGACGATTATGTGTGTGACTATCTACTTTCAACAGGGAGTCTTTTCCCTCATCTGTGCTCCCTATTAACACATTTTCTGCCACGTTATCAGGATGTGTGTTTAACTCGCCTGCAACATAAATGCACCAGACTCTTATTAAAACCAGACGGGCCACAACAAGAGTACAATATCAACTGAATATGTCCTGCTGCATTAGCCATCTTTGAGAGGCTACACACCTGAACCTTACTGCTTTTAAGTGCCTTATTCATGAATCACACTAGGCTACGACTGTAGTGTACGCCTACAGAGGTTGCATGTAGGAGGGAACAGCTGTTCAGCAGTCTCTCAATGCGACATTTACCAAAACTCCACGATATGGTTAACGCCTTGACTAGATTCTAAATTGTCTGTTCTGTTCTCCCTGACACTTATTGAGCCTTCATTGCACACAATATACGCAAGGCACCAACCCGTCACACCGACACATGCCTAGGCCTAGAAACCAGCTTCCAAGACTGTGTTTTAGGTTTTGGTGTAGGAGCACTTGTGCAACTAGTGGGTGGGAACTATTGGAGGGCATCATTTATGTAACGGACCCCTTGGCAGGAAATTCCTGGTGAATTCCTCACATATTAGCTTACATTGGCAAAAAAAGTTCATGAAGCATTGATGTGGCGAAATGGTGACGCGTTGATCCTTGTTATCGAATGCTTCTCGTGCTTCTCCATTCTAGCATGGCACTTCTCCATTGCTGAAACACAGGCCATGTATGTTGCTGTTCTCATTAGTCCTTCTTCTCTTTCAAGTACTGAGTGCCAAGGACGGCTGGAAGTAATGCTCAGAGAGGTGCAGTTCTTCCTCCCCTGGCTCCTGAGTTATGCCATGTGAAGGAAATGACCACAGTTGTAGTTGAATAGAGTGTGTGAATCATTCCTTCGCCTGGATTCGCTCAAGGAAGACCAATTTTCTTATTCATTCGGTGACCTCTACAGCCAATGTGGGCCAGTGTTGGAATTTCATCTTGGAATGTAGATTGCTGAACTGTGGAGTTCAGGAAGGGACAGAAGACTCTGGAGGGGAGATGGATAACCCACTGTGTCAGATGACTCAAGAGAGAGAAAGAATCCAGTACACAAAAAACAAAAACACTCCTAAAGAGTTGAAAGAAAATCGAGGCCTTTGTGGGTTTCTTTGGCAAAGGTGCCGAGTAAACAACACTGAAAGCATTTCATGCTGGTACCAAGACTCAACATGCTTGTGTACTACTTGGTCTCTAACAGACCTTCTCTGTGTTCACTCTGCGTTTGAGGACCTGTTTTTCTGTTAAGTTTTTACTTCTTTTGGATCTGATGAAAGTCTAAGCTTCATAAGATGTACTTTGTTGTTAAATTAGGTTTTAGCTGGATGTGAACATAATCCCCTTCGATGTCCCTTATTTGTTTTATGTCCATTTCCGAGACTGGAGGATGTTTTGGAAGCTCACCTACAGCATACAACAGACACAACGTATGGTGTACATTCACATCTACTCGCACAGACATACCTGCTGCCCTTGACTGAGAGATCACACACAACTTGGGCACAGAAGAAACAAGCCAAGCCACTGTTGAAGGATTTCCTATTTCCTTGCAGGGTTGTTTTACAGCACAATGCTAGCAGTAAGAACCTGCCCAGCTGGCCTGCTCGTGTTTAGGTTGAGAAATCTATTGTCTTTAATATAAACTTAAAAGGGACTTCGATCCCACCTCCTCTGTTTCCTGGTTTGTCATTGGTTCCTGTGCATGCCACTTACCTTTCCTCCATTTCTATTGGCTGTAGCATATTTTCCTGCATTTTCCATTGATTGTTCCTGTCTGCTTCTCTTATTAGTTTCCCTCTGTGGAAATACTGTTAACATCTGCTTTGGTGGAACTATATTTTCATAAAGTTTTGGCTTTTACTATTGCAACAATTTATCACTCGGAGAGATTAAGTGATTTGCATAGAATCAAAGGATGTTGTGCAGTGCAGCCGAGACTCGAACCGGGATCCCCAGCTATCCAACCGGGATCCCCAGCTATCGAGTCAGCAGCCCTGCCCCACATCCTCTCCACTCCCGTGTTATCTGTCACGGAGCTGTTTCCTTCTTCCCGACAATGATTGATGAAAACAGCTCTTTATTCATTACATAGGCGAAACCGATACATTACCAATGCTTATTACATTCCTGTTCCCAGTTCCTACCTGTTACAGTCTCTAGAGAGGGAGACAGTAGAGTTTCTGTTTATTACTTATGCATTTAAAGAGGTCACTGAATGACCTGGGCCTCGTGTGTAGCTTTCAATGATCAACTCCCTGGTCATGTGCCATGTTCCCTTCTTACCAAGGGTGCAGCCTGGGAGAGTCACCTTTCACAGCTCTTTACAAATTAGGGTCACCTGTAGACCTGCCCTGTGGAGACAGGAAATTGAGTCCTGACCCCTATGGGCGCCCTCATTTATGCTTCTAAAGGTATTCCACGTGCCCATGACAGTGTCAGCAGTGTGAGGTAGGTACAACACAACATTATTGTCGGTATGTCCTTGTGTTTGTGGCCCCTTTTTTAAAATACTTTAAAGAGAGAATCTCAAACACATAAGTCAAGTCACCAGCCCTTTCACTTGTTTACCTCTTGCTGGCCTCTGCCACACCGATGGCCCTCCCAACAGTGTGATATGTCACTCCCCCCCACTCTCTGCCATGAAGTGTTTACCAGACTGCCTATGATATTCGCTGGATGAATCATATCACACACAGGCAGCTGAGAGATTATTCCACGGGAGATGATCCGGATAGAAAGAGGCGCGCGCTCTTTGTCAGCCTCAAGGCACGGCGAACAATGATAGGATTTTTAGGGCTGGCAATAAATTATCCATAAAATTCGGAAGTGCCCATAAATCCAACTCCACACTGTTTTGTTGTTTCTTTTTTGTCAAGCTGATAGTTCATTAAAGCATCACCTACTATGTGATGTGGATATGTATCTTCATCTCAGGGGAATACTTTTTAATTGGTATTGCTTAAACCGGAGGTGTCCAACTTTGCTCCATGAGGGCTGGTGCAGTATCAGATTTTCCACATGAGATAAATGTGCAAACAATGAATTTGAATAGGACTCATGAACATAGACAGTATGTATCTGAAAAATCTGGCATGGATCAACACCACTCGAGAAACATTGAATGCATACTGTGACAATATGTATGTGTGTTCATATATTCACATTCACTGGAAAAAAGTTTAAGTGCAATTTTGGTTACAAAACAAAACCTAAAAACCATTGAAGTTCACCAGTTATGGTTAAGTAAACTAATCATCACTTGCTCCCGTCATGCACTGCTTATGACTTCACATATTACATCACTCATGATATGGGAAATGGCATGATTTATCTGTCTCTTCATTTGTGAATTTTCTATTTCATTTGGGATGTGTTATTCCTTTGATGCACAAACATGCATAAAATGCTTTGGGATGATTTGATCGGATTAGGAAATTTACGAACTTATTTAGAATTAATAATGGTTTTTAAACAAAGAGAGTATAGACTTTCAAAATTTCTTTGTCAGAAATTATTAAGGAAGTTCCTAAAATGTGTACCTATATGATAATGGAAGGACCCAGAAACAATATTTACATTTGAGAGCTATACTACGCAGCAAGCGAGTGCATTGGCGTTTTGTGGGATAAATATCCACAGATACTTGTCCTGTGACGTGATAAATGCCATGTGGCAGGGCACTTCACCCTTGCACCCAAAATCCGAATTAAAATTACTTAAGTAACTGCTTCTTCATGGGGTATAATGTATAATTGAGTAACAGTGTGTGCTCCCAGCAACTCTATTTTTGATTAGCAATACTTCCTTCACCTGCCATGTACCCAGTCGGTGCTGTGCATGCTTATGGCCATGCACAGCACAGGATGGCCACCCTTCGTCTAAACCACTTTATTGGATGAAGGGAGCAGAAATCTCCTTCTTCCAATAGGAGGCCTTTATATTTGGAATATAGGCCGTGGTCATTCTGTGTGCTGGGTCAAGAGACCATCTATGGACTAAAACATCCAAGATGCAAAAAGTATTAACCCTTTCAAGATTGCCCAGCCCCTTTTTTAGGTCTCGCTGAGCCAGCGCATGCGCTGCTCTGCGAGAAATTTAGTAAGTGGGTTTTTGAAGTGCTACCAGAGAGGCTTTTGCTGGCTACCAGCTTGCTGGCTACACAGCATCACTCACCACCACCACAGCATCACTCACCACCACCAAAGCATCACTCCGCACCACCACACCACCACTCAGCACCACTACACCACCGCACGGCACCACCACAGCACCACCACAGCACCACCACAGCATCACCACAGCACCACCACAGCATCACCACAGCACCACCACAGCATCACCACAGCACCACCACAGCATCACTCAGCACCACCACAGCATCACTCAGCACCACCACAGCACCACTCAGCACCACCACAGCACCACTCAGCACCACCACAGCACCACTCAGCACCACCACAACACCACTCAGCACCACCACAACACCACTCCGCACCACCACAACACCACTCAGCACCACCACTCAGCACCACCATACCACCACTCAGCACCACCCAGCACCACCACAGCGTCACTCAGCACCACCACAGCATCACTCAGCACCACCACACCACCACTCAGCACCACCACACCACCACTCAGCACCACCACTCAGCACCACCACAGCACTACCACTCAGCACCACCACAGCACTACCACAGCATCACTCAGCACCACCACAGCATCACTCAGCACCACCACAGCATCACTCAGCACCACCACACCACCACTCAGCAGCACCACCACAGCACCACCACAGCATCACCACAGCATCACTCAGCACCACCACCACAGCATCACTCAGCACCACCACCACAGCATCACTCAGCACCACCACAGCATAACTCAGCACCACCACACCACCACTCAGCACTACCACACCACCACTCAGCACTACCACACCACCACTCAGCACCACCACACCACCACACAACCACTCAGCACCACCACAACACCACTCAGCACCACCACAGCATCACTCAGCACCACCACAGCATCACTCAGCACCACCACAGCATCACTCAGCACCACCACAGCACCACCACAGCATCACTCAGCACCACCACAGCAGCACTCAACACCACCACTCAGCACTACCACACCACCACTCAGCACCACCACACCACCACTCAGCACCACCACACCACCAAACACCACCACAGCACCACTCAGCACCACCACAGCATCACTCAGCACCACCACAGCATCACTCAGCACCATCACAGCACCACCACAGCATACCTCAGCACCACCACAGCATACCTCAGCACCACCACAGCATCACTCAGCACCAACACAGCACCACCACAGCATCACTCAGCACCACCACAGCATCACTCAGCACCACCACACCACCACTCAGCACCACCACACCACCAGTCAGCACCACCACAGCACCACCACAGCATCACTCAGCACCACAACAGCATCACTCAGCACCACCACAGCATCACTCAGCACCACCACAGCATCACTCAGCACCACCACAGCATCACTCAGCACCACCACTAAGCACCACCACAGCACCACTCAGCACCACCACAGCATCACTCAGCACCACCACCACAGCATCACTCAGCACCACCACAGCATCACTCAGCACCACCACAGCACCACCACAGCATCACTCAGCACCACCACAGCATCACTCAGCACCACCACAGCATCACTCAGCACCACAACAGCATCACTCAGCACCACCACAGCATCACTCAGCACCACCACAGC
Organism: Calotriton arnoldi; assembly: GCA_963921515.1. NCBI lineage: Eukaryota > Metazoa > Chordata > Amphibia > Caudata > Salamandridae > Calotriton > Calotriton arnoldi. The sequence continues at coordinate 2,532,232 of CAWUFW010000091.1, forward strand.
ATCACTCAGCACAACCACAACATCACTCAACACCACATCAGTATCACTCAGCATCGCCTTTGCACTAGTACACCACCACATCATCATCACTCAGCAAGACCTAAGTATCATTCAGCATCACCTCAGCATCGTCTCAGCACCAGTCACCACCACCACCACCACCACTACCACCTCAACATCACTAAACACCACGTCAGCCTGCTCTCGGAATCTGCCATCTGTTGATTCTCCCCTAGCATCTGGCCGCTGCTAGTGTTACAATACAGGTACTAGTTCACAACCTTCAACCTCCAATTGTTTATGCCCCCTCAAAAAAAAACTTTAACAAACAACCATTGGAATAGGCAAAAACAAGTTGCCAGCATTGCAAGAACAAAAGAAAAATGAGGAAATTTTTTATTGTACATCATATTTTTAATATGGTCGTTCTGTTGGACATAATGCCTTTTTGGTCATATATAAGGTAACAATTCTGGCACTTTTTTATTACAACGTTTCAGCATGCTGCACAGCAGCCACACTTCTCTACAGCACAGCTTAAACACATTGGCAAAGTCAATAGCTCTGCCTAAACACTTATAAGGCCCCAAAGGCGAGACCTATTGGCTATGCCAATGCTTGTTTGTAATGCAAGTAGCGCAAAAACCTCAGAATGGATTTATAACAAGCCAACAAAAGCTCACTCTCTGGGTAAAGTTCTACAATCATGCCAAGTTTGGTGTAAAACCGAGCAGCGGTTTTTAATGTAGCTGTGGGCAAATATTGCTGTGGGCATTAAAATAGGAAAACACGTTGTTTTTGACACACTCTGCTATTTTTTCTCTTGCATAGAACTGCATAAAATTTGGCATCGTAACTGACTAAGATAAACAAGTGGCAAATTTGTGTAGTTATAGTTAGGTCAGAGTTTCCATAGAAAGAGCTTTTTTGTTTTGCTTAGAACTTTGGTGCTGTTTGATGAATCTTCATAAACCTTTCCAAAGCTCATCCACCTCAACTTCTTCCTGGAAAGTGTTGGGGTGATCAGTAAAGCAGGGACTGAGATAAGGAGGAGAAAATGTTGTTTTCCCATGTTAATTCCCAGAGGAAGTTTTGAGAAGCCACACAGGAAAAATGACTAAACAGCATTATACCAAATTTGACAAAGTCAGATTTTTACTCAGAAAGCACTAGCTTTTTATTATTTTGTTGTAATCAGTTTAGCCATTTTTAAGAAATTTGTGTTTAAAGACTCGCTCAGGGTGGCCATGAAAGCGTTAAATTATAGTGACAACTGGATGGTGGGCCCCGTGGGAGTCCTGCAGTACCACAATTTAAAAAAAAATAGAGTGATCTGATTCACCGAGTGGCTTTTTTTGCCAGTTGGGTGGCTCGGTCCCGTGGAACCAAGCAATCTGATTTGCTGGTTGCAATGTAAAGAAAAATGTTGCGGCTGCCTTCAGGACTTTGGGACTCAGTCCCTATGTACTTAACCAAAAGTGTAAAAACCATATATGGCAGGGTACCCTGACTCCCTGGCACTTCTGGCCAAGTTCTACCGTCATGCCAAGTTTGGTGTAAATCCGATCAGCAGTTTTTAATATTGTTATGGGCACAGTGGGTAAATATTGCTATGGATATTAAGATGGCATCTCCAGCCAAAAACAACAGTGCTGCAGATCCCGTGGTGCTCCCACGGGATTTCCATGTAGTACTACGAGATTCCCATGGGAGGTGTGGCCCCACGAGACCATGCAAGCTTCAATAAGTGCAGCTTGAGTGGTCTCGCAGGACCACGGGTGGCGCTTCAGATGCAGTGCTGCGGGACTCTTGCGGGAGCCGTAGTACCTCAAGTGAACACAAGCTTGCACTGTCTTATGATTCCGTGGATGGCACTCCAGCTGCAGTACTTCTGGCATTTGCTCTTCTTTCAAATAAAATGTTTTAACAAACCACATTTATTTCACTTGAATGTTTTTGCATTTTCTGTGGTCCCCATATCATTGCCATGAAAAATAGATGTTAGTGTTGTTATAGCAGGGTCCTGACTGGAATCACCGGTATTGAATCTCTGCTTCCTTCATGTACAACTTGTCATCTATTTTAGGGAAGGGTTGAAAATGTCATATTGATACAACTGTGGGGGACACAGTTACAATTGAAAAAGCAGTGTGCCAACACACAAAAAAATATATTGAAAATATTATGTAATAATTTATTAAAAACATATAAAACAAATGTAGCAAGTTAAAAACAAGAGAACAGTTAATTATGCATAATTCATGTTTTTCAAAATCAGAAAAGATTACACCATAAATTGACAAACAAATTGGATTACAAGAAATAAAGACAAGAGTATTAAAAGACACTACACTTTGTCGTTGTTGAATCTGTGTGATAGAGATGATTAAATGAATAAGAGTTTTCTTAATATTGGTGAACCAAAGGACATATTGCTGCTTTCTCTAGATTGAAACCTAGTCCTTTGGTGAATAAAGGGTCCCTCTCATTCTATTAAGATATTGATACAACTCACATAATGAATCCAAGCACGGCGGTGAAAACTGACGTGGTAACAGTAAGGCAGGTAGGAGTGACAAGCAACCGTACCACATCAACTAAACACGGTAACTGTCAGCAGTGTATCACTGTCATGTGTACTTTATTCATGATAAAAGATGCCAAACATATTTAAAAAAGGTAATAGCCTTTGAAAGCAAGTAAGACGATTTGACAGCCAACCTGCGATCTACCTTATGGAATTTTTAAGAGCAATGAGTAGTACTGCATCTGTTTAAAATATGTGCTGCATGGTACGTTGTTCTAAACAGAGTATTAAGAGTACAGATGGCCAAAATGTGTACTTTTATTAATCATTAGGCAGAACAAGGTCACATTGTATTTTTTTTTTTAAATGGGGAGATTAACTGATTTGCCCGGAATCACAGGATGTTGACTCAACGCCGAGACTCGAACCTGGTGCCCCAGTTCCAAAGTCGGTAAGTATGGCTGTAATGCCACATCATCTACCTATATTTCCAAATATTTTTAGACTAAGACTCTTGTGTTTTTTAAGAGTCCTGTAGTAATTGGTATCAAATATATGACTGAAACAAGCAGGGAGTTCCCCAGTTTTCTGGCTGACTTTCTCATTAAGTATTGTTTGCTTCTAACCCCACCAGCAAGGAAAACAAAAAGGCAGTGGGTGACATGCCCTTGAAATAATCTCAGCAACAGTTAATTACCTGCGGCCACACTCCAGTCTGTTAATTCTATGCCACTGTAAACAGACCGTATGCCAATCAGCCTTGGCCCTTCTCCAGTTCCCCTCCAGCTGCGAACATAGGCAACCCCAGACCACTTTTGCAAATATTTGGGCATATCAGTGAGGTACAGCCTGTGGTTAATTTGTAAAAAAAATAAGTGCAAGGGCTCTCGTCAGGGGAACAGTTTGCACAAGCCCAGTTCTCCTGTTAGCGCTCCCTAATACAGAAACAACTACTAACCATGAAAGTGGGGGGAGAATGTGGCATATTAGCCAGAGCTGCCGACTTTGGAGCTTGGGAACCAGGTTTGCGTCTCGGCGTCGGCTCAACATCCTGTGATTCTACGCAAATCATTTAATCTCCCCATGCCTACCATAAATAAATGTGTCCTTAACTGGTGCTCATGAAAAGTTCCGGTGTTGATGATTAAGTGCCGGTGCTGAGCACCGGAAACCACCGGCTCAAATTAAACTCTGGGTACAGCTTGATTTTTATGGCACAGCAACCTTGGAATCCACTTCTGGGCGTACCCGTTGCACCTAGGGTGTCACACTGGGTGAAACAAAGAGGTGATGGGGGAAAGCTTGACTTAATCTCAGCCACTGGTAATTACTCACAACAGATTCCATTCCATCATTTTTTCTGCCCATTATGCCACCCTAGACCGAGAGTGGCCTGGCTCTATTCAAATTAGCCTTGGTCCTGCTTCAATAAGGACAGTCCAGCCTGAGTTGCCTGACCAGGTCCCCTCCAGATGGGGACACAAACAACCCAACACTGCTTTCTGCTTATGTAACTATACCAATGACTCCTTGAAACTGGCACAGCGCAACACATTGTATAACTCCACCTACCAGCTGTACACACTATTTATTGCCTCTTTGTTGCTACTCCAATTAATAAAATGTGGACACTACATTCACCGATTCCCCCACATTATCATCAATTTTTTCCAGAATTTCAGAGCAGTGTTGTAGAAAGCAAATGGTCGGAAGCGTATTTTCATCTTACTTGGTTTTTCTCTTGGAGTGTCCCAGAACACTACAGAGAATGCTCAACCTAATCTACACCTACTTCAGCAGAAACAGAGGGCTTTGCAGCTCTGTTCAGCTGAAACGTACAGCTGCTCTCCCAAGCATAAAGAACAGTCATCCAATTTGCACTACCTTTCCCAGTGGAGGTAAACAAAGAAACCACATGTGCTTTGAATTACTTCTCATAACAGCTTCACTTGGAATTACTGAGTAACACTGTGTTATTTGGGCATAATGTTAATTTTCAGCTGCTAGCAATTCCTCAGCTGCATTACAAATGCAACTGGAAATATTTAGCCTTATACCTAAGCAAAAGGTGAATAAGAAAGTAACACATTTTTATAGTAAATATCATAGTTTAAAAGCCAATCATTTTAATAGTAGGAATAATCGAGGTAGGAGATACTTTCTTAGAGGGACTGGCAGAGACATAACAAGATCCCTCCCAGATACAAATCTACTTATTTGCAATATATGTGTCTGTGTGTTCGTTTAGTTCTACCTTTTGTGGTACCTGTGCGGGTCTCCCATCTGGGATTTAGCTACCCTTCTGCGGCTGGGTTATTGTGTCATTTTCAGGCTTAAGTCATTTTCTCTCCTCATAACTGAGCCTTGAAATAATCTTCTTAGTTCTGTTTTCATTCACCAAAATTCTGTTTTAACCCCATTCGTTGTCATTATTGCTCGGTGAAGCCCTACAATAAGATACTGGGAAGAAGCGATGGGGTCTCTCATGTCAAGTGAACAGAGAGCTCACACATGGCAGTGGAAGGAAGATTAGTGTATCGAAATATGACTGGTAGAATAATAAATATGGTCATAAAATAATTAGGCTATCCTACTTTAAGATTTAAACCTATAATAACTGATAAAACCCCACCGAAAGAGAAATAGCCCTCACCAGAATAAACATATAAACACTGAAAAAACACTTGCACAGCCACAAATTATATGCCGCTCAAAGTTAGGAAAAGGTGAGTGAAAGTCATTTTTATTTCTTCCTAAAGGAGCCAATACAATGTAACTTTGTTATACAAGTTAGCAGCAAGAAAGACTGGGCTAACTTTCTTCTGCTTTGATGTTTAGGGATATCACTAAAATATAGTTTTTTCTTCCTTTTTTCAATCTTGTGGTCTTTGGTCTAAAGATGCACGGTTTAAAAGCATGTTTTAGATCTTGTTTAATTATTTTATAAACTGTAGAGAATCAGGAAACATCAAAATCATATTTGATATTTTGGCTACGTTTCATTCTTTCACTGATAGGTAAAATGGCTGGTTTCATACGAATCTTTCCCAATATTTACCATTGCATTTACCCACAGAGAATGGGTAAAACCCCTTGATACATCAGCCCCCTTTTCTAGCAAGTCAATATTGATAGTAGGTGAATTGCCAAACACCCCAGGCTTTAAGCATTCAATGCAAGGATGTAGTGACAGTTATATGTGAAAAGAGTGCTGTCACCAGGCATCTGGGATAGTGGTGAAAACATGACATCAGACTTTTGGAAAACATGGAATGCAGTGTCACTTGGAATGCTGCTGCAAAATGTTCTTACCAAGTTCAACAAAGATTGAAGTGATATTGTTTGTATATGCAGTGATTCAGCTACATATATGAAAAAGTTGTGTGATGACCTGACAGAATTGATACCTGAGCTAAAGTGCTTCCCTGTAAGTAATCCTTGCCACTTGCTAGATGGTATGCTGAAAGCATCTTTACAATCTTCAGAGTTAATGAAGAATGCTATTGACTTTTAGTCCATTCTGGTGCACTGTTTTGCCATGCACAGGTACTAAAACGAAAATATTTCTCTTTTTGCGATTTGTGTGTCATCCCAACTGTGTCATTTAGATGGTGGTTCTCAGTATTAGAGGCCGTGAAGAATAAGTTACTTACCTTCGGTAACGATGTATCTGTAAGAGACATATGTAGTTATAGATTCCTTACCTTTAGAATTACCCCCAGGCGTCAGACTGGATCTGGAGATTTTTTTCTTTAGCAGTACCCCTGCGCATCGGTAGGTGGCGTCGGTCGACTCCGCATCCATCGTTGGCATCGTGGTCACCGGAATTACGCTGCGGTGTCTACTTAGACGCTGCCCCTGCGTGCTGACGTCAGTTCTGACACGCCTTTCCAATGCCAGAAGCTCAGAGCCATGAATGACACTGACCACTGGTGCACATAACAAGGGCCCTGGAAGGGAGTCCCTATCCCTAGAAGTCAGTTCGCAGAACGGGGATGATGGGTGGGGCGATAAGGAATCTATAACTACATATGTCTCTTACAGATACATTGTTACAGAAGGTAAGTAACTTGTTCATCTGAAAGAGACTGTAGTTATAGACTCCTTACCTTTAGAATAGATACACCAGCAATGCCAACCCCGAAGGTGGGTCTGCAAACCAAGTTCACACCAGAAAGTCCTGGAGAACAGAAAGGCCAAAGTAGCCGTCTCTCCGGACTTGGTCGTCCAGGCAATAATGTTTGGTGAACGTGTGCAGAGATGCCCACGTGGCCGCCAGACAGATGTCAAGGAGTGGGACTCCACGCCCCAAGGCAGTAGTAGCTGCCATCGCTCTGGTGGAGTGGACACGCAGTCCCACTGGGGGTTCCTTCTTTGCCAAGGAGTAGCAGATTTTAATGCATAGGACAACCCATTGAGAGATGGTGCATTTTTGCACAGCCTGACCCTTCTTGGCCCCCACATATCCAAGAAAGAGTTGATTGTCCACCCGGAATTCTTTTGTGCAGTCGAGATAGAAAGACAGCACACGTTTTGGGTCCAGACGGTGGAGTCTCTCCTCCTCCTTGGAAGGGTGCAGAGGTGGGAAGAAGGTGGGCAAAGCCATGGTCTGTCCTATATGGAAAGAGGTAACCCCTTTGGGAAGAAAAGTGGGCCTTGTGCGAAGGACTACTTTGTCTGGATGAACAGCAAGAAAAGGAGGTTTGGAAGATGAAGCCTGAAGCTCACTCACTCTGCAAGCAGAGGTGATGGCAACAAGGAAAGCTGTCTTCAGAGTGAGGAGCCTGAGAGGACAATTGTGAAGAGGCTCGAATGGAGCACACATAAGATAGGTTAAGACCAGGTTCAAGTCCCACTGGAGCATTATGAACGGAGAAGGAGGAAAGAGGTGAGTAATGCCCTTTAGAAATCCATTTACAATAGGGGACTTGAAAAGAGAAGGCTAATCAGGAAGGTGAAGAAAGGCAGATATGGCTGAAAGGTAGCCTTTAAGAGTGCCCAGGGCAGAGCACTGCTGGGCCAAAGAAAGTATATACAAGAGAACCTCCGAAAGAGGGGCAGAAAGGGGATCCACAGCCTGTGCTGTGCACCATGCCACAAACTTGTTCCATCTGCAGGCGTATACCCTCTTAGTGGAGAGATGCCTGGCTGCCAAGATGACATTACAGACTTCAGGAGGAAGGTCAAAAGCTGTCAACTGTTACTGCTCAATCTCCACACAAGGAGGTGGAGGCTGGACAAGTTCGGGTGGAGGACCCTCCCCTGCTTCCGAAAAGGTAGTCTGATCGGAGGATCGATGGCCATGCTCAAGAGTTCTGGGTACCAGACTCTTTGTGCCCAGTCCGAAGCCACAAGAATGACTTGAGCTCGGTCGTGCTTGATCTTCTTCAGCACTCTGGTCAGAAGTGGTACAGTCGGAAAGGCGTTAATGTAAATATTCTAGGGCTACTTCAGACCTTGAACCCTCAAACCATGAAAGGGTTGAGAAATAACTATAGTGACACTATAATTTAGAAATGTATAAAAAGATTTATTTATAATTTATCTTAATCCCAATGATAAGTAACTATAAAAACACATATTAAACATGAAAAAATTCATACAGAGACTAACAATTATACAACATTCTGGCCACATTCAGTCACATTCAAAAGCATACTACATACATATAATCGAGATGATATACATGATTATTCCATCCCACATGATTAAATATATACAGACTATAATGAACAAACAACAACAACACTTAGATGAAAAGTTTGCATTTTTAGGGTGGTTTTCACAGATGACTCTACGCGCGTTTCGACAGAAGCACTGTCTTCATCAGGAGTTCCACCTCAGAATGTTATGCTCAAAACTATCCAGCATCTGTACGTAGGCTGATGATACAAAGATGATATATCTTCAAGGGTTTGTTCCTGTCGACCAGGATACACCTGTGCAATTCTTATATTGATGATGGCCTGTCTCGAAAGGGAACAGACTTGATATATTAACCGACTCCTTCAGGAACAGGGCCCTGCTTGATAAAATGTGTCCAACAAGAGAGGCGAGCTGCTAGTCCCTCAGATAATTAAAAATGGATGCGATATTAGCCGTATACAACGTTGGGCAGCTCTGTTCTCTGTTTAGCAGCCTACCGAGGCAGCTGAAAAACGCCGAAATTTCGAGTCGGAAAGGCGTACAGGAGGCCGCAGTTCCACTCGTGATGAAAAGCGTCGCCAAGCGAGTGCTGCCTTGGAAATTCCTACACGCAGAATTGCTGACATTGCGCATTCTCTTCGGTGGTGAACAGATCTAAAAAGGGTCTCCCCACCGCTGAAAGAGACCTTACACCACCTCCAAGTGAAGACGCCATTCGTGATCCACCAGGCACCGGCGGCTGAGTTCGTCCACCCTGGCGTTCCGAGAACCTGCCAGGTGTTGAACCACCAGGGACATGCCCTGATGTTCCAGCCATGTCCAGAGACGAAGAGCCTCTTGACATAGGGTCCACGACCCCACCCCACCCCACCCCGCCCTGCTTGTTGCAGTACCACATGACGGTGGTGTTGTCTGTGAACACCTGCACAACCTTCCCTTTGAGAGAGGGAAGGAATGCCTTCAGTGCCAGACGAATCGCCCAGAGCTCCAGCAGGTTGATATGGAGCCCGGACTCCGCCGGAGACCAGGCGCCTCTGATCTCCGCCTCTCCCAGATGTCCGCCCGGTCCCAGGAGTGACGCATCTGTCACCACTGTGAGGTCTGGTTTGGGAAGGGAGAGTTGATGCGCAGTCCCCTCCGAGATCTGGACGTAATCGGAAAGATTCCCCTGATGCTGCGCTCACTGGAACTTCAGGTCCCACTGCAGAGCCCGCATATTCCATCTGGCATGATCCACCAGCAGGATGCAGGAGGCCATGAGGCCCAGCAGCCTCAGGGTCATTCTCACTGAAATCTGGGATAGAGGCTGAAACATCGGTATCAAAGCCCGAATATCCCGCACTCGCTGCTCGGGAGGATAAGCCTGAAACTGCGCTATATCCAGAACTGCTCCGATGAAAAGGAGCTTCTGAGAGGGAGTCAGGTGTGACTTCGGGAGGGGTAATCTCGATGGGGAGGGAGTAGCCCCTTCGGACTATCTCCAAAACCCACCTGTCCAACATGATGTTTTGCCAGTGGGGGAGGTGATGGCGAATCCTGCTGCCCACTGGCCTCTGGGGGCCCTGAAAGGTCGGACTAGGAGGGCTTGGAGGCTGCTGCAGGAGGGCTATGGGTGGACTGGCCCATAGCGTCACTGGGTCCCACGTCTGCGGCCACGCACAGGCTGGGCAGCTTGCATGACCCAGTGGCTAGACTGGGTCAAACGTGGAGGGGCACCCCTTCCGTAGCCACGAAAGGGGCGAAAAGCAGACTGCGTGGGGCGAGAGGTTGCTGCAAGGCCAAAGGATCTGGCCGTAGCCCTAGAATCCTTGGAGTGCTCGAGTGCCGAGTCCGCCTTGTCACCGAAAAGGCGACGGCCAGCAAAGGGCATGTCCAGTAAGTTGGATTGGACATCCCCAGAGAAACCAGACGTCCTCAAACAGGAGTAGCGCCTCAAGGCTACTGACGTGGAAACCGTTCTGCCCAGAGTCAGCGGTATCCAGCCCACATCTGATGGTGAACTTAGCTGCGTCTCTACCCTTTGCCACTGCGCGGGTGTGAATGGGATGCCTCCTCGGGGCACTGTGGCAGCACTTGTGCAACCATATCCCACACTGTATGGGTATAACGGCCCAAGAGGCATGCAGTGTTCACCAACCGCAGCACTAAGCTGGCGGCCGGTGGCGTCAGACAATAATCCTGTCCACAGGAGCCCCTGTGCTGGGCTTGGACCAAGTGCCCAGAAGGACGTCGGTGAGGGCTTCATTAAAAGGCAGAAGGGGCTCCGAAGAGGCCGCTGCCAGTTGAAGCACCTCTGTCAGGAGGTTAGTCCTGACTGCCACCGTAGGAAGCTCCAGGCCCAAGGCCTCAGTCGCCCTACGCAACAGCTCTGCGTATGAAGCTCCCTCCTCCATAGCCACGGTAGGGGGAGAGAGCATGCCAAGTTCTGGGGAGGTATCCAAACCACTGCCTCTCACCAGTCCAGCTCTTCAAGCTGGTCAGCCAAGGGGTCCACAGACCCCTCCCAGTCCTCCTCACCCTCCTCTGGTTGCCACTCAGGCCTGAAAGGAACACCGGGAATGAACAGAGGCACAAACGTACCTTTGGGCGCCGGTACCGACGTCAATCAACATCGGTCTGGCGCCGTGTCCAAGTCGGGGTGAGGCTGGGGTCGGTGCTGGTCGGGGGCACAACTGGTGCCGGGGGCGTCGTCACTGGAATCGGCGCCGGGGAAGGTACCGTGAGGTCGACCGGCATCGACCTGGATCCAGGCCTGGATCCTCGGGGCCCTCTGGCGCCAGGGCCGGAGCCGCCAGCATTGAAGACCCAGGGCCCCCGGCCGAGTCCGCAGGGCCCAAAGGCACCCTGGTGGAGTCGGGCTGCCCAAAGATGCCATGAAGTGCTTCATAGAAAGCTCGAAGCTGGGCAGGGGACGCTCGGGGAAAAGGAGGGAAGCACGGAGCCATCCCAGGAGCAGGCTCCGAAGACGGAGCTGGAGAGCGACGACGCTACGGGTCCCGCGTCGGCCAACAGACGGGGAGAAGGCAAAGAGCGATGGTGTTTCTTCGCCTTCTTATTGTGCTTCGACTTACCCGAGGAGTTTAAAGACTTGGATGACGAATGGTGATGGTGGCTCCGCCACTGGTCCCGAGACCTTCCTCTCGACCAGGACCTCGATCGACGCAGAGCCGACTGCCAGGCCTCCAAGAGCTTTTGGGACCGCTCCCGCAAAAACTTTGGATTCATGGCCCGGCAGGCGGAGCACGCCTTCGGGTCGTGGTCGCGCTCCATGCACCAAAGGCACACGAGGTGGGGGTCCGTAACCGACATCAGGCAGTTACAGGCCTCACACAGTTTAAACCCAGTCCGACGATGGGAAATCCCTCGTAATCCAGGAGTAGACAGACTCAAAAAAGAAGTTGACAAAAGTCAAGAAAAAGTTAGTAAAAAAGCGACTAAGGGGTAGCTCTATCCGGATCTGCGCTAGGCTGGCGCGGAAAAAGAAAGAACTGACGTCAGCGGGCAGGGGCGGCGTCTAAGTAGATACCGCGACGTCATTCCGGCAACCACGACGCCATCGACGGACGCGGAGTCGACCAACGCCACCTACCGACACGCAGGGGTACTGCTAAAGAAAAAATTCTCTGGATCCAGTCTGACGCCTGGGGGTAATTCTAAAGGTAAGGAATCTATAATTACAGTCTCTTTCAGTTTGCTATATTATCCATGTGGCAACCATTTTAAAAAAATTGCTGACTGATGATGCCAAAGTCAAGAAATGTGAGGATCTTCAGTCACATATTGACAGTGATGTGAAAAAAGTACACTCTACTGCATTCTTAGATTTTTACAGGAAAACATGACTGCTGTATTGGACATAATAAAAAAAACTAGAGTCTGAAAACAGCCGTGTCTCCCAAGCGTTCAGCATAATTGGTGTAGATGTGAAACATCTCCTTGAGAGTAGGCTGGGCGGCACTTTTAGTGACTTTGGCAATGCAACATTTTCCATGTTAGAGTGCTTGTCACTTGGTAAACAAAGAAATGTTGAGGAGCAATACAGGAAATTTTATTTTATAATGTATTAGAATTGGCTTGCAATGCTGCATAGAAGTGTCCCTTCACCAAGTCAATGAAGCCTAACTGTGGTACTCTGCACAAGTTCTATATCCCTTTCATAAAGGGGAATTTTCTTCGGACTTTCTAAAGTGCTGCTTCATTTTTGACCATCGCAATAACTCTGATGGCATATGCGCCCAATTCAATGCATTTGTTGCAGAACCTGTCCCATTGAATCACAATCTTCAGGTGTGCCAGTATTGACATGGAAAGCTATGTCAGTAGCCACAGTTAGCAAATTGTGTTCTGGCTATTTTGGTGTTGCCCGTCTCAAGTGGCAATGTTGAGAGGACCTTTTCACAGATAAAAGTTTACATGGGAAGAACAGATCGAGTGCGCATGACCAAAGACTCGCTGAAGAAGTATTGTATGGTGTACTACAATAAGTTTGAGTTGTAAAAATGTATTTGGACCGCATATGCACTGTGTGTTCACTGTCTATATACCATGCACCATCAGTGCAGAAAGCAAGCAATAATAAAAGCAAAACGTTCCATAAACACCGGAAAAACACTGTTTCTGTTGTTTTTAATGGCGCAAAAATGCGTAACCACTGATGACCACAGTTTTTTTAAGGTATTGAAATCATTTGAAAACACTGAAATAACCCCACCAGAATTTACCAACAATAGAAGCTGAAAACAGGAAAGCCTAAATATAATATAATATATGATGTAATGTAATGTATTGTAATATAACATAACATAAGCTTGATATGAAGTATGGTGGTCGACCTGCCATTTTTCAAAGTGGCGGGGCAGTTATCTGTGACACATTGGCCGGACTACTGGCAATTATATTTTAAGATCTCTGCTGGCCCTGCAGAGACCTCTGTTCCTTTAGAGGAGCCACTATCACTGCTCTGACGGGACTCAAAGTTTGTTGAGTGGGCACCGTGTTTCAGGGTCAGCAAACTTCTCTTGTTTTGCAAAAGCAAACTCAGTGTGAGTTTGTGAAAAACTAAAATAAATGACCCTGAACACCCTGCGACTTTTCTCCCAGTGTACAGGATTATTTTTTCTCTTTTGTCGGTTTTGGACTATCAGGGTTTTCCTGAACTTAAGCAATACATCAGACCATCTGTTCTAAATAGGGACTTTGGTCTGATGCACCTACACCGACAGCCCCAACTCCTTGTACCGTCAGAGCAGGGTTTCCCATGGCAGAGACGGTGGGGGCACCACCATCAAAAACACAACTGTCCGCCCATCTCTACATACAGCAGGTGGACCATCAGTTTGGCAGACTCTAAATCATTCCATCTGTTTCCTCAAGGATCGTGAAAATTCATTGCCACCACTGATGTCTATATTACAAACTTTTTCCAAAGTGTCCGGCTATCGGGTTAAAAATTCTAAATCGGTAGCGATGAGCTTAAATGTAGAAGAATATTCTTGTTCAGGTCTATTTCTAAACGTTTCTAAAAGACATCATATCTCTGAATCGAATTGGCACAATTTAGGGATAAAGCAGGATTGTAAATTATCTGCCATTGAAATCAACATCAAACTCGGCAAAAGGATAAACGAAAGATCTGATTGTATTGCAAGGAGTACTGCTAACTCCGTTAGAAGAAGCCATTCAATTTTGTACACCATCCCGATCTCAAATCCTTTTTTAAAAGGGTGAAAGTATATCCATCCCAACTTTTATTGCTGAGAATAACCTTGGTCCTAAAGGATTCTGCCTTTTATTGTGCTCAAAGTAGAAATCGGTAAGCAATGTAGATGTGATCTTTTACACTGCCCCATGACGGAAGCAGCTATTTCAAATCGCAGTGATCTTACAATAATCCATAGCTGAGATATTAAAGGGCTTTCTGTTCAGACCTGAGACTTGGACCTGGGATTTGGAATGGCTTACCTCATGCCTTCCAGTGACAATAGCAGACAGGCACTTTTATCCATCGCTTTTTTGTTTATGTATTCTACTAATCATGCCTCCTTTGGATGAAGCTCAAGCCATGAAGTCCAATTTGCATACTTGTTTGCCCGTGACATCACACCAACACTGAAAATCTTCCTTGTTGATCAAAGCCTGGAATTGTTTGCAAACCGAGACTTGTTTGATATGACAATGCCCCTCTACAGCTTTGCATTTGCCGCTATTGACTTAGGCTAAGGGCTAGAAGTAGAAACTGCAGAAAGTAAACACGGTTCATCGAGCCAAGTTTACTTTCTAATGTTGTCCAGAGGTGCAAAGGGCAGTGCCACGGGTACCAAAGAGCACGCCTGGCGTAGCAGCTGCTACGCCTAGCTAACCCCATCTATTGCTCTGCAGTTTTATACCACGACTATTCACTCGTGACACGGAGTAATGATGTACCTGCAGAGGATCACAAGCATTGGTCACATGCCCGCATGCACATTCTTGTCTCCTTGATCAGAGGCTTCACAGTAATTCCTGGAGTGCACTTCAGGCTTTGAGATAGATATGTTGAAACAATACCGAGGAACTTTTTTAAGAAAACCATCTAATTTTAAGCATGTATGACTTTCTGTACCTCGCACAATGGTTTTCGAGAGCAGTCCACTGAAACAAAATATCATATCAAGAATCAGGAATCAGAAATTGAGGGCCCAATTCGCAAGATTTTGCTGTGACTTCTAGTACTCTCTCTTAGCCCTAAATTCCTGGAGGAACCCAGTAGTATTCCTAGAATTCAAGAGCAAGCCTGGAGTACTACAAGAGTAAATGTGAGAGGGTGTGGCCTAACGGCTAGAGCGGTCGACCCCGAAGCTGGGGATGTGGGTTCAAGTCTCGGCAGGGACGCTCAACGTCCTGTGATTCTGGGCAAATCACTTAATCTCCCTGTGCCTACCAAAAATGAATGTGTCCGTCTGTAACGCAACTGGTGCTCATGTAAAGCGCTCTGATACCTTAGGGTCCAGTTGGCGCTGTATAAAACTCTCGCCCCAAAAAATGAAAAATAAGGAAAACCTTTGCAATCAGGCCCTGAATAGTTAAATCTCAACAGTGGCAACAAAGAATGTCCCGGAGCAGTGAAGGAAAAGTCAGCCTGTTGTTGACCGATTGTAACAACGTCGATCATTCAACTGCAGCAATAAATAGACAGGGGAACTAAATAGCATCAATACACTTTTCTGCAGCAAGGTGTGAGAACTGGTCTGCAGTCTGAGGTGGGGAGAGCAGACTGGGTGTCTGCTGACCTCACACATCAGCCCCCTCTGATTCCAATCGCTCCCCCTTTAGAGTTTAAGAGCTGAAGCACAGAACCGTGACTTTATTAT
The DNA here is from genome assembly GCA_963921515.1 of Calotriton arnoldi. Taxonomy (NCBI): domain Eukaryota; kingdom Metazoa; phylum Chordata; class Amphibia; order Caudata; family Salamandridae; genus Calotriton; species Calotriton arnoldi. Next base: position 2,547,754 of record CAWUFW010000091.1, read on the forward strand.
TATTTTTTTTATAGAAAGGTTTTATTAAATTATACACTCAACAACATGTAAGAAAATCAAATGCTAATGTAAAAGACGTTTCCTAAAAATATAATAAAGGTTTTCGGAGTATTAAGAATATTCTAAGACGAGCCAGAACCTGTCTCTATAATTTCTTCAATTAAAGGGGCCCAGATTCCGAAAGCGACATAAGACCATAGAAATTGTAGAAAATGCTTACACAAATGCTCAGAATTTAAATGATACACGTAAATCTGGAAGAAAGTAAGACAAAGAGGGAACACCGTTGACTAGAAGCAGAAGCATTCTTAGGTCAAGTCGGGCTGAGAATGAAAGCACCAGACGAACCACGGGGCCATTTCCGCCCCACTCTCTGATGGAACGCGGGCCTCCGGGTTCTGCTGCGCGCGCCATTATGATTTGAAACAGGTGCTTGGAACCTCCAGCGGCAGAGCCACCGGTCTGTGTTATTAACCCCGGAAGCTCGTGTAAGGGACGCCCTGTTCGTGGAGCCGTAGCACGAGAAAAGGAGAACCGTCCACGAAAATCTCAATACTTCCTGCCTCCTTCCCAGGCGGGATTGTACGGTAGAAGCTGCCAAAACCAGAGGTTGTTTGGTTTCTGTTTACTGTCTGTAGCAGCGAAGGGCAGGGTGGATGGAAGATGCTTCTGCGGGCCCACACCGACCCCCTGTTACTTGCGCAGGCTGTGGATTTGCTGGGAATGGGCCTGGGCAAAGATCTTTCCCAGCTCAGTGGCCGGCCTGGATCGTGGATGCTCAGGGGATTGGCGAGGTAAGACCGGGGGGGAGTGTAAGAGAGAAAGAGAATAGTCACACAATAGGTACATGTTGATGGGCATCCTCTATTGGCAACTTATCTGCTTCCACACAAGCTATGATGGAGGAAGTGTGGGACATCCCATGTTTCCTTCCTCTGAAAGGTCAGAAGCCAGGCAATGAATTAAAAAAAGGCTAATTTCCCATTCTGAGAAGAGACAGAGAGAGTTGGAAATGGGTGAACTCGTGTTTACTAAATCCAGTGTTTAGTGTGAGCTGTTAGTTGCAGATGGGGCCCACTGGCACTCATTTTTGGGGCCTGTGATGAGGTAGGCTGGGGATATTTTATACTAGGAGGATAGGGGCCTAACTAAGGTTTAGCAGTAATACACGCCACACACTGGATCTGGCTACTGACGACAACCCCGAGCAGTTGTCAACACCTTTATTTATAACCTCCCGTCCGCGCCCGGCCGGGAGGGTGTAATGGATACATATAGTTGCAGTGGCCGGGTGGCTCACTACATGGCCCAGCACTTATTTTTCTTCATTAGACTTCGACCAAGAGAGAGAAAACCACAAAAAGGTGAAAAAGGAGGACGAGAAAGGCAGAAAAATAGCGACTAAAACAGAAAGTAGGGATGAAACAGTATTGAAATAGTGCGATGCAGGGAGTGTCTGGTAGTGGATGAAAGAGGCACGAGATAGAATCAAGGTTAATGAGCCTTGGTATTTTGCATCCAGACATACGATTACGCCGGACACACGCATCTGAGCAAATGTTTGGTCCTTACACTTTTATTTTACATATTAACCACTAAGTCAAAGGGCAATTGTTGGTGAAGCAGATTTTTAGGTTGGGCCTACACATGTGAGATAGTCTAGGAAAGTGCTTTTTGCAGCTGTTAAAATATTTTGAACATGACCATGCATTTCAAATAAATTGTGACCGTGGTGATTGATATCACGGTTTGAGTACATTACTTTTTGGTCCCAGTGTACCAATTTGCCACTGATGAAAGCACATTTACAATTTAGGCATGTTTCTTAATTCACAGATGTGTGTGTGTGATCAAATTGTGTGAGATCAGACTGCACTATATGTGACCACATTTTTCAGTTAATAAGAGATTAAACGGTGAAGGTGGCCATAGCAGGAACCCGGGTCTTCCATTTCTTTTTGAGGAAATGTTACTTCTTCAAAATCACCTGTAGTTTTAGACAAAAGCATTGTGTTTCTCAGTTTCAGGGTTGGGTCATACATTGAGTCCCCAGGGCATCAGCTTTGGACGCTTTCAGACACAGCAGAACTGGTGCAATTCTAACTTTATTAGGTTAAACTATTGAGGACCTCAATGCGAAGTCCCCGGATTTAGCTGCAGGGACATAGGATGGCTGAACTCTCGGATTCTGTCCACTAACCTGCACCTAAATCCGGAGATTTCAAGTTACTTCCCCTGGCATGGGGTAGAACATGTAAACTCAGAAATACTGGTTGCATTCCGTGTGTTTTCCCCTTTATGGAAACAACAGGTCCAAATCACCACACATTTGCCACCTGCATAATACAGGTGATAAATATGTAGGGGCTAGTTTTAGGACTGTGGTGCTGAGGACTACTTGGAAGGCGGCGCAAGTAAGGGAAGAATGTTTGCTGCTCACCTCCTGTCTCCTTACAGTGCAGGTGGCGGCTGGGTACAGTAGATGCCAACAGGCCCACAGTTCCACACTCTTAAGTATGCAGTTAGTTTGCAGACAGGGTAATTCTGGGCCTGGAGGCACTAGTGATGTTAGAATGGCTCAAGGCTACTTGTAATGAGGCCCTAGCAGTGCTTTAAATGGGCCGGTACTCGCCGGTACTGAGTACCGGCACTTCTTGAATTTATCACTCCGAGTACCGGCACTTCTCTACTGCCGAGGAGAGTACCGGTACTCATGAAAAGGTAGGCTGTGAGTGCTGGTGAGCAGGAGTAGAACGTGTCTCTGGCAGCCAAGGCGCCGCTTCTGCATCCCCGATCTGAGCCCCAACTGAGCTATTCAGCAGGGCTCATTTGAATAATTGCCGGGTGCTCACCATCACGCTGTGTTTGACAGAGCAGGGTCCGTTCAGGCCCTGTGCTGTCAATCACAGTCACACTATCCTGTGCGTTCGTGCAAGCACAGGAATCATGTCAGTTCCCTGGCAGTGGCAATCAGGCTACGGCCAGTCCGGCCCTGGTGGCAATTAAAAAAGCCATGGTAGGTGAAAGGTATAACATGGCTTTTATCATACCTGAGTCTTTTGTGTGTCTGCTATGTTTGTGTGTATGCCTGTTTTTTGTAAGAAAAAAGTGAGAGAACGAGAGAGAGAATCAAGACACTCTCAGGAGGTTTTTAAAGAAAATGGGTGGCACTTTGTACAGGTCTGCTCTGCGACAAAGATTCATACCTAACGTAGTAGGGAAGGTTGGTGGGTGGGTGAGTGGATGGATGAGTGAGCAAGGGTGGATGTATAGATGGATGGATGGATGAATAGATGGATGGATGAGTGAAAGCATGGATGGGTGGGTGAAAGAGGGTGGATGATTGGATAAAAGGGCGGATGATGGGTGGATAAGTGAAAGATTGGATGGATGAATGAAAGGGAGGGAGGATGGATGAAAGGGTGGATGATGGATGAGTGAAAGGAGGTATTGAGTGAAAGGGTGGATGGAATGAAAGGGTGGATGTAATAAAGGAGTGAAAAGGTTGATGGATGGATGAGCAAAAGGATTGATGGATGAGCGAAAGGGTGGATAAAGAGATGGATGAGTGAAAGGATGAATGGATAGGTTTGGAGATGGTTGGATATGAAGGGTGGACAGACAGAATGGTGAAAGGCTGAATGATGGATGAAAGACTGAATAGACGACAGAATATAAAGGTTAAATGGTGGACATCAGCAGGCAAATGGTAGGATGAATGGATAGATCGATGGAAGAGACGAGAGATATCTTCTGGGGAGGGTCATGATGATTTGCTTCATTTGCTTGGTGCCATAAGAGCTTTGGATCGAAGTGGGGTATTTTCAATTTCTTCCTACTCACATGCTCAAAAATATGTACAATTGTGCCAAACAGCAATTAACAGTATGGCATTAAGAAGGTGCAATTATTGCAAAAATAGGAAATGTTAACATATTATTGCACTTCTCTTTCGTTTTGTGTAATGAGTTAACCTGCTTTGTTTATATAAACACATTTCTCATGTGTTTTGGTATGTGCTGCAACTAATTAGAAGTCGTTAAGTATCATCATGTCTTGCCCTTAGCCCCGCCCCTTGCCCCGCCCCCTCACTACACCTGTAGCTCGTTTTAATGAGTACCTGCACTTATTTTTTTCCATTTAAAGCACTGGGCCCTAGAGTCATATCACTACATCTAAGCAGTTGTTGTTTGTTACTTACATCTACCTATGTCTATCTGGATTCACATTCATAGCAGCCACAATGTACTTGTGACAGTATGTTCCATCGTATGCCTATGCACCTAGAAGCAACTTAGTTCTACGGTATGTGCTTTATAATCGAACAAACATAAGCATAATATTTCACAAGCACAGGTCAGCTGAGAAATCCTACTATCCTCCCTGGAAGCCTATTTGTCTTTGCTCCACAGATTAACATGCCTTGATGCGGCTGCCAATACTTTGGTTATGTATTATTGAGCAAGAGGGAAGACACACAACACCTCACAAATAATGTTCTTTGACCTAAACTTCATTCATCGATATAGTCTTGGAAATTAAATATTTTTACTAATGCTCCCTCCATTTTGTGCTCCTGTGGTTTAGATTAATTTGCAAGCATTGCTTCCACCACCATTTGTGTGTTTGACGTAATGGCCTGTGTAGCCAATGGTATGCTCAGACTATGTTCCCTTGCTCACTGTGCCATAGGATCCAAGCTATACCTCACTGACAAGGCTGAAACCAGCCTAGGGTTGCTTGTGTTCCCTTCTTGAGGGGCCTCGTCTGGCAGCTCCGGGTGGACTGTTCTCATGTCGAGCTGGCTCTGCACTGATCTGCATTTTGAAGGTCTCTGGCTAGAGTGAGGCATAGTGTGAAAAACAATGGGTTGCAATGCTACCCAGATGAATTGCCAGGGATTTAGAATATTTGTAAACATTCCTCCCACCACATTGTGTGTGTTTGGTGGTCCTGTAGCATGACATAAGTCTATCACATGAAGAGCATAGACCTTTATCTTTGTTTTCAAGATTGATTTAACATGCACTGTCTTTTCCTAAAGCGCTGCTGGGTAATTATAGTTAGGATCATGTTTTCATAGGAAATGCATTTTTTGTGTTGCTAATAACTTTGGCCCTGTTTGACGAAACTTGCCAAAAAAGTGCTACTTTTTGACTAGTTTGCGCATGGAAAGTTTCGGGGGGATCATTCAAGCAGGGGCAGGGGAAATGGAGGGTCCCAAAACATTGTTTTCCCATTCATTTTTCCATAGGAACTTTAGACACTGCTACAGCCCATACCACTGGACAGATTTACACATAATTTGACAGAAAGCTAGAACTTGTTCCAGAAAGAGTGCTTTTTGTGTTTTGTTGTAAATCCTTTCCATAGATTTGGAGAAATTAAGGGTAAAAAAATGTATATTTCACGCCACAGAGGATCTGAGATTGGCTGCCACCACCTCAACCAGGAAGTGATGGCAGCTATTTAAGGACTCAGGACTCATTCCGAGTCCTAAAAAAAGGCAAAAAAAAGACATACGGGGGCAGGGTAGGGATACCCAGACCCACTAGGCCTGTGGGCTAGTGGTGGGGTCCCAGAGCGCTTGGAGTCAAAAACATTTTCTTTTTTGCTGCAAATTCTCAGAAAATCTCTGAATCTGTGGCAATTAAAAACAAAAAAGAAGTGTGGGCTTCAGCACTTATTTTTCACCCCCCCCTGGAGTGGGGCAGGGCCTGGGGGTGATGACACTTTGAATTTTTTGGGGGAAGGGTGGCACGCTTGATCTCCCTCCCCTTTAAAATAAAAAAAACAGCCCTGGGGGATAGGTCCCCAGGGCCAAAATAGGCTCGGGATAGGGTCTGTGTGGCCTCCATTCCCTTTAAAAGAGATATGGCCCTGGGGGTGGGGTCCCCAGGGCCTGCTGAGGCTCGGGAAAGGGGCCACATGGCCCCCTCCCCTTTAAAAAAAAACGTGCCTGGGGGATGGAGTCCCCACGGCCTAATAAGGCTCAGAGAGGGAGGCTTCTGGAAACCCTCCCTTTTAAAGTACATAGGGCACTGGAGGTTGGGGTCCCCAGGGCCTAATGAGACTTAGGGAGGGGGCCCACCTCCCCTTTAAAAAATACAAAAGGCGCTGGGGGATGGGGTCCGCAAGGCCAGACACTGTGGACAACACCCCGTCGCACATGGCTGAAGGTCGTGCATAGCGTGGGGTTGGCTGCATGTTGGGCTTTTGATTAGTCAGCAATTCAACATTGTTAGACAGGTCCCTTTCATCTTGTAAATATTGTCATAACCAGCACTTATAATCTTTCATTCCCATCCCATCACGAGCACTCCCTTGAGCACTTAATTTCACTTGATGTTCACTGGAGCAACCCTTGACATTGTTAACTATGAATGAATTTACAACATAAAATTCTTGATAAATCCTCAATAATCTGTCATTATTGTATTTGTTGAATGTGGGTGTTGTACAAAGAATTTTCATGATACCTAGGTCAGCTGGACCAAATTTTCTCTTTACTATGCATGTGGGTGTGGGCCACAGGGCCTGCCTACAGACCAGGCCCTGTGGCCAACCACCCTGAGCCCCCCTCCTTGAGCCTTATTAGGCCCCGGGGACCCCATCCCCTAGGTCCAAATACAATGAAAAAAGATGAGGGGGCCACACAGCCTTCATCCGTGAGCCTTCTCAAGCTTCAGGGACCCCATCCCCCAGGGCATCTAGTTTTTTCCAAATAGAAGGGGTCCACGTGGCCCGACTCCCCGAGCCTCATTAGGCCCTGGGAACCCCATCCCCCAGGGCTGTATTTTGTTTAAAGGGGAAGGGAGCCACATGGCCCGCCTCCCCGAGCCTCATTAGGCCCTGGGGACCCATCCCACAGGGCTGTATTTTGTTTGAAGAGGAAGGGGATTACGTGGCCCCCCCTCCCCAAGCCTATTATGGCCCCAGGGACTCCATCCCCGGGGCCTCTATTTTAAAAAGGTGGAGGCGACTATCAGGCACACATTGGGGGCTGCGGGGAAGCTTCAGGGCCCTCTCAGCCCCATTCGACTCCCCGCATGCATTACTCTTGGTCGGAGCAAGGAACTTTTTATGCTGCTCCCTCTTGGTGGGAGTAATATGTTGTTATGTTTCCCTGCCCTCACCAGTGCAGGCAGGGAAACGGAACACAAGTCTTCTCCCAGCCGGCGGGATGCCCCCTGGGAGCAGACTTTGTGTTCGCTCCCATTTAGCGGGAGATTTAAAAACGTTCCCACCAGATGGGAACAAACACATGTTTCCCCACCCATGCCGGTGCAGGCAGGGAAACCACTGTATCCCGGTGATGGGATCACCGGGACACAGAAAGTGAACTATCCCCGGGGGATGGGGTCCCCAGGGCAATTAAAGGCTCAGGGAGCGGGCCGCGTCACCCCCTCCCTTTAAGCTTAAGTGATGGCCCTGGAGGGATTGGGTCCCCAAGGCCTTTTTAACACTTTTAGAGGCCCCTTATAAAATACTTTGTGGTGCTGAAATCACCATATTCCCAGCTTTTAGGGACAGGCAGACTTTTGTCAGAAAACCAAAATTTTCTAAAGAGTTTTGGCATTTGACTGGGACATAGTCTATTTTTACTACTTTTGTGCTTTCAACCTCCTTCCAGTTAGTGGTAGAAATGGGTATGAAAGCAATAATGTATCCCGGAATGCTATACATTTCTGAAAAGTAGACAAAATTCTAAATTCAGCAAGGGGTCATTTGTGTAGATCCTTCAAGGTTTTTTATAGAAACTAATAGTTGAAAGTAAGAAATATTGAAAATGTTTTGAAAAAAAGCCATTTGTGCCAACGTTTTCACCTGTAACTTCTTCTAAGTATGACAGATTTTTTAAAGCAATATACCGCTACATCCGCTGGACCCTTCTGGTTGTGGGGATATATAGGACTTGTAGGTTCATCAAGAACCCAAAGAACCCAGAGCCAATAACTGAGCTGCATCTTGCAATGGTTTTTCATTGAGTACCAAGTATATAGCAATTCATTTGGTAAAATATAAAGAGTGAAAAATAGGTATCAAGGACACCTATGTATTTCCGAAATGGGAACACAATATAGAGTTTAGGAGCAGTAGTTATTTGCACATCTCCGAAATTGTGTGTACCCATACTAGCATGTGAATTATAGAACATTTTTCAAAGTGACTTCTTTTTTACACATTGTCTTACATTTGGAAGGCAGAAATGCATAGAAAGTCAATAGGTAATAACAGTTGCTCTAAAATTCTGTGTTCCCCTAAGTCTCCCGATAAAAATGGTACCCCACTTGTGTGGGTAGGCCTAGTGCCCGCAACAGGAAACAGGCCAAAACACAAAGTGGACCCACCACATTTTTACAGTGAAACCCTACCCTTTTTTGCAAAGTGCCTAGCTGTGGATTTTGATCCCTAGCTCTGCCGGCACCTAGGGAAACCTAGAAAACATATACATTTTGAAAAACTAGACACCCAGGGGAATCCAGGATGGGGTGACTTGTGTGGCTCTCACCAGGTTCTGTTACCTAGAATCCCTTGCAAACCTCAAACTTTGTCAAAAAAACACATTTTCCTCAAATTTCTGTGATGGAAAGTTCTGGAATCTGCATGGATCCACGAACTTCCACCCACCCCGCATTCCCCAAAGTCTCCCGATAAAAATGGTACCTCACTTGTGTGGGTAGGCCTTGTGCCCGTGACAGGAACCAGGCCAAAACGCAACGTGGACACAACACATTTTTACAGTGAAAACTGACCCTTTTTTTGCAAAGTGCCTAGCTGTGGATTTTGAACCCTAGCTCTGCCGGCACCTAGGGAAACCTAGCAAACCTATACATTTTTGAAAACTAGACACCCAGGGGAATCCAGGATGGGGTGACTTGTGTGGCTCTCACCAGGTTCTGTTACCCAGAATCCCTTGCAAACCTCAAACTTTGTCAAAAAAACACATTTTCCTCACATTTCTTTGATGGAAAGTTCTGGACTCAGTGTGGATCCACAAAATTCCACCCACTTTGCATTCCCCAAAGTCTTCTGATAAAAATGGTACCTCACTTGTGTGGTTAGGCCTTGTGCCCGTGACAGGAAACAGGCCAAAACACAAAGTGGACCCACCACATTTTTACTGTGAAACCCTACCCTTTTTTGCAAAGTGCCTAGCTGTGGATTTTGATCCCTAGCTCTGCCGGCACCTAGGGAAACCTAGAAGACCTATACATTTTTACAAAGTAGACACCCAGGGAAATCTAGGATGGGGTGACTTGTGTGGCTCTCACCAGGTTCTGTTACCCAGAATCCCTTGCAAACCTCAAACTTTGTAAAAAAACAAAAAGCACATTTCCTCACATTTCTGTGATGGAAAGTTCTGGAATCTGCGTGGATCCACAAACTTCCACCTACCCCGGATTCCCCAAAGTCTCTTGATAAAAATGGTACGTCACTTGTGTGGGTAGGCCTAGTGCCCACGACAGGACACGGGCCAAAACGCAACATGGACACACCACATTTTTACAGTGTAAACTGATCCTTTTATTGCAAAGTGCCTTGCTGTGGATTTTGAACCCTAGCTCTGGCAGCACCCAGGGAAACCTAGCAAACCTATACATTTTTTTAAATTAGACTCCCAGGGGAATCCAGGATGGGGTGACTTGTCTGGCTCTCACCAGGTTCTGTTACCCAGAATCCCTAGCAAATCTCAAATTTTGTAAAAAGAATATATATATATATATATATACATTTTCCTCACATTTCTGTGATGGAAAGTTCTGGAATCTGCGTGAATCCCCAAATTTCCACCCATCCCACATTCTCCAAAGTCTTCCGATAAAAATGGTACCTCACTTGTGTGGGTGGGCCAACTGCCCGCGCATAGGGAAGGGCCCAAAATGTATTGTGGAGACATCTAAATTACCTATCACAAAACGACCTGGTTTTGCAAGGGGGGTCTTCTGGGTTTTTGGCCCCAGGCTTGGCGGCCATCTAGGTAAACCTACCAAATCCATACATTTCTGAAAACTAGACACCCTGGGGAGTCCAGGGAGGTATGGGTTTGTGTGGGTCCCCCAATGTTTTCCTACCCAGAATCCCATGCAAACCTCAAATTTAGCTTAAAAAATCAAGTTTTTCTGAACTGTCTGTGTGGGAAAGTTGTGAGATCACCAGGCTGACCCAGCATTCCCCCAGGTCTCCCGATAAAAATGATACCTCACTCGTGTGGGTGGGCCAAGTACCCGCGACAGGCAAGGGCCCAAAACTTATTGTGGAGACATCAAAATTACCTATCACAAAACAACCTGGTTTTGCAAGGGTGGCACCTGGGTTTTTGGCCCTGGGCTCAGCGGCCATCCAGGGAAACTTACCAAACCCACACGTTTCTGAAAACTAGATACCCTTGGGAGTCCAGGGAGGTATGGCTTGCGTGGATCCCCCAATATTTTTCCTACCCAGAATCCCTTGCAAACCTCAAATTTAGCTGAAAAAACACTTTTCCCACACATTTTTGTGTGGGATCACCGTGCCGGCACAAAGGTCCTACCACCCAGCGTTCCCCTTGGTCTGCCAAGTAAAATGATATCTTACCATTTTGGGCAGCCCCCACCTCTTCGTATTAAAAAAAACCAATCCCTGGTGCCTAGTGGGCTTTCTGCCCCCTCGGGGGGCAGTATTATAGCAAACAAATGATGGACGGAATGCTGACAATGCAAACATTCTCCCCCAGTCAAAAGATCTGAGTTAAATCCATCGTTCTTTTGCCCACTATGCCACCCCAGTTTGGACCCAGCCATATGCAAATCAGTCTTGACCCTGTGCCCCATGGGAACAGTCCAGACCGAACTGCCAGGCCAGGTCCTCCCTGGACCGGAAACAAGCATCCTGGGACCGGTTTAGGGTATCTTTTTGCATTTGTCACCCTCGGGGGGCAGATCAGGGGCTATTGCCCCCATCTGCCTCCTGGGGGCAGAAAGACTGTGGTATTTTTTTTTGGGGGGGGGCTGGGGGATTTGGCATGCCCATTTTGGGCAGCTTCCACCCCTATATACATTTTAAAAAATCCCTGGTGCCTAGTGTGTTTTCTGCCCCCCAGGGGGGCAGATCAGGGGACTTTTGCCCCCATCTGCGTCGGGGGGGCAGAAAGACTGTGGAATTTATTTTTGGGGTTGGGGGCATGCCATTTTGGGCAGCACCCACCCCTATATACATTTAAAAAAATCCCTGGTGCCTAGTGTGCTTTCTGCCCCCCCCCAGGCAGATTGGGGGCTATTGCCCCCATCTGCCTCCCAGGGGGAGCAGAAAGACTGTGAAAATTTGCAGGGGCGTGGGGGCATTGGCATGCCCATCTTGGGCAGCCCCCACCACTAAAAACAATAAAAAAAATAATCCCTGGTATCTAGTGAGCTTTCTGCCCCCCCACCCCCGGGGGTGGCAGATCGGGGGCTTCTGCCCCATCTGCCTCCCAGGGGGGGGGGGCAGAAACACTGTGGAATTTTGTGGGGGTGGGGGCATTGGCATGCCCATCTTGGGCAGCCCCCACTCCTAAATTCAATGAAAAAAATCCCTGGCATCTTGTGGGCTTTCTGCCCCCCAGGGAATTTATTTTGGGGGGAGCAAAGGCCCTTGCCCAAGGGGCCTCACCCCCCCTCCCTGGTGTCCAGTGGGTGGATCCCTGCTTGGGGATCGCCCTCCTGGGGCGATCCCAAAGCAGGGATCCACTAGGTAGGGGTATCATTGGAAAGGGGAGATTCTCCCCTTTCCGATACCTCTCCTGTCTTTATACATGCTCGGGGCTGAGATAGCCCCCTGAGCACATAGAAAGTGAAACTGAAATGAGCCTATCGGCTCATTTCAAGTTCGGCTCATTTCAGTTTCACTGAAATTACGTCAGCGCGACGTGCGTCATTTCAGGGAAACCACAGAGGGATTTCCAGTGCCATGGCATGAGCACTGTTGCGTCGGACGGCTCCTGGCCGAAGGGGTTAAAGAAGTGTTTATTGATTTGATCTGCTATCTCTGCTTGGAATGTCTCTAGTTAGAAGTTTTTTACAGATCACACTGGTCATCCACACACATAACTCTTGCAGGAATAGAAAGTGATCTTCATCTTGTTCTTAAACAAACATAAGATTCAATTAATAGAGTTGTCATAAGCACCATTTGTAACAATGATGAATATATAAATGCGGTATTTGCATTGCATGAAACTAGTCAAAAGACTGGATGACCAAGCACAGCTCATACTTTTCAGGTGTGGGGTGCATGCTTATGCAGAGCACAGTCAACAGGGCCTTGAAAGGTAGTCTGGGTCACTACTGGTATAGGGATATATATACGAGTCAGATTTTGTTCATATATTCAAATGTATTCACGATAAACATATTAAAGAAATTGGATTACACAAGCTGAGCTCAGCACATTGAAATGAAAGAATTAATTTGAAAAAATGAACATGCGGTGAGCACAGAAAGAGGGAGATGGTGAAGTCTGCAAATTTTGCAACACTGAACTGGTGATCTTCGGAGGGAAAGCCTCCACCTGGTGGCCAACTGACCTTGGCCCCTCACATACCCCCACCACCCACACAAGATATCTTGGAATCTTCCTGGATGACAAGATCCACATGACAGCCCAAGTTAATACAGTGACCTCCACCTACTGCCACACTAAAGATCCTCAAATGGCTTCCTGAGAACACCAGGAAAACGGTCACACAGGCCTTGATCTCCAGCAGACTTGACTACGGCAACACACTCTATACAGGATCACTAAGAAACTCCTGAACAGGCTCCAGACAATCCAGAACGCCGCAGCAAGACTCTTACACAGCCTACCTCATTGCACCCACATCACTGAGAACTGCACTGGCTCCCACTCCACAAACACACCCAATTCAAACTGCTCACACACACACAAAGTACTACACAACACCAGCTCTGCATACCTTATCAGCCTCATACACTTCTACACCTCCCAGGCAACCCCGCTCAGCCGGACTATCACTGGCACACATACCCCGCATCCGCAAAGCCACAGCTGTAGGTCACTCCTTCTCATATTTGTCCTCCAAAGCATGGAATGACCTCCCTCACCAGATCGGAGGCTCCTGATTGTTTCTTGAGTTCGTCAAGAACCTGAAGACCCGGCTCTTCATGCTGCGCTATACACATAACATGTATTGTAGAGATAGATTATATACATTCGATGGATGTCTAGAGAGACACCCAGATCCAGCCCTTATTCAATATTTCAAAATGGCTCCTGCTTCCTTTGAACTGCTGATGACCTGGTGCAGTAAAGTTTGCTCAGCGCAGCCCCCGTGTATATTAACAGCCCATTGCGTGAGTTATGCTGTTAATGAAAATAAGTGAGAACGTAGCCTATAACTGCTGGATCTCCTATGCCTTCTGCCTCTAAATGAAATATGTGGACCAAAAAGCATCTCACAGATGCTAGCACTGCGGCAGGGCGCGTTCGTGGTGCTGGGATCTTGTGTTGAATTAGATGGAACGGGCCTTAGCCAGCCAGCCGGGGGAAGGGTGCTTCTCTTTGAGGACTTCATTGGTGATCGCAGGCGGCTATTCAAATTGTCCCGTTGGAGCCACGGTTTCAAGGCCCCCTCTGGCGCGAGCGGCCATTAATAAAAGATGAGGCGCGTGCTTCCCGTTTCACCAGTGGCGATCTCATTATAGCCGGGGGGCGCTCGGGTGTTCCTCGTTACCTATCCTTTGAGGACATCAAGGAGGTCTGAAGTATGTACTGCTCATGAAATGTTCCTGCTTTTTAGAATAAAATGCGTCGCATAACAGTTGATGACTCAAGCGCGCCGTGTGGTCCACAGAGGCCTCCTCCTTGAAGCGGTGGGTGAGATCAAACGCCGCGGTTGCCCTGCAATCCTCTTTTTTTTTTTTTTAATAGCCCCTTTTGAGATATCCCCTTCGGCTAATGCACCGTATGGCAGATTGCCGCATGTGGGTGACCGTCACACATCTCAGCAGCGGCCTTCCAGCCTGCTATCCTTTCTGTGGCAGATAAAAGGAAATTGGGTTGAAATCGCGGCTGGCGGTGGGTAAGTATTAAACGCGCGAAACACATTTGTATTATAGCTCCGAGTGAGGGACGGCGGTGCTACGTAGACACTTCTCAATTGTTGTTATTATGGTGCACGCAGCGTCGTTCCCAGATGTCGCGTGCTGAGCGGTTCCCATCACGCAGCAGGTTTTTTAAGCTAAAATAAGTGGTCGCGAAACAAAGCCAGTGAGGGTTTTGTGCTGAGCGCGGCTAAAGCGAAGATCTCTTCTCCTGCCTGGTGCTTTAGCAGCATTAGGGAAACTACATTTTCCAATCTTTCCTACGCCATAAAGTAAATAGTGTAAAGGTGTTTTTACTCCCACGCGCGCCTTACCGTCCTGGTCGAATTTGTGTTTGAGAAGGGAGACCAGAGAGACAGGGTCGGCCCCGCCTTAGACCATGAAGGGCACTCAATGTCAACAAAAGACGACACAGACTCACCCACCCCAGCAAGGCCTGGCAGAGAAAGGAAAACACATTTTGGATGTCCAGGTTTATTTTGCGAAATTGACAAAACACATAGCAGGTAGATGCTTAAATTGCCCGTAGTTTCTAATCAATAACTAAACATTTAATTTAATAAATGTCGCGAATGGAATAATTATCCGGGTTTAATTGTAGCACTGGCATTGAGACTGGACCGTTTGCCTATCTTGTAATTGTGGTTATGGCTGTGAGCTGTGCTCAATGTGGAGCAGCTCTCCTGAATGCTGCCCCGTGGCAGGACCCAAAAGCCTTGTGGGAGCATGCACACTCATTTCCTTTTCAGCCTGAGGCCCCACACATCGTCAAAGTGTGCCCTCGCCCCACAGTATCAGACATTTCCATCCAGTGACAGGAGTGGTGGGGGTGAAAAAATAATAAAAAATAAACTTACCTGTCGCCGCCAGACAGGCCGCTCAGGCAGTGCCTGGGAGCCTGGGCATGTTCTCCACTAGGCTGTGCAATGCAGCCCGGTGGAGAACATGCTAAGGGTAAGTGCACATGGCGGTTTGGCCGGCCCTTTTGGGCCGGCCAAGCGCACTTAGAAAGTGCAAACCACTCCTCACTCTGCTCTGACGGCGGCAAGCCCAGCCCTGCTCGCCCGACCTGGCTCCGAGTCCCGAAAATAAAAATAAAATGATGACTCTTGTTATTATCACTCCAGTGAAATCTACAACAGCAAAAGAGCCTAAAGGTCCAACAGATCTAACTATGGCGCTACTCGCGATGAGAAATATCGTTGCCTGGTAATGGTCCGATTTCTAACAATTTCTCTGCTTATAATTGTGTTTCACCACCAACTTAGGTGTGAAGTATTCTGTAACGTCAAGGACTTAGATACTCTAACATCACTGGAAAATGCTATCTACTTTTCTTGCCAATGAAATACTCCTCTATGGATCAACTTTGTTCAAAAGAATAGCCTGCACTAATCAAACCTAGTAGTTGGATTAAAGGCAAACTATCACTGGGCAACTTGTTTCCAAAGCAAGGCCTGTCCAAAATACTGATGTTAAAGTACATTTTCCATAAACAGTGCGAAGTGAAGGCCAAGTCACTGCTCTGCAGAGCTCCACAAGATGTTCCACTTATGTTGCACATGCCACATAAGTGGACCTGATTCTAATATAAAAAGGTCGGTAAGAACTTACCTCTAGAGTTATGGTTTAAGATCAAGGCAAGTTACAAGCTACCTATCGTCTCACTCTGAGACAAATGGCATTTCAAAGCCATAGTAAAAACTAAATTTGGAAGCGTCTTTTGGCCTGAGAATGTATGAACCCTAGGAATAAATTACTAATACGATATGATAGTTCTTGCAATCCTATAGAACCTCATGCACCCATTGAATTCTTGTGCAAAGAACACACACTTGTAACAAGGAGTATAGTGCTTATCGTCATAGACGAGATGTAGCTGATGGATACCTGGTAGTCTTCATGCGTGTTTGTTTTGGGGAACATGAGGAGGGTGTTTGACACTTTCTCACACACTGTAGCAGAAGCAAGCTCTTTTTGCATGCCATCTATTTCCTTCTTTGTGGCAAGAATAATGCTCAGTCGTGTGACACACAGTTCCCATAACAGGGAGGGAGTTGGAAGGCTATAAAGTGTGGTTGGAAAGGCAGTGGCGCTCCTAGGCCTATGGCGTCTCAATGGACTATGGTGCAGTCTGTTTCCCAGTTCCTAGTTTCCTCTCAATAAGTGTGTTTTCTCACCTTTCCGAAGTGACACATTGCGTGGTTACAAAACGTGGCACTGCTCTTGATTTTTGGATTCTGCAAAATGGGTTCAGTTGCACATCTGCAGAAATCTGCCCGTTGGGTGCCCATGAAGGCTAAATTAAACTTTAAGATTTAGGCCCTGGTTTACAAATGTGTGCATGGACTGAATAAAAATACTGTTCACATTTGTGCCTCCTAGACCCCATCGAACAACATAATGTTTCAGAGAGAAGGAACATGGAATGATAATATTTATTGGCTATAGTGTACTAATTTAGGTCTTGAAATAACTGAACACAAATCGTTGTTTGGTGGTAAAGGGAGAGAGAAGGAGATATTCATCCAATGGCTGAATTGCACAGTGTGTAACCAGGATATCTGGGTTCAACGCCAGGAGTTTAACTCCCCAATGCCAGGATTCTCTACTTCACCAAATTATGTGATCTAATGTAAATAATTTTACTTCACTGTACACCATTTTAATTTAATTAAGCGTTCAACGTTCAAAATTGAGACCACTTTGAAGAAACTGATTTCAGGATGCGTGCTGTATAAAACCTCACGTATGGTTTTATACACAATAATGTTGCTCCACATACAAAAACAATATCAGCCACATATACAGTGCACATGACAAACTGACATCTCTTTGTTCACTCAAGGCAGTATTGTCAGGACAAAGGAGATATGGAAAGGTTCATGCTTTAAAGCTATCACTTTTAACAGATGTTAAGGCAGTTCAGTTTACTGAAGTGAAACACAAGGTTTCATGAAGTAGTCTATGTTTGGTCTGAAAGAGTCTTTATCATATTTTATATGACTTTTGATGAATAATTTACATGCTGAATCTTTTGGTTTCTCAGCTAGTGCTTTGGCTCCTACCGCCAAGCCGGACCACAGCTCTGCCTATGATTTTACTGGCTAGCCTGTCTCTAATAGTGGTTTTTCATAGTACAATTACATAAAAAATAAATAAATACATTAGGAAATAAATAAAAGCCACTACGTTCCCACCCTATGACCTGGTTTTCTTGGGAAGTGAGGGGGCATAAGGCTAAGTGGAAGAGCACTCTGAAAATAGAGTCTGACCAAAGCACAATTCCGATCTGGACTTTCCAAGGATGCGCAGGGAATTCTCTGTACCTTGTTTATGCACACGTGTACGTTCAAGAAAAGGAATAAGAACACTAGTCCAGTGATGACACAGCTAGTTACAGTATTACAGGGGCCTCTCCCTCCGTGGCTTTTATATGTGAGATTTCTGCCTCACATACAAAATAAAAGCTCCAAATACACCTCTTTGAAAGGGATCCCTGACTTCAAGGAGACCGTCACTGCCCCAATCAAACAACTGGCATCTTTACTGGTGTGCTTCCAAAACAGGAAAATGTGATAGCCTACCTTTTACTTAATTATGCCTACTACCTCTCCTGGGGTATAGGCCATCAACCGGGACTCTCCAGCCATGTCTGTCCTGGACTTTTCTTTCAATTTGATTCCAGGTGTAACCCATCTACTTGCAGTCAGCCTCGAGGCCTCGGTGCCACGTGTTTCTTGGCCTTCCGCTTTTCCTTTTCCCTTGAGGGTTCCAGGTCAGGCCTTGCCTGGTGGTGCTTGATGCGGGCTTGCGGAGGGTGTGACATCAGCCCCAGCATCTTTTCCTGATTTCTTTGAGTAGGGAGTTGGAAAGTCTGCTGTCATCGGTCGTTGTTGCTGATGGTTTTTGGCCAGCGGATTGGGAGGATTTTCCTCAGAGAGGTGTTGATGAAGGTCTGGACTTTGTTGGTGGTGGTCACTGTTGTCCTCCAAGTTTCTGCTCCATACAAAAGAACTGATTTTACATTGGTTTTAAAAAGTCTGGTCTTGTTTTGCAGTGTTAGGTCCTTGAAGTTCCAGATCTTCTTTAGCTGAATGAAGGCAGACCTTGCTTTGCCGATTCTTGCCTTGATGTCAGCGTCTGTGCCGCCATACTTGACTATAACACTGGCCAGGTAGGTGAAGACCTCAACCTCTTCCAGTGCATCGCCTGCAGGAGTGACTGCAGTTGTGCTGGCCTTGTTAGCCTTCAGGATCTTGGTTTCTCCACTGTGGATGTTGAGGCCAAGTTGTGCTGATGTGGCTGCCACATTTTCAGTCTTCTCTTGCATCTGCAGATGGGTGTGGGAGAGTAGGGCCAGGTTGTTTGCAAAGTCCAGTTGTCTGCAAAGTCCAAGGAGTCCCCTGGATCCCATTTCTTCTCCTTGCTGCGAATGTCTTCATGATTCAGTCAGTGGCCAGCAGAAATAGAAAAGACTAGAATGAACAACCCTGGTGGACTCCAGTCCTCACTTGGAAGGCTTTTGTGAGTTGTACTTCATGGACTATTTTGCAGATCATTCCCCCGTAAGAGTTCCTGATGATTCTTATGAGTTTCTCTGGCACACCGTAGTGGTGGAAGAGCTTTCCAAAGGGTCTCTCTGTCCACGCTGTCGAATGCCTTCTCCTGGTCGATGAAGTTGTCATATAGGGGTAAGTTCCATTCAATCAACTGCTCAACATGATGTGCAGTGTTGCAATCTGGTCTGTGCAGGATCTATCTTTGCAGAAACCAGCTTGCTGGTCTCGCAACTGAGCGTTGTCTTGTTCCTTCATTCTGTTCAGGATGACTCTGTTGAACACTTTGCCTGGGGTTGTTAGAAGAGTTGTCCCTCTGTAGTTTAGGTAGTTACTCAGGTCACCTATCTTGAGGCTCTGGATGTGATATCTCTCCTTCCAGTCTGATGCTGCCTTTTCCTCTTCCCTGATCCATCCAAACATGGTGTAGAGCATGTCATCCGGGAGACGCTAGATGCTGGGGGCAGGGCAGTTTTGGACCTATCTGCCGCCTTTGATACTGTTCCCCATGCTCTTCTCCTGGCTCGATTACAGAGGCTCGGTATCATTGGTGCCGCATGGGAATGGCTAAAGTCCTTCCTTGACGGTAGAACCCAGCAAGTTTGGATCCCCCCTTTCGCATCTACTATCCAAGCTGTGCAAACAGGGGTCCCTCAGGGATCCATACTGAGTCCTCTATTATTTAACCTGTATACGACCCCTCTAATCCAGCTTGCCGAGGATCTGGGCGCTAAAGTAGTAGCATATGCTGATGATACCCAGCTTTTATTCACTTGGAAAAAGCACGAGTCTGCTACGGCCCACATCAGAACCTGTCTGTCTGCTGTGTTCACCTGGTTCACTTCGGCCCAGTTGAAATGCAATGAAGATAAAACAGAGATACTGTTCTTTGGGGAATTTTCTTCGCTGTTTTGGCATGACTGCTGGCCTGCTGATGCCCCGCGACCATCCCCTTCGGGTCTTCCTGTGAAAAATCTGGGGATCTGGTTCGACGAAAAACTTAGCTTTGTCAATCAGATTAGAAAATTAACAGGCACATGTTTCGGCATTTTGAAGATGCTCAGAAAATTTCTGCCCCTGTTGCCTCTCTCCGCCAAAGAAACAGTTGTACGGGCCTTAGTTACCTCCCGTCTTGATTACGCCAATGCATTGTATGTAGGTCTCCCTGGCTTCCTTATGGATAAGTTGCAGGTGGTGCAGAATGCCGCTGTGCGGCTGCTGCTGGACTTACCCAAACACACTAGCATGAGGCAACATCTCCGCAATTTGCACTGGCTGCCGTTAAAAGCTAGGGTCTTGTTCAAGGCTTTGGTTACGGCCCATGCGGCACTCTATGAATACGGTCCGGAGTATCTGAGGAAACGTTTTTCTTTCTATGTCCCGGGCAGACTCTTGCGCTCCTCGAATACGTGCCTGGCCTCTGTACCCAAAATCCGTTTGAAAAGAAAGGGGGGCAGCTCACTGTCTTATTTGGCGGCTAAGTCGTGGAACTTTCTTCCCCTGGAGCTCCGTAGCCTTCAAAACCCCTCTCAGTTCAGGAAAAAACTTAAAACTTTCCTATTCAATTAAGCCTGTTTTTCCTTCTGTTTACTGTTCTCATTTGCTGGGCTCGCGCCGGGACACTCTTCTGAGTAGCCGTGCGCGTTACAAATCACCAATAACATAACATAACATAACATACTGATGTTTTAATGTCTGCCTTCAGTGCCTCTGCAGGAACGTTGTCAGGTCCTGCTACCTTCCTATTTCACATATGTTTGATGGCTTGCCATATTTCTTCCTTGGTTGGTCTGATGAAGACGATTGGAAACTCCTTGTCAGCTGGCTGTATGTCTGGTGGAGACTGTGGCACGGGCTGGTTCAGAGGTTCTTCAAAGTGCTACCCATCTTTGTTGTTGGACTTCGTTACCCATGATTGTCTTCCCAGCTTTGTCTTCAACAGGCCTTTCTGGCTTACTGTATCTGCAGGAGCGTTTCCTTGTTATGTCGTAGAGTTCTTTTAAGTTTCCCTGGCTTGCTGCTTCCTGGGCTTCTGTGACCATCGATGATCTTCACTTGTCTGCTCTTAGGCTTCTCTTTGTTTCCTTGTTGGTTTTGGTGTTTTCGCCTTCAGCTTTCGCTTTTTCTGCTCTTGTTCGGTTAGTGTTGACTGCAGCTTTTTTTCCCTTCTGTCTTGGATTTTGCAGAGTCTCTGTGGAGATCCATTCTTTATGCTGGTGTTTCTTGGGACCCAGTACCTCCTGGCGGGTTGATGTCACTGTTTATTTTATTGTCTCCCACTGACTTTCTACTGGGTCCCTGTCGTCGTCTAGTTCTTGCAGGACTTGAAACTTGTTACTTAGGATGACTAAGTATTCACGCTGTTTCTATGCATCTATGGGGAGGGTGGTGTTATATCGCTGGCGTTAGTTTGTTGCTTCCATCCATGCTTTCTTCAGCTTTATCTTTAGCCTGGCCATAAGAAAGTGATGGTCTACGCCACGTCCGCTCCTCCCATCACTCTCACATCCTGCAGGGACCCCCGGAACTTCTTGGCAAAGCAGACCTGGTCGATCTGATTCTCTTTTGAATGGTCTGGTGACACCCACACTGCCTTGTGTATTCTTTTGTGTAGTAATGCACTGCCACCTATCACCAGACTGTTCAGGGCACAGAGATCTGCGAGCCTTCAACTATTCTCATTCATGACGCCAAGGCCATGGTTGCCCATGACTTCTTCGTACCCAGTGTTTTCGCTTCCAATCTTGGCAATGAGGTCTGCCATCAATATGGTGATGTCTCTCTCAAGGCATTTCTCCAGGATGGACTGGAGTCTGTTGTAAAACTGTTCTTTTTCCTCTTTCAGTCTACCCAACTTATCAAAGTTCACATTAAAAATAGCTATTGAAGGCCATACTGAATATTGAAGTAATCTGACCCATGGTTTGAAAGTATTTTCTTACAAACTGCATCTTCAATCAATCAATCAATCAATCATGTCACTTATAAAGCGCACTACATGCCCGCGAGGGTCTCAAGGCGCTGGGGGAAGAGGGGGGTGGTGCTGCTACTGATCGAAGAGCCAGGTCTTGAGGAGTCTTCTGAAGGCCAGTAGGTCTTGGGTCTGTCGGAGGTTGGTGGGGAGGGTGTTCCAGGTCTTGGCGGCGAGGTGGGAGAAGGATCTGCCGCCGGCGGTCGTTTCCGGATGCGGGGGACTAGGGCGAGGCTGGTCGAGCGGAGCTGGCGGGTGGGGGTGTAGAAGCTGAGTCGTCTGTTGAGGTAGGCTGGTCCGGAGTTGTGGAGTGCTTTGTGTGCGTGGGTGAGGAGCTTGAAGGTTATCCTCTTGTTGACAGGGAGCCAGTGCAGGTCTCTCAGGTGGGGTGTGATGTGGCTGCGTCGGGGGATGTCGAGGATAAGACGTGCAGAGGCGTTCTGGATGCGTTGCAGCCGTCTCAGGAGCTTAGCCGTCGTTCCTGCGTAGAGGGCGTTTCCGTAGTCCAGCCTGCTGGTGACGAGGGCCTGGGTGACTGTTTTTCTTGTTTCGGTGGGGATCCACTTGAAGATCCTGCGGAGCATTCGGAGGATGTTGAAGCAGGATGAGGAAACGGCGTTGACCTGCTTAGTCATGGAGAGGGTGGGGTCGAGGATGACCCCTAGGTTGCGTACGTGGTCGGTGGGTGTCGGGGCTGTTCCCAGTGATGGCCACCAGGAGTCGTCCCAGGCTGAAGGGTTGGAACCAAGGATGAGGACCTCCGTCTTGTCCGAGTTCAGCTTCAGGCGGCTGGTCCTCATCCATTCGGCGACGGCCTTCATTCCTTCGTGGAGGTGGGCTTTGGCGGTGTGAGGGTCTTTGGTGAGGAGAGGATCAGCTGGGTGTCGTCGGTGTAGGAGATGATGTTGAGGTTGTGCTGTCGGGCGACGTGGGCGAGGGGTGCCATGTAGATGTTGAACAGCGTTGGGCTGAGGGAGGAGCCTTGGGATACGCTGCAGATGATCTTGGTGGCCTTGGATCGGAAGGGGCGAGGCGGACGCTTTGTGTTCTGCCGGAAAGGAAGGATGTGGTCCAGTCCAGGGCCTTCTCTTGGATCCCGGCGTCGTGAAGGCGTGTTCGTAGTGTGTGGTGGCAGACCGTGTCGAAGGCGGCTGATAGGTCCAGGAGGATGAGGGCTGCTGTTTCTCCGTTGTCTAGCAGGGTCCTGATGTCATCGGTGGCGGCGATGAGGGCGGTTTCGGTGCTGTGGTTGCTGCGGAAGCCGGACTGGGAAGGGTCCAGGATGTTGTTCTCCTCGAGGTAGCGGGTCAGTTGTTTGTTGACGATTTTCTCGGTGACCTTCGCGGGGAACGGGAGCAGAGAGATGGGTCGGAAGTTCTTGAGGTCCTTGGGGTCTGCCTTGGGTTTCTTGAGTAAGGCGGTGATCTCGGCGTGCTTCCAGCTTTCCGGGAAGGTTGCTGTCTCGAAGGAGATGTTGATTATTTTCCGGAGATGGGGCGCGATGGCTGTACTGGCTTTGTTGAAGATGTGGTGAGGGCACGGGTCTAGCGGTGAACCGGAGTGGATGGTGTTCATGATCTCGCTGGTGTCCTCGTCGTTGATGTTGGTCCAGGAGAGCAGGCGGTTGGTGGTTGTGGGGGCAGTGGTCTCGGTGGTTGCCGGGGCGGTCGTGGTGTTGAAGCTGTTGTGGATGTCGGCGATTTTGCGGTGGAAGGAGGTGGCCAGTGAGTCGCACAGGTCTTGCGACGGCTGGATGTCGTTGGTGTTGGAGCTGGGGTTGGAGAGTTCCTTCACGATGTTGAAGAGCTCTTTGCTGTTGTGTGCGTTGTTGTCTAGGCGGTCTTTGAGTGAGGCCCTTTTGGCGGATCTGATGAGGTGATGGTGATTGCGGGTGGCGCTCTTGTGGGCGGCGTAGCTGTCCGCTGTCCGTTCGTGGAGCCAGATCTTCTCCAGTTTTCGGCATGTTCGTTTGGAGGCCTGGAGGTCTTCGGTGAACCAGGTGGCTTTCTTGCTGGTGTGGCTGTTGGGTGGATTCTTGAGCGGGGCGAGGGTGTTGGCGCAGTCGTCGATCCACTGTCTGAGGTTGCGGGCGGCGGTGTCTGGGTCGGAGGGTTCGGCGGGTGGGCTCAGGGCGAGGGTCGTGGTTAGCTGGTCTTCCGTGACTCTGCTCCAGCAGCGGCGAGGCATTTGTTCGGTGCGGTGGTGCGTGGTGGGCTTCCTGTAGGTGAAGTGGATGCAGTGGTGGTCAGTCCAGTGGGGTTCGGAGGTGTGGTTGAAGGAGACGTGTGGGCTTCCGGAAAAGATGGAGTCTAGCGTGTGGCCGGCGGCGTGGGTGGGTGTAGTCACGAGCTGTCTGAGTCCGAGGGTGGCGAGGTTGTCGATCAGGGTGGTGGAGTTGGTGTCCTTGTTGTTCTCGAGGTGGAAGTTCAGGTCCCCGAGGAGGATGTAGTCCCTGGAGGCGATGGCGTGTGTGCTGACGAAGTCAGCGATGGAATCGCTGAACTGTGGTCTTCAGGGTATAATTCTTTCCGTGGCTTGTGCATAGTCATTTCGAGCACTAGTGCGATGGCACAGAGTAATGAACTTGTATACTGTTGTAGAGAGTTCATCTGCACCACGGTTTGAAGATATGTTTGTACAATCTCTTGCATCTGGCTGTTAAATAAAAATATCACTATTTTTCGTTCCCCTATCTCACATCATGAGGCTATTCTGAATAATGCTCACCTCCTTATGGCCCCTATCTTGCTCCTCATTGACTGCAGAAAGAAGATATTGAGAGCCTCCAAAGACCCAGAGTTCATTAATGAGTAAGCACTCATTGGGGAGTTAAACTCCATAACTCCTTGTGCTTCCATAAGACTAACTGGTACTTAGTGACATAAGTCGTTTGATTGTGGACATGGTAACTCTTCTGTTGGAGAAAAGATCCCAGGGTCCTCAATTCAAGGGCCCATGTTTGACGACTGGATATTTCTAGCCGGTCTGATCTAAAACAAGAGGACATAAAATGCAGAATCTCTACTTGAGAGAAGGGTCCCGTGGTTTGATATTTCTGGCAAAATGGAACACTCCTTGCACTGGTTAGGTCGAGGCACTGTTTGCCTCCACGGACCAAATCCCCAGCAATTACTCTTTTGCTAATCGTTGAATCCGACCTGTCGTTATTCAAATTTGATTCTGAGTTAAAGGCTGTGTTTCTAGAGGCCATATTTTTGGCAGGTGGTTCTTTAATGCTACCATTTTTGGTTCAGATATTCTTTATGACCCAGAGTGTTCCTACCTTGAGCATAGGATTTTATCAGATGCTTCTTCAAGTAAAAAGTGTCTGAGAGGTCAAAGTGATTAAGACTCTTCTGTTTAAGTTTGATGAGCTTTTGTATTGTGGACAATGGATAGTCAGTGGTATCACCACCTTCACAAAAGGGGAGCAGGGAATGCTGCATCTCGTACAGGAGCATTTGGCCCATAGACCTGCTCACAAAGGAAATCCCCCCCCCCCCCACATATGGACACATCCTCAAAACTATTCCTCAGAAGGTGCATGCTTTTCGGCACTTCCCTGAGTCTAGCCCTAATTCAGTTTTCAAAATTGAATCACATACAGTGCCTATATTAGCTATTATAGCAGTATGTATGTTTTGTGTTATGTTCAGTATACTTGTAGAGTGCAGAACTCACCCGGGTGTGTATCCTGGTGGTTAGAAAAGGGGAAACTGCCCTATCTGAGCCTATTGGCCAGGTTTTCAGTTTCTTTCGGAATTCTAGCACTGCGCTGGTGGCTCTGATGTGAGGAGAGAAATTGTTCCGGGCTTTAGGAGGCACTTCTCTGCGTCCCGCATTAAAAATCTGCTTAAGAGGCTTTAATTGAAGTAATCCTGTTAAGGGCATTAACCACTGGAAGAATTCTATGGCGGAGAAAAGATCTTCTGAGAAATATGTTAACCCTGTGGGACTGGATGAAAAAATGGCTTGTTGAGCAGTGTGTTCATATAGTTATCGATTTTCCTTTCATTCTACATTTTGTGCAACGTATTTGATTGAACTCCTACCTTTTCTGCTCATCTAATTGAACTGAACTTTGAGCCTGACTAGCAATAAGTTCATAAATTACTTTAAGACTAATTTCTCACCTCTGTGTACACAATGTACTTTCTAATGTTTGGTATAGGGCTATACAGGATATAACTGCGTTTGGAGGATGAGGATCTCTCATATAACATTGCGCAATACAGGGAGGTGTGGCCAAGAGCACCAAGATGGAGACTCTCAGTAAACGAGCTCCAGTCTGCACCCAACAATCCCTAAACATCCTACCTGCATATGCGGCGAAGCACTGTCCAGATCTTCCATTGCCTTGAGCAAAAACTGCAGTGTGCTGAACCAAACTGGGGTATTAAATCCTCTGAAAATGGTAGTGTAAGCCAGGAGGTGGTGTGAGACTAGCAGAAACAGACAACAGAAGGTGACACCAAATATCACAAAGATGGGAAAGCTGAAATTGCTCATGGCCAGGGTGGGGCCTCAGGTGGGAATCATATTGAGCCTGGAGTGGACAGAAGTGTGCTGCGAGGCTCGGGTGGTGCAGCGCAGATGATGACAGTGGCTTCGAATGGGTCTCGACATTGTAACTGAAGAGGTGGTCTAGCTGGCACCCTGTGGATCGCCTCGGAGGCACCAGCCGAAGTAGCATTCTTGGAGAGTGGTCCCGGGTCAGCTCCAGAGGGATAAACAGACTGCACGGTAAACAGGGAGGCAGGCCTGTTCAGTGCAGTAAATAGACTCCAGGGGTCCCAGACCACAGGAGGCAGAGGCCTACACTCCAATGTGCTGAACGGTTGGACCTAGTGCTCATCCCGCGCCGAGTAAGCATTGACTGGAGGCTGTGCAAAGCAGAGGAGAGTGGGCAACATCTCTCCCAGGCAAACCGGAACTGACTAACTGACTGGGGCAAGACACATTGGAGCAAGACCCGATATATGAGGCCCTTCCAATGCCCAGTGGGGCAGGAAAGTGTTTGAACAACTGAAGAAATAACAGACTGGAATTCATCAAAAGAGTAAAGGTAAAGGTACCCACTAACAATAATTGACTTTGACCCAGTGCAGGGGGCTGGCACAGTGACTGGGGGCAAGTGAATGAGTAAGACCCCTGTTGTTGGTGACTGTGAAGAGTTAAATTAGGCTGCTGGCCACCTCCACTACCTAGGACTAGTTGAGCTTTGACATTCCTGGGATGGTGGGGGACTTGGGGAACCAGACAAACATAACATAAACGCTGAGAACTCATGGACTCAGACCCATTGTGAAACTAGACGCTATCACAAGTAGTCTTTGATCACTCCTACAGCTCCTCATACTGGTAGCTGTCTCCTCAGTGGGGGCAATCACCTATCAGTAAGACTCAAGTGTAACATTGCTGAACACCAGTCCTATCAGGGTCCCTCCTAAGAGATGACAACGGGCAAGGTCAGATACATATAAAAAATGAGGGAAAATGGAAGAGTATGCTCAGCATGGCTCACCGAGAGTGGTGTCTCCCAGTTCCTTATCAACTCCTGGTGACACTTCTTCTGAGAAAAGATACTCTCAGCCTCTAGAGAGGTGATACTCCAGGCCATTAAATCATCCTATGCAGTGCTGGAAACAAAGTAGGTGAGGTGGGCCTGGAAGTTAGCCTGTTGCAACAAGACGTAAGGCGTGTGGTGGATAGGGTCACAGAGGTCATGGGGGAAATCTCGAACATAAAAGGCTCACTAAGAGTCTACAAACTACTGTTACATGCCTCACAACAGTCTCCAAAGTGCTGGAAGATGGAGTAGAATTTGCAGAGGGTAGGGCCAGGATGAATAATTTGTGCCTCCTGGGATTTCAAGAGGGGACAGAGGGCTTCCATCCAGAGACCTTTCTAGTGCAATGGATCTGTGGAATAGTCGCTGGAAAAAAAGCTTTTTTAATGTTTTATCATGGAAAGGGAACTTGACCTTTCACAGAGGCCGCACCTGGAGCACCACCACGCCCCTTTCATCGCCAGAATCCTAAACTACAAAGATAGGGATGAAATTCTAAAAGCAATCAAAGCATGAAAGACTATCCAGTATGAATCCCACCACATTCCTATATTCCCAAACGACACCAGAAGAAATATTCAAGAGCTGAGAAACTAATTTGTTCAGGTAAAGCACAATGAACCTTCATTACATGTTAATATATCTGGCAACCTTAGAAGTTATCTTACAGTCAAAATCTTTCTTTTTTGACCCACATGAAGTGGCCTGGGAGTGGGTTCAGAAGAGGCCTAAACTGATATTGGTGGTGAAAGCACATCACAGCCAAAGCAGCCAGCCAAAAGATACAGTGACCCAGCTTAAGGAAAGATGGGGATGACCATGTGTGGGTCAACACTTGCACCTCAAACCGTGAGGCTTTTCAAACCGAAGATGGACAGACTAGACTCCTATGAAAGCTTTGATAACTTTTCTGCAGCTAAGCACATCCCTTCTCAGCAAAGAGAACTCACAACCTCCTTTTCTTTGGCGATAGCAGGCCCTCCAGAAGAACAAAATACTGCTGTAGTGAATTTCTAGGATCCTGCCAATGGGATAAACCATCTGGTCTTCTTGTGATAAGATATGTGGTAGGTTCTCAGTCTTGAAGATGCATGGAAACAGTATTGTTAGATTAAATGTGGGACCCTTAGAAGCAGGCTCGGACTGAGTGAAGGTATCAATGAAAGACTGGATAACCAACAAACTGAGCACAGCAGTCACCTGATCTTAGTGGGCGCTTGGTGAAATATTTATTGGTTTATTTCTATGCACTGGATTCTTTTCTTTTGGTTATGTATTGGGGACTCATTTGGATGGGTAACCTGGTGAGGGCACATCTACTGATTGTCCTCTCTACCAGGTAATGGCTTTGCTATCATATGTCCAGTGACCGATTCTTCACAGTTGGAAATATAGGGTGGCCAGGCGTGGCTGGCACAGGTAAGAGCGGTGGGGGGGGGGGGAGTCGACAGACGACGGGATAGGTAAAAATAAATACAAAAATAAATAAAACCACTTACCTTGCGCTCGCCGCATCGCTGACCTGTGCCGGCCAAGCCTGAGGGTGGCGGGCTATGAAGGGGAATTGATTTTGAGTTCAGCGGAATATCTTTAAAGTTCATTCACATATTGCCACTTCTGTACGGTTGCTTACATTTAGTACCATGGCAGAGGGTCAAATTGACACAAGACAGTAGGGGTTATTAATTGTCTATTTAACAAAATAAAGGTGGGTGCTATGCTCAAAGGCATGAAACGCTACAATACTGATGTTCTCCTCATTTTCCTTGGTCCCATTCAGAGAGCACCTAACCTGACATTTCAGGCTAAATTGTGACTGTTTCCTCTGGAGCAGGACTATGGCTGGTTTGCATACTCAGGTTCCTGTCTGAGGTGGCATGGTGGGCTAAAAAAGATAGTCTGCAATGTGGCCCAAAAATGTACCAGTTGCTGAGATTAATTCAAAAATTCCACCCATGACTTTTTAATTTTCATCCATATTTAGAAAAACCACTCCTTTCTGTACGAACTGTAAGATGTCGATTTGAAAAATTTCACCACATGGGCTTCACTAAGGGTTCAGAATGGGTGGTGATAGTCCTTATAATCAGTGCAATTTCACTAGCCAGGGCTTCCATATGTGGTCCGACAGCTTAGGCAGATATATTATGATGTCAGACACTTTACACAGAGAAACAATCATACTATTGAATGTAAATGTCCCACCACCACTATCGATAGGTTTCCTCAAGCTCATTGATTCAGTCCTCATGGAGCCCCCATTAGGCCTGACAATAATAGGACAAGATTTCAGTGGTCTCCTTGGATAAACTGATTGACAGAGCTGGTCCCCCTATCTCATTTCCACTAGGTCTGATGTCTATAGCCACATTTGTGGTCTCATATGGGCTCAGCAATCTCTGCCAAACGTGCTTACACATTGTACTTGGGTGCACATAAGTCATTCTCCTGCATCAACAATTTGTTTCTTTCATCATCAGAAGTACAGAGGGTGACGGATCCGTGGGTGTACTCAAGCAGGTATAGGACTGTGAACCTCATGAAGTCATGATAGGCAGGGAGCAGAGAGGAAAAAGAGGCATGTGCCAACTCAGTGAATGGTGGCTAACCAGAGAGGACTTCAGGGAGGTATGAATGGAGGAAGCCAGGTGGTACCTGCATATTAACACTGGTTCAGTTGAATACCCTGTGATTCTGGAAAAGCTCTCAAACCAGTGGTAAAAAGAAGCTGGGGAACATCACCAAACTTAAGTGGGCCAACACGTCAATGATAGCTTGATTCTAGATAACCATCATGGATCTTGGAACTAGAGAACCAAAGCTACAGTGATGCATTGGAAGATAACATCCATGAGTTGATCTTTGAGAAAGTTATATACCAGCAATGCCTCTTAGAGGAAGCAAAATGCATCTGGCTTGCATCTCAGAGTAGAGTACATGAACAGGAAGACTAAACAGGCAAGTTCCTAAACTGGTACAGTCAAAAAGAGGAGGAAGGTAGGCACATTGACTTAATCGTATGAGAGAACAGAGAGGTAATAATGGAACAAACAGCAC
Source organism: Calotriton arnoldi (assembly GCA_963921515.1). Classification (NCBI taxonomy): domain Eukaryota; kingdom Metazoa; phylum Chordata; class Amphibia; order Caudata; family Salamandridae; genus Calotriton; species Calotriton arnoldi. The sequence goes on from CAWUFW010000091.1 coordinate 2,577,991, forward strand.
TAGCCCAGCAAATTGCTGCATAATATTGGACACTTTAGTGCCCTAGAGAGAGTATTTTTCAAAACAGGCTCTTTGTATTTATGCCTACTGTTTCCATGACAAGATTTTCACAGACAGAATGTTAGAGGAGGAGATTCCTACAGCTATACAGCCAAACCCACACATTGAAAATTCCAGGCCCAGATGGGTTTCCGAGCAAATCTGATAGGCACTTCTCGGGATCTCTTGCTAAACTCTTCACCAGAAAAAGTGTACCTTCCCTCCAGCATATGTAAAGCAGTTGTAACAAACCGCCTAACACCGGGACGGACAGCAAATTGGTGCAGCTCGTACACACCTATTTCACTTAATAATGCAGATGGCAACATTTTTGCTTAAACTCTAGCTACCTGCTTGACCATTATACAAAATCTTATTGATGGTGATCAATGTGAGGTCATGCCACTGAGTTCCACTTGCCACAGTATTTGATACTTATTTATCACTCACTGGATCAGTGGTCCATTAGCCCTACTTCTAATTGATTTTTAAACATATTTGACAACCTTGAATGGGAACACATGTTCTCCTCCTCACCAAGATGAACTTTGGCCCGGTGTTTATCTCCTATTTCCGGCTTCTGTAGGTAGGACCAATGTTAAGTGTTAGGTCAATAAGGTGTTATCTTCCTGTGCAGATGGTGCACCTGGCAAGGGTGTCTGCTCTCATCTTTCCTTTTCACACTGGCGCTTGAGATTCTTGTAGCAAAAGATCACCTGGCTGAGAAAGTGGCAGGCTTTAAATGGACCCTGATCCTAGAGGAGAAAGTGTCATATGTTGGTGATTATCCCCCCCTTAAGTCATCCCCGATGCTCAAGAGCAGAGCAGAGAATTAATGAACTCGGCATTTTTCTCAGGTCAAATGCGGGACCGCATCAACAAACACTGAGGTGGAATAGCCATCATCCACAAAGAATCCCTCCACTGCATAGCTGCCACGGACGGCACCACCCCTATCATGGAACACCTCAACTTCCAACTGAATCCGGACACCAAATGCGGGACCGCATCAACAAACACTGAGGTGGAATAGCCATCATCCACAAAGAATCCCTCTACTGCATAGCCGCCATGGACGGCACCACCCCTATCATGGAACACCTCAACTTCCAACTCAATACAGACACCAAGACAACCATCAGAGGCACCCTTGCCTACAGACCGCCAGGACCACACCCTGCCTTCTGCAAGGCAATTTCCAACTTCATTTCCCCACAGGCTATCAACTCAGAGAACTTTATCTTCCTTAGAGACCTCAACTTTCACCTTGACGACACCAACACAGCCAACCTTCTCGAGACCATGAACAACCTCTGCCTCTCCCAACTAGTCACTGACTCCACTCACATCGCCGGGCACATGCCCAACCCCATCTTCACAGCCAGCAACAGAGCCAGGTACAGCCTTGTCCCCGAACTCACCTGGTCGGACCTCTCAATCGTCCACTTCACCATCACAGCTGTCTCAACTGCCGCCACAAACCAGCCGAGCACCACCCACAGGAGCTGGAGCAAGACATCCGAAAACCAATGGACCAACACCCTCAACACAACCTCAAAGAGGCTGTAAAAAACTCCAACGCCTGGATCACCAACTGCACTGACATAATCACCCCAATCAAACTCAGCATAACAGGCAAACTCACCAAGCATACCAGCTGGTACACGTCAGAACTAAAAGCCACCAAACGAAACTGCAAGTGGCTGGAACGGATTTGGCGCTTTACTAAAGAGCCAAATGACTACAACCACCTTCAAGCTGGCAGTCAACATCTACTATCAGAACCTGAAAGACACAAAAAAGAACACCCTGGCTGCCCACCTCAAAGCCAGCTCCAACCACAGCAAAGAACTCTTCAACATCATCAAGGAGTTCTCCAAGCCCTCAGCAACCGAAAACATAGTAACCCCTTCCCAAGATCTCTGTGACACCCTAACAGACTTCTTTTACAATAAGATAGTACCCATCTATGAACACTTCGACCCCCATCCCCCTGACATCAGCATCCTCAGCCTCCTCAACCTCACCGACTCCCACTCGATCGTGAGCCTCACATCATGAGACCAACTCACCACACAGACCACTTCTGCCATCATGAGCTCCATCCACTAAGGATCACCCAGGGACCCCTTCCCCCACCACATGTTCAACCTGGGGAACAACGTGATCAGCAAAGCACTCACCACCATGTTCAATGCCTCAATCACCTCTGCCACTTTCCTAGAGAAATGGAGAGACGTGGAAGTCAAACCAATCCTCAAACAACCATCCGCGGACCCAAAAGATCTCAAGAACTCCCAGCCCATCTCTCTGCTCCCTTTCCCTGCCAAAGTCCTAGCAAAAGCCATTAACCACCAACTCACAAACTACCTAGAGAACAACGACCTTCTTGATCCAACCCAATCTCAGTTCCCCTCAAACCACAGCACAAAAACCGCCCTAATCACAGCCACCAATGACATCAGGGCTCTCCTAGCCGGGGTAGAAACTGCCGCTCTGATCCTCCTCGACTTTTCAGCAGCCTTTGACACTGTGTCCCACCTCACCCTCCTAAAAAGACTCCATCAGATAGGGATTCAAGGGGATGCCCTCAAATGGATGGCATCCTTCCTCACCGGAAGAATCCAGAGCATCCGCCTTCCACACTACACCTCGGACCCCAAGAACATCATCTGCTACATCCCCCAAGGGTCCTCTCTCAGCCCTACCCTGTCTAACCCCTACATGACCCCATTGGCCATCATTGTCAGGACCCATGGACTGAGTATCATATCATACGCAGACAACACCCAGCTTATCCTCTCTCTGTCCGCAGACCCCTCCACCACCAAAGCCAACTTTCACCAGTGCATGACCAGCGATGCCCACTGGATGCAAAACAACTGCCTCAAACTCAACATTGACAAAACAGAGGTATTCATCTTTGTGAGCGACACGTCCCATGGAACAACTCCTGGTGGCCTACAGGACTGGGACCCACACCCACAGAACACGCTAGGAACCATGGCATCATACTGGACAGCACACTCACCATGAGAAACCAGATCAACGCAGTATCTTCAGCTTACTTCCTCACTCTTCTCATGCTCCGGATAATCTTCAAGTGGCTACCAGCCAGCACCAGATGCACCGTAACCCAGGCCCTCATCACCAGCCACCTGGACCACTGCAACACACTCTACATAGGAGTCATCACACACCTACTAAAGAGACTACTGACCATACAGAACTCAACAGCCAGTCTCATCTTCAATCTCCCCAGGCGGGCCCAGATCACCCCACACCTCAGGAACCTCCACTGGCTCTCCGTCTACAAGAAGTGCCAATTCAAGATGCTTACCCACGCCTACAAGGTCTTGCCCAATCAGGGCCTGGCCTACATCAATCACCATCTGAACTTCCACCAGCCCTCCAGACACCTGCAATCCTCCTCCCTCTTCCTCGCTCAGACCCCCCGCCTCCGCCAAAGCCAAAGCAGCAGACACTTTTCTCCTACCTGGCTGCAAAGACCTGGAACAACCTCCCTCTACACCTCCGGCAGCCCCCTCTTTGCTGGAATTCAGAAAGGATCTAAAGACATGACTGTTCGACTCATTCCACCCAGCAGCAGCAACCCCCAGCGCCTGGATACCCTCACCGGTGATAAGCAGCACTCTACAAATCACACTTGATTGATTAATTGATTGAAAGTCAACTGGGCCACGTCTATCATCTTTCTGGTTGAATGAACAGTGGATGTGACAGAATGCGCATTCCCACTCTTCTATTAGAGTTATTCCATGTACCTTCAAATCTTTAATGATCTAAATTGCCAAGGAACAAGCCAAAGTCTGGGGCGGATAATATCCTTTACATTTTTGAATGACTGAAAAGAGATCTACTACATTTGAAACCCATGCCTCTTTCAATAATATGAAGAGCGACTCTAGCTTCATAAAAAGCCTTGCAAATTCTACAGAACTTTCCCGTTGGGATTCCCTACTTATTTCTTAAATGCCTCGCCTTCCTATTGGGGGCATTCCTATGGAAAAATAAAACACATAGGTTGTTGTGAGAAGCTGGGTTTTTGTTGCAGTAACCACCCCACTTTTTGCCAGACTACTGATGCACTTTGACTTGATGTGCCCTGGGTCCCTTCCAATCAGGTTCCCAGAGCCTGTGTTCTTTCCCCAAAATTAACCCAAACCCAATTGGCATCTCTGGCCACAGGTCAGCCTCTGGCAAATGGTACCACATGTACCCAGGGCACTGTGGCCAGGGAAGACCTCTAAGGGCTGCAGCACTTATTGTGCCACCCTTAGAGGCCCTGTACCTTTACACACACACACTGCCTTTGCAGGCTGCATGTCTTGGTGCAGAACAAAGTGAAGAGTCGACATGGCACACATCCCTGTGTGCCATGCCTACAACCCACTGCCCTGGCATAGATCAGTTACCCTTCTAGCTGGGTGCACTATACCAGTGGTGAGGGTACAGGTGCATGAGCCCTGTACCCCTACAGTGTCTAAGTCCATTCTTAGACATTGTAAGTGCAGTGCTGCCATTAAGAGTATATGGTGCTGGGAGTTTGTCATTACGAACGCCACAGCACCATAATGGCTACACTGAAAACTGAGAAGTTTGGCATCAAACTTCTCAGCACATTAAACCTCCACTGATGCCAGTGTGGGATTTAGTGAAAAATGCACACAGAGGGCATCTTAGAGATGCCCCCTGAAAAACGACCTACCACTAGTGTCCAGGCTCAGTGGCTGCTTTCAGCTGCCACCACCAGACATGTTTCTGGACCCCTGGGTCGAGAGGCTGCTGCTGTCGGAGGCCTGAAACAATGCACATCCTGGGACGAGGTGTCAAGCCTCCTCCCCCAAGATGGACAGGGTCCACGAAGGGAAAGCTTCAAAGGCTTGCTGCCTTTGTGAGCTTCCCCAGGCCACTTGCTGCTTTCAGCAACTGGTTCTGAACCCCACTTTGGGCGGGAGAACCGGCGGGAAAAACAAGTGATGGCGGGGACCCAGCCAACCAGGGAAAGGCTTATGCCCCCCTCCCACTGGAGGGTGGCATAATAGGGGGTGTACCCACCCCAGGGAAGGGACCCATTGGTCCCAACCTTTTTACCTACCTGTAACGCCCTTAAATCTAGTATTTAGGGGCACCCCTGAACCTTGCTTCCTCAGACAAGAACCTGCAAGAAGAAAAGAAGAAGAAGGACTGAACAGCCGTGCCGAAGCTAACAAGAGGAGGACGCCCGCTGACTTGGCCCCAGCCCTACCGGCCTGTCCCCACCTCCAACCTGCTCCAGCGAAATCCCGGTGTGTCCTGCAGCCAGCAACCTCAAGAAACCCGGAGGACCTGCCTGCCTTCAATCCCAAAGACTCTGTCTCCTGTGAACACCGGATTTGTTCAAACAACAGACTCCAGTTCCGCAAGGATCCGCGGGTCTGCACCACTCTGCACCCGATGCCCACGGCCCGAGTGGCCCAACACCACGAGGAGGTACCCCCGGCGATCTTGACCCGAGATCCGGTGACCCCAGACCTGCCTCAAGCCTCCAGCCGACGCCTGCAACCTCAAACCAGAAGGTCCCCCCAACCGCGACCAGGAGCTGGTAAGAAGATCCGACCCTAAAAGGCATCCCTGCACCCGACGCCCCACGGCCTTGGGTGGCCCAACCGACGGTACCTAACCAATCCCCAAGATCCCAACTTACCTCTCCAAGTAGTGGTCGCACCCAGAAGACCTTCGTCCCCGAGCCTGCAGTGCTTTTGCAAACCGGACACTCCCCATTGAAAGCTACAGGGCTTACGACGCCAAAACAGCACTCTGCACCCGGCCGCCCCAGTAACGCTGAAGGTGCATCTTTTGTGCTGGCCTAAACTCCCATTTGCCCTGAGCTTAAGTCCAGGAGCTTTGCTCCCACAACCCAGTGGCCTGCTCGTCAGCAGCCACCAACCGGAGGCCCCTTATCCCCCATTGGATAACATTGGACCTCGGCACTCTGCACCCAGCCGCCCTAGTGCCGCTGAGGGTGTAACAAGAGTGCATCCTTGACCCTGGGGGACCCCTGAGTCTAACCCCAGAACACCAACTCCCACAACAAAGTACTTACCTTTAAACCCATAACACTATTTTCCTCCATAGGATAACATTGACTGTTTTTCTGTGAAAAGTTTCTAAGTGTGGAGTTGGAAAACCTAAAGAAATTCTTTAAAATTGTACTAAGTAACAAAAACGATTTTACTTACCTGTTTTCAGGAAATGTCCCTGTGTAGTATCCAGGTATACTACACTGTGTAAGAAAAGTAATCTCAAAAGTAACTTACCTGTAATTTTACTAAAAATCCTATACAAAGTATATGTACTGTATTCTGAAAAGCATTGCATTATCATTAACACTAATGTAATCTAATCAAAGTACATTTACAATTGCAATTCAAACTATTTACAAACTGCATTACTACTGTAAAGTATTTATTGCTTACCTGTGCCAGGCTTGCTTGGTTCTAGAAAATAAAATAACTAAAAGAATATTTTTATACAAAAACAATTGGTCTGAAGTTCAGTCTTTGAGTGTGTGAATTCATTTGCTGACTGAGTGTGTACAACAAATGCTTAACACTGTCCTCTGATAAAGCCTTACTGCTCGACCACACTACCACAAATAGAGAGTGAGGTGCTATGTACTTTACCTCTGCCTACCTTTTGGGTTCCACTGGACTCTGTGCACACTATACCTCACTTTGGTATAGTATATACAGAGCCAGCTTCCTACATTTGTCAATGGCTAAATCCCATAAATCAACTTTTGACGGGGGCTAGGCATAGTGAATTTCACCTCATGTTACTGTGCCGCACACCTGATAGTAATTAATGACTGGATATACATTTTTTTTATTTTTTTTTATTTATAAATTTTCCTTTATTAGTTAATTATGTCAATTTGTCATGGCAAATACAATGCAGATGATACATTCGTATTCAGTGATATCTTCACACATGGTTATTAAAGGTACAGAAAACGGGAGCAAAAAACAGGTCTTAACAATGCGTACTACAAATCCCAAGCGGGCCACACAAAAACAGAAAAAAAAGGGAAAAAAATCACCAGATGGTTAGAGCAAAATTAAGTTTTGGTTTCGATTTTGGCCTCAAGGGTCTTCCCCCTCTTTCTTTGGGGTTCTTCTGGGTCTCTGTGCCCAGGGGCTCCTTTCTTCTTTCTCTCTTATTTTTTTAATGACTGGATATACAGCTCAGAATCTGACCTAGCCCACAGAACTGAGCTCTGGGAATCGAGTCACCCCATTACTTCTTACATGGGGGAAGACCCCACAGATATCCCCTCAGCAACCAGGGTGGTCTTCGGAGTCTGGCGTGACACTTTGACAGAAATGCAGTGGCATGTTAAGATGACTAAGGAGACCCTGTTATGGGGTGCATGCTTGGCTCCTCTAAGTAATTTCCCTATCAGGGTTTGAGATTTGGGATAGACTTGGTATCTCCATAGTGGGAGCAATAGTATTCAGAACATTTATGAAGACTTTATCCAAACTCCAAGATGAATTTGGCCTTTGATGGAATCAGTTGTGTTGTTACCTGCAGCTCTGTTGTGCTCTCTACCCATTTCTTCCCAATATAGACACAATACCCGTGTTTAACCCACTAGACACAAAACTAATGACTTCCAAAATTACAATTTGGAGGAAGGGGAATTTCCTAAATGTACAGGTCAGTAGCGATATTTTCACAAACGTAGGCAAGTCAAGCCTGGGAGGGGGATACTGGCCCCATATTAGGCACTGACTGGCAATGCGCCCTAATTGCCCCTAGAAAGATTGCCATATCTGCAAAATATCAGATCATTCAATTTAAACCCACATCCTAAATCTACTATATAAGGCAATGACTATGGCACATGTACAGAGATTCTACCCCATGTCTCAGATGTCTTGCAGAGGGGGGATTTGCCACACTGTCTGGAATTTTGTAGAAATGCCAGGGTCTCTTGGATGGCGGTGGAAATAGTGATTACTGAAGTCTTAGACTGTTATAAAACCCTCACTCTTTACATTGCTTTTTTGGAATAACTCAACCTTAATAGATAAAAGAGCGCATTTTTAGGTTTACGTCTGGTCCTTGCAAAACAAGGCATTGTACAACATTGGATATGAGAACAACGTCCCACCCTGGCCAAATGGAGGACCTATGTACATACACCCAAGTTAATGGAAAAGCAGATTTCCAAAGCACGGGGTGCCCTTAAAACACCATAAGATATTGGGACATATAGCTGCAATACTGTGGCTGCCCAGATGAGGAGCCCTGGTCTACACCATTAAATGTCAGGTTAAAATATGCTCATGTCAGTATCTTACAGAATGTCTACAATCACAACTCTGCAAGTACCTTCGAAGTTTGTATTTTTATTTTTTTTGTTCACAGATTTAAAATACCAATAAAAATGTTTTATTAAAAAAGATTATGCTGTACCAATTGTTCACTGAACGCCATGAATAGAGAAGGGGATGGTGGTTGGTTGGTGGTTGGTAGAGACAGACTATGGTGTAAGGGCAAAAGATGCACCTACAAGTAATTCCAAACATTGGCAAAGCCAGTTGGTCTGGGTGTAATGTGCTATCACATGCAAACACTGGCATACAAAAGTGTGCATCTATCATAATAAAGCCAGACCATGTATGATGTAAGCAACAAACGTAAGGCTATGTTAAAGGCGTTGTCACCTTCCTTTTAGTCCACATTTTGTGTCTATGTAAAATGCAGGTCAGATGGCAAAGGAGCCATCATTATTGTCCTTCTTTAGTTTCTCTGATGTAGAAACGCAGGACTGGATTGAACGCTACATTCCTACCCAACCTTCACTTTAGATAGAAACAAAACATGATTGCAGTGAAGACAAGATGGGGGTCCTGCCTTCCTTTGTATTAAAAATAAAAATATGATGGCAAGGGAGCCTTCATTTTAGTACTGTTTTCTTTCTACTAATATAAATAGTAACATAAGAACATAACAAAGACGCCCTTATCATGCAGTTAAAAAAGAAAAATTACCTGGCTTCACTGACGAGAAGCCCCTAAAAGCTTCAACGAAAAAAAAATAGTGAGGGGTGGGTAGGGGCAATTAAAGGGAGCAGCGTGTGTCAGGAACCAGGAGCTGACACACAGGGGATAGAAATGGATGTAGGAGGGAGCACCATGGAGCTGGCATAGAGGCGAAAGTGGAAGGGAGCAAGGGGATCAAACTCTTGAGCGGAAAGAAAGAGCCGATAAAGGGAGAGGCCAGTAAATGTAAAATAGCACTCATGCTTTTCAGTGCAAATACTCCATTGTAGATGGAAGGATGCACCCAAACAGCCAATAGCATTAGGTGAGAGAGAATACTCCTCTGGGCTGAGCCAAGACATGATTGTCAAAGGCTCAAACCAATGGTTGGTCCAAAACGCCACTGGCAGAAGTGGGTGGATCCTATTTCCACTATATGTGTACTGAAAGCAACAGGTCAGTTAGACAGCTGTGCTGTCAACCCAGACCTAAAAATGCGCTGGACACTTAAAGAGCTGGAGTGTATTATAAGCTTTCAGCATTCAAGCAGGCAAGTGAGCGGAGTCTCACTTTTGTGAAGTGTCTTTGTAATTCTGACCCTATGCATTAAATTCTGTTAGCTGATTAACATATCTAAAGACTCCCCAGTCAGAGTTCTTGTGGTAAATATACACAGATCAAACCAAGACCCAGGCAGGGGGAACATGTTTACTTTTCGGAGGACAGAAATCGAGAAAATGCTCCGAAGAACAAGACTGTTTTCTATGCGTGTGTAAAAAACAACCTGATATTGACTTTACTAAATTAATTTGGAAGCGTGTGGCAGAGAAGAGATGGACAGTGTCCGAGCTCTGATCCATGGTCAATGAGAAGAGGGAGAACCTCCATCTTGGTCAAATTTTATATCTATTATAGCTGCTATCTATCAAATTGCGTTCAAAGACCTCATAAAGCCAGCTTGTTCAGTTCTCTTCTGCACAATTTTGCAGAAGACTTATTTCAAATAAGCATTTTATCACTAGGTGTACAGTGAAGCAGGGGGGACACCTTACTTTATTTTGTGCCTTAAAGAGAAAATCTGAGAAAACCTGCCTTGTAAATGTTGATACCAGGGGAGGATGTACCCATTGTGATACAGTCACAAAGAAGCAGGAGAAACTCATCATGCAACTAGAACATGAAGTCAAGTGATATACATTATTTAGCCATTACAATGACAGACTGGTTTAGTTCAAGTCAGTACACAAAACAAATTGATGTAAAAGGCAGAGTAACCATTAGGAGTCTATGGTCTTCATGGACGAAAAGAAGAAATTCAACCTTTGTCTGAATTTACCATCTCGTCCGGCTCAGAGCTTCTCTTTTTCCGCAAAAGGTATTCAGTGAGATCTCTCAGCAAGCCAACCTCGTAGCACTTATCAATTATAGCTTTCACATTTGTCCCACTACATCTTTTAGCCATCCATAAAAGTTACTAAGACCTTGATTACAAGTTGGGGGTTAAAAGTAAGGTATTTCCTGGCTGTGGTCGCAATAGTTATAGGACAACTAGGAGTTCCAATATCAGCACAAAATCTAGTTTGCAAAGGGATAAGTATTCCACCGCCCCTCCAGCTCGTAATTAGGGCTTATGCCTGAAAATAGGAATCTAGGGGTGGGTGATATGTTACGCTCTGCCGGTGGAGTTGGCAGAGTTTTGGTCACTCCGCGTTATGCTTGTTACCGGAAATTCTGGGCAAATTCTGCCAACCCCCACGTGGCGGAGTTTTTTCTTGCTCACGGCTCGCTAATGGTAAGTTGGCAACCAAGATTTGGCGTTCCCTAGTGCGCTTTTCAGTCACTAGGAGGGCATCCGACGAGATTTCTCCAACGCGGGCTGCCACAGGAGGTCATGACCATTCATGGTCAGAAAGCTGCCGCTTGAGTAGAAAATCTCCTCAAGCGGCAGCAAAATCAACTCGAAACGGTGTGCCCTCTGGCACCCTGTGTGGTGCTGTTTGCGCTGATTTTTCAGCCCAGATTGAGCTCCTGGCGCTAAATCGCAGTGCAAGCAGTGCGACATGCCTATTTCCGCCAGTTCTTGGAATCCTGCTGAACCTTGCAGAGTTTTTTCTAACTCCGCAGAACTCCGCGAGTTCCACCCAGGCCTATAGAAATCTTCGGTGGGGCCACCCACTACACATATGTGTGAGTGCTTGCTGGATGCCTCACTTGGTTCCATTATCCAGCTGAGAAGTTTTGTTTTTCCATGTATTGACCTGAATTCACCAAGAGTTCATGCATTGCTTTTCCAACTTTCCTGGAGCCCTGCCTGGATGGGGTATCAGGGTTGAACCCTCTCCTAATATACTTACTTCAAAAATATTCCTAAGTGCAAAAACAGGAATATTGACTGGCCCCCACCACGATTCACATTCATGCACTCGTGGATCAAGCACTTGAATTGCCTAGGACGCAGTCAGACATACAAGCTGAACAGTTTTAGCTATTTTCCTCTTGGCATTTAATATATTTTTTTGCATTTTGTATTACAATTTTCTTCATTTATATTTCATCTTCCTTACTTCAATATTCTACTTTTTTCTTAAAATTAGCACGGATTTTTGAGTTCCTTATTTCTTTAACTGAATTGTTGCTTGGTTAGTTTGCTACACTCTGCACCTCTTACTTTATCTTTGAAATTGCTTTGGAATTCAGGCCAAGCTTCCCAAGAGGAGTCAAAGTTGCAATTGTTGAAACTTTTTAACTCTGTGGAGTGCACTATTTGGGCAGAGTGTGCGTTCCACCACAGCTCACATCAAGACTGTGGTCTTTCTCTTTCTCCCAGAAAGTCTCAGAGGGATCAGGTGGTTTATAAACAGGTGGAGAACGTCTTGTATAAGTCACTATGAAAATAAATTGAACTAAAATGTACTTGCATTATGAAATGGATGTTAATGGTACAGAACCAATCTTTTTTAAACAAAATCTCCAATGGTACTTTCCAACTCAGTCGCTTCAATCCTCTCTTGCCCATAATCTGGTGATTCCCAGGTTTAGGAAAACCACCTGGGGCGGCAGAGGCTTTTTGGTCGGCACCACCAGACTATGGAATTCGCTTCCCTTAGATTTAAAAAGGGAAACTCAATTGCTGGCCTTCTTAAAAGCTCTAAAAACCTGGCTTTTTAATCTCTGATCTTGCAGGTTCAGGTCTCTGTGTTTAGATGTTCAGTGAGCTAGCGCCTAGACACCCTCGGGTATTTGTTCGCGCTGTATAAATCTATTTTTCATTTCATTAATGGTGTTCCCTTAATTTGATATCTTAAGATGCAGAGCACCTCCATGACTCTGGGTACTGTGGGCTAAAATTACCTCATGGTGTGGACAAACCGAATATTTCAGCAGGACAGAGAACTCTTCGGTAATCCCTAAATCTGTGATTAGCACATATCAGTTTATCTTTGTCTTGAATGAAAGATTTCCTATATAAAAGAAGCGTACGCTTTTGCTCGCCTTTAACAGGATGATTCTGAGATGAATCTGCAAAACTAAATAAGGCCCACATGATATCCACAACCTGTCAAAAACATAATTCATCTGTTTGCTCTTGTTCCCACCCATCTTGCAAATATGATAGTGATGCTGTCATGTTTGTTACAATGAAACTTATTGAGAGATAGTGATGAAAACAATGAAATCTCAAATGGAAGTATAAATTGCTGTTTTGAGATCTTTTCCAACATCTCTCTGACATTTCGAAGTAGATACTACTTGTCTTTTTGATGCAGAACTCCATCTTTTCTTAGAATCTTGTACCAAGGGAGTATCAGTCTTTGCCTTCCCATGTACCCTAAAAGTATGTCTCCATCTAAAATGTGCAATGAGCTGCGAATGTGGCGACAGCCATAAAGTACAGAGTTAAAGTTATCAAGATCAGCAGACTTGTGAGTTGTCCCTCCCTTTGCCACCTACTTTTAAAGAAACCTGTTTCTTCCTTAAGCACCATACAGCTTTACTGGGAGTTTGGGCAACTTTGTGTGGAATTGAAAGACACTGCTACCAGCCAAGAATCCCTTGAGCAGGTGCTTGGCAGACAAGTACCTCGAAGCAAATCATAAATATTGCAGGCAAACAATTTATTCCCCTTGTATTTGAAGTCATTAATTACTTATCACACTGAAAGATACTTTGTCCCCCTCGGGCCAGAGCGCAACTGAAACCAAATCATCAAATTAAAAGCAGAACGTCTTTTTAGCGACCGCGAATGTACCCAGACTAGAGCCAGATTACAAAGGCAGACTTGTGCACATGCATCAAAGCCAGGTACTGTCCATGGGATCCCTCTCCTATGTACACCTCAGTGTTACTTATGCTAATATGATGATGCACTTGGAACTGCCCTCGGATGGATCATGGGAAATTTAATGGAGCTTCTAACGAGGCACCAATTATAACTCAAAGGACGGCCTGGGATGTGTTTGAACTGGGTGTCACTGCTTGCAAAAGCACTGCTTTGTTGGTTCTTTAATCTTCCATCCCAACACAACCTCTGGCACAGCTAATGAAGCCGATTTATGATATAAAAGGGATTTTTGTTAATGTGAAGCAAAATAAATTATACATCAGCAGGCCTAATGTTTTATTAATGCAGCCTGATCTGCGCTCTTTGATTCCGCGTATTATTTCATGTAGTGACAACTCTGGCAAGATTTCCAGGCGGAATTAAGTTGAAGAAAATCAAAAGTACTTCCTCACATACATTAAGTATATGCTCACAAATAGCTTCTGCTTAGCACAGACTTTATTATGAATTTGGGTCTTATTTAGAGTTTGGCGGACGGGATACTCCATCACAAACGTGGTGGATGTCCCGTAGTCTATGGCACTTGTAATATGGCAGACAGGATATCCGTCACGTTTTGACATTGTAGCCCGACAAACTCTTAATAACGCCCTTTATGGTTTTTTTGTGTTAGTCTCTGCTGGGATCACACTTGCAGCAGTACCCCATGTGGACATTTATTTATGGACATTTATAAGAAATTGATTTGGGAAATGCTGTTGGCTCAAACCTTTTGTTTTTCTGCCACTGTCAACACTAAGGTATGTAAAAGTAGTTTGGAGATCTTAATTGGTCTATTCTTATTTATCAGGTGTATATGGCTTTTGGTATTTTACACACATGGCATTAGCCAAATCAAAGTCAAAGAACTTTTAGGGCACCAAACCGCAAAGTTATCCAGGCACAGGCCCAATCCGAGCCACTCATTCCTGCTGAACCCTAAAAAGAGCAATTTTCAAACTACTCTTAAACTGATCTCGATTATCTGTGTTTCTCTACTATAAGGGGAGATTATTCCACTACACACTTGGAGGAGTTCCTTTCCCCCCTCCTGAATACTTCTCATTATTATTTTAGGAACCTCCCACCATCCCTTGTCAAGGACCCTGAGAGACCTACATGATGAGTATGCTCTTATTCTCGCTTTTCAAAGGGGCCATTTTATTTCCATTAAACTACCTCATTTTGGGACACATTACAATGCCCACTTAGGAAGCACACAGGATTTGGAACAAGCTAGAGCATCACACAGACATGTCAAAATGTCTCATGAATTTCTAAAATCTTAGCTATTAGATTTGACTTGCTAGTTTTTCCCCACTCAGATATGTGTTTTGTCTCTCGGGTTTCTCTATTATATACTGTTACAGTTTGTTCAGATGTTTCTAATATCTCAGATGCTACATGGCTCTGGGAAGATTTTAACACAAACACAGTTTTAAATTCCTCATTAGAACTTTCCTAAGCAAGATGAGTTACATTATTTTTAGGTCTTTTTAACTTGTCCCGTACTAGATTCAGAGATTTTCTTGAACCTCAGATGCTATTTAATTCTATAATTTGAGACGTTGAGATTATGTTAAATATGTTTTGTAGAATATCAATCAGTCAATCAATTAACTTTATTTCGCCTTCAGGGCCATAAAAGTACAAGTACAAACATGATCACGCCTAAAATTCATAAATAAAAACAGACCCATACAAAATAGTTTAAAAAATCAGTCAGATACATGATAATAGTTAAACAAAAAATCCACTTTTAAAATGTACATACAGCCATAAAACCATCATATGATAAGATCTTCCTTGATTAAGAAGGCAATAGTAATTTCCTACGCAGTGACCACATTGCTCCTAAGAACTTGGCGAGGGATATGGCGTATAGAGGGCTGCAGTCTGACCTCAATATGCGAAGGGCAGCAAGGTGGCTACGCTGGGATAATTGTTTACAGATTGGAGCTAGCCACCATTTGCGTGGTCTGACCTAAGAGAACGTGTTCGAGACTCTCTACCTGTGTCTGACATGTGGGGCAGGTATCAATAGCCTCAGCTGACCAACTCTTCGGAAAGGCTCTCAATGGGAGTGTGCCTACTCTAAATTGGAATTACAGTTTCCCGTAGAGTATCATTATTCTAAGCTTTTCTAGATGTTAAAAGATTGATGTACCATTAGACTTTTTTTCGGAAACTGTAGCTTTTCATAATTTTTAGCTTGAACACTTAGGGAGTTGATGTAAGCTTTTTTCAGAAATTGTGCAAATTGTGAACCAGAAAAAGAAGACAAATGCAGAAAAGTGTCATAGTGCTACAATGTGTGACTACAAGTTAAGTGTAGGAAAGGCAGAAACAATAAAAGCAAAATCAAATAAAGTGCAAAAAACAAAAGGCTGAACAAATTGGAAGAATAATCAATACTGTTGTGAAGTAGCAAGAAAACGCCAACAAACATAAAGATAGTCTTTGCATACGTACCATATATTTGGGGTTGTCAAGAGAGTTTATAAAAATGAATTGGTGAAGTTTGGGCTGGCTAAATATATACTGTCTAGCCACACACAACATGGCAACCTATGCTCCAAAATATGTAATACATATAAGAAGAAATCGGCACATTTTTGTTATATTTAGGGAACCGTACTATAACTACTTTCATACCTGATACCCTACAATTAAACTGGCATATCCAAAATTCTGTGCCGTCCACATAGACATTCCATATGAACAAGTGCGCTATGGCCAGTGAAATAACACCATCTATGCCTAGCTTAACTCCCTTGGGTCATCCTTTACTGGTGTCCTCTTTTCGAAGAAGTCAGGTAGCACAGGCAACAAGCAGAGCTAGGCACTGAGGAAATGGCCCAGGCTTGGATTAAAGTTTAAATAATGTTTGGAGACCCCTATTTTAACACCTCTCCTGACAGGGTTACACCGAGAGTTTCAATGGCAGAGTTCAAGAGGTATTTAAATATTTGTTGAAGACAGCTCACCTACAGCATTCAGTTTATGACATCCCTCATTCACCATCCCCCATCCATAGCATTCTTCATCCATCATCTCTCATCCATCCTGCCTCATACATCATCCTTGAACCCTCGTCCCTTATCCATCAACCCTCATCCATAATCCTTCATTCCTCATTCATGAGGGATAGGTTATGAGAAATGATGTATAAGGAATGATGGAGGATGGACAAGAAATAAGAGGTGAGGGATGAACAATGAGCTATTAAGAGTGAGTAATGATGAATGAGAAATAAGAATGAGGATTGGTGTATGAGAAATGGTGTATAAGGAATGATGTATAAAGAATGATGAATGAAGTTAGATGAATGAGGTAAGATGGAGGATGGATGATTAAAGATGACTATGGGATGATGTATGTGGAAGGGAGGATGCAGTATGATATAAGAGGGAAGAGGGACGATGGGTGTGAAGTGAGGGATGAGGAGTGTGTGTTTGAGTTCATACCTTTGGGGTTCAGGTCCAAGAGAAGTAACATCAGAGGAAAAGGAAGGACTCCAAAGCTAAAACACTCATTGCAGTATTACCCAATCAGTCACTGTGTCTAAGACATCACTAACAAGGGTGAAGGAGGGAAAACCGCTATGAAAAATAACCTACACTGGGAATCAAATTAACACCAACATCCTGTCAAACTAGAATCCTGCAACAAATGAAGCAGCAGTATAGGAACGTGTGGAAATGAACGGAGTATAAAAGGAGGGATATTTAGAGTGGGCAAATACTTGCAGGAGAAGGTCAAGAGGTTTTATATAATCAGGAAGAAAACGAAATAATTGATTATTCGTAAGGATGAAACGCGAATAGCAACTTTGATAAAACAAATATGTAATGTAATCTAATGTATTTTTAAGTTTTGCCTGCACAGCCCTTGCGATGTGCTTGCGAAATCTATTGTTTTTAATATAAACTTAAAGGGGACTTACATCACGCCTCCTCTCTTTCCTGGCTTCCCATTGGTTCCTGTGCATGACACTTACCTTCCCCCCATTTTATTGGCTGTAGCATATTTTCCTGGATTTACCAATGCTTGTTCCTCACCTGCTTCTCTTATCAGTTTCCCGCCGCCGAAATACTGTTAACATCCACTTTGGTGGAACTATATTTTCATAAAGTTTTGCCTTTTACAATTGCAGCATGTTTATATAACAATTTATCACCCGGAGAGATTAAGTGATTTGCATAGAATCACAGGATGATGTACAGCGCCGCTGAGACTCGAACCGGGATCCCCAGCTCTTGAGTCAGCAGCTCTAGCCACTGTGCCACATCCTCTTTACTCCCGTGTTATCTGTCAGGGAGCTCTTTCCTTCTTCCGGACGATGATTGATGAAAACAGCTCTTTTTTCATTACATGGGCAAGACCGATGCATTACCAGTGCTTGTTTTAAATCGAGGTTCTTAACATAATCCTCATTTATAAAATATTTTTTTCCTTTATATCCACATTGGAGACACCCCGCTTTCCTCTTTTTTTGCTATTTGAGTCTCTCATTAGATCAATGACTTCCCATTCCATGACCCTAAACAATCCATAGTGGCGGTGTACTACATGATTCGGCTATTTGGCAACTTCCCTCTCAGTCTGTCCTCTCTTTTCTCTCATTGTTGGGCCTTGTCCATGTGGCTGCTCATATAGGTGGTAAAGTCAATGTGTGCACTGGTAGTAGTGATAGCCTGCAACTTTCATGAGAAAGACTTCAATCACATCCTAAGTACAAGCGCTTGAGAGCGAGAAGGGAGGTTCAGCTGATCCTTCAGAGAATGTAAGTAACCTGGCAGAAGAGTAGATGGTAGCCAATGCGTTTTTCGCTGAATTATTTTGAAAATACCGCTATACAAAAAGACTAAAGTCCTCATTCTGTTTAGGTTGTTAATATTAATTCAAGCACATGCAGTGCTTTGTGCCACAATGGAGATTAAAACTTGCGCAAAATTTCCCCACATACTCATCAATTTTCCCCGCACAAATTTTGCCAGGTTAAACATAGGGAAAACCTTTAGGGGAAACCACTACATTATTTGTTTGTATCCGTTTGTAACAGGGGGGAAGCTTGCAGTATTACCACCTTGTTTCTATTTTGACCTGCAAACCTGCAAAATGTGTCATGATGTGGCAATGCTGCACAAAGAAAGATCAAACCCTGTTGTACATTTTACAGAGGCAATTAGAATGAGCCTCTAAATGTTTTTTCTATTCAAGTTATTTTAATTAATTTTCATTGCTGGATCAGTATTTTCATGCTTTTTACTGTGACATGGGCAGATATCATATCTTGGTATTTACTGTGTTTTTCAAGTTCCTAAAGCTATCCTCTTTGGGTCAAAGAAGTCCCTCTCCATGGTGAGGCCTTACCCAAACAGTAACAATCTAGATGAGGAAGATGTACAAGTAGATAGTGGTGACATTGAACAGCATGTTATGTTATGTTATGAAAGTTGTAAAGCACCTGGTTACTCCATTCGTTGTTTTCCTGCGCTAGATTCTATCACAAAAGGCCTCAAGATCCTACCGTATACTATCTTATGACTTAGATTTGTCTGAAAAACTAGGTCTTCAGTTTTTCGCGAAACATAACTTCAGAAGGCTCCATTCTCAAGTCCAGAGGGAGTGAGTTCTGCAGTCTAGCGGCCTTGATACTAAAGTAGCCACCTCCCATCCGTGCTCTGTTTATTTTCGGGATCACCGTCAGGGTGATCCCTGAGGATGTGAGACACCTGTTAGGTAGATAGGGTTTGATCAAAGGAAGAAGGTAACAAGGACCTTCGTGATGCAAAATTTTGTGGCAGAAACAGAGTGCTTTGAAAGATTCTCTTTCTTTAATGGGAAGCCAGTGGAGTTTTAAGAGAGCTGTGCCAGTGGAAGAGTGTCTAAGGATGTGCAAAAGCAACCGGACGGCGGCATTTTGCATCCTTTGGAGCATTCTCAGCCTACCCATAGAGGCCCCTAGGTAGAGTACATTGCAGTAGTCCAGTGTGGACACCAGAAGAGCCTGGACTACTGTCTTCCTTGCGGAGTCAGGAAGGAGCCCAAGATTTTGTGGAGCATCTTTAGAACACCAAAACAGGTTCCAGCGAGAGCAGAAATTTGGCTGTAAAAAGACAGGGTAGAAACAAACCAGGAACCAAGGTTTTTTAACTTCGGTTTAGGAGCATGGGTCAGGCCCAGTTCACTAGGCAACAATGCAGTGGACCAAATGGAGGGTTGTTTCCCTACCACCAAAACTTCTGTTTTTCCAGCGTTAAGATGTGATCTATTCATAAATCTGTGCTCCTTAAAGTACGCCTACTGTTACAGATTTACTACTTTTTGCAGTTTGCGAACGTGCCTGGTAGTGTGCCTAGAAAACAGCACCTGGCTTTTCCAGGCGCACTGCTGGGAATATCATATAACATATCCCAAGGGTTCCTTTACCACCCGTGCAGAATTCTACATAGCATAGACTTCAACATAGGACAAATGAAGCCTCCTGTGCAAACACACTTTTTTTTCACAGGGAAAACACTTCCATGATGGAAAAAAGTCTAACTGGAGTTTGGGAATGCCCACAAACATGCATGCTTGTTAGAATTCCAAAACTTGCAAGACAGATCAAGACTTGGAATGTCCACTTATCACCCTTCGAGTGTGATTTACTACTGTTTCTATTGGCATAAATGAAGTATTTTCAGCTATAAGCGTAGATTTATGGCTGAAATAACATTTATAAATAGAACCCTTTGTGCCCCAAGCAACTCACACTGGACATCAAATGTAGCAAATGTGCAGGGAAAATAGCCTCCTCTGTTGCGATAGATAATTAAGAACCTGCATAAAGCAGGTCTTATACTCTGAAAAAAGTTGTCCTGTCAGACCTTATCCTAAAGACCTGAACGTACAGTAACAAAGAAAAGTACTTGCACTGCCATTAGGAAACCCAGGAGAAGTAGGACAGATGGCTGGTGCCGCAGGCTTGCCCTTCATACCATTAGCCCGCCCTCTGCTACCCATAGTGGAAGGGGCTACGATGACAGTGATATAGCCAGAAAGGAGAGTACTGCAAGAGTCAGGTTTACTTTCTGTGGTTAACCGCTACTTGCAACCCCCTCCCTCCCCAGTCCTGCCAGTCCCTCTGCAGAAAATAAGCTGTTCAGGATCTAAGGGCCTGATTTCAATGCCGGTCGGACCGGGTTCCGTGGTCCTGTTGAAGGCAGTCTGACCGCCGCGGTCTCGTCGGAAGCGGTCGTTCCGATCGCCGGATTACGATGCATGTCTCTTGTACTCCGACCAACTGCTGAAAGACCACCGACTTTGACAGCCTATCTCCGACTGCCAAGATGGAGGTCAGAGAAGAACAGCATCCATAGGGCAGTACAGGGATCTCCAACTGCCGTCCGGATTACGATGTGGGTTTCTAACAACTTGACCGTGGCGGTCCGATCGCTTGCCCTGAGTCGTCGGAAACAATGGATTTGAGGTACATACTCGCCCAAATCAGCTTCTCCCCGACAGTCTCCGGCGTGGATCCCTTCCTCCAGGTCCCCCCCACACTGCGGCAGCAGAACCTCAAAGACTAAGATCCTTTGAGCGCCGTAATTCAGGTAAGTCCGTAGGTGGCATGTATCCCCATTGACTGGACTGAGCACAGATTGCCACACTCAAGCAATGGGGTACATGGTGCATAAGGCAAGTCCCCACGTATGTTATGCATATGTGTGTACAATTCACAAGTTTCTTGTGAGTTTGCACGCACTTGCAGCGACTTATTCGGGGGTATGTGCTCCGCCGTAGATGGGACCTCTGTGGAAGCAGCGGTTGCATCGTAATACGGCGGGGGTAACTTTCCCGGCCTCTGCAGTCAGAATCAGATCACGGCCACGATGGTTGGACGGCCGGTCCGACCGGCATCATAATAAGGCCCTAAGAGTGGGACAAGGATATGAATTATGTGATGTCATTTGGGATCAAATGGTGCATGATGTCACTTCTAGTGCACATCTAATTTTAGATGAATCAAGGTCAATGCTGCAGTTCTTGTGCAACTCCTTTTAAACCTTCTAGTGACCGAGGAATCAGCTGCAACAAATCCATTTCATAACTACGGCAG
Source organism: Calotriton arnoldi (assembly GCA_963921515.1). Taxonomy (NCBI): domain Eukaryota; kingdom Metazoa; phylum Chordata; class Amphibia; order Caudata; family Salamandridae; genus Calotriton; species Calotriton arnoldi. Next base: position 2,599,511 of record CAWUFW010000091.1, read on the forward strand.
TGCTGTCTGGCTGTGCATGTTTTATAATTTGCCATTTTCACTTGTCAAGAGGTATGCAATTTCTGGGATTCTGAGATAATGAACGATTTGTCGTGACAAACCAACCCGTTACAGCATGCTTAGTGTTGCGGAAACAACAATTTTGGAGATGGTTGGTCTCGCTTTAAAACATTTAATATTTGATTTTTGATTTTCTGCTTGACTTATTATTTGTATCATTCTGCATCATCTGTGCAGTCAGGGCTTAAGTTGTGTTTTTTTTTCTACTTGCGCTCAATGGATTTAGAGCGTTTTTTACAACTGACCGGTAAGATTCAAGGTTGGCCTCACATGAATGATCGATTTTACGTTTGTTTCTAGCTCTAATTTGATTTTTAATTTGAAAGGCTTGTTTCAGGGTTTTCTGCATACGGAAAGGTCCTGGATAAATTGCAATATGACACCACATTTCTAATGAACAACAAATTAAGTTATTTGGTTCTAGTTGCTACAGCATCTTTATTGCGGCCATTTCTAACTAGATAGTCCTCAGTTATGCCTTTCTAAATATTTTAATAAGGTGTTTTCTGGGGCTATTCCCTAATTGTAAAAAAAAATACTGCCTTGTAAAATTCAACGTTTTTTCACACTGTTTTTAGGAAAGCGCTGACAGTGATGTTGTGTTCGGGAACTCTTCGCTGGCGATGTTTAGGATTTTGTAATATCTAGTTTGTTTGTCCTTTATTGCAAATTTGAATTGTATTTTCCTGTCAATTATAAATGTAGTTCTTTTTCAACAACTATTCCCTATTTTGGTTTCAATTAATTGCACGCCACCCCATATTCTCTGAGCGAGGTGTGCTTAAAGTGCACAAAACAAATGAATCTAAAAATAGGTTTCTGATGGATACATCTGCCTGTGGATTCCTCACCTTTTGAATTACTCCTGCGCCAGCATTCCACGGAAACTTTTTCTTAGCTCTCCCACGTCGACTAGGACGTCGCAATGGCACAGCTCCGCTTGCGACTCCATATGACGTCATCGGAGCCATAAGAAGACCTCGTCGGCGTGCTGACGTCAGTTCCCTTTTTTCCGCGCCATCGTCGCGTAACAGTTTTCGGGGACACTCCAATTGGTTTCGTTATTACTATGTTTCTTCTTCTCTCCTGGAGTAGCAGTGCGATGGCTACTTTGAAGAAGTCTGGATTTAAGCCTTGTAGGGAGCGTGGGGGACATATGTCCATCACGGATCCCCACGATGACTCTCTCTGGTGTCTCTCGTCGGACCACGATGTCAGAGGCTGTTCCAGTTGTCGGAAGATGAATCCGAAGGCACTGAAGGAGAGTGAAGCTAAGCTCTTCATGGCAAAAGCGAGAAAGGAAAAGAGGGGTCATAAGAGGTCAAAATCGAAGTCTTCGACCTCGCATACTTCGAAGTCGAAGAAACACAAGCAGAAGAGAAGGTATGGTTCTCGACGTCGATCTTCGAAGGGTAAGGCTTTGAGGTCGCCTTCTCCGGCTCCGCGACGTCATTCTAAGGATGTCGTCTCGCCGTCGCCTTCTCCTACTCCTCAGGCGACTCCGGTTCACTCTCCGACGCCGAGGAGTTCTCCGGCGCCCATGGTTTCTCCGGCGTCAAGGGATTCTCTGGAGCCCAGAGAGTCTTTTCCTGTGTCCTTGCCTGTTCCAGATCCAGCGTCCTCGCGCCGGAGCCTCAGCCTTCAACTTGGCCTTGAGTGGATTCAGACTCTGCTCCTTAGCCACCCTTTCCTGGGCCTGGGTCGGATCCGTCGCATTTTCTTAATGCGATGTACGGCATGTTAGCCAGGGCAGCCTACCCTACTAGTGCGTCGTCTGGCCCCGTGGGTCCGCTTGCCTTTAATTTGGGCATCCCTCAGCATTATACCCAGGCACCCTTCGTGCCCTTTATGCCGACGGCGCCGTCCTGGCAGTTTGCGCCTCCGAGGTTTTCGACGCCGATTTCACAGTCTCCGGCGCCATCTGGTGGCCATTCATCCTCTGGATTTCGAGCGGCGCCGTTACCCACTTCGGAGTGTCGTCCTTCGGCGCCGGTGTCTCCGGCGCTGCGTCTGGCACCGCCGACGCCGATTCCGAAGATGCGGTCTAGGAGGGAAGCCCAAAGACTGCTGGAGGAAGAGGAATACCAGCAGGATGAGGCAGAAGAAGGGGAGATCAACGACTCTGTTGATGAGTTCGAGGGTCTTCAAGAGGCCAGTGGTTTAGACACTTCCCCTGAGTGGGAGCTTTCATCACCAAAGGCCTTACCTTCTCAGGATGTTGCACCATACCATGCTGTCATCAGGAAGGCTGCTGAACTTTTGGACCTTCAATTGCCCATGCCTGGTCAGGTTCGGGGTTCTCTCCAGATGTGGAGGCTACTCTTCTTGATCCACCGTTTGATGGATCCAGACTTTGTGGTGAAAAGGCGGATTCTGCACTGCAAAGGTTCAAAGACAGTAGAGCTACTGCAAAGTCCTTGGGTCTGCAGTCCCAAACTAGGGGTTATGGTTATAGGAAGTACCGTGGTTTTGGTAAGACGCCTTCCTTTCAGGGCCACCAGCAGCCTCAGCAACAGCAGCAGCAGAATCCTCTGTACAAGTTGTACAGAGGAAAGGGTAGAGGTGGTCTGCGGGGGGCCTCCCAGCATCTCTCCTCCTCCTCTTCTTCCTCCCCTGCCCCCACCGCTGGTGCCACAGGAAAGCAGCTCTAGATCCCCCATCTTGGAGCATGTTGGTCCTGTAAGGGGTCAGGTGTCCCATTTTCTACAAGATTGGAAATCTATCACTTCAGACCTTTGGGTTTTGAATCTTGTGGAAAATGGGTACGCCCTACCCTTCCGAGAGTTCCACCTCCTTACCCTCCTCGCCAGGGCTGGTGTTCGGAGAACCATTTGCTGCTTCTGCAGCAGGAGGTTCTTGCTTTACTTCAGAAAGGTGCAATAGAGGTGGTTCCTTAGCAGGAAAGGTGTCAGGGATGCTACTCCCAGTATTTCCTGATCCCCAAGAAGGATGGCAGGTTAAGACCGATCCTAGACCTCAGGGTCTTGAATTTTTACCTCAAGCAGGAGAAATTCAAGATATTGACCCTAGCTCAGGTTCTTCTGGCGCTGCAGCAGGAAGACTGGATGGTGTTGATCGACTTGCAGGATGCATATTTTCACATTCCCATCCTGATGTTGCATTGGAAGTATCTCCGTTTCACGGTAGGGTCTCAGCACTACCAGTTTGCGGTCCTCTCGTTCGGTCTTACTTCCGCACCTCGGGTCTTCACGAAGGTGATGGCGGTGGTGGCAGCTCATCTCAGAAAGTCGGGGATTCTTGTTTTCCCCTATCTGGACGACTGGCTGCTCAAAGCAAAGTCTCCAGAGATGGTGCTTCATCATCTGCAGGTAACAGTACGGCTGTTCGACTTAGGCTTCTCGATAAATGTGCCCAAATCTCACCTGGTGCCCTCACAGTGCCACCTGTTCATAGAGGCAGTACTGGACACAACTGTGTGTCGAGCTTTCCCACCTCTACAGAGGATTCTCGACATTCAGGAGATGATTCCTTTGTTTCACGATGGAGCGGTTGTTCCAGTCCTGAAGGTGCTACACCTGCTCGGTCTGTCCGCTTCCTGCATACTGTTGGTCAACCATGCACGCTGGCACATGAGGGACTCCAGTGGTGCCTCCGCAGGCAGTGGTATCAGCACAACGGAGATCTCAGGGAGATGGTCAGGATCTCCAGAGACACTGCAGCGGAGTTGTCTTGGTGGAGTGTGGAGGGCAACCCGTCTCAAAGGAGGCCCTTTCAACTACCTCCTCCGGTGGCCACTGTGATCACGGATGCCTCCACTCTAGGGTGGGGTGCTCATCTGGGTGATCTGGAGGTCAAAGGTTCTGGTCTCCGTAGGAAAGGTTGCTTCACATCAACCTTCTGGAATTGCGGGCGATACGTTTGGCTCTCAAGGCTTTTCTTCCCTCCCTTCGCGGTCAGTCGGTTCAAGTCCTAACAGACAACACTACCGCGATGTGGTACATAAACAAACAGGGAGGTGTAGGGTCTTTTCGTCTCTGCAGAGAGGCTCTACGACTCTGGCCCTGGGTTCAGGGCTTTCAGATTTGTGTGTTTGCAAATCATCTGGCCGGAGTGCTAAATGTGCGTGCGGACAGTCTCAGTCGGCAATTCTAGGTCGACCACGAGTGGAGGCTTCATCCGGAGGTGGTCCATCACATCTTCAAGAAGTGGGGATTTCCTCAGTTGGACCTTTTCGCCACTTGAGAGAATGCGCACTGCCCGTTGTTCTGCAGTCTCCAGTTTCCTATGCGGGGAGCGTTGGGGGACCCGTTTCAGTTGGAATGGGGTTCGCAGCTCCTTTACGCGTTTCCTCCCATACCCTTGATTCCTCGGGTTCTGAGGAAGATTTGCCAAGACCGGGCCCAAGTTATATTGATTGCCCCAGATTGGCCAAGAAGGGTGTGGTACACAGACCTTCTTCACCTCTCATCGCAACCTCCGCTCCGTCTCCCTCTCAGGGCAGATCTCCTCTCGCAGTCGCAGGGGCAGGTTCTACACCCCCACCTCCAGAACCTGCACCTTCATGCCTGGAGATTGAACGGGGCAATCTGAGTTCTTTCTCTCTCCCACTGGATGTGGTGGACGTTATTTTATCATCCAGGAGACACTCCACCAAATCTGTTTATTCCTCTAGATGGTCCAAGTTTGTGAAATGGTGTGGAGTAAGGTCCATTGATCCTTTGAAGGCCCATTTATCTGATGTGCTTGGTTTCTCTCTTTCCTTGGCTCAGCAGGGTTGTTCTGTGGCTACGGTAAAGGGTTATTTGTCGGCCTTGTCAGCTTTCCTCTGTTTGCTAGACCAGCGTCTTTATTTAAGTCCCCCATTGTTATGAGGTTCATTAAGGGCCTCACCAATAGGTTTCCTCCTACTCCCTTCATTATGCCTCAGTGGGATTTGAATCTAGTACTTACTTTCCTGATGGGTTCTCCTTTTGAGCCTCTCTTCATAGTTGCCCGTTGAGCCTTCTTTCTTTCAAGACGGTCTTTCTGATCGCTATTACCTCAGCCAGGAGGGTAAGTGAGCTGCAGGCTCTTAGTTCTAAACCTCCGTTTTTAACCATTCATGCAGAAAAGATGGTTCTCAGGACCAGGGCTTCTTTCTTGCCTAAGGTAGTCACTCCTTTCCATCTATTTATTTATTAAGTTGTATATAGCGCGAACATGATCCCGAAGGATATCGGAGCGCTTTACAATTGGAGGGAAGGAAAGGTAATAAGTGCAGTATCGGCATCAAATAAGAATACCAAACAGAACAGTTACAAACAAAAGGGGTCAGCAGATAATAAGACAGAACTGGTCATATCGAACTAGGAAGGGAGCAGATGATAAGTTAAAGAAGAATAGCACCAACGCCGGCCTTAAAGGTGTAAGACCAATCTCTTAGAGCAGAGGATCTAAACCCATTTAAGGTAAGAACTTGTTCATCAGGAATCTTTTAGCTTCCAATTTGAAAGCAACCGTGGAGGAGATTCTGCGTACTTCCGGTGGGAGAGAGTTCCAGATCTTCGGGGCAGAGCCTGAGAAAGCTCGGTGACACGTTCTCTTTTTGCGAAAGATCTGTGGTTTCAGGAGGAAAGAGTGAGCACTTCTAGAAAGTCTACCACCTCCGGATAATACTAGCTTTTGCGCTAGATAACTGGGGTTTTTGAAATGGAGGGCTTTGTGAGACAGGCAGGCAATCTTTAGCTGTATTCTTGCTTTGTAGGGCAACCAATTTAGGGATTTCAGGACTAGGGATATGTGCGCATTTCTTTTGGTACCCGTAACCAATCTGGCAGCAGCGTTCAATGATTCCCTTAGTGGGGCCAAGGTATATTTGGGGAGGCCACAGAGCGTAGCACTGCCATAGTCTAGCCTCTGCAAATCAAGTGCTTGGACCACCTGCTTGAAGTCAGCTTGTGGAAGGAATGGTTTGATATTCCTGAGTATCCTCATCAGGTGATTAACTCCCTTGCACACATTGCTAATGTGATTCTTCATGTTCAGATGCTTGCCCAGCGTGATTCCGAGAGATTTGGCTGAGTCAATAATGAGGGGGGAGCAGTTGAAGGCAGTGAGGTGGTTCATCCAGAGGTCTAACTTGGGGATGTGATTCGGAGGAGAAGTGAGAAGGAATTCCGTTTTGGAGGTGTTGAGCAGGAGGTGGTTCTCGGTTAACCAGTTTTGAGTATTCGTTAAAGTAGTGTTGAGTGAAATGAGGTTATCCGGGGAGGAGATTTTCAGATAGAGTTGCGTATCATCCGCATACATGTGGAAGAGAATGTTCGTGGAATTTAGTGCATTAGCTAATGGTTCCAAGAACAAGTTGAAGAGAATGGGAGATAGGGCGGACCCTTGGGGGACCCCCATGGATACTGGAGAGGGCTTGGAGAGATAGTGGTTCGCCTTGACTCTTTGGGATCTGTGGTGGAGGAAGGACGAGAACCATTGCAACACCCACCCAGAAAGGCCCATCCTGTTCTCCAAAATGAATAGGAGGTTGTCGTGATTGACAGTGTCAAACGCAGAGGAAAGGTCAAGGAGTATTAGGAGGCAAGATTCATTATGGTCAAGCATTTTTAAAATGTCATCCATAACGTGAGTGAGAGCCGATTCAGTGCTGTGCCCACTCCGAAAGCCAGATTGATGTTGGTCCAGGAGTTGGAAATTCTCGATGTGAGCACAGAGTTGTGATTGGACGCATTTTTCTAGGAGTTCGACTAGAGTGGGGATGTTAGAGATAGGGCGGAAGTTGTTAAGGTCAGATCTATCTGCGTTAGGTTTTTTTAGTATAGGTGATACCTGAGCTGCTTTAGGCAATCCGGGATCGTGCCTTGTGCCAGTGACGCGTTGACAATCTTTGTCCAGATGGGGATGACGACCTCCTTGATTTCTTTGAAGATGGAAGGTGGCAACGGGTCGCTGAAGTGATTAGATGGGTTGATACTCTGGAGAATCTTACTAATGTCTCTTTCACTGAGGGGAGTGAAGGTGCCCCATGAGGCATTGTTCTTGGTGCTCAGGCTGATTGGTTTGAGCTTTTCTAAGAGGACCGTAGGGGGCGCGGACCCATAAGGTGGCAGTAGAGCCTTCTTAGAAACAAGTTCAGTATTGATGAGTCTTGATTTCTCAGTAAAGAAAGCATCCAGTTTGTCGCATGAAGGTGGGCTGACTTCAGAGTCAGAGTGGTTTGGAGCTTCCACCGATTGCTGTTTAACCAGTTCAAAAAGTTTCTTGGGGCGATTAGAGGCTTGATTAAGTTGGGATCTGAAGTAGTCGGCCTTAGCGCTCTTGATTTGTTTGTTATAGGAACTCCTGACCGCTCTAAGGATTTTTAGCTGATCCGAGGATGGTTTGGATCTCCAAGATCGTTCAATTGCCCTAAGGTTGCAGCGTTTCGAGTTTAAGTTGTTGTTGAACCACGGTTCGGATATTTTTGTTGAGGCGTTTTTTTGTTGGAGTGGTGCAATGGAATCCATGATGCTAGAGATAGTAGAGTTGTAGAAGTCAGTGAGTACATGAACCTCAGACATGTCATCTTGGGAGGCAGTCTATTACCCTACCTACCTTCTATCCTCCCCCTCACCCTTCCAAGGAGGAGGAGAGACTTCACCTCGCCTGAACCCTAAGAGGGCGATCAGTTTCTACCTGGACAGAACCAGGCACTTAAGACTGGACGACCAGCTCTTTGTTGGCATTGTTGGGATGATGAAGGGCAAAGCCGTCCACAAGAGAACGCTATCCAGGTGGATCATCTTGTGCATCAAGATTTGCTACGCCCTAGCCAAGAAGGAGCCTCCTGAAGGTATCAGAGCTCATTCTACTAGAACTAAGTCTTCCACATCTGCTTTGGCTAGAGGTGTTCCTGTAGTGGACATTTGTAAGGCTGCAACATGGGCCTCCCTCCACACCTTCGCGAAGCATTACTGTTTGTATTCTGAGGTGAGGAGGGGTGGCCATTTTGCTCGTTCCGTGCTGCAGGACTTTTTGGTATGAGTAGGTGGACACCCTCCACCGGGAGCGGGACTGCTGTGGGATTCAATTCAAATGGTGAGGAATCCACAGGCAGATGTATCCATCAGAAGAACAAGTTACTTACCTTCGGTAACACTTTTTCTGGTGGATACAGTATCTGCCTGTGGATTCCTCACTGACCCCCCCTCCTCCCCGTTGTCCACCTTGGTATACCGAAAAAGTTTTTCATGATTTGACATGGTTGTTTTCCTATGTCTTTTGCTTGCCATGCTGTTGGTTTTTAGGAAATGCTTTATTTCTTTAGCTTTTCCTCTTTTGCTATATACTGTGATATATTGTATACTGTGTATACCTCAGTTATGTTGTCGGTCCATCCGTTCGCCTCGAAGGTACGGATAAAATGGGTGGAACTGACGTCAGCACGCCGACGAGGTCTTCTTATGGCTCTGATGACGTCATACGGAGTTGCGAGCAGAGCCGTGTCATTGTGACGTCCTCATCGATGTGGGAGAGCTAAGAAAAAGTTTCAGTGGAATGCTGGTGCAGGGGTAATTCATAAGGTGAGGAATCCACAGGCAGATACTGTATCCACCAGAAAAAGCATTACCGAAGGTAAGTAACTTGTTCATCTGCCTCTCCATGCCCATCTCTGGTTTACCAGTTTGTCGTGCCCACCAGCACAGGATGGTGCAAGCACTGACCGCTGCCCAGGGTCCATTTTCCAACAACTGAAGTCCCACCCAGGCCCATCCGGGCCTGCTGCATCTCAATTACATGTGGTGCAGATAAAATACCTTTCCCTAAAGGCTGTATCTCCCCCTCTTTCCTTTCCTGATTCTGGTGTTCACACTCCTTCCCACACCACTCCTGCTGTCAGGCTCCCTCTTTGCTCACAGTATCTGTGACCCTTCCTCTATGCCACATTCCTCTCTCTTACCATGTTTCCCTCCAGCCTATCCAGGTGTCGGTGTGGCACATTCATTGGCAGCTCCTGCGGATGTCATGAGGTTCCTGTTGGTGATCCTTTATCCACCCACACCAGCGCCTGGAAGGAAAGACAGGCCAGGATGTCCTTCTCGCAGCTCCAAGTACATTTTTTGTGGTCTCTGCCTGGTCTCCTTGTTCATCTCTATCTCCCACTCTCTGTTTGTCCCTTCTTGCACCACTCCCGGGTATCTGCAAATGCACACACCGCACTGAGTGCATTCTATTTTTACTGACCCACTCCTGAGCTCTGTTCAACTCTTGATCACTCCATACTCCCTACTCATGCATCCCTCTTGCTACCTCCTTCTCCCTCTTCACAAGTTGTGTCCCTTTCTTCGCCCTACCTGTATAGCATCTGTGTTCCTCCCCATCCCAGTCTCTGCTCTTTAAAAATACTGTTATTCACCTAACTCTGTCTTGTGATGTTAGAGGTACCATTTGTATGTGTTGGTGTCCGCAGAAGAACTTTCTTAACAGACCACAGAATCCGTTTGATTAAGCGATAGTGACATTTCTAGCTTCACTTCATTACAGGGGACAAATGTTGATCTTTGTCTCCCAGGAAAAGGGCATATGGCCTGGGGCAACAGCTGTCCCAGATCCCAGTCAATAAGCTCATGTCTAGATTGTTATTCAGTCCTCACTGCGGTCTTAATGAGTGAGCTTGTTGGAAGAGCAGAGAGCAAAACCAATTATTCATGTGTTCTCCTTATCTGACACTGCTGACAATGTATTTGAACATTCTTTGATCATCTTTTTTTTCATTCAGCAGTAAAATATTGTTTATGCAATTTGTGATGCTTACCACTAGTTCTTTCCCGTTTTAATATGGCCAGGGGCCTTCTCTTTATGTTTTTTGACCAAGATCATTGCGTTTACAATTTATTTGTTCTTTTGTGTTTATTTCTGACCAGATTTTCATGTTTAATATTGGATTTGATTTTCATGTAATATTACAGTGTAATGTTCATCACATTTTTTTTTTTTTTACATTTTATGTTTGGTGTTTATGTTGACTTGATATTCACACTACTGTATTTACATGCAACTAGGTAATCTGTATTAATTTGTGTTCACATTAATTTAGAGGTTTTTCATGTTAAATATACTATGTTAGTGTAAATATTGGAGTTAACCCTTGTGCCGGTTCCAGTTTTCCACCCAAATATAATTTGCATCGTAACTTTCTTTGTCTGTGCCATATTCTTTACTTTACAGCAAACTGTTTTATGTATATGGTGTTATATTTTTTGACAAGATTGTTTATTGGATTTGGTGCCGTGAAACCTCTGGCCATCTGAAATGCTGATGTGTTATGTTATGTGTTAAGCACAGAGTCTCGAATAGGAAAATATTGACAACCGCAGAGTGGGTACTTAGCTGTGCAAATTATTGGGACTTGTGAAGACGCTATAGCAGCCGCTTAAGTCCATTAGCCTCAGAGGTGCCCCATCCAACGCTGAATCACTCAGAGTCCCTACGCATCCTCAAAAAGCTCAAGCCTGCGGCGGCACCAGGTCTGATTGGCCTCCTTAACGCCTTAATTGTAAAAGATCCCTCATTTTGGCCCACCCACTTAACACCAGGCCACCCACTTAACACCATTGTTCAACCATACATACTCAACTAACTCATTCCGGATTCCTGGCGTGGCAGCATACTCCATCTGATTTACAAATCTGGCACTCACTCAAATCCTGCAAACTGGAGACTAATTGCTTTAATCGTCATAGAGGCAAAACTTTATGCCTCAAAATGGCTCCTGGATCTGGAGGTCTGTGCCAACCAGGCAAACATAATTCCATAAACACTGACTGGTTTTAGAGCAGGCATGAGTGCTACGACAAATCTGCTGGCAGGCACGCTCCTCGCAGAAAAGGCCAAGGCAAAATCACACAAGCTCTTTGCCTGCTTTATCGACCTGAAGTCAGCCTTCAACTAGATCCCGAGGGAATGGCTGTGGGAAAAAATGGCCTGTTGGGGGGGGGTGGGGGGGGGGTGCCGCCAAGCTATTGGATGCGATCATCAACTTATATACCCACACTTGGGTAAAAATCAAGGTCGGAGATGGTTGGAGAACCATATGTAAGATAAGTACAAACATAGGTCTGAAAGGGGTGCGTCTTAGCACCCTGTTTATTTAACATCTAAATGGCCGACCTTGAAAGCCATTTGGCCCAAGTAGTGAGAGTCCCTCCCAGGCTGGCCCAGGAACGACTAAGATGCCTCCAATATGCAGACGACATTGTCCTGCTCAGCCAAACGCTGATAGGTTTGCAGCGCCTAATTGACCAACTGAGTGGTTTCATTCAAAACCTGCTCCTGGATCTCAACTATAGCAAAACTAAGATGGTCCGCTTTTCGAGTTTTTTCACCAAACTAAAGCCCACATTCTTATGGAAGAACCTTCATGACACCGCTGGCGCTGAGGAAAGTTGTAATATGCATGGCGGTGCCTCAGGGCACCACCAAGCATATTGTGGCCCTCATACCGCCGTGCCACTACCAGGGATTGGCGGTTCCCTGACGGCTGCAGCGGTGCAATGGCGGTCAGACCGCCGAAGTCTTAATTAGGCGGTCGGACCGCCAGCGCATCGATGACTTCACTGTCACTGACGCGCCACCCCGACCGCCAGACTCATAATCAGGCCCAAAATGTCTTCTTTTACTGTTTGATCTATCTTATTGAAAGTATTTGTTTGAAGCCCTTTGTGGCAGCAGTGTGCTTCACATGCCTGTAGATCTGTTATATATGTTTAATGGAGCCTTTAAAAAGTGCAATACATCTTAATAAACACTGTCTGCTGTGTGTGATGTGGCGAGAATTATGTTGGCAAATAGCTCAAATTGAATTAGCCTTGTAGCTGTAGTCAGGGCCGAAGTCTAACGCTAGTTAAGAATCCAGCCTTCCTCTGGTAATGATGTGTTTAGTAGGCCTTCTGGTCTGGGATCAAATGGAGGCTGTGTGCTTTCAGATCCTCTTCCCTCTTCAGTCGCCAGATAATGAGGCATCCTTTAAACCTATTAAAGGCAACTGCAGCTGCCTTGCAAAGCCCTTTGAAACCTGCCATCCTGTTTAGGCGCGAAGGATCCCCCCCCCCCCCCGGTGAACAGTCGCGGATCCCATTAGCAGGTCATCTTTCATGGAGATTTACGGATTTACACCATCACTGGCCTTTCATGCTTTGATAGTCCGTTTTCTAAGTCAGTCAGTCAGGTGCAGACGCCAGAATATTGCCACAGAAAAGAGTGTTTAGTGAAATCTATTTTTGGAAACACATCAAGGTGTTTTTGTGCGCCAAACTGTGATATCTCATAATCCTTTTGCCTAATAGCATCATTGTTTCTAAATGTTGTTTTTAAAAGTCCCTTCCTGCGCATTTTTTTATTCAAAACGTTCGACAACGTTTGTTTTATTTATTGAGTATTGTTAAGCAAACATTTATTTCAAAAGTACATAATTGCAAAGATAATGTAAGATTATACAGAAAGGATACATGTAATTCATATGTTTTGCGGTGGTATTTTATACTTTTCACTTAAATAATCACCTTACTTCTGAATAGACTTGAAAGGGTAGAAGAGGGAAATGTGGATTTTTGGGATCTGAGGTGGAAGTCGAAACATAACTATATTCCTTAAATCATGTTGCCTCCTATGCCTCCACCCAGAAGCGCTTTGGGACCTCGTAAGTGGTGTGAGGCACTGTATACATGTCACTGTACAGTAAAATAAATTCGAAAGTAGGTGCAGATTTGCTTACACAGTAAGGACAGCTCTCTGCCTCTTTCGCTCTTTGCCTTCTCCGTTCCCTCTTTTTTCTCTCCCTCTCTCTTATTCGTCCCTCGCTTGTTCGTTCTCTTTGTGTTTCCCATCTCTCTGTCTAGGAAGCCATATTGTTAAGCTGCGGGAAAGAAGCCATAGGTTTGATGTAAACTGTGTGCAAGTGAGCACCCATAAATCCAAAATAATCTGATTTCTATTGGGTAAAGTGGTTTCCGAGAAGAATATCTGACCCACCTTTGGTAGCAGAGACATTATTAATGAATACAATATTCCATTAGAAACACTGGGAACGTTTCAGATTTTGTATTAAACACTGTTAGGCTTGCTAGCCTTATTTCCTTCAGATTGTACAAAACCTAAAAACTTTAAAATAGCCAATAACATTCTTGAAGTCAATTAGAAACAAGCATTGAAAATGCAATAGGTCTCGCCTTTGATTAAGTTAGTCATTTGCTTTGCTAACGGTATTGTATAGCAAAGCAAATGGCTTTAACTTAATAGAAGACGAGACATATTGCATTTTTAATGCTTGTTCAAACAGGGAACTCTCCGTGAGAGCCGCACTTGAAAGAGAGAGCAGTCCACAGACGTGTGTGAATTCTTGACTACAGGTGGCGGTAAGTTGTGGGTAATAGCGCCGGATGTTTATCTTTTTTTGTGACCTAAAAATGAATGCTAAATAATTCTAGTTAGGATCCCGTTGGTATTTAGGGCGTGAGGGTCTTATGTGCACATGCCTGGAAAGCGGCTGAATATCCTGTGTGACGTCTTCCACTTCCATGCCATTTTTGAGCCAACAGCGCTTTGCATTCTGGGACTCGCAGTTCTGTTTTGGTTTGGTTTGGCATGACGTCACGATAAAATGAAGAACGCCAGGCTGGAGTGGGATTTCACCCTCTGCAGTTCTCACACGCACCTACACAAAAGCCACCCTCCCCTTTCAACAAACGCCAGGGCTTGATGTAGCTCATACAAAAGAGACAAACCAGCGCAATCGGTTAGTAACTGTGAACAGCTGTGTGTGTTGAACATGCAGAGGATATAGCTGTGTGCAACTTGCAGTTTGCATGGGCAGCTCCGCATTTCATCTTCTACAGATCAATGCACGTGCCTTTTAAGAAACATTGCCGGAGCACAGAAAGGCAGACGAATGAAGTACAAGATTATGTACTTATTTGTGGTTATAATACCAGAGTACATAGCAGTCAAACCTGATGTTCATTGTAAAACAACATCGTTCGACACGGTTTTCCATGAGCCCTCTTTCATCTCTAGCCCCACCGTTTTCAACTCTTAAACGCCTAAATATTGTAAAATAAAAAGCACACTGATTTTACCAAACCTCCCAACTATTGATATAATATGAAAATTAAACAAAGTCGAGATGTAATTCAAAGTACAACAATCTTGCTCTAACCCATGCGCACGTTACAACAGAAGGAAATTTGTTATTTGGTGCTAATAATTTCACAACCTTACACGTTCCCGTCACGTCCCCCTTTGGCTCATATTTTACTTTAAATACATTTTCTATATCCTGGACTTTTACTTTTTATTAAATAACATTTCGATCTTGCATAAACAAAGGGTAACCGACACAAAGATTGCCTTTTAGGAGATGTGATACGTCTGATGATGTATTTTCGAAAGCAGTAGCATAAGGGGAAATGATGCAAAATGAAAGGATGGGGCACCCGAGTCTCCCATATATCATAAATGTACATTGAGTGGCCTTAGGCTGAACGGGCCCCCCTGAAGTTTGGGGGCCCTTGAAGGGCTGCAGTCCCCTCCCCAGTCGGCCCGCAGAGGCTTGCTTTATGCACCTGGTCGAACGTAGCTACGTGAAGTACATTTTGAACTACACGTAGCTATGTAAATTGCGTAGTGCGTAGCTGTGTGTTTGACTGCACTGTACAATAATTGCCAAAGGCATCTTGCACAGTGCAAGTTAGGATAAAATAAGTATCTCTGTCTTTATATGCTAAAATGCATATAGCATTTCACAAAAGTGAAATCAATAAATTAACAAGCAGTGAGAGAGGTGATGATTTTGGTATCCTCCCTAACCTAGGGAGAGAACCAAGCAGATGCCTTGAAAACAAAAAGCACATCTTTTGAACGATTCAGTGGTGGTCCCATCCTCTTAGGACCACCCCAAGCACAGTTATTGGCAAAAATACAATCCCAACCAAAGGCCCTGCAAAGCATTATGGGACGAGATTAGCAGTGGGCAGTGAATATTATAGTATCCAATATCAAAATAATTCTACAAAGAGCTGCAGTTCCACTAGTCGTTACTAGATGTCCCTCACGAGTCAAATGCAAAAGCTTCATGAAAGGGTTTCAATGCTTTTGCATTTGACTCGTGAGGGACATCTAGTAACGACTAGTGGAACTGCAGCTTGATGTATTAATAATTTCAATGCTTTTGCATTTGACTCGTGAGGGACATCTAGTAACGACTAGTTGAACTGCAGCTCTTTGTAGAATTATTTTGATATTGGACACTATAATATTCACTGCCCACTGCTAATCTCGTCCCATAATGCTTTGCAGGGCCTGTTGGGATTGTATTTTTGCCCATAACTGTGCTTGGGGTGGTCCTAGGAGGAAGGGACCACCACTGAATCGTTCACATGATATGCTTTTTGTGTTCAAGGCATCTGCTTGGTCCTCCCCCTAGGTTAGGGGGAACCAAAATAATCACCTCTCTCATTGCTTGATATTTTCATTGTTAAAGTTCACTTTTGTGAATTTGTTATATGCTTTTTAGCATAGAAAATTGCTTTAACAAAGCATTTGTATGTGTTTAATATACTGCTGCTACGCTACGTCGATTAGCACAGTTTTTTACTCTGCTACGTGCAATTTGCGTAGTGCGTAGTAACACAAACTTTGCATGCTCCGTGAGCGTAGCAAAGTATTATGCCCAGGGTTAGTCACAGGCCGGGCGGACGACAACAACGCCAAGTGGGAAAGGGGGTGGGGATGAATGATTTCCCACAAGCAAATGGTTTGTTTTCCGAAATTCAAGAAGCAGTACGTCACCTGGATTTAAATAATCATCTGGTATTAACTACATCAACAATTTCGAATTCATATGCAAAAAGCCTTCTGTCCCTCTGCTCGGAGCTGCCGCGAGCAGGCTTGTCACTCGAGCGGCCAGGACTGAGTCCCGCCCAAACTAAGGCATGTCGTCTTTTACCACACAATGAGCTCTCCGTCATGACCTTTGCCCCAGAGATCCGGGGTCTATAGCCCCCCCCTACCACTCCCACCCATGGGTAAGGAGACTCCAAAGAGAGACTCATGTGCTCAAGCTGTCGCCAGTGTGCAGCGGGGAGAGACTCAGGTGCTCAAGCTCCTAGCTGCCAAGGTTTCAGATTGCTATGTGTGACATTTTCATAATTTCATTATAATTATGAGTGACATTTCAACAACTATGAGTGACACTTTCTCGCGAGCAAAATCATGCAGTGAACATGAGGGAAACTACATATAAATATCAGTAATTACCCTCATTTGAGTAACGAGAACCTCTAAAAAGATCTTAAAACTACTACAAAGCACCAGAAATGGGAGGGCACTAACAGACTGTGTGTCTGCAGTTCTCAGTAGCAAAAGGCAGGCAGGCACTGATGCTGCTCTGAAGAGGTCATTGATTTGATCATTCATGACGGCGCAATAGCCTAAAAAACAAAAGTTCATAGCAAGTGCAACTAAGAGATTATACCGTAAATCGGGCTTCTCTGAGACTGGTCAAACTGAAAGAGAAACTAACTTTGTTTTTCATTTCTGTTCGAGAACTGACTAGAGAAAATGCTGAACATTTAACACAGCAGACACGATCGTAAATGCATACATCTGCTAAGGCGCCACTTTCAATACTAGGAGCCAGGGGCCCAGTCGCAATCCGAGGGTAGAGGGGGTGTAGTTATGCCCCTGCCAAACCCTAAATAGTCCCTGGATATTAGTGCACATTGTTATGACAGCCTTTCTTTCACCTTGTGTTATACAATTTGAAAATAATGACATGCATATTTATAGTGCTGCAAGAGGCTGGGACTTCGTAGCACTTCAAATACATGTCACTAATCTCCAATGCATCAACCAGGGTTCAATTCTGTGTCAATGATGTTACAAACACACAGCTGCAGTGATTACATTAACCAACTGACCTACCACACTAGGAACCCTACCGCCGTCTCAGTGCACCATAATTCTGATCTGCAACATTCTCTGTTCGTCCAGTACTGGAAGCCATACACATTTCTGCGTGGATACTTCCGTCTTGACATGCTACGCCCCCTACTGATCTGGTAGGGGAATGGGGCTCGGTACAGGTCGGAGCTGGTTCACCACCTGCTACTTCAGTTTTGTTTCCAGAAGTCTCAGTGCACCTCGGTCCACACATGAGCGCCACCTGCTGTTCCAGAACTGGGGCCCACCCATACCCCTCACTGTCCGTTATCTCCCTCTTATAATGCTCCGGTGGTGCTAACACACATAGGACACTGCTACATATAGCTTGCGTTTCTGAGTTGCAAAAAAAACAACATTTTACAGCATGTAACATGGTGCGAAATGCCACCTTTATGTAATCCGACCCTTAAATGCAAGTACTGAGACTCAGCACAGTTTTGTCATTGTCAAAGCTCCTCACTCGCATGTCCGCCCTGTAAGTAGAGCTGTCAGTGCATCTAAATCCTCAGATGTGTCCTATGAGTACTGGGGCTCAGCAGGGCATTGTCAATGCGCCTCACAATCCTCACCTGAACTTACGAGCTGAGGATTTGTCAAATGCAGAAAAGGCAGAAGTTAACACCATCGGCCAGGTGACAGCCCCCCGCCGCTTCTGCCTCACTTCCTCTTCCTCTGGACGTGACGGCACTAGTACGGTCACATCCGGTAATCCCGGGCCCCCATGGTGTGCCACAGTGACAGCCAGTAGCAACCACTGCTGAGAGGGCAGGCCCCGCCCCCCCGTCGGTAATTGGCAACAGTGTGTCAAAGCCGCGCTGCGCCGCAGTAATTAATATGCAGCCTGGAGCCAGGCACAACACAGGCTGGGCAGATTTGTTACATTAGCGCTCTCAGCCACTCCAGAGCTAAGAGCAGACAATCTTAACTATTTATGCACTTACTGAGCCCAGCATGCAGCTGCTGGCAGCATCTCGGAGCAGCAGACCCGGTAAACAGGCGCCGCCGGTGGCGCGCGCTGGCGAGTGGCATTAAATGCGTGACAATGCATTTCAGTGCGCTGATGCGGAACACCACACTGAAATGCGTGAGCGTCACACCTGATGCGTGATGCTTGACAGGCATGCAAGCTGCAACCCGCGCGCCGGCGCAACGGTGCTTAAAAAAAAAAAAAAAGACATTACGTTAAAGGTTTTGCAAGGACTACTCAAATGAGATTAACCAGGAGAAAACGATTAAGAGCAAGGCAATATATTAAAAACAAAAAACAATAATTTACAAAACAATATGTTTCGCATTGCCCAAACCGCTCTTCAAAATGCAGGCATAGCTAAAGACATGGAGGTCCGAGCAGATACTAGCGTATACATTACATATCTTCACTTGCTCTGCTTCTGCATTTCAGGGCCTGCTTGGCCTTTAATGTATGCATAACCTTTGCATTTCTGCCTTGACACCGTCAGACCGTAACCTCAACAGAGCTGGTTTTACCACTAAGCAAGAACCCGCATTATGCACTGGTGGGCACAATCATGGCAGACATGCGCAAAAAAGGTTAGGAATTATTGTCATAAATAGGAGCCAAGATAAATGTTGGTTCTTAGCTGAATTAACCTTTGGCCTGTGCGTAAAGCCTCACTTGTCATCTGATGTCTGCCAAGGAGCTCTTCGTGCGTAACTGCAGCGCGCGCAGAGAGTGAAATGAGGGGAATGGGTACTCGGTGTTCTCGTGCAGTCCTTGATCAGACAGTGAAAATGTCCGCCCCTACACACAGCAAGAGTAAACACATAAATGCGGACTTAAACGTTTATCGCAAGCATAGCAGCTCAGACTCCTAAACCCACGCATTGTTTGATGTATCAGCTGAGCTTTCCAAAAAAAGCATATTCTGCCTGTGCCCGAGTTTCGTGGGATGCCCGGTAAATAACGAGGCATGGAGAATTCACAGCAGTAGGCAAAACAAGCGCCGTCCCGAAAGCGAAAGAGGATCGCGCCGGAGCATGGGGATCTCTTGTCTTTATGGGGCCATGTGTTTAACCACATGGTCCCATAAAGATAAGAAAGTGCTTCACGACAGCCGTGAAGCAGGCCACCGAGTCCAAATGTAAGCCAAAGGGAGGCAACCAAAACACCTCATTTCCAATGGCAGGCCACCGTTTAGCATAAACGGTGACGCCGGCCAATGGGAATGAGGGACGGGGCTTAAAGCCCTCTTCTGAAAGTCCTCTCTTACAAAACCCCTCGCGGGGGCGGAGCAGGGCTCTGCCCTGCAACGCCACGCGAGACCTAAAAAACGTGAATACACACTTAGAGGCAAATGCCTATGGTCGAAAAGGTCAGTGAAATAAATGTCACTCTCTTTCAGCTCACATTTGGCCTAAAATATATGCTTTTTTCTCAGGATCTGTTGGTCACACATGAAACTGATCATCTTTCCTATTTCTTTTTTTTCTCTCATTGGATTTCATGCCATTGGGTTTCATCTTGTTTCAAGTGATTGGCTGCCAGGATAGATTGCGACCCACGAACGGTGCCCTGCTAGGCCTTGTGGGTGGCAGGGGGAAGTTCTGGTGTCTCTCATCTGTTTGCATGGACTTACACTAGTGCCCTGAGGGCTCTATAAAATGGAACTGAGTCCAGAAAGCTCTGCAGCGTTTTCTCTTGTGCTTCAAAAGACTCAAAAACTTAAGCAAAGGCCTCTGGGATACCAGGCTGCAAGATGAAGTTGAAGGATAGCTCCTCACATTTCGAGGGCCGATTCACAGCGAAATGTCCACTGATTCCTGGGACTCCTCTGCAACATCTCCAACTCCCTGAGTCCACAGGGATGTTTCTATCCTTGGGCAATGGTAAGAGGTTTCACATGGGCTAAAGGAAGAAATGTTCCAGTTGCGGTATGTCTGCCTCCAGGACGTTCTGCGGTCTCTAGCTTCAGGAGAGCTGTTCCACATAGGCATGGTTCACTGGAAGGGGCATAGACAACTCTGATTTTGTGGGTCAGCAAAGGGCTATTTACTCTAGCCATTTGAGGAGCTTTCAAGTCCTATTCAGTCCTAGAGAGCAGCGGTGGCTCCTCCGCTTAGGCTGAGGAGCGTTGCCCCACTGAGTGCAAAAGTAAAAATAAAACGATAGCACAACGGTAATAACGTTACATTATTATCATGTTATTTTTAGTACAAGTCCGGTTAGGGCGGTGCGGGGCTGGGCTATGTGACGAGCAACGGGAGGAGTGGTTGGTGCACTTAAGTGCACATGATGTTTGGCCGGCTGTCTTGGGCCGGCCAAACAGACATGTGGACTTAGCATTTCTCCACCCAGCTGTATTGCACAGCCGGGTGAAGAACATTCACAGGCTCCCACTCCCTGTCTGAGCGCCGAACCAGGCCATTGAGACCAATCACGACACTGCTGTCATGCAGGTGACAGCAGCGTCATGATTGGCTTAGGGGAGTCTGGGAGCCTGTGTGCTACCAGGAGCCAGGAACAGAGGGAGGACGGAGGAGACGCGGCAGCCGAACTCGGGTAAGTACACTTTTATTTATTTTTTTAACCCACCCCACCACTACTTTTCCCTAGCAGCCGCCACAGCTAGAGAGTCAAGACAGATCTCTACACAGTCCTCTATCAGGTATTCTTCCAGCCGAAAACCCAATGTTCATGTGTTCATTGGGTACCTGCCTGCCCTCCTTCTTTGATTGTTTTTACGGTGGGTTTTAAAAGGTAATTTCAGTGATTGGTGACAAGTGCCGAGCAAATCAAAACAAATTTGTTGCTGTTCCCCTGCCTAATATTTTCTGAAAAGTGACTCAGTTATTATTTCAGAAATATACTTTACAGCAGCAGCTTTGACAGGGTCCTTTGAACTACAGCACACCAGTATGTCAGTTAGCTGATTCACGTCTCACTCCCAAGTATCAGAGGAACTCTCTTCCATTCAGTTCCGAGTTGCTCCAATCCCATACTGCGATGGGCCCTTCTACACAGAGGAGTCATGGTTTTACATTATTTTGTCACCAACGGTGGTGGGTCAGTTTCTCTCCCTTCCTAGGACCTATTGTCTTAGATAGAAGGGCTTTGAAGCCAGGCATTTTCCTAGTGTAGCACCATGTGAGGTTATACATGGATAGGATTAGTTAGTGGTGATGCACATGGAGCTCAGCCAGAGGAATGGGATAAGCCCTTTGCAAATGCTACTGCTAAACTTCAGGTAGGCAGTATGAAAAACTATACAAACACGTGCAAGGAGATTAGAAATCTGATGTTTCCATTTATTTTGGCTTAATTAATATTCCAAATGTTGCAAATATGACCTTTGTGGCATTTTTACTAGGTTCCTATGCTCCTACAGGGTCATTCAGCACTGAGCAGGTAATACGTACATATGCTTGTAGTAGAAGCAGCCCAATGTGACATCTGCACCCTCCTTAAATTAAGGATGCTGGTTTCAGACATATAATATGCAAGCATATCATGTTATACTTCCATGTAAATCTGGGGTATACTGATAAAGGACGATTCACAAAAGCATTTGTGAGTACAGGAAGTACTACTACAAGAGTATTCTTTTACATTCTGTTACATGCCTTTGTGAATCGGACCAAAAAATTCCAACCCTAACAGTAAAGGTACAAGGAGGGCAACATCCTTTCTGTTTGTACTAGTAGCATATGAATATTCCCATTTTATATGTTATAGAGAGAATTCCCAAAGGCATGGAAGATTATGTAAAAGAGTACCACAGTAGTACTACTTTGGCTACTCAAAAATGTTTTTGTGAACAAGCCCCTTTGTGTCCCACTGATATAGGATACCTTTAAACTCTATATGCAGGACGTGTTTTTGTTGATGAAAGAGAGGATTACAATATCCCTGAGAAGGGAGTTAGATGACTGACTACCTGTATTAAGGAAGTAGAAGGCAGGGGATCTCGTCACATGGAGACCGTGGATGAGACTGAACTTGAATCCATGCCTCGCATTACGCTGAGATTGCTTGAGTAAACATCACCATGCAAAATATGAATAAAAGATCCATTTGCAAGGCAGCAATGTGGGGAAGTCTTTGGTGTGGGGAACTCGCGGAGTTTCACTCTGTGGAATTCCACCGAGTTCCATAAAAACTCCGCAAGATTCCGCAGAGTTCCATGAGCGGGCAGAATTCAGCACATCCACTGCTCGCGCTGATTTTTAGCACCGGGAGCTTGTTCTCTGCTGTAAAATCAGCCTGAATGGCACCACGCAGGACGCCAGAGGGCGCTGCTTCTTTCTGTTGCTCGAGTAGATTTTCTACTTCAGTGGAAGCTTTCTCAATAAGACCAGTCGTGACCTGGCACGACTGCCCGCATTGAGAAATCTCACCGGTAGGCATTCCAGGGCCCGTAAATTGAGCTGGGGGATGCAAATTCTCACTCGCCAACTTAACGTTGGAGAGACACATGTAAGAAAAAACTCTGCCATGCTGCAGTTGGTGGAGTTTTGCTGGGGCAAAACTCTGCGAACTCCGCCGGTGGAGTGGAATTATTAATCTCCGACTCCTAATAATGAACCGGGTAAGGACCTTACGCATACAGAGGAGGGTGCATGGTTAGGGCATTACCAATGACTGATTTAGAGATTACAATGAAGCCCTGAATAGACATAATCCATATGATGTTAGTGGCTCAAGGCAGTGCTGAGAAGAATGTGATATTACACAACAGAAGATCGCTTGGGCCTTAAGGGGCATGGTGAGGGGGAAGGTGCCTGGTGGTGAGTAGTTGGGTCTCGAGTTTTATTGGTAATTGTGTGACATACTGCTCCTACAGCTACCTACTCGCTACCTATGGCAGTGCAGACATGTACTCTTCATCCAGCTCTTAGCGAAGCAATTACAACTGTGTTGCCTGAACAAGGCTAGGATCCAAGGGAATGGTCCTTATACAGGCCCCTCTTGTTTCACAACTGTGGTGTTAACATTCGTGTCAGCGTGACATAGGATAGGTTGGTGGACTGACCCCAAATGTTTTCACCCCATAAAAATGGATTCATATTCGGGAAAGCCAGCCCCACAGAGTCTCAGATATATATACCTCATCATGGACAGCCAGGTGGAGCCCATCCTCACAATGGATGCTAAGAAGACTTGTGACTGGCTTAGTTGGGTGAGGTTGGAAAGGGTGTTGTTGTCCACTGGCTTGGGACGGTGCTACTGTTTGTATGGGTTGTAACCTTTTATAACGATTCAAAAGCAGTAAGTTGTACCAATAACCACCTCTGCTTTCTTCTTGCTTCATAGGGGTATATATCAATAATTTCCCTGGTCTTTCACATTCTTTGCTTTGGATATGCTATATTTGTCAGAACCGTTTAAGAATATACTTAGAGCTTTTGTAGTTGTAGCATGTGAATGTGTGCATGCACCAGTATTATGGCTTTAGAGGCTGATGATCTCCTATATATAATGATTCAACCTTAAACATCACTGAGGTCAAGAGATCTGGAAGGGACGGATGGTTTTGTGAACATGGCAATGAGTGTAAAGGCTAATGGGAGCAAATAATTCACATTACTGGTAGTAGGGAGATGGTGAGAGCATTTAAATTGACCCATTTCCTGTATGTAATTTTGTACAAATCACCAGCAAGCTGGCAATATAACAGGAGTAGCTAACACTAAGCTGATGCCTATTTTCCTACGGCTGAGCTTTGAATATGTGAAGACTAAATGCTTAGAGTCTTGTATTGAAAAGTGATCGTTGGGTTGATCATAATTGCAAAGAAGATGATAGATGCAAAGAGAATTTGATGTATCTGATTTATTGATGCACACTTGCAGAAAGAAGCAAGTTCTCTCAATTCAATTGTCCAAGGTTCTAAGGACAAATTACAGCTGTTTTGTTTTTGCAATTCTATCAGTCGTGAGACAGACTTTGCACTACTGTCTGACGAGACAACTAAACACATATGCAAATAATGTGCTTACTCCTCTCGGATGTGCACCAATTCACTGTAAATGTCAATTCCAAACACTTAACAACAAAAGATGATGTACACATCAACATGACATTACATTCAACCTAATAAAATAATTGTCTCCAAAGCTGAAGCAATATAGCCCTGCATGGGATCACAAGAGAAGTACATTTTGATATATGATGAACTTTCCTTGCTGTACATAATGATCTTACCAAACTGATACAGTTTGCTGACTGGTTCTGCATTGTAAAACGTGTGAATAGGGCATCAAACTGCCAAACAAAAGCCACATTTATACAAATAAGTGTGTTATAAGATACCAATTCCTGCAAACATCCTAACCCAGAACAATGTATCAGTGCACAGTTCCCTAGCTTAGAATATTCTTGCTCCTTTCAATGCGAAGAGATAAGTGTCTGAAAAGACAATAGACAACAACAAGACTAGCCAGAGCAGTTTTTTTAGTTTTTTTGTAGAGGGAGCGATACGCAACCTCCAACATTTCATATCCAAATGTACATGTTCCAAATCCAAATGAAGGGATCCAGTTAAGTGATTTTTTCCTTAGTTTTAGGATCTGAAATAAAAGGACAACTAGCATTAATGAGATACTGTAGGGCCTATTTGCAAACTCAATTTGTTAGTACGTTTAGTAGTACTACAATAGTTCTGCTCACATACTACAAAATGCTGTTCACAAGGAGATCTCTGCCTTTCTTATATTTTATGTATGAAAATCTCTGCCTACCTGAGGAGATCTCCACACACCTGTGCATACATTTTAGTTGTAAATGTAGGAGGGACAGGGGAGTAGCTGGAAAATGGGTAATTCTTATGACTAAATGGGAGGGAATTAGGGAGGAGTAAGGAGGGGTTCAGGGACAGCTAGGAGGGGTTAAGTGAGAGATAAGCACCCTCCCACAAAAGGGTAAGTCCATTCCTATTCACAAACTGCACTTTTAAGACTATTATAGCCAAAATGTCCCAAAACAGTAGCTAATGTACTCTAGCTCAGACCTGGAATAAGTCCAGCACCACACATATCCATCCACTGGTACTACAACACCCTCCCATAAAACAAATTGGAGGCAGGGACTTAAAATCTCATGCCATGGGAAATAATGCTAAAGTAAACGTATCTAAAAATTCAGTTTAATGTTATAAAACTTATTCATAAAGAAAACAAAAATGTTATTTTTATTATAAAATAGTTTATTAACCTTTCTTTAATTTAAGAATAAATGTAATTAAAAAAATTAAATTAAATGAATTCTATACACAACTTTTATTAATTTATCCTATATAAATGAATTAATAAAAACATTTTTCTTTAGATGGGATTTTTCTTTTTAATATATTAAAAAATATATATATATTTAATTTAGTGTATGCTAATTAGTTACATATTTAATTCAAAATGAAGTTACATTGTGCTGTAGCATTTTATTTTTGTCATATATTTACCAGAACTATATAAAATGAAATTAGATTAATATTTAATATAAAATATATTTAATAAGTAAATTAAAAAATTCCCTATGCTTTACTATAGGAGACCTCAATCTACGTATGAAAAGTTACTAGAAGTAACTTTACACTCATAAATTTGGCTTTATCCCCTGTTTCAAGGGGTGAAGATATACAAGTCTACACTTTGTTGTTAATTTACACTCCGAAATTGTGAATACCCTAAAATAGTAAATGTATTACAAAGTGTAGGAGTAAATGTTCACATGTAGATTTCCTTGTGTGTAAATGTATCTTAATGAATAGGCCCCTACATTTTACAATTTTACAATGCGAAATCATTATTGATGGTTTTATAGATTGATGTCAGGTTTAAATTGGCATGGTCTGGCAGCTCACATTATACAACTTTACACTTATGACCAATAATATGTTGCTCTCATATGTATTGAAAATGAAATTATGAAAGCTATAGAAATGTTGCTTTTGTACCAAATTCGTCCTGTGTTTCCAAATAAATGAAAAAGATTTTAGAAAAGTATTGACCGACTTTTGATTTATTTTACGTAACTATATCTGTTTTGAAGAGCTCCTAATATATTGTTTTCAGATCTTTATAATTTTGATTGGGTACATGTACAGGAAAAATACAGGAAAATGCAATATGTTCTATTTATTTTGGAATTTTATAACAATATAGATTTTATTAATTTCATGCTATTTTTGGAAACTGATAAACACAGAACAAAATATTGTTAGCATGGTTGGTTAATAACCTATAACAGAATATATCATGTGTGTGAAAGCATGTCAAGAAAGATGGTATTGAGATGTGGTTGCAAATTTGTGAAACCTCTGAACAGGGCTTGTCATTTGTGTCATAACAGGGAGCCCACAGTAGGGAACGGGTGAATGCTTAGTACATAAAATAACCAATCAGTAAGGTTCTGTGACTTCTGGTTTCTACCAATGGTGTAATTCTAGATAAACACATTGAGTTACAGAAAAGTTAAGCCACAGCAAAAGTGTAATGTAGTGCGCAGAGTGGGAATGGAAGGTACTTACCCACAGAATGTCCCACCCCGCTATCGTCCTCCACAGGTTTAGAGGGTCTAGAAAAATTAAAGAGGACAATGTAAGTAAAAGCAAAGCCAGACAGAAAGTAGAATAAGTAGCAAGAAAGGAAAGTGAGAAAAGTGTACAGAGGGACCATACATATAAACATGAACAGAAGGACGAAGGGGGCGAAAACAAAGAGAGAGAAACGCAATGACAGCCAGAAGAAGAGAAGGTAGCCCTTCGAGAATGATAAGACGTCAACCTTGGAAATTGGAGCAGGAGCGGGGAACGTGCCAGATCGACCCCAGAGGAGAAAGACTTCAACTGCAAGTAGGAAGACAGAAAAGAGGAGATGTGGAGCGAAGACTGGTGGAGTCCCCCAACGGCGGACCAGCTGAAGATACCACCACGGTCCTGGAAAATTTGTGGTCAGTTAGGTGCTGCCCGAAACCACACCAAGCAGGAAGGAAGCTGAGAGGGAACACAGGAGAAAGGGAAGCAGTTATTCCTCCTGCCTGCCGGAGTATGACTTGGCCAAATTTAATGAGGATAAGGGGAAATCCAGTTACTCCTCCTACTCGACAAAGTATGGTCCAACCTGGCAATATAAAGGAGCTGGAAGTTCATGGCACGGGGAAACAGAAGACCCCTCCACCCGGCAGAGTAGTTAAGGGACACATATAAAGGTCAGTAAACCTGGAAAATTATATTCTGGTTTGCCCCCATTTAGCCAGTAAAAAAGGGTGTATGTTTGTTTAAGTTTGGTTGACCCCTAAAATGAAAAGAAAAAAACCCTAAACCAAACCTAAGGATTAACTCATGCAGCTAAGTTTGGTAATAGTTGTAAAGAAGTTTTCTTGTCTTTTCTTTTCCATATTTACCGTTAATTACCTGCTGCCCGTTCTGTTGTGTTCTTTTCTTTCCGAGGGATGCCACAGGGGTGGAGGAGGACCACACCTCTCCCTGGAAGAAAGAAAAGACTTGTGAGATCAATTTCTTAATGGCCTAGGCTAGAGGGCCTGTCAGATGCTTAGCAAACCACATGACTGATTAAACTGTCATCTGTAAGAAGTAAAAATAATGCCCTTTCACGTACTGTTTAAGGTCTGAACTGGTGTTGGCTTTCCCATCCCTCCACATGGAGAAATTCAAAGGCGGTTGAGATGGCCCACAAATTTTGAAAAAATGAAGCTAACCTGATTTTGGCTGATCGACAAAGAAATCAGTTTAGGGAAGAATTCATTGGAAAGTGAAAGCATTCATAAAAGGGCTATAGAAAGAGGCTCATATCGAGAAAAAAGGTCACATCATATGTAGCCATGATTTTTAACATTCCTGCAACATACTGTACATGATAGTGTGGAGTATAAATTAAGGCCCTCGTTATGAGTGAACTGCCTCATTGTAACGGCTTTCTTCTTTTGTAGGGACAGGATCCTAATAAGATCTCAAACATAGGGTGTGATGTAATGTTAAGTTTTAGCTAAACAAAATAAAATATAAAACGAATTTAAGGTCGATGGCCTCGTAAGTTAAACAAAATGTTTCCATGTTTATGAAATAGTCTGTGAATTGGCTGAAGTAAATAAATATTAAAGGAGAATGTTGGCTTTTTGATCCTTCTTGACTGCTGCGGCTGGGGAGTTGGCTGATTCAGTCAGTGTCCAGTTCAGTAGCTTTTGCTAATTGCATTATGTTTGCTGGAGCTTGCACTGCATGGTGCAGCTATTTGAACTCAAGCGCTTGGATTCTTTACATGCATAGCCCTTTCTCTTTTTATATGTGTTGAGAAGACATGTAGCAAAATCAGTGTTACTAATATATTTTGCAGTAATAACTGCTTCTGAATCCTGCCAAAATATTTTACAAAACCATTTTGATGGGATTGGGAACAGTGCCTACCTCTTACTTTTAGAATCCCACCAGACTGCATAAGCCTCTCTCTCCAACAATAGCTTCAAACTATTTAATAGAGTGTCAAGAGTGTGACACACTAAAGCTGCAAAGATATACAGAAATCAAGCATTCGGACTTTGCTACAAATTATTTCAAGGACGCTGCTTTCTCTTGGCAAAATCGCACGCAAATAACCAGTGAAAGTAGAATTCTTTACATTTTTTATTATATTTCTTCTTCATAATTTGAAGGAGACTGTCACACATACAGCATAAAACACATTAGGCATGGAGTTCTATAGTAGAGCATAAGACAATACAACTGTTGAAGATCACATACAGCAGACGGTTACATTTAGTGGAGCATCAGGACGGGGCGACAGCTATCGGCAAGGATCAACAGATAGTCTTAGGCTGATGAGCATTCAAGACAGAATACATAGATCAAGCAAAAAAGAATGACTAGCTATGCTTAGTGCCTTATTACGAGTACGGCGATCCATAGGACCACTGTACTCATGGTAGCGGTCCGACCCCTGCCACACTGCGGGCGCACCTGTAGTATTATGAGTGTGGCGGTCGGACCGCCACAGGACTGCTGCGTTTGCCAGGGATCCAGGATCCTGTGGTGGTCACGCAGCGGTCAGGAGCAGAAATATGCTGGCGGGCCGCTGTGGCTCAGCCGAGCATATTCTGAGTTGCTTGTACCTGGGGGTGCAAGCAATGGGGCACATGTTGTGCCCACCCTGGAATTGCATCCCTGTTCCTGAACGGTGTGCATGCCACACCATGCAGGAACGTGCTGCAGATGCTCTCAAAGCGGCGGTCTGCTTTTTGGGCTCTCCTATGAGCCTGACAGACTACTGCAGTAGCACCGCCCACCCAACCAGGATTTAACTCATAATCCGGCGGGTGGGTGCACCACGGCTTTGGCAGTCCTCCAGCGGACGGTGCAGTGGCAGCTGCGCTGTAGGACCGCCAAACTCGTAATGAGGCCCTATGTAAGTGTGGAATTTGAACTACACACCTTTCGTTCTACACCTAGCTTCAATACGCATCTTCTGCACTGTTCTTGTAGATCATCTTTTAAATTATTGTAGTGAGACACCCAATGAGAATAATGAGAATAGAGGTATTAAGTATTTAAACACACTCATATTCTCATCTAGGACTAGGCATCCTATTTCTTTTTTGACAAACTGGTGATAATCGCCTATGTTCATCCATTATTTTCATCTGGACTCTGGTTGCTTTGTGAGTATTAAACCACCATTACCTCCGTGTCTGAGCTCATAAAGATTGCTTGAATATGCAGTTCTGTATTGGACAATTCGTTACCTTCTTGTTCATGATATTGTTATCCAAACTTAAAAACATAAATGTTTCAAATGTGCTCTTACTGCTAAATGGAGACATTTATTTTAAATATGAAGAGAAGTCAATTGTTTTCCACCTTGTATATTGCAGAAAGTTTGCTTTGTAGTGTTCTTCAAAAAAAATAAGACGATTGACTTGATTCAGCCCTTACACAATTCACCAGCCTCCTCAGGACAACTCTATCAAGCACACATAATACAACCAGATAGGAAATAAGACTTGTCTAAGTGCTATTAAACGTGTATGATTTTTACAAGTGAAATTTGAATAATATCCACTGCCTCTTACCCTTATTTTGTGGGACGCAAAATGTTTGCGGCTGTTAACATTTTAGAATAGTTTCAACATCTCACCAAAAGGCTTGTACATTGCAGGCCCCCCAGACCTTGACCAGCCCAGCACTGCAAGCCCCATTACTACATCCCCCAGATAAATTAGACAAAGTGCCAAAAGCCCAACTGATGGCTCCATCTTGTCTAGTAGAGCAGGCCCCATTACAATACACAGTAGACAATGTATCAAAGGTAATAAGATCCGGCCGGATAGACAGGGCCCCAGGGTCAAATGGAATTCCGTAGGCCATCTACAAACTGGAACCCAACTACTGAGCAGCCTCACTATCACAGCTGTTCAATGAGGTTGGTACATTGAAAATACTTCCTAAGAGTTGGAGAGGGTCAATAATAAACCCGGTGTACATAGGAGGCGACCAGACAGATCCTGCCAATTATAGAATGATAGCACTTATAGACTCAGAAGCAAAATATTATGCATCACTCATTCTCAATGATTTGATAGAATGGTCAAATAGTAATAACATAATTCCATTTAATCAGACAGGATTCTGCAGAGGGTTCGGTACCACAAAAAATATCTTAGCTCTTGGTCTAATAGCAGACAAGGGCATGCGCATGTGGAAAAATCTGCATTTATGTTCTTTAGATTTAAATCGGCCTTTGACCGTGTAGATAGAGGCCTTCTATGGAAAAAAATTAAGGATGTGGGGCCTCCCAGATATAATTCTCCAAGTCATTATGCAGCTGTACACGAACACGTGGATTCAAGTTAAACTAGCAGATGGTATTGGACTCACAAGGAAAATATATGCTGAGTTCGGCCTCAAACAAGGCTGTGTCCTAGCCTCCCATTTGTTTAATCTCTTCATGGCGGAACTCGCCCCAAGCCTAGATCAGATAAACTCGCATCCTCCACACCTGGGAACACTGTGTAACGCACCTTTCCTATGCAGACGATATCGTTTTACTAAGCTGTATGAGAGTGGGCCTCCATAGAGCGATTGACGAACTAGAAGTTTTCACTAATTCAAACATACTTGAAATAAACACAGCAAAAACAAAAACTATGATTATCAGGAACCACCCTTAAAAACAACCCTCATTTAAGCTAGGCGACACTAGGCTTGAGGTGATCAGTAACTATAAGTACCTGAGCTTGTATATAGACAACGGATTAAACTTTAACATACATAATCAGTACGCCATCAAGAAAGGAAATGGCTCACTAGCAAAAAGACTCAATGGATCTTCTTACAAGCCACTACTAAATTGTTGCCAACAGTGGCATACGCAAGTGAAGTCCTGCATGGGACAGACGTAACATCACTTGAAAGTCTCCAAATAAGGGCATATAAAAGAGTATTCTGTCTTCCATGAAGCGCCTCTCTGGCGCAAGTTCGGCTGGAATTTGGACTGTTGCAGCAATCTATAGCAAGAAGATACACAACAATAAAATCATGGTTCAAAATATGGACGAATCGCACCAGCCTACTCAATAATGCCCTTTGGCGGGCCAAGGAAGATGATCCTCAATCAGTCTAAAGTAAATATCTGAAATTGTCATTGCAAGTAACAAATATGACAGACCTTTGGCAACATAATCTCTCTTTTCCAGCATTCCGCCAATTAATGAATAAAGTTGCAAAAAGGCACTCGCTAATCGAAGGCAAAAGCAGATTAAGCAAAAGTGCCCCCACCTGGATGGTGTTACAATCATATCCAGTACTACAACCTGCAGCATATTGAAATACAACATATTCCCCACATTTAAAAAGGAAGCTACTCGCCACTTGCTTTAGGACACTACCCTCCCTAGCTGATTAACCAGCCTGGAAATACAATGGACCAAAGTCATGTAACTTATGCAGTGTGGCAAAGCAGGATTTTATACACTTAATTTGCATATGTCCTATTTTAAAATCAAGTCAGATTTTATTGCTGAAAAAAGCTTTTAATATTTGGGGCATACGTACCTGTAGATCAGCTATAGTAAAGTGCCTTGATGCAATGGATCCTCAGCTCAATTGTAAAACGATTACATTCTTGATTTTGTTTGAGAAATTAATTAGATCCGAATACCTGACTGATTAAGACCATGTTATTAAGACTTACTGTTTTTAGCTTACAGGACTTGCTTTTGTGGGACGTGAGAAAGGGGAAACAATGAGTATTAATAGCACTGTAGCAGGTTATGCCAAACATTGTACCACCTGTTTTCGGCCCAATTTAGGTTACTGCAGATTGTCATTGTATAGAAGTAATATTCTATGGTCAACCGAGCCCCTCTCGCTTCGCATTCTAACTGTTTTTATGCTCTATGGTTTTATTGGAATATTGTTAAGGTTTTAATTAACTTAAACAATAAAGAATGATTTGATTTGGCTTGCACATTGTTATCCCTATAGAAAACCTAAAAACTAATATATGGCATATCCTATATTCAGACCACACATTCATTTCACATAAAGCAGCATCATCGTTTCCCCAAACCCACAGCCACAGTGCATGCTGAAACAATTATTCTAATTGATGTGTCTAAGACTCAAGAAGAATTAAAATTGTGCTTTGTAAAACCTTTTCTGGTTTGTGATATCAATCAATGGTAGAAAGCATCTTAGTTGAGAAAACATTCACAAGACCTTGACAGTAATGGTAAACAATCCATTGTGGCGATGCCAGACCCTACTGGTTATCTCACTAAATAATCCAATTATGTGTACTGCTGCCAGATCTTAACCTAAAATATTGTTTGTCTTGATGTAAGGAAGAGATGCTGTAGGACCTGTAAAAGCGCTCTTATTAAATGTGATGATATCTTTAAAAGATACATTCACAGCAGTACAATGTTTTCATGGGATTTATTTTCAGCGGTATCGTACATTTATCCAACCTGCATACATTAATGCACAAGTTTAAGCAACTATATATAAACTACACATAAATGTACATGTGAGCCTCTTTCGTTGAATAATAGAGTTTGTATATTTTATAAATCCAATTTTGGAAAAGGAATCAACAATAGTGCAGAGGGCGTAGTGCACATTAGCAGTGAACACCCCTAGCAGTTTATCGAAAAGCAAAGCCCATGGGTCTTTAATAGTGGATTGTATTGCACTGCCTTGAACGCTGAAGACAGTAGTTTAGTTACATGGAATTTCAAAGATCACCATAGTAAACAAGGGTTTTGGTGCTGAATACCTCCACTGACAATCTCTTGGGGTTCAAGATTTTAAATGTGATAATCCTTGGTAGGTCATTATGATGGAGGTGTATATTGTTTTGCCAACTATAATTTTGATATAACTGGAATTTTATGACTATCTTCCTGATCATTGCTGTGTTGGAAGCTTATGCTAAAGACAGAAGGGCTGAGTTTGTCATTGAGACAAGCCAGTGATAAGGTATGTGGGTTTGATTGGTTTATGGGGAAACATTATGTCCAATGTGATAGCTCTGATCTGTTTATCATCAAATGTTGTGGCAAAGCAAGTAGGCCTCTGTTATTGTCATTAGCATATGTTAAAGGCAATAGGCCTTTGAAGCTGAATTGTTATTACATTGTCCTTAAGCCTGTAGGTTGGTATTTTGTTATGCGGAGGCTCACAGATTCTCACAGCACACCCAGGCCTTGGTATTGCTTACCCGTCTGACAGACACTGCCTTATTGAAACACCTATGCTCAATACAATAGGCATGAGTTGGTTATGGTGAAAAGTCAATGAAAAAGGCCATATAGCTGGTTGGTTCATTGGAAAAAGTTATGTCATATGCTGTATTTCTGATCTTTTTATTAAGAAAAGTTGCAACAAAGGCCATAGGTCACAGGGTTGACATTTAAAAAAAAAAAAATACATATCACTGCCAATAAGCAATAATAGTGAATTGTCAGTACACTGTGGTAAACCTGTAGACAGGTATTTTGTTACCTGGAATCTAACAGATTACTATAGTAGGTAGGCGAGAGGTTTTGTGTTGGTTACCTCCTCTGCCAAACTTGAGAAGTAGACAATTTGCACTGTGTAATGCTTGCTACGCCCTCTTAGAAGGGTTTGTTTCTGACTTTGCGAACTGTAATTTGTACATATTTGGAATTTTATGCTTAGTATTTAGCAGCGTGCTGTCAAAATGTGGTTAGCACTCTCTGATATGCTAATCACATCCACAATAAACTCCTCTTTTGCAGTGCAAATTGAGGTGGGGTCCTGAAGAATATGGTAGTCACCACCTTTCTGAAGAACCCCTCATCAGGTTGCTTCTCATCTGTACCTCATCACTGGTAATGTGGACAGGCTTCATTGACTGGGAGCTCTTGATGGAGATATTTTTTGAGTTGTGGTATACAAATGGTGCACACATTGACAATGGGATCCACCAGAAAAAAGATATTCGAATTACCGCCGGAACCACAGCCAAACTTCAAAAAAGACTCCAACGCATCCAGAACGCCTCAGCTCGACTCATCCTGGACATCCCCCGACACAGCCACATCGCCGGACACCTGAGAGACCTGCACTGGCTCCCCGTCAGCAAGAGAATCACGTTCCGACTCCTCACCCACGCACACAAAGCTCTCCACAACCAAGGCCCCAGATACCTCAACGACCGTCTGACCTTCTACACTCCCACCCGCCAGCTACGATCGACCAACCACGCCCTCGCCGCCGTCCCCCGCATCCGAAGAGCCACAACGGGAGGAAGATCCTTCTCCTACCTGGCTGCCAAGACGTGGAACTCCCTACCCATCCACCTCCGCCTTACCCAAGACCACCTCTCCTTCAGGAAGCAACTCAAGACCTGGCTGTTCGAACAGTAGCGGACCCCCCCTAGCGCCTTGAGACCCTCCGGGTGAGTAGCGCGCTATACAAATGCTTGATTGATTGATTGAGTGAACCTTGAATGACTTTATTCAGATTCTTTATAGTAAGATTAAAAACAGAATGTTGGGACACGAGGATAATTAGTGATGCTAAATTCCCATTATCAACATGTTTCAGCCGTACATCTAAGCCTCATGCAAGGTCAATGGCTTTCTTCAGGATCTGGACCCGTATTCTATACTATCCTTACCCTAAACCTACTCCGTATAAAGCAGAACTAAGAAAGGTGTAAGGTGCTGGTGGAAATATCACAAACAACACAATCAAACTCTGTACTCACAGTTTGTCATTTGATAATTTTCGAGTTAACACCTGTAATGCATAACAATGAGGACAATAGCACCCGTAGCTACGCATAGTTGTTGATTGCTAGTTTCCCATCACTCATTGGTGTTTATAGTGAGAATTAAAAACACCCCAATGCAAACTCATGCAAGTACACCCACACCCCAAATATGCCATGTATACTGTGAGCAGGAATACACCAGTGAAGATATGTAGTAGTCTTACATAGTGAGGGGTGCCCATAAAGACTGCAACACGGCAACCCTCTGTAGTCAAACTCTTTAAATGAAGCATATACTACTGCATTAGAGCAGTTAAAAGGCCCTAATGGGAAACACTGGATCTGTTGCACAGGAAGATGATGGTGATTAAACTTTACTGCTGTTTGGAATTCCAGATCAGTGAGTTTTCTCGCTTGCACTGTGAGGGAGTTCTACAGCACCACAGATGCTGGATTTGTTCTTCTTGCAGATGGTCAGATGTGGTGCCACTCTTTATCCAGGGAACATGTTTGGTCCCAGAGCCTGGTATTTGGTAATGAACTAATACATGAAAACCAAAACTGTTGCACACAACTAGGGCTTTGAAACTGTCCTGTACTACACCTATATTCCAACAAGTTTCTCTGCAAATTTAAAAACTTCCTTTCAATTAAATGTGTAGTAAGCATGACTCCAATCAGGCTGGCATACTCTGTACCACCTCTAATGCCCACATGGAAGTAGCTAGCTCAAATTAGCCTTGATGCACCAGAGACCTATACCTAGTATAGGGGGTAGGGAACAATTTAAGACTCTGGTAAAATAATGGAGGAGGGGAGCTCTTTCCAAAGTTGATCCTGGCGGCAGGAGGATCTGACAGTTTCCTTATTGTTGACTGATATGTTGGTGCATTGGAGAGTGAAATACTCTGAAGTGGCCAAGCAAATGGCAAAGGGTGTGGTATGAACACCTATTAGCACAGCGCAGCGCAGCATCTAATCTCCGGGCATATGTACAGATGCGCCTCGTCTGCTCTGTGGACCTATTATAAATGAGCTATTAACACAAAGTGAGCTAGACGCCATTTTATTCCTCCCCCGTTCACCGCACTGTCTGGGTGTGTTTTTTCAAATAGGCTCAGGTTTGTAAGGAGACTACCTCAGAGTCATGTAGCCAACCTAATTGGGATTGACTTGGTCCTGTGGGCGGCTTAGTTGCAAAAGGTTATGGCAAAGTAATCGATAAAGGATGGAAAGCGGCTCTCAAATGACAGAGAATGCTTCCAGCATTAATATTATTGTATAAAAAAACACTGACTGACACTCCAAGTATGAAATAGCTTATATTTTGTTTCAGATTTACAAATCGTGGCTGTCGTTTTCACTTTGCATGCTTATAATGTTGAGTATATCAGTTCAGCTCAATAGTCTTTATTCGGTCATAACAATGACCATAAAAACACAGAATTAAAAATACTGAATGTTGATTATATATTTCTATTGATAAAGTGCATACCCCCTTTTTTTAATTTATTCACCTACGGAGCACACGGTCGCTTTCCCAAAATAGAAGTCACGCAGATCCATATTCATTGAATGAAGTATTCCCAGGGGGCGTGTGAATCAAGCTGTTTTATCTAGATTAATCAGGATAAGAGGGCTGAGCTGCTTGCTTATGCTTAAAATAACGTGCTTAGTGTGCGGTAAATAGGTCGGTATTATCAGTCTATGCCCGACTCTTGTCATGCCACCGTGCCACCTATTAAAGATCCTCTCTCCACCAAGCGTCCACTCCTCACCTAGAATCTGTTCACTGCTGGATGCATGACGTCTCTTGCAAGCTGCAGGAGAGATTGTTTACTAAAAAGTTGGCCACGGGCTCTGACAGGAATATTGTGGAAATCACAGTCACAGAAATCGACTCTTAAAACAGAGCATTTCAGACCAAAAAATGAAAACAGCTGTGCACATCAAACTCACAGGAGACCAAGTGCGGTGTGCGAAGTTGTAGCCCTTTTTGACACCTTTCCCGAGTACTATCAAACACTTTGCAACTTCACGAACACTGCACAGTTGGACGCTTTGCTGCATTCGTGCGAAAGTAGTGACTACTGAAACAATGTATACCTTGAATGGTAAAGGTACTGAGACAAATTCTGCGTACATTTCTGTCTGTGCACAGAAATATTCTACAAAAAGTAAACATGCAGAGAAAAAGGATGCATAAATATGACATTGGTTGGGCTCTGTTAGAGTGAAATTTGTCTTGCAATGGACAGGAAAGATTTGTGTAGGTGAAGGTTAAGTTATACCAGGAAACTTCACAAACTTCAAGAAACATTTGCGAACTGCATAAGATATTCTCACACCCTGAGTACAAAGATAGGCTGCAGAAAAGGTACCATTAATAACCTCCATGAAGAGTACTCTCTTTATGCATGGGGATAGAGAGAAGGATGGGAGCCATAAAGGTCGCTCTAGTTTGATGAGAACGCTGATGATGCTTGCACTGAGGCAGTGAAACCAGGGCGCTGATAAAGGACCAGGGGCCAGCGGTGAAATGCATTTTGCCATGCACAAAAGGCAAAATACGACTCGGGAACTTGTTACTGAATCGCATTTTGCGATTTGATATTAGGAATGGACATGTTTAGGGCGTCCCTTCCTAATACCAAATAGCACTAGTATGCATGAAGTTTTGCATCCGGAATGCGGTCGCAAAGCGTTCATAATTCACTGACTCTGTAGAGGAGGCATTAGCCCATTCGCAAACAGGAAGGGGTTCCGACCCCTTCCCCTTTCTGAATGTGGGTGAAAATGTTTTTAATAGCAGGCAGTGGCAGTAGCGACCAGCAACATTAACATCTGGTGGGGCGCTTTGCCCAAAAACCTCACCAGAAGTATGTTGCTGGCCACAGGGTCCGGTCGCCTTCTCTCTTCATCTGGCGCTCTCAGGCACAAAGGCGAACTGGCTTCAGAGCGAACTATAGTACTGAAAGGATTGTACTCTCTCGATGAGATCACAAGTCCAGTCAGTTGTAGGCACCTGCTTCGGCCTCCTGCGCATGCTGAGGAAATTTCTTCCCCTTCTACCAGTGGACTACTGGAAAACTGTGGTCCAGGGGATGGTCACTTCTTGAATTGATTATGCTAATGTCCTGTACCTGAGCCTCCCCGAATGCCTTCTCAATCGTTTGCAGGTGACACAAAATGCAGCTGATAGAATGATATTTATGCTTAAGCCCAGGACTCCTATATCCCCGCACCTCAAGGCACTACACTGGCTACCAGTAAAAAAGAGGATCAAGTTCAAGACGCTGGTGCTATTTTTCAAGGCCCTGCATGGTAGTGGCGCAGGATATCTGAGAAGTAGAGTTTCCAAATACGCGCCATCAAGAATCCTTAAGGTCAGCCTCAGCGGGCCGTTCCTCTGTCCCTAAAATACAACATGCCTTGTCTGGAGGTAGTTCTTTTAGGTTTCTGGGAGCCCAATCCTGGAATCTTCTTCAGCAATCCCTCAGGACTGTGACGGGCCTCGCCGTTTTCAAGAAGCTGCTTAAAACCTGGCTATTTCGCAACTGACAGTAGTTTTATGATACTGCTTAAACCTGGCTTTTTCAACAGCTAGGGGCTTTCATGCAGGATAGATGGGGACCATGAGCGCCGGGACACTCTGAGTAGCTGCCCGCTTTATAAATGATCTCATTCATTCATTCAAAGGGGGGACTTCCTCCCTTGTGCCACACGAATTCACGGTGCAGCTCCAGGATTGGTTGGAGCAGGCTAACACAGCGCTCATTTTGAGGTTTGGGGCCTGCGGCTGCAATCCCTCTGCTGTTTCTCAGCCTTGGGATTGCAGGCTCTGAAGTGCGCAGGTCAGATTGGTCGGCTGTAGACAGCCGGCCAATCTTTCATGCGCACTGGCAGGGGGCTGACGTAATAGTGCAATTGCACTAATCAGCCCCGCCCCCCTGCCCTCGTGCTGTAGCAGCGCAAGCGTGCCACACATGATACAATGGTATTTTTTACCATTTTAAGAATGTGTGAGCCTGCTGTGCTGGCAGCAGGCGGGGCGACGCTCCACCACCATAATGGAGGAGCTGCCGCTGGGCAGTGGTCCCACCACAGACCACTGCCTACTCTTAAAAAAAATGAAAAGAAAACTTTTCATTTTTATTTTTGTAATTCAGCTCGTTTTCCTTCAAGGAAAATGGGCTGCATTACAAAAAAATATATAGCTTTATTTAAAAAGCTATCACAGACATGGTGGTCTGCTGACCCCAGCAGGCCACCATCCCTGTGATTGTAGCCATACTCAATGGGTCGCAAATTGCAACCTGCCTCATGAATATTAATGAGGCAGGTCAATTTGCGACCCGTTAGTTATCGCAAACAGTGTCTGAGACACTGTTGTGCATAGCTGTTTGCTTTTCCTAATTGCGACTCGCAAAAAAATAGCAATTAGGAAATCACAAACTGACTTTTTTGTACATCTGGCCCCTAGTTTGCCCTTTTAAACCAGGCCTGACAGTACCTAACAGATAATATTCTTAAGGCTTCTGAAAGATTCAATTCTGGAGTTGGTCACCTTCACCACCAGCCAGAAAAGGACAAACATGACAGTCTTTGTGTATAGTCTTGTAGCCCATTTGCTCTGATTAGACTGTTATTGTGTCGCAATCCTGCCACAAGGGCTGCTACAGTGTTCTTGCATTGTTGCATTTTGTATCAGATTCAGATTGAGACTGTAACAAAAAAACATATGGTTCAAATGATTGTGTTATTTGAGAAAGTGATGGCATGAACTGCCTTCTGAGAAATTCTGATAGTGCAGAATCATTAAGCAATCCCCCAGAAGGACACATTGTCTTTTGTTCTGTAAACATTCTTTAAGGAAAATCAAACCTTTGCAGAAGAATTCCTGGGTGGGTGAAACCAAGATTTTTTTCTTGATGCATGAGAAACAAAAACATCTCAGAGAAGTAGTATAGACAAAACACACAACTTCATGGGGCAGACTTGGAAGATCCTAGCAGTGGGCATGTGAGGTTCGAGCTGGAGAATCTGTAGGCTATGTAGTGTCTCAATAGGGAGGAATGAGGTAGGACCGAGGGAACTTGGTGACCTTAAGCTAAGGTCACTTTCTGCACCTCCCAACAGATCCTTGTGGCGGTGATCAAGTTTGGAAAAAAATTACACCTCAAATTGCACTCCCCAAGTAACTCCCACCAAGAGACGCACAGAGGTGTGTTTATAAAAATGCACTGTTTATTTAGTGACCTTAAAAACTAATATTATAGTTTTGCACACATAAAATCAAATAGTGTTATATGATTCATATAATGATTACATTTTTGATGTAATGTGTCCTACACTGGAAATTTTAATGGTGCCTAACACCGGTTAAAAAGGGCCGTATCCATGCTAGACATTTATGATAACCATTAATTTTATGAATAAGCTGCATTTAGATTAATTTTATGTAAATGTATCTTATGTGGACCCCATGACAATGTAGCATGGATATGGACCTGTATTGGGTCTCTCTGCTATGCATCATTGAGGTTGTATGGAAGACGCACAGCGATTCCTTCAGTTAACTCAACCCATCACAAGAACTTTTATAGTTTAAGAGTCTTGTTCACTTACCTTTCCAGTCCAGCCGTCCAAGGTACAAGATGGGTGGGAAGGTCATGGAGGTATACATCCTTTTTTGAGTCGGGGAGGTGATGATCCCAAATAAAATGGCTTGTCATTATTTTCTTGTAGAATTTTTGAGCAGACAAAAATCACAGCAGCCTGCTACACAAGGCACAGTAATAGTATCCCTGCGGGAAACCCTTTTAAGTAGCTTCTCTTTTAATTCTCCTGTCTTAGTTGGTGACAATACATTAGAACCACGCTATATGTTTGGCTGTTGAATGTTCGTTAATTCGTGTAGTGTGTTTTCTACAGTTAGCAGGGCCTCGGAGAGCTAACGGAGACTGTCTACCTTCAGACTTGAGTTTCAGGATTCCACTGCAGACCAGTCTGCTTTGACTCCTGAAGCTGAATCCCCCACGGTGTGTTAGTAGTTCTTTTACTGTTTGCAGGAAATGCGCCTTCACTGTTATGTCGGTGACTTAGGGCCAAATGTATGAAAAGAAATTGCATTTCTTAATGGGCCGAATCGCAATTTCTGCCGTTAAAAAAATGCAAAACACCCTTTCCTAATGTACAAAAGCAGATAGGGAATCGCAAAATGCGGTTTCTACTAGGTATAAATCGCATTTTGCGATCCCCTAAATAAGAATTTGTAAAGAGGGATTTCCTATTTGCGATTTCCTAAGCACATGTACAAAACATTTCCTAAATATGAAATGGGCATTTAGGAAATGTTATTACCATCGACTCCAAGTCGATGGTAACCATGTGCAATTTTAAAAAAGCACCCCAAAATGCTTTTTTTAAAGCGCACACTTGCCCCTAGGGCATTTGCTTTACATGCCACCGCCTTTTTTGGGAGTGCATCAAGGGGACCCTTCGGCCCATAGGCACCCTTGGTTTTGCATTTATTGCAAATTTGGAAATGAAAAACCATTCGTAGGAAGGGCCTTTAGGCTAGTAGGTACGAATGGTTTAGCATTTCCTAAATAGCGAATTTCCTTATAGTGATTCCTACTCTGTAGGAATCGCTATTAGGAAATCTCTCTTTTTGTGCATTCCATTTTGCATTTCCTTTATAGCGATTTCTTAGGATTCGCTATTTAGGAAATGCAAACTGGAAGTTTCGTACATCTGGCCCAGTGAGTGCTGAATGTGTAACCCGCACTTCTATTTTGGTGTGCAACGTTCCATGGTTTTGTCACTGTAGCTGCACGGTTCGGTAGTGTACTTCTAAGGAAACAAAAGTTGCACTAACAGCTTCCATGCAATAAAGCACTTCTACAGTGGACACCTTGCTAGTAATTGGACACGCCCTTCTTAAAAATAATCTGTTCCTATTCTCCCTTCCGCAGTATATTTTCTGATTCTGTGACGTCTGCAAGAAAGGGGTCACTAATACCTATTATTCCACGGGAACCAAGGCAAGGGGATCATAGAGAATGTACCTCTTCTAGTAAAGACACATCTTCTAATGCGGATGCTGCCATAAAAACATAAAATCTATGGACCACGGCGTAGTGGTATTAGTCAATTCCTGCTCTGCTTGAAATTGACATGTCTGCCCCAGAAGATTGAACACACCAGCACGTGACAATCTACGCAGCGCTATTAATACACAAGCCAGGGGTGCAGAAAGTGTCATGAAAGCAACATAACTCAGATTGATGTCACAGGGAGTGAGCTATCAAGTGAACATTGCATGTAAAGCTAGGTCGTCTATCACCAGGGCCTAATGACATCATAAACCACAAGGCCAAAGGTCACCTGCTACTGAGAAGGCCTAGCCAATGAGCAGTCTGCAAGTAAGGCACATTCTGAGAATGCTAATACATGTCCTAGGAAATCTATTAGACTTCAGTAGACAACTGTTTACATTTAACTGCTTCTTGGACTGGATGCAGATTACAAGGTTATAAATAATCTAAACCTTTTAAGCACAGTGTGAATTTGGCTAATTTAATGAAGTGTGAATTTGGCTAATTTAATGAAGTGTGAATTTGGCTAATTTAATGAAGTGTGAATTTGGCTAATTTAATTAATGTGTCTCCGGTTGGGGATTGCTGTAAAAACTACTGTCCTGCAGTCATGACCCTGATTATTCTGAATTCTTTGAAGTAGCGCAATTTCTGAGGTCGGTTCTTAAGGCATTTTGTGGTTTTAAGTGCAATTAATGTCTGCAAAAAAGTACCAACTGGCAAAATCCTGTTCCTGATTCACAAAATCTGTGGATTTTTCCGTTTGTAGATGGCACTTCCCTCTGACAGCAGAACCTGCACAGGTGCAGAGTTTTTTCGCAGTGATAAATGACCCTAGCGGTGCACCTTGGAGTTATTTCGAGGGGTCTGGGAAATGTAATGGTGTGGACTCTTGTAAATTTGTCATTTTGTGGGCATCCACGAACATTTTCAATATTTTTCTTACATAAATCCGCACTTCAAAACAAACGCCTAACTGGCACGAGCACAAGTGTGGGAAAGTACATGAATCACCCCAGGTTTTAAGTGAAAGAGTATTCCTCTTTACACAGCCTTTTTTACCTAGACTGAGCAATAGTTTAGATTTCCTGTGGCATCATTACAGGAAAATACCATCGAACAGCGTGAGCAATATTTTTCCACCATTTTACCAACTTGCAAAAATATATTGATGTGTGTCTAGGTGACTGGACAAACAGACCTGTTTCTTCACCATCTAGCATCATTTCTGCATGGCACTTTAAAGGAGTGGCCGGCAAAAAAGCCAGTTCTACTGCCCCTTCTGTGCAGATTCTGGCACACCACAGATCCTGCTAAAACTCACTATTTCCATCAGGAAAATCACAAGGAATCGGCAGAAAAAAAAGAAGAACAAATTCCTTCGAGTTTTACTCTTTCCCTAACTAAAATTGGAAACCCCAAAAAAGAATTACAGCACATATTGTAAAAGGGGGGCAGACTCCCTGGCACCGGAAATGCCCAATGTCATTAAGCTGATCCCGCCTCAACTGAATGCCAGTGTTGACGAGTGGTACAGTCACATCCGATGGTAATGAGTGCCCTAGAGCTGTGCCCTCGAAATAGCTCTATTGAAATCAGAGGTATGTTTTGTGAAGACATTTAGAAAGTGTTGCGAAGATTCAGGATGACCGTAGGAAAGAAACCTTGTTTTCATTGGAAGACTATTATCAGCTGGTGATGCATGCAGCTGGGGTGTACATTTGTTGCATTAGAATGTTCACCAAATAGAAGCCAACAAAAAAGTGCATCTAATGCAGCTGAGAGAAGTACAAGGCATTTTCTGGAAAATTGTTTCGATCTGTCAGCTTCTTTTAAATGCCTCAA
Source organism: Calotriton arnoldi (assembly GCA_963921515.1). Lineage (NCBI taxonomy): Eukaryota > Metazoa > Chordata > Amphibia > Caudata > Salamandridae > Calotriton > Calotriton arnoldi. The sequence continues at coordinate 2,643,652 of CAWUFW010000091.1, forward strand.
AGAAGAGCACTCCAAGTTCTGCTACCGAACAAACATATGTGAGAAGCACTGAGTTTGCTGACAGCCGGCTATTGAACGTACAATTTTTTGGTAACTTGCTCTTGATTTCATAGGTTAACTGGATTTATTGCTGGTTGCATATTGTATCGAGGAACTAGAATTTATCATGTTTTTAAAGAGCTGGATTCCTCCCTCCGAAGAGGTTATCTCTCTTACCCTGGCTTCCACTCCAGACAACCCGCATGCTAAACTCCAGTAAATTGATTGTAGAATAAAAGCAGCGCATTTAACTTGGTTCAAATCTACATTTTACATGAATTTCTTTACAAGCAACATGACACCTTCAAGATTAATTCATCACTTGTCTTTAACTAACGCCTTGGTATCGACAACCTATGTCACTCAAACTTTCTCCATTTATACCAAAGTATCAGTTCGTGGAAATCTTATGTTTTTTCTTGACCCATCTTCTTATGTCTGACTGCAGCTGTCCAAATAGACCCTTTGTTACCTCCTAACATACACACAACACATAATACACATAATATACACAAGATCGAGAAAGGGGCTTTGGAATAGCCCTCTTCAGCCACTGGCTTCTTGGAGATCTGGTACGTCTGTCATAGGGCTTTCCATATCACCTATGCTGATGTTGCAACTTTGGAGCTTACACTTTTGAAATAGCTAGGGTCGGAATATTTGAGAAGCTTGCCACTAGAAGAGGGTAAAAAACTCATCTGATATATTTGCAGATACTATGATTCTGAGTAATCAAATATTGGACAATACATGTTTTTGTAACATGGCTGCAAATAATCCAACAGGACTCGCCCCTTTTAACACTGGAAGCTCAGGGAATCTGATTGTTCTTCATGGTCTTTGATTACTTGATAGGAATTGTCCGATAACAGTTTCAAGTTGAGTCCAAGTACTGCAATGGACCGAAAAAGATATAGAATATTTGGTAGAATAATCAACTCAATTATGTTACACCCACCATGTTATAAGTAACCTGTGCAGTTACGGAATTAAAAAATCTATTCCGTCAGGGGAGTTTCATAATTGAGTTGTATGATTTTATCCACTTGGCTACAAATCCTGACTCCCAAATAAAATAAAATGCTCCCTTGATTATACAATTATTGGCCTTGTAATTCACAGAGTTTATAATAATTTGTGTTTTTTCTGAATTTTATTAATTATTTCTATGGTCTGAAAAACTGTAGGAGAATAAAATGAGGCATCATCTGCATTTATGGATACCTTAATCTTTACCCCACTTAAAACAGCTGGCTCTATATTTGGAGTCTGAAGCAGTGTCTAATGTAAGGCTCTAAATAAATCGCAAAAAGCAGTGGGGAGATTTGGAAGTCTTAGTAATATTACTATAATCTGAGGTCTGGCACTTGGTTAATATTCTTGCTTTGGAGATGTATATAGCACCTGTATTTGCTTGATGTGTTTTTTAGGGAATCTCATTTGATTCATAACAGTCCATAACAAGCATTGAAAATGTAAAAGGTCTCGCCTTTGATTAAGTTAAAGCTATTTGCTTTGCTAATTGTATTGTATAGCAAAGCAAATGGCTTTAACTTAATGAAAGGCGAGACCTATAGCATTTGTAATGCTTGTTATAAAATGTACATAAAATGTGTGTATTTCCTTATTTCATGCCAAACCTTACCCTTGAAAAACCCTTGTTGTAAGCCTGCAGAGCAGACGCCGGGACTCGAACCTGATTCCTAGTTCTAAAGTCGGCAGCTCTGGTCTTTGGGCCACATCCCTCCCACTACTCTCGGCGTTAGGCCCATGCTATAAAATACCCCAATAAAATAAAATGAATAGTATCGGCTGCCATAAAAGAGCCACTCTCTCCTTGGTAGATGCAGTGCGTGTGTTAAAAACAAAACACGGGCTTTGTATGAGCTGCTTAAAACTGCTAGAACCGATTAAACAAACCGCACCGTGAAGAACATGTTTGTAGGCACGCGGAGATTAGCCGATTTGTCCAGAATCACAGGATGTAGAGCAGACGCCGGGACTCGAACCAGTTTCCTAGTTCTAAAGTCGGCAGCTCTGGTCTTTGGGCCACATCCCTCCAACTACTCTCGGCGTTAGGCCCGTGCTATAAAATACCCCAATAAAATAAAATGAATAGTGTCAGCTGCCATAAAAGAGCCACTCTCTCCTTGGTAAATGCAGTGTGTGTGTTAAAAACAAAACGCAGGCTTTGTATGAGCTGCTTAAAACTGCTAGAACCGATTAAACAAACCTCACCGTGAAGAACTGAGGCAGAGTCCCCGGGCAGCTCTGCCAGTGGCGATGGAGCAGCGGCTCTTACCCTGTGTGACCCCTCACTGCTGGCGTGAAGTCACCCTTTTCACAACGATAGTAACAAGAACATGTTTGTAGGCACGCAGAGATTAGCCGATTTGCCCAGAATCACAGGATGTAGAGCAGACGCCGGGACTCGAACCTGATTCCTAGTTCTAAAGTCGGCAGCTCTGGTCTTTGGGCCACATCCCTCCCACTACTCTCGGCGTTAGGCCCATGCTATAAAATACAAGCGCTCGCCATCTGTTTTCATTCAGCCGCTTGTTTATAAACACGGGGCTGAGTGAAAACAGATGGCTGGTCCCCTAAGATAAGAAATACCTTTGCGACAGAAGGAAAGCAGACGAGCCAGTCCGGGTGGGCCGGCCCAAAAAGCCAAAGGGAGGAAACCCAAACAGCTAATTTCCAATGGCAGCCCACCGTTTACCATAAACGGTGACGCCAGCCAATGGAAAAAAGGAGCGGGGCTTCAAGCCCTTTTCTCAAACTCCTCGTTGACAATAAATCTCGCCGAGCGAGCAGCGCATGCGCTGCAATGCTAGGCGAGACATAAAAACCTCCCCGAAACTCAGTGGAAAGCCTTTTCTGCATCAAGTAAAGTCATGGCGACCCGATTTCCCATAGTATTGGTAGCATCAAAGTTTGTGATAGCTTTATTTATGTGTTCAGTAGTGTCATAGTCTGGTATAAAACCATGTTGTTCCTTGCTAACTAATCTAGAAATTATGTGAGATCTGCCAACCAATACTTTGGAATACATTTTGGTATCTACATTAATCAAAGATATTGGCCGGTATGAACCACACCCATTTGCCAGTTTGTTTTTCATTAAAAATACTGCTGAATTGACCAAGTTCCATGAAGATGGTTTTCCTTGTCAGCGATCCAACCCTTCATTGTTCTTTACCAATATAGGGGATAGGATATGAGAAAAAAGTTTGTAGAATTCAAGAAGGATGCAATTCTCACCTGCTGCTTGCATGCCGGCAACGACTGGATTGCAAATGACTAACCATACTCTAAATCATTTCCATGTGTGCCAGAAAAGAGAACGCAGCCTTTTTCCTTATTTTGCTTCAGCTTTTTCTGACCTCTGGGCAAACAATTGTCTAAAACGTGTATTCTCATTGTCTGCTGAGAATCAGCTGGCTAGAGCATTCTGTTTCTCTATTCAGTTTTCCTACTTCCATCTTTTTATTCTCTCTTTCTTCTGGCCATATATTGGTTGGTAATTCGTCTAATATATTCCTTTAGGGCATTCTGCACAATATTAGTATTGGCAGTAACAACATTTATAGGCAATACTAATGCACCACCCTGGCTCCCTAGTCTGATTTCCATCAGAAGGAAATTGTTCGTTTCAAATAATCATTGGATTTCTACTTTGGTTAGTAATTTTCTTGATAGAATTAATATGGGTTTACAGGAATATTGCTTATACATTGTGGAACAGAATGGAAAGCCCATTTCATATGGATTTACAAACATCCAAATGTCTGTCAAGTGAAATAATGACAATTCTGTTTTATAGTGTTCCTGACTTCAATCATATGCTCCATACCCGTAGTATCTATTTTGGGATCCAGTCTCCCATTAAAATAACCTCTCCTTGCCATGTCATTAATTCCAAGGCCAAGTAATCAAATGCTTTATATTTGTAACATAGCCACCACACACAGATAATAAATTAATCCCTGTATGGATCTGCGCTATAACCCACCTGCCTTGTTAATCTGCTTTCATCATCATTATTTTGATCCCTGCCCTGGACACCCGAGTATAGCCACCCTTCACTGATTTTTGTTGAGAAGTGTTGGTAGTTACTGAAAAGCCTAAGGGCCAGATGTATCAAGCATTGGCCCATTTGCGAACGGTAAAAAGCCTTTTGGGATGTATCATCCCAAAAGGCATTCGCAAAATAGGGAATTGAAATTTTTGCGATTACCTATTTTGTGAATGCATTTAGGGAATCGCAATTTGCGATTCCTTAAATGCAATGCAGGCAGCAAGAAAAAATTGCGACCTGGATTTAAGGAATCGCAAATTACCACCAACTTCAAGTTGGTGGTAATTTGCAAATTCCTAGAAAAATTCAAATTTTTGCATTTTTTTAAGTGCCATGTGGCGCACACACATGCCCTTAGGGCATGTATGTGCGCCACATGTGCATACTTACCTTTTTTAGGGGTGCATCAGGGTGACCTTTTGGCCCCCTTGTACCCTTGAAATTGCGAATGCAATCCTATTCATTCCTATGGGCCTCTAGGCCCATAGAAATGAATGGGAAGGTATTCCGTAAATTCGCGATTCGCTATTAAGAAATATGTAGGAATCGCAATATTTTTTGCAAATCCTACATACATTGCATTTTGCAATACTTAAATAGCAAATCGGTAAAATTCGCTATTTGAGAATCGCAAAAGCAATTCTTGATACATCTGGCCCTAACAGTTTAAGCCAGGATGTCTCTTAATAAGTAATATGTGTTTGAGATACGCAAATAATATCTGCTTTATATGTGAGTAAACTTTGACATATCTACCTGTGTTTGTGAGCACTGTTCAAGCTGCGCTCATTTCATTTGGCAATACTCTGCAGTTTTCATCTCTGATTACTTTGTGTTGTCTTCTGTGAAATACTTCTATCGCATTTACTTGTATGTTCAACTTCATGATCATATTTATACCAATAATCAACCGAAAATGTTTATTCTGTCCTTCTTTATTTCAATGTTAAAATACACTCCGCTGGTGCCCTCTTTCACTCAGTTGACTATTTTTTACCATATCCCTATTATCCTCTACTCACCTTCTGAGAAAAATCAACCCTTTAATAGCGATCATTCAAGAAAGAATGGCATTAGGGCTACCCAACCCTTCTAACTTTAACCCCTCCCCCTAAACAGGAAAAGTGAATCAATTGATTCAAAGTGTCTTATTCTCCTCTTATCCATAGCCCTGTCTTTTGCTTTTTTCCAACCACTGTTTATACCCTCATGATACTCTCTGAAACCTTTCTTAATATGCTCTAACTCTTCAAGAATCACATATCTTAACCTTGTTTAGTTTATCTGATAGAGACTTCTAGCTGCAGATTCCTTACCTTTGAATTTCCCAGGCTTCAGGCTGGATCCCGAAACTTTTGCTGAGCAATACCCCTTGCGCGCGACGTCGGGTGGCTCCATTCGGCTCCGCGTGACGTCGTTGGCGTTGGTAGCGACGGTTATGACGTCGCGGTGCTTATATAGGCGCCACCCAGGCACGCGGAGGTCAGTTCTTTTCTTTCCGCGCCAGTTAAGCGCCGATCCGGGAAGAGCTACCCCTCTGCCGCTTTATGGCAGGCTTTTTTCTCGACTTTTGTCGATATTTTTGTACAACTTCGTGTGCGAGGGATGTCTGGTAGAAAGACAAGTTTTAAACCATGCAGGACTTGTTCCCGCATGATGTCGGTTACCGATCCCCACCGCGTATGTCTGTGGTGTCTTTAACGCGACCACGATTCGAAGTCGTGTTCAGACTGTCGGGCGATGGCCCCAAAGACCTTGAGGGAGCGGGCGATGAAGTTGCTCGCGGCCCGGCAGTCAACACCGTTAATCGAGACTCCGAGGAGGTCACGGTCCTGTTCGAAGAAAAGGAGGTCGCGGGACCGCTCACGGAGCCCTAAGTCCTCTTCCTCCCATTCGAGGTCATCTGGACACTCGGGGAAGAGGCACAAGAAGAAGAAGTCCAAGCGGACTTCCACTTCACCTCAACTTGCGTCCGTCGTCGAGAGAGGTAAGGAGCACTGACGCTCTAGGCACGGTTCTGCAGAGCCGAAGCCTGAGTCGACTTTGCACCTCCCACCCTTTCCGGGAGCCGGAGCGACTCCCGCTCAAATTAAAGATTTTTACTAGGCCATGCGCTGCGTGTTTGAGCGGAACGACCCTGTTGGTGAGCCCTCGGGCCCCGCGTGGCCGGATGGGGCCCCATCGGGTCCGACGCCGTCGGCTTAGGCCACGGCGCCGATGGGGCCTCAGGGATCCTTCTCCGGATCCGGGTTGGCGCTGGTGATGCCAACACGACCTCCCCCGGCATCAAACCCGAAGTCGGTGCCAGCGACGTCGCAGATGTCCGTCGGTGGCGCAAACCCCATCCTCCTCCCCGACGACATGGAGCCGGAACGGGGTCGAGCGGCGCCGATTCCAACGTCGACAGAACCCAGGGGTTCTATGTTATTGCCTGAGCACTTTGTGGACGTGCTGGGCTCAGGAAAGGAATGAGAGGAGTCTGGAGACCCATTAGGGAACCAGGATGTCTCTGAGGAGACTATGGACTGGTATGGGGAACTTGGGGAAGCCAGTGGTCTGGATACTTCCCCAGACACTGGCATGCTCTCTCCGCCTACAGTGGCTATGGAGGAGGCGGCGTCCTATGCCATGGGGGTTAAAAGGGCAGCTGAGGACCTTAGACTGGAGCTGCCCTCAGTGCAGGTCAGGACTAATCTCCTGACCGAAGTGCTTCAACCTGGGGCTTCCACCTCTGAACCACTATTGCCCCTTAATGAGGCACTTATGGACGTCCTTCTAGGAACATGGTCCAAGCCTAGCACAGGTGCTCCTGTGAATTGGACGCCGCCATCGCCCAGCTCCGGGCGACCCAAAGTTCCTCAGCCAACACCCCACCCCAGAAAGTTTGGTGGTGCAGGCCTCTACTTCCCAGAGCGTATTCCCTTCCGCCCCTCCGGATAGGGAGTCCAAGAGACTGGACTCATTTGGTAAGAAGATGTTTTCTTCCTCCAGTCTGGCATTGCGGTTGGTGAATAGCGCATGCTTATTGGGGCGAATCTCCCACTCTCTTTGGGAGACGGTTGCGCAGGTGCTGCCACAAGTCCCGGAGGAGGCCCGGGCTGTGCTCTCCCAAGCTGTCAAGGATGGGAGAGATGCAGCAAAATTCGCCATACGGTGTGGTTTGGATACGACCGGTTCGCTGGGCAGGTCAATTTCAACGACGGTGGCCTTGAGGCGCCACGCCTGACTTCGTACAACTGGCTTCTCGCGGGATGTCCAAGCCAATTTGATGGTCATGCCCTTTGATGGAACCCGCCTTTTTGGGGAAAAGGCAGACTCAGCCCTGGTCAGGTTAAAGGACTCTCGAGCTACGGCTAGATCCTTGGGCCTCTCCTCCAATCCTCAATGCCAGTCTTCCTTTCACCCCTTTCGTGGCAACGGAAGGGTTTTCCAGCCGCATCAGCCCTATCCTAGCCACCGTCCCGCTCAGACTACCCAAGCCGTGCGTGGACGTGAATGTGGTACATTCCATCCTCGGAATGGAGGCCAGAAGTCGTCCGCCACTCTGCCCCCAGCAGCCGCAGCCTCCAAGCACTCCTAGGCTGATTCTGCAGGACCACACTACTCCAGTGGGTGGGAGAATTCGTCATCATCTCCCCCGCTGGAGATCTATGACAACAGACAAGTGGGTCTTGCAGATCGTTCAGGAGGGCTATTCTCTTCCTTTCCTTTCTTTTCCTCCTCCTATTCCGCCAACTCGGGAATGGCTGACGGAGGATCATTTGAAGTTGCTCCAAGAGGAAGTTACAGCTCTTTTGGCCAAGGGAGCTATAGAAAGGGTCCCAGCTTCAGAAGTAGGCGGTGGCGGTTATTCCCGCTACTTTCTGATTCCGAAGTAGAACAAGGGGCTTCGGCCTATTTTAGATCTTCGGACCGTCAGTCTCTTCCTTAAAAAGGAGAAATTCAAAATGCTCACATTGGTTCACGTCTTGTCTGCCCTAGACCAAGGAGACTAGATGGTGGCGTTGGACCTGCAGGATGCATATTTTCACATTCCCATCCTGCCGGGCCACAGTCGTTACCTGCGGTTCAAGGTAGGCCACGAGCACTTTCAGTTTACCGTGCTCCCCTTCGGTCTTACCAGTGCCCCTCGGGTGTTCTCCAAGGTGATGGCGGTGGTTGCAGCTCATCTGCGCAGGTTAGGGGTTTCAGTTTTCCCCTACCTAGACGACTGGCTGTTGAAGGCGTCCTCGCCCCAGGCAGTCATCTCCCACCTTCAGACTACGGCGGACCTCTTGTATTCGCTGGGGTTCTCTATAAACGTGCCGAAGTCACACCTGACTCCTTCTCAGACGCTCCCTTTCATCGGAGCTGTTCTGGACACTGCAGTTTCGGGCTTATCCTCCCGAGCAGCGAGTCCAGGATATTCAGGTTATGATTCCTATATTTCAGCCTCTATCCTGGATTTCGGTGAGGTTGACTCTGAGGCTGTTGGGTCTCATGGCCTCCTGTATCCTGTTGGTAAGACACGCCAGGTGGCGTATGCGGGCTCTGCAGTGGGACTTGAAGTTCCAATGGGCACAGCATCGGGGAAATCTCACCGACGTCGTTCAGATCTCGGAAGGAACTGCGAAGGTTCTGCAGTGGTGCTTAACGAACCGCGATTGGGTCAACGGCAGACCGCTCTCCCTTCCCCAACCAGATTTCACAGTTGTGATGGATGCATCACTTCTGGGATGGGGCGGCCACAATGGAGAGGTGGAGATCAGGAGTCACTGGTCTCCGGCGGAGATGGGGCTCCACATAAACTTGTTGGAGCTCCGAGCGATTCGGTTGCCATTGAAAGCATTTCTTCCCTCTGTCAAGGGGAAGTTAGTGCAGGTGTTCACGGACAACACCACTGTCATGTGGTACTGCAACAAGCAGGGCGGGTGGGGTCGTGGACCCTTTGTCGAGAGGCCCTGCGTCTCTGGGCATGACTGGAACAGCAGGGCATAACCCTGGTGGTTCAACACCTGGCAGGTTCTCTGAACGCCAGGGCGGACGAACTCAGCCGTCGATGCCTTCAGGATCATGAATGGCGTCTCCAGTCTGAGGTGGCGCAAGGTCTCTTTCAGCAGTGGGGAGAACCTTGGTTAGATTTGTTCGCCTCCGAAGAGAACGCGCAATGTCAGCAGGTCTGCTCGCTGGAGTTTTCAAGGCGGCTATCGCTCGGCGAGGCGTTTCGTCGCGAGTGGAGCTCAGGCCTGTTGTATGCCTTTTCGCCCATACCACTCCTGCCCAGGGTTCTGAAGAAGATCAGGAGCGACCGGGCCCAAGTCATCCTTGTGGCACCGGACTGGGCAAGGAGAGTCTGCTATCCAGAGCTTCTAAGCATGAGTGTTGATCCTCTGATCAGGCTGCCCCTTCGGGAGGATCTTCTGTCGCAGCAGCAGGAGAGGGTTCTCCACCTTGTCAACTCTGCCCATCCATGCGTGGAGATTCAGCGGCGGCAGTTGATGGCTTTTGACCTTCCTCCCGAAGTCTGTAATGTTATTCTGGCGGCCAGGCGGGCCTCCACTAAGTTGGTATACACCTGCCGTTGGCAGAAATTTGTATTATACTGTACAGTAAGGTCCAATTGACCCTCTTTCTGCTCTTCTTTCTACTGTCCTTTTATTCATTCTAACCCTGGCCCAGCAGGGCTCTGCCGTGGGAACTCTCAAGGGTTACCTTTCTGCTCTGTCTGCATTTTTGCGGCTGCCAGACCAGCCTTCTCTCTTTAAATCTCCTATTGTAAATAGATTTCTAAAAGGGCTGGCTCACTTATTTCCACCAACGCCCTTTATTGTGCCACAATGGGACCTTAATTTGGTCCTCACTTACCTGATGTGCTCCTTTCGAGCCTTTGCACAATTGTCCCCTCTGGATGTTGACCATCAAAACAGCCTTCTTAGTGGCAATTACATCGGCCCGGAGGGTGAGTGAATTGCAGGCGTTATCCAGCTCGCCCCCCTTATCTTATGTCCTTTCCGGACAAAGTGGTGCTTTGCACCAGGGCATCATTTTTACCAAAGGTTGTGACCCCATTTCATCTGGGCCAATCCATTACTTTACCCACCTTCTTTGCTCCCCCACATCCCTCTAAGGAAGAGGAGCGTCTCCACCGACTGGACCCAAAAAGAGCGTTGTCGTTCTACCTTGACCGCACAAAAGAGTTCTGGGTGGATGACCAACTCTTTGTGGGGTATGTGGGAGCAAAGAAGGGAAAGGCAGTGCAGAAAAGAACCATCTCTCGCTGGGTTGTTCTCTGCATTAAAATCTGTTTCGCCTTGGCGAAGAAGCACCCCCTGAGAAATTAAGGGCCCACTCCACCAGGGGAAAGGCTTCGACTACAGACTTGGTTCGGGGTGTCCCAGTCCAAGACATCTGTCAGGCAGCGACGTGGGCATCTTTGCACACGTTCGCAAAACATTATTGCCTTGATGGTCAAATGCGCAGGGATGGGCACTTTGCCCGTTCAGTCCTGCAAGACTTCTCAGTCAAGGTCCTGGGTCCGCAATCCACCGCCGGGATGGTATGGCTCGGGTATCTGATTCAAAGGTAAGGAATCTGCAGCTAGAAGTCTCTATCAGATGAACAAGTTACTCACCTTCGGTAACGCATTATCTGGTAGAGACTCTATCTAGCTGCAGATTCCTTACACCCCCAACCATGCCTCCCCGCTTTGCGGACTGATGTGGTAGGACTAGGGTTGTTTCCACTTTCAGGGCCCTAGTTTTGCACACGATTACGTCAGTCACTTCGTGGCTCTGCGCTTCTGGCATGGAAAAAACGAAAAGTACTGACGGCCGCGCGCCTGGGTGGCGCCTATATAGGCTCCGCGACGTCATAATCGACGCCTACGACGTCACGCGGAGCCGAATGGAGCCACCCAACTTCGCGCGCAAAGGGTATTGCTCAGCAAAAGTTTCCGGACCCAGCCTGATGCCTGGGAAATTCAAAGGTAAGGAATCTGCAGCTAGATAGTCTCTACCAGATAATGCATTACCGAAGGTAAGTAACTTGTTCTACACAACATGTTTACCCATGTCAACTCACCATCTCTAAAAAAATTTGTCTTGTATCACTATCTTTTTTATTACTTTCTTTAGAGCTGGCTAAGTACTGTGAGATTAAATCTTGAAACTCGATCATTACTTATAAAGTGAGTTCTGCTATTTATGATTATTTTAAGCCTGCAAGGCTCATACAGATAAACAACATATCCCAGATTGTGCAAAGGTGATATTAATTTCAAGGGACTCCATCTAAGCTCAACATTTGAATTATAATAGTCGGACCAAACAAAAAAAAAGTTATACCCCCTACATTAGCTGGTACAGTTGGTTTGGCTTCACATGATATTTCTTGTCACCGGATGAAGTCACCTATGTATACCAGTATCGCCCAAGGTTTGTCAGTTGACTGGGTTCTCCTGAATGGGAAGCAGTGTGTATGCTGTATTTGAGCATCAAAGTCCCAGTCAGCAAGATCAGGAAATGCTTACGAAAAAGTTCCACAATGAATTGCTGTACATCTTTTCCCTCCATTCTTTCTTTGATACCAAGAATTTGTAAGTTATTCCACCATTGTCGATTCTCTAAATCCTCCATTTTATCCTTGAAGTCCTGCAGCATACTGCCTTGCTCTGAGGCAAGTTTATGAAGTTTTACATTGGATTCTTCTGCTTCTGTCATACGTTATTTTAGCTGCATGATCCAACCTAAAATATTACCCAATCTTTCTGAGGTAGTTTGAATATAGTTTTGTGTCTTTGTCTGTTCCTGTTTGACTTCAGCATAATGAGTCATGGTCTCCTCCCTATGCATTTGTATAAATTGATATCTCACTCAGGTTGTGCTCCTGTCTATTTCTTTAATTAGCTGCAGAACTAGCCTCTGTTTACAGCATGGTGCCAATTTTGCCGTTATTTGATATTTCTTTTGTCAATGTTTATGTTCACTTACCCTGTGACGTCAACTGTGAATTTAAGTTATGAGACTGGCTAGCAGACAAATTGACAATGCTACTGTTATTGCCCATGTTTGTGTGCCCTGCCACTTCTGGGTTATTGTTTTGGGGGCTTCTCGTGCTTGCATGTGAGTTTATATTTGGAAATAATTGCGGTCTCACTTGTGGTAACTCCTTGGTAATATAATCATCTTTCCTCCCCTTTTTATTTGCCCTAAGGCTATGTTCAGAGTTCATTATACACCATCACTCTAGCCCACTTACCTGTGGGTTTTGGGTCTTACACTCATCCCATTTGTCTTATTAATGGTATGTTTATCAAGGATGGGATCGACTTGATCCCAAAGCTCCACAGATAAGTCTGTATGGGGATCCTTCAATGTAAGTGTTTCAAATGATTACATTTTCATAACCCTCTATTTCTTAGCAATGGCAGAGCTTCACATAGCTTACTTTCTTTAGTCATTCACAATAGTTCCCTGAGCACAGCACTGCTCATAAAAGAGGGACATAGCTGATTAGTAATTGCATCAGTTACTTGTTCCAACACATTTTTATTGAATCTGACATTTTCATTCATAATTCAGACCGCTCTTGTGAACTAAGCAATCTCTGCTCACCTGCAGAGAATTGCATGCTGGATTGAGGTCGAATATCCTTAATGGCAACATTGTTGTAGATCTTTTTAGTTGGTGCGTCCTCCCAGGTTTCTGCATGACACTCTATCTGAGCACTGTTTGAGTGCTTCACAGAGATGATACCACCTTGTATGGCCCAAAGGTCACTGCTGTCTGCGTGCGATGATCCTGCAGATGCATCCCCATGAGTGGGGACAAGACTTGTAATGATGGCTGTAAAAACAGAGAGGGGCCCCACAATCCAAAGGGACAGGGTGCCACAAGTAGGCTATCCAGTCTATTTTAAACTAAATCTAAAAGGCACTGAGTGATACAATTGGTGTAATCGAATTACAGATACCCGGTACCTCATATCATGAGCGAATAGATTAGTGATTTTGAGACAAAAGTGTTTGTCTATTGTATTCTCTCTCTTCTGTTTTATATGTGTATATGTCTTTATTTCAGGATATGTAATCGCCCACTGTATTTCTCTGAAATATTTTTCTAATTACTGTTTCATTTATTGTTTATGCATTTAGAGGATTAATTGCAGTTTTTAACTATATGTGAATGAAATTCCCAACTATTAGAATTTGTTTTGAAATGAGTTTTATATTTGGTGAACAGAAAGTTTGTATTGAGTATAGATACTATTTTTTATAAATAAAGAAAAGAATTGTGAAGTCACGGGTCTTACCTTGATGTCTCTAGGGAAACGTATGGTATGATTTGTGTGTGAGGTTGAATGAGACATACCCAAAGGGAGCTTTTTATATGACTGGATTGTAATGATGTCTTCCATGCTGGCGCTGACCTGTAGCTAAGACCTCCAAGTCTCAGTGGCCTCCTTACGGACTGGTTTCAGGCTTGCCGATTTATGCTCAGACCCACATCTTGGGGCAAGTTGTGTTTGAGGGCAGTGCTGCTTCTGAGCTCCTGTAATTTTGCCACAGCATCTGCTTACACCCAATCCGGCAGCCTGACTTCCGGGAGCCAGGCAAGAGGCTACTATGATGAGAACGCTTTCAGCCAGAAAGGGAATGGTGATTTACCATTCCAGCTCGCACATGTAGAGTGCACTATATTTTGTATTTGTCACAATTCACTGATCGGACAAATTCATTTCAACCTTCTGATGCGACCATTTGGTGGGAAGGAGTGTTAGCTTCTTCTACGACTGCAATTAGCTGTACGCCGTCTTTCCCTAGCTACTAGCTCTATAGGCTGTCTAACACAATGTGGATCAGCCCACAGCATTTTGAAGATTTTTGCATGTCTGCAAAGTAACCTATGTCTGGAATGTCATGTGATCGGTGGTTCACCCCGACACTCAGACACTGACTGCAGCTCTGCAGGATCAGCATTAGTATTTTGTATCTGAGACGACGGGTGCTCATGTTACTCTTGTGCTGTCAGGGATTTACTGCTGAATCAAATTCTTCTATACCTCAGTAGTGTCCTGTATTGTCTCCGGCATCTTCCTACCCCCATCCTCCAAATAAAGGCTGCTTGTGAAATGCAGTAATTAGTGTCTCGCTCCCTCCCCAATGCTCTTGGTTAGTCTTAACAGTTCCTCCTGGCTCCATTAATACCTGGCCTCCTACCCTCCTGCCAGGTCACCTGCACCCACCGATGAAGGGTGACTGCAGCACCAGATAAGGTGCACAACACTAAAGCAGTAGCATCTCGGACACACTCCAGTGTCAAGCACCACCAGAGTTGTACATACATCATGGTAGCTGGCCAGTGTACCCCATAGCTTTCTCTAATCCCACCAGTTCGTGCCAGCTGTCTCTGGGGCGGACAAGCAGTGGGAGGCCAAGGATTTCCTCATCTCCCTCCACTTCACATGAGCCTACACTTCCTGATGAGCTAGCCCAGGGACACAGACAGCATCTGCTTCCCAAGGGGGCCTGTTGTATTTCTTCTCCAGTTTTAACTCCCTTCAGCCCTCACTTCTCACTTCCCTTACCATGGTATGTCCATTTCACAGTATGAAAGATATCTGTATGTGATATTATCACTAGGTGGTAATACCGTGCACAGAGTCCAGGGTTCCCCAAAAGTGGACAGTGCTCAATGCAAAACCCAAAGCGCTCTATTAGTGGTAGTGTGGGTGAGCAGCCTCAGGCATAACACAGATGAGTGTAAGACATTTATTGCACACACATGATCAATAAAGGACACATGACTCAAGAAGGAGATCCGACCAATTTTATAAAATTATACTTTGTAATAAGGGTAACTACGTTTCAAGTAAGGCTACTTTTCATGTTCAAGAATCAACAGCGCAATATTTGAATAGTTCAAGATTCCTGTGAAGGGAATCAACTGAGTATACAACTTACAGTTCCAGTCCTTGGGTGGTTAGACCCACACAGAGTGCAGGGTCGGTTGTGGGGGGACTAGGGCACCCATACAGTGCGGATTTCGGTACCTTCACCGAGGCAGTCGATACCAGCAGTGTTCTTCGCCCTCGCGGTCGGCGGAGGCAAGGAACGGGATAGGTTTCAGCAGGCGGCCAACACAGTTACCGTTGCGGTCGCTGGCTGTATTTTGGACGGGGGTCTGCTGCTGTCGGATCGTCTTGGAGAGATTGCAGTCGAATCAACAGTGCAAGAGGCGACCGGCAGGGCCACTAGCAGGAGGGTACAGGCTCTCGGACCCGGAACTGTGGGCACCTCGGGTCTTGGGGCCGAGAGGATCCCTGCAGATATGCTCTCACCTGTAGTGTAGTGTAACCTGTCTTAGGGCAGTGAGGCCTGCTAGAGGGGTGATTTACCTATGCTGCCAAGCAGTGTTGGCTCACAAGACACCCAGACAGGGTGCCATGTCGACTTTGTCGTTTTTTCTCCCTACAGGGGTATGCAGGCTGCAAGGGCAGTGGCATGGTCCTAGTGAGGGTTCCCAGGGGACCCTCTTCAGCCTCCATGCCCTAGGTACCTAAGGTACCACTTACTAAGGACTTACATGGGGGCAGAAGTACCAATTGTGGATATGTTTTTGGGGAAAGAACACTGGTATTGGGAACCTGGACGGCAGAGACCCAGTATTCTACAGTCAAAGTTGCATCAAAAGCCAAGCAAAAAGTGGCGGGGTACTGCAACAGAACCCCATTTTCTCACAGCTGAGATCTACTATACAATGCTGTTGTTTGCTGTGAAAATGTTGGTGTGCATTACTATAATGAGGCATGCTGTGTTGCAATGTGGTTGGATAGTCTGTGCTGTTAGATCTTGTGGCTTGCTATGCTAGTTGTACAACTGTGCTTTTCTGGTCTGTGTAGTACTGTGATTTTATGTGCCTTGTACGCTGCTCTCGAATATTATTGATTTTTGGTTTGCTAAGCTTTGGTGTTGTTTACTCTCCTGGGGCCGTATTACACAAAGTGCCCCAGGGTAGCAACAGGTGTTAACGGCCACTTTGAACGCCCCGGGGCACTTTGGTATTACAGAAGGGACCGCAGTCGCTTGTGCGGCCCCTTCTGTAATACCGATAGCGCTGGCACACATAAAGCGCCAGCGCTATCCTCAGGGGGCGTTCTCCATGCTAATGAGGGAATCCCTTTGCCTCTGCCATATTACAGACACTGGGGCAGAGGCAAAGAAGCTCTCAGGAGGTGCACTGACAGTGCGCTACTTAAAAGGTGGCGCACTGTCAGTGCGCCCCCTGAGAGCAGCCCTCTGGATGGGGGAAAGAGGGTCTTCTGGACCTCCCAGACATTCCCTTGCAGGTGAGTCCAGTCACTGACTGCACCCGCCTGCAAGGGGATCTCTAATCCCCTTTAAAAGTGCAGGCGGGTGCCACCTGCACTGAGAAAACACAGAGTGGCTTCAAAGCAGACGCTCCGTTTTTCAAATGAATGCGATGCGGGCAGCACAAGTTTGTGGCTGCCCTGAGTGCAGCGCATTCATCATATAACGGCGCATTTTTCTTCATTGCGTCGGGCGCACTTTTTAAATGGTGCATCCACCGCGCAATGAAGGAAAATGCGCTGCATGTATAATGCGGCCCCTGGTGCGGTATCAAGTGCTTAGTGTGCGGTGCGGCGCATGGAGGTCAAATACCACATTTACATCCTGTGTTTTCAATTATGTAACTGTCCACAACAGGGGTCTCAGGTTCTGCCAGGATCAGGGTCATACATCACCAGAATTAGTCTGAGATTTGCTTTTTTGAAAGAGGAGTAATGAGAGGCTCCTCTTGACAAAGGCCTGACCCTTTCTGGAATTGAACCGTCCAGGTGGAATCCTGGTACAGCATGTTCTGCCATGTGTAGATCTAAGGATCACTTGTTTACTTTTTTTGTTACAAAACAATCATAAAACAGGCAGTCGAAAACATTGCTTAAAACACCTGGAAAGGGAAGCAGCATGTAAATAAAGCGACATCTTAGAATTACATATAGTATTGTTACTTATAAACAATAGTACCCCAAAGTACTGAGCATGTGGCATACGTGTCACCATAGAGTAATGGGCAATGTTTTAAAAAAATATCACTCCCAAATATAAAACACGGTGTACACGTTAAATAAAAGTTAGAAAACAGAATCCTGGTGAAGAGCAATGCTTTACTGAGACCACATTTGCACCGAAAAAAGCAATTTGTAAAGCCAATGGGTCTGTCTTTAATGAGGAAACACAATCATGAACGAATACTATGTGTGCAATGGCTTTGGGCAACCTTTCTGTCAGTGGCTCCTATGTATCTGACCTGTTTTTATTCTCCAACATTGTGGTGCTACATAGTCTGTGCACATTTCTGTTTGTCTAGGTAGACTTGCATTAGAGTGTTAAGGTCGAATATGTGATGTTACAACGCGATCAAATTGATCGCGGTATGTAACATCGCAGTTTTTACAACGCAAGTCGTTACAACGACTTGCGCTGGAGGGCGCTGGACTTAGGAGTAGTAAGATTTACTATTCCAACACCAGTCTACGTACAGTAGAGAAGGTGTTGGAATAGTAAATCTTACTATTCCTTAGGTTATAGCGCCCTCCAGTGAAAGTCGATGTAACGCTTGCGTTGTAATGGCAGCGTTCTAAATGCATCGCGGTGTAATCACCGCGATGTAAAGGATGTTTCCCGTTAAGGTCAGATCTAGTGGCTTTGCCAATGCTTTTTGTACTACAGCTTTCTGGAGTTTTTGACCTCTGCATTAACTGCTGATTCCTGGGGGGAGGGGCTACTTTGCTCTGTTTTTAAAGGGCAAACATGTTTAATATTCTAAAGTTGCCTCACCTATCACTTTAGTATTTCAGTTGTCCATAAACAAACTTTTGTGCAGTTACATTTGCATATTGCATAGATATTAGGTAAAATAAAACGTTTACCTCTTGGACCTTAGAGTATAATGCACATTCATAAGTGCAGTTTTTCTGCAGCGATACTGCAGAGTATATTCATAATGCACTTTGGTAACATTGAGACACGAAGCAGGCAATTCCCCAGAGATGTGTGCGAAGTTCAAATAGTATCAACAATTTTAAAGTCAATAGAACGAAAAAATAAAATTCCCACTTGGATGTACAAATTTAGAGAAACATTTAATAAGAAAACGCCAACTTTATCAAAATTTGGAAGTGGGGAACCAGAGATTTGAAATGTTAATGTTTAAAAAAAACAGAAAGCACCAAGAAACGCTAAAGCAGGAATCCAAAGTATCCATTAACTTTATTGTTTCAGCTTGCAGGTGTAAGCCATCAAATACGCGGCATGAACTTAAGGTAAGACTGGACATAAAAGTATCAGTTTGTGGTTGGCCTAGATGCGATTTCAGGCCGACTGTGATGGAGCGGAGGTCAACTACACCAAGGGGGTTGTTTTTTACCTAAGGACTGAATCAGGCTAGGGTCCCTCGATGTTAGATACATCATTGGTAGGCTCTCACTGAAGCTGTTGGTTTTGGCACAAAAAGCTCCAAGTGGGACAAAGTTAGATTTCGTACCAGGCGTAGTCAGTTTGCTGCTAGGTTAAATTTGTTACCTTTCTCCTGTCCGAAGCTTTTACCTTCAGAATTAGTCATTTATTTGTTCTCAAAATCCACCACCAGGGAAAGGTTTGAAGTAGTAACCAGGCAATGCTCTATGAGGCAGCATACATTTACTGTGATATTCTGATGAACCAGTGTTCTGCAAAGCAAACAGTTCTGAGCAAGATGAATCTGGTTTTCTGGCCCATCTAGGGCACACTCACCCTTGAGAAGCCTCAGTACCTTATCCTGATCATCGAGAGGTTGAAAAAAGTCCCACTTTTCTTAAACTTCTGGGTCTCTTTCCAGCCAGGGCTACTGCAGGGTCCATTTCTTAATATAGCTTTATAGCCCTTCGTATCGGGCTATACCGGCTATTAAAGGCCCGCTCCAGCGTTAAAGGCCCGAGCCGAAGGCGAGGGCCTTTAACAAGGAAGCGGGACTTTAATAGCCGATATAGCTCAGCTACGAAGGGCTATAAGGCTATTAGAACATTCTGGCACTAGAGGGCAAAATGTTCTAACAAATAAAACAAAGGCATCTCGGAGCCCGAGGGGGTTTAAATCCCCTCGGGCTCCGAGAGGCCTTTGTAAAACAACATTAGAATGTTGCTTTGCAGGCTTTTACTGGCCCGTAGAAGCTCGGAGCACTCCATTGTATTCAATGGAGTGCTCCACATTCCAATGTTCTAATAGTAATTTGGGCCCTCTAGGAGTTAGGATTTCTGCTTTTTGTGTCCATGTAGCAAGCAAACAGGCGGTCAGTCACTTGACCGTTGAACAGTCATCTTTGGGTTTTCTCCTTTAGCAGTTAGTCTTCTTTCTTCAAGATGTTTTCTTGCATGGTCCAGAAGTGTTCTGAGGAGGTGGTGGCAAGAGACCATTCTTAGTCTGTGCACTAGCCAGTGATTGGAGAATCCATTGCACCCAATCCTATTTCGTAGCAAATTCCTCAACTCTTTTTTCCAGCACTTTCTCTCTTGATTTATTGCAAACCTTCCTCTCCACCCTAAAACAAGATATGTGGCCTACGCCATCTTCTACCTGAATGAGTTCTGATCCTTCCGTTAACACTCCCCTATGGAGATAAGGTATTCTACCTTCTGTCAGGGCCAAAACAGGATTCCCTCCTGCTGGGGCTGGAGCCCAAATGTCTGGGAGGTCCCTGAGAATGAAGGGTAGGAGTTCCTGCCTGCCCAATTTGACTTCTGTGAGTGAAAGGAAGCACTGCCAAAGCTGCCCTTTGGTCTGAAAACAGTTACACCTCCATCCAACCGCAAATTGCTAATTCCCCCGCAGGGTGACCATTTGTTGACCACATACATCCCTGAATTCTTGGGCCCAGATGCCAAATCATTGTCCTCCAGAAGCAGAGTTGGTGGCAGCCAGCCAAGGTTGTAAATTAGGGCTCTCGATCAGGCAAAACAGGCAAACCAATTCTAAACTTATTTTTTTTTGCTCAAGCAGCACAAAGCACATGTATTAAAGTAAATTTTCCACTAAAGTTATCAAAAATCTACTTTGACTATCAAATCAGATTTTTGAATCTGTATGAAAAATAGCTCTTAATCATTACTATTCTATTTTCCTATGCAGAGATATAAAATTTTTGTATTTATTTATAGCTAGGCCTGTTCGTAGAAAATGCTGGTTAGCCTATGCAGTGAACATGGCATGTGGTCTATTGTTCACTATGACGGTTTATTCACAATACATAATCTGTTGCATTTTTATATATTAAGCTTCTAGCCCACTGGACTTACTAGGCACACTTTACGAGAGACTTAGCAAATATATAAAATAAGTTTTGTATTTCTCCATGGCTCAGGCACTTTCCTTGCTTTGTGTTACTGTGTTGCTAATTCACTGCAGCCCAGCCGCAGCTTAATGGTGGATCCTAAAATCCATATATTTTTGTCATATATGTGGGCTGTATAAATAAACACTGCCGCCCACATGTTACAATTAACATCTACCCCAGTGTTCTCCAAAGTCGGTCCTGGAGGGCTGGATCCATGCCAGATTTGATCATATCCCCATTTAGATAAATGTAGTGGTCTTAAAAATCTGGCATGGACCCTGCCCTCCAGGACCGGCTTTGGAGAACCCTGATCTACACCATTGGTGCATTTCTTGTGCCAGTTACTATGACCTATGACCATACAGAAAAGCTAAACAAGTCAATTAGGTGAAGTCAACTCAGTACATGAATTGGGGTGAGGCACTTGCGTTGTGCCACTGTTTAGCTGTGGCATAGCGCACTAAAGTCTAAACAAGCAAAAAACAGACTGGGGAAAATGGGAGGACCATTACAAAAATGTTGTCCATTTGCAATATCCCTATAAAAGAAACTGAATCACTACTACACAATATTGG
This sequence comes from Calotriton arnoldi, assembly GCA_963921515.1. Taxonomy (NCBI): domain Eukaryota; kingdom Metazoa; phylum Chordata; class Amphibia; order Caudata; family Salamandridae; genus Calotriton; species Calotriton arnoldi. The sequence goes on from CAWUFW010000091.1 coordinate 2,664,714, forward strand.
AGGGAGGGACTGATGCTTTTACTCCTGTTCCCTAGATGGTTATCACCAATAGTTGACTGTTTTTCAGCTATAAATGTCATGCTTGAACCACTCCCAGGAAAGAACTGCCTTGAACAGCTGTAGAAAAGAAGACTACAAAGCTTGTGTGCACCAGAGAATGCCTGACTGCCGGACAGAGGCCTCTGGAGAGAGTTGGCTCCAGCCGTGCCCTCAACATCTAGGAGCAGAATGTTGTTCCAGAGACTAGTGGCCCTAATATCTTCCCAACCATAAGAATATGGGGGTCCAAGTTACACACTTAAAGCATTCTGGTCTGTATGGAATTTCTCTCCTGTTGAAGAAGAGTGCAGAACGTCCTGAAACAAGGGCGATAATTGCTTGTGTGGAATTGAATTCGTTGGATAGATTCAACTCAATGTTTTCCTGCCTGCTCCTGTGGAACATTTTTGCTATGGCTTGTGATGCAGATGGTCCAGTTGGTACTACTGCAGAAAAATTCTGAACGCTAGATGCAGCTGGATATTTTTACAGTGACCAGAACTGGAGCTGCTGGAGGCTGCTGCAACTGGAAACTGTGGTCTTGGAGATGATAAAGACCCTTACCAAGGTACTCTTAAAGAACATTCACTCTGAATGTTGGGTAGTTCTGCAAAAGTTCACAACTTTCCCTTTTAAAATAAATAATTTCTGTAAACATATTCTAACTCCTAAAGAAGGTGCGGGTTGGGGGAAGAAGGTGCTGCTTTTTGTTTCCTTTCAGTCCGGAAAATGACTGCACTGCTGTCTCCACTGTGTTCATTTTTACAAAATTTCTGTGTGCTTTCTGCCCCAAACTGGACTTTATCAATAAGCGGTTAAATTAATTTTTGCAGCAGGGCTTCATCCATACAATTCCAAAATTTGTTATTACATTCTTAAATTTTTAGTTAGCTCGCTTTGAACATTTTAGGTTCTTTATTGTCCAAACTATCTTGTTGTGTTGGCAATGATTCCAATGTACCACATGCATTTCCCATATGAAAGCCTCATGCTTGAGCGATGGTGATCCAGAGACTTCTCACAAAAACTTGTTTACATTTTAGAAATCAGACTGTTTGGGTCTTGTTGAAACTCATTCACAGCTTAAATCATGACAGTGGCCTCCCTCTCCACAGCCTAACACTCTGGGTTGGTTTAATCAAGATTTCCCAAATGACCTCTTTAAGAGTGTGATATCCACTAGAAAGTCATACTCCACTTCTCCACAGGATCATCTTATTTACAAATATCCCTCAAGCTCTTACATCTATTCTAGCACAGCAGTTTTTTATCCGGATACTTACACAAAGCAGGGCAGTACAGGCATCATGACCTACTGTCGCATCCAAAGCTGTTGTTCCTCGTGTTCCAGTCAGGGCAGTCACCCGGTTCCGAGGAGATCTGCGAGGCTGTGGTTATTTCTGACAGGAACATCCTGTCATTATCAATATTGGTGCCTTGTGCTTTCTGCTCGAAGATTTAACAGAATTATTAAATCCTGAGTGCAGCAGCTGGCTGATCAGCAGAGACAGACCCAAATTGCTCATTTTTCTTGAATTCAGAAAGAAAATGTGATTGTGGTATTGTGCTATTTTCGTGGAAGGTTTCCTCGGAGCATTCCGTCTGATTGTGCATGCCATCTGTTCGTTGACGATCCTCTCTTGCCTGCTTGCCTTCAGCACCCCTCAGAGAGTTTTTGAATGATTTAAATATATTTTTTCCTTGCAATTACCACCATACGACTGCAAAAGTTTTCATAGAGAAATAGCTTACAATAGGTGCCAAATGGAAATGTACAGAGATAGTATCCTAAAAAGGCATTGTATTTAATTTTCTGACTGTTACTCTTGGAAACAAGCTCACCCCAACTCTGGTTATCTTCTCATATGTATTTACAGTAATCGCAAACAGTTCTCTATACATCTCAGTATACTGGAAGCTGTCGCATTCTCATTATGTGTGGCAAAAATAAAATTAATGAATTCTGTTAAATTATTGTTCTTATGTGTACTGTCTTAAGATGTGGTAATGTAATAACATTATTATTATTATTATTATTATTATTAAAATAGGCTGACTGGCAACTAAGATGTTCTGATAATATTAGCAGTGATGATTATCTGGTATAATGCAAACCTTTTAAAAATTGAGACCGTCTGTAAAATGTTGCCAAAATTGTGTTTTTGTTTTTGAGACTCTGTGCAGGGATCTAAGTCTGAAGGCATTTTCTATTAACGTTTAATGAACATCTAATTAGTGCTGTTCCTGTCTCCTGCAGGTTCAGCCGTGGCAAATGAAGAGCAGTCAACTCCAAAGGCAGCCGCGCCTTCAAAGGAAGTACCTAAGGGCTCCAACAGGACGGTGCAGCAAGTGCCCAATGGCGTGTCAAATCTTCGCAGGAGTTTCCTCCCAGCACCAAAAGCTCCCGCCGCTCCCGCCACTCCTGCTGGTAAGCAACTATGTAACACCAGCAAATTAACGAATAGACCTTGTTTCCTTCAACTTCTCCAAATAAGAAGCTGCATCACTAAATGGTAGCTCAGCAGCATTACATTCAATTTATAAGAGGTATGCAATAATCATGGCTGTTGTGAATAGCTCACAAGATGGTACAACAAAAGTGTGCTCCTCAGCTATTGAGGCTCTGTACATTGGCCATGGAAAATAGCACTGCTGTTCTCATGGATATCACCTGGGATTGTTCCCCTTTCACCATAATTACTACCACCTTTGCGTTTAATGCACATATGAAAAAAGGGTAAAACATTTGCTGCATCCCCTCGGTATTGCATTTGGATCTGGGGCAGGTCCAGGCCTACATCCAAGCAGACAGCTTGCAAAACTGATGCATGATTCACAGAACCAGCTCTTCATTCAGAGGTGTCACTGCACTTTAAGATTTTCTGCTTGCATAAGTGGAACCTAGAAGAATAGTTAAGGGTTCTATAGGACAGTGTCTTGCGGTTTAGTCGGGAAAATGCAATTCAAACAAAAGCAAAATCAGCATCGCATTTCACATAATTATACACTCTGTCAAATTTTTCATCTGAGTGATGCAAGTGTAAATTTATTTATTAGGAGTTATAGATAGCACTAAGTGTACACAATGGGTAACTTCATGGTGCTAACAATGGTACATGGGAAACCGGTACAGAAAGGGGTAGGGGAGGTTAAAGTCCAATCCAGTGAGTTGCAACCTGTGTCCAACATTCTTTAGTCGCAATTCTGTAGTCAATGTATAGTTCAGTTGAAGGAAAGACTCTATACTTACATCTTCAAAATGTTCCTAATTTTCTGAACCACCTGTGATTTTGATCCCCTCAGGTTACATGTGAGGCTGTTACTCAATTTAGGGTCAGAATTGGTTGCTCATAAGGTAGGATCCCGACTTGGGCTTCGTTTATACATAGAAAACTCTCCTTGATCCACAGAAGCATATATTCAGGCACCCAATTATGTTAGTTGTGTTAGAAGGTTGGTTGTCTCACTGGAAGTGGATTTGCACATTATCTGCATGAATCTGGAAGCCTGCATGATATGGCTCAAGTAGTGGAGCCATGGGGAGTATGTATATATTGATGAACATACCAAAAGTAATGCTCCTTGGGGTATGCAAGATGTCCACTGAATCCACAAGATCGCAAGGACACTTATGCCCGTCCATCTCTCTATCTTTTCCACAAGAGTAAGATGATTCACAGTTTCATAAACACCTATAAGGAGGAGGAGTTTCCCCATAAGTTTGGCTAGAGCTACTTTGATGTTCCCTCGAAGGTCTGACTCCAAACTGATCACCTCCCCTTCCATCTTGCTAAGGAATGGGAGGTGAGAGAAGGGCTGGTAGTAGGCCAATATGTTTGGGTGTATAGGTGCCTTTTCAGCATAGGGTTAATGATGGTGTGTTTCAGTGGACCTGGAACAACCTCTGATCGGAGCCAGCTGTTTATCGATATGGTTGTGTCAGTTGCGAACGAGGGAAGATATTATTTGAAGCAAGAGACTGAACAAGGGTTTGTTGGTGCAATGGGTGCTTTAGTCTTTTTGGCTAGACTAGTAGAGGAAAAGGCCTCTGACATTACCATTTTTACTTGGTGTGTGGATGATGCAAAGACTTGTCATAGAAAATGATTTTCCCTAAGTAGCAAAAAATATATATCTTTTATCATTATCATTCTACAATTTTCTAAAACACATACATGAACATCCTATGCATTGTAGGAAACTCAAATCACACAGAATTAGAGAAACAAGTGTTCACTAGAAACGTATGTAAATATCATAAATTGTTGCACAAAAGTTCAGAAATTCATCAGAAATATATGTGTACATTTGGGTGCATAGTGCATAGTCATATCCCTACACATCCAGAGATTTACTTATAATAATTACTAATTATGGAGCAGCTATCACAAACATTCATACAGTTAGTGTCAACATCACCCAATCAATGATGAAAGGTGGATCTGCTGGGAAGAAATCCTTTGTCGAGGCAGACCCTTGTCCTATTGAGCTATCTTACCTTCCTTACTTCACAACATTTTCCACATTGTCTTGTTAAGGATGGTTTCTTACATGTGCCCCAAGGGTGTGCATGGTGTAGGAGGAGAGAGGGGGCTGCAAGCGGTATTCAAAGTTGCTCCGAGCCACACAAAAGTGCATTGGGAGTTCTTCAGGCAGGCTGAACACCACAGTTTAAGCCTTGTTGAAGCACTTTCAACAGGAGCGTAGCATGGTCAGTAAAATTGGGGGGTGGTGAGCTTGCTAAAATATATTGTATCAGAAGCAGGGCATGAGGGAGCTAGTGGCCGTGGAAAGCAGAGCAGTGCAAATTGGTAGGGTTACTGAAAAGAAGACAATCCAACATATCTTGGAATGCAGCCCAGGAGCCAAAAATGCTGCGTTGCGTGACAGAGAGGGAGCAGGAGAGAGCCATATCTAAAGTGATATGGCACCCTCCTCTCCGTAGAATTTTTGCTGCCTGGGACACACACACACTCCTTTGCACCATAGTGCAACGGTGTGTGAGTGAGTCTACCATAGGTTTTGTACTGGAAGGGTTTCCTACCGGTACAAAATAATGTGCCTAAACAAGTTTAAAAACTTTTCCAACTTTGTATGTGTGCTCTACAGTGCAGCACACAGGAAAAGTCGGAAAAGAAAAAAGAAATTATAACAGAATGCAGCACACATAGAAAGAGGAAGTAACCTCTTGTTACGCCTCTCCTTCAGAGGAGTAACATTTTGACGCATTCCCAGGTTTACCATTGTTGGTAAATCTGGGAATGTGCCAAAATCCATGGGTAAATGCATGGGCATGCAACGCCCATGAACCGCCTCCCTGGGGCAGAGTAACGCAACGCAGCGATTTGCACTGCGTTGTATGTATTACCCTGGACTTATCAACCCATGCAGGGCCACGCAAGGTGGCCTTGCACGGCTTGATAAATCCGGCTTAGGTTTTGCATTGTCCTTGCGCCCCTTTGCATGGCACAAGGGAGCCGCAAAGCCTTCATAAACATACCCCATGGGGTATTGCGTCACAAAGCATGGACGGCTGCATGGGAATGCCCATGCAATGCGCTCTTGATGCTAAGTAACGCAAAGCAGCACTCTGCGCTACTTTGTGTTACTTTTAGGAAATTTTCAGTGCAAAACAAGTTTTTCGATGGAAAGTCAATAATAAAAAATACCATTTTGTGACGGAAGCACAGCGCAAAATGTTTGTAAATCTGCCCCAGTGTTTTTAAGAACGTTAAAATAGAGAGTGTTTGTGTGTATGTTTTTGTCGGATTGTGCATGTAAAAGTCCTAGGCGAAATCCGACAACCACTTCACCATACCCAGCTATAAGCATCTGTACTCAACTATTTACTAGAGAAGCCATTTGTTGGGGGGGTGACACCCCAAACACCCTCCCCGAATTACACCCCTGGCTTTAAGCAGTGAGGTGCGGAGATTCATCTGAGATGTTTAAAGTGGGCACTTGGGTGGCAGGGAGGCTGATAGAGGTTACAGGCACTGCATTGCATTTTGTCTCATGTACAGTGATACGGAAGTGCTACAAAACTCTACCAGTGATTGCAATGTGTTTTATAAATATTTATAGCATGGTCTGTCTTTGAGTATAAAGAGGTGAAACGAGAGGTAAACTGATGCTAAAAACTTCCTTATCTTAGCTGCAAGTAGCCACTAGTCATCTGTGGCAGCATACTCGATTTTGGACTTTTTGAGCTCTTAGCTACCATGTTAAAAGCAAAAGTACACCTCCCAGAATGCAATTGTGTTAAAAAAACAAAACTTGCTGCATCCTCACGGTATTGCAATGGGATCTGTACCCTGGGGCATGTCCAGGCCCACCTCCAAGCCCCCACCCGTCATTTAATCCCAGGCTGGCAGCATCTCACCTCCTGCTCGTGCCTCACATTGAGGTGCCTGGTTGAAGTGCTGCACCCATCCCAAAGCCGATTCATTATATATCTCCACTTCCTCCGGCACTAGAAAAACAATGCACAATATTTTGCCTATAAGTGAAGGTGTTAGGGTTCGAAAAAAACAAACAACAGAGAGCACACTTGGTGTTCAGGCAGATTGTGCTTGCCTGACCTAATAATGTTTCAGTTTGCTTTTCATCCTGCTCTGTGCGAAGGGGAAAAGCCCTGCAGCCTGAGAAGACAATCAAAGGCCAGCACCCAATAACGAGTCAACATCTTTAATTTCGAGATCGCTTTATATAACCTTTGAATTGAATGGCTCTCTGTTCTGAGTTCAAGTTATATCTCATTAGCATGTTGAGCTACAAAATACCTCTTCCAAAAGGTGGCAAAGTCTGGGCCATGTAACAAATAAATATCAATGGGATGCTACATAAAAAGTATGATTTCATGCTGGAAGCGGACAGTGATAATTTCCACCTGTCCCCACACTTCCCTTTGTGTGTGCAATGTTTTGCATACATTTATGTATATAAATGTATGATAAGATACTGATTTTTTAAAATTAGAATAGTTTTTCCGTTAGCTAGATTCATGGTACAATATGCATGACCAATAACTAATGCAAAAATCATTAAAAAAATTAATTTAAAGTGCAAGCCAACAATTGTGCTGTTCTGGGCCTCGCAGCCAATGAACAACTGAGAAGGTCTACCGTAGGCAATCCGTGACAAAGGGTCCGCTGACCAATTCAAAGTCACCACACTCCCTCTTACCCTATGGGCATATAGCTCATTTCCTTATTTGGTTATTGTCAACTCAGTGCCAAAAATTCCACCTTTCTTGCTGTATTTGTGGGGTCCAAGACATTAGTTAAAGCAGCATTTAAGTTGAGCTGGTGTTTGCAGAATTGGTCCACCACCACTCGTTTTTTGAGACCGGTTTTTATTTTTCCTCATCAGATTCTGACTCAAAGAGAGAGGAAAAAAAACACAAACAGAGAAAAGGAGGAAGAGAAAGACAGAGAAACATTGGAAAATGAAGCAGGCAGGGAGAAAAAAGAACACAGAGGAGTGAGATAATGGTCCAGGGCGTGTCTGGCGGTAGATTAAAGAGGCATGATGTGGAATGAAATTTGGCAGCCTTGGAGTTTGGCACCCCGACCTTTGATAGAGTGGGCCTCACGCTTCAGCACAAAACTTTGGGCCCCTGCACCTATTCTTTTATCAATGAAGCGCTGCACTGCGTTAAAGGAATAGTTGTCAATCTAACGTGTTATTGAATAATATGCCAATTGTCTAACTAAAAGCACAATCAATCCAGTTTTATGTCCAACAACAAAAGTATAATTATGACAATTAAATGTACTGAAAACCTACAATGTGCAACACTCTGCTCGCAAGAGTGATCCACTTTATTTGAGCGTGGATAGCTGCGGCTGTCGTTTTTAAGGAAAGACAGTGGTTAGCTTTGAGAGAAATAAAACAATCATAGGGATGCCACATAAAACTCCATATGACAGCACAGGTGAGCCCTACTTGTACTTAAAGATAAAACAACAAGATAGACTCTCGTTGCAAAACGTGGTGCATCCCCTAGCCGAAATCCGCCAGGTCCATTTCTACATCTCTTACTAAACATTGTGCTAGTGTTGCAAATGTACCACTGGGGAACAACAAATTATCAGAATGTTCTGGGTTACAGAAAAGCAGATGGAATGAATGATCATGCGGCTGTAGCGAAACTTTAAGTATACGAAAACCAGGCTATGCCCGGCTGATGAACCCATAATTAGGGCAAAGCCAGTCCTGGGTTGTTTGTGTTTCGGGGCACAAATGTCCTACCCCACAGCATTCTCCTTGGTGTCCCGATTAAAATGATACCTCACTTGTGTGGGTGTCCAATGCAGAATTGGCTAAAAACGCATTTTAAAAAAAATGTAGCGCTTAGAATTGTCGGTGCTATACCCTAAAACCCTATGTTTTGGGCTCTTCCCGGTCACAGGCCCTTGCCCCACCCACACAAGTGAGGTATCATTTTACTCGGGAAACTGAGAGGAACGCTGTGGGGTAGGACATTTGTGTCAGTCCGGTGATCCTACAACTTTCCCACACAGAAATTTGAGAAAAATGCGATTTTTTTTCAGCAAAATTTGAGGTTTGCAGGGGATTCTGGGTAGGAAAATGTTGGGATATCCACGCAAGCCATTCCTCACTGGACACCCCAGGGTGTCTAGTTTTCAGAAATGTGTGGGTTTGGTAGGCTTCCCCAGATGGCCGCGAGCCTGAAGCCAAAAAACAAGGTGTCCCCCCCCCTGCAAAACCAGGTAGGTTTATGATAGCTAATTTTGAAGTCACCACAGTAGGATTTGGGCCATTTCCTGTTGCAGCCACTATTCCTACCCACACAAGTGAAGTGCCATTTTTATTGGGAGACCTGGGGTAACGCTGGGTGGTAGGAAATTTGTGTCAGCCCGGTGATCCCACAACTTTCCCACACAGAAAAGTGAGGAAAATGTGATTTTTTTCAGCTAAATTTGAGGTTTGCAGGGGATTCTGGGTAGGAAAACGTTGGGGGACCCACGCAAGCCATACCTCGCTGGACTCCCCCGGGTGTCTAGTTTTCAGAAATGTGTGGGTTTGGTAGTTTCCCAAGATGGCCGCCGAGCCCGGGGCCAAAAACCCAGGGGACCCCCCTTGCAAAACCAGGTTGTTTTGTGATAGGTCATTTTGATGTCTCCTCAATACGTTTTGGGCCCTTGCCTGTCGCGGGTACTTGACCCACCTACGCGAGTGAGGTATCATTTTTATCGGGAGACCTGGGGGAACACTGGGTGGTAGGAAATTTGTGGATCCACGTAGATTCCAGAACTTTCCCAGACAGAAATTTGAGAAAAAAGTGATTTTTTCAGCTACATTTGAGGTTTGCAGGGGATTCTGGGTAGGAAAACGTTGGGGGACCCACGCAAGCCATACCTCGCTAGACTCCCTCGGGTGTCTAGTTTTCAGAAATGTGTGGGTTTGGTAGTTTCCCAAGATGGCTGCCGAGCCGGGGCCAAGAACCCAGGTGACCCCCTTGCAAAACCAGGTTGTTTTGTGATAGGTCATTTTGATGTCTCCTCAATACGTTTTGGGCCCTTGCCTGTCACGGGTACTTGACCCACCCACGCGAGTGAGGTATCATTTTTATCGGGAGACCTGGGGGAACACTGGGTGGTAGGAAATTTGTGGATCCACGTAGATTCCAGAACTTTCCCAGACAGAAATTTGAGAAAAAAGTGATTTTTTTCAGCTTAATTTGAGGTTTGCAGGGGATTCTGGGTAGGAAAACGTTGCCATACCTTGCTGGTCTCCCCCAGGTGTCTAGTTTTCAGAAATGTGTGGGTTTGGTAGGTTACCCTAGATGGCCACTGACCCTGGGGCCAACAACTCATGGGACCCCCCTTGCAAAACCAGGTTGTTTTGTGATAGGTAATTTTGATGTCGCCTCAATTGGTTTTGGGCCCTTGCCTGTCACGGATACTTGACCCACCCACACAAGTGAGGTACCATTTTTCTCGGAAGGCTTTGGGGAATGTGGGGTGGGTGGAATTTTGTGGATCCACACAGATTCCAGAACTTTCCACCTCAGAAATATGAGAAAAATGTGGTTGTTTTAACAATTTTTTTTTTTTTTTTTTTAAATTCTTTTTATTAACATTGCTCATGTTCAAGCGGGTTACACAGCGGTAGTTCGCAATATATTCACAGGGATCACAGTTCATCACATTTTTTTTTTTTTTTTTTAACATGCATGGAAATGCCGAGAAGGGATTGCAACAGTCCTCTATCCCATCCCCTCCTGTACAGCTCGAAACCGTTGCCAGGGACCCCACACCTTCCTCCATTTATTCACAGATCCCCGGGACCTGTAGACCGTTTCCTCCGCCCTCTGGCACCAATCCAGGTCACAGAGCCACTGATCCCACGAGGGGCGCCTGCGCACCCCAGTACCTGGCAATATTGCGTTTAGCCACCCCTGCTGCCAGCCCCAACCAAATCTCATTATGACGTGTCCAGTCCGTGGCACCTTTGATCATGAGCAAGAGCCACTTGGGCTCCAGTGGGACCGGGGCCCGCACTACCCCTCCATCGTTTGCGTCACCCTGGTCCAAAACGGAATTATGAATGGGCAATCCCATAGAATGTGGTAAAAGGAGCCCTCCCCTTGACAGCCCCTCACACACAAGGGTGACAGAGTCCTACCCCAGGAGAACAGGTGGGTGCGGGGATAGTAGACCCTGTGGAGTATTTTTAGCTGCACAAGGCGGAATCGTGGCCGGATCGCTACCTCGCGGGGCCTCTGCAGGGCGTCTTGCCAGTCATCGTCATCTAGTGCTCCAATGTCTCCCTCCCATCTCGCCCGCAGGGGTCCCAAGGGGTCCGGCATGTTATTAATAAGTTTTCGGTAAATCGTTGACGTGGGCTTCGTTAGAATGGGGTCGAGAAGGAGCCTGTCCTCCATAGGGGAGTATTCCGGGATGGAAGTGCCAGCACGGATGTGGGCCCGCAAGGCATGTATGAGGCGCAGGTAATGGTAGTGCTGGGAATCATGGAGTTGATACTCTTTTTCAGAGCCGCAAAGGGAACCGGGGCCCCCCTTCCACACATCCCCGAGATGCTCAATGCCGATCAGTTTCCACCCCCTGTAGCCGGATAGTCCCGTCACCTCCTTTAGCCGATCGCCCGTCCAAAGCGGGGTCTGTCCCGTTAGGGTGTTCGTCCAGCCCAAGAACTTGTTGGCCTCCCTCCAACAGTGGAATACCACCCCAGTATGCGCGGGTAGATTACGACCCCGCCCGCGGGAGTAGAGATACGGCTCACAGGTTCCTCCAACCATCGCGTGCCTATCCATTCTGTAAGCTGGCTCCGAGGCCGGCGTATAGATCCAGTCATTGACCACCTGCAACTGAGCTGCCCAATAATAGAGTCGCACGTCCGGGAGGGCCAGCCCCCGTCGTACACCCCCGCGTAAGCTTCTGCAACGCAATTCTCGGGTTGCCGCCGTCCCAAAGTAACGTCCGCAGCTCCCGGGAGATACGCTTAAATGTCGCCGTCGGGACCAGGTACGGTGTGTTTTGGAGGATATATAAGAGTCGTGGCAGCGCCAGCATTTTAAAGAGCGCCGCGCGCCCATCAAGGACAAGGGCAAGGACCTCCAGTGTCCAATGTCCACCCCCAGCCTCATCAGTTGAGGCTCCAAATTTCGGGCGAAGAACTCCCCGCGTCCCTGGTGACGTACACTCCCAAATACCTGAATCCAGCAGTCTCCAGCGATGCCGGGCAATCCCGCGGTATGCGAGGAGGTGGACCCGACAGAGGGTAAACCACCGATTTGGTCCAATTAATCGAGTAGCCAGAGTAGCTACCGAAAAGGGCGAAAAGGTGGAGGGCCCGCGCCATGGACTGGTAGGGTCGGGCCATGTACAGGACAATATCGTCAGCGTATAGAGAAATACGCTCCTCCCATTCATCCGTGAGTGCCAGGCCCCAAAAGGCCCTATCTCTTCTGATCCAATGCGCGAGCGGCTCCAGGGCGAGGGCAAACAGGAGCGGTGACAGGGGGCAGCCCTGCCTAGTGCCCCTATACAGGGCAAAAGCACGGGACGTAGCCCCATTGACCCTCACCCTTGCCATCGGCTGCGTGTACAGGAGTCTCACCCAGCTACTGAACACGGGGCCCAATCCCAGTCTATTCAGTACCATAAATAGGTATGGCCATTCGATGCTATCAAAGGCCATTGAGGCGTCCAGCGCCATCAATGCCGTCTGCGTATGTCCCACGTCTTTAGTCATGTGCAGAATACCATAGAGCCTCCGCAGGTTGTGCCTAGTGCTCCTGTGGGGCATAAAACCCGACTGGTCTACATGCACGAGGTCGGGCAGTACAGATAGCAGTCTTGTCGCCAAGACCTTGGCCAAGACCTTCGCCTCCACGTTCAGGAGGGAGATAGGCCGATAGGATGAGCAGCAGTCCGCCGGTTTCCCGGCTTTATGAATAACCACAATTGTGGCCTCTCTCTGGTCAGGCGGAAGCACGCCTACCTCCCGTGCCTCAAGGAACATACGTCGCATGGGCTCCAGTACCACACTCGCCTGTTTCTTATAGATTTCGACCGGGAGTCCGTTGGGTCCCTGCGCCTTGCCGGACTGAAGGGCATTAAGGGCTTCTCCCAGCTCTGCTCTTGTGAGGTCTGCATCCAGACACTCCGTTTGTTCCTGGGATAGCATAGGCAACGCAAAGTCTTGCAGGAATTCCTCACAGTCTCTCTCGGTTCTGGTACACACTGGGGTATACACTCCTTCATAGTAGGACGCAAAAGCCTCCGCTATAGCCGCACTCGTGGAGGCCAGGGCCCCGGAACCATCCCGCACCTCCGTAACCCAGGAACGTTCCCTGTCCCGGCGCTCCAGCCACGCGAGAAGCTTCATACTCTTGTCACCTGCATCATATATCCGATGCTGCGTGGCAAGGGAGTAGGCACGTGCCTCACCCTCCGCTAGCGAGCGAAGTTCCCTGTGCTTCAGGGCCAAAGCATGATTGCGCTCCGGCGAGGGCGATGCACTTGCCTCTCGCTCCAGAGACTCGATTTCGCGCTCCAGCTGCTGAATCTGCAGCGATTCCTCTTTTTTGGGCACCGATCAAGGCCTGGGCCTGTCCCCTCAGGACCGTCTTGTATGCCTCCCACAACGTTAGCTGGGAGGTAACCGACCCCTGATTGTCGGAGAAATAGTTCGCAGAGCCTTCCCGAAGCTTATCCGTGATCGACGTGTCAGTTAACCGCCACGGATCTATTCGCGGGAATGCGGCCCTGTCCACCACCGTCCCCCGAAGGGTAACACCCACCGGAGAGTGGTCCGATATGCCGCGCGCCATAATACTCGGGTCTACAAAATCTCCCAGCTGATCCCCCGCGTGAAAATATAGTCCAACCTCGAAAAGGAGCCATGTCTGGCCGAATAAAAGGTGTAGAGTCTGCGGGCTGGGAACCGAGTTCGCCATATGTCGCATAGGCCCATGGCAGCCGTGAAGCCCCGCAGGCCCGCCTCCCCTCCACTGGCTCGTCTGTCGCCTGACCGGTCTAGTTCGACGTCCATTACCGCGTTGGTGTCGCCCCCAGGATCAGAGTGCCGTTGGGGAGGTTCGCCAAATGTGTCCCCAGTTTCTTGTAGAGTGTAGCATGCAGGCCGGGCGGGATGTAACAGGAGCACAGGAGCACCGTACGCCCTTCCCATCTCACCGCCACCGCCACGAAGCACCCAGCGTCTTCCACCCAGGAATTTAAGACAGTTATTGGCAAACTCCTACGGACCAGTATCCCCACCCCCTCGAGCCGGACGTGAATCCGGAGTGGGCTACCATCTTATACCCGAATCTATCTAAGGCCCTGCAATTATTACCCCGGAGGTGAGTTTCCTGCAGGAGCACCACATCTGGAGAGTGGCGTTTCAGGTGCTGCAGTACTAGAGTTCTCTTGATCTTGTTGCCCATCCCATTGACATTCCATGTCCATATTTTAATCTTAGCCTGATCCCCCATCCCCACTGTGAATCCACATCCTCAACGGATTTCCACCCCGCCACTGCGCAGCGCCCCCACAGTACCACAACATTAACATAAATATATTGACATGAGCTAAACTGAAACTTCCCATCAACCCCGTCCCACCCCCCAGTCTGTCCCCCCTCCCTGCCTCCCTGCTAAGTGGGCCCCCAACCCCCACCTTAAAAACTTGCAGAGTGCCTGTCGCCCAAATAATCCCATTTCAACTAACTGAGGGAACGTAAGCCCACAACTCGCAGAAACTGGCACAACTGACTGTCGGATTTCCACCCCTTTAAACAAGAAATTAGCCCCCACCCTCCCCCCTCTCCCAAACCCCAGCGGGCCAATGCCTAGAGCCCTTTGAGCGAGCAATCCACGTCGGCCAGCGCGCACACTCACAGTCACGGAGACGTTCAAAATCTTTATGCAGCCTGACTAGTGGCCCCCCGCCCATCAGGGCCCAAGAGACGTGCGCCATTGCCCGCCTCCCCCATGTAGAGCCCTCAGTGCGGCTTGTGTCCCCATCAGTCCTCCGGTGGCGGACGTTCACGCTCCTGACTCCTCGGGCCGGTGCTGCAGCTCTCTCAGCCTCACGAGAGTTGTCGTTGGAGGTCCGGCGCCGTGCCGCACCCTGGCGGCCCACGGTCCGCCATCCCTCCATCCAGTCGCTCGCCTCCGTCGGAGAATCAAAAAGTACACCTTTTCCCCATCCAGGATCTTGAGCCGTGCTGGAAAGAGCATCATGTACCGCACCCCCTGGTCCCTAAGGGCTCGCTTGACGCCTTCAAAGGACCTGCGCTGGCGCTGGACCTGCAGAGTGAAGTCCGGGAAAAACCGGATCGTTGCGTTCTCCAGTCGTAGGTCCCCGGTGGTACGTGAAGCCTGCAGGATGGCATCCCGGTCCCGGTAGTTCAGGAACCGGGCAATGATGGTGCGCGGAGGGGCCCCAGGCTTAGGCCTCCCCCATTGCGCGATGGGCCCTTTCGACAGAGAAGAATTTTGAGAGACGCTTGGGCTTAAGGTGTTGCAGTATCAGATCCTCAACAAAACAATCCATGGACGGCCCTTCCAGTCCCTCCGGCACCCCTACGATGCGGACGTTGTTGCGTCGCGCCCGGCCTTCCTGATCCTCCAGGCGGGCTACGACGCCACCCTGGGCCTTCACCAGCGTTGCGACCTGCTCCTCCAGCTTCTTCGTTCTGCCCTGTAAATTTCCAATGCCACTCTCCGTCTCGGCCACCCTGCCCGACATAGACCGAAAGTCGGCCCGGAGGAGGTTAACCTCCTCCGTGACCGAGTCCAGTTTGGGCTCCATTGTGCCACGCATGTCTCTGATGGCCTGCATTATGTCTCTGAGTGACGGGTCCGATCCTCCGTCCGCGTCGTCACCCTGTTGTCCCCCATCGCGGAGGCCCTCTCCCTTCCCCATAGCCACTGTGTATTTATCGATCTGGTTGGCTTGGTTCGGAAGGGGCGGCTTATGCCGACCCATTGCCGTAGATGAAGCCGTGGCGGGAGGGCTCACACGTCTGGCCCCTTGTCCCTGTCGCAGTCGTCCAACCGCAGGCCGGAGGGACCGTCCAGTCCACCCCCGGTCCTCCGCCACTTCAGCCGTGAGGGACACCAACGCTCACCCCCGCTCAGGCCGCACGCCGACCGGTTTAGCAGGCCGCCCCGCCAACGGTCACCCAGCAGGCTTCCAGGGGCAGGCAGACGAGTTTTCACCCCCAGCGCCTCTCAGGCCACTCAGTACTGGTCCAGGCCTCCCACTACCATGGATGAGCCTCAGAGCGCTCGGGCCCCAGACCCCGGAGTTGTTCAGACGCGGCGCTCCGGTGGGAGACAGCAACGCTCAGCAGGCCCAGCTCGCTTCCGCGGGCCCCACCAGTGCGGCCAAGTCCCCCGATCTCGGGCTCACTGCGCCGCCTCCCTGGGCTCCGGGGCTCCGCGCTGTCAGTAGCGCACACCCAACGCAGCTATCCGCCGCGACAGCGGTTCCACTCGTGGCTTCTGCGTGCCTGCGCTGCAAGCTCACCTCCGGGCCCCCCGCCGGCCGAGCGACGCTCCCAGGGCACCTCCGCACCCACCTCTGTGTCGGCCGTCGGTCTCCTCAGGCCGCCTCGCAGCCGCTGTGTGCGCTCCTCTCCCGGGCTCCCGGGCTCCGCTGCAGTCCGAGCACCCCTCGCTCTCAGGTCCGGCTCCTGGACGTGTCCCGGGACTGTCCGCTCTAGGCCGAGCGCTCGCCCTCCATCGGCGCCATTTTCGCCCGCACGGGCGCTGAGTTCCGCGTTTTCGCCCCTCCGGGCTGGAAGCCTTCCTCGTCCCTGCTGCCGCCGCGATTTCACCCGCGAGCGGCTCGCCGCCGGTCAGCTCCGCTGGTCGCGTTCCCCAATGGCCGGATTATGACGGATTTAGGGGTGATGTTACCCTATCTGCTGTCGCAGCTCCCCTAGTATGCGGCCATTTTCCTCGGCTGCAGGCCACGCCCCCCTGTTTTAACAATTTTTGAGGTTTGCAAGGGATTCTGGGTAACAGAACCTGGTGAGAGCCAGACAAGTCACCCCATCCTGGATTCCCCTGGGTGTCTAGTTTTCAAAAATGTATAGGTTTGCTAGGTTTCCCTATGTGCCGGCAGAGCTAGGGTTCAAAATCTACAGCTAGGCACTTTGCAAAAAAAGGGTCAGTTTTCACTGTGAAAATGTGGTGTGTCCACGTTGCGTTTCGGGCCGTTTCCTGTTGGGGGCACTAGGTCTACCCACACAACTGAGGTACCATTTTTCTCTGAAGACTTTGGGGAACACTGGGTGGGTGGAATTTTGTGGATCCACGCAGATTCCAGAACTTTCCAACACAGAAATGTGAAGAAAATGTGTTTTTTTGGAAAATTTTGAGGTTTGCAAGGGATTCTGGGTAACAGAACCTGGTGAGAGCCAGACAAGTCACCCCATCCTGGAGTCCCCTGGGTGTCTAGTTTTCAAAAATGTAAAGGTTTGCTAGGTTTCCCTAGGTGCCGGCAGAGCTAGGGTTCAAAATCTACAGCTAGGCACTTTGCAAGAAAGGGTCAGTTTTCACTGTGAAAATGTGGTGTGTCCACGTTGCGTTTTGGGCCGTTTCCTGTCGCGGGCACTAGGCCTACCCACACAAATGAGGTACCATTTTTCTCGGAAGACTTTGGGGAACCCAGCGTGGGTAGAATTTTGTGGATCTACGCAGATTCCAGAACTTTCCACCATAGAAATGTGAGGAAAATGTGGTTTTTTTGGACACATTTTAAGGTTTGCAAGGGATTCTGGGTAACAGAACCTGGTGAGAGCCAGACAAGTCACTCCATCCTGGATTTCCCTGGGTGTCTAGTTTTAAAAAATGTATAGGTTTGCTAGGTTTCCCTAGGTGCCGGCAGAGCTAGGGTTCAAAATCTACAGCTAGGCACTTTGCAAAAAAAGGGTCCGTTTTCACTGTGAAAATGTGGTGTGTCCAGGTTGCGTTTTGGGCCGTTTCCTGTCGCAGGCACTAGTCCTACCCACACAAGTGAGGTACCATTTTTCTCGGAAGACTTTGGGGAATGCGGGGTGGGTGGAATTTTGTGGATCCACGCAGATTCCATAATTTTCCACCATAGAAATGTGAGGAAAATGTGTTTTTTTTGACAAATTGTTAGGTTTGCAAGGGATTCTGGGTAACAGAACCTAGTGAGAGCTAGTCAAGTCACCCCATCCTGGATTCCTCTGGGTGTCTAGTTTTCAAAAATGTATAGGTTTGCTAGGTTTCCCTAGGTGTCAGCAGAGTTAGGGTTCAAAATCTACAGCTAGGCACTTTGCAAAAAAAGGGTCCGTTTTCACTGTGAAAATGTGGTGTGTCCATGTTGCGTTTTGGGCCGTTTCCTGTCGCGGGCACTAGACCTACCCACACAAGTGAGGTACCATTTTTCTCGGAAGACTTTGGGGAACGCGTGATGGGTAGAATTTTGTGGACCCACGCAGATTCCAGAACTTTCCACCACAGACGTGAGGAAAATTTGGTTTTATTTACAAATTTTGAGGTTTGCAAGGGATTCTGGGTAACAGAAGCTGGTGAGAGCCAGGCAAGTCACCCCATCCTGTATTCCCCTGGGTGTCTAGTTTTCAAAAATGTATAGGTTTGCTAGGTTTCCCTAGGTGCTGGCAGAGCTAGGGTTCAAAATCTACAGCTAGGCACTTTGCAAAACAAGCATTGGCATAGCCAATAGGTCTCGCCGTTGGGACCTTATACGTTTTTAGCCAGAGCTATTAGCTTTGCCGATGTCTTTGAGCTACAGTGTAGAGCAGTGTGGCTGCTGTGCAGCATGTTGAAAAGTTATAATAAAAAAGCATTGTAAGCATTTTTGTTATTTTATATATAACCAAGAAGATGTTATGTAGAACTGAACAACCCTATTAAACAAGTACTACAGTGCATTTACATTTTTTCAGAAAGGTATTTGTTTATGTGGTTTCCTTCGTTAGAATAAATGGTGTACCCAAATACTTCCAGCTATTAATCTCTATTTTTATCTATTTCTTTGTTAGTAGACGAGATCCACATGACCGTTTAATAGTAACTTGACACAATTGATACATAGTAATGTTAAAAGCAGAATAGAATTGTACTCATGAAACAGAAGTAAGATTAAAAACAAATTTCTTACCAGCTCAGGAACTAGTCAAACTCAATCTTAAAATGTAAAAAAAAGATTTCTGCACAAGATTATCCCCCACGGTAGCAGAGAATCAACAAAGATCCAGCGTGTAGAACAGACACAGAGGTTGTGGTGGTAGCACAGTGCTGAGATGTTAGGCAGAGTGCGGCTGAAGCTGCAAACACAGATGAGGAGGAGGGGGACAGGAAATGGGAGGTCGCGTGCGTTTGACTGTTTCCTGTGCAGTCTTGTCTCACCCGGTACCTCAGACCCTCTTACTGCTACATACATAGAGTTACTGTTTTTGAATTTATTTTTAGATAGCGCTTACTACCCCTAACGAGGCAACATGTATAATCACCAGTTGGTTTCTACCCTGCTTCTCAGGAGTTATCACTAGGGGCTCAACTATCATAGGTGCAGCATGTGTGGGGGCAACACTGCCTGGGAGTACCAGGTGCTTCAGCCGGAGCAGCCACAATTGCCCTCTTTATGTCTGTCTTTAACTTCTGATCCATGTGGAAGTCAGACCATGTGTCACACGATAGGTAACGTGGTGAAGAGGTGATATCACACGATGGAAGGTAGGGGACTCTGAACACTGGATGTCAATAGCAAATTTTGAAACCACCCAGGCGATCAGTGGCAGCCTCAGCAAGCTTTTGTGGGATATTTTTGGCTTGGGGGGGGGGGGGGGTGAGGGCTGGAGGAGATGTTAGTGGGGAAAGAAGACCAAAGAGTCTTTCTCACACACTGGGTTTTTTTTTTTTTTAAACTTGGCAGGTCAGGGAAGTGGCCTATTTTCCTTGATTGCTCCACCACTCGTTATAACTGGTGGCGCACAGGCTTTCAAGCAAACATGGGCGAAGCATGCTTGGCGCGGGTATTGTACTTTCATTAGCTCAAGTTGTTCAGCTCACGCCAACAAGTAACATAAAAGCAGCACATTTTATGCTAATATGTAAAATGCCATTTCTGAATAAAGTGATTTTTTATTCTAAACTAGCATCAAACCAATATCACTTTCATTCACGAAAACAGCAAGGATCTTTCCTTCTCTTTTATACAATAACCAACTGATGTTGCAGTTTTTAACTGAATATTCAGCATGTTTGCTGGCTACCCCATAGTGATATGATTGCACAGATGTCTGAAAAATGACACTTACTGTCTATCACTGTAGATGTGCTTTTGCCATCATCTTCCAGAGAATGGACACCAATGAATTCAATCTGTTAGCTAAGAGGCAGTATAATGTTTTACAAAAACGTGCTCTATCCTATGAAATGTGCGAAAATGCAACACACCTATTAATGACGTTGGAATTCTCAAGGCATTATTATGTGCACAGACCTCAAGCTGTATTATGGTAGGTGTGACAAATTCGCCTGTTCCTCGATTTGACTGATATAATAGTTCAGTTGCTGTCTTCCTGTTATAAAAATAGGACTTCACGTACCAGAATGCAAAGAAGAAAAAATTAGTGATTCTGATACGCCTGTGAATATACTGGGATGCAGCGACTTGAGATCTCTAAAGCGCCTCACAACAAGAGAGGCTGTGCTCACTTGAGAGGAGGAAGCAAAGTGTGTGTGTCGGGTAAGACGGGATGTGAATCTGGTCTCTGCTAGGTCCTGGGCAGGTGCAGGAGGTTGCTCTGTGGTGAGATTGCACTGTGGGTACTGCGTGTCCTTGCCAGACAGTGCGGCCCAACACCACGGCTGAAGGAACGTATTGGAGTTCCGAAACGGAGACGGCGGGCTGATCACACAATAAAGCGTAGAATCCAAAGAACAGCGGGATCTGTTAGGATTGAATCAGGAGGTTTGCTAAGGGGCCTGATTAAGTGCGGCTGTGCTCATGTGTGCTTTAGGCACGAGATGGCCTACTGGCTGCACTGAAATCAGCTTCCAGACGGTTCTGTTTAAATATGTGTGGCATGCAACCTTTGAACAACAGAAGCAGTCGTCCGATCGTAAATGTCAAATACCAAAAGCAAGTAGATGTTATTGCTTGCCAGAAGCGGAATGTAATGTAAAGAACGAATACCACGTTCAGTGTATGTGAATTGCCGTCTTGAGGGAAAACTATATTGTAACATCGTCTCTTTATGAACCACGGAACCGTACATGTGTCGAAGTGACCAGTGAATCAATACCTACTGTATTGGTGCAAAGTATTAGGAAGACGAATTTAAAGGCAACAAAGAAATGGTGTTTAACCGTAACGCGCCGTGACTGTTAGTGATGCCCCTGTCCACAATAGCGAAACGTACCTCCACTGCATTCGGTCCATTGGATCACTGGTCAGGGCTCTGCTCGGCGTGCCTCGCTGATCAGCGTGGCTTTTATGTTTTTGCCCTTCGCCACAGAGCCTGCTGGTTTTCCTTGGGAGCACATGTCAAGCTGTCTCCCAAAGCAACAATAACAAGCGCTGGTCACACGCCGCTCCCGGCACCCCGAGCGCGGCAAACGCGCTAATTAACAATCGCGCGCAGGAGACCTAACAAGCCCGGGAGTGGTGCGCGCGTGCGCGCGCAGGCTTCACTTTTCAAGCACTGCACTCGTGCTTGTGGCGCGCCGCTGCTCGCTCCCGCAAGGTGGATGCCACCACAAGCACGAGTGCAGTGCTTGAAAAAGTGAAGAGCGACGGCTAAAGGCCCTCCTAAGCAGCGCATGCGCGCTGCGTAGGCGAGACCTAAAAAGGGTCAGTTTTCACAGTGAAAATGTGGTGTGTCCATGTTGCGTTTTGGGCCGTTTCCTGTCGCGGGCACTAGGCCTACCCACACAAGTGAGGTACCATTTTTCTCGGAAGTCTTTGGGAAACGCGGGGTGGGTGGACTTTTGGGGATCCACGCAGATTACATAACTTTCCACCACAGAAATGTGAGGAAAATGTGGGTTTTTTGACAAATTTTTAGGTTTGCAAGGGATTCTGGGTAACAGAACCTGGTGAGAGCCAGTCAAGTCACCCCATCCTGGATTCGCCTTGGTGTCTAGTTTCCAGAAATGTATAGGTTTGCAAGGTTTCCCTAGGTGCTGGCAGAGTTAGGGTTCAAAATCTACAGCTAGGCACTTTGCAAAAAAAGGGTCCGTTTTCACTGTGAAAATGTGGTGTGACCACATTGCGTTTTGGGTCGTTTCCTGTCGCGGGCACTAGACCTACCCACACAAGTGAGGTACCATTTTTCTCGGAAGACTTTGGGGAACAAGGGGTGGGTAGAATTTTGTGGATCCACGCAGATTCCAGAACTTTCCACCACAGAAATGTGAGGAAAATGTGTTTTTTTTTACAAATGTTTAGGTTTGCAAGGGATTCTGGGTAATAGAACCTGGTGAGAGCCAGTCAAGTCACCCCATCCTGGATTCCCCTGGGTGTCTAGTTTTCAAAAATGTATAGTTTTGCTAGGTTTCCCTAGGTGCCGGCAGAGCTAGGGTTCAAAATCTACAGCTAGGCACTTTGCAAAAAAAGGGTCAGTTTTCACTGTAAAAATGTGTGTCCACGTTGCGTTTTGATCCGTTTCCTGTCACGGGCACGAGGCTTACCCACACAAGTGCGCTACCATTTTTATCGGGAGACTTAGGGTAACACAGACTTGTAGAGCAACTGTTATTACCTATTGACTTTCGATGCATTTCTGCCTTCCAAATGAAAGACAATGTGTAAAAAAGAAGTCATTTTGAAAAATGACCTATAATTCTCATGCTAGTACGGGTACTCACAATTTCGGAAATGTGCAAATATCTACTGTTTCTAAACTCTATATTTTGTTCCAATTTCAGAAATACATAGGTGTCTCTCATACCGATTTTTCTATGTATATATTTCCCCAAATTAATTGCTATATACCCGGTATATAATAAAAAACCATTGCAAGACGCTGCTCAGTTATTGGCTCTGGGTTCGTCGGGTTCTTGGTGAACCTACAAGTCCTATATATCTCCACAACCAGAAAGGTCCTGCAGATGTAACGGTATATTGCTTTCAAACAGCTGTCATAATTAGAAGAAGTTACAGGTGAAAATGTTGACACAAATGGCTGTTTTTTTCAACTAATTTTCAATTTTTCCTATATTCAACTGTTAGTTTCTATAAAGAAACCTTGAAGGATCTACACAAATGAACCCTTGCTGAATTCAGAATTTTGTCTACTTTTCTAAAATGTATAGCTTTCCAGGATCCTTTATTGCTTTCATACCTATTTCTACCATTAACTGGAAGGAGGTTGAAAGCACAAAAAATAGGCTATGTCCCAGAAAAATGCCAAAACTGTGTAAAAAAGTTTGGTTTTCTGACAAAAGTCTGCTTGTCCCTGAAAGCAGGGAAAATGGTGATTTCAGCCCCACAACCCCTTTGTTGATACCATTTGCAGGGAAAAAACCAGACGCTTTCAACTGTAGCCCTTTTTTCCCATTTTTCCACAAACCCTAGGTACCTTTAGAATCCCCATGATGTTGGAAGAAAAGGACGCAAATTTGGCGTGGATACCTTATGTGGTCAAAAAGTTACAGGGGCATAAGCGCAAACTACCCCAAATAGCCAAAAAAAGGCTTAGCACGGGGGGGGGAAAGGCCTAGCAGCGAAGGGGTTAAGCTCGCCTTGGTCTTACACAAAATAGTGATAAAAGTGTTTACTACTAGGGTTTGAAAGATCATTACACAATTAATTCACGCTTCTTAACATGGCTTTGCAATAGGGCTTAGAGGCAAAACAACAAATACAGACCCTGATAAATTAATACATGTTGGAAAAATAAATTGATACTGTGGGCTGTAAGTAAGTCTCTGTAAGTCATTGAAAAGGTTAATTGACGTCTACAAATCAATAAAAATGGAAATCACGAGGCGAAGAATCAAATCCAAAGATTTTGTGTTTTTAAGATTTAATTTGTTACAAAAGTTAGAAGTGATGTTTGGATCAGTAACTAACAAATATGAAAATGTGTGGTCATTCTTTAATTCTGCATATGTGGAGTTTGTTTTTGAATCTTTGGCACTGCTTGCATTTCAGGTGTCAGTGTGTTGTATGATTCTGCCAGTTCTCTACCTGATGTGTATATAGAGATTATTTCTGAACGTAAATGACTGATTGATTTGGAGAACTTTTAGGGCGCAAGTTTACTTTAGTATGGTCCCTTCTCGCTGCCACTTGGTCACTGACATGGCTATTCGTTTGGAAGGCGTGGAAGGAAGTTATAGGAACAAGCAGCCTTTTAGCTCTTTCTTAAAGCAGACCCTACCTTCTGTGTCCCTGGAGATCGGAGAAGAGAGTTCGATCATTGCTTCCCAGAGCCTGAAAGTTTCTGTCTGAGCTGCTGATTTCTTGTGAATTAGAAGGTCTACATTAACAGGGCATTGGATGTCAGAAGCACCAAATGTTATTAATAAGAAAGTAATTTCCTTTCTGGAAAAAGGTTTTACCGCCTATACGAAGGTTCTAAATCTCACTTACTTGGATACGAAAGCAAGTAAAGAATCTTTTTGGGTCGAAAGGATGGGATCCTATGAAAAGACGGGTAGTTACTTCTGTAGTTTTTGAAGGTGGATAAGCATATGTAAGTGGTAGTCCATAAAATGAGCCCTGTTGTCAACCTCCAGCGGCATGCACTGTAGTATAAAACATGCCCCACTGTCCTGAAATTAAATAATTCTGATTTGATGGTGACAGTGATTTCTAAGCTTTTTTAGTCTCCTAGGGTTGCCATATCTCCTAATGAAGTCACATTAGCATAACACATCTAAACAACATCTGCCACACTACAGAATCTCACAGAAATTACTTCAAGGCAAAGAGAAGACTCCGTTTTTGGAATCTGTTGCTTCCATTACTTAAAGGCACACAGAGTGTAATAGAGCCTTGTCTCTGCTGTGTACTTTAGTGGCTCTGTAAATCCCTAAACCTTTATCACAGGGACCTGGACAATCCTCAGTAAGGGAGAGGGCTTTGTCCGGACCTTGGTATATGCATTCTCCATTGCCAAGAGCATCCTAGTATGGTCTCTGTTGTCCTCCTCCTCTTCCTGACAGAGGCAGAGTGCAAACTATATACAACCAGTGGTGTGGCTAGACCTTTAACCGCCCATGGTGGCCCCTGCGTTTGCTGCCCCGTGGTGGCTGCATGTAAGAGCGGTGTGGGTTTGCTGGCGATTACTGCATTTGCCACCCCGCGACGGCCGCAGGTAAGAGCGGGGGGAGGTTACGCCCCCCTTGCTACACCACTGTATACAATTTCAAGCACATTAATGATTCTGGAATGTGGGCCACATTTTGGGGGAGTGCCCCGGCCTTATTGTGATCCCAGTCCGACACTGCCCTGTGGCTATATGCAGTACAGATGCCTACAGCTTTTCATTGCTAACAGAATCGCGAGCTGAGTCCGACTGCGTGGGGACTCCGGTCTAGTTCAAAATCTTATTACGTAACCAACAAAGCAGAAGGGGTGCAGGGCTTGTTGTATACAGTAGGAAGGGGGGACGAGTGAAAACGTTGTGTATAAGCACTCTTCGAAAGCGATGAGGCTGTCACTGAAATCGATTGCCAGGGCTATTTCTAATCTGCTCTGCTGGTACATCTCATCTCTTGCTATATAGCAAATAGCATTAGTTTTACAATGCCTACAACATTTAGGCATAGGAAAGGCACTGGCATCTCTTAAAGAGCAGATAATATCACTTTGTCTGCAACACTGTAGCTCTAGTAAAATACTACTCTGTAGGTAGGGTAACAGATGGAAGTCTTTGGAGAGGATGTAGCACAGTGTTAAAAAATCGCTCCCCTGCAGGGTGTCGTCCCGTCTGCAGTGTATTACAATTAAATAGGTGCCTCAAAGCATTAAAGGGGCCTTGACACCCTCCTCCCCTCACCCCACTACTGAGTTTTTAGGCAAAAATAAATGCTGTGATGAGCTGCAGTGCCCTGAAGGGCCCTGCACCCCTTACGAAATTGCATAAGTTTCCCAGCTTTTGAGTTGTTTGAACTCCCAAGCACTCTTAAGAGTTGTGCTTTCTTGATATAAGCTGATTATGTTCACCAGGTCCTACACCCCAACTTTTATCTGTCTGTAATTTTATTTGGGTCCCCCAACTTCCAATTTTATTTCCTGATTCTTCCTTTTCACCCATTTTTCGCTAGTTTCCAATTCTCTTCTATGTTTTTCTGTCTGTCTTTGCACCCCATGTTATACATATCCCTTATCTGTTTTATTTTTCTGTACTTCAGTTCCCTGAGTTGTCTGTCTCTTCACGCCCTCCCACATTAATGCTTTCAATGAACAAAGGCGAAAACCTTTCTAAAATTCTACAGTGCATCCAGAATTTAAATGCAAGCAGTGACAGCCAATATCATTTAAAAGTGGGGGGGGGGGAGGTGGGGGGGAGAGCAGGTGGAGGGGGTGCAGAGGGGAAATGCGCAGGGAATTAATAAATAAAAACTTACCTCATGATGACGGCCGTCTTGCCTCTCTCTGCTTCTCTGCTCTGTCGCTTCCAGCATCACATGTCGCTGGGGCAGCATCACAGACTCTCTGCGCAATCCCAGCGCTGCTCTCATTTTATGAGAGCAGCGTGGGGATTGGCCTGAGCGGGCTCAAAAGATGCTTGCTCAGGCACTGGAAGTCTGTGCTGTTTCTTCAACCCGGCTGGGTAACAATTGTAACAACCCGGCTGTAAAATACAGCTGAGTTGGAAAAAGCAAAGTGCGCCTGTCAGTTTGGTCGGCCTAAGACGGCTGGCCAAATGAACATGCGCACTTACAAGTGGACATACCACTCCTCCTCCCATAGCCCGGACCGCCCCTCCCTGCACACGCTGGCTGAGAGCCAGCAGTTAGAACATAAAACAATGGTAAGATAACGTTTTAATTTTCAGCTGCTCGCTCTGAGCCAGTGGAGCTACGCTCCTCTGCCATTCTGGAGGAGCCGTCGCTGGATGTAAAGCCTGTTATGGCATATCTTCTGGGAAATTTATTAATGAACCTGCATTCCTGGACATATTATTGAATTTTACTGCATTCTATAGTATCCATGAGACGACGTGCAGTGCTCTATAAAAATTGTGTTATGGCTCTGGCAGAAAGCAGTGTGACATCTGAACTAGACTACAATATAGCATCAACACATAGATGTCAATCTAGAAATCTCTGAACTGAATTAAAAGTATTTTTTCTAATCTGCCTGGTGGTTGCACCAATATACACTAAATATTTCTGTACAAAAACCTTGCCTTTAATTAGTTTGACTATGTTCCATAGTTTAACTTTTATTAGGTGTTAAAAATATTACTATAATTCAGCCCCCATGCCGGACCAATACTCATTTCTTTGGCTGAGAGCAGTGCTGAATATGGAAATTTGTATATTAATTACCTTGCCCAGAACCTTCTTGGAACATCAGTTACAACCTGGAAGGTGTATGGCTATGCTAAGGCTATTGGTTTTGTAGGTACCAGGTAAACTTTCTAACTCCAAGCCCAGTAGGTGGGTCCCTACCCTTTTCTGATTCACAAATGATATTCACTAAACGATTGATTGGGATGCGGCCTGAGCAGATGTCAATGGCTTAGATTAATTCAAGCATTCTATCCATGACCTTGTTGTGTTTGTATTTGATGCCCTAAGTGCGCCAGGTATGCCCAAAAGTGGGTCCTGGCTCACTGTGGCACTGGAACAAAGCTATACCTGGCTGAGAAGCCCTACTAAGGGTGAAACAGGTCCTGGGTTGCTTGTGTTCTGGTTCAGGAAGGAATTTGCCTGGCAGTTCAGACTGGACTGTTCCCATGAGGAGCAGGGTCAAGACTGATTTACATATGATTGGGTACAAACGTAGGTGGCATGATGGGCAAAAAACAATGGAGTGGAATGTGACCTGAGTGATTGCCAGAGGCTGAGATTGATTCAAGCATTCCATCCATCACCTTGTTGTTTTGCATTCACTAAATTATTGCATGGGATGGAAACAAAGCAGAGAGATAAATGCTCCCATGCAGTAAATTTCTGCATTCTTGTTACTTATTTAATTACATTATTAAAATGGGGATAAGTACAGCACATGACTTTGGCGGCCTCAAAACAAATCTACCGGATTTGGACAGCTAACAGGGTGTTGGGATGATCAGGGAACGGGTAGGATTGAGGCCATAGTGATTTGAAATGTTATAAATAGGATTAGGATTTCCCCTTATAAAATACCACGCTGAACCTGCAATTCTTTAAGTCGCAGTTTAGGATTAATTAGAAATTACGGAGTCCTTAGACCAATAAACTGATAGGAGCTGTTCTCCCTTGCGCCAGAGTTGTGCTGGACTGATTATGCATAGCAGAGTTAATTAGGCCAGCTTTCTGATCTACCCTCCTGGGAAGTGTTCCATCATTGCAGGCCGAAGTGCCAGGGGTCTCATGGTCTAGTAGCTGTGGCACAGATAAGGAACTGAAGAACCAGGGTCTCTCTGTGGAGAATCTATGAAGCTCGAGGCCTAACAGCTCTCCATGATATCCTTGGCTATAAACCAGAGAATTGGGAGCAGAATTAGCACCCTTCACTCCAGTGATGCGTTGGAACTTGGGTGTAAGGCTCCCTACCCAACCTGAATGGTTTCTGCTGCTTTGTAGGATTCAAAGTTCTCAAAACCACTCAATGGGTTTCCTGTGATCGGTATACAAAGACCGATAAGCAGTTTATCCTTCCCACCCTTGAGCCTCAAAACATTGTAGAACCAGGATGAAACTAAAGCAACTGTCTTGTAAAGAGCAATCTCCCTGCCGTTACTTGTTCTCCATCCTGTTTAGACCTTACTCATTTTCACGAACCGTCTCCATGGATAACTCTGACAGTCAAATGCATTGAAGCCCTTGTCCGGTACAGCCCTGGGTCCTTGAAAAACACTATTTTAGAACTGTGGCCTCTATGAAAGTGCTTTAGTGTGAAGATGACTTTGTTCATCAGGATAAACCTTCGACCCATATTCAACTGTGTTCGCTTGCAGGTCGGTCTGGCTTTTGCCCCAATCCAGCTAAAAATGCCAAAGCTTTATTCAAACATGCTACTGACCTTTTTGCTGTTTTCCATAAGACAATATTAGATTCCATGTTAAGGTAACGCCCATGGGCATTACCTGAAGCAGTTAAAGCTACTTTTCCATTTAGTAGTTAGATAATAGATTTATCTTTATTATGAACCATGTTTCAACCTTGCATTCTATGTTCATAGTTTTGTTTTTGAGAAGTTAACCCCTCCAAGGTGACATGAAGCTTTGCCACAGCAGATAGAAACATATAAACATATTTCTTCCCTCAGCCTCCCAGATGGTTCTCTTATGCATAGACAAATCCATTTTTTGTAAAAAAATACAAATAAAAAAAAAGTAATGAAATGAAAAAATAATATTTATGCCAAATAATGGAAACAAAACACATGGCTGCCAGTCTTTCAAAAGATGTGTCTAGAAAAACATATGTAGCCATATACTTTCACTCTGAATGTATTTCTGAATCATCTAATTTCTTCATATTTATATTCCATGGGTTGTTTTTCATACAATTCATCAAACTTTATTCGTTTTTTTCCCCAAATAAAACCATAAAAGTCATACAATCATCGCTAAAACTCCACATATGTTCAGAATGCCCCAACAGCAATACAGTATAAAAATAATAAAATCCCACTATCAAAGTTAATCACAGCTTGACCTAAGCCTAATGGCAGCCCTTAAAAAGATAAGTGTATACAATACAGTGTCATGTTAAAGAAGTTGTAAAAAGATAAAAGCACGTCTCACCCTCCTGAAACAACCCTTTTTAAGAGTAGGAATAATAAAAGATTTTCTAGGAACCTCATAAAAGCTGCAAAACATTAAAAAGTGCATCATGTCCTGAGGAGACCGACTGTCGCAGCCACAGGGCATGAGGCACTGACCTCTATGAACGCCGTGTGGTTGGGCCAGGGGGTAGTGAAAAAGGTTGAGCCTAAATCTGGTCAGTAGGAAACTATCATGATTGCTTTTGATCCCTAAAAGATATTGTTCAGTGGTTGGCACGGTTTTTAATCCAATGTACCTACGCACACTGAGCTTGCTCAGCTCTGTTGCTTCTCTATCACAACAGCGCCTTCTTAAAAAACACACTCTTTTAACCAGGCAAAGTCCCTCTTCCCAGACTATGGAGGCCTTCTCTTACATACTTTAACCAGCGAATGCGATTGACATGATCAAGGGAAAGACAATCCTTTAGAATATCCTTACCAAGGGCATTTTCTTTCTTAGCCCAAATCTTCAATCACAATGCTAGTGGACGAAACGCCAGTTCATCTGAGAGAAAAGCCATCCCCAGCTCTTGGTGCACAACATAAGATGGGACACTCTGCGGTAATGAGAGTACCCGTCTCAGGAAGGTGTTTTCTGGAACTTGCAGAGCCTCCAGCCCAGTGTGACCCCATATCTCACTCCCATAGCTGGCCTTTGCAATACATTTGGCTCTATAAATCTTCAAAAAGGCCCCTATCGGTTTTCCCCCACTCTGGAGGCAAAGTTGAAGACAGCTGCGGTCACTCTGACCAGGTCCCCCTTCTTCCGAATTATCAGGGGGGACCAACTCAGAGCGTCGTCAAACACTACTCCCAGATAAGAGAAGACATTTGTCTTCGGGATTGACATGGTTCCTATCTTAAAAGTAGACTGCTTTACTGTACGAGGTCCCACCTGCATAACAAACGATTTACTGTGATTGACCAGCAGGTCCAAGTCTTCCATAAAATGGACGAAGGAGTCCAACAGAAGTTGTAGCCCCATAGCTGTCCTCGCCATGAGGACAGCATCATCTGCATATAGGAGAACCGGCAGGCTGCGCTTGCCCACCAGGGGGCAGTCAGTTCTTGCCTCCAAAAGGACCTTCTCCAAGGAGTCAATATATAAATTAATATGGAAGAGGGTGGAATACACCCCTGGCGCACCCCTCTCCTATTGTCAAACTTGTGGGTTACCTTAAGATATTTTGAATAGTGGACAGCCGCTTTTGAATCGCTGTGGAGGTCCCTTAGAAACAATACGATGTTCCTGTCAATGCCAATAGAGGACATCATCTGCCAAAGCTTCAATCTATTTGCACGATCAAAAGCTGAGGACAGATCTATAGAGGCTAGGTGGATAGAGCCGGTGTGAGCCACGGTGTACTTGTTCAAAACCATATACAGATTTAAACCTTGTTCCACTGTGGAACGCCCTGGGCGGAAGCCGTATTGTACCTGAGTTAAGATGTTGTTTTCATCTGCCCAGGTTGCCAATCTGTCTAAAATCATGCGACGCACCACCTTCACCACAGAATCCAAAAGAGAGATAGGCCTATAGCAAAGAGTGCTGTCCCTATCACCCTTTTTAAAAACGGGGACAATAGTCGATAAAGACCAGGAATCTGGGCGACCAGCCTGAACCTAAGCAATGTAGAGGTCTGGGGGAATCCCATCAGGGCCTGGGGCTCTGTCTTTAGACAGCCCCATAAGACCAGCTCTTACCTCTTGAGCTGTGAAAACAGCCTCGGATTTGCCTTCCTCCCTTTCCTGCCCTTCTGCTGTCAAAGTGTCAGTCTGGAGAATGCTCTCAAAGTGGTTTACCCAGTCCTCCTCTAGAATCTGGGCCTCCATTAGGTTGCCAGTGTCTCCTGCTAAAAATGGACTAGTATTGATGCCCCAAAACTTTGAGCTATTGCTCAGGGTCCTGGCCTCTACTAGTTCTGACCAGGCCTCCTCCTTCAGGGCAGACTTGCGCTTTGCTAGGGCAGCCTTATAGGCTCTCCGGAGGTTCTTAACAGCCACCTGGTCATGAGGCATCACTCCCAGGCCCTGTTTCAGTTTCCTGGAGGGACAAGAGAACTCAGAATCAAACCATCTTGGTCCTAAGTGTGTAGGGCACCCTCCTGGGGCCCATAATAGCTTCGCTATAACACTAGAAATGCTTCCAAAGGCATCCATGTTGTCTGTTAGAGTGGCCTCGCTATCAAAACAAGTGGCAAACTCCCTATGGCACTGGGTTGAAAGGGATTCCTGAAGCTGCTCTGGAACAATTTGACCCCACTTTAATCTCCTCCCACGATCCACAGCTTTAAGAGGTGCCCCCAAGGCCTCCTTAATAGGCTTATTAATTCGGGGTCATCCTGATAAGACACATACAGGGTTGTGGTCACTGAGGGCACTCGCCTTGACAGAAAAGGCCTTGATCACAGAAAAAAATGGTGCGGAGACAAAGGTAAATTCAATAAACGACTCACATCCTCTCCCGATGAATGTGGGAACGATGTCAGTTTTATCCGGGGGCAACTTATTCATTGCCGATATTAAATCGAATTTATTCAGTAAAGCATTAAGTTTGACACCCTGAGGGAGTGTTCCATGTGCAAAACAACTTCTCCTGCACAACCCATGGCTTTCATCCCCCTAGGCCTAATATCTCCGCACATGTGAATGTCAAAATCCCCTGTTAAAAAGATGTTATGGTAGCTCTGCCCTCTTAGAATGATATTCCGTAATACCGACCCCAACAGTGTGATGTTACATTCTTCCCTGTGGGCAGCTCCCATGTTATAAAAATTTAAGAGCAAGAGCTTACTCTTTCCGCTCGAAAGCAACATCACATGTAGGGGAGATGTGGAGCAAGGTGACGGAGTTGCCTCGGACGGCTACTGAGACAAAGGTTACAAGACCCCCCTTGGCTCATCCTAATCTAAAGGGGGTGGCTGGCACGAAGAAGGTTTTATAGCCTTCCAGGTGAATTCTATTCTCTACAGCCCAAGTTTCCTGGAGGCAGATCACGTCAAAGCGTTTAACAAAAAGTAACCAATCAGGATCTTCAAACTTGTTCACAAGCCCTGCAATGTTCCACATGATGAAGTTACACCCCTTACACTCGTTGGATCCCATGTCCAAAGGCCGTTCCTCCCCCTGTAGTGATGAAACGTCTGTGGCCTGAGACCCAGCACACTGTCAATCACATCCATCTAATGAACTCAATGGCATGAACCTATTTGCCAGACTTACTCCTGTGGTCACCTCGAGTCGCTTCCTGTGGCCCACATCTTGGGGACGCCCCTGTGGGTAGCTGAATGAAGGGAACTGGTAACTCCTTGGCCTATAAAAGTATCCCAGTGGGTGTGCCACAATTGCCGAGTTCCAACTCTTATAATTAGATTGCACGACTGTACTTATACTGTACTGTACTTATAATATGGTTAACCGTAAAAGAATTATTAAAATGAATAATAACACAGTCCCCGGCCCAAGTTTTCTTGGCACCACCCACCCAAGATGTCCTGCTCACCATGATTATTTGGTTTTCCACCCTCTATCCAGGAGCAATGTTCGAATTTAGCCAGTGCACCACCTTATTTTTCAGGTTATCAAAGTCTTCCTTAATCTCTGAATCGAGACGGGGCACGTTAGCTAGAATCACAACGAGCGGGGTAGACTCTGGTGGCAGGTGAATGGAACACCGACTCTGGGGAAGATTATTAAATTCCCCTGAGAACAGACGTGAGTCCCTTACTCACTTTGCCACTGGATTCAAGCTAGCCTGGCTGATGTTAGCCCGAAACCGGTCCCAGGATGCTTGTTTCCGGTCCAAGGAAGACATGGCTTGGCAGTTCGGGCTGGACTGTTCCCATGAGGCACAGGGTCAAGACTGATTTGCATATAGCTGTGTCTGAACTGGGGTGGCGAAGTGAGCTAAAGAACGATGATGGATTCAACCCAGATCTGTGACTGGGGGTGAGTGTCTGAAAAGTTTCAGCTCTCCGTCCATCATCTCCTTGTGTTTGCATCATGCCTCCCTGCCCATCATCAGAAGAGCTGTTGGAACTGCCCGCTACTGGGCCTCGAGGCTGATGATACTCAGGAATCGATTCCCCCCTCCCCTTACGGATAGCTTGTTGGGCCTCAGGTTCGTTTCTGTTCATGATTGAAACTGTTGGAACATGGTGTGCTTTGGTCGCTGGGTGACTCGTCTGTTCCATGGTGGCCTCCATCACGGGCCTGAATCCTGGCCCTATACCATTACCACATGAACTGTTATCCATGGCCCTTGGGGATGGGGGGCTTATTAAAGGTGGGGTGCTGCTCCTTTGCAATATGGCAGTTATATTTATTAAATTTTTTTCGAGCACGGATACACGAAGTAGGATTAGGTCTAGTTTTGTATCCAAAGCTGCTTTAAAGGTGTTGAACAGTGTGTTGTCCATGTTGGGCCCTGCTTGGGGCACATATAGATTAGACTGTGGTCCAGTACTCTTCCTATGCTTGGCAAGGCCCCCCATTGAGGGGCATTTCCTTTTTGCACCTCCTGCTCCCTTCGCTGCTCCAGGGGTTAAACCAAGACATGCACTGGGCACTGATGGCTGGGCAGTGACCCGCATGGGAGATGTTGTTGTAGATGTAGATAGACCAATAACCCCAACCCGATCTTGTACTACGTCTGTCTGCCCGACACATACATCTTGGGTCAGTGCTGGTGAGCCTTTTCGTAAAGGGGCAGACGAGTCCTGTAAGGAAGGGGGGGATAGGTGATAGGGACAAACGCTGGGAGGCCAGTTCAATCTCCTTATCCACAACCCCCACGGCTCGCTGTAAAAAAGCGTCCATAGTGCTCACCATGTTCGGGGGGTCTCTTGAGGTCACCCCCACCACTGCCCTACATTTTCCCATGGCAGTAGCTGGTCGGATCTTAGATCTTAACAGCCAGCCGCTCCAATACAGGCTGAACTAGTATGAGAGGTATAGCCGGCAAATTCAGCTCCAGACCCACACACCAATTGGAAGGGAAGAGGAGCTCCTACCTGCACATCCCCCTATATGCGTGTCCTGGCCCAGGTCAGGATCCCAGTATGCCCTGCCAACTTCTGTGGACCACGATCCTCTGCCAAGTCCCGAACTTAAGGTAGAGATAAGGTTAGAAGGGGCAAAAAACAAAAAGCCAAGAGGGGGGCCCAGCACAGCCTCCTCCGGACTCTGATGGGTGCAGATGGGCCTGCCATTGGCCCGGGCTTCGCCCAAGCGCAGCCCGCACCCCGCAGGAGAAGTGCAGCACCTTTACGGTGCACGGCGCAGGTCAGTTGACTCCTCCTCCACCTCCCCCAGTGATGCCTGCAATCAGGCTGTAAGCTGTGAGCAGGTAAACAGCAAGGCGTCCCGCGCCGCAGGAGAAGTGCAGCACCTTTAAGGTGTGCAGCGCGAGTCAGCTGATTCCTCCTCTGCCTCCCCCAGGGATGCTGGCAATCAGGCTGTGAGCAGGTGAGCAGGTAAACAACAAGGTGTTTCATACATATTTATCAATGCACTTGTCGCAAATAAAAATATCATGAAGTGTAAATTTGACCCAGTATTGGACGTTAAAGTTAACCTTACATGTATAATGAAAATAATTTTTTGAATAATCTTTTACAGTTTCTCTCTTTTCCATCTTTCTTCCTTTCTTTAAGACAAAATGACTTTTCCTACGCCTGGGTCACCGCGCAGAAACAGCCCAATCTCAGGTAACATTTTTGTATTCAGTGTAGTCATTTTACAATAACTGTATGTATATAAAATTGTCTATGTCTGAGTGGCAGTGGGAGGTTCTCCTGTTCTGTATCATTGATTAGAGCACTGTATAAGAGAGCTCTAGGTTCCTGCTTGTCCTCTGGTTATTTCATTTCTACAAAAGTCTTTGCCATCTCTGGGGATTGCTCACGAACTATTGTTAAATGAGTTGTTGGTCTGTTCCAGGCTCTTAGCAGGGATGTGCATTACTGTTGACTCAAGATGCAGATATGCTGATATTTTCAGCAGAGAACCCACAGAGATGGCAAAGTGGTTTTCAGTCTGCCCCCGATGCACTTAACGTAGTATTTGCGTAGGATATGGAGACGCACCCTGGGGAAGCCCACACTGGCAATGCAGCCTTGGATGTGGTATGTAGTTGCATTCAACGTTTCAGTTTCATGGGTTGTCAATTCAGTGCTAATAGCGACACATATCTATCAAATATGGGAAAACAAACATTCTTAGAATTTTCCTGCTGCCAATTTTGTATTCTGGGGGCAAAATGTAGTAATCAAAGAAGAAAGACAGTGTAACATTTGGGTCAGACAGTTACAATTCCTACTACATTTTCCTGATTTGTTGTTCAGCACTGCATTTCTAGAGCATATGCCTCAATAATTGGTGTTTGCATAAAGATGTGCTTCCATTCCAGACATTTGTTTGATTTCCATGACTCTTAGACCATTGTGGCTACTCAATGGCATAAACCGCCCATTATTCTCAACCCAGTTTTGTTGGGTACATTTCCCCCTTACTGACTTCATTGTTCACAAATGCATCTGTTGTTAATCTTCACATTTCCATCTAGATAAAGTAGTTGAACTTCCATCTGACTGCATTAGATGACCAAGTATAGTTCGGCTCAATGAAGGCTGTTAAAAAGGATGTTACAGAATTGTATTTATCTGCATGTGTATCATGTCAATTTCTTCACAGTGCTGGGACCTTACATGCCTTGGCCATTTTGATTACCTCTTTTTTGAATGGATAGATGGGACTCCAGCTGTAACTGGGGTCACTTCAGGGATCTCCTCCAGTATTTGAGATATAGCAAACACAAACAGGATGAAAGGGAGCTGGTTCTAACTTAACTTTGGGAAAACCAAGAACATGGTATTTAGGACCCTGCAACACTCTGGGGCCGATTCCGATCTCGGCCGGTAGGGCTCCGAATCGGATTCGGCTTTACCGGATCCGATTCGGAGCCCTGTTTCCCGACCGAACCGTACGCGGGTCCGGCCGAGCGAGTACGATGCGAAATCGCCGACCGACTCGTCCGGGCGTCCCGACCGCTCCGACCGACTCGCTCCCGGCTCGAACCGCTCCGACCGACTCGCTCGGACTCGACTCGCACCGCGCAATGGAGACGTTTCCCGGCCGGGTAAGTACGATGCGCGCCGCGAGCAGTCCGACCGAGCCGCGCACTCCGGCTCGTAAGAGCAGTCGGAGCAGTACTTCGGGGGTCCGTGTCGGACCCCCTGCATGCGTAGCCGCGCGAGTCGCACACAGGGGGACCCATGGGTCCCCCTACCTGTGCGTGTACGGCGCGAATCGCTTCGCCGCGTACCCGCTGTAGGGGCGCCCTTGTCCGACTCGCACCCATTGAGTCAATGGGAGCCCGCGTACGCGTTGTACGACCGGCTCCCATTGACATCAATGGGAGTCCGACTCGACTCGAGTCCGATAACATACGGACGCATCGTACTCGTTCGGTCGGACTGCACGGGTCCGATTCGGTCGGAAATCTCTCCGGGTCCGGCTCGGTCGGAGAAATTTCCGGCCCGAATCGGAATCGACCCCTTAGTGAAGAAGGGCTAACTTAACTCAGTTCTTATCTTTTGAAACTATCTGTTTATTCAGATCATAGGTCCATAAAATGTTACAGTGTGTTTCTGCGGAACTGTACAAGTTTAAAAAATGGATTAACAATTTAAAAAATCCAGAATCAGACAACTTTTCTTAACTGATAACTGGTATTTGCTCATTGTAGCTGCTTCATCTAAATAGACAATCTTGGAAATGCAAAGTAGCATTTTTTTGTAGAGGTGGCTTGATCATTTTTAAACATTGGCAGCTACCAGGTTTTGTATTCCTCCCTAAATATCAATTGCAGAAAGTGGATGCCACTTTAGTGACCCACTACATCAGACACAATGAAACTGAATAAAATCTTCTCTTTCAATCCCCTTATAAATCCTCAGACAGCTGCTCTCAGAATTTCAATTTGATGATGTCTAGAGGGTAAATGAGTAACATACTGGAGACAAAAACAGATCTCAGCAGATCCAGATCAAATTTGAACTACTTTGAACGTGGTCTCCATCTGTTTTCTTGCTCAAGTCAGTCCCTAATCTGCAATATCATAATTTTAACTTGACATTCCTTGTGTTCCATATATTTCAAACCTTTTAAAGGTATTAAGTACCTTATCAATATATTTTCTGAAATCTCAAGCATTCGCAGATTCCTCCTCCATTAGCAGTATCATGAAGACATTTTCCTATTATAGTTAATATTTACAGATGCCTGGACCTATTTGGTGCTTGACTGCTCTAGTACCTGCCTTGAGACAAAGTTCTCCTCGGAAATCACATTAGGTGGAAGAGCCAAAAGTTGTTTGTTTGTAAATACCTAAAGGTTAGCCCAATTGTCCAGTGCTAGAAGGTCAGCACAATATAGGACTAAGGATATGATCTTAGATTGTAACTCCCATACAAAAGGATAGGCGAAGTATCCACCGTATGACTGATAACATTTCTGTAGAGTACCTATATCAGATTATACCTTGAACCCTACATATCTGCCTCCAAGCTGAATTTAACTGAAAATTGTTAGCCCTCAATATTAGTACTGTTTCCAACCCTACTCCACCTAGGTTCCACCTAAATGTAATTGGCATCCCAAGATTAAAAATCAGGACCTTGTTATTATCTAAATTGATTGCTAACTTATTTTTATAACAGCACTTCTCCAGTGTGTCTAATTTATGCTGAAGTGCTTTGGCTGTAAGGTTCTTTACCACAAGGTCGTCAGCATAAAGGAAACTTGATCTGTGAACTTTGCTATCTTTGGGGAGTTGGAGACAATAACTTGCAATAATCTGAAAAGGCCAGCCAGAAAAAAGGCCAGACAGGTCAAGATGCAGTCCTTTTTTATCCCTTACCTGGCCTGTATATTATTGGACCAATGACCATCCAGGTCTAGTTCAACTTGGAGCCAACTGCCAGTGTGAAATAAATTAATCACAAGCTAAATGTGCAATACACTCAGCTTTTTCCAGGGTAAGTTCCTACCCACCAGGTCATATACTAACTTAAGGCCAACAAAACTGCATTTTAAGCTACCACTTTGCCCATACAATTGCCTGGCCATAGCCCAGCACAAAAATAGTGGTCTATAGTCAAATGCTGTAATCAAAACTGTCCTACTCAAATGCAATGAAATCGTTCTCTTTAACTCATTTAAAAAGCTCTTCAAAACTACATTAGTATATCTCTTAGTGATGGTGTCTCTGTGAATGTCACGTTACAACGCGTGCATTCACAACGCAGTACTTTACAACGCCGTCGTTACAACGACCGCGTTGTTACCACGCCTGCCATTACATCGCAATCGTATCAACGACTTGCTGTAGGGGGCACGCTGGACTTAGGAATAGTATTAATTACTATTCCTACTTCAGTTTGTGCAACAGCAGGGCAGGTGTTGGATTTAAAATCGCGTTGTGTTTACAGCGTTGTAAACTCTGTTTCCCGTCTCTGTAGCTTGCAGAGAAACTACAGTTTGCCGTTTTTTAAAAACTAGTTTGATTATTGTACCCTATCATGTTATGGCAGCTTTACACTCCATGTCTCCTGGACAAAAACATGAGCCACTGCTCTGCCCACCAATCTGTCAAGGCCGCTAAAGTGTCTGGGCCTACAGCCCTTGAGTTCTTAGCCTCCCAAATGTAATAAGTCAATTATAACTTTTCAAGGCATGTCTCTTTACCCCAACAGTTGGAACGTGAGTATAGAGAATTTTGATATGAAATCCAGTCTTTTTCTGATTTTAACAGTTTTAGAGGCCTAGCATTTCACTGAAAAATTCTTTCATGTTACCACTAGACATGATTTCAATCATCTTTCACCAACTACTTTACCAAGTGTTTATATCTTTGTTTTAACATTTAATAATCTTCAAACATTGAATGAATCGTACAGCTTTTAAACTTTCTTAAAGTACATCAAACACTTTAGATTAATTAACTTTGTATCATATCATGCCATACTTTATTCTTCATGACTTTCTTCGCCCTTGTTTAGGTTACATAGGTGCTATTAGACACACTGATTGTTCATACTAAACTTAAACAGGAAGTTCAAGTGTCTAAAAAGGACTGACGCATAATGGCATACAGAAACTCCAACAAATTTCCAGAATTTAATGAATCCTATCAAGTCCTGTGATGTTGGGGTTACCAACTTGCTGGAAACAACAATTTAACCTATTTCGATTGAGCAGCATCTTTTAAATAATACTGAAGAAAACAGTGACTTTCTTCCATTGCTTGCCTTGCATTAAATGAGACTATTCTATGGGAAATATATAATCTAGTTGGGTAAGGGAATTCCCTATTCTGAATGAAACCTGAGCTGGCTTACCACTACTAAACTGGCTATTAAAACAAACAAGATTACTTTGGGCCAGGCATAAACCCATTGAACAAGTGTTTTCTGTTTTTTAAAGGCAGAAAAGTGGTTAACGCGATGTTGTAACCCTCCTGCACATCCCCTACAAGATCTCAGTTTCTAAAGAATGAATATTCACATTCAAGTCCCCACACAATAACAGTAAAACATCTGCGTAATTCATATTAAATCATATATAAAACCTCTTCAGATTTCGTTAGCTCATAAACTGCCTGTTGCTACTAAAATCTACATATTAATAGATTAAAAACAAATATGTTTCCTGTATGTTATCCACAAATAGCTTTTCATGACAAGTGAGAGCCGAATCAGATGTTGCTGTGAGCAAGTCAGTTTGCACAAAGTATTTTGTTGAGAGCATTGTAACCAGACCTCTGGAGGGTCTCACCTTAAAAATTATACGTTTTTTGTTTAGAATTACATAACCATTGACAACTGGGCATTCTGTCAATCGGGTTTACTGGAGCATGAGATAACTGCCTGAATGAACAAAAATCATCCTGATCAGTATTCCCATGTAAATGATTATAGACATGAATGTTTTAGGAAACCAAGGCTAAACGTATATCCTGATCTTCATTTAGTTATGAATAATCCACAAACGTCTCAAGTTAATTAGTGCTACAAACATCAATGGGAGTCTTGGTAGTAAATAAATACATTTCTTTATCAATGGCCTGATTTGTCAAAGTTTGATGCTCTCCCAGTGTTTTCAAACTACAGTCATGAGAGGCAGAAATGTTAACATTCCATTATTAATCTACTTGAAAAAGGGCGAGCACGCTAATAAACTAGAGAGCACCCTCTTATTTCTGAAAATGACTCTGTCGGATTATTTGAATACTTCCCTGCAAAGCTTTGTCCAAAGCTGTACCTGTGATGATTTTTAGCAAGAGTGAGTGCCACTCAAATTAGTTATTTCCCTCCTCTGTTAGTCTCTAAAACTCATCAGTTTGATATCCTTTGATGAAACTGCATTCAGCTCAGGAATTTGAGAAAAATGATACAGTATCTTCCCATTAGTGAATTGCTGTAATAATTTTCTTTTGATTTTTAACCTGGGGTTTCAAGGTTAGATATAAACAAAACTCATTACCATCTTTATTGATCCAGTCCTTTTTTATTTTCTAAGTTGGAAGCCTTATTTCAATGTATTTGACCACAGGGGACCTATGTTGGGACTTTTTTTTCACTCAATGACCTATCACTTACTTTTAAATGAATCATTAAAGATTCCAGCATTTTGGGCCAACACTACCATTTAGAAATTTTTATCCACCATAAAAACATCCATGTGTGTGTTTTTAGAGTCGGATTAAGATTCTTAGTGTTCCCTTGGTACTCTTTTTGATCCCTCATCCTAGCTTCACTCATATCGTACTTTTATTAAATTAGAACAGTCACATTTTTGCCATTAGGAGGACAGGTACTCACCTTCTCTGGAATCCAGAAGCTCTATTGTTTGCACAGCTTCTTTCAGTTGCCATCTATAACTACCCACATGCTCTCTGCACATTTTTCTAAACATAGATTAATGGGATATGATGGCATCAGCACCTCCTAATAGGTTAATAGAACTCTTCAGAGGCCTTGAAATGACTATATGCTTGCCTCTACCAGGTCTAACATCAACTTCTATACCTTTCTGAGCTGTGAAAATTATTTAATTTTCACAAAACTAGTACAGTGGGAGAGGTCAAATTAATTAAATCCACACATTGCCCAGTCATAACGTTATGTGAAAAAAAAAACACCTTCACAGCTAACCGTGTAATAAAAGCTATCTAACATTTCAAAAATTAGATTACAGCCCTAGACACCCTTTGGAGAAGCTTTGTTGACTTCAGCCACAACACACTTTGTTGTTTAATGATTTTCTATTGTATAACTATCAATAGATTCAAACTGAACCAATTGAAACTTACAAAACTTCAAGTTCTGCATCGTAGGATCTTCATTGATAGTCCTAAACCTTGAATAATTCTGTGCCTTTTGCGCGGACCCCGTAACACCATCTTCAATATATATATATATTAAAAATTGAGGAAAAAGACATTGAAGAATTTTTATCACTGAAAGTCATTTTCCATATAGTCACAGAGATGTATTTTCCTGGTGAATGATGGAGGAGAAAAAAACTGGAAAAAGATAGACCAGTAAAGCCTTTAAACATGAAACACTTTGTCATAGAAAAAATGCTGCCTGTAAATGACAAATAGCGTGAGAAGGAAATAATCACTGAGAAGCTTAAAAAGGGGCCTGCACCTTTAAGGACCCCAGAGGTACCCCATTCCACAATGCACTGCAGTGGCAGTTTGCCTGGGAGTAACAGTTCTTTTTTCCGGCTCCTTCAGGCAGGATCTCTGAACTCCTCAGGTGTTTTTTCACCTACAAAACCTTTTCTAAAACATATTCAGCACTTTTAAAAGCTTGGTACTTCACAATTCGTTTTCTCTTCTGTCATGTATACTCCCTTTTTCAGAAATTCTGACAAACTTTTCAGTCAGAATGCCTGCTCTTTTCACCAAATGTCCATCATGTGGTAGAAAGAAGGCGAGCTCTGATGCTCACAAGGTTTGTGTGGTGTGTTTGTCACCTGTGCACCTCACTAAAGGCTGTGACATTTGCAGCATAATGTCTTAAGGACAGAGGGGGCATCAGGTTGCATGGCTGGATGGAAGGCAGACCAAGAGAGGAAGAGAAGGGAAAGATCTTCCTCTCAGCAGTCTCCAGAAAAGTGGCAGAAGACAGGTATGGACTCACACAAAAGGAGATCTATGTCCAGAAAGTCTCCCTCTGGGCATCGGCACAGACACCACTCTCATTGACGCCATTCGCCGATGTCAAGAACATCGTCTTCGCCGTCAAAAGGTATGGCCCCATCCTGTTTGTCTTTGAAAGAAGCCTCAACATTGACGCAACACCATTACGTCACCATTCGACATCCAAATCAGCGGTGGGATTACCCACAATGCCGAAGGTTATGATGGCGCTGCCGTCTCACTCAAGATCAACATCTGAGTCCCACTACTCGGTGTATTGATCCCATCAGTCGTTATCAAAATCTCACCACTCAACGTCGAAAAGGAAAACCCACTCGGCCTCGAAGAGACATTCCGAAGACCTGGTTATGTCAAAGGGAATATGCACATCATTGATTACACCACTCTCAGGGTCTATAATTCCTCAAGTGGATATTTCAACCTCCTCTCAATGGTCAAGGTCTTCACAACAATCAGAAGCTCCATCTCGTCAACCTGATACTGGTCTTCCACCTATGAGACCTATAATTCCAGCCAATGACCATTTACAGAATCATTTACAACCTTTAAATGTGTCTCTTGTACGACAGTTATCTAGTGCCACATCTATGTCACCCATTCAAAAATGGAAAGCTCCATCTCCGATTAGATCACCGCCACCCCAATCGCAGGCTCATAGGAGATCCATGACCCCCTCATCAAGATCTCCTGATTCCATATCGAACACGTCGTACACAGCAGCTTCCCCACCTTAGTCTACAACTAGGGTTTCCCCAGTGGACGACATCATCACATTCCAAGACGCCGTAGTAAGAGGGGCATCTAAACTTAATATCACTGTTGATACACCTCAACCAATATTGTCAGTGATTTTAGAGACCCTATACCCAAGATCTACTCTGAGACCTCTTTTCTCTCTTCTTCAAGAACTTATGGACATTATTGAAGAAACATTTCTAACACCAGTCACAGTGAAATCAGCTAGACCTAGGCTGTTGAAGAAGTACAGGCCTCCACAAAAATATCCGGATTTCATAAAAACTGATCTGAAACCGGATTCAATTATTGCAACGGCGGTAAGGCGAAGGCATGCTTTGGCCCCGGAATCCACGGCTCCTCCAGATCAGGAGAGCAAATGGATGGATGCCATTGGCAAGAAAATGTGTGGCACGGCCTCTACACATTTACGAAATGCCAACTCGGCTGCATTATTGGGGA
Source organism: Calotriton arnoldi (assembly GCA_963921515.1). NCBI lineage: Eukaryota > Metazoa > Chordata > Amphibia > Caudata > Salamandridae > Calotriton > Calotriton arnoldi. The sequence continues at coordinate 2,708,619 of CAWUFW010000091.1, forward strand.
AATACCACCGCAAGATATGGGATGGCATGAAGGCATTCATGGCTGACTTGCCAAGTCACAGACTATAGGACTACCTCGAAATGGTCAACGAAGGTTCTTGATCTCCAATCAATCGATCTGTGCTGCAGTGGAATCGGTTGATCTTTCGGCTACTGCTTTTTGTCACAGCATCTCTCTGAGTTAAACATCTTAGCTGAGACTCATCACTGAAGCCTGATGCCCAGTTAAAAATTGCAAACTTGCTGTTTTCAGGTTCCTCTCTTTTTGCCCAGCATACTGAGGAGGAGAAGCTTTTAATGAAAAACAAGTCAGGAACACTTAAAGCAGTCTGCCTTGAAGAGCAAAAGGGGACATTCAGACAACAATACAAACCCAGAGACAAACAGTTTTATTACCATGGGATTCAAACCCCAAGGGTGGCCTTATCATTACTCACAGCAACAACGGCAATCACAGAGGCCTTACCAAAGCTGGTACCCGAGAAAGAGATCTCCTCCACCCAAGTCTTTGCAAACCAAGGGCAAAATCTCTTCTCAGACCAAACAATGAGGAACAAACACCACCCCCTTCACTCCTGTGGGTTGAGTGGTGATATTTTCCCTGGAAGAGTGGAAAAATATAACATCGGACTGATGAGTTTTGAATATCATTCAAAATGGATATGCATACCCACCGTCAGCTCCTCAATCACATTTCACGACAGCCCGCCTAGACAATCTATTGCAAGAGACATCCATCCTTCCGCAGAAAAAAGCAGTAGAAAAAGTCCCCCTGAATCAGATCAACAAGGGTGTCTACTCAAGAAACTTTCTTGTTTAAAAGAAAGGTCTTAAAAACAATTTCGGCCTATCCTGGATCTCAGACTCCTCAACAAATATATCAAGAAGGAAAAGTTCAGAATACTGTCACTTCATCTAATAGTCACACACATAAGAAAGGACGAATGGCTTTGTGCGGTGGACCTTCAAGACGCACATTTTCATATCCCAATAGCTCATCGTCAAAGACCATTTCTAAGATTTTTAACGGGAGCAGACCACTATCAGTATGTTGTCTTTTGGTCTGAAATCAGCCCCCTGAATTATTTCCAAATGCTTGACAGTGGTAGCAGCACACCTAAGGAAAAAGGCCTTTTTCTGTATCCATGCCTAGACAATTGGCTGATAAGAGCAGACTCTCTCGGCAAAGCAAAGAAGGATTTTGCATCCACAACAGCTCTATTATCAAAACTGGGTCTACAAGTCAATGCAGAAAAATCAAACTCCACACCAGCCCAGTGCCTCAATTGTCTAGTGGCAACCCTAGACACACAAAAGGAAAAAGTGTTTTCTTTCGGAGTAGGGAGTATTATCTTTTTTTTTTTTTATGTTTTTATTTATATTTTGCCAGATACAAAAAACAAAAGAAACCACAACAAAATCGGTTACAGTCATGCAGTGACATACATATGTAGGCCATGCGTCATACAATCCCGCGTCGCAACCCCTTAGGGCATCTTGAACAACCAATTTCTGTCCGTTCACATTTTCCCGTTTTAGTACCACAGGGATCCTCCTCTTCTTGAATGTTTGAATGCTAGGGCGCCAAAACTTATGGTTAGGGTTAAAGGAAGGGCCCCTCAAAGGCCCGCTAACCATTTCCCAGCCCCCCATCTAGGCCATAATATGCTCTCCATTTGCCCCACACCTTTCGGAATTTCTTCGGGCACCCCCTCGCCTTATAGGTGACTCTTTCTGCCGCCATGTACATATCCATTTCTGCCTTCCATTCTCGAAGCAGGGGAGCGGTTGCAGCCCCCCAAGTTCGTGCTACGTCTCTTTTCGCCACCACCAGGGCTAACATAATAAAAATGAGCTGCGGTCAGCTCAAATCTACATCCCGGGTATGCCCAACAATATAAATTTAGGGTCCACGGGTATAGTTGTTTCTAGAACCTTGCTCAATTCCCCCAATACCTTCTCCCAGTAGGTCTGTATTTTGGTGCAGTCCCAGATGGTGTGATAAAAATCTCCCTTCTCATAGCCACATCTCTGACAACTAGGGTCGCTGGCTCGGCCCATTCGGTGAAGTCTGGCCCTGTCATAATAGGCTCTATGAAATATTTTATATTGGATGAGGCAGAGGCGGGATTTAATAGCCACCTCCCTATGGTGCATCAGGGCTGCTTCCCAATCCATGTTTTCAAGTGAGCCTAAGTTCTGTTCCCAGGACTCCCTCAACCTGCCCAGCCTGTCTGGTGCATTATTATTCAAGGTCCGATATGTGAGTGATACCTCCTTGGTAAGCACGTGCTCCTGTAACAGGCGCCCCTCCAGTAGTGCATAGTCTGGTAGCGAGGAGGAGAGTAAGGTCTCTGCCTGCCAGGCATGTCGAAGTTGCGCGTACTTGAAGAACTGGGAGGTATGCAATGCAAAGTCTGTCTGTAGCGAGCGGAAGCTTTTGAGTTTACCTTTGGCTACGATGTCGCCTATGGTAGAGATACCTATGGCAGCCCATCCCTCGAAGCCCCTTAGTTTTTGGATTTCTTTTAGCCAGGGACAGTGCCAAAGAGGCGTCTGCTTAGTAGGTTTGCGATCCCACCCCATTACTTTCGTTGCTCTCTCCCATGCTTCTATCGTGGCTTGGGTAGCCGTAGAAGTCACCCGTCCCCCATAGAGATAATGCAGGCAGGTACGTCCCGCCATGGTTTCCCTCTCCAGTCTGTAGGTGGGATGGTCTGCCGTGGCGTGTATCCATTCATTCACCGGGGTTAGGTGTTCCGCCCAGTAGTAGGCCTCTATGTCTGGCAGCGAGATCCCCCCATTATATTGATTACGATGCAACGTAGTCAAAACAATCCTCGGTTGTTTCCCAAGCCATAGGAGGGAGCGTAATTCCGCCTCAATAGCTCGGAAAGTTAGTCTCGAATGGGGGAAATACGCGTTCTGTAGCGCATATAGGAAGCGGGGCAAGGTGATAATTTTAAACATGGCAGCCCGGCCTAGAGTAGTGAGAGGAAGGGATTTCCATCTCTGCGCGTCTTCTGCAAAATTTGTAAGTACCCGTTGGATGTTTCTCTGGTAGTAGAGGTTCTTATCTGTAGTGAGGTAAATTCCTAAGTATGTGAACCCAGTATGAGCTATCTGGAGGGCCCCAGGGAGGGTAGGCCAAGTGGATAGGGTACCCGGACTATATATTACTGACTTGTGCCAGTTAATGGTGTACCCCGAGTGAGTCCCATAGACGTCCATGGTAGAAAACAAAGTGGGAATCGTGGTGTCCAGATGCGTAATATAAAGCAGGATATCGTCCGCATATAGTGAGATCTTTTCTTCCCATGTGTCCACCGGTTTAATGCAGAACCCCCGGATCTCTGGGCACTGCCTAATTGCACAAGCCACTGTCTCAATCGTGAGATCAGAGAGCAATGGGGCGAGAGGACAGCCGTGACTGGTGCCTCTTCTGATAGGGAAGTCTCCGGAGATCTGACCATTGACCTTAACCCTCGCCAGGGGATCCCTATACAGGAGTCCCACCCAGTTCCGAAAATTGGGACCTATACCAAATTTAACCAAGGTGGCCTCCAGGAAGGGCCAGTGGACCGCATCAAACGCCTTTTCCGCGTCCAAGGACAGGAGCAGATGTGGGGTGTCGCGGTCCTGAACCTCCATTAGCCAATTATGGGTCCTGCGTAGATTCAGTCGAGTCGCCCGGCCGGGCAAGAAACCTGTCTGATCCTGATGTACTAAAGTAGTGATTACTTGGCTGTGCTTCATGGCAAAGACATTAGCCAGTATTTTCACCTCAATATTGAGAAGGGATATTGGGCGATATGATGCACATTCAGTAGGGGGCTTCCCATGCTTATGAATAGGGATAATCGTGGCCATGCGCAGGTCTAGGGGCAGGATTCCCTTTTGAGACGCATCCTGAAAGAGATTCAGCAAGTGGGGGCCAAAGAGATCTGCGCACTTCTTATAAAGTTCAGCAGGTAGGCCGTTGGGACCCGGGGTCTTCCCGGGACGTAGTCGGGTTATAGCCAGTTTAATTTCGTCCACAGTTATATCTGAGTCTAGCCCCTCCCTATCAACCTCGTCTAGTAGTGGGGTATAAATGTCCGCCAAGTATTCTGTGATGGCCGAGAGCGTACTCAGGGTCCGGGCCTCATAGAAGTTTTGATAGTAGGACTCAAAAGTCTGCACGATCTGCTTATCTCACGTCTGTGTTATCCCTTGGGGGTCTATAATACTCGCCACCCACCGGGCCTCCACTTCCCTACGACTAAGCCATGCCAGGAGCCTGCCCGACTTGTCCCCCACATCATACAGCCTATGCAGGGTCGCCTGGGCCTGCGCCTTAGCCGCCTGAGTGGCCAGGCCCCATAGTGATGCTGTACGTCCGTTAGCTGTCGCAGGACTTGAGGGTCTCTCTGTGTGATGTAGCGTCTTTCTAGGGTAAGAATCTGGGCCTCCAGCGTGGTGAGTTCTTCCTGAGCCTTCCTCTTTTCCCAAGCTATCCGATTTTGCCAGTAGAGAGTATTATCAATCCAGACGAAGTGCGCGCAGCTTCTGCAACAAGTCAACCTAAATGTTCGTCAGATACCATCTCTTCTGGATTCACTGGCATCCTATATTTTCATAGTCCCAAATGCATGTCTCTACATGAGACCTCTACAAATTTGCCTAGAGGATCAATGGTCACAAAGAACGGGACGCTGAGAAGATCGAATCTTTCTGACAGAGAATGCACATCATTCACTCTCCTGGTGGACCAAGTCCCAGAATCTACTAAAAGGATTGCCTTTTCAGAAGGAAACACCATCACAAACCATCATCACAGATGCCTCACTAACAGGATGAGGTGCTCATATGAACCACCTCATCACTCAAGGTCTTTGGTCTTGAAGGGAGAAGTCTTATCACATAAACTTATTAGCACTAAAGGTGTATATCTAGCTCTCAAGCTTTTCTACCATCTCTCACCTCCAAAGACCTAATGATTCAAACGGATAACACCACTACAATGTACTATATAAACAAACGAAGTGGAACAAGGTCAAGACAATTATCACTCCAAGCTCAAACAATGTGGCATTGGGCTCTGGCAAGAGGATTATCGATTACAGCTTTTCACATTCCAGGAATCCAGAACGTAGAAGCAGATTTCTTCTGCTGTTTTCACAAAGAGAATCATGAGTGGGTTCTCAACGACGAGGTGGTAGACAACGTCTTCGAAGAATAGGGCACTCCAACGAGATATGTGAGAGACTGGTTGACTCCATTTGTGTATGCTTTTCCACCAATTCCACTCATACCACAAGTAATTCAGAAATTGATAGTATCACACATCACGATGACACTCATTGCTCCAGATTGGCTGAGACAGTGATAGTACACAGATCTCCTCCAATTATCCATAGTCTGTCACTAGCACCTTCCACTAAGACCGGATCTTCTATCCAGACTTCAGGGCAGAATTCTACATCCAACGATCCAGTCATTGAATTGAGCAGCATGGCTCCTGAAATCACCCAATATGGATATCTAATTCTTCCAGATGACTGTATGAACATTTTAAGGGAAGCTAAACGACCATCCACACAAGCATACTATGCTTTTAAGTGGAAGCGTTTCTGCATATGGTATGGTTGTAATAATAACCATGATTCTATTAAGGTACAGGAAAATGTCATCCTTCCGTACTTACTTCTCTTGGCCAGGTCAGGCCTGCAATTGTCATCTATTAAGGTACATTTAGCAGCCATCACTGCTTATCGAAAATCATCAATGCAACAATCTTTCTTCAAGAGTCCTGTAGTCAAAGATTTTTTGGTAGGTCGGAAGAAAGTTTTTACTCCAGTCGGAAGACCTTCCCCACCTTAAGAATTGAACTTGATATTGTCAAAACTGATAGGACCTCCATTCGAACCCATTCATAAGACAACACTGCAACACTTGTCATGGAAAATGGCTTTTCTGATAGCCATTACCTAGGCACTTAGAGTTAGTGAGTTGCAGGCTCTGTCTTCAATAAAACCTTTCACAGTCTTCCATCATAATAGGGTTGTTCTACGTACGCACCCATCCTTTTTACTTAAAATAGTATCAGACTTTCATATTAACCAATCTATCCTTTTTTCCAAACCCTATATCTGCAGTGAAGAGAAATTTACATTCTCTTGATGTTAAAAGCTAGTTTGTGTTACTATCTAGATAAGTCCAAAAGTATAAGAAAATCAACCCATCTTTTCATAAATTATGATGCCTTAAGACAGGGATTAGCTACTTCAAAACAATCTATAGCTAGATGGATAGTCTTATCTATCTCTCTGTGCTACCAAATTACAAAAAAGACTAAACCTCATTCTTCAAGGGGAAAGGCAGCAACCACAGTTTGGATCAGACAGGTTCCAATCTTAGACATTTGTAAAGCAGCTACTTGGAGGTCTTTACACCCGTTTACAAGACATTACTGTCTATACACTGATACTCAGGCCGAATCGAAATTTGGATAAGAAACGTTGAAAAATCTGTTCCAATTAGGTCGTTTTTTCCTTATGGGCCTGAACTTCCAATTTAATATAGTGCAACTTAACTAATGCACATTACGGATTCACAGCGTGCGGTATTTGACAGACGCCTTGTTGGGGTTTTTTCTCTCAGCTTGCTACTCTATTCAAGGTTTATGACTATCAATGAAGATCCTACAATGCAGAAGTAAATGTTACATACCTGTAGTCATAGTTCTGCATCAGAGGAATCTTCATTGAAGTCATAAGCACTCTCCTTCCTCCCTGGCTGTCACTGCAGTGCATTGTGGGATGAGGTACCTTCTGGGGTCCTAAAAGATGCAGGTCCCTTTTTAAGCTTCTCAGTGATAGCCTATCAGGCTGTTTTTTTCCTTCTCATTATGGTTGTTATTTACAGGCAGCCTTTTTTCTATCACAACTGTTTAAAGGCTTTATTGGTCTATCTTTTTACAGTTTTTTCTCCTCCAGTATTCACAAGGAAAATACATCTCTGACTGTCTATACTATAACTATATCGAAAATGACTTTCAGTGATGAACATTCTTCAATGTCTTTTTCCTGGATTCTTGAGATATGTATATTGAAGCAGGTATTCCAGGGTCCGCTCAAACAGGATGGAATTATTTAAGGTTTATGACTTCAATGAAGATCCCTATGATGCAGATCTCGGACTACAGGTATGTAACTTTTCTTTATGGAATAACACTAAAATAAATCTTACACAAATGTTTGGCCCTGCCCCAGCCCCATTCTTCCAGCCAGACAGCATTTCACACTTAGCATACTTTGCATACTAAGGTATTGTATTATTCCAAGAGTATGTGATGCTTAAAAGTCATTGGTTGCCAATCCAAAGTTGCCACATCAGCACAATTGAATCCGGCCTTTCGCTGCCCATGTTACAGGTTCCAGCACAAAATGGGAGGATTCCTGATGACAAAGACATAGGAAGGGGCCTTAACCCCACAAACCTGTGGGTGATTTAGCAGCAAGGTGTTCATATAGCAAACAAAGTTAGAGGGCATTTAGCAGGTACAATGCCAAATAAACTCACCAATAGGCTTAATATTCATCGATGGCTAATCTTAGGTGTCCATGTCCGCCTGGGTCACTGGTTCCAGCACCCAATGCGATGAGCCACAATAACTAACACACAGGAAGTAGCCTTAACGGGTGAGTTAACAGCAAAGCGTGCATAGAGAAATGAAAGTACGAGTGCTCTTTGGTCAAACTGTGATTCTGTTAGGGACTCGCAAGAATTTGGGGGTGATTTTCAACACTACCCTTTCACTATGCCCACCGGTTAATATGTATAAACAATGTTTCATTTATCTCAACTAAAAAGAAGTGATGGGGTGATGGAATCCATGGTTAATTCCCTACTAGGTTATGTCCATTGCCTATACCTTGGTATGGCCTAAAAGCATATTTTCGTTCTAAATGAAGCCAAAAATGCTTGGATACATGCACCTTTATAAAAGGAATTATGTGCCTGCAGCAAGGAGATTGTTACTGGCTTCCGGCAGAGGCCTGAATGATATTATCTTCTATTTATCCAACACATTCCAGCTATTCCACACGTAGATATCTGTACGACAAATTTACAACCCTGGGACACCCCTGCAGTCCTATTCCAATAACCTGTACAAGCAAGACCTGTGTGTGGTTGCTTCCTCCAGCAATCATGAGTCAATTTATAGAACATAATTCCTAATGCTATTAGATCTGCTCAAACCCAAACCACTTCCATGCTTTACGGAATTCTCACCTATTCTAGGGATCATTCAGTTGCAGACCTATAGACAAGTCACAGTATCAAGAGCTATTTGCTGTTATCATTTCTTGAACACAGTAATCATGCGTGTAATTTCCTGCAATGTGATGAATATTATTCTCCTGCAAATTGTCATGATAGTCAACGATATATAGGATTCCTCAAATTTTACTTCTCAAATTAACCACTATAGCCTTATGGCCTGCTGCCAAGGGCTATACCGGTTGTCGTGTTCGACTTGCCCAAGAAAGGACCACACACCTTTAAGGTAATGAACTTTTTTTATATTTATGCTTACGTGGAGCTCATCCTGCTCCAACCTTACTTCTGTATCCTCCACTCCTATCTATCTAACCCCTCCCTTTCCGGTTCCTGGCTTCCTGCCCCACATCCTGCCTTCTCTCTGTCTACGGGGTCCTAGTGCCCCACAAGTAATGTACAACCACAGCATTACATTTCCCCCCCACTTACACAAATTGGTCTCATTCCGGGAAAACGTTATTTAAAGTTCTTCAATGAAACGTGCAGGTCTTCGACAAGCACGCTGTGGCCTGCTGGCTGAATCTAGTTCGGTCCGCTCCCCCACAGCAGAGGAGGAGGGAAACACAGACCCACTGACTGGTACTTGAATGTCCTCAATGACGTCGCTTTCCAAAACAGCTGCTGGCTCTTTGGTTATTGGAGTACTCTTTCGAAAGTGAGCGGCGTTCCGGGTTATCCTCTTGTCATCAGAGGCAGCCGTGATCATGGTACCTTTTAGATTTGTTACTTGCAGTGGATGTTCATGATATCAACTGCCAGTCTATGTTCTTGTCGGACGAGTACCCAGTCGCCATCCTGTATAGTTGATGGTTTAGCCCTGCGACGACTGTCCGCATATTCCTTCATTTTGGCCTTCCTAGTTCTGTCCACCCTCGTCACCAGTTGTCATGTTTGACGTGCACAAGAAAGGACCATACACCTTTAAGGTAATGATGAACATTGTTTATATTTATTCTTACGCGGAGCTCATCCTGCTCCAACCTTACTTCTCTATCCTCCACTCCTATATATGTAACCCCTCTCTTTCCGGTTCCTGGCTTATTTCCCCTTCTCTCTTGTCTATGGGGTCCTAGTGCTCCACAAATAATGTACAACCACAACATTACACCGGTTGTTAAAGGCCCTGAACCCGAGTTCTAGGCCCAAGTCGCAGGCAAGGGCCTATAATGAGGGAGAGGACCTTTAACTAGGCAGAAGGGCCATAAAGCTATTAGAACATTCCTGCCACCAAGGATAGAATGTTCTTAATTAAAAAGGGAGAAGCATGAAGACAAACATTGGAATGTTGAAGCTCCAGGCATATACTACTCATTATAAGCCTGGAGCGACTCCATTGTCTTCAATTGAGCTCTCAACATTCCAATGTTCTTATATAGCCTTAGAGCCCTCCTAGCGGGCTCTACCTACCATTAAAGGCTCGCTCCAGCGTTAAAGGCCGAAGGCGAGGACCTTTAACAAGGGAGCGGGCCTTTAATGGCCCGTAGAGCCTGCTAGGAGGGCTCTAAGCTATTAGAACATTCCACCCCTAGAGGGCAGAATGTTCTAATTACTAAAAACAAATGCCTCTCGGAGTCCGAGGGGGTTTAAATCCCCTCGGGCTCCGAGAGGCCTTTGTTCACAGCAACAGCTGTGAAGTAAAACATTGGAATGTTGCTCTGCGGGCTTCTACCAGCCCGTGGATGCCCAGAGCGCTCCATTGTATTCAATGGAGCGCTTAACATTTCAATGTTCTAATTTGTATTAACATTCATTTGAATAAGGTTGTGTACAATGTTTTTAACTAAGATGATCTCTTACTTCAATCTCATCAAATGCACCTTTATTTTCAGAGCTAAATTTTTCATCCTCTTGAGGTCAATAAAATGAGCTCTATTGAGTTGGGTACCAATACATATACCTCAGGAGGTGAATTTGTGCTTCACAAATACGCATTTTCTGTTTTCTTAATAATGAAGCCATACATGTGGCCAGTTAAGTTCTTGCCTTTCTAAGGAAATCCCCAGCAACTGCAAAAACACAGATGTCTTTAGAACTCTCATTCTGTGTCTCATTAATTACCTCTCTTATATCTGGGATGCTATTCCCATATTGGTAGTTTAACCCTTACAACCAGAGGTCCACCTGGATGGGAACAATTGAAAACAACCTTCCTTTTATTTTTTTAGAATCATCTCTATACTTTTTCTTTAGAGAAAAAGTTCCCCAGAGTCGTGGCCTTGAACTGCCTGAGTGTGAGGGCGAAAGAGGAGGTGGAAATTGCATTGTCAGTGGAGACATGGAGATAGACAGTTGAAGAAGAAAAAACGAAACCCTTTAATGACTGGATGAGCTGTTGCAAAGCACCTGCTCTATGAAAGATTCGGTAAAGAGGGCCATAAGCAAAGCTAATGAATACTGGGTAGATATATATTTGGGTGTTATTGTTTGTCATTTCGCTGTCCACAAACGCACGCCTAACTGAGGTGCTGTCAACATGAGAGGCAATGATCAAAATGGCACTGTCATGCAGGCAGTGATAGCCGTTCCAGGCTCATCTGTGCCACAAGCACATGGCGGCGCCAAGCCAGTCAATCTTATCACCACCTGAGTGAGACACCCATGCCGCTACCATCATTCAGTGAACTGGCAGAATCTGCCACTGCAGCTCTCGGTGGCGCACATGGATAGACCACTCACCATTATTTCAGACCACGAAAGAAACAGGAAATGGTCCCTCCTTCAACACTATGATAGTGAGGGGATTTTTTTCAAATTACTATGGCCAGGAGAGTTGAAACACTCTGCTGGCGGTCTGAAGACTATGCAACAAAATATGCACCACAGATGAAGTTCTTGTGCTTGAAGAGTGCATGATTGTGATCCCCCACTTGTTAGGATCAAGTGTGACCCAACAAGTTTGTCAAGGCTTTCGAACAAATGATCCATGAATGCCTGCTTTGTCCAGACAAGCGGACAGGGATCACCTAGATCCCATAATAACTGAAGACCAAGACAAGACCCTGTGAAGGGACATCAGTGTGGACTTTTGCATAGTACCAGACATTGAGTTCGTACTCATAGATGCGTTCACAGAGTCATAGCCTCAACATCTATTGAAAGCGTCCGACCAAAATTATAGAAGATTATTGCTACTGTCGACATCCCCAATGTTGTAATTACATACAACTCACACCCACTGCAATGGGGCTGAATATCAAATATGCCTTGAAACCATGAGCATCTATCGTTAGAAGATCACCCAGTGTTGACCTCAAGCCAATGGGAAAGTAGAGAGGTATATGAGGACTCTCAACAAAACTCTGTTGCTATGTGTGAAACACAATGAAAATGTCTAGTGGACATTTCATTATTTCCTGTGGCTGTACCAACCACCCCACATTGCCGCCTACCAACAATGTGGTTTTGGCACCCACATAGTGACGCAATACCATCAGCACCACAATAAACATCCATGCCCCGATCATCAGTTTAGCCAGCAGACGAAAGAACAAAATAACATCAGTGCAAGCCAGCGAGAAATGCAGAACCACTGACTATCAAGGAAAGTGATAGAGTGCTGGTCCAAGACATGGAGAGAAGATTTTTTTTTTTTAAGTTCAATAAATTTTTATTGGTTGTCCAAATATACATTGACAAAAGCAAAAATATAAAAGAAACATATATATAAAGCACAAAAAAGAAAAAGATAAGTACAAAACAAAGGATAATAATGTACAATCAAGATACTTTGTTCAACGCAATACAATACACAGCAAAACAATTTTTATAAAGCCAAAGTATTAGGAGAAAGGTATCGTCTAAATCAAGTACATATATCCCAAGGTTGGTTTCGCATTTCTATTGTCCCCTTGTGTACCTTTTTACATTTGTACATTACTGGGCTCATGTATTGGTTAGGGGTCTTAAAGGAGATAATGTTAGGGTTACACTGTTAGGGTTACAGTTACAACTACAATTACATTTATAATTCACAATTACAGTTCTTGTCGCAAGCAGAGCAATCCACCATCCCCTGGTAGTCGCAGTGAGTGGTTATTTAATGGTAGTAGTCGAGGGCTCACGGTGGTTTATGTGATTTGAAGAAAATATCAAGAGAAAGCCAAAGATGTCTGACTGGGTTTTTCCATGGAGAGTTATGAAGCACAATATATTTGGGGGGGGGTGGGAGGGGAAGAGAGGGAGGTGGGGGGGAGGGTAGAAGGGAAATGCTGAAAATGGTTGTTCTAGATTTATTCGCTGTTTTTTATTTTTGTTATTTTGTGGTTTACATGGTTTATTTGAGTTATTTTTCTTATTATGTCATCCCTATCACACGCCTGAGAATAAGGCTACGTACAAACACACCAATATCACATGCTAAGGCATGGAGCTATTTTCCGATTACAGAAAATCCATTCCTCTCAAAAGGTCAATCTTACACTGTCACGATTTATAAACCCATACGATGACCCTGAATAATACACTTACAGATGACCTTACCGTCATTTCACTAAACGTCAAAGGCCTGAACCATCCAGTGAAACGTAGAAAAGTGTTTGACTATCTTGCTAAAACTAAAGGAGACATTATCCTTCTCCAAGAAACAAAACTATCAGAAGAAGATACAAGCTTCATCAAACATGCTTGGATCTCTACCCTGTCTTGCTCTCCAGCAGACCACAAAAAAAAAGGAGTTATTACCCTCATTGCGAAAAAATCCAATATCTCCTTCCTTTCTCATACACATGATGACGAAGGTAGACTACTAATTACACATTTGCAAAAAGGAGATGACCTCATACATGTGGTTAACATATATGGTCCTAACTCAGACGAACCATCATTCTGGGAAAAAATATCAAACGCTATTGAGGGACTACCCCAAGACGACCTTATCGTGGTAGGAGGGGACTTTAACATGCCACTTGACCCTATCCTAGATAGACAATCAAAATGTAAATACCCTCAGTCCCGGTCACATGATATCATCAAGAAAATCTGCACCAAATATGACTTAAAAGACGCTTGGCGCCTCCAACACCCTGACACGAGAGATTACACTTTCTATTCATCCCCACATAACTCCTACTCTAGAATAGACTATATCCTAATATCTGCTAACTTCACCCACCGAATAGACCAAACTAGCATAGCCCCTATTCTGATTTCAGATCACGCTTGTATATCTACCAAACTCGCGGGCTCTCACCCTACCAAACCTCCAAAGAGATGGCGATTTAACGATGATATCCTATTGGATCAGACTAATAAATTGAAAATATCCAAGGCAATTGAGGACTATATAGCCAGGAATGACCTTCCCGAAATTTCAACAGGTATCTTTTGGGACGCTCTAAAAGCCACTATACGCGGGGTCATTATCGGAATCAAGGCCCAGATTAATAAAAACTTAAACCAGGAACTTATATCTCTAGAAAACGAAATTAAAAGTCTGGAACTGAAACACTCAGTCAGGTTAGACGACCAGGAACTACTTACTAGCCTAACTAACAAGAAATACGAGTACAATACCATTGTAAGTAAAAAAGCTGGCGTTTGGATCAACAAATTCAAAGCACTTAAGCTGTGCGAAGGTAACAAAGCTGGGAAACTCCTAGCCTCATATCTTAAACACAAACACAAACAATTCACCATCACCTCTATCAAAGACGCACACAATATCACGCATACCAAGCATGACAAAATCCTAGATGCCTTCCACATATTTTACAAGGACCTATACAGCAACAAATTATTATTTAATGCAGAGAATTGTGAGCAGTATTTAAAATCAATCGACCTCCCCAAACTGTCAAACACAGATAAGTCACAACTGGGGGCTCCCATTTCAGATCAGGAAATTTCCATGGCTATTAAAACACTCAAGACTAACAAGGCGCCTGGGCCGGATGGCTTTTCAGGCTCCTTTTACAAAGCATTTATCACCCCTCTTCAACCGTCCCTACACAGGCTATTCAACTCTATGGCCCGGAACGGGGATGTCACAGACTCGATGAGGGAAGCCACAATTATTGTTATCCCCAAAGAAGGCAAAGACCCATTACTACCTAAGAATTATAGGCCAATATCCTTAATAAACGTAGATTGCAAGATTTACGCCAAAATTTTAGCCAGTCGATTAAACAAATTTTTACCCAACCTAATTAGTAATTCACAGGTGGGATTTCTTAAGAACCGCTTATCCCACGATAACACTAGACTACTCTGCCATGTCCTGGAAAAAGCAAAAACGACAACTACCCCCTTAGTCGCCATCACATTAGACGCAGAAAAAGCGTTTGACAGGGTTTCTTGGCAATTTCTAGAACATTGTATGCAAAAGTTCAATCTTGGTGAGACTTTTATCGCCATGGTTATGGCCCTTTACTCTAACCCATCTGCCCGGATAGCCATTAATGGTTCTGTATCGGAGTCCTTTCGATTGGAACAAGGCACCAGGCAGGGTTGCCCCTCTCGCCGGCCCTTTTTCTCTTAGCCCTGGAGCCACTAATTCAAGATATAAAACATAACGAGAAGATTAGCGGTGTTCTCTTTGGTGAAACACGGGTGAAACTGGCCGCATATGCGGATGATATTTTGATAATAACAGAGGAACCGGAGACCTCTATTAAAGCCCTGATAGACTCTATAGATACATATGCTAGCCACTCAGCCTATAAACTTAACCGCGATAAATCGGAAGTTAAACCTCTCAATATTTATAGCACAAAGGATATCCTAGGCAGCTCGGGCCTAATGTGGCAACCCAACCAGATTAAATATCTGGGAATCGAGTTCTGTGCCACGACTCTGGAGACTCTTCAACATAACGAAAACAAAACGCTTGAGCGGATCAAAACTCAACTAAATTCTTGGTCACCCAGATTCATAACCTGGTGGGGAAGAATTGAAACAATAAAAATGATGGTATCCCCTCTGGTGAACTACTTAATTACAATGCTGCCGCTTGCTTTATCGGATGATTTCCATCATAAACTAAGAGTCATTCTCACGACCTTCTTATGGAAGGGGAAGAAGGCAAGAATTAGTATGAGAAAACTCCAACTTCCCAAATCTCTTGGAGGTGTCAATCTACCAGACTTTAAACGATATCAGGTGGCTTTTTCAGCGAAACAAGGGTCACACTGGCTTACACCACCATCAGAGTATACACCAGTATGGCTAGAAATGGAGAAATCTCTCCTCCACAACATTCACCCCCTTACTCTCCTCACCACCAACCTTGCCCGATTAACGTGTTCTGGTACTATTATTTTCAAACAGACTAAATCCTCCCTGCTAAAGATAGACAGATTACTTGAGGTCAGGGTAAGGAATTCCAGTTTCGAATCTATATGGGACAATTGCACTTTGATGTACAGAGGTCACACCTTACACAACGACAACTGGATCAAGAAAGGAATTTTCTTTCTCCACCAGTTATATGCAGACACACACCCGCTGACCTTTAAGGAACTACAAAATACATACCACCTTGAACCCATAGAATTCTACTACTTCCTGAAAGTAAAAGCTGCCATATCCAAAACAAAAATTTCGACCCCACCGCCTTCCTTGCCAAAATATTTCTTAAAATTAAACTCCCTAGGCCACCAAGTTTCTTGGATATACCGTCTACTAGGCCCCAAACATTCTACACTCAACGCGAAAACTATTTCCTTTTGGAATTCACACTGTATCACCCCGGTCTCTGATTCTGACTGGATCTGGACGTGGAATTCGATATTTAAGAATAAAATTAGCCCGGTACTGTCCCAAACTAAGTTCTGGCTTCTCCACAGAGTATTCTGGACGCCCTCCCGCCTATACAAACATAGACTTCGAGATGATGATGTCTGTTGGAACTGTAAGAATGCAGTAGGTGACCTAGAGCACCTGCTACTGCTCTGCCCCTGCGTAACATCCTACTGGGACAGGGTCTTCAAATTCATATCTAACCTCTTTCCCTTCGATGCTTGTAAGGACCTGTCGTCACTTCTGTTCGCTCCCACAAGAACAGGCTTCTTGAGTGAAAACGACAAAGCACTCCTTGACATCCTTATCATAGCGGCTGTCAAAATCATTCTTACCAACTGGAAGGATACTAGTAAGGCGTCCTTTAACTGTTGGCAAAATTGGATCACCAACCTTCGAGGGGCAGACATGGAGAGAAGATTAAGATGCTCTTCCCAAGCAATGCCTTGGAAGTATTTGAGGTCCACAGTACTAGAGTACTGATGAAGCACGGGGAAGAAATGATAACTGGAAATATGTCAAAGTTCAAGAACTTAAGTGGTCATCACGTAGTTGGTAACCCCTCTATACAATACCACAATGACAACAACATCTTATATGAATTAGCAAACTGGGACGACAGCACCAGGTTAGAGCCCAGTCAGTTACACAACCAATGGGAACAAGCAACACAACCCTACTAAAAGCGGTCACCTCCTGTCTAGCAAGAAATTATCAACAACCAAAATACGAGGGAGGACAATACATCCTCTATCCCAACTAACAACTGCCTCAAAGTGTAAAGGACCGTGGGAGGTAATTAAGCAGAAGGCAACTGTTTTGTCATTATGTTTGTGATCAAAGTTGGGGAGGGATGTAATGTATTGCCCCAGACTATGTGGAGCACCTTCATGCTTCCACACACCATGAATGCAAGATGTGACGCCTGTTATAGATCAAGGGCACTGGTGCACCCATGAGTGATCCCTTCAGCACTCACCGCTTCTCGTTTGTATGTCCCTACCTCACAGTGTGAAACCTACCCAGACCCGAACAACAACAGTCGAGGGCCCCGCTACACAGGCTTACCTCCTCTGTTTTAAAGCATGTTTCACGTTCGCACTACCAGGTGACTGCTTCTGAGCATTATTACAAATTTAACAAGGTCCCTTGATGTTAAACTATACATATGTCCCTTGGCATTCAATCTTCAATATACATGAGGTAAATATATTTAATGCGATTCATCTTGACTGATCTAACTTTATGAATTCCATTTATAAAGAATAAAAGGATACAAGAGTATAGCAATCTTTTCATTCCTGAATTTTGCTTCATGACATGTATCGCTGAATGTTTAAATAGAATGCGTTATATTTTAAATGTAGGCTCATGTATCGCCTCAAGCATTCACTTAAAATGCTTTGCAATGGCAGACAAACAAGTAATGTGGGATTATATATGAGCACACACATAATTATAGACTTATCTTGCATACATAATGCACAAATCAAGCTCCGTACCCTAGGGTTGACTAGAAAATAAATCCATGTTGCTTAAAGTGAATGGTAGGATGTTCTTGTATGTCACTTCCTGTGGTGAAATGACATCATTGGTGTTGCTAATGGAGTCCTTTTCAGCCCTTGAATCCTTTAAGGAATCAAGGGACAGCAGCAGCCGCGGTCCATGCAGGTAACAGCGGTGGGGCGGTGGGACCGCGTTGGGGGATTTCGAGGGACGATGCTGAGGGAAAATTAAATAAATGATTAATTTTCCCTCTGCATCGTCCCTCGAAATCCCCCCGAACGCAGCCCCACCGCCCCACCGCTGTTACCTGCACGGACCGCGGCTGGACAGCAGTCTGGTGGTCTGCCACTGGTTGGTGCTGCACCAAATAATGTATTGTTCAGTGCTTACTTTAAGGTTATGAGGGCATGCGGTGATTCCTCGATCGTTTCCTTCGATCATGGGTGACACGGCCCAGGACATACCACAAGACCTCCACCGCCCACATCGTCTGGTCTCAGTGGAGCTGCTGATCAATCCTGAGCCTCCATTGTTACTGGGGTCAACCTGAAACTTTGTTGCATTTGCCACTTCACCAACTTTTGTGCACATGAGGAGGCATAGGAGGGTAGAGAAAGAGGGAAAACGACCAATAGTACAAAGCGAGAAAGGGCTAGAGAAGGATTCAAAAGTCACCTAAAAGAAGCCAAATTACAATAGACAGGTTTTAACATCTGTTTTGAAATGACCAACATTGGATGTGGCATCCCCCCGTGTGATTTGAAAGTTTAAATGGATTCTGAAGAGGGAAGTTAGCGCCCACTGAATGCAGTGACATCCCTAGTTGGTAGGATACGTTCTTCCTTTGATGATAGACTCAGTGGTCATCGGCTTCATTTGTAAAGGATGCTTAGACCTTAGTGCTTATTTCTTCCATTGACATCTAGCTACTGAAGGGCTTTTGTGCTTTTTTATGTAAGCTTATAGGCCAGAAATACTGTAAGACTTGTGTCTTAGGAAGCTGGGCAATCTTTTCAAATTTAAATAAATGGCATTACCATAATCCAGTCTTGGATTGACAGTAGTCCTGTTCGGGATTTTCCTCAAGACATTTGAAATTAAAGTAAATACCTTTTTCATGCAAGCAATTTGGAGCATTGTATTTTTCTACAATATTATCTACCTCTGCAGTCCTCTCTAATGCTACACAAAACTCCTTGTGGTTCAAATCCAAAATGCTCAGATCAAATGACAATATTTTGATGATGACTTCATTTTGATGTGTCTTCTTCAACCGTACTTAATTTCCTTTCATGAGGGTGAAGGCATTTTAACTACTTCAGTGTACAGTAGGTCCAGACCCTGCATAAGAAATAACATGATGTAAAAGATAAGGAATGGGGTGACGGACTGTTTGAAATGGGGGTCTCTAGTTGGCAATGGTTTGCACCTTTGTCCAAGTAAGGACCCTTCTTCCTATTCAGGGTAAGGGAGTTACACTCCTAAAATAACCCCTGCTCACCCCCTTGGTAGCTTGGCATGAGCAGTAGTCTGGCTTATCTCAGAGGCAGTGTGTAAAGCATTTGCACATAACCAACAGTAATACAGTGAAAACACTACAAAAGGACACCACACCAGATTAGAAAAATATCCAATATTTTTATATATCCAAAACAAGACCAAAACTATAAGAATCCAACATACAGTACTTAAAAATATATACTTTGCAAGATATCCTCATAATTGCAGACATATCTCAAAAACACAGTTCTTACGAGTCGGTAGCTCCATCCGGGGCTACCGCGATGCTGAAAACAACAGAGTCTAACAGTTCCAGCCAACCGCGTCGGTACGGGCCAGCGAAAGCGTGGACACACTTGTGAACAGTACCTTTCTCGTTGCAGCGGGCACACTGGTGCGAGCCAGTCGTGGCAACTGTTGTGGTTGCGTTGCAAAATGGAAGCGGTGCAGGGTGCGGTGCCCTCACGATGCAGTGCAGGTAGCAGCTTGGTGACGATCGTCCAGATGTGAGACCAAGGCTTACGGTGCAGGGCGAGGCGGTGTTCGATGTGGTGCTGGCAGGTTGCGGTGCAAGCAACAGAGCCGGTTAGCAGGAGCTGGTGTCGGTCGGCCCAGATGGCTCTGTGGGACGAGGCAGTGCATCGTGAAACTTAGGAGCGGTGCCCCCAGCCACGATGCGGTCACGGGTGTCAAAGTCAGCAGCAGCGACGGTGTCGGTGAGACCAGGATAGTGAAGTGAGGCGGTGTGGAGTGCAGTGCCCACAGGTCACAGTGCAAGCAGCTGCTCGGTGGCGGCTGCATCGGTCGTCGTTGTTGGTGAGACCAGGGTTGCGGTGTGAGATGCGATCGGGGCCCTCTGCGGTGCCATCAGGACACCGAGCCAGCGACGAAGTCGGTTGCGTTTCCCTTCTCTGTGGCAACTGAAACAGTGGTTCCAGAAGCGGTACCCAGAGGTTGGTGAAGTCTTTGCAGTCCCTGAGACTTCAGAACAGGAGGCAAGCTCTACTTCAAGCCCTTGGAGATACTCAGCACAAGTAAAGAAAGTTCAGTCCAGTCCTTTAACTGCCCAAGGCAGAAGCAGCAACTGTAGGCCAACCCAACAAAGCAACAACCCAGCAAAGGGGCAGTACTCCTCCTGGCAGCTCTTCCAACTCTTCTTCTTGGCAGGATCATTGAATCCAGCGAGTTCTAAAGTTCTAGGGTCTGGGCCCCAATATTTATACTCAAAATTCCTTTGTTCTCTCAGGCAGAGAGTGTCTGTCCTTAGTCCAAACCAGATTGGTCCTCTCTGGCCCAGCTTCCTGGCAGGGGGTGGAGACAGCATTGTTCAAGGCAGACCAGGCCCATTCAGGTGAAAGGAAATCTCCTCCCACTACTCTAAATGCAGCCGAGGTCTATTCATACCAGCCCTGACTCATCCAGGAAAGGCAGGGCACACCTCGACCCCTCCCAGTGGCTGTCTGAAGAGAACGCACATCCCTGACCCCTGTCACTCCAAAGCCAGACAGTCAATCCACAAACCCAGTAGAGGTACACAGGATGGCTAAGCAAGAAAATACCTACTTTCTAAAAGTGGTACTTTCAAAAACAGAACATAAAAATCATCTTTACTAAAAGATGTATTATTTACACTCTGTGTCCAGTAATACTAAACTCCATTTCCCTATCTGGTCCCAATGGGAAGTTATGCTTATAAGGTGTTATAAGTAAAACTCCCATTCTTTCCTATGGGACAGATAGCCTTGCAGTGGTGAAAAACGAAATACACTGTAATTCACCACCAGGATCTCTGCGTTCAGAAAATCAGCTACTTCCCTTGAAAAACTTGGCTTTTCCAGAATATCCCCCATTAATAGAGGCTCCAAATAACCTTTAGATGTTTCTGTGCAGCACTATTAGCAATGTGATGCCTATTGGTAGCTACGCACTCTACAAGTGCTTCATAATAATAATATAGTTCAATTACAGGTTCCGCTCCCTCCTCTCTGAATGCTTGCTGTGATGCTGCTGGCATTACAAAAGCTCTGCTTTTAATTCTGTGAATTTTTCCAGTTGACATTGGCCCGTTTAACATAGTTTTTTGTGGAGAAAAAAGAAGAAAATGGCAAAAACATTTTATTTAAAAAAATGTCCGACCCCTATCTTGTTGAATGAGTTAAAATATGTATTTTCTGATGTGCGGAAAGCTAACGAGTGTACCTAAGAACGTGATTTTGATATTGGCATTTCCCTGCAGCTCTTCTAAGAATCATTTACTTGTTCGTGGAATGTTGGAAGGGAGGAATGGAAAAAGTTTAATCTTAAATTATTCATTAGATTCAAGCAAAAACTCCAAAGGTCAGCAGATATAAATACAAACAGGTTATAGCTGCTTTTCGGAGCCCATGCCAACCCTGACAGACGAGGATGTTGCTGAGCAGCAGCTCCTACTGTGGCTGCAGTCCAATTTTTCCAAGCACTAAAGCACACAGTCAGAGAAGCTAAGCACAGGGTTCAGAGGAAAGGCTGCACTATAAGTCAGCTGCCTGCAGAAGACAGACTACAGGCTGCCCGCAGAAGACAGACTACAGGCTGCCCGCAGAAGACAGACTACAGGCTGCCCGCAGAAGACAGACTACAGGCTGGAAGGCTCAGGAGGAACTGTGCCATGCTGAGACAAAGCAAGAAGTAACAGATTATTCCAGCTGTTCTGCATCGTCAGATCTTGCATTGTACTATTATCTTTGTGGCCATCAGTAAGCAAGAATAGAAAGGGAAAATATGGAAGGAGCAAGAAATACAGATAAAATTAGCCTAAAGTATGTACTTTCATGAAATTGCTTTACATCCCCATACAGGGGCGTACATATTGAGAACAGTCAGAGTGCAGGGCCCCTCTACTCTACCTAATTTCCTGCCTGTTTTCTTATAGAACACTTTTTAGTCATCAGATCTCACCCTTATATTGTACCTCTGAGTGTAGGCCTGGACTTATGCTTTTTAAGACTAGCATTAGCCAATATCTTTTAATTTTACTAAAAGTAGATGTATAATATGCTTACATATAGGGCAGTAAATTGGCCATTTTCATACATTTATCTGTTATTGTGTCATTCATATTTTTCTTCCACTCATGGAAGCCTAAAGCATAGGGCCCTGGGCCAGCCCATTTAAGTCATTGGCTAACTGTGAATGACTGCATCTGCCCTTTCACAATAAACACACTGACACACAAAGGGCCTGATTTAGATCTCGGTGGAGGGGTTACTCCGTCACAACAGTGACTGATATCCCGCCCGCCGAAATATAAATCCCATTATATTTAATGGGATTTATATTTCGGCAGATGCGATATCTGTCACCATTGTGACGGAGTAACCCTTCCCCTGAGATCTAAATCAGGCCCACAGTAGTACCTTTCAGTGCCAGGGACTGTTATGGCAATGTGTGCTTTTTGAGATCAAAACATGTTTTGGTTCTAATTGATGAGGGCACAGCAACATCCCCAACAATAAAGATTTTAAAAAGCTATACCAAAACAAAACAAGCATTGACAAAGCCAGAGATTTGGGCTTTGCTAACGCTTGTTTATACACAGTTTCTGATTTTACCCACTACACTCCTGGGCGATGGTTAGATGTATATAGCACTGTTTTTGTAAAGATATATTCTCCCATCGGGTTTTATTTCATGACCCATTCCATACCTGCTGGAACATGTCTATGTCCACATTTGCATCTATACACTTTAAATTAATCCATGTTATTTCCCACCCTCCCTCCAGACTCCATGGTCCTTGCATTGCTTCGTAAAGGATTCCTTGTATATAGGCTTCTGGTTACCTGCTGGTAAAACCTCAACAGTCCTTAGCACAGCGGTCCCATGTCCCCTTTTCTTCCAGTTAATTTCTCTCTGCACACCAGAAATCCTCTTGCCTGCCCTACCGGCCCGTCTCAGTGTTTGGGAACTGAGCTTACTACTCCGGATAATGGCTGGATATCCCTCAGAGATTTATCCTAGTCGTGCTCTGATCCACTAAGTGCAACTTTCAATTTGGCTGCACTGAACCGTAGTTTTTTGTAGTATTGCTAATGTTTTCACAATTTCAGTTCCCTCAGGGGGAATTGTTGCTCTGACAGATCTCAATGTTGTTTGTCAGAGGGGCCTTTGTCTTCTTACATCCTCTATACAATGCCATTGATAGTCGGTGACATCTCTGGGCCCGCAGACGGATGCCCTTAGAACCCCACTAGCCATCTTCTTATGCCACGACACGTACCTTCCCTCGATCTCATTGCAGAAAAGCAATCACCTGAGAGAGCCCCAAGGGGCTGTTACATGCCTATCCCCTTGGAGTCTTTATGGAAGGACCCAAGGCTGAAAGCGACGGTGCCCGTTAGTCCTAAGTACAGTTGCATGCCTGAGCGGCTGGGATCTTGTCTGGTAACGCTTCACCCCTGTGCAGGAGTTCGCATTGGCCCAGAGTTCAGGTGAACTGACTCCGAAGGTTTAACACCTGATCAAGGATATGTCTGGTGGCTAACCTGCCGCTGGCTGCCCTTGGATCACCGTAAGATAACCCATTACTTTGCCTAATTTTAAATAAATCAGCAATGTTTCTCAAAAATAAGCTGTGGTCTCAGTTTGTGCTCTAGTGTTCCTTCAGGTGGGTTGTGTATACATGATACTGCAACAGCTGGTGTGGTGATGTGCAGTAGGATATCGGTGTGAGGCTCCATCCGCCACCACTCGTTGTCTGATGACAAGCAGTGCACACCGCCAAGGACCAAACCCAAGGCTGTCTTTCATACTTGTTCACAGCTGGTTCGTGAGATGTGCACACCGGCCACTATCAGATGTCTAAATCCAAGAATAGACTGTATGTGTCTATGTGTACATCTTCAGTGAAAAGAATACAGCTAGAAAAGGAGCTATGGCTCAAACATGTAAACCACTGTAATTCGTCTGGTAAGTTTTGCGGCGCACACTACACAAGTCATAACTCATCTCATGCAAAAACAAAGGAGTATGCTGTTCCTATGAGGGAGATGAGGGAGAAGGAAAATGGGAAGAGGCGAGGATAAGGAAGTGTTATCAACCAGGTGCTCAGAGAAGAGAGTGCGTACTAGCACTGGGATAGCTCCAATAAGGAGCAAGAGCCCTCACACACCCAGAGGGGTGTCATCCTTCATCATAGGGCAGCTCCTCATTGGGCCGGCGCTGCTATGCCCAACGGGCCCCACGAGGGGGCTCTTTGCCGGAGTTCTTTTCTGGTTACCGTCGTGAAGCTGAGGGTGTTATGAGAGGGCTTATGTGTAGTGAGTAGACTGGTGAGTCGTGGACTGAAATGTATACCTTCTGGAAGAAAAGGCACCTCTTTTGAGGGATTAATTTGCCCCAACCGTAACAGGGCAGGATGATCGTTGATTTAGCGATTCAGGGAAACTTCAGTAAAGTGTCCGATCCGTGTGGGACCTAGCCGCATCTGGCCGTCACGTGACCAGAAGGTATACATTTTAACCTCTTTCATTCACCACACAATCGGACTACTCCTTGAGTCCAGACTTTAGCGGACATGACTTTCATTTTCAGTTTCACCTTGTCAAAGCCATCCCCTATGAGTAGTAGATGCAATCTAGGTCCTGATGAAATGCCTAGATCTGTTTGGACATTATAGGGCATGAATCATGTCGACCATCCACACACCTTACACATTCCTTTAGACTGAAGCGGGTATTATTTCCCCACTTCAGTCCACGACTCACCAGTTGATATTTTACGCATAGCACAAGAACCCAGTGAATAAAATTACCTTTGGAAACTCTTGTAGCTATTCTTAGATCACACTCACTTCACCCCACTTCTACTCACTACACATAAGCCCTCTCATAACACCCTCAGCTTCACGACGGCAACCAGAAAAGAACTCCGGCAAAGAGCCCCCTCGTGGGGCCCGTTGGGCATTGCAGCGCCGGCCCAATGAGGAGCTGCCCATGATGAAGCATGACACCCATCGGGGTGTGTGAGGGCCCTTGCTCCTTATTGGAGCTCTCCCAGTGCTAGTACGCACTCTCTTCTCCGAGCACCTGGTTGATAACACTTCCTTATCCCCGCCTCTTCCCATTTTCCTTCTCCCTCATCTCCCTCATAGGAACAGCATAATCCTTTGTTTTTGCATATTTGATTGGGGCCTGTATGCTGGACCTTCTAAGCCCCCGTCCCCCCTTGTGATATTCATAACTCATCTCATAACATAAATGTATTTCTTATTGAATCTCTATAATGGCCGTGTACATGAGGGGAAGCTATACATTTTTAACCTGGTCATCCAGTACTTCCTCTGGGTGCAAATAAATATTTCTCATGGCCTTGAGTAGGATACTGCTCAAGCTGGATCTGTTAGAAAACCTCTGGGCAACACCGCGGACCTTCTGTTAAAGACCTAGACGCACCTCCCAAAATATTCCATTTGTCTAACAACACATGTTAAGTCTGCATGGATTTAATGCAACCTTCAGTGTTTGAGATGTCCACTTATTTTTTCAAATTCATTATCAGTTGCATTAAAAAATAAACCTTTCACTGGTACACAACATGGCAAATCGCTCTGCGTCATTCTTGCTGCTTTTGCAATTGGGACCATAGTAAATAGCTTCTCCACCAAGCAAACATTTAATCAAACAGAGCTCTCACTTTGTTCTGCTTGTACAGTAAGAAATAGAGAAAACACTTTTTCTCATTATCCAAAATGAAAAATTGGAATAAGCCTGAAACAAAACGAGTTACTTCTATTTTCTTTCCATAAGGAGCAAAATAGGAGAAAACGACTTTGCTCTGCTTTTTAAGGAACATTTATTCATGGATGGTGATTTATGTACGACAACCTCATTTAGAGATGTGGAATTATTTAAAAGCAAAAAGGTGCAATGTCACCCAAGCAGTGGATGGATGACTTGGTTTACATTTGCTAATGCAGCTTGTCGTTACTAATATCCAATTTAATGGTACTCGATGTATTAACTTTGCATGGATGAAAATGTGAGTCAGCCCTGCTGTGACTCAAAGCCGCAGTATCACATCACACGCAGATATCAGCAGCGAGTGAGTAATTCACTATGCCATCTTGCTGACTAAGAAAATACCTGAAATATGTCAAATAATATTTACAGTTCTTTACCGCTAGGGTCCATCTAGTCTTATATTACACAGCAGTGTGTGACTGTACACGCATCATTTACAGTACGCACAGTCATGTTACGACTTACGCGTGCATATATGTGTTGTGATACATAGAAAACTTTGCGTGCACATGATTGTGTTTCTACACACGTACATCATGGTAGACAAAAAGTGTTACTGTTCGTATAATTTTCTTAATGTACACTTTTGTGCTACTGTACAAACGTGTGTCATCCAGCATACATGGATTACTGCACACACACTTGTGTCAGTGGACACACTTTTCTGCACCAACAGCGTCTCATTACGTACGCGTATGCTATGGTAAAAATATTTCTGTTACCAGAGGCACATTTCCCTGTTAATCACTCTGAACTGACACTGTTCTCTAGTTCTCCGTTTGTTTTTCCTGCAAGATGGCTCAGCGAGTTAAGCATTCACGTTTATCCTCTGTCGAGATTCGGCAAGGCCAGCTCATCCTTAAGACGTTAGTAAATTGAGTAACATTATATTGGGTAATGTTATATATTACAGCCCATAGACCTCAATGTGAAGAGCAGTATAAAGCAAGGTGTTATTATCCTGCAGGTGTTTACACTCCAAACCACGTGTGTGCGCAAGCCAGCAGCAGGCAGGTGGTGGTTGGCTCTCCGCCATTCCTCGCACGTGAAACCAACCTTGTAGCAGCAGGTTATTTCACCTCAGACCAGCAACTACTGTTTATCAGGAGCCTAGCTTTGTGGGGTGGGGGAGTTACACCCCCATAATAAATGTATTTTCAGGTAAATAGTTGGGTACAGTTGATTTTAGTCGGGTATGGTGGGGTGTCTGTCGGATTTCACTAGTAATTTTTACATACACGCAGACAAACGCACACACTCTCCCTGTCTGAAAGTCGTCAAGAATGTTCGTTATTTAAGAAAATATTGTGGTTTGTCTCACTTAGGACCCCGACTAATCCGCATTCATCTCTCTTTCCACTGCCCCTTAGGCCGCTCTCGTGCACCCTGCTTATCCTATAATGTATTTTAACATTTTATGACAGCGTTATGGTTGGAAAATCCGAAGCTCACATCCCCCAATTTTACTGAACAATCTGCGCCCCTTATGTCTCCGTGATCTTTCTAGACTCAGCGAGGAGTCAATTGCGCGAGTGAAAGGACAAACGCCCGGCCCCCGCTTTGTGACGCCCCCGCCTAAAATGGAAATACAACCATTGTATGTACTCTAGAAATATGCAATATATTCAGCCACGTGACAGCCGTAAAACCGCAGCAATACTTAGAGATCTCGGGTATCGTCACCATAGAAAGAACACTTGTTACCTGCATACACATTGTGTAGAGGTTACACCTTTCACTTACACACGCTAGACCTTGGTCTGTTTTCCTTCGTCGCATGTAAACAACACTGGTTGATGCCACAAAGAGATCCCTGCCTACAAAGAGTGAAACATTTGAAGGGCGTCCACAAAGACAAGACAACAGGGCTAAAATATTATCATATTACCGACATTTCTCCTGGGGCATTCAATGCAAGGGATCAAAGGATATTGTACCAGTAAATCACTATAAAGCTTTATTTCAGCGTTAATTCTTTGAGTATTACAAACTGCCTGTCACAGGGCGCATTCCATTAATAACTACTTGTTCTCTATAAAGAGCTGCATACAGCGCTTCAAACTGCAGTCCTGTCGTTTAAAGGGACAGTTCCACTCAGATCGTGTTCGGGCAGTGAATTAACCTGATCTGTACTAATGCAACAACCGCAGGCAGCTGTGTTTGTTTAACCTCATGGCCACAGACTCGGATCCTGGCAGCTTCCCTTCTCCAGAGCCCATAAAACGAGTGTGCCACTGGGCTGGGCGGCAGTAAACATTTGTTGTCTGGAGGAAACCCTGTTGGACAGGAACATGCAAGAGTCTAACAAAAGAACCCTGTATTGACAGAAGGGGATGAATTGTCGCTGGAGACAGGCGCCCGAAGGAGTTGTTTCCATTGATTTTCAGTAAATCCTGTGGGGAGGCATAGAGACTACTAAAACTCTCCTTGAGGTACAGATGCTGAAGGCAGAGCAGTGACTGGGGCTCAACGAACCGCGCTGTCATTCACTCTGCGTGCACGTGTGTTGTCATTTCCACGGGTGTGCACGATTCCATGTGAGGACATAGGAAGAGAAAAACAGAGGCTACAAAAATGTAAACTAAAACACCGTTTGCTACCAGGATACCCCCACCCAACTATAATCTGTGTTTTTGCAACGTAGGTTTTTTTCTGACATTTTCACATGCTACCGTACATACATGTTGTGATACTTTTGTAGTTAAGAAAAGTACAAACGTCTTGGACTCCAACCTCCCCAACTGTCTCCTGCAGGCTGCTTGGCCTCTAAGATATGTTGAGGATATCACGCCAGCCAACGACACAAGCAGGGCACAAGTCCTAGAAAAAGAAGTGGGGGGACTAACCTAATTAATCAGTACGCAAGTGACATCACGGCGCGTGACATCACGGGAAGGGGCATCACAAGAAGTGGCATCAGATCTTAAGCCCTCACATATATGTTTAGCAGGTCTATCATGAGTACATTTGAGCACATTTCGAGTATACTTGCAAACCCTCCTGATTTAGGCAGAAGATTCACACTTTTGTACGCTACATATAAAACAATGTTGCCTTTTGTCAGCGTAAAGCTTTCTCTACCCATAGTGCTTTAAAAGAAAAAATTGTGATATTTAAATTATTACACCACCTCCTCAGGGGTAGTATGCGCTATATAAATGCTATTTATTTTGTGCAAATACTGGGAAAGATGGACACATCTGACGCTCTTACAATGCATGCATATGTCCTAAACAGAGCCTGAACAAAGTGAAAAGCTGCCTCTCCTAAGTATGTGTGAAGTGCTAACAAGGTGTGAGCCTTTGTTTCCCATCTGCGGCATTTGCTTCTAGGTGTGAGGCTCCTGACTGCTCCCAGCCAAGAGACTCGAACAAGAGGAGGACTGATGACCCCTGAGACTCGGCCTTTGTTAAGAACCAGCAGGAGTCAGAATAAGAAAGCCCCGTCCCCGCCTGCACGTTGTTGCGATCGAAAGCAGATAACAACGTGCAGGCGCTGCTGAAAGTGTCCCGGTGTTTGGAAATTACACCGGGACGAATTCAGCATCTTTTTCACTGGGGTCATCTTCTTGGCAGGGTGGACGGCGTCCACCCTGTGAAATAAGTGGGTGGACGCCGTCCACCTGCGTGTACCCCCGACTCGTGCCTTGGACACAAGGGTTATTCTGATTAAAGTGCTCCTTCTTGTGTGATCATGCAGTATTTTCCATTTCATATGAAACGTTTTTGCCTTTTTTGTGGTGTCGTTTAGTGTTGTTTTGTTTTTTCTTTATTTGATCAGGTTCAAAGAAAGTCCAGAAAGATCAAGAGCCCAAGCCCGCCGTCGCCTCCCCGAAGCGGTCGGTGACGTCAGCGAGCAGCGTGTACTCACCAGGTACTACGCCCGCGCGCCCTCGGCGCTCCTTACGTAAAACAAAGCCCCATTAGTCTTCATCATGGAGAGATGTATTCCCTTCACGTGTCATTAATCTGGCGCCCAGCATCACATCGCATGTCTAATGAATATAATTAATGAGTAGTGTCTACCATGAAATATATTTGTTTCACGTGCGAGCAGTGCGCCGCATGCAAAACACGGATGTCATTTCTGGGTGATGACGCAGCACATATATTAATTACCCTGTCTACTGTACTGGCAGAAACCACCAGTTTCACATTCAGGTTATGTATTTCCATTAGTAGGCCCCGGGGACGAGAATACAGTAAGGTGTACCTTTTTAAAAGAAAAACATATTTTAACTCAACAAAGTGTCGCTGGTAGTAGTGGAAAAAAAAATCAGTTACTCACATCACAATATGATCCTATCAGCTTCTCTTCTTCCAAGGCTTCTACCTCATCAGGTTAACCTAAAGATGCAGTAATGCGGCCTTTTACTCAGAGAAGACTGAGTTCAGATAGTCACTCCTATCCCTTTCCTCCAAGGGGTGACTGCATCAGGGTATCCTAAAGATGCAGTAATCCGGCCTTTTACTCAGAGAAGACTGAGGTCAGATAGTCACTCCTATCCCTTCCTCCAAGGGGTGACTGCATCAGGGTATCCTAAAGATGCAGTAATCCGGCCTTTTACTCAGAGAAGACTGAGTTCAGATAGTCACTCCTATCCCTTCCTCCAAGGGGTGACTGCATCAGGGTATCCTAAAGATGCAGTAATCCGGCCTTTTACTCAGAGAAGACTGAGTTCAAATAGTCACTCCTATCCCTTTCCTCCAAGGGGTGACTGCATCAGGGTATCCTAAAGATGCAGTAATCCGGCCTTTTACTCAGAGAAGTCTGAGTTCAGATAGTCACTCCTATCCCTTCCTCCAAGGGGTGACTGCATCAGGGTATCCTAAAGATGCAGTAATCCGGCCTTTTACTCAGAGAAGACTGAGTTCAGATAGTCACTCCTATCCCTTCCTCCAAGGGGTGACTGCATCAGGGTATCCTAAAGATGCAGTAATCCGGCCTTTTACTCAGAGAAGACTGAGTTCAGATAGTCACTCCTATCCCTTCCTCCAAGGGGTGACTGCATCAGGGTATCCTAAAGATGCAGTAATCCGGCCTTTTACTCAGAGATGACTGAGTTCAGATAGTCACTCCTATCCCTTCCTCCAAGGGGTGACTGCATCAAGGTAGCCTAAAGATGAAGCAATGTGGCCTTCTACTGTGAGGAGACTGAGTTCAGATAGTCACTCCTATCTCTCGTTCCAAGGAGTGACTGCATCAAGGTAGCCTAAAGATGCAGTAATGTGGCCTTCTACTGAGAGAAATCTGAGTTCAATAGTCCTCCCTATCTTTTCTTCAGTGGCGGGTGGTGACATTTGAAAGTGGTGGGGTGTAAAAGTTGCAACTGAGTATCCTGTGGCGAGTGAGTGTAGTGAGCGAATCTGACGGGGGTTGGGGGGGTCTCCCCCAGAGAAATTTTGAAAAAAGAGTGGACAAATTGTGCATTTTCAAGCACATTTGAGAAAGCAAGAAGATTAATAAAGAAATTGTGAAAGTATAGTTATGATATCAATAAAGAGATTTCATATTATTCTGAGGTAGGTAGGTGCTTATGCAGTATAACCACAGAACTTCATAACAGACTTCGAGATAACAATGATGAGTACTACACGGAGAGTGATTTAAGTAGAACATGGGAGACATTTCCCAATAAACCTGTTATGTATGCTGGGTATGCACCCGAATGTAATATCCACACAATATACAGCATAGTGCTATTTTGTGTAATTTTGGCAAACATCACATGCATTTGATGAATTAATGCAAAAACAACAGTTGATGGACAGAATGCAGAACAATGTCATACATTCACCCCAGTACAGAGATCTGGGCCTAAATCCATCGTTCTTTTGCTCACCATGCCATTCCAGTTTGAACCCAGCCATATGCAAATCAGTCTTGACCCTGTGCCTCATGGGAACAGTCCAGCCCGAACTGCCAAGCCAGGTCCTCACTGGACTGGAAACAAGCATCCTAGGACCGGTTTCGGGGTTTCACCCCTCTTCAGCCAGGATAGCTTGATTCCAGTGGCATGGAGAGCACGGGACCCACGTCTGGGCATACCCGTCCCACTCGGGGTGACAAATGCAAAAACAACAGTTGATGGACAGAATGCAGAACAATGTCATACATGAATTAATGGCTTGTGCTCGTTTATTAGATATGGGCGGGGTTAAGGGACAGTAACCCGGGTAGTTCGTAGCATGAGCGGGCTGAATAAAGAAAGCTATTCAGGTACAGAGCGGGCTGAATAAAGAAAGCTATTCAGGTACAGAACGGGCTGAATAAAGAAAGCTATTCAGGTACAGAGCGGGCTGAATAAAGAAAGCTATTCAGGTACAGAGCGGGCTGAATAAAGAAAGCTATTCAGGTACAGAACGGGCTGAATAAAGAAAGCTAGTCAGGTACAGGACGGGCTGAATAAAGAAAGCTATTCAGGTACAGAGCGGGCTGAATAAAGAAAGCTAGTCAGGTACAGAGCGGGCTGAATAAAGAAAGCTAGTCAGGTACAGGACGGGCTGAATAAAGAAAGCTATTCAGGTACAGAGCGGGCTGAATAAAGAAAGCTATTCAGGTACAGAACGGGCTGAATAAAGAAAGCTATTCAGGTACAGAGCGGGCTGAATAAAGAAAGCTAGTCAGGTACAGGACAGGCTGAATAAAGAAAGCTATTCAGGTACAGAGCGGGCTGAATAAAGAAAGCTAGTCCGGTACAGAGCGGGCTGAATAAAGAAAGCTAGTCAGGTACAGAGCGGGCTGAATAAAGAAAGCTATTCAGGTACAGGACGGGCTGAATAAAGAAAGCTATTCAGGTACAGAGCGGGCTGAATAAAGAAAGCTAGTCAGGTACAGAGCGGGCTGAATAAAGAAAGCTATTCAGGTACAGAGCGGGCTGAATAAAGAAAGCTATTCAGGTACAGAGCGGGCTGAATAAAGAAAGCTATTTAAAGAAAGCTATTCAGGTACAGAGCGGGCTGAATAAAGAAAGCTAGTCAGGTACAGAGCGGGCTGAATAAAGAAAGCTAGTCAGGTACAGAGCGGGCTGAATAAAGAAAGCTATTCAGGTACAGGACGGGCTGAATAAAGAAAGCTATTCAGGTACAGAACGGGCTGAATAAAGAAAGCTATTCAGGTACAGAGCGGGCTGCCACTTTAAAAAGAAAAGAGAATTTCCATGTTGCATTATGTGGTGTTAGAAACAGTATATCTTTAGTTTACAAACATTCACTCTGTTTTGTCCTACCCACGCATCCACATTTAGGAATCCGTGGAATTTACAAAAAATAGATGTGAGGAATTCATTTTCTCCTTAATAATCATTGGAGTCAAAATTTTAAGCAATGGAAGCTAAGATATTGCCATTACCTGGTGGACAAAAAAAAACAGAGTCTCCCAAAATCAGCAGCATCTATGTCTGACAGCGTATTGAACATGTGACTGGTGCATGCTGCAGAGATGTGCGGGTCTGCATTTGAAATGAATAAAAGCACCTTTGTGCTCAGCACAATGACATCCATAGAGCGCAGAGAAAACAACTGAACTTACGGGTAAACGTGCTGCGCCTGCAGGATATTTAACAGAATGTCATTAATAGAGCATTTTCAACTCCTCTAGGAAGCTACAGGGATAACCCCGGCTGCCTGTGAGTGAATGAATGTTTCCATTCACCTTAAAGTCACCTTCGAAGTCTAGACATCATGAGGCGATTCGGAGGACCTGTGTGAGAATAGGACGGGCTCTGCCCTCATTTATACTCGGCTCACCAGTACACTGCCTTCTTCACATGATTCGCTCATATTGTGTTTCGGATTCAGCATGAGCAGATAATGTGTGCGCTTTATTTATTGAACACCACATCTTTCAGGAAACATACGTTTTTCTGGAGTCCATATCTCTGTGTGTACATTCTGCAGTCTTACACCGCATCTGTGGTCAGAATCTTAAAAGAGCTCATGGAAGGAGGAATTATGACTATGCATTCTTACTTCCTATTGCTCGCATTGCTTTATAGTCGAGCTGCCCTGCAGGCATGCCTTTGATTTTCTTTGCTCCCTGTAATTAATAATTTATCTATATTTTGTGCTGAAGAAAGGCTTAAAGGTCATGCCAGCCAAGAATCAAACTCTTGACTGGCTGATCACTACTCTTTCTTTTTAGGTCGAGCCTATAGTGGCAGCGCGCATGCGCTGCTCGCTTTGCGAGGCATGCAGTTATCTAGTATGGAGTTGGAGCTCCGTGGATGCTTCGCCCACTCCCCGCCCATGTTTTTAATTGGCTCGTGTCATTGTCTTTCGTAAATTCTGTCTTCTGATTGATTATGAGGTTTGTTAGTCCCGCCTTATTATGCCATGTCGTCATTTGTATCCTTCCATGGCTACTGGCCCCTTTACTTCGAGTGTTAGACTGTAAGGTATGTGATATTTAGTGCACTATATTTTTCCCCCTCCCCGCCCGCACTCCCGCTGTGGGTGCCTTTTCGCCCCCCGCCCGCACTCCCCGTTTGCAATGCAATAGGTCTTGCATAAATGCGAGTCCTATTGCATTGTAAATGCTTGTTTATGTAAACCTGGCACGGAGTTGATGGTTTTTGGATATACCTGTTTGGTAGCATTGAGTGCGTAGCTGCTTTAAGCAGTGCATCTATTCATTGTATGATGCGCGTCTCTATATTGCCTGAGAGGCACTGTAGTGCTTGGAGGGCGTCCTCCATTCATGGTGAGAGGGGGGAATTCTCGCGCCTCGCGGACGGGGTTGCGGTGCATGACTTAGATTGAATCTCCCACTTGTTGCATTTCGATTAAAGGGACCGCACAGCTTTGCCAACTAAGGGGTGAATCCCCTCCGATGCGGGGTTCATGGAGACCCCTCACCCCAGCTCACTCTGTTTCATTAGTTTCCTAGTGCCTAGAAATCCTCCCCTCTGGAAACAGCCCTAATGCATTTAAGCAACAGTACTGTACAGCTGCTAAGAGGTGGGTGTTACGGTGTGGGGGGGCTTTAGCAAACCACTGACCCATCTGGCCCCCTGAAACCAGAGACCTTGAGGGTGTTTCCTTGTGCAGCAGTTCCTTATAACCAGTGTCCAGTGGGGAGGGGCTCTGTGCCCCTGCGCCATTTCAACCACCCACCCAGAGTAGACCCACTGAAACCAGAGCCCTGAGGGGAAGGGTCTGTACAAAGATGCCAGTCCACCAACCCTTCACCCCATCTCGCAAACCCAGTGCCCCAGAATGGACAGGCTCCATGCCCTCCCCGGAAACCAATGCCAGGCGGAGGGTGGGAGGCATAGGGGCAGGGTGGCACCCCTGTGGCCTGCTAAGTGTCGCCGGATACTCGGATCTCAGAAGGGACTTTCGCGGCGTCAATTGTTTTTCATGCCCACTTTTGGGTAGAGACAGTGTGTGTGAGTGGTTTGACTCCCTGCTTCTCTGCTGGTGCTTTGAAGCCGCTGGAAGATCTGTTAAAAGCGCTGGGTTCCTGCCCCGCCGTCAGTCGGCAGAAACTACACATCTTTCAACCTTCTCTTCAGACATGATGGACTCGGCTCTACCGTGAAGATGGCACTCAACTCAGTCAGTGCACCTCAGTCCTGACTCAAGGGCAATTCCAGCTCTGGGACCCGCCCACCACACAGTCCTACCAGCTCCACCCCTTCCAGTTCTGCAAGGCCCCCACCTGCTTTCATAATACCAACACACCACACAGCTCCTTCAGACCACCTCTGCCCTGAGGCACAGTAATTGTTTCAGGAGTGGCGCCCACTACAGAACTCCTCCGATGCACCCACCACAGAGCTCCACTGATGCACCCACCACAGAGCTCCACCGATGCACCCCCCTAGATACACAATATCCCCTGCTACAGACCACACACAGCTCCCTCAAACCACCTCTGCCCTGAGGCACAGCTGCTGTTTCAGGAGTGGCGCCCACCTCACAGCTCCACTGATGCACCCACCACACAGCTCCACCGATGCACCTCCCTAGATACACAATATCCCTGCTGTCGACCACACACAGCTCCCTCAGACCACCTCTGTCCTGATGGGGGCAGTAGTTCTCCCTGGCTAGGGACATCCCTTCAGCCAACCAGTCACTGCCGGCTCCAACAATTTCGTTATATTGTTAACTATTTTAAATTAATTTAATTTAACATTATTTCTATGGTGTTGTATTTTAAGTCCCTACAACTAATATTTTCTATGGAAGAGTGTTGTAGCACCCCTGGTTGGTGGTTTGTGATTGAGGGCTTACTCTAGCTCGGAGCTGGAGCAATTTACTCCTGTTTTAGGTCCCTTTTTCGCTGCAGTAACTTTAGAAGTAGTTCGCCGTCCGAATGTAGACACTACAAAAATGAAGTTAAAAGACTTATATTTATGCCACTTAGTAAATAATATAGTCTCCCTCTGTAGTAGTTGTATATGCCAACTGCAATCAACTTATAATTACTTCGGCGATTTAAAGATGAGCATACATACACCAACCCAGGGAACTACCTCACACTTTTATATATTTAGGTCGAGCATTCGAGACCTCTTGTATATACTTTAGTATATACTTATATGTGTATGTACTTTGTGGGCTCTGGGGATCAGCCCTAGGACTTGTCTGCTTCCGCTTAGGGACTTTTTTTTCTGTTCAACTGCCTCTATTTAACTGTCTTGATAAAAAACGACCAGCAGAGGTCAGTAAAATACCAGAATTGCTTTCTGCTGAGGGACTTTCTTTTTTCTATTTTTCTGGCAACTGCCTCTATTTAACTTTCTTGATAGAAAACGACCAGCAGAGGTCAGTAAAATACCAGAATCACTTTAGCATTCTCTAGATTCAAGTCCATAGAAATTGTCTCCCACGAGCACCAGTAGACAATAATATTTTTTTCAAATCTTGTATTTTCAGTGATATGACCATTGAAGGCCCTGCTTTTATATTAAAAACAGAGCTTTGGACTATACCATTTCCTGCTGAAAGGCAATATTTCTCTCCAGGTGTCCCCATACCTGGCGTGTCATGCAGTTTGGTGCTTACTTTCCCTCCATTTTCAAGAAGAGTAGATGTTTCAGCACCCAGGCTACTGTGCTGCATAGCTAAATACATATAAGGTCCCAAAGGCGAGACCGAATGCATTGCAAATGCTTGTTTACGTGACTGTCAATGTTCGAGCTGTCTTTCCCACAGACACGCAGTTTTAATGACATTAAAGCAGCTGCCACACACAAGGCCATTAATGTAAGATTTCCTTATAAACAGCCAGTAAACACGGTGTCCAGCGAACACACAAGACGTTCATGCTTCCATAAATTGGTTTGTCAGAAGGGGATAATCGATAATGTGTGGTGAAATTGAGATCTGAAAGAGACACGTTAGTGACAGATTCCTTACCTTAGAATATCCCAGGCGTCAGGCTGGATCTGGAAAGTTTTTTGCGTAGCAGTACCCTTGCGCGTCGGTAGGCGGCGTCGTGCG
Organism: Calotriton arnoldi; assembly: GCA_963921515.1. Classification (NCBI taxonomy): domain Eukaryota; kingdom Metazoa; phylum Chordata; class Amphibia; order Caudata; family Salamandridae; genus Calotriton; species Calotriton arnoldi. Next base: position 2,745,912 of record CAWUFW010000091.1, read on the forward strand.
GCTCCGGGTCCATCGTCAACGTCGGGATCGCCGGGATGACGTCGCGGGCAGTACTTAGACGCCGCCCCTGCGCGCTGACGTCAGTTCTTCTTTTTCCGCGCCAGTAAGCGCAGATCCGGGAAGAGCAGTGCCCTAGTCATTTTTTGACTACATTTTTGGTGATTTTATCACTGTTTTTCTAAACGAGTCTCTCGACTCCGAAGGTGTCGGTGGGGATGCCCGGCTTCAAGCCCTGCGACGCCTGTGGTCGCATGATGTCGATCACAGACCCGCACTTAGAGTGTCTCTACAGCCTCGGCCGCGACCACGACACAAAGTCGTGCCCCGACTGCCGGGCCTTGCACCCGAAGGCTTTGCGAGAGCGGTCTCGAAAGCTCCTCGAGGTCCGGCAGTCGGCTCCGCGCCACACCAAGCTCCGGTCACGTGAGAGGTCGAGGGGCCCGTCGCGGAGTCCTCATCGGTCGTCGGGGTCCAAGTCTTCGCACTCCTCCGGTAAGTCGAAGCATAAAAAGTCTAAGAAGCGTCATCGCTCGACAGCTTCGCCTCACCGGTCTCGCGACTCGGCTGAGGCTCCTGTTGGCACCGTCCCCGCGGCTCCGGGAGTGCCTGTGGAGCCGCCCCCGCGTTACCCGTCCTTCCCGGGTTCGGGGGCGACTCCGGCCGAGATACAGGAATTCCTGTTGTCCATGGCCCGCCTCTTCGGGCCTCAAGGTCCCTCCGGTGCGCCTTCAGGCCCCGCGGGCCCTGATGGGGTTTCCCCGGCGCCGCCGGTGACTCCGCCTGTCACACCAGCCTCGGCCCCGGCTTCGGCCTCGATCCCGGCTCCGGTGCTGCCGCAACCCCCATCGACGCCGGTTGACCTAACTACACCTCTGCCGGCGCCGATGTCTCCGGTGCCCTTCCCGACACCGCCCGGGGCTCCGGGCGGCATCGTTCCCCGGTTCTCTCCGGATCCGGATCCGGACACGGCGCCGGACCGACGTCGCTCGACGCCGGCTCCGACGCCGATGAGACCTTGGGTCCCGCGTGTCCCTCCTTCTCCTTATTTTGAACCTGAGGAGGACGAAGAGAACTGGGAGGTGTCGGATGACCCTCTCACACAGCAGTGTGAGTTCGAACAGGACTGGGCTGAGGAACTTGGGGATGCCGGTGGTCTGGACACCTCCCCTGACTCTGGCATGCTGTCTCCTCCTTCCGTGGCAACGGAGGAGGGAGCAAATTTTGCAACGGTGTTGCGTAAAGCAGCTGGGGCCTTACACCTCCAACTGTCTACGGTGGCTGTCAGGACTAACCTCCTGACGGAAGTGCTTCAGCCGGCGGCTACCTCCTCGGAGCCACTGCTGCCGTTTAATGACGCGCTTTCCGACGTTCTTTTGGGCACCTGGTCCAAGCCCGCCACAGGGGCTCCTGTGGATAGGAACGTGGCCCGACGCCATCGCCCGCTCCGGGCGACCCCCTGTTCCTCTCCCAACACCCCTCTCCTGAGAGCTTGGTTGTCCAAGCCTCTGCTTCCCAAACCGCCTTCCCTACCGCTCCTCCAGATAGGGAATCCAAACGCCTGGATCAATTTGGGAAGAAGGTCTTTTCTTCCTCCAGTGCTGGCTTGCGGTCTGTCAACACCGCTTGCCTTTTGGGCCGATATTCCCACTCTCTGTGGGACTCGGTGGCGCAAGCTTTGCCCCAGTGTCCTGAGGAGGTCCAGACACTGCTTTCCCGCGCCATTGCGGAAGGAAGAGATGCGGCTAAATACACCATCAGATGTGGCTTTGATACCGCCGACTCGCTGGGCAGATCGATTGCAACGACAGTGGCGCTGCGCCGTCACGCCTGGCTGAGAACCACTGGTTTCTCGGGTGATGTCCAAAACACTGTTATGGACATGCCCTTTGATGGGGTCGGTCTTTTTGGGAACAAGGCAGACCATGCGCTGGAGCGTTTTAAGGACTCACGGGCTACGGCCAAGTCCCTGGGCCTTTCTGCTGTACGCCCTCCGCAGCCATCTGCTTTTCGCCCCTTTCGTGGCCACGGAAGGGGCGCCCTGTCACGTCCGCTGCCCAGCCACCGGCCCGCGCAGCAAGCGTCTTCGCGTGGCCGAGGACGTGGCTCCCGCCGTGGCGGGTCAGGCAACCAGCATGCGGGTCAGGCCACCAACCCCGCCCCGTCCGCGGCCTCCAAGCCCTCCTAGTCCTTCCTTTCAGGTGCACAGCACGCCAGTAGGGGCAGGGTCCGCCATCACCTTCACCACTGGCGTGCCATCACCTCGGACAGGTGGGTCTTGGACATTGTCCGAAGGGGCTACTCCCTCCCCTTCGAGACCACCCCCCAGCCATGCCACCTCAATTCCACCGCATGTCAGGGGATCACTTGGTGCTTCTTCAGAAGGAAGTTGCGGCCCTCTTGGCCAAGAGGGCCATCGAGCGCGTTCCGACCCCAGAAGTAGGTCGTGGTTGCTACTCCCACTACTTTCTGGTGCCCAAAAAGGACAAGGAGGACATGCGTCCTATCTTGGACCTCCGGAACGTAAATCGCTTCCTCCGGAAGGAGAAGTTCAAGATGCTCACCCTAGCTCAGGTCTTGACTGCCCTCGACCCTGGAGATTGGTTGGTAGCGTTGGACTTGCAGGACGCATATTTTCATATCCCCGTCCTACCGGCCCACCGGCGTTACCTGCGGTTCACGGTGGGCCTCGAGCATTTTCAGTTCACCGTGCTCCCTTTTGGCCTTACCAGCGCCCCTCGGGTGTTCACGAAAGTGATGGCGGTGGTCGCAGCTCATCTGCGCCGGGCAGGGGTTCCAGTCTTCCCCTACCTCGACGACTGGCTGCTGAAGGCGGGCTCGTCCCAGGCAGTCGTCTCCCACCTCCAGACTACGGCCGAACTCCTGCACTCGCTGGGGTTCTCCATCAACGTGCCGAAGTCGCATCTGATTCCTTCTCCACAGCTCCTTTTCATCGGAGCAGTTCTGGACACGACGCCGTTTCGGGCCTATCCTCCCGAACGGCGAGTCCGGGATATTCAGGCTATGATTCCGATCTTTCAGCCTCTATCCTGGGTTTCGGTACGGATGACCCTGAGGCTGCTGGGCCTCATGGCCTCCTGCATCCTGCATCCTGCTTGTCGATCATGCCAGATGGCATATGCGGGCTCTGCAGTGGGACCTGAAGTTCCAGTGGGTGCAGCACCAGGGCAACCTGTCCGATCACGTCCAGATCTCGGAGGGGACTGCAAGACAGTTGCAGTGGTGGCTCTCGAACCGGCAATGGGTCAGGGGCAGATCCTCTCCCTTCCCCAGCCAGAGCACACAGTTGTGACGGACGGCGTCCCTGCTGGGATGGGGCGGTCACATGGGAGAGGCGGAGATCAGAGGCCTCTGGTCTCCGGCGGAGTCCCGGCTCCATATCAACCTTCTGGAGCTCCGGGCGATCCGACTTGCACTCAAGGCATTCCTTCCCTCTGTCAAAGGGACGGTAGTGCAGGTGTTCACAGACAACACCACCGCCATGTGGTACTGCAACAAACAAGGCGGGGTGGGGTCGTGGACCCTATGTCAGGAGGCTCTGCGCCTCTGGACATGGCTGGAACATCAGGGCATATCCCTGATGGTTCAACACCTGGCAGGTTCCCTGAACGCCAGGGCGGACGAACTCAGCCGCAGGTGCATGATGGATCACGAATGGCGTCTTCACTCGGAAGTGGCGCAAGGACTCTTTCTACGGTGGGGAGAGCCTTGGTTAGATCTATTCGCCACCGAAGAGAACGCGCAATTTCATCAGTTCTGCGCGTTGGAATTTCCAAGGCGGCACTCGCTCGGCGACGCTTTTCGTCGCGAGTGGAGTTGCGGTCTGTTGTACGCCTTTCCGCCTATACCACTTCTACCCAGAGTGTTGAAGAAGATTCGGCGCGACCGGGCCCAAGTCATCCTTGTGGCTCCGGACTGGGCTCGAAGAGTTTGGTATCCCGAGCTACTCAGTATGAGCGTCGATCCCCCGATCCGTCTGCCTCTTCGGGAGGATCTTCTGTCGCAGCAGCAGGGGTCGGTCCTCCACCAGAACCTGTCCAGTCTACACCTGCTTGCGTGGAGATTGAGCGGCGGCAGTTGATTCCTTTCGACTTGCCTCCCGAAGTTTGTGATGTGATTCTGTGATACCACTAAGGTGGTATACGCCTGCAGGTGGAACAAGTTTGTGGCATGGTGCACAGCAAAGGCTGTGAATCCCCTTTCTGCCCCTCTTTCTGAGGTTCTTCTGTTCCTTCTTTCTCTGGCCCAACAGGGTTCTGCCCTGGGTACCATCAAGGGCTATCTTTGTGCAATCTCGGCCTTCCTCAGGCTTCCTGATCAGCCCTCTCTTTTTAAGTCCCCTGTTGTTAACAGGTTTCTTAAAGGCATTACTCACCTCTTTCCTCCTGTTCCGTTTATAATGCCTCAGTGGGACTTGAATTTGGTTCTTACCTTCTTAATGTGCGCTGCCTTTGAGCCTCTGCATAACTGTCCTCTTCGTCTTCTGACTCTGAAGACAGCCTTTCTGGTGGCCATCACCTCCGCTCGGCGGGTGAGTGAGCTCCAGGCTCTTTCTTGCAAGCCTCCCTTTCTGTCTGTACATCCAGACAAGGTTGTTCTCAGGACGCGTCCGTCCTTCTTGCAAAGGTGGTTACTGCTTTCCACATTGGGCAGACCATCACTTTGCCCACCTTCTTTCCGCCTCCGCATCCTTCTAGAGAGGAAGAGAGGCTCCACCGTCTGGACCCAAAACGTGCGATTTCTTTTTATCTAAATCGCACACAACAGTTCCGGGTGGACGACCAGCTCTTTGTTGGCTACGTGGGCGCCAAAAAAGGTCGGGCGGTACACAAGCGGAGCATCTCCCGCTGGGTCGTCTTGTGTATCAAGGCCTGTTATTCTTTGGCTAAAAAGGAGCCCCCTGTTGGGTTGCGTGCCCATTCCACCAGGGCGACAGCCGCCACCACGGCTTTAGGACGTGGTGTCCCTTTACAGGACATTTGTCAGGCAGCTACGTGGGCCTCGTTGCACACGTTTACCAAGCATTACTGCCTTGACAGCCAAGTCCGGAGAGACGGCTTCTTTGGCCGTTCTGTTCTCCGAGACTTCCTTGTCTGATCTTTGTTCGCAGACCCACCACCGGGGTTGGTATTGCTGGGGTATCTATTCTAAGGTAAGGAATCTGTCACTAATGTGTCACTTTCAGATGCACAAGTTACTAACTTGTGTAACGATATATCTGTAAGAGACAGTAGTTAGTGACAGATTCCTTAACGCCCCACCCATCCTCCCCGTTCTGCGAACTGATTTCTAGGGTTAAGGACATCCCTTTCAGGGCCCTAGTATTTTTCAGACACCAATGTCAGCTTCTTGCATGGCTCTGCGTTCCTGGCGCGGAAAGTCGTGTACAGAACTGACGTCAGCGCGCAGGGGCGGCGTCTAAGTACTGCCCGCGACGTCATCCCGGCGATCCCGACGCCGACGACGGACGCGGAGCCGCACGACGCCGCCTACCGACGTGCAAGGGTACTGCTACGCAAAAAACTTTCCGGATCCAGCCTGACGCCTGGGGATATTCTAAGGTAAGGAATCTGTCACTAACTACTGTCTCTTACAGATATATCGTTACACAAGTTAGTAACTTGTGCTTCACAATCCAACATTTCACTGCACTTTATCCCTAGTTTTACCTAAGAAATCTGCTTTTTAAAGCTCAAAAGGGACTTAGTTTAACTAAACTAAAAGTTTAAACACACTCACCGCCAGGTCCGGCTCTCAGCACCGAACATGATGAGTTTATCTTTGCCTCAGGCTCCACGTCAGTCCTGCATTCCATGAGCAAGTTATCAATGACCTCACCTCCCTCAGGCCCGGTCCCACCCCCGCGACTCCACCTGCGTGAGGATTGGCTGGGTCAGGGGCTGCCAACAATCATTTGGAGCCTTGGGGACTGTGGCAACAACCCCCCAGGCTCCTACATTTTAGAGCCTGGCAAGGGTTCAAGTGCACATATTGGACTGGTCGGAGCAAGGCACCCATCCAACCCGACATATGCACTTAACCCCAAGGAGGCCCGGCACCTGTCAATCAACAAGCAGGCTCGGAGCAGAGTCCCCCCCCATGTAACTTCTTTGCCAGGTCAAGCAGCACCCTGTGGCAAAATAAAAAAGATGGAATCAACAGTATTAATTAAACATTTTTAATATGGCAAACAAACGGGGACGACGCCTTGCGCCCTGATAAAGAAACCACCGCTGCTCTTCTTCCAAGGGGCGACTACTAACCTAAAGATGCAGCAATGGGGCCTTCTACTGAGAGAACACTGGGCTCAGATAGTCACTTGTATCTCTTCTTCCAAGGGGTGACTGCATCAGGGTAACCTTAAGATACAGCAATGCGGCCTTCTACTGAGAAGGTCACGTCTGTGACCTTGTTAAGCACATGTATGTCTTTGCCGGTTTCAGCTTGAAAGCAAAAAAAAAGGAATGAGTAAAGTCCTTGGATTAATCTCAGCCAGTGGCAATGACCCGACTCCACTGTGATATAACTAATCTGTGTCATTACAGACAGGAACCACCCATATGCAGACCAATCTTTTCCACATCCCAAAGTGATGGTCCTGCCCGAACTCCTAGTCCACATCCTGTCTCAACGCTAATACCAGCAAGCCCAGACCAGCTTTGGCCTTATTGATGTCTCCTCTGCAGACTGTGGCTTAAGTTATATGCAGTGACGGCTGCTTGGGATCTGATGTGGTGGGGCAGCGGCAGGGGGGCTGGGGAATACAAAAAAATAAGCACAGACAATAAAATAAAATAAAACATTTAAAAAGTACCTGCCGCTTCGGTCACCGCATTGATCCTCGACTCCAGGGCTGGTGCACACTGCGCAGGCTCCCAGATGCTGATGCTGCTCTCATGCTGGAAATACTATTCCTAGCATGACAGAAGCACTGGGATTGGTCTGAGCGGCCTGGTTTGCCGCTCAGACAGTCCCTGGGAGCCTGTGGCTTTTCTCCACCGGGCTCTACAACACAGCCGGGTGGAGAAATGTTAAGTGCGCATGATGGTTTGGCCCGCCTAAGACGGCCGGCCAAACCATGATGAGCACTTAATAATGCCCATCACCCCTCCTCCCCTCTGCTGTGCACATAGAGTGCATGGCCCCACCCACCCTCACTGGCAGCCTGCAGGTAAGAAGGACAATAAAATGATAACAAAATTGGTTTGTTATCATTTTATTTTTCACGTGTTAACTCTGCTGCCACCTAGTGGGGCTATGCTCCTCCGCCATAACAGAGGAGCCGCCTCTTGTCTTATGGCACAGTGAGCTCAATAACTGCCTCTGGGCCTACTCTCTCCTACTAAACTGGTCTCAGTTAGCACAAAAAGTGATGGTTGAATGCTTGAATGAATTTCACCCAGATGGAATGACTCTGGGCTCCATTCCATTGTGATACAGCTAACCCGTGCCTTTACAGACAGGCACCAATCATAGGCAAACCAGTCTTCACCCCACCCCAAAGCGAAGGTCCAGCCTGAACTCCTAGGAAACATCGGCACATCCCATCTGAACTCTAATACAGTCAAGCCCAGGCCAGCTCTGCCCTTACTGGGGACTCCTATGCAGACTGTGGCATGAGTCCTACGGCACAGTGAGCTGAAGAAAATTATGTCTGGGCCTACCCTCTCCTACTGAATGAGTCTCACTTAGCACAAAAAGTGATGGGTGAATGCTTAAATTAATCTCAGCCAGTGGCAATTACTCCAGGCTCCATCCCATTGTTATATAGCTGATCTGTGTCATTACAGACAGGGACCAACCATATGCAAAGCAGTTTACTCGCTGTCCCAAAGCGATGGTCCAGCTTGAACTCCTAGTCCACATCCCATCTGAACTCTGATATAAGCAAGCCCAGACCAGCTCTGGCCTCATACGGGTCTCCCCTGTAGACTGCGGCTTGAGCCACATAGAAATCACATATCAACTTCCACGAAAAACCAATCAATTAAATATTGTCAAAAAGATTTTAGTAAAAGAAATGCAGATCAGATAGCCTCACAAAGATCTTTGTAAGAAAGTATGGTACCATAGTGCAAAGGCGTTTCTTTTGACAGAATGTATCTGGTGTTTCTAACCACGAACAAAGAGCTCTTCAGCAAAAGAGCTAAATCCAGATTCCTGTGGTGTCTGGTGGATTTGAGGGTTATAATGTCAGTCAGTCATGCGTCAGCCCATAACAGGTACCCAGAAAGATGATTCTGTCTCTTCCCTCATCTCACATGCCCCCTCCCACCACATCCTGTTCAGTGGATGAGTTGGAATATAAGTGGCCCTTTAAAATTTAGGGATAGCTATTTGCATGTTATAGACGCATGCATCCAACTGGTCTGACCGTTGGCACATTATGGTTTGATAGCCAAGTTGAGATGTATTTGTTTCGAAGTTCCACAATCAAATACGTCCAATTGCATTTTGTCTTCCTAAATACGCTTCTTAAAAACATAGCTAGATAAACGCATTTAGTGTGGATCATCGCAACAGAATCCTTTGCATGTAATTTTTGTTAGTTTAGGGGTTTATTTAGCACATACTAGTTATAGTAAGAAAATATATAGCACGTTACAATTTTTCATAATGAAAAAAGAGATCCTGACCCCTTTTTAAACATTTGAATTTTTTTGTAAAGTCTGCAAATATGTATCAACGCTTTTCCCCTCGGCATGGAGTGGGTAAAACCCTTTGATACATCAAACCCTTTGTTAGCTTCACAATTAACAAAGCGAGCGAACTGCGGTGTTGCGAGTCTTTGCGCTTTGTAACTGCATACAGCCCTAACTGCTGGGGCTGTATTGCAAGTAAATGCTTATTTCCAAGTATTTTCTGGCTCTATACTCAGTCTGGCTCGGTGTGTGGGAGTTAGCAGCAGTAAGTTCGTTCCTGGACCACTGTTGTTCTGATATTAGGAGATTTTGTACTCCTATTTAGGGGTCCTTTGTATTGTGCTGTTGCCTTGCTACGACCTGTTTTCAGATTTGTTGGATTAGTTTAGTGCTTAATTTGTAAAACAAAAAGATAAGTGCCAGGGCCCTTGTCAGGAAGACACTTCGGCCTACACCACCCCGTTGCCCCTGCCAGCGCTGCCAATAACTGTACCAACAAAACTACTAACCATTACACTCTTATGTGACAATTCAGCCTATTCCACAGCCCTAAAGCTATAAGAATGGCTTGGGTGGCAGGTATGTACAAAGACAACACCCAGGGGTAGTGACATCCTATAGTGTTGGGAAGTTGTGCCTTGATTGGCTAGAAACCTCAACACTCACAGAAGTAAAACATCACTTGACCTTACTCACACCTGATGTAGACCTTAGGGATTTCTTGCTAGGCTAAAGGAAAACACGTCAGAAACGTTTCATATATGCCGGCATTTATGCCTATTATAATGAAAACTGGAAAATATCCCAACAAGAGGCCGCAGAAAGAATACGGGAAATAGACTGTATTAACTTAGAAAAGGCATTAGCTGTAGTGGATAATGGGTTAACAACTTTGACCTCCAGGATTTACTCCTTAGGCAACATTGTGTCTTCGGCAATTGACATATTAGAACAAGATCTGGCCTTGTTACAACACGGGCAATCTCAGCTACGTTCTATTATGATGCTAAGCTGAACGCTACAATCTTTGCGTGCAGGCTATGTGCCCTGGCGTTTTATAAACACCACGTCTCTGTTTTCAGAATACAATCTGACTGATAAACAGACAGAAATGGCACAAAGGGAAGCCAAATATACAATGCTGCGTATTGAGAAGCTGGAAAGGTTACCATTCACTGTAGCCGAATCACCATCAACTGAATGGCTAATTCATGGCCAAATCACTGAGCGGTGCAAACTGCAAGAAGGCTTTAAGCGGTTCTCTCATGTGTCAGGATATTTCACTACACGGAGCCTGTAGCGGTTCAGTAGCAAACCTATTGTTTTATATTCATGTATGTATCCATGATTATTGCAATATGGTAGAACTGTTCTATCCCTTTGCTTTTATCGTACTGCTGATAATATATCTCTGCTATTGACTGCTGATTGCCGCAGCACATATATTTTACACTAGAATAACAACTGTTCAATAAATACTTATTGAAACGCCCAGACTGTTTATTCTGTGTAACTCTCCGAGACAAACCGAATAAGTAAGCACGAGTGACTGAGCGAAAAGTAGTATATTGTTTCCACGATTCTGAGGAATTAGGGTTGTCATGATCTAAGGTTGCCAGGAACTAATCTCTCCCCGATAAGAGGAGATTCTAGTGGCACTGTGAGCAAGCTAATGCAAATCGGGTTAACTTACGCGGTAGGGGTGCACAGAGTCAGTCTAACACCAAGCCCACAGTTTATGTTATCCAAACGCACAGGTCCTGCATGGGTACTATAGGAACTACATGACAGGTCCACTGAGCATGCCTTTGCTGTTTGGGATTTCTAGATACACAGAGCCCCTCTGTGTTCACAGCTTACACTAATAGTGTGAACTAAGTTTACTATAGATCATTGTAAAATTCTGTCCCCTTTAATTTGTTGGATAGGTATGCCGATGTTAGGGGCAATGAAACCATCAGGCAGTGGCAGCATCATTTAAAAAAAGAAGAATATTGAGGGCCAGAAGTGTGTTTGCCAGTGTACAATTGTAGAAAACCTCTGAAGGTTTTAGAGATCCCTGCCTGGAATGTCGGGTTCCTCGTTTTGGGGCAGATGGCATCCATCAGGGGAATGAGGGCCATAGTTTTTGTTGATCTGGTAGGCCATTCACCATTCTTAAAATGATCCTCTGATCCTATGGTATTACTTTAATCTAAGTTAGTAGGATTGCTCCAGTGTTGGCCCCTGTTTTGGAAAAGTCAATTTTTTAGTGTCTACAAGATTTCCATCTTTCCTCAGTGCAGTGACTTTTCAAGCAACACATGTATTCACAAATTCTTCATCCTCTTGTGTGGATCAGTTTTGATTGGTCAAAACTCTTCATGTAAGGATGGAGAGCTGTTCTGGTTTGTAGGATATCTTTGGATGACAAGCACTATTAGTGATATTCCTCCAATCTAAGTATTTCTTTTTCTAGAACTCAATAGTTGAATATCAGTTTAGAGAGCTTGACATCATCTAGCTAGGGCTCTGAAGGAATTTCACATTGGGCTTCCTTTACATGTAAAGGTTGGATCACACACAGGTCATTTTCAGCTTCTTAGGTGTTTTTGGTCAATCTCTTTTTTTCTCCATTCTCTGATTGGGTTAGTGTGTTCTTTCTAACCCACAGTCACTCCTATTCTCTTTTCCAAATATCTTTCTCCGGCTCTTAAGTAACAGACCACTTCCTTAGTACTTAGACATCTGGAGCTTTGGAGGTCTGGATTGCAGGATTCTGTGGATATTCTAAGGCCCAACCCACAAGAGGACTCTCCAGCCTATACCTGGAATCTTATAGATATTGTTTTTTTGGGTATTGTGCATTGGGATCTTGTCTCGGATGTCATGATTTAGGAGCTGGTGTAGTCAATTTAGTAGTCAGTGTGCCAATTGTGTTAGTTTTGATATATGAGTTGCATCTTTTGCCCATCCCATTTTTAAGGGCCCTGTTAAGAAGAGTATTTTGTACACATGTGATTTCTAGAGGAGCAGAGAATACATTTTGCTGAGTACCTCTAAGGAATTGTAACTTTAGTTAAACCTGGCAATGCAACATGCTACAGTACAAAATTGAATTGCCTCCTGGTTTTCCTAAAGGTTAATCTTGACCACCTTTCTGTGTAGATTTCCACAAACCTACCAGACACCTCCACTCAGCTAGACTCCTACTCTCACACACCACTATGCATACGCAGACCCAGATGTGGTGGTCATGCCTTCTCATACTTCACTCCTAAAGCCTGGAGTGACCTGCTCCTGCACATCACAGCTGCATCTTCTGTTCTTGAATTCTGCAAGAGACTGAAGACCTGGCTCTTCAACTTGCCCCAGTCATGGCTTGGCCCATATACAGCTCCTGCTTCAGCACCAGGAAACCTTCCTGAGTGAATTGTGCGCTCTTCAAATACACATAACACAAAATGATCAAGGCCAGTTAGTTGGGTCTATGGAGACTGGGGGGACTGTCTGAAACTAAAAAGAGCTATTCACTGCTATGCAGACTGTTGTCATGAATAAAGTGCTTACCAGAAATTCAAAGAAGTTTTCAGTTGCATATCCTACAGATTTTATAAGCTCAATGCTATGGTGTCCTGTCACCTAGTTTGACGTGAGGGGTGTAAAGTTCTATAGAACCTGTGTGTTATAAAATGTATTGTTTTTTATTGTATTTGATATGAAAATCATAACAAAAATAAAATAAAGAAGCTCAAAACAATGGCAATAACGTAGGAAGAAAAAAGGAAAACTACCAGCTTAAAAGATGCAAAATCTAGAAACAATAAAATAATCAGTCGGTTTCCCATAATTAAAAATATTATTAATCGTTTTGTTGTCAACATATTCTCTGTAATGACTTTTAATTACACAACACTACTTTTTGTCTGATTCAGTTCGTTCTGAAAACAGAACTTTACAACAGCTGTTTGCTGTTCTACACCTAAGCACATGAAAGAACGGGCGTCAAGTGTCTTTTTCTATCAAAGTCAGGCGCAAGCATCAAATATGATACATTATTTCTGAATTCGTATAACAGAGTCTACATTTATGTCTGTTCTGTGGCTCCCTCAGAACTCCTCAAAGTGGGGCACGAGTGTATATATAACAAACAGAACCTCCAAAAATGACATTTTACGCATGGACTAATTATACTGTAGAAATAGTTTTGCTGAGTAGGTTTAAAAAACTCAGTTGTGTAATGGGCCTAGCACTGTTGCTTGCATCTTTCCATAGCAGCATTTCGTTCACAGGAGCCTTGGTTATTTTTAGCACACTGGCAGTTATGAATGTTATATCAGTCTGCCAAGTTTATACTCAATCAGTTGTTGGCAATGTGCATTAAAAATTAAATGCTGATGGATGACTTCATGCTTTGCCATATCCATCAAAGAGCGCGCTTTTCAAGATAGCCTTATCAGCTGAAGTAGTTGTCAGAACAAACCCAATTCGAATACGGAGATGGGGAGTCGAATTTGTCAAGTTTAACAGTTTTTGCAAAGTTTTGATGCATATCTTTCCTACTTTATTTAGCTCTGTGTCTTATTTCTTCCCAAACGTATAGTTTTTGTTTTGTTTCATTTACTAACAGTGGGTTTTCATTGCAGTATCCCATAATCTACTTAGGAGTCTTTGCACCCCTTTGTCAGTTACTCAAGGTCGGAAAAAAGCTCCATTGCCTTTGAGAGGTCAGCTGAATGGAGTGAAACGAGTAGTCGTGCTATTGGACACCCGTTTCCGTTCGTTCTCTGTATGTTTGTTTTTTAGGGGAACCCCTAACCTTCTGAGTATTTTACTCAAAACCCACATCTTTGAGTGTAGTTTGAGAATTAGGTACGATGTGGAGTGGATCCCTAAACTGCGTAATTTAGACTACAGCTGAGATCTCTCCATTTTATAGAACCAGGTGAGAATTAACATGACGCACGTCTAAGCCTGGGATATTATGGCCTGACTGGAGGTTAGCATTATGCATAACTCTTTATCACTACTCTTCCGCACAGCACCTTAATGAACAAGACATAACATCCTACCAATCATGACATCGGAATCCTTCTGGCTGCACAAAAACCCTGCTGTCCAAAGTTTTCCCTTTTAGGTCTCGCGTGGCGTTGCAGGGCAGAGCCCTGCTCCGCCCCCGCGAGGGGTTTTGTAAGAGAGGACTTTAAGAAGAGGGCTTTAAGCCCCGCCCCTCATTCCCATTGGCTGGCGTCACCGTTTATGCTAAACGGTGGCCTGCCATTGGAAATGAGGTGTTTTGGTTGCCTCCCTTTGGCTTACATTTGGACTCGGTGGCCTGCTTCACGGCTGTCGTGAAGCACTTTCTTATCTTTATGGGGCCAAACACATGGCCCCATAAAGATAAGAGATCCCCATGCTCAGGCTGCATCCAGTCCTGATGGGCCTCCCAAAAGGAGACAGGGCGCCGCGTGTTTATTTTTGCATTGTGCTTTGCTTTAAAGCGCGATGCAAATTGTTTTAGGTCCTTGGTTTACAAATTTGTTTGTACACGTCAGTGCCACATTGTATCGCATAATGGATTAAAACTGCGTGCTGAAAATAGAAACTCGTGCCCCGCAAACAATCTGCTCATTCGAGTGCCACGGATGAATGAATCCGGTTTACGTGTGCATGTAAAACACCCTACGGGGACCGGACTGATGATCCTAGTGTTGGTAAAGGCTGACTAAATCAGAAAAACTCCATCTCTGTGAGGAAAACTGCATTGTGAATTGCGGAGAAAGTCACCCCAGGAACTGCCCTTTCCACGAGAAAGAGGCAGCTGGCTGCAGGAGTGCTGCAAGGACGAGAGGGACTGACACTTCCCACAGGAGCGGAGACTGCTGGAGCGCGGTCGACCCAGAGACACTGCAGAGAGACCTCAGGGATGCAACTGGGCACAAGAGACCGGGGTGTTGCAAACACCAAAAGAGACTGCAACTGCCACTAACCGGACTAAAGCTGAACAGGAGCAACTTGGAAGCTGCAGAGAGCAGGGGAGCTGTCTCTTCTCACAAATAACAGAAGCAAAGGTCCCCAATACGACCTCCTTACAGGAGAGTGCCGATCTGCAAGAGCGACAGGAAGTGCTCGTTTCACAAGAGCAAGAGAGCGCTTCACAACTCATTCACAAGAGAGCGCAGAACTGAAAACCTCAGAGGAACTCTCTTTTTTTCACAATCAGCAGAGACTGCTAGGGCATCATTTAACTAATTCTCTAGAGACTGCAGAGCTTCAGACAACATAGTCTTTTCCAATATCAGAAAAGACTGCTAGGGCACCATTTAACAACTCCTTAAGAGACGGCAGGCTTCAATCTCCGAAGGAACTGCTAGAGACTGCAGAGCTTCAGACGCCGGGGTCTTTTTACACAATCAGAAGAGACTGCTAGGGCGCAATTTACCCCTTCTTAAGAGATGGCATGCTTCAATCACCGAAGGAACTGCTAGAGACTGCACAGCTTCAGACACCAAGGACTTTTACACAATCAGAAGAGACTGCTAGGGCACCATTTAACTCATTCACTAGAGACTGCACAGCTTCAGACACCAAGGACTTTTACACAATCAGAAGAGACTGCTAGGGCACCATTTAACTCATTCACTAGAGACCATAGCATAACATAACATAACATAACAAAACATAGCCTAGCCTAACACAACATAACATAACAAATCATAACATAGCATAACAAAACATAACATAGTATAGCATAACATAACATAGTATAGCATAACATAACATAGTATAGCATAACATAACATAGTATAACATAACAAAACATAGTGTAACATAACAAAACATAACATAACAAAACAAAAACATAACATATCAAAACAAAACACAGCACAACACAACCTAGCCTAACACAACATAACACAGCCTAGCCTTACACAACATAACAAATCATAGCATAACAAAACAAAACATAGCATAGCATAACAAAACATAGCATAACACAACAAAACAAAACATAGCATAGCACAGCACAACAAAACATAGCACAGCACAACAAAATACAACAAACATAGCATAGCATAACAAAACACAACAAAACATGGCATAACAAAGCATAGCATAACAAAACATAGCATAGCATAACAAAACACAACAAAGCATAGCATAACAAAACAGCATAGCATAACAAAACAAAGCATAGCATAACAAAGCATAGCATAGCAAAACAAAACATAGCATAGCATAACAAAACATAGCATAGCATAACAAAACATAGTATAGCATAACAAAACACAACAAAGCATAGCATAACGAAACGAAATATAGCATAACAAAACAAAGCATAGCATAACAAAACAAAACATAGCAAAGCATCACAAAACATAGCATATCATAACAAAACAAAGCATAGCATAGCAAAACACAACAAAACATAGCATAGCATAACTACATAGCATAACATAAAAAAACACAACATAGCATAACAAAACATAGCATAGCATAACAAAACAAAACATAGCATAGCATAACAAAACAAAACATAGCATAGCATAACAAAAAATAGCATCTCATAACAAAGCATAGCATAACAAAACATAGCATAGCATAACAAAACATAGCATAGCATAACAAAACATAGCATAACAAAACATAGCATAACAAAGCATAGCATAGCAAAACACAACAAAACATAGCATAACAAAACACAACAAAACCGAGCATAGCATAACAAAACACAACAAAACATAGCATAGCATAACAAAACACAACAAAACATAGCATAACAAAACACAGCAAAACATAGCATAGCATAACAAAGCATAGCATAGCATAGCAAAACAAAACATAGCATAACAAAACACAACAAAACATAGCATAACAAAACAAAACCTAGCATTACATAGCATAGCATAACGAAACACAACAAAACATAGCATAACAAAACATAGCATACCAAAACAAAGCATAGCATAGCAAAACACAACAAAGCATAGCATAACAAAACATAGCATAGCATAACAAAACACAACAAAACATAGCATAACAAAACATAGCATAGCATAACAAAACATAGCATAGCATAACAAAAACAACAAAACATAGCATAGCGTAACAAAACATAGCATCACAAAACATAGCATAGCATAGCATAACAAAACAAAACATAGCATAACAAAGCATAGCATAACAAAACAAAACATAGCATAGCATAGCAAAACACAACAAAACATAGCATAACAAAACATAGCATAGCATAACAAAACATAGCATAACAAAGCATAGCATAGCATAACAAAACACAACAAAACAGCATAACAACACATAGCATAGCATAACAAAACACAACAAAACACAGCATAGCATAACAAAACACAACAAAACATAGCATAGCATAACAAAACACAACAAAGCATAGCATAGCATAACAAAACACAACAAAACATAGCATAACAAAACACAACAAAACATAGCATAGCATAACAAAACACAACAAAACATAGCATAACATAACAAAGCATAGCATAACATAACAAAACATAGCATAGCATAACACAACAAAACATAGCATAACAAAACAAAACATAGCATAACAAAACATAGCATAGCATAACAAAACATAGCATAACAAAACAAAACATAGCATAGCAAAACACAACAAAACATAGCATAGCATAACAAAACACAACAAAACATAGCATAGCATAACAAAACACAACAAAACATAGCATAACAAAACACAACAAAGCATAGCATAACAAAACACAACAAAACAGCATAACATAACAAAGCATAGCATAACAAAACAGCATAGCATAACAAAACACAACAAAACATAGCATAACAAAACAAAACATAGCATAGCATAACGAAGCATCGCATAACAAAACAAAACATAGCATAGCATAACAAAACATAGCATAACAAAACACAACAAAACATAGCATAGCATAACAAAACTAAACATAGCATAACAAAACAAAACATAGCATAACAAAGCATAGCACAGCATAACAAAACAACATAACAACACATAGCATAACAAAACATAGCATAGCATAGCAAAACACAACAAAACATAGCATAGCATAACAAAACACAAGAAAACATAGCATAGCATAACAAAACACAACAAAACATAGCATAACAAAACACAACAAAACATAGCATAGCATAACAAAACACAACAAAGCATAGCATAACAAAACACAGCATAGCATAGCATAACAAAACACAGCAAAACAGAGCATAACAAAGCATAGCATAACAAAACATAGCATAGCATAACAAAACAAAACATAGCATAACAAAACACAACAAAACATAGCATTGCATAGCATAACATAGCATAGCATAACATAAGAAAACATAGCATTAAGTTTGATAAACTCATAGTAGCGGGCTAGCTAGCTTTAACGGGCAGTGACTGTAAGCAACTCCGTCAACCCAGAAGCAGTCACTCGGTCACCTTTGCTCTTGTATTGCAGTGGCTTCGTTTATTAAACAGTGCCCATATTTATACTGTTAGCACTTTACTCGTGCAAATTTCAGGGCTCACAAAACTTTGATGAATCGAAATTCACAACTGAGGCTGTTAAGTTCGTGCTATATAAAACCCCAAGGATAAATAAAAAACATTGCCATTTACAATGTGAATAGCTCCAACAAATACAAAACCTATTGCAAAGTACAAAACATTGCCATTTACAATGCCAATAGCTCCAGCTCCAACAAATGCGAGACCTATTGCATTTCCAATGCTTGTTTGAAAGTTGCTCTTCTACAGTTAAGTATCTTGTATCTTAACCTGTAGGAAGGAGGATGATTATAAATATTTGAGTAGAAAAGAAGGGTAGTAAGTTGTATGTCACAATAAGAAAGGATGTAGGTTATTGCTTCCAATTTTGGGGATCATTAGGCTGGGGGTTCTAATGAAAAAGAGGGTGATCAGGATGGTTATGACTGCATGCTAAAATTACAAGAGAAAAAATACAAACAGTAGGATTTGATGGCACAGGACTAGGAAGTAAATGTCAAGGGTGTGTTAAAGAATCGACAGGGAAAAGATATGTGTAGTCCAAACTGAAAAAGATATCCAAATGTCGGCAATTGGTGGCCCACAGCACACATTAGAGATTATGTAGAAGAGTGGATCCACAACCCTTTAGATAAGGATGCAAGGGCCATGATGAAAGTAGGGACGCTCAAGACATAATATTGGGGATTAGCTGAGTAGTACTCCTAATTTCGCATACTGACAATTCATTTTTTGTTCAGAGTGGGCAGAGAATCACGGAAAGGAGTGGAAAGATATTTGAAGCAGTATCAGGAAAAGTTACTAGATGTTTCAGGCCCTCTGGCACATATTATTGGTCTGGAGGGAGGGGCCCAGATGAAAGGGGTAACGATGGTAGTCATTCCTATTATAGGATGGAGCCAGAGAATGATTTGTTTCCTAGGAAATACCAACTGTGCTTTGATTACAGAAATGCACATTTTAATTCTTGGGGAAATTAGTCCAAAGTTGAGTGATTTAGGCAATGAGTCCAGTTTACAATCATAGGGGCGTATTCACAAGCTTCATTCACAAACCCACGGGGGTAAATATCCACCTCCACCTCTCCTATCTTTTCTATGGGGAGATCCTCACACATTTAAGTTTACTACGTAGTAAATGGGGGGGGCAGGGGGAGTGGCTGGAAAAGGGGGATACTTACTACTATAAGGGAGGGGTTTAGGGAGGAGCAAGGAGGGGATTATGGAGGGTTAAGTAAGGGTTTTACAGAGGAACATGTGCCCACCCACAAAGGAGAAACTCTATTGCTATTCAAAAATGTCTCTTCTAAAATTACAACAGCCAAAAGGGACCCAAAACAGTAGTAAATTACTAGTCCAGCAACACCCTTGGCTAACCATTGGTACTGCAACACCCTCCCATAGAAAATAACAGCAGTAGGGACTTAAAATAAAACCCAATAGAAAATATTATTAAATTAAATTATTTAAAATAGTTATAAAAACAAATATAATTTATTGTAAACAACTCTAAAAAGAAAACATATATACCATTAATTTTTAAAAAATATTTAACAATTTTTGATTTTATAAATTAATGTGATGTTATTAATGTGATTACTTTTATTAAACTATAATTAATTTACTTTAATTCTATGCATTACTTTTAATAGTTATTAATGACTAATATATTAAGGCACACAAAGTTTACTTACAGGAGACTCATCTTAATACCGGCGAGGCTCTTAAACTGCGTAAGAAATGGAGGGGGCAGCTGTTTCATACATCTTACTCAGCCTTCGCACGGGGGGCAGTGATACACATGGCCGTTATGTTTTCGTCCATGGCATACTAGATGGAAAGCCAGTGATACTTGGATGTTTGTGCATCTAACAGAGAGCATGATGTATTTTGGCACACTTATCCACCGTCCTCATGGATTGGGCGCAGTATCCCTGGGAAATAGGGGGGGGGATTTTAATGCTGTTCTAGATGTTAATTTAGACGATTCCCATTCCCCCTCCCTAGCGCGTGCTCTGTCCGGCAGGCCAAGGTCTTACAAGAATGAATTGCAGGGTGGTCCCTGACTGATGTTTGGGGCAGTCGGAATGCTGGTATTCATGAATATTTCTTTTATTCGCCCCCACATAAATTACATGCATGCCTTAACAGTGTCCTTTGCACCACATCTCTCCAAGCACATGTAACTCACACAACATACCTGGGTAAGATGCTGTCTGATCATAACCCGCTCAAATTCACATTTTCCTGGCGTCGGGTTCCGGCCCCCATCCCTACTTGGCACATGCAGCCCCAACACCTGGAAGATATGGTGTTTAGCAACACTCTGGCTACCACGTTCGATAGATACTTTGCTGAAAATACTGACACATCCTCATCACCACTGGTGGAATGAGAAGCATTTAAGGTCGTGGTGAGGGGTGTATCCATTAATACTGTGGTAGGGGCCCGCAAAACAGTCTTCCATGACCTTACTCGCATTGAAAATAGTTTGGGCCCTTTGGAACAGTCTGCAGCTGAGAATGAGGTGCATGCGACTCAGTTGCAGGAAGCAAGGATTAATTACGCTGAGCTCCTTGAGCACATGCAAATTATTGACTATTGAGCTTATGTGCTGAAAACGCACAAAGAGGCTGACAAGTCCAGTGCACTGCTGGCGCGTATGATCCGGCCGTCGCCTTCACTCCACGCCTATCTTATCGGTGCTCATGCCTCAGCAAAATAGCTACCCAATCGGATATTAATGGATATTAATGAGGCCTTTTTTTTACTTCTATGTCAATCTTTGTAGTGCCCCCCCCAACCCAGCAGCTCTTCTCTCATTCCTGGAGAATTTGTCCCTGCCTGGGGTGTCGGATACGGACAGGGAGGCCTTGGGCGCGCCGCTCACGTCAGGTGAAATTTGGCGTGCCATTGATGATTTCGCTCGTAACAAAACGCCGGGATCAGATGGCCTACCTATTGAATTTAATGGCACATTTGAAAAGCGTTTGGTGCCACAACTAAACCGGCTTTATAAGGAGTCATTGGAAGCAGGAGAGTTGTCCCCCACCACCAGACAGGTGCTGCTCACTTCTCTTTTAAAGTCAGGCCGACCCCCAGAATATATGACAGGCCCTTATTCCTGCTCAATACTGAATATAACATTTTGAGCAAGGTGTTAATGCGCCACATAGTTCCTCTCCATGAGGCACGGCCGGTACAGGCAAGAGTGGTGGGGCGGGGCTGGCCAGGGCGGGGGAGACGACAGACTAGGGAAAATAAATAAAACCACTTACGTTGTGCTCGCCGCATCACAGAGTCGGCAATGCGGCGAGCGCAAAGTAAGCGTTTTTTAATTTTTTATATTATTTTCCCTATTCTGTCGTCTGTTGACTTCCTCCCCATACCCCGCCCCACCCCACCGCTCTTACCTCTACTGGCTGTGCCTGCTCTCCATATCTGGTGTTTTGTGTTAATATGAATTTTAATGTTTTTAGCTTGTAATTTTGAACTCAATACAATTTGGGTGTGGTTTCGAATTTGCACACAAAACATACAATTGTATGGATAGACCTGTTTTGCACATATTTATTTTTACATTGTGTTTGTTTTATGAAACCCTCTATCCTTTTAAAATAAATGTATACATTTGTTTATATATTCAAATCTCCTGGTGATATTGGTTGAATGACGGACGAATGATTGTGTGAAGTGGTACTGATTTGTTCATTATACATATCCATAGGGAAATCGTTTATCTTGACTGGTTCCCCTGCACCAGACAGGGATTCCCGCTCGCACCACTGCTCTTTATTACGGCCTCTGTAGCAGCGAATAAGGCAAGCTGCACAGGTGCAATGATGCATGCCATATCGTTGTATGCCAATGACATGGTATTTTACATGCGAGATCTCCATGCACTGATCTTCAGACTGCTCTCCTCGTTTGGCGACTTGCCCGGCCTCAAGCTCAATTACAGTAAACTCCATGCCTTCCACTTCACAGACACTACTAATGAGACACTCTGTTTTTTGAGTCATTTAGACTACAGATAGCATCCCAAATGTTCCGGTATCTAGGCATACAGATATACCAGGAGGCAAAAGATCTGCTGGATGGCAATCTCTTAAAGACAGATATGGATCTCGCACTCCGTGACTTACTCCTTCTTTGGTGGGATATTGTAGCAGGAATTTGGGGGTTGGTTGGCGTGCAGAAAGGTATCGTCCTCTGATCCTGGACGTGCTATCCCTCTGGGATCCCTTTAGTGCACTGCTGGATTCCAAATGGAAATCAAAGTTTTGATTGTTTAATCAAGATTCAACGTGTGGCTTCAATAAAATTGTATTCTTCTTCAAAGTAATTTTTTCTCTCTCAAGGTTACGAATATTCACATCGCATGTGTGAAAAATAAACCATGTACAGCAACGGTAGACTTCTAACAAGGTAACTGATATCCCCAATGCATTTCGGGCATGTCCTTGCCCTTCATCAGGGGGTATATTCCTAAAAAAATCAAACAAGGCAAAGGAGTGTGTTCTAAGAAGTTTCCAAGAATATGAGAATAGAATGTTGGAGTACATGCCAGATTGAGAGCCTCAGTTATTGATTTCTTGTGTGAAGAGAGGTGAAGTCAGCGACATTAGCTGGTGGATGAGAGAAGTAATGCAGGAATCATGAGAGTATTTAAGTAGATTGAAGGCGAATTCCATTGTAGAGGCCATCCCTAGTAAGTTGTTTTCTTCGGAGGGAAATTGGAGTGTGGCTAACTGGTCAAATGCAAGATGTTAGCAAAGTTGTATTAAAGGCCAGTGGAGTATATTGCAACTGCTGTAATGACGGGCTTTGAAAATGCATAATGTCTTGCCATAAAATGACGATTCCCCAAGATTTAGTGATTGGAGAATTTAAATGTTTTTTAAAGACACAGTGGCTAACATCATCGCACCCTCCTCTTCCGTACTTGGTAATAAAAATTAAATAAGGAAAACAAACACATTTAGCACATACAAAATAGTCGAAAATAGTATTGAAGTTGGATTATTGCTTTATATTTCTCTTATTTTTGGAAAAAGACAGTATGTTTGACAGAATGATTCAGAATGGGAACACTAAGTCAGATTGTCCACCGTGTACAACCTTTAAAAGAGGCTTCAGCATTTCACGAATAGACTATATCTTCCAGGAGACTGAGTTATGGGCAGATCTATATGATATGAAAGTGATCCCCAGACCAGATAGCGACCACCAAGCTCTAAGTGCATCCTTCGCCATGGCTGCTTTTACTGACGTAAAACTTGATCAAGTAGTGATCTCTTCATCTATGGTCCCTACATATAATCTAAGAAACATTAAATGGGCAGTCATAGAGATGGACATAAAGCGAATGACACACTTGTATAATATTTTTGTGTGGAAACTCTCGCAGCTAGATCTTGCAGATATGGATAGCATCAACTTTGCCCTTATACACTCAGAATTGATGGGCACACTAAGTTCGTGTCTTGTCATGCACCATAAAAGAGGGGCTTTCCATAAGAAAACCCCCTCCTGGTACTCTAAATCTTGCCGCTTAGATACATTTTGTCTATTATGTGCGATTAAAAAGGGACAAAGAGCTGAAATCATTAAGGCCAGAAAAAACTATAAATCTACTCTAGAAAAGGCTAAAAGAGAGTGGGAGGAGGACCAGTGGTCCCTTATGGTAGAAGCCTTAGAGAAGACCACAAGATGTTCTGGAAATTAATCTCTAACTCCTCTAGTGCTATTCACCTGGAGTTATCTATACAACCTGAGTTATGGGTCTCACACTTTAGTGGCTTGTATAAAGGCAAGCTGAACCAGAATAAGCTTACAATTCTGCCGCCAGGATCCATGAGTGACCTGATGGAAAACCCAAACCATGACAAGTATAATAGACTTGATACCTTAAAATGTAATCTTACCTTTACTATTGATGAAACTCACCTAGCAGTCAAGCCAATGAAAAAAGAAAAGGCTCCAGGAATGGATGGTATTCCAGGTGATCTCTTTTGTCTCAACCGGACATCTGGGTACCATATCTGAACGCGGTATGTAATAGCATTTTAAATGGTAATTCTATCCCGCCCTCTTGGCATGGAGCAATTATTATACCTATCTTCAAAAAGGGGGATAGAGAAAACCCCTCAAATTACAGACCCATCAGTCTCCTGGACCACACCCAAAACAGTTTCTGTAGGCAGGTGTTGTTTAAACTCAATGATTGGATGGGTGAGAACAACATCCTAGAAGAGGCGCAAGCCGGGTTTAGACCCAAGATTAGCACATTGGACCAGGTCCTCCGGTTCAAGGTGATAACCTGGAAATATGTCGCCTGAAGCGAGACCATCTATATGTCGCCTTTATTGATTTAAGGGCGGCATTTGACCTGGTCCCAAGAGAAACACTATGGGAGGTATTGGATGGCTATGGTATCCCTCCAGAGCTACTTAGGATCCTGAGAGTTTTACATCCAAGCACATATGCCAAGGTCAGATGGAACAATGCTGGGGATTTGTCAGATAAAATCGAAATTAATCAAGGAGTTAGACAAGGGTGTGTCCTTGCCCCGACCCTCTTTAGTCTCTACATTAATGGAGCAGTAAGTAGACTGAAAAACTGCATACATGATGCCCCTAAATTAGCAGGTGTGTCAACGCCTATTTTGATGTTTGCGGAAGACACCCTGCTAATTTCACGCACTCCAATGGGGCTGCAAGCTCAACTAAACGCCTTTGTTTCCTTTTGTGAAGAAAGAGGGCTTGAGCTTAACTCCACAAAGTCAAAAAAGTCATGATTATCAACCCCCATAGAACATATAGAGGTAACCTGTATATTGAGGGGGTCTGCCTTGAAAAAGTTCCACACTTTGACTACTTGGGAGTTAGGCTGAGTGACACCCAGATGTGGGGCCCCCAATTAGAGAAAAGTAAAGCCACTCTTCAATTGAAAACTGCTGCCATAGGGAGAAGATACAGGGTTGCTTTGGGAGGTGCTCTGTCCCCGGTCCTTTCTGTGTATAGAGCAACAGCTATAACATCAGCGACATGGTGCTGAAATATGGGGACATGTCCAAGCAGAAGTGCTGACAAGAATAGAAAATAAGTTCATAAGGAGTCTTTTTAATCTTCCCCCAAATTTCCCTATCACCCCCTTAAGATTTGATCTTGCCCTCAACCCTATACACTTAGTGGTTCAACTCAAACCCCTACTATTCTGGATAAGACTTTGGTCCACCAGGGAACTAGCAACGTACAGAGATTGTATAAAAGAGCTAGTATGCCTGGACAAGGACGTAAGTACACCCTGGCTGAAGACGATAAAAGCGTTATCCCACAGAATAGACATGGCTAATTTATGGAACACCCCGGAGCATATCACCAAAAGTGACGCCCGTGGAATGAAAACACGGTTCTGGGAGGAAATTGTATTGCAAACGTGGAAAGTACATCAGGAAAATTCTATTACCGGTCAGTTTTTCCACCATAAATGTTCTCCCTGCCCGGAGCCTTATATGGATCGCATGTATCCACGCTACTCCAAGCGCCTGTATGTCCAAATTAGGTGTGGCATACTGCCCCTGAGAACTCAAACTATGAAATGGGACAGGACATTTACAAACAACAAGTTTTGCCCAAATTGCCCTAACATCACGGAAACTGTTGAACATTTCGTGTTCTTCTGTCCACAATATAGAAACCCGCGTAAGAAATGGCTAAAAGCAGCATTAAACTCGAAGGGTGTGAGACACTGTGGGGAAGCATTAAGGCTCCTTAAGAGTGACACTAGGGAATTATTTGCACTGGCAGTATCGCGCTATCTCCTCTGTGCGTGGATCCAGAGAAAGAAGGCCATAGATAATGTGCCCCCTAGGATATGTAGCGTCCCATCTCCCCATATGCGTAATTCAAATAATATTGACATTGGGGATTCGCATTTTTTATGGCTTGTCCACGTAATTTATTTTAACTGTACATGAACTTTTACTTCTATGAAGAATACTCATTTAATAGGATTATTTGTATGGTGTCGGGTCTAATAGGCCTGTTCTTCTTACTATCTACTAATTTTAACCATTGACGTTTTAATTGTAAATAGGATGCTGTAGGATGTTTTTTATTGGAATTAATTTGAATTGTGTATTTTTGTGATTGTAACGTTTTATGGCTTATAGCCGAAATAAAAGGTTTGATGATGATTCAGAATGAAGATGAAGAAAGATTTGAGAACTAGATCAGTTGAGTGAAGAAAATGGAGTATGGATCAAGGAAGATGAGTTAAATCTTGGAGCATTCATAGAGGGTGAATATTGGACAGCAGAGTTTTATGCAGCCTGAAGAAGGGTCTTAATTCCCTGGTTGCTAGAATGTTGTTCTTTAAAGTGTTGTGTGGTGCAATAGCAAAAAGCAGTTTTGCATAATGCTAGCCTTTGGGCCTTCAATAAAATCTAGATTCTCCTGTCACTAAACCTTGGAGAATCATCATTCTATCACTAAGAGCTTGATCCCTAAGAATAGTCAGAGCCATTGTTTTTTTCCAGTTTTTTTCTAAAACCTGTCTGAGAGAACTGCATCAATAGTTTTACAGTGATGTAGCAATATTCTCAAAGACTGTCCCTTCTGAGTTGAGTAGTGCTATCATCCTACAGCTAGTCACCTACGAAGTAGGACTTGGTCTGTAAACTGGTGAAGTATAGAACCTTTCCAAGAAGGAGAAATGCATCCATACTGCATAATGTTTGTAAAGATGATGCTCTACAGGAAAGCCCACCCCACAGGATATTTCTTTATTACATCAGTCAGTACGTTTTTTGGGCCATGAGCACAGAAAGAAGCATGAGCTAGCTGGTTTAATTACGTTTTCTACTTAAGCTGGAAAAACATCTAATCTTTCTTAATTAGTGCAAATTTCACATTCAGTACACTCATTGCATTGTCTTGCATAGATCTGGGTTATAAAAAAAAGAATCATTTATCATATGGTCTACAATAATCAGTGTCTGATCAACACATTTCCATAGTAGAGTTAATTAACTACCAAAATGGGCTACTTACAACCCACCAGCGTTGTGGTCCACAGTTTGGGCTGAAGGTCATTTTCCTTAGTTGATTTGATCTGTTTGAGTGGATTTTATAGTTGTTCTTAATCTCAATCTTTAGATCCCAATCTGCGGAAGCTCTGTTTAGTGTTATGTATCACCGTATGCTTCAATAATCAAATTTTATATAGTGAATCATCTTAAACTGCTGTTTTTCCTGCATTAACTTATTTTCATATAATCTAATGTTTTTTGTTAATGTTCCTACCAGTTTCGCGGTCTGAATTGGTTGAATGGAAAGTTAAAACCATTTTTAAGAGTTCTTGCTATAGTAAGATACATATATTTTCTGTCTGACTGTTCTGAAGAAAAAATTATGAGTCAATGTTACTTATATTGTGCTTTCCACATTTAACACATAAGTGACACAATTCCTTTTTAAATATATATTTTTTCCAAGTTTTTAATTTCCTCTGAAAATTTCACTACTCAATAAGAAGTAAAGTTTTTGTTTCTAATTCAAAAAGTAAAGAGTGATGAATAGTCTCTGTTCTAAGCAATACATGAAAGCTAATTGATTGATGCAGATCCTTCTGCCCCACCCCTTTCCTCCTCAGGAGCTGAGTGAAGCACTGTTAATTGCTCCCTTTGTATGGGAAGGCCTTTGTTCCTGCTGCTGGAGAGAAATGTAATTAACCTGGCACAACATAGTGACAAAAGTCCTGGGCTCTGATCCTGAGCTGAGCCAGAGAAATATGACAATTCTGGATGACCTATTAATTATACAGATATCTTTTTGGAACTTGCAGAATTGATTTTCCCACACAGGTTACACCCTATTTCAATACGTGACTGGCCTCTGAAGGCCAAAGGGAAGTGAAACTGCACTCTAAGGAAGTTTTCTCCCAGTGTGTATAATAAAGTGTCACTGCAGACAAAACAGTAAATCACACTGACTTTTGCTATGAGTGTACACTAATATTATAAGGCCTACTCCAGGTCAATATCTAATCCTACGGAGACCCCTCTGTGCAAGTCTACCTGTGCACAGTTACCTGGCTGCGCACAACAGTAGTCTCCCATGCACAGCACACACATGTGTATACATGCAAGTGTTCATGTGTACCCAGCCAAGTGCCCCTTACTCTTGCCGCAGTGGCCTTATCTTAAAAGGCGGACACTGGTGTTAAATGCATGCAGTCCATTTGCCATGTGATTACCATGGGTGAGACACATGTAGTGAGACTCACTCACAGTAAAAAGTCCAAAACCGTGTGATCCAAAAAGCAAACAATACCTGCATATTGAATAGGTAGAACCCAATTGCAATAAAAACCTGTCACATTGTAGCAGGGATGGGCCTGCCCAAGCTTACTGAACAAAGGAGGGAGCCCAGACCTCTGGGAGGGGGCCTTTGAAGATTTAGGGAGGAAGGCCCTGGCAGTGATGTCAGCGAGGGTGGAGCTGAGGCGCCCAGAAGAGATGTGACTAGTGACTCCTGGATGACACCATTTTGAACTGTCCCAGCATGCTATGCAGGAGTGTTGGGACAGGGGTGGAGAGGAGACTTGGCACCCTAGGATTGGCCAGGGGTGCCTGGCTTCTGGAACCTTGCTTTCCCCTTTAAAATCTCTTGCACAAGGGGAAGACTCTCTCTTGCCTGGTGATTTCTCTGCACTTTGCTGCTGGACCCTGGGGCCGCCATGGAGAACTGGAACCCCCTGATGCCCAGAAACGACTAAGGGCTCTGCCCAGGTTACCCAAGGACCAGTGGCTCTCCCCAAGGGTGAGTGAGGCTGGCCCCCTTACAACCCTCAGGACCAGTTGGGGGAAAGCCTTAGACTTTTGCACCCAGAGACCAAGACCAGGAGAAAGGCTGGCGCAGGCAGCTAGGGGGACCAGCTCCCTGAAGTTTACATTGTTTTAGAAGTGAGGAGGTCTGCTGCATCTGCCCCTGGTGGCTAGAACTCACCACCAGGTGTAAAATGAGCCCAGAATCAGAATAGGCCGAACAGGGCCCTAGTTATGGCATTTGAAAGATTGGTGACCTTTGCCACCTATGAAGCGCATGGGGCTCCACCACCGTTTCAACACTCACTCCCGGGGTGGGCCAGGGGGTCAGCGCAGGATTTATTTTATAAATTTTTCTCGGGGAGGGAGCCTGCGTGGGCCGCGTACCCGGACTCTACTGGCCAAGAGAACCCTGTGCCCCAAAACAAAAGGAGTGTGAGGGAGCACTGTCACGCCCCCTCTCAATGGCAGTGGGCTCACATCCCCTCCCCATGCCCATGTCTGAGTGGAGGGGGACGGCCATCACAGAAGGATGTATCCTGCCCGCCGGACACGGAGGTGCGGGCAGCGCAGGAGCCGGTAGGGCCGCGAGTGGTGGGCTCCCTCCACTGCCCTCAACGAATGGAGGTATGGGGGTGCTCGGGTGGGACCGGGCACCCCCCAACAATAAAAAAAAAAAGGTAAAACTATGTGGCTTTCCCCGGCGAAGCGGGAGAGCCACTACTAAAATATTCACTCCTCCCGGACGAGCGCCTCATAATGCCCTGCAGGGCTCTTCGGTTTACTTGTGTTTCTCCCCCGTGCTGGCCCCTAAAACAGGCAGGGGACACCACAAACGTTAAAAAGAAGACATGTGGGGGGCTGCAGAAGTGCAGCAGCTCCCCCAAGGAATTTTTCTAAAAGTAATGGCCCTATGTTTGCGGGGTCATGGAATCCAGGACCCCTCCAGGATTGTATCATTGTTTACAGCACTCCCAAGTTTGGAGCTTTGGCTCTACAGTTGGGAGTGCAGTGCCCTCTAGGGGCCTATTCTATGGTTGCAGTTATTGTGGCCTAAAAGTATATAAAAGAGGTACATGTATTGAAGCGTCTTCTAGGGGATAAGTCTATGGTTGCGGGTCATGTATCAAAATTTGACACCCTCTAGGGGTTCTTTTTGTTGCATTTTCATGGCTGGAAAGTTTATAAAAAGTACACAGACACGTGTTTTGCTAACTTTAAATACTTTATTGATCTAGCACTGTTGACAGTGAACACCGCTCAAAGTGCACATGCTTTATTCTCATTAATAAGTGTATTTACCCATGGTTACTATTATTGATGATTGCATGACACACAAAATGATGTCTTTAACTTGTGGGTTGCT
Organism: Calotriton arnoldi; assembly: GCA_963921515.1. Classification (NCBI taxonomy): domain Eukaryota; kingdom Metazoa; phylum Chordata; class Amphibia; order Caudata; family Salamandridae; genus Calotriton; species Calotriton arnoldi. Next base: position 2,776,279 of record CAWUFW010000091.1, read on the forward strand.
CCTCTTGATCAAGCCTTGATCAAGCCAATAGACTTACTTTATTTTTTTGTGTGACCCCTTCAGGGGGTCAACGGTGATTATGCAATGTCATCTATGGTATGTACCATCTGCCAATGTACATATTTGTAAATTACTGTGTAGTATTTAGTAGTGTGTGTGTAATAAAGTACTTTTACTTTTTCTAAAGAAAAAGCACTGACTGGACAATCAATCATTGAGTGTTATTATTGCGTACAAGTGAGCGATGATTACTAGCCCACACCACCTCCCCTGAGTATGCCTTGGACTGTTCTGATACGCAACCCTGAGAGAGTCAAGTGCTACAATGGGGTGTTTAGTTCCCAGTAAGGAGAAATTGTAGACCTATTACTTGTGAAGGCCACACAACTAATAACCCAGTTTCCTACAGATTTATACATGGACAATTATAAGACATGTATGAAAACATGATCCAAAATTGTACTGCAACTATGTAAAATATGCATATGTTGAGTAGGCATGCCCACACTAGTTCTTTTAACCTAATTTTACTTAGTTCATTATACGTTTAGTTGCCGTCATTTTATGCTGAATAAATGTCTTTAGTTTGGGAATTACAATATTTCCTTAAAGGTTGGCTGGTGTTATCACTGGCTAAGATGCTTATAATAAATTATAGTTAAACTTCTGAAATCATTACTGTGCATTCAGAAAACTTACATACCAACATGTGAATCACATTTAAAACATGCTTCAGGCATTGTGTATTCTCTCAGACTCAATGTGAAATGTTCAGTACCAAAACCGTATTTATGTTATGTGCATTATTTAAGCTCACTATTACCAGCTATGGTATCCTATGGAGGGTATTTATGGAGGAATATGTGACTTTATTGTAAGCTCTATTGCTAAAATGTATGAACTTGTTTTTGAAATAATTTGTCATTAATGAGCTATACAATTAGAGACTAAAGTTAAGAGTCCTCCTTTAAGGCGATCTGTAATATTCTTGATTACTTGTTTTTCATAAAGTATGTCATTATTAATTGTAAAAGCAATATGGCAGCATGTTTCCTTGCCAAAGACCTTCATTTGTCGCTACAGTCCTTCAGTATTTCATTTTGTCATTCTTAAGTTTGTCTTTTGCAAAGGACTAAAAAATGGATTGTTTATATAGCATGCAAACTAAACGGATTGGTTTCCATTAATGACTGCATTACCCAGCTGCCCTTAAACTTATTCTTCATGCAAAATCAACCTTCTCCCAGGCCCAAACCTTTCTTCCTAATACATATAAGTCACCCCTAAGGTAGGCCCTGGACAGCCCAGAGGGCAGGGTGTAGTGTATTAAAAAAGTTGGACATGTACTTTTAAGTTTTACATGTCCTGGTAGTGAAAAACACCTAAATGTGTTTTTCCATAATGCAAGGCCTATCTGTAACAGGATAACATTGGAGTTGCCTTATTACATTTTATAAGTGTCATTTCCAAATGGGAAGAGATTACCCCTTCAAGTTTAGTGTCTTTGGAATCAAAATTTAAAATCCTAACTAATGGTGTAGTTGAATTTTAAATTGCAATGCTGAAAATGCCACTTTTAGAAAGTTGGCATTTTCTTTCCTTAGCCATTTGGTGTCTCCACCCTGCCTAGGTCACATGACTAGGTGCAGTTGGGCTTTGTGTATTTCTCCTAGACAGCAACACACACAATGGACCCTTAGTTGTGACTGGAAGGGCCATCACTGGCAGGATGGGAGGGAGGAGCTGGGCCAAGCCTCACTTGCACTCGAATAGGTTGTGTCCTGTCTTCACACAAAGGGCCTAACAACCCTGCATTGTCAATTAAACCAGCTTGGAGACAGTGCAGGGGAGGGAGGGAATTCCATGCACTTAAAAACACTGTCTAGAAGTTTCTCCCACCTTCCAGAACCAGGATACAAGTGTATAAAAGAAGGACCTCAGACACTAACTCTTTAGTACACTTCCGGACCTGTGGATACTCTACCAGGAAGAAGGACTGTGCTGCTGAAAGGACGGTCACTCTGCTTGACTGCCACTCTGAAGGAGCTCCTGCCCTATTGTGCTGACCTGCTGCCCTCTTGCCTGGGGAGGAAGAACTGGACCTGCAACACATCTTGAATCCACGACCCCAGAGCGACTCAAAGGGCTAGTCTGCTGGCCTCCGGATCTGAGCCTCAGGGACATAACAGACTCCCCTACAGCTCCTGGATCCGTCTACAGCGGGTTCCTGACCCCGAAGTGAGTGCCTCTCAGGTCCTGGACCCTTGGTGTGGCTCAGCAGGCCTTAAATCAAGGTCTGGGCTTTTCGTAACTGCGCTCAGTCGCACCAGAACCGTGTCGCTTCCAACGAAAATAAGCGTGAGCTCCCGACAGCCCGTCTCTACGCACAGCAAGCATTGATGGCCGCGGAGGACCACGAATGTGAGGCTCTAGCCCACAGGTCTGTGAGGCCCGGCCTGCTCTTCGGGCCATGCCAACCACCGCCAGCGATGCTCACCTTGCTCCCTGTGACACTTTCTAACGTGAATGGAACTCTTGGCACAAAACTTGAGAAGGTAAACCTTCAGAGGGACTAATTTGGGGCTGCATCCGACCCGTGCTCCATCGCTGTCAGCCTGAACTTTTGAGTTTGATCCATTCAGCACGACCAGATAGCCACGGCTGGCGCTTTATGCTTTTGGGCGCTACATTGTAGTTTATTCGTATAACCCCTGTTCTACTGATTGGATTTTTGTCGTTTTGGTCTTGTTTTATTTATTTATTAAATTAAGCTCTATTTTTCTAACCTGTGTGGGATCTTTTTGTGTGGTGTTTTCAGTGTTTTATTGTTTGAAGTGTTGCACAAATGCTTTACTCATTGCCTCGAAGTTAAGCTTTACTGCTCTAAGCCAAGCTACCAGGAGGTTGAGTGAGCACAGGTTAATTTAGGGTATGCTTGTTCCTTACCCTGACAAAAATTGTGGTTGCTGCATGACCATGGCTCACACTCCAGTCAACCAATAACCCAATTTCTAACAGGCGCTACCTTTGTGCGCTGATGACAGTTTAATTCTTTCCGTGCCTTCCAACATAGATCCAGAGCTCCACTCTCAATTTTGTCGTCCTTCTAACAACTCCTAAAACAATAAAAATCCAGTTTGCTAGAAAACTATGTCCCCTCCTAAAACTGCAGGTTTCAAATCATGTTGCGACTGTAGGAAACAGATGTCGGTCAGAGACAAGTTTGAGCTGTGTCTCTGGTGTTTGGGTTCAGGCCACTACTCGAAGTCATGTGATAAGTTTGCCCTCATGCACCCAAAGTTGATTCCAGACCAGGAAGCAAAGCTGTACATCACTGAACCCAAGGAACACAAGAAGTAAGTCCCCCTGCAAATCAAGGGCATGGACTCTGGAATCGGCACATGGCCAGACATCACAGACCTATGCTTAGCGACCCTGATTTCCTCACTAAACATCCTACCACTGAAAGTCTAATGAATCAGGCTTCAACCTGCAGGGTGAGCCCCATCTTTTCTCCACGACTTCCCCAGATAGGAAGTCTAAGAAGACTGAGGTGTTCGGAAAACAGATGTTCTCTTTTTCAGCGATGTCCTTCCCTTCAGGGCTTGGACGATCTTATAGGTCTACCTCCTAGCAGCACCAACTCTGATTGCTGTAATAGCACAGAGGATTGTAGTGTCTCGGTGGGGTAAAAGCTTTGGTAAAAGGATTAGCGGAGATGGTGATCTGGAAAAGAATGAGGATAGTTTTTTGTCTCCTTGCTAATCTCATTACTAAAACCAACGCTTCCTTTAGTAGCAATATAACACAAGCACCTGAAAAGAAAAAGGTGTTGTGGTTTGACTCTTCGGGGTCTCTGGATTATCTCCTTTCATAAATCATGGGTGGCTAAGAAAACTAGATAAACATAAACTGAACAAACTTTTAATGGCCCAATTCTCCAGTGTTAGACACTGTTCTTGGAGGAACTTTGCACACCTACCACAAAGTGTCACTGTTAAGTCCTCTTGTCACTCCTTGTAAAATCAGAGGTTGCGTCACTCTGCCTTAAGAAACAAGAATGTCCCAATAAAAGTAAAGACTATCCGCCTTTTAACAGGCTTTCTCTGTTCATGAACCATGGCTTGGACTCTTGATTATAGAGTTTTTTGTAAAGTCAAACAGTTTTTCAGAATAACGCCTTTCACTTTCTCCATGATGATTATTGCTACAGATTTAAAGTTCTTTGTTTTTTAATTATTACACAACAATCTTTTCCTTAACATGGTCTTGGTAAACAATGTCTTGTTAAAAAATTGTCTTCTTAACCAAAGACAGTCTGATTTTCTAAAAGGGAGTAGGCCCACAGGGCACATACCCGGGAGATCCGACAGATCTTCAGTCAGACACCTCCAGACTGAACAATCAGTATAAAAAGCAGCATCAAGTTTCCAAGGGACAAGGATTTGCAGCAAGAATAAGACAGCAGAGACCTCCTCTCTCCAGGCAATTCTCAGAACAGTGAGAATGAGTCATCAGGAGGGGTGGATTTTATAAGGATGTCCTGCCCAACATGGCTGAAGCACTAGTCCTTCTGGAACATGTAGTCCCAAAACAAAAGCAACCAGATTGGTTATATTTGAATACATAAATTGGATTGGTACTATACATCATGATTGACATTTGCCATATACTCGATAAGACAGTGACTGAGTTGCTTGAGGGGGCCATAGAGTGTGCTTGCTCACTGAGATCTTGACATTCTTCCTGTAGCCTAACACTTAGGTCAGTCAATGCAGTTTCTTTCTGGGGCAGATATATGTACTCCCTCTGTGACATGGCCAGTTGATCTTGGTGGCAGTTCCAGAAGACTGCATGGCATCACTGGCTCAAGCAACACAGGATGGTCAAGATGCAGCCAAATACGTGATTCATACTGGCCTTGGTACTACTGATTGTCTGGGAAGGGCGTTTGGTGCTAGTGTGGTGCACCATGCGCTGCACAAGATTTTCTCGAGACATACAAGTGTCTCTCAGGGATATGCTTTCGATTCTGCTTTGAAACGTTTCAAGGAGAACAGGGCAAAGGCACCTTCTCTGGTTCTTTTGACCCCTGCAAAACAGTTCCAGCACCAGTTTTGGAAATTCCAAGGCTATTCTAGGGGCTAGTGTATAGGCAGCATCAGTCCCCACAGCCTCCGCTGCAATAACCCAGTTCTGTCAAGGATGGGAATTTGAATCGGACAGGCCACCAAGAGCACTGTTCTTCTCAGTCCCCTTCCCTTGCCCCTTCCACTTTTGCAATAGCCATGAAGCCGCTTTAGCTTGCCATTAGTGGCATACAATTACCCTCTGGGAGGCAGCATTCAGCACTTTATCTTGGGTTGCTATCCAACAGATGAGTCCTTCAAATCGTTCACAATAGCTATGCCTCCTGCTCCACTAACTCTTCCCCCCCCCACATCAGAGCAAATCTCAGGGGAACATGTGTCCATTCTGTTGAAAACGGTGAAAGTTATACCTTCCAAAGGAGTCATCAAGAGGGTTCCAGACCCAGAAATGGGAGAAGGTGGTACTCTCACTGTTCCTTAATCCCGAAGAAGGATGGGGGCCTCCGGCCCATCTTAGATCTTTGTTCTCTGAATGCCATCCTGCGGAAGGACAAATTCATCATGCTCATGCTGGCCCAGATTCTGAGTGCCCTGGCCCCGAGCAACTTCATGGTATCCTTGGACCTGTAGGACGTGTATTTTCATGTATCCATCATGCAGTCTTGCAGATGTTTCGTGTGGTTCAAGGTAGGCTAGGAGCACTTTCAGGTTGCTGAGCTCACCTTTTGCCTCACCAGTACCCCTCGGGTGTTCACAAAAGAGATTGCGGTGGTCACCACCCATTTTTAGTGGTTAGGGATCCCAGTTTTCCTCTCCCTTGACAACTGTCTGTTGAAGGCGGATTCTCCGCAGTTGGTCGTAGACCACTTCAAGATGGTGTTGAACCTTCTGACAATCTGTAGTTCAGCTGTACCTGACGCCCTCACAGAGGTTTCTTTTCATTGGAGCTGTCCTGGGTATGGTAGACTTCAGGGCCTACCATCCATTGCAATGAGCCCAAGACCTTTGGGCTATGATCCCAATCATTCAGCCTCGGTTCTGGATCTTGTTGACAGAAGCTCTGAGGCTTCTTGGCCTTTTAGCCTCCTGCATTCTCCCTGTTAGCTACACCACGTGCATATGCAGGCTCTCAATGGAATCTGAAGTTCCAATGGGCTCAGCACCAAGGAAACCTGTCAGGTGCCATTCAGAATTCAGAGGAAACTGCACACGATCTGCAGTGGTGACTGCTTGATCGCAAATGGACTGACAGCAGAGCCCCCTCTCTCCACCACCCAAAATCGACGGTGATGACGGATGTGTCACATCTGGATTGGGGAAGTCATCTGGGAGAGGTTGAAATCAGAGGCCTCTGGTCTTCGGTGGAAACCCGGCCTTATATCTGCTGCAGGTGCAGTCCAATTGTCTGGTGTTGAAGGCCTTAACGCCATCCATCAATGGGAGTTTGGTGCAGGTTCTCACAGACAACACCAAACCACCACCATGTGGCATTGCAACAAGCAGAGCTGATTGGGCTCATAGGTCCTGTGCGAAAAGGCTCTGCTCCTTTGGAGTTGGCTGGAGCATCATGCATTTCCCTGATAGCGAAGCACCTGGGGTGATCCTTGAAAGCTAGGATGGATAAACTCAATCGGCAGCATCAGGCAGATCACAAATGATGTCTACACCCTGAGGTGGCACAGGGCATCTTACGGCCATGGGTAGGACCATGTCTAAATCTTTTCACCACCTTCTCGAGAACATGGAGTTTCAAAGGTTTTGCAGATTAGAGTTTACACAGAGACATCCGCTGTAGAGGCATTCTGGCTGGAACGGAACACAGAACTAATGTACACCTTCCCGCCCCTGCATCTTCTGCTCAGAGTTCTGAAAGCAATCAGGAATGACCGGGCCTAAATCATCCTCGTGTCTAAGGATAGGGCCAGTAGAATGTGGTACATGGAACATCTGGACATGAGGATCTGCCCTCTGATGCTTCCAGTTTGAGAGGATCTCCTGTTGCAGGGCAGGGTCCTTTACTCAAGTGTGTGCAATCTACTCCTCCATGCATGGAGATTGAGCTGCAGCAGTTAACTGCACTTGATCTGCCACATGAAGTGGTGTATGTCGTCTTTGCTGTCAGGCACACCTCAATGAAGTCTATGTAGGTGGACACTGGAACAAATTTGTGGCCTGGTGTGGAATCCCCAAAACAGACTACTTAGAAGCTAGATTGCTGTATGTCTTATTATTTGTTTTGCCTTTGGCCCAGCAAGGCCTTGCAATGGGCCGATTAAGGGTTGTCAGGCATTTTTACATTTATGGGACCACCCGTCCTTGTTTAAATCACCTGTTGTGATGCAGTTTATTAAAGATTTGACACATGTTTCCTCCCAAACCGTTTGTAATGTCATAGTGGGATCCTAACTTGGTCTTGACATTTCTCATGTGTATACCCATGTGGCCAATGCACAGCTACTCTCTGCATCTTCTAACTTTAAAAACTGTCTTCCTCGTTGTTATCACTTCAGCTCGTCGAATGAGTGAACTTTTAGGCAATGTCTGTGCAACCGCCCTAGACCACCCTTTTTCCAGGCAAATTGGTGCTGAGGACTAAGGCTGCCTTCTTGCATAAAGCTGTGACTCCTTTCCAGGTAGGCAATCCATCCTTCTCCCAGTGTATTTCACCACTCCTCGCCCCTTGAAAGTGGAGGAGCGGCTTCATCACCCCAAAATATTTTTAAGCTTTTACATTGATCGTAGCAAGAACCATTGGTCTGCTCTGTCGTTTCTGGGATGGTACATAGCCTGCACAGAAACGCACAGCACCTATTATTAGCATGCAGGCACATTGCTGAAAAGTTTAGATCCAGTCTGATGCCTGGGAAATATTCTAAAGGTGAGTAATCTGTCATTAGATAGAGTATCCACCAGAAAGAGCATTACAGAAGGGATGTAACTTGTCCATTTGGTATAAACAGTACACTTTAGTTTGTTGATTCAACTATGAAAGATTATTCTTTACCACTGAATAAGATTATATTCAAACCTGTTCCACTGATTTTATTGCATTTAAAATTGTGGTGTGCTAAAAAAAATCATTGGATGGTTAGATACGTGTCCTACTGGAGTCAGAAATCCATTGTTTCCTATAAAGAAGATTGGAATAGTATGCTTTCCATATGATTAGGTTTTGTAAAGTGTACCAACTGTAAATTTATAATTAGGGACAACTTTAGTTGCTTGAAGTGATGTAAGAACAGGATCATATTCCTGGGATTTAAGACATGATGAAGATCTTCAGATTGATACAAAGGGACAAAATTCAACTTCAGGTTTCATAATTCTATGGAGCCTGGGAGTTTGGAAAATTACCTTCATTCATAACGAAGTTAGTTTGGAAAATTACTTTTATTCATAACTAAGTTAGGCGTAAATATTGAAGGTTGGGAGTTAATAGAGAGAACAAACTTTATTTTTGGTGATTCGCGTTCCTATTCATTGCATTACTAGAACCGATTACAAAATTAATATTTATTTCATCCTTGAAAAGTGTCTTTCCTGTACCTTCATACTTACCCACTTATGGATGCATGGTTGTATAGGCATTTGTCCTAGAACTATCCTAGTTAGCTTCATAAAGGCCTTTGTGGTCTGACAGCTTACCTTTGTAATTTTCTGACTTTATTTGTGAATTTATATGATGTGGTATATTTTCAGTTTTAGAATATATGGTATGATATATCTTCGAATCTCTGAAAGGCTTACTACATTTAGCCCCTATGACTATTTCGGTTGCCTTCCAGAATAAAATAATCTGTTAGATCAATTTTAAGGTCTCTAGGTGTTTTCTGTAATTTAAAAGTTGGAGTAAATAGTTTTCTTAAAATTAGCCTATTTCTACCTTGAAGAGTGAAGTCACATTTCCATTTCTTGTTAAGTTCCGTTCGTTTTTTATTGCTTTTTGCATGCATAAGGAACAAAGACTTCACCTGATAAAGCGATTGTTCAATCTGATTTATATTTCCATATATCACTTCTACATCAGCTGCAGATGCGTTACTCATACCATCACTAACTTGCATGTATTTATTGGAATGAGTTTCCTCTTATTTTTCTATTTTCAACTGAAAATTGCAATACAACATTCTTATTTGTAAAAGTAAGTGATTCTGTTTTGACACCCAAGGCTACCAGACTATATTTTAATGTTAGATGTAATCACCATCAAAGTCAGAAGAAAACATACTTATCAATTAAATCATTAATTCTTAATGGCGCCTACAGAAGCTGTTTCAATTCTCAACGTTTTTTGATTTACTGTTGTAAATAATGAGGCATTTTTTAAAGATGTTTCTAGCATTGGAAATGTTTATTGTAACATTTAAATATTCAGTTAACTTGTATGATCATTCCTTGAATGTTTTTGACACTGTGGTTAGTGTCTCTGAAATAGCTCCATAAGCTAAGGGACCTGAAAAAGATTGACTTCATTTTGTCTAAACAGTTATTACGAAGGCGGTCTAAAGGATGACCCCATAGGTGACAATGCTACTGATTCATCTAAGAGTCTTTAATGTCTTATCAATTAACCGAAGATGAGCAATGTGGATAGGTGGCATTAACAAAGTCATCATTATCCCTACTGTATATTCAGTGTCTCTCAAATCAGATAATTGCTCAAAAGTAAACACCAATGAAACATTCTGATCATCTGCAGATGTCGCTAGAAACTGATCTGAGCTATTCATATGGGACGTTAAAGGAACAGTTTCATTCCATTGAGGTGAACTATCCATCGATTCAGACCATCCCTTATATATTATCACTATTCTTAAGAAATATATCAAGAGTGTTGATTAAAAGAAAGATGTCATTGAGAATTTGACTGTGTGAGACAAGCTTCTGATGCTCAAGGTTTTACATTGAAAATAATTGTATTCAGAAGTATTCTAGTAAATATTTTATTCGTGATGCTCTACTCCAATAAACAAAACACAGCAAACAAGAATAGCAAACTTCCAACCTTCCAGCCTAATGGCCCTAGGTGACGCACTTTACGGACGTCACACACTGAACCCCGTTGCGTTATTCAATACATTGCTCTTACAATTTATCACAAAGAAGTATGAAGGGCAATCAGGCACCATATGTCAGTCTGCTACTCATTCCCTGATCCAACCACTTTATCCTCTAATGCTGGTGTTGGGAGTCCCATGCTTAGGAAGGGGTTTTTGGTGATCAGAAATGCGGGAAAGGTTCCCCCTATTTGTTCAAAGTACAAGTTAACAAAAAAGTGTACCATAAATCAGTACTAACCTGTGGACTTTTCTGGTGGTGTGGTCAAGCCAAGCCCACTCCACCCACTGACAAATGAGATACTCAGTTCCCTTCTCCCCACAGAGCCACTCACCGCACAATCTACTACCATGAGGGCATCGGCCAGGGCTTGTAGTTCACTCCTCACAACTCTCCTCCTGCTGTGGTGGTTGCAGAAGTGTGGCAAAGGGCACCAGTGCCCTGTACATGAACCGATCCGTGTGTGACCAGTCAATTCTGCTAGCAGTAGCCCTGCTCTCCCATGTTCTTTACCAATTTTAGGATGTTCAGAAATGCTTTCGCTCTCCATTACTGCATCTTTCATCCCCAGGATCTAAGAAAACCCTTAGAGAACGTGTCCTTTAATCCTATTGCATAATACTACTCTTTTTAAAATGCATGACACGTTGTTTTAAGTACTCTTCAATATGTACTTCTCTCTCTTCCACTTAGCATTTGATTTCCTTGCTGGCAATGGTCTACTCTGAAAAGTGATCAATAAACACATAAACGCATTCCGATGAAATGGTTCACTGTAAATTACGAACAAAAATGGCATATTCTGATTTTCTTAGCAAGACTTTCTTCACAATGACATCATTCATGTCTTATATCAGGAGAGTGTCAGAACAGGGCACATTTACAAAGATGTCAGTGGTGCATTGATGGATTCCCTTTAAAAGCAATGCAAGAGCACTTTGGTTTAATAATTCATGTGGAGAAAAATGTAAGATATCCTGCTTGATTCCAATGGGTTTCTGTATTCTGGATTCAATCCAAAGTAGTTTAATCAGATATGAACTCTGTTAAAATACCTTTCAAAAATGTTCCTCCACTCTCAGCTCTGACATAGGGACGCTGTTGGAAGCCGGTGTCCCAGTCCCGCACCACTGTCACCAAATGCGAGACCCGGGACTCCTCACTCAACGTTAGGCCAAGTAAGGACACCGTTTGAGATAGCCCTGCTCACCCCCTTAGTAGCTTGGCACGAGCAGCCAGGCCTATCTCCAAGGCACAAGTGTACAGTATGTGCAACCACACTCACAGCAACCCACTGGTGACACCACAAATGGACTCCACACGAGTTTGATAAAACAAGTATAAACTTTATATAAAAAGATATACGATCAGACCACACGATACAAAAGCCAACATATAATAAAGGGTAATATTCGTTCCGGCTGGTTGGTAGGTTCAAATCCCAACCACCGCTTTCAAAATGCTATGCTGGTCGCAGTGCTAGAATCACACACGTTGCAATGGACAAACAATAGTGCGCTGCGTGACGATACAATCCAGGGTGACCAACTGGCATGGTGCAAATTCAGGACGGTCAGTGTAAAAATTCAGGACAAAGGGTCAAAATTCAGGACAAAAATTCAGGACAGAAGGTCAAAATTCAGGACAAAAATTTGGGACAAAAAATAGGTTTTACAGACATATCAGAGAAGGTCGCACAATAATATATAAGTAAGTAAATAGACAACCAAAATAAGTGCAAGTCAAAATAAGTTTATATAAGGTTGAGACAATCGTGCACTTCAGTTTTCAGTATGCGCGCAGCTTTGCAAAGCGACATCAGGCACTTTCTGCAATCAAGATTTGTGCTAATGTAACAATAAACATTAAATAGTATTTTTTTTATTTGTGTGTTGAAATCTGACTTTTAAATGTACAGTGAAAAAGCTGTTAGTTATTTTATTTTCTCCAGCATGGCGCCAAGACAAAAGCAGAATGTCTTGCCTTAGTCTGATGCAGGAGAAGGCACACCACATGCTGTCACTACAATAGGGCCCATTGTCATTCTATAAGTGCTAATCAGCTGCAGTCTCAGAATGACAATGGGCCACTCCACAGTCTGCACCAGGTCCGGGAGGGGCCGTTGCAGGCAGCCTCTACAGTTTAAAAGATAAGTGTGAGAGGCTCCGAGTGAAAACTTTTAACTCATGGGGCCTCTCGCAGGGATGCAGCATACCTTACTGAAATTTGATTTTAGTATGATGTCTGTAAGACGTCCGTAATTTGGGGACCCCAAATTACGGACGCCTTGTGGACATCATACTAAAATAACGGACGGTCCGTGAAATTTACGGACGGTTGGTCACCCTAATACAATCCTGTGCTGGGCAAAGGAGAAATAATACAATGCGTAACGATACACCCCGGTACCTTGCAATGGGAGAAATAATGCACTGCGTACCGCTACAATCATGTACTGCGCAATGAAGGAATAATGCAATGCGTCACACCCAATCACGTACTATGCAATGAAGAAATAATGCAATGCGCACCGCTACAATCATGTACTTTGCAATTAAGGAATAATGCAATGCGTAGCTACAATCATGTACTTTGCAATGAAGAAATAATGCAATGCGGGCCGCTACAATCCTTTACTTTGCAATGGAGAAATAATGCAATGCGTAGCGCTACAATCGTGTACTTCGTTATGCAGAAATAATGTCAGGCGTCATAAGACAGTCCGGCAGTTCGTTAGCAGCAATATTGGCAATTTGTATTACGACAGTCAGCCTCTTCGATAACAGTTGCCCCCCACACGTATCAACGATGACATAAAGTACAGTTTCTCACTCTGGCCCCAGTACTGCCACTCCTTTGGTCAGTACGGGCCCCAATCTGAGCCGAAGTAAAGGCTCACGTTGCCAGAAGGACTGAGAGGCCGAGAGAGTGTCCCTCCGAGCCCGCACCCCGCCTAGGCAGTGATCCACGTTACCTGGGGGCGCGACCCCACTCTCCTCTCCTCCTTCAGCGAACTGGGCCTTCTGTGCAGAACTTTCTCAATGGGCCTCAGCGGCTCGGCCTGGAAGCTCAGCTCCTCCGGGGCTGCCGGTCCAGGCCGCGACTGTTAGGAAGGTCTCAGGCGGCCGCAGGGCACACGTACCCCACGCCTCTGAGATTACGTTACTCCGGGTGCACGTTCACCACAGCACCCTCCGGGTCTCCTCTGGCACGAAGCCACACACACAACGCTGATGGGACTTCACGTCGACTCCGAGTGCACGTTCACCAGGCACTCCTTCCTGCGGTCTCAGTTGGCACCAAGACACGCACACCGCGCTGCAGAGACTCACTTTCTTCCAGTGCACACGATGACCAGCCGATCACCTCCACAGTCCCAGGTTGCACCAAAGCACGCACACTGCTTCACTGAGACTTACTCCAACTCCGGTGCCCCGATATCCAGGCGCTCTTCACCAACGCCTTCGGCCGCACCCCGACACGCTCACCATGTCCGAGCCTCACTTCTCCTCCGGTGCACTCGATGACCAGGCGCTCTTCACCAGTGCCTCCGGTGCACCCCGACACGCACCCTGCGCGTCCGAGACTCACTCCACTTCCGATGCACACGTTGACCAGGCGCTCCTCACCAACGCCTCCTGTGCACCACGACACGCACCCTGCGCATCCGAGACTCCCTTCAGCTCCGATGCACCCGCTGACCATGCGCTCTTCACCAGCGCCTGCGGTGCACCACGACACGCACCCAGCGCGTCCGAGACTCACTTCACCTTCGGTGCACACGTTGACCAGGCGCTCTTCACCAACGCCTCCTGTGCACCACAACACTCGCCCAGCTCGTCCGAGTCTCACTTCTACTCCGTGTGTCCAAGATCACAGGGCACACCTTCCGAGGGCCTCAAGCTGCCACAACACGCGCCCACCGTGTCGCTTGAAACTTCTCCGGAAACTTTTATGTTCCTGTGTTTCCAAACAGGGAGCCAGCTCACCTCGGGCCCTTGGGGTAACAAGACACAGCACAAAGCAAAGTCTTCTTCAAGCAGGGGGACCCAACGCACAAAGCACAGTCCCAACAGCCTCTTCCTTGGTTAAAACAGCAAACTGCAGACCAGCCCCAGATCACGAAGCAAGGGTCGGTCCTTCCCAGCAGTCTCTTCAGTTGTTCCTTCCTTAGCAGAGGTTCCTCTTGACCACGAAATGGGTCCAAGCCTTTTCAGTCTCAATCCATTTCTATTCCAACGTTCAGGGGTCTCAGCTCTCATAGTTATACCCCTAAATGTCTTTGAAGTTCGTTGTGCTCAGGGGTCCCTGACCCCTGCCTAAATCAGTTCTGGGTGTCTCCCTCCCAGTGTCACCTTTCTCCCTTTGATACTGGGGGTCTGGATCCTTAATCACTCAGCCGGAGATGGGTCAATTGTTTTATAGCCGCAACCCAGGCCTCTTCCCCTCCCGGGGCTTCTCCTCCGCCTACTCTCCAGATGCAGGTCAGCCTGGTGCCATCTCAACCCCTCCCTGGGTCAAGACCTCCCCCAGCTCCTCTCCCCTCTCAGATCCAGACAGTCAATCCACATTCACCAGAAACACACAGAAATGCTTAAAGCACAAAACTCAGCCACTTTCTAAAGAGTGGTTTCTGAACACACAGTGACAAAACCACTTTCATAGAAAGATGTGTTATGACACTGTGAGTTCATACATACTAAACTTCACCTCTCCATTTTAAACTTATGGGAAACTAGGCTAACAAACACAATACCCAGCCTCCCCATTCTGTCCTATGGGCAGGATGGCCTTTCACCAGTGAAAAACGAAATGGAGTGTTTTTCACTGTCAGGACATAACACACACCTCAGTATATGTCCTGCCTTTTACTTCCACTGCACCCTGCCCAGGGGCTACCGGGACCTACCACAGGGGTGCCCACTGTGTATGCAAAAGGGAAAGTAGGGCCTGACAAGTGGTTGCACTTGTCAGGACAACATGCTAACTTAGCAACCTGCGCGCAGGCCCTACACTGCAGGCCTGAGTTCCCTTCTCCGCGCACCTTTGCATTACTAGCTCTGCCACACACAGTGCACATCACTAGGGACTTTACTAGTAAGGCAAACATACCAATCATGGCCAACCAATTACCATTACACTTTACACAGGGAACACTTGTACTTTGACACTGATCAGCAGTGGCAAAGTACCCAAAGCATCTAAATTGGCAACTCTATGTCAGGAAAACGGTCTAGGGGAAAGCAAAAAGTTTAGGGAACTTTAGCCAAAAAGGCCAAGTCCTACAGACGCTAATACCATAGGTTTACTCCTGCACTTGGAGTATGAGTACAAGTGTTAAAGAATTCACTAATATTCTCAGGAGCACACCTACAAATCGATATTAGTTTGCAAATTTTCAGGCGAACTCCTAAGGCAAAATGTATACACAATGCAGAAACGTGCATTTGCATGAATACATTTTTATGTGGAGACACCCATTCATGTGCATCCTGAAATGTGGAGGATTTCTTTCTATTTTCCCACCATGGAAAGGCATTTTACACTGGAATAAACGCCTGTGCAGTTCCAGAGTGGAATACTATATGAATACTTGCTAGATTTATGTACTTTCTTAATTTAGTAGGAACATTTCACAGGTATGTGCCTCGAGAGAGAATTATACAATTTTACTGTTCCCCTAGTCAGCCTCACACATATTGTATGGAGTTTCCATAGTAAACACATGTAGGGTTAGGAAAACGAGTTATTTTTATACATTTGTCATACATATGGTCCTATACATGCATATCCCCAAAATGATTGAAAAGCAATCTCACAATTTACAATTTACAATTGTTGTTCTTTAACTGTGAATGGGCACCTAAGTTGTCAGGTAAACAGTAAAAATATAAACATAGTATGATGTTGACAAGAGGCAGAAGAATTAAGCAAAAACTGTGGTGCCATTCCGACAAGTAGTATGCTTAGATATGCGCTCGACCTTGTGGACTGATAAGGGATATATAATATATCCTCTACCGTTCCTTATAATAATATTGTAAGTCACCAAAATGACTTGCAAAATACATATTCCAGAAAAGTTACAGAGTATTTTATTCCTTTTAATATGTGAACCTTTCCACTGTTTAAATCTTCCTCTTACGCACCCTGGCCTACATTGTTGAAACATGATTATATGGGACGAAACAAGTGTTGCCTAATGCTCCTGCTCAACCCCTACGCCTCTACTAGCTACCACTCTCACTGCGGCAAGCGCCACTCTGTATTTCCGTTCTTTGCAGTCCAAGCGTCTCTCTGGACCTCCACTCTCTGCCCCTGCCTCTGCACTGTCTCTGTATTCAGGAAATATTAACAGCACGGTTTACACACAGCTGCGATGCGCAGATTCCCTCATGTTGGAAGAAGAACCTCGTCGTGTAGGCCAACTGCCTGGTGGCATTACAAGTCAACTGTAATACATTTTTGCAAGCAGTTAGGAGTGTAGTTTTTTGTTACAGGCACATTCAGATGTCAGAGTGCACCTGTAATAGGAAAACAAAACACAAAGGGGGCGATTCCGATCTCGGCCGGTAGGGCTCCGAATCGGATTCGGCTTAACCGGATCCGATTCGGAGCCCTATTTCCGACCGATTCGTACGCAGCGTCCGGGCGAGCGAGTACGATGCGTATTCGCCGACCGACTCGTCCGGGCGTCCCGACCGCTCCGACCGACTCGATCCCGGGTCGAACCGCACCCGACCGACTCGCACGGACACGTCTCGCACCGCGCAGTGGAGACGTTCCCCGGCCGGGTAAGTACGATGCGCGCCGCGAGCAGTCCGACCGAGCCGCGCACTCCGGCTCCAAAGAGCTGTCGGAGCCGTACTTTGGGGGTCCGTGTCGGACCCCCTGTACGCGTAGCCGCGCGAGTCGCACACAGGGGGACCCATGGGTCCCCTACCTGTGCGTGTACGGCGCGAATCGCTTCACCGCGTACACGCTGTAGGGGGCGCACTTGTCCGCATCGCACCCATTGAGTCAATGGGAGACCGCGTACGCGTTGTACGACAGGCTCCCATTGACTTCAATGGGAGTCCGACCGACTCGAGTCCGATGGCATACGTGCGCATCGTACTCGTTCGGTGGGGTGCACGGGTCCGATTCGGTCGGAAATCTCTCCGGGTCCGGCTCGGTCGGAGAGATTTCCGGCCCGAATCGGAATCGGCCCCAAAGTATTATATACATAGAAGGTTACAGTCTCCTACATATTATATGACTATTCACATTTTTGAGAGTCTCTCTTTGTGGTGTGTTCAGAGAGCCCTCTGTCAGTCCAACAGACTCGCAAGGACAGTATTTAAAGAGACAGGGTTCTGAAGTACACGATTTAGGAAGCACAAATTAACGTTTTTAAAGACTCATAAATATAACAGAGGTTTCATCAGAGGCGACTCCCCCACTGGAATGTTCTGCTCCTTAAAGAAAGGGCAATATTAGTGCTAAAGTAGTTAATCTTATTTTTGATTTCAATGTCCCTCCATTATAAAACTTCTTAATGCACTATAGAGAGACAGATGGTAACTTTGTTCTTCCTATTAGAGGCGTCTTGTTTTAGCTGAGACTGTTTTATTAACGCCTGCAATATATTAATTCATACTTTTTAACAGGGGACCCTTCATCACCATTAAATAGACTGACAGCCAAGTGGATTCCCGACTCCATCACTATATGAAGGTACCGGAGCACATAGCAAGTTAGAAATTTATAAGGACAAAGGCTGAGCACACATTTTGACAATTTTCTATGGTTGACTGCTCTAGCTGGTTTCATGCACCCATATTTTGTTTAAATAATTAACAAATGAGGAGAGGGATTGTGGTTTTACTTTGTTTGGCAATTGTGAATAAGGTAAGCAAACAACATAGGTTGATCTTGATATCTCAGGTGAAAGATCTTTAAAAGTTGCCATGGTGGAAGCTTAGTTGATAAGAATACTATGGATATTTATCTCAGTGCCTACCTGGGGGCTGCAGTGCACAGCTTCTATATAATATATATACAATTTGTCGGGTTGCAAGAGGCTGACGGCAGAGCATCATGGATGGGACCAGATGCATTGAAAAAACAATGCTCTCCATGTAAAAACAGGATTGAAGATTTTCCTTATGATTTCTTTGTATGCTTTCTTCGTATCTTTACGCTTTTTGCTTGTTCGTATCGGGTTTGAACATCATTGGTCCAATGCACCAACAACACTCTTATTTAACCGTGTCACTAACATTTAAGAACCCCAAGTTATATGTTGGTCACTCCACTTTCATTTTATTTGATTGATTATGCTTTCAAACATTCTAATTATTCGAAAAATACTTACCTGCAGAGTAAAAGACTTCTGAAGTAAAGACAGGAAAGATTACCTTCGGTGTAAAGACTCTCAATGAAACTCCTGCGATGTAAACAACCACAATAGAATGCCTGTGATGTAAAGGCTGCACACCAATCGTATGCCTGGCACAAGAGATGAGTTTTCATAATTTCTATAACTTTTTTACATTTTCACATAATTCTTATTTTAATATCACTTGAGATTTATTGTTTCTCTATACTTTTTGACTTTTGCACTTCAGCATATTTTCCACTTCTCTTCCCTCCTTCTCTTTCTGTTTTCTTTTAGCTTTCTTCATTCTCTTTCCTTTCTTCCCTTACAGGCTTATTCAGCTATTCGTTTCTATTACATTGGCTTCTGCTCTCATCTTAAATTAGATTGTTCTCACTCTCTTTTATTGGTTACACCTAATACTGCTTAACATGACTTTTTGTTCTCATTGTACTGATTCTGATGTTTTATTATTTTTGTATTCCAATATCTTGTATACTCTTTTATACGTGCTGATTAAAGCCTTTTAAACAGAAAAACTTGGTTATTGAAACTTCTAAGATGCAGAAAAAGTCACTGAATGTTTTGGGGGATGTGATCTCTTGTATGAGGGCCGTGAGCTGAGACTCAAGGAGTGAAGCAAATTTGACCCAAACATAAACACTTTTGCTAAAAAAAGGTCATACGGTTGTTACCCCGCTTGTGTGAGGATTCAGCGGACTATATGCTTGTGGAAGATTCAGAAGAGTTCCTTTGAGGAGTTGTGGCATTCTGAAATACGTTCCTAGTAGTTTGATTTTTGTTGCTCTTTTGGTTGAGTTCTTGCTTAAAACCGGGGTAATGGATTAGAGGTACCATCACATCCAAAGGTAGATTTCCAACTTCTTAGTTGCCCATTTCCTTTGTATTGCAGTAGACTGAGCTTGTCAGTGTAAAAAAATTTTTCACGACTTGACTCATTTCATTTTGCATTGTTTTGGTATAGAGCATGAGATATTAAAATGGAGTTTTTAGAATGCTGCCCTTATGGGTGTGCAGTTGTACTGCCAGTGGGGCATGTCTCACAGGTCCCTTACTCGAAGTAAACTTGCTGGGAGCGCAAAGTATTTTGAAGATTTGATTTTCTTTGCAGGTTGGCTTTTGCTTGAAAGCACAGAATAGTTTTACTTTAATTAAATGTTATGTAAGTTCATAAAGTCACCTTCCACTGTGTTTGACCTTCCCTATTCATTGTCTGACCTCTGGAATACCTAACCTATTTTGCAGACCATCATCAGCTCTTTTCCTAAATAAGAGAAGTATAAAGTCTACATGTATACTTAACTACATACCTTCTGATTTACTGGTTAGACATCCGGAGAGATTGCTTGCTAATTCACGGCGTTTTAATCAGAGGCTAATTTGTGCTTCATTTGAAATCATGTCCCCTTAAGTGGTTGTCTCGTACCTGAAATTCAGCAAAATTAGAATTGCCCCATGAAATCACTGCATCCACATCTTTAAAGTCTGGCAGCATTGTTCCATTTGTACTACCCCCATGTTGTAATTCTGCCAGATTCAAGGTGCTTCACATATATTTGCAGAAAATTACTGTAAAATAACCATACCGAAAACAAGTAGAAATCACCAGCCACCCTTACTAAAATTAAATGTAAGGGTCCAGAACATATGCATTCTCATGCTGCCAATAGCTAATGTTGTTACAACTACTACTGTACATGTTCTGCTGAGCAAATCAAGTAGTGAAATATCCTTTATTTGCACCGGGTTGTGCACTAAACTGTTTTTGTCCGGGTTAAAGGCCGGATTCTCAAAAGGAAGTAAAAACACTGCTTCACCCTATGCAGGCATGAGAAATTCCATTTGCACGCGGTGTAACTCTTATTTTCCCGATTTTGTAATCCTGGATTATTGGCCTCTGTTGTGAGGCCTACTAAAGAGGACACAGCCACATGCACTCTGTTAAATGATGTGTCTTTGAACTTCCAATGCAGCATTTCTACTTGGGCTTTGCTTGACTTTGTATCAGAGCCCTAGGGTGAAAGTGGAGAATGTCAAAATATTAATAGCTAGCCCATTTCAAGGCCGTTGTAGCAGTGTGGACCACTCTGTCGAGATGCTTCTGGATCAGTTATGGAAATGTTGACCAGAAAATACATTTCAGGCAGCTTGCAACGCTGCACTGGTAAACTGATGCTCTGCGGCAAACCCTGCCTTGTAAGGAGCAGAATACTAAAATGCCTACTTTGGCTACAGATTATGGTGTCTGTGGCCATTACCAAAACTAAACACCATTTGCAGCTTGGTCTTGAAGGAAACGCCACTTTAGACCTGTTAGTGACTGTCTAACCAAGACCCATCATCAGAGCTTCCAAAGTATAGGAGATGAGAGGGGGGAGCTGGCCTGGGCTTCACGTGCAGGCAAATTAAAGTGAATGGGAAGTACGTTTTTTAAATCCACTTTGTACACATAAAGACTATGTGTATTGGTATATGCCCCTATTATCTGCAGTGCCTTGCTACAGATAATCAGAGCGTGGCGAGATTTTGTGGCTTATACACTCACCATGAAAGATTAAAATGTAAGCACCTCTTTAAAAGTCAATGTGTTTTGCCTTGAGAAAGCGACACATCCAAGATGCTCCACCAAACGTCCATGTGAAAAACAGATTGTACCAAGGAATAATGGTGTATTAATTATGAAGAATGGTCCTATCAAGCAATTTTGCAAGATGTTAACATTTTAAATATATTTCGGAATTGAAAACTTTTAGGGGCCTCCTACAGTTGTCTGTTTAAATTTTACGAATGCAACAAAAAAGTGACACGATGATAACGGTGTGCCCTCTGAAAACACTCTTCTCTTCAAAATTACTCCCCATTCTGTGCTGTAAATATTCTTGCTATATAGTTGTATTCATGTGCTGCGTTATAAGTGTTTGTGCAGCTTTCTTCTAGAGAGCTAAGCTTAGGTTACATCTTAAGAGTGTCTGTGGGGGAATGACTGCTGGTTTTTGAAGTTTGCATCAGAACGTAGAGCAGAAAATGTATATTTATCACCAGCGCGTACCTCTATCACGAGGTGACTGTGTGCAGGCAGCGTATGTGCTGGACAGAAGGCTTAACCAGCTGTACCAGTAGGGCGCATACCTGCCAGCAACTGGCTCACCTATATGCCACGGCAGCACAACGAAGTGCATCACTCTGCCACCATAACCTCTGGCATTCAACCCATCCACAACCACAGAAGCAGTCCTTTTGATTAGATAAGCCAGGTAAGAGTGCCACCCATAGCCATCTGGTGCCTCTCCGTCAGCCTGTAGGTTGGACTATGGCTGTACCAACGCAACTGTCTGCTAGAGTCTGTACATCTAGGTTATGATCATATGCATGTTTGTAACCAGTGAGTGGAGGAGGGACCCACAGTGCCTAATTTGAACCAATGGTTGCAGGTGGGGCCCACCACCACTAATTTGTAGTGGCCATCACTTAGTTTTCTTTAGCAGACTTTGTCACAGATCACGGGAGTGAAAAACACACAATGGGGAAAGAAGGAGGAGAGAAGTACTTGAAAAATGTGACAAAGGGAGAAAGCAGGAACCTGCAAGAGTGAGATAAAGGGGCAGGGAGGGTCTGGGGGTGGATGAAAGATGCCTGAGGTGGAATCAGGTCTATGCAGGCTTGGCATTCGGCACACCAGCATACAGTAATACTGGCTGCAGGCTTCTGAGCAGAACTTTGGGCCCTGGCACTTTTTACAAATTAAGCACTGGTTGGTGTCCTGGCCTCCAATCCCACACAATGGTTTTCAGAAACAATATCCCCACTGTGTCAACATCACTCCAGTTATTCATGATCCTCCGTAGCCACTCCCAACACGCACGGCCTTTAATGGAAGACCACCTAAGAATTACCAAAGTAGTAGTGCTAGGACTTCAAACAGACAGAAAGCATGCTCTACAACCTTGGCTTAACCCCCCCAAAAAAACTCTAGGGGACAAAAATCCCTTTAGAGCAGTGACTTATGCTGTACTGTACTTAACCTTGCAGCGCACTCGAAACCAAGGCCCGGCATTCCACGGAATGGATTCAACCCGAGGCCGGAGGCAGACCGGCAGCTCGTGCAGAGGCTGAAGGAGAAGTGTCAAGAGCAGTCACGGCAGCTCCTGTGTGTCCAAGAGGAGCTGAAGAGAGCCAGCCGAGGCTTCGAGGTGTTCGCTGTGGCCACGCAGCATTTCTTCAAGAAAGTAAGGATGGTAGTGTTGGCTTATGGTGCACTGTGGGGTACAGTGCTGCTGCTTGGAATGAGTATACCATGTGCAGACCGTACAGAGGGAAACTAGAGAAAATGAGATTATCCTTCCTCTGTAATATTTCTCTCTGATTTACATTTTGTATCTGATTAGCCATTCTCGTTATTTTTACTGTATTATTGCAATAATTAACCTAGTTTAGCGAAACAACATAAAAGTGAAAATGAAATTTTCGTTTTCAGATTTTCTACTTTTTTCTGAGTGAGAAACACCCAGACCATATAGTGTATAAAAGCATAACCCCTAGACATCATGCAATGTAAGCTGTAGTCTGATTGGCCTCTAGCTGGTCTTTTTCAGGGTGTGTAGGATGACAAAGGTAAAGAGAAAACCACTTTATAAGAAGGCATGTATGCAGAACTGTAACAGTATGGCCACTCACTGGGATCCGGCGTGCAGTGCTGACTGTGCCTCGGTCCTGGACGTCCACAACCAGATCCGGCTGGACCAAAAGAGATCACAATGTGTTCCCTTATTGTTGTCCTATAGCTTTATAATTTCTGTACTGTTATCTTAGCCACTGGCACCACTTTGGGACCTGCTTGGGAGATCTGGGGACTTTGATCTGTAATCGTTGTCAGCCGTCACATACGCTGAAGTGAAGCCAAGCAGTTGCCACCACGAATACCATATGACAATCAACCCGGCTGCGCTCTTTTGGAGATGGTGTAAAGTCCTGTTAGTTTGGGTTTCAATGTGATATCTGCTAAGAGTTTTCTTCTTCAGCATGAAGCATCAAACTCCATCTTTGGCAAAGACCTCGTGGTAGAATCCAGCTATCAAGTGTTATGTGTCTCTTGCCTTTAGAGCTACTAGAGACAGTGGACCAGGTTATCTGAGGCTGAGACTTCAGAAATACCATCAGAACAGGACCTTGCGCTCGAATTCACAGCTGCTTCTCTGCTCTCCTTCTTTCTGTAAAGCCAGGATTGGAGGGTGTGCCTTTGCTGTAAGAACAGCCGCCCTTTGGAATGCTAGCCTCTTTACCTGCGCAAAGCTGAATCTGAATCCATTTTCAGGAGTGCCTTGAAAACATGGCTTTTTGATCTGCCTTAGTTTGTCTTTTTCCTTTCCTCTTTTGTCTTTCCTTAGCGCCGGGACACCGCCGTTGGTGGTAGCCGTGCGCTTTATAAATGTTTTGGTATGGTATGGTATGCATCAAGTCGACTTAAACTCTGGATGTAGGTGGTCCACGTTACAACTACATTTAAAGAAAGATAAGACGACCACAAATGACATGTTCAGTAAATCCCAAAAAAATAACTTTAATTTCAGAACAGATGGCATTGAGGAGACAGCCTGTTCATGCTCTCCTGTTGAAAGAGCCTTAATAGTTCGTCCGGCGGGGTCTTCTTGATCAGCTGTAGAGCTGTCTTGGTAAGGCAGACCCTCCTAAATGTCTGACAGGCAGTGCTTTAAATGGGCCGGTACTCACCGGTACTGAGTACCGGCACTTCTTAGATTTTTTGCTCTGAGAACCGGCACTTCTCTACTGCCCTGGAGAGTACCGGTACTCATGAAAAGGTAGGCTCATTGGCAGTGCTGGTGAGCAGAAGTAGAACGTGTCTCTGGCAGCCAAGGCGCCGCTTCTGCAGCACCGATCTGAGCCCCAGCTGAGCTATTCAGCAGGGCTCATTTGAATAATGTCCGAGTGCTCACCTTCACGCTGTGCTTGACAGAGCCGGGTCCATTCAGGCCCTGTGCTGTCAATCACATTCACACTATCCTGTGCGTTCCTACAAGCACAGGAATCATGTCAGTCCCCTGGCAGTGGCAATCAGGCTACGGCCAGTCCGGCCCTGGTGGCAATTAAAAAAGCCATGGAAGGTGAAGAGAAAAGATGGCTTTTATCATACCCGAGTCTTTTGTGTGTCTGCTATGTTTGTGTGTATGCCTGTTTTTGTACGAAAAAAATGAAAGAGAGAGAGAATCAAAACACTCTCAAGAGGTATTTTAAAGAGAATGTGTGGCACTTTGTTTGTACATGTCTGCTCTGCGACAAAGATTCATAAATAACGTAAAAGGGAGGGTTGGTGGGTGAGTGAGTGGATGAGTGAGTGGATGGATGAGTGAGCAAGGGCGGATGTATAGATGGATGGAATAGTGAAAGCATGCATGGGTGAAAGAGGATGGATGATTGGATAAAAGGGCGGATGATGGGTGGATAAGTGAAAGTTTGGATGGATGAATGAAAGGTAGGGAGGATGGATGAAAGGGTGGATGATGGATGAATGAAAGGAGGGATTGAGTGAAAGGGTGGATAGAATAAAGGAGTGAAAGGGTTGATGGATGGATGAGTGAAAGGATTGATGGATGAGGGAAAGGGTGGATAAAGAGATGGATGAGTGAAAGGATGAATGGATAGGTTTAGAGATGGATGGATGGATAAGTTTGGATATGAAGGGTGGATAGACGGAATGGTGAAAAACTGAATGATTGATGAAAGACTGAATAGACAATAGAATGTAAAGGTGGACATCAGCAGGTAAATGGTAGGATGAAACAATGAATGGATAGATTGATGGAAGAGACAAGAGATATCTTCTTGGGAGGGTCATGATGAGTTGCTTCATTTGCTTGGTGCCATAAGAGCTTTGGTGCGACGTGGGGGTATTTTCAGTTTCTTCCTACTCGCGTGCTCAAAAATATATAGTATTGTGCCAAACAGCAATTAACTGTATGACATTAAGAAGGTGCAACTATTGCAAAAAAAGAAGTTAACATATTATCCCATTTCTCTTTCATTTTGTGTAATGAGTTAACCTGCTTTGTTTATATAAACACATTTCTCATGTGTTTTGGTATGTGCTGCAACTAATATAGAGGTTGTTAAGTATCATCATGTCTTGCCCTTTGCCCCGCCCCTAGCCCCGCCCCTTCACTACCCCTCTAGCTCATTTTAAAGAGTACCTGCACTTATTTTTTCCCATTTAAAGCACTGCTGACAGGACCAGCTCCCCTTGAGGTGAAGTCTCTGAAGTTCACATCCTTGTTATTAGTGTTGTGAGGCAAGTCGTCTGCAGTGCTGACAATGTCCCTGGAACTAGTAGTTTCATCTTTGGAGCTCCGTCCAAAGAACTGGAATCCCTAATCGCTGTGCTGTCTGCCTTTCCTCCAAGGTAGCTTTGTCAGTGTCGCTGCCGGGAGGAAGGCAAGCACACTTGACAGTGGGACTGAGTTATTTAATATTTGGTACTACAGCCATGTTTCTCATGTTCCCAGGTGAAGTCCTTAACCTGCAGGCAACATCAGACATCCCACCTGAGGCCTATGTGGTTAAAATAAAAGACTCACTGTCCTGGGTAGCAAAATGATTCAAATCCCTGGCAGCTTCATGCTTTCCATATCCTTTCCTTGCCTTTCCAGTAGTTGAAGGTGTAGCGAGAGGGGACAACCCAGATGGGCGAACTGCCTGAGTATTATAACTTCTTTGCTCAATAGGTCTGGGTATTGTTTTCATATTAGGCTCATTGATGTTGTCCTTGTGACTCAAGAGGGTGTTTTACAACTTGTTTATTGATGCTTTGGGGGGGGTTTGTATGTTTTCTAAGGTGGAGTAATTTAATACCTGTGCTCATTTGGTACCAATGCATTCCACTAATTCAGTAATCCCTAGGGTCATAGTAAACAGAAGTGATACTGATCATGACGTATTGAATGAGATGGTAATGATTCCTGCTACACCACTTTATGGCCATGCCATCAAAGTGTCTGCTGGCCTTCTGGCCCCCAGAATCATCCCAGCCTCTCTCTGCGCCAGTATCAGACTCTCAAGGTCTGAGTGCAACAGCTGAGGAGGTAAACACTCCTCATTGGCAGGCCGTCCAAGTCTCATGTTTGGGAAACAGGTTGTACCTGTTATTATGTGCCATCGACCCCAGAATATGTGTAATTTATTTTGAGGGACTTTGTAAAGGTCTATCAGTAAATGCCGAGAGCCCAGTGATCCATAATTAGGGCTCCCGGTTTTATGGTATTTCTTTTTTTGCCATTTCCGTCTGTATTTATCCATATTTATTTTTTGCTAATTGTATCTGTATTTATCCATATTTATTTTGGGTTTTGGGGACAAATTAAGCTGAAATTAGTATATTTCCATATTTATTTAACCGATAAATATTCACTCATGCTTGAATGTCTGCCAGGTTTCAGTGCTGTGAACACCCGCAAAAGATAAATCAGTGCACTTATAGGAAAATATGCAAATTTCAGTATTAACCTTGTGCATATCTACTGCTGTTAAAGCCTCTTTGCTAAAATTCCTTTCTTTTTTAACCCCCTTATCTATCAATCCACACATCTTTTGGCCTGGCAGTCATGGCAGACTGTATTTAGAATTACTCAAAAAGCAACCCAATTTCCGTTTTTATTCACATTTAAAAATAAATACAGACAAGAAAATGAATGTTTTCTGTCTGTATTTATCTGTAAAAATCAGTAAAAACGGAAAACAGGAAGCCTTATCCATAATCTAGGCCCTTTCCTAACCTTGTCTTCATTGGCCATAGTGAGCATCAGTCAATCCCTAGTGCATCATTGTCTTGGAGGCTATTTTGTCCTAGGCGTCAGCTGCCTCAGTGACTCTCTTCACTCTTTCTAGCCTCCATCCCTCTCACCACCTGCCTCTCTTCCTTTCTTTTCTGTGTCCTTATGAGGGTCTAACTTTGAGCTGTACAGGGCAATTTATAATAAAAAAAATACAAACTGAACATGCCTGTTAGGCTGACACGCACAGCTGGTCTAGTTCAGGAGATCTCCAACCTTTTCTGTAGCAAGAGCTACTTATGTTCAATGAAAACCATTTCAATATTAGTGTTGTAATAGTGATCACATCAGACAAGATTACATTAGTATAAATTCAAAATTGCCGGCACAGGTCACCTCAGTGCATCAGGCACTGTTGCCAGCGATAATGTAAAAATGCTTTGTCAGTGTGGAATGCCTCTACATGGGTAACGCATAACAGTCAGAGCTGCAATGCCCCTGGCACCTAGGTAATAATATTAGTAATACGTCTCCCCATACACTACTTGATTTATAACTCAAATATCAGCTTTTAATATATTTTGGAAATTCAACCACTTTTTTCCAAACATCGGCTTATGAGTTCTGAAAAACACACATTTTAATCTTGAATACACACTTTTCAGTTTGTTATACATATATTATTTCAAACAAGTAAAGGCTTCTGATTTAATAGGCTGGGCTACACACAGGAGGCCTACTTACAGGTAGCTGGAGAGCTACCAGTAGCTCACGAGCTACCTGTTGGAGAAGCCAGGTTAGATCACTAATGGCAGAGCTCTCTTTGGAAGGATGCCCTATGCTCTTTGGACTCATCTCGAGACAATATTATCTTCAAACAAATGTGTACACTTAGGACCCATATTCGGATGGAGCTCAGCAGAAAGGCATGGCACAACCATTGCACTTCAACTACTGAGGCCTACAAGACTAGTCAGTATTCAGGCCCACAATGGCCCTCTTGGTCAAAAATAGACAACTGTTAAGGAAAAAGTAGAATCTACCTCTCTCTTTACTCTGCAAGTTAATTTAGTTACGGTGTCTATTCTTCTGGGATTAATGTATCAATTACAAGGTATGACCTGTTGAATTCCTCTAACTTCTACCACAAAACAAAAAAAAATCGAAAGTGTAATTACATCTTTTATTTGCTATTCTGGACATCCAGTCCAGGCGTACAAGAAGCTGTGTATCAATTGCTGAAGGCGAGTTGATTATATCTCATTTTAGATGACACTAACTACTGAGCTGCACTAGGAATTCAAATCCATCAAGTTATGGGTACTGATAAAGTAGGAACACCATACTATAAAAACATTTTTACCCCATCTGAAGAGCAGGGTTCAGGCTCACTAGGTAAATTGTTTTACTCTTGTTTCCTTAAATAAGTCAAACATTAAACTATGTTTTTTTGGGGTGGAGCCTGGTACTGAGGCCGCTCAATGTTTTTTATGATTTATGGGATAAAGTTCCCCCATGTAGTCCATTATAAGGATATTGAAAATCACAGAGAAGTTCTTTGACCTCGTGATGCAGAGTAACGAGGCCAAAGGAAGAAGCTCTTTATGAGGTCAAGGAACTCTGAGGTGATTAGCTATAGTCATTTAACACAAGGCAGAAGGCATTTTATTACTTGTAATACATGGTCACACCAAAGCCCTTCCCACAAACTGCTTACATTCTTGGTGTCTTAATCTTGCTTTTTCATATGAAAGAGGTGGTGCAGGTGTTAGAGACATGAAGAATAAAAGTTAAATTTATAGCGCAAAATTGAACACACCAAAAAGCAGTTAGTAATGTATTGCAAAAAAGATATTTGTATCGGGTTAATGTAAATCAGATTAAAAATGTGGGTTGTCCACTTGATTCAAGAAAACTGGTTTCTGTTTTTTGCAGAAATAAGATTGCACTAGAAAATTAACACCAAACAATGGTAAAAATATCTACAGTTGAAGGGCTTTTGTTGGGTGTATTAGCCAGATGAATTTGTTTTATGGAAAGAAATACAGTAGTTAACTGTTACTGAATCGTACCTAATTACTTATTATGATATAGCTTTGTGAGACAAATTAGGCAAATCCTGGTCTAAGGAATTAAGAATAGATATTAATAGTGTAACATTCAGCGAGGCACATTCTGACTCTCAGTATTTTTTTAAACCTGCTAATTCTCACAGTTATACCTCCCATTGGCTCTGTCGACAGGAATTTAATGCTTCACCTTCGAGGCAGATTATTCTCATATTCTTTGATTGTCGAGTGCTCTGGGAAATTTGAGAAGAGATCATTTTCGGAATTAACTCGATCTCCAGCTTTTCTTATTTTTAGGTGGGACCCCGAGGTATCAATAGTCCTATATTTCTAAATATCAATATTTCTCAATAATAAACCTGGTTGTTAACGGCACCACAGTTAGTTAACTATTGCTCGGACTTGGCAGGATAGGTGCAGCTTTCCCTCTTTTGACCAGTTGTGCCAGATATGTATTTCATCTTTCTGTTCCAAACACGCCATTGCAATGAGGATTGAGATGAGACATTGATAATAAAGAAGAGGTTGCAGAAGAAATGAGGGGTGAGGCGGGAGGGGATGAGGTGAAAAGCAGTATATGATGAAAATGTGTTGTAAACTTTTCCATTTGTCACCATTTGTTCAAACTCTTCTTACTGAGAGCCCCGCCCCCCCCCCCCCCCAATGCCCTTGCAGTAGGGGACCACTTAACCAGACTACTTTTGCTTCGAGCCCGGCCCTACTGTGCTACCTGGGGGAGGGTTGGAGGTTTTGGGTCATGCTGCACCTCGATTGGTCAGAGTGTCACTCAAAAGGAGGTTCGGCCCATCTGGGATTTAGTGGTAGTCCAGTGCCGTGGGTGTGCTCCAAACTTTCTCCAAGACTTCTACCAGACGCTGTTCTAAAGAAGCCCATTCCTTTATTTTCACCAAATATCCTTTCGGAATACCCAGTTCCTGTGTGTCTTATTCCAAATATCCTTTCTAAATGCCACCCAAGACAAAATGGGGTCACCACAGGGTTGGAGCAATAGGCTTTGGTGAAAATGAAGTGTCCTCGTGTTCAGCAGGTTATGTTGACATATGTTTCCAGTACTGCAGTCTTTTTGTAATTTTTAGCTCACCTCTATTGGTTCCGATGCTCTGTTGCCACAGTAATCAGAGGGGTGAGACTTTATATCTCTAAGGAAGGTCCAGCAACATTCTGCCCTGTGACCCCACAGCACAGGGAGGACCTCTGCTGGACATCTGCAGAGAAGCCACACAGGCACCCCTTCCATTTTTGTAAAACACTAAAGGTTGAACATGGGGAGTCTGAATGCAGCCAGAGTTGGAAAGTCAGACATGCAGTCTGTCATGAGAGCTCTCAGCCGCTGACATGTCTTGTAATACAGCATGAGATTTGCATCACTGTCAGCATGGTGTCCCCATACCTTCAGACACCACAGTGTTTTTGTTTGGATTGTTATATCCTGAACATAAGGAATTGGATGTGTAGAGTTTTGTGTCAGATTGCTTACTCCTAATCGCCTGTTGGCCTGGTATAGCAGTTTCCATGTCACTCCTTCCTAATAAGGGGAGGGGCTGTCTGTGGCACCGTTTCTGCAGATGCTTGGGTGTGCTCAGGGAATGTTGTGGGTGTCACCCTTTACCCCCATTCATAGGCTAATTGGGCACAAGGGGCCAAGAAGCTGAGCTCTGCACTTTACTCCTTTCTTGAGATCTCCACAGTTAACCCAGACCTGTGTTTTCTGACCTGCCTTTCCTTAACTTTACTGTGTTTTATTCTGGAAAGACGTCTTTGTCAGCTTAATTTAACATATAGGGGCCGATTCCGATCTCGGCCGGTAGGGCTCCGAATCGGATTCGGCTTTACCGGATCCGATTCGGAGCCCTGTTTTCCGACCGATTCGTACGTGCGTCCGGGCGAGCGAGTACGATGCGAAATCTCCGACCGACTCGTTCGCGAGACCCAACCGCACCGACCGACTCGTTCGCGAAAGCCGACCGCTCCGACCGACTCGCACGGACACGACTCGCACCGCGCAATGGAGACGTTACCCGGCCGGGTAAGTACGATGCGCGCCTCGAGCAGTCCGACCGACTCGCGCCGTCCGGCTCAAAAGAGCAGTCGGAGCCGCACTTTGGGGGTCCGTGTCGGACCCCCCTGTACGTGTTGCCGCGCAAGTCGCACACAGGGGGGATGGGTCCCCCCCTACCTGTGCATGTACGGCGCGACCCGCTTCGACGCGTACCCGCTGTAGGGGGCGCCCATGTTCGCCTCGCACCCATTGAGTCAATGGGAGCCCGCGTACGTGTTGTACGACCGGCTCCCATTGACTTCAATGGGAGTCCAACCGAATCGAGTCCGATAGCATGCGTGCGCATCGTACTCGTACGGTCGGACTGCTAGGGTCCGATTCGGTCGGAAATCTCTCCGGGTCCGGCTTGGTCGGAGAGATTTCCGGCCCGAATCGGAATCGGCCCCATAGTATCGTGTATTTATGCAACTCGGAGTACCGATGTAGCTCCTCAAACGCAAGCATTAATCATTTGATATAAAATGGTAAAGCGAAACAGACACCTATCTAGTGGCCACATTGCACAATGTGAAAGTTGGGTTCAATCCCAGCTTCCCCGTTTCACCAATTTATGTGATCCTCGGCAAGTACTTTATTCCATTGTGCCTTCTTTTCCTTCATCATCCACAATTGACAGCACTTCGAAATATATCAATTCAGGTTTCCGCTGTGCGAAAACCTCTCATACATGGTTTCAAAGACTCTAATGTTGCTCCGTCTGTGGTAGCATCCTAGGCCACATGTAGAGTGCACATGACATCTGGCTTGGCAGGCTCCTGACTTACTAATGGATAGTCGTCAGGGTGGGGTGCATGAATATTACTACGCCCATTTTTAGAAACTACTACTTCTGATAAATACCATTGAATGCATTGATACAACCTAATATACTAAATTAAAACGATTTCACTTGTTAAAGAAATTAATGTCTTTGATTTCTGAATAGTTTTATCATATTTTTACATGGTGTTTGTTTCACTATTTACATGCAAAATATTTGGATGGCTCGGCTGGTGTTATGGCTCACAGGCCAGGTCCTTGGCTCGGCTCTACCTATGGTGTTCCTTTTAATTTGCTGGATTGCCCACCACTGCTCAAGAGAACACCATTTGGACAACTTCATGCCGTCAGCCTCCCTCCGCACAGTCCTCCGTGACCAGTGTAACTTTAAAAAAATTTAAAAGTCTTAAATGTATTCGCAGCTTCTGGTCTGCCGCTTGGGGAGGTGTATAAGTATATGCTGCCTTCGGCCAAGCATCATCCCGTGCGAGGGCAGTGCAGGCTGTGATCCTGTGCTAATGTGCTTCCTTGTGCTTTGCTGCTTCCAGTGCGTACCTTTGTGTCCTCGTCTGACTCTCGCGCTGGATGAGACAAGATGAAAGGGGAGCCGGAGGTGACGCTGCAGGCTGAGACTCTCACTTGAAAAGCAGTCTTCCCCTCCTCCCGCGCCCATCTCGCTCTGTGTCAGCCAGAATATGAATTACTGTAAATTATTCTGTGTTTTATTTTTTCCAAGCAATTTTCGTTTGATGAATCGAAAATGTGTTCTGCAAATTAAGTGATCTATAGAGAACATCTATTCTATGTCAGGATTTAACGAGAGCGTTAATAGGATAGATGTTGTGAGGGATTTCATGTAGCGTATCAGTTTCCAGAGTAGGATTAGCCCTTTCTTAACTCAGTCTGTGGTTAAGACTCATCACATTTTAACTAAGCTTTCTCTGCCCAGGCACAGAGGATCTGAAGCCGACATCCCAAAGAAACTTGGCTATGCTGTGCCTAATCCAGAAGCATTTTCGTTTGATGTTCCCAGTAGTAGCGTTGTTCTTGTAATAGATGGAACAACGCTGCCATCTAGAGGCCACATCGTTGACGTGCTCCGATTTGTAATTTTTTTTCTTAAGATTTATATAGCGTGAACTCGACCCGAAAGTATTGGAGCGTTTTACATGAGCACCAGTTACGTTACACAAAAACACATTCCTTTTTTTTTTTGTGGTAGGCACGAGGGGAGATTAAGTGATTTCCCCAGAATCACAGGATGTGGAGTCGACCCTGAGGCTCAAACCTTGGTTTCCCAGCTCCAAAGTCGGCAGCTCTAGCCATGAGACCACATCCTCTCCACAATATATCTTGGAGTGATTCCCTTTTAGGTCAAGCATTCAAGACCTCTTGTATATACTTTAGTATATATTTCTTTGTGGGCTCTCTGCTTTTTCATTTGTTTGTTTCAGTGTCCTTAAAACATCCTTGCTTGCTAGTGGTCAATCCATTCTCTGTGTCCCTTTTTTTTCATCAGTTGTACACTCCCATAGGCCAGGGCCCCAGTATTTGTACCCTTCCACTTGTCCCACTGTAGCATCTGTTTAGGGATTACTTTTCCCCTTCACTGGATGTTTTCAGTCGCTCCAGGTCTGTTTCAGTAAATAGGGCCATAAAATCATATTCTTCTCGTGTTACATTTGCTGTGCATTCAACGAGCAAGGTGAAATGTTAGAGGCTGTTTTCTAAGGCGCCTCTTTCTGACCCCTACTGCAGGAAGAGAATCGTGACCACAACTATTTACACCCAGTTAGTGCTGCCGATGAACAGAAAAAAACGCTATCACTACCTTTACAATTTTCAATGTATTTGTTCCCAATTTAAGATGGCGACCGCACGTCACGCGCAATGACGTCATGTAGAGGCCGTCTCATTTCTTTCCCCGTTGCTTGTTACTGCAGCTGCCCAAAAAATACCCAAAGCCATCAAGAGCAAATATGTTCTTGGGTGGAAAGCTCAGAGGACGCTTGCCAAAATCCCACCCTGGAATCTCCCTGCTCGTATTTACAAGCTGGAGACAAGCATTCTGGTAAGTTTTAGTGCCTTCCGGAATGCTTCATTGGTCTGTGTGTGCATTTTTAGAGGCTTTAGGGCTCTCCTGCTATATCATTTACAATTCATGCCTGGGTGAGGTTTGGAAAAAGGAACGCTGGTAGGCAATATAAAACCATTTATATATTCAAAATTGTGCATTGTAACCTAGGATGTTGCGTGGATCGCTATGATGTAAAAAATCAAATGAAGTATTAAGTCAACAGTAAGCCTTAGCACAGGGTATAATATTGGGTTGGCCTATTTTTAAGCCCTCTCAAGTTTGGTACTTCTGACAGGTGCGAGATAAGTAAGAAGATGGTTTTCCCATGATAACACCGTTTTTTCAAAGAGGAAAACAAATTCAAACTTGGGCTTAAGTATTTTTTA
This sequence comes from Calotriton arnoldi, assembly GCA_963921515.1. Lineage (NCBI taxonomy): Eukaryota > Metazoa > Chordata > Amphibia > Caudata > Salamandridae > Calotriton > Calotriton arnoldi. Next base: position 2,810,955 of record CAWUFW010000091.1, read on the forward strand.
AGGGTAGTTGGGGGCAGTGCGGTCAGAGCGGGAAAGTATGAGGAGGGGTTCACTTATAGAATATCGATGTTCAAAATATCGAAACAAAAATATAGACTACAAAAATATCGACTCCCACACCTACACAGGTAAGTACAAAAATATCGAATCAAAAATACAGATGTAAAAAATATCCATTTAAATATATATATATATAGCATTTTTTTTACACGAATAATAAAGACGAAAATGAGACTGCTAGTGAAGAAACTAACAATGGGCTAACTGCAGCAGATATGGCATTATTACATGATTTAATACAACTGGAACATGAAGATCAAGATGCAACTGTGGAAGAATTAACTGGCAATGAGCAATATATTCGTGTCAATATACGTACACCATTCAAACCAAAGTCAGTCTTTACCCCTATGATGCCCAAAGATGGTTTGGACATTTTCGCCGAGAATGTAATTAAAGATCTCAAACACCTTGCCCTTACCAGTAACAAAGAATTCCCTAAGACACATAACACCAACAGGACTATCTACAACAATGTCATGAGTAAAATTAAAGAGCGCCAAGACATTGTAGTCAGATGGTCGGACAAGGGGAGTAATGTGGTTCTTTGGCCACTAGAGAACTACAATTCGGAGGCATTGAAACAACTTGGGGACAGACAATGCTATAGCCGCATAGCCCCGACAAGCATCATGGGCATAAAAGAAAAATATCATAAAGCGCTCTATGAATGGAGAAGCACTAGTCTGATTACAAAACCTGAGTTTGAATATCTGAAAACGGATTATCCTATGACCCCGCAACTGTACTTAATACCGAAAATCCATAAGAATGCCACGAATCCACCAGGGAGGCCGATCATAGCAGCTATTGGAGGACTTTTTGAAAATACTTCTCGTTTCATTGATTTTTTCCTGCAACCACTAGTCTGTGAACTACCATCTCACATAAAAGATACGGGTGACTTTTTGACTAAGATATATGATGTCAATTGGCATGAAAATTGTGTATTAATGACACTAGACGTCAATTCATTATATACTAGCATCAGACACAATGATGGTTTAAATGCCTTAAAATACTATCTGGATAAAAGACCGATTCATCAACATGGACACTCTTTGATGTTATTACAAATGGCGGAGTGGTGCCTTGAGAACAATATTTTTATCTTTGATAAATTGTATTATAAACAATTACAGGGCACAGCCATGGGTACTTGCTTCGCCCCCAGCTATGCTAATCTGCATATGGGCTGGTGGGAGGAGCAAGTACTCATGAAGACACAAAAAAGAGCTATGATTGAAAATGTGGCACTTTATGTATGTTATATTGATGACATATTTATTTTATGGCATGGGACAGTTGAGAGTGCAGAAATGTTTGCTAATGAAATTAATAACAACCATTTAAATTTGTCCTTTACGAGTCACACTAGCAAAACATGTATACAATTCCTGGACATAGAAATGTATATAGATAACAATTGTCTGCAGTCCAGAACATACAGAAAGATCACAGCAGGGAATGCAATACTGCACGCAAACAGCTTTCATCACAATAGTGTTAAGGAAGGTATCCCCTATGCTGAATGTCTGAGAATGAGACGTAATTGCAGCACAGAGGAAGGTTTACAAAAATCAACTAATGAGCTCTTCAACAGATTAGAGAGACGAGGGTACAAATCAGAAACTCTGGCCAAAGCCAAATCTAGAAGCGAGAAAATAACGAGAGAGAACTTACTGTTCAACGACAAAACCAGAAGTCAGAAAAAGAAAGATGCAACAGATACTCCCAGATTAATCATGGGGTTTAATACATACCACACCACATTGAGGAAGATACTTCACAGACACTGGAACACCGTACGGAGTGATCCAGTATTGGGCCCTACGTGTCCAAAAGTCCCCTCAATCAGTTTCAGGAGGGCGAAGTCTATGCGCCAGGAATTGGTGCGTAATGCGCCAACTATAACTATAACTCAAAATTGGCTACTTTCACCAAAGGGGTTCACTAAATGTAGTAGGTGTAAAGCATGTAAACATGGCACTAACAAAAAATCAATAATCATGCCCTTCAGACAGATACCGTATATTATACGTGGTAGCTATAACTGCAAGACGGACTTCGCTGTGTATATCCTTCAATGCACATGCAATAAACTCTATGTAGGAAGTACTATCCACCCTGTTCATGTCCGCATCCTGCAGCACCTGAGGGCCATTACAAATGATGACCAATCATATCCAGTTGCCAGGCATATTAATTCTTGCCATGCAGGAAATGCACAAGACCTCTCCTATTTTGTCATTGATAATGTCCCTAAGAACCCAAGGGGAGGCAATAGACAATTGGCATTGAGGAGATTGGAATCGAGATACATCATTCTCCTCAATTCCAAAATCCCACAAGGGATGAATGCTGATGAAGCGTTAAGTGTCCACCTGTAATAAGACTGTGCGCTCATATATATCATAGAGATCCATTCCTCCTAGCGTAAAGTTCTTCCTTCTAATAATTTTTTGGGGTATTTTCTTTTGTAAATTCCCGACACACCATTATATTTTGACCTATGTTTATTGTTGTAATTTCATATGGATATTTTTGTTAGAAACGCAGGCCCACTGGGGCAGTACTTATCTGACACATCTCCTTTTCTCCATCTGCCGACTCACATTATAGCCACATGAGTATTAAAACATATTTTTCTCTCCCGCTACCACCTTCCCACCACTTGGGAAGTCATTTGGGCATCAGCACAGGCTGTGCCTGAGACATAGATTAGAGTGTATTAGTAAGTTCAGGGAGACATAGCTATATATATTTTGTGTACTGGGAATGTTTATTTCCACCCCCAGTTGGCAATAGTAGTGATGGATGTAATTTCCTTTACTTTAGTGTTATTTCTATGGGAGTTTTTAACTTTTTACTGAAAGTATAGATTAAACTGAGTGCATTATAACTTAATTTGGTATTTCCATGTTTATGGCACTTGACTCCAAGTACAACTTTAAAGTAAGATCCAATTATGTATGCAGGTCGGGAATCAGTGACATAACACACTTTTAACTCTCACACTATGAGATACTTCAGAGTGCTATATTTAAACTCAAATTAGAATGTGTGTGTTACATTTATTTGTATTTTCGTTATTTGTAAAAACGTGTATATTATTTAAAAAAAAAAAAATCTGTGTCATTCTGCATGGTCATGGTACACAGCCGTAGATTAACCTTTATGTCTATGGTTGGTTCCGGTTGCTACGGCAACCATGGGAAAATGCTCAACATGTATATAGTTTGTAAAATGGCAGAAGCTCTTTATGCAGTGAACAAGGCGGTCCTGCCGCCGAAACGCGTCTGACCTTTGTTTGGAATAAATCGCCATCTGTGCCAAAATTATCACGGAGTCGGTGCCTGTTTGCTTGACGCGGTCAGGATGGAATAATATATATATATATATATGTATGTATGTATATATATATATATATATATATATATATATAAAATTAAATAATACATATTAAATATATTAAATATTAATTTTAACAAAAATTAAATTTAACATACATTTTTACCAAATATTACAAATAAACTTAATTTAAAAAAATAAACACACAAACATATTAATTTATACATATATATATATTTATTTTAAAATAATTAATAAACTATCTTTAATTTATTTTAAAACTTTAAAATTATATAAAAATTAAATATTATATATATATATAATTTTAAATATAAAAAAATCCAAAATAAATTAAAACAAACTATGAAAAAATATTTAAAATTAAATTTCCCAATACTATCAGTGCAACAGAGTAGGGAAAGTTTTGGATAGCAAAATAATTAAATTTACTATTCCAACTCCAGTGAGTGCAACAGTAGGGAAAGTGTAGGATAGCGGAGGGGTAAACATTACTATTCCCACTCCAGTGAGAGCTACAGTAGGGAAAGTGTTGGATAGCGGAGGGGAAAAAATTACTATTCCCACTCCAGTGAGTGCAACAGTAGGGAAAGTGTTGGATAGCGGAGGGGTAAAAATTACTATTCCCACTCCAGTAAGAGCAACAGTAGGGAAAGTGTTGGATAGCAGAGGGGTAAAAATTACTATTCCCACTCCACTGAGTGCAACAGTAGGATAAGTGTTGGATAGCGGAGAAGTAAAAATTACTATTCCCACTCCAGTGAGTGCAACAGTAGGGAAAATGCTGGATAGCGGAGGGGTATAAACTACTATTCCAACTCCAGTGAGTGCAACAGTAGGGAAAAGTTTTGGATAGCTGAGGGGTAAAAGTTACTATTCCCACTCCAGTGAGAGCAACAGTAGGGAAAGTGTTGGATAGCGGCGGGGCAAAAATTACTATTCCCACTCCAGTGAGTGCAACAGTAGGGAAAATGCTGGATAGCGGAGGGGTAAAAATTACTATTCCAATCCAGTGAGTGCAACAGTAGAGAAAGTGCTGGATAGCAGAGGGGTAAAACTTACTATTCCCACTCCTGTGAATGCAACGGTAGAGAAAGTGTTGGATACCGGAGAAAAAAAAATTACTATTCACACTCAAACACTTAGAAAAAGAAAAAAGTATTAAAAATACTAAAAATTTATAAAAAGTTTTTAAAAATAAATTAAAAAAATTAAACATATAAAAAGAACACATATTATATTAATTACATATAACAAAAACCTACAAATATTATATAAAATAAAATAATAAATACATTTACAAAAAAATAATTCTTTTCAACTAGAAATTATTTACAAACAAAAAAATTAATTAAAACATAAATGTATTTATTTTATTTCCTACCCTATAACACCACACCAATAACAAAACACCAACATTTTTAATAACATTTATTTACATAATTAATAATCAATTAAAAAATATTATGAATTAAAAAAACTAATAAACATTAATTGACTACACACACTTTAACACTATAATATCCACAACACACACCTAAATTAAACTATAAAATAATAAAACCCAATTAAAACTTATTTTAAAATAAATTACAAACTATTACTATTAACAACTAATAATTCAAAAATTAAAATTTATTTAATACCCACCCTTTACCCCTTTAAAAGTAAAAACAACACACAAACAAATAAACAATTACCCAAAATAAATATCAAATAATTAACATTAATCAACTAAATAAATTAAACACAAATTACTTCCCACCCTTTACTCCTATAAACACCACAACACACACCTAAAATTAAATACACAATTACCATAATTAATTACCAATTAATTAATTAAAATTAACAACCAATAATTAATTTATCAATTAAAAATAAATTACTTCCCACCCTTTACACCTTTAAAAACCACAACACACACCTAAAATTAATTACACAATTACCAAAATTAATTACAAATTAATTACAAATTAAGTGGAGAGGTGAGGTGCAGCGGCCAGGGCAGCTGACTTCGGAGCACAGGGTTCACGGTTCGATCCCCGGCTCCGGCGGCAGGTCAGCTCAGCACCATGTGACTCTGGGCAATAGCTCGCTTAATCTTCCCGACGGCCCCCAGCGCCTTGACGCCCTCGGGCAATTGTTCGCGCTTTACAAATACTGGATTACATTTTACATTACAGTTACAGGTAAGTAAGTTATTTTGTTCTCCAGTATTGGATCTTTCTCAGACTCACATGCTCGAATCAGAATAAATTGCAGTTAAACAGCACAGTTTATATATATGGAAATATACTTATACATATATAAACATATGTAATGTTATGCACAATATAACAGCAGATGGTGGGGTGTAAATTACAATGAGAGCTCACCTTTATTTCAAAAGATGACATAACCCCACTGCCGCATCTTTGAGCACTGTGGAATCCAGGCACTAGTGCTGCATAATAGTGAATCTACTCTTCCATGTTGCTGCTCTGCAGATGTGCTGTATAGACACCGGCACACAAAGCTGTGGAAGTTTATACACTTGTAGTAGAATGTGCTCGTACTTTAGTCTGTAACGGTCTGCCAACTTTTTGATGACAGAAATGTTTAGCTGCTGCTTTCCACCTTGCTATACCTTGTTTGGAAAGCGGAAAACCTTTCCTAGGAATACTGTATGCCGCCAGCAGCTGATCTGATTTAGGAAATTGTTTTGTCCTGTGAAGATAAAACGTCAAACATCTTTTAACATATACAGAATGTAATGTTCATTCTGCTACATCTTTTGGATCTGGAAAGACTGACTTTAACACTATTGGTTAATTTAAATGGAATTCTGATGGCATCCTTTGGAATGAATCTTCGATTCATTCATAGGATCACTCGATCACTTCTGAACTGCACAAAAGGCTCCTGAATGGTGAATGATTGTATTTCACTTACTCTCCTTGACGATGTTAATGCCAGTAGAAGTGCCATTTTTCTAGAAAGAAACTTAATTTCTGCTTTGTGGATGGGCTCAAATGGGCTTTCCATTAATTGTGAGAGTACTGTATTCAATTTCCAGAGTGGAGGGGAATGCTTTACTGGTGGATAAACCCTAAAAAGCCCCTTGAGAAACTCTTTGATGAGCCTGCTAGACCATAGCAATGGTGATGTTGATGACCTTCTGAAACGAGATATGGCCGCCAAGTGTACTTGAATTAAAGCATGAGCAAGACCTGACTGTGCCAGATGTAATAAGTAAGGAAGAATCTCCTCTGGTGTAGATGATACAAGGTGTATTTTTAACTTTTGACACCAGATACAAAAACGCTTCCATTTAAGATTATAAGTCTTATTTGTCCTATCTGGCCAAAATGTCTTTGCATTCTCTTGGGATGTTCAAGTGTGCAAATTCATTGTATTCTGATGGATACATCTGCCTGTGGATTCCTCACCTTTTGAATTACCCCTGCGCCAGCATTCCATGGAAAAAAAATTCTTAGCTCCCCCATGTCGACAAGGACGTCATAATAGCACGGCTCCGCTCGCGACACCGTATGACGTCACCGGAGCCATAAGAAGACCATGTCGGCATGCTGACGTCAGTTCCCTTTTTTCCGCTCTATTGACGCGTAGCGGTTTTTTTTCTGGGACTCTCCATTTTACTGCTATTAATTTGTTTCTTCCTCTTCTTCGTGTTGCAGTGAGAATGACTACTTCAAAGAAGTCGGGTTTGAAGCCCTGCAGGGAGTGTGGGGGCCATATGTCCATCACGGACCCCCACGAAAACTGTCTTTGGTGTCTTTCTTCAGACCACGACGTTGAATGGTGTTCGTGCTGTCAGAAGATGAACCTGAAGGCGCTGAAAGAACGTGAGGCCAAACTCTTCATGGCACGGGCAAAAAAGGAGAAGAGGGGTCGTAAGCGATCGAAGTCATCGACCTTGCATACTTCGAAGTCGAAGAAGCATAAGAAGTCAAAGAGAAGACATGTATCAAGACGTCGTTCTTCGAAAGGCAGGGCTTCGAGATCAGCCTCTCCCATACAGCGGCGTCGTGAAAAAGACTTTATTTCTCCGTCGCCTTCTTCTTCTCCGCAGGCGACTCTGGCCCACTCTCTGGCTCCGAGGAATTCTCCGGCGCCCAGGAATTCTCCGGCTCCCAGGGAGTCTTCTCCTGTGGCTTCACCTGTGCGGGCGCTGATGTCTCCGGCTCCGCAGCCTCAGCCCCCCGTACGGCCTCGGATGGATCCAGACCAGGGGATTTCGGATCCTTATCCTCCTTGACCAGGATCGGATCCTTCGCATTTCCTTAATGCGATGTTTGGCATGTTTGCCAGGGCATCCTACCCTACCGGTGCGCCTTCTGGCCCGTGGGTCTGCTTGCCTTTAATTTGGGTATTCCCCAGCAGTATGCCCAGGTGCCTTTCGTGCCTTTTATGCCGACGGCTCCATCTTGGCAGTTCCCGGCACCGAGGTTTTCGACTCCGATACCTCAATCATCGGCGCCGTCTGGTGTTGGGCCGGTGTCGTCCCGGATTCGATCGGCGCCGTTGCCCACTTCAGAAGATCCTCCTTCGACGCCGCGATCCCGAAGCAGCGTTCCAGGAGGGAAACGCAAAGACTGCTGGAGGAAGATGAGTACCAGCAAGAGCAGGAGGAAAGGGAGATTCTCGACTCCGTTGACGAATTCGAAGGTCTACGTTAGGCTAGTGGCCTTGATACTTCCCCGTAGTGGGAGCTTTCTTCTCCGAAGGCTTTACCTTCACAGGATGTTGCCCCTTATCACTTGGCCATCAGAAAAGCTGCTGAATTGTTGGACCTGCAGTTACACTCAGCTGAGGTAAAGTCAAATATTCTGACTGAAGTGCTAAATTCTCCTTCCTCTTCTAATGAACCTCTGCTGCCTTTCAATGAGGCGTTGATGGAACCAATTATGGAAGTGTGGCAGAAACCCTTGTCTGCCCCTGCAGTTTCTAGATCAGTGGCAAGAAGGTATACACCTGCTCCTGGTGACCCAGCTTTCCTTTCTCCCCATCCATCTCCAGAAAGCTTGGTGGTTCAGGCTTCTTCTTCCAAGCAGTTAACTGGTTCCTTCCCTACCACCCCGGGGGATAGAGACTCGAAGAAGTTAGAGCAGTCGGCCAAAAAGGTATGTTCCTTGGCAAGTATGGCTCTGAAATCAACGAACGCCATGTGTTTGCTGGGGAGGTACATTCATGCTCTAATGGACTCTGTCAAGCAATTGGCTCCTAAACTTCCTGAAGATGATCGTGTTCATTTTCTTGAGGCACTTTCAGATTCGCAAGCAGCAGCCCGTCAGGTCATCCAGTCGGGTCTGGACCTCAGACTCGGTCGCCAGAGTAATGCGTTCCTCGATTGCTACAAGAAGGCATGCCTGGCTTAGATCTTCAGGTTATTCGCCTGATGTACAGGCTACTTTACTGGATCTACCCTTCGATGGGGTCAAGATTGTTTGGTACCAAAGCGGACTCTGAGCTGCAGCGGTTCAAGGACAGTAGGGCTACTGCAAGATCCTTGGGCCTGCAGTCCTAGCCCAGGGGCTATGGATACAAAAGATATCGAGGCTTTGGGAAGGCGGCTTCCTTTCGAGGCCGTCAGCAGCCTCAGCAGCAGCAGAACCCTCTGTACAGGTCGTACAGAGTAAAAGGTAGAGGCCGTCTTCGCGGAGCTTCTCGACAGCAGTCTTACTCCTCCTCCCTTGTCCACACCACTGGTACCGCAGGAAAGCAGCTCTATATCCCCCATCTTGGAGCATGCTGGTCCTGTAGGGGGTCGGGTGTCCCATTTTCTACAAGATTGGAAATCGGTTACTTCAGACCGCTTGGTTTTGAATCTTGTGGAAAATGGGTACGCCCTACCTTCACAAGAGTTTCCTCCTCCTTACCCTCCTCGCCAGGACTGGTGTTCAGAGGACCATTTGCTGCTTCTGCAGCAGGAGGTTCTTGTCTTGCTACAGAAAGGTGCGATAGAGGTGGTTCCGGAGCAGGAAAGGGGTCAGTGAAGTTACTCTCGTTATTTCCTGATTCCCAAAAAGGACGGCCGGCTAAGATCGATCATGGACTGCAGGGTTTTGAATTTTTACCTCAGGCAGGAAAAGTTCAAAATGTTGACCTTAGCTCAGGTTCTTCTGACGCTGCAACAGGAAGACTGGATGGTGTCGATCAACTTACAGGATGCGTATTTCCACATCCCTATTCTGAAGTCGCATCGGAAGGATCTCCGGTTTATGGTAGGGTCGCAGCACTACCAGTTTGCGGTACTCCTGTTTGGTCTCACTTCCGCACCTCGGGTCTTCACAAAGGTGATTGCGGTGGTGGCGGCACATCTCAGGAGGTCGGGGATTCCTGTTTTCCCCTATCTGGACGACTGGCTGCTCAAAGCAAAGTCACCAGAGATGGTGTTGCGTCACTTGCATGCAACAACGCGATTGTTGTTCAACTTGGGTTTCTCGATAAATGTGCCCAAATCTCACCTGGTGCCCTCTCAGCGCAGCCTGTTCATAGGGGCAGTACTGGACACTACTGTATGTCGAGCTTTCCCACCACCGCAGAGGATTCTCGACATTCAGGAGATGATTCCTTTATTTCACGATGGAGTGGTTGTTCCGGTCCTGAAGGTCCTACGCCTGCTCGGTCTGTTCGCTTCCTGCATACTGTTGGTCAGCCATGCACGCTGGCACATGAGGGCACTCCAGTGGTGCCTCCGCAGGCAGTGGTATCAGCACAATGGAGATCTCGGGGAGAAGGTCAGAATCTCCAGAGACACTGCAGCGGAGCTGTCTTGGTGGAGTGTGCAGGGCAGCCTGTCTCAAGGAAAGCCCTTTCAACCTCCTCCACCGGTGGCCAGTGATCACGGATACTTCCACTCTAGGGTGGGCTGCTCATCTGGGGGATCTGGAGATCAACGGTCTTTGGTCTCCAGAGGAAAGGTTGCTTCACATCAACCTTTTGGAATTGCGGGCAATACGTTTGGCTCTTAAGGCCTTCCTTCCCTCCCTTCGCGGTCAGTCGGTTCAAGTCCTGACGGACAACACTACCGCGATGTGGTACATCAACAAACAGGGAGGCGTAGGCTTGTATCATCTCTGCAGAGAGGCTCTGCGGCTCTGGTCATGGGCTCAGGGCCATCAGATTTGTGTGATGGCAAATCATCTGGCAGGAGTGCTAAATGTGTGTGCGGACAGTCTCAGTCGGCATTATTCGGCCACGAGTGGCGGCTTCTTTCCGAGGTGGTCCAGCACATCTTCAGGATGTGGGGTTTCCTCGGGTGGACCTTTTTGCCACTCAGGAGAACGTGCACTGCCCGTTGTTCTGCAGCCTTCAGTATCCGATGCAGGGAGCGTTGGGGGACGCGTTTCAATTGTATTGGAGCCCGCAACTCCTTTACCCGTTTCCTCCCATACCCTTGATTCATCGAGTTCTGAGGAAGATTCACCAAGACCGGGCCCAAGTCATATTGATCGCTCCGGATTGGCCAAGACGGGTGTGGTACACAGATCTACTTCACCTCTCATCGCACCCTCCGCTCAGTCTCCCTGTCAGGGCAGATCTCCTCTCGCAGTCGCAGGGGCAGGTTCTACACCCCCACCTCCAGAGCTTGCACCTTCATGCCTGGAGATTGAACGGGGCAATCTGAGTTCTTTCTCTCTCCCACTGGATGTGGTGGATGTTATTTTATCATCCAGGAGACACTCCACCAAATCTATTTATTCCTCTAGGTGGTCCAAGTTTGTGAAATGATGTGGAGAGAGGTCCATTGACCCTTTGAAAGCCCACTTGTCTGACGTTTTAAGATTTTCTCTTTCCTTGGCCCAGCAGGGTTGTGCTGTGGCTACAGTTAAGGGTTATTTGTCGGCCTTGTCGGCTTTTCTCTGTTTGCCAGACCAGCCGTCTTTATTTAAGTCTCCCATTGTTATGAGGTTCATTAAGGGCCTCACCAATAAGTTTCCTCCCACTCCCTTCATTATGCCTCAGTGGGATTTGAGTTTAGTACTTACTTTTTTGAAGGGATCTCCTTTTGAGCCTCTTCATAGTTGTCCGTAGAGGCTTCTTTCTTTTAAGACGGTCTTTCGGATCGCCATTACTTCAGCCAGGAGGGTAAGTGAGCTTCAGGCTCTTAGTTCTAAGATGGTTCTCAGGACCAGGGCTGCTTTCCTGCCTAAGGTGGTTACTCCTTTCCATTTAGGACAGTCTATTACTTTACCTACCTTCTATCCCCCCCCTCACCCTTCCAAGGAGAAGGAGAGACTTCATCGCCTGGACCCTAAGAGGGCTGTCACCTTCTACCTGGACAGAACCAGAGACCTAAGGCTGGATGATCAGCTCTTCGTGGGCTACATCGGACGAATGAAAGGCAAAGCTGTCCACAAACGAACACTCTCCAGGTGGATCATCTTGTGTATCAAGATCTGCTATGCCCTGGCCAAGAAGGAGCCTCCTGAAGGTATTCGAGCTCATTCCACCAGAGCTAAATCTTCTTCTTCTGCTTTGGCTAAAGGTGTTCCTGTTGCAGACATCTGTAAGGCGGCAACTTGGGCCTCCCTCCACACCTTTGCGAAGCATTACTGCTTGGATTCGGAGGTTAGGAGGGACGTCCATTTTGCACGCTCTGTACTGCAAGATTTTTTGGTATAGGCAGGTGGACACCCTCCTCCTGGAGAGGGACAGCTTGGGGATTCAATTCAAAAGGTGAGGAATCCACAGGCAGATGTATCCATCAGAAGAACAAGTTACTTACCTTCGGTAACGCTTTTTCTGGTGGATACAATATCTGCCTGTGGATTCCTCACTTACCCACCCGCCTCCCCGTTGTCCTCCTGCATATACCGAAAAAGTTTTGACTGTCTGACATTGCCATTTTCTAAATGTCATTTTCATGCATACAGTTTGTTGCTAGGAAATGCTTTGGTTATTGTTTTTTTTCTTTCTGCTTAAGTATATACTATATGTATTTGTATATATATATATTATGCATACTGGGTATACTTGTGTTATGTTGTTGGTCTGCCCGTTTGCCTCAAAGGCATGGAAAAAATGGGTGGAACTGACGTCAGCACGCCGACGAGGTCTTCTTATGGTTCCGGTGATGTCATACGGTGTCGCGAGCGGAGCCTTGCTATTATGACGTCCTCATTGACGTGGGAGAGCTAAGAAAAGAATTTCCGTGGAATGCTGGCGCAGGGGTAATTCAAAAGGTGAGGAATCCACAGCCAGATATTGTATCCACCAGAAAAAGCGTTACCGAAGGTAAGTAACTTGTTCTTCAAGAGCCAAGCTGACAAGTTCAAGGATTTCCGGTCCAAATGAAGTACTTGGCCTTGGTTCATCATCAGTAGATAAGGAAGTGGTTGTAGTTGGATATGCTGTTTCTCTGATAGGAGAAGTAGCTCTGTGGCCATTGTTGCCTTGGCTATCTCGGAGCTATAAGAATTATCCTGAAAGGTTCCGCCTTCATCTTTCTGAGAAGCCTCATTAGAAGAGGAATCGGAGGAAAAACGTAGGCAAAGCTTCCTGACCATGCTATTGAAAACGCATTACCCCTCGGTCCTGCTTGTGGATGCCAGCTTGCATAGAATCGGCATTTTCGATTTTGGGAAGACGCAAACAGATCTAGATTTTGTGTGCCCATTGATGAAAGATTTGTGCCAGAACTTCTTGATTGAGTTCCCTTTCATGGCAGTTGTTTTTCATCCTGCTTAGTGTGTCTGCTATGACATTCTGTTTCCCAGGCACATGTTCTGCTTTCAGCCTTATCTGATAACGAATAGACCACTCCCATATCTTCTGTGCCTCTCGGGACAGTGCTTGGGATTTTGTGCCCCCTTGCTTGTTGATGTAATGCATAGTCGTGGTGTTGTCTGTGCTGTTGAGCACTGTTGATCCTTTTATCCTTGGCAGGAACACTTGTAAAGCTAGGTGCACTGCTTTGAGTTCCAGAAGGGTGATATGCAGAAGCACCTAAGATGGTTCCCATTCGGCGCTGAAGAAAGTGCTGTTTGTATCCCTGGAGTGATGCAAATTGTATTGTCAAAGGATCCTTGCGTTTGGATCCATTGCTTGTCTAGGGTGTGCAGACAGTAAGTAAGTAAGTAGATTTTTTTGTACAGTTAATTAAAACCATTACAAACATTCGTCAATTTACACAGTTTCTTAATAAAAAACATGTCAGGACACATTACCATTGTGGCAGTTCAAGAATAAAAGAAACCACTATTAAATATGAAAGATAAAAATTGTATTGTCAAAGGGTCCTTGCGTTTGGATCCATTGCTTGTCTAGGGTGTGCAGACAGAATATCGAGTTTTTTCTATCGACTGGCAGAAACATCTAGTCATAAATATCGTGAGTGAGAAATATCGACAGCAAGAATATCGTGGTCGAGAATATCGACTTAAGGTAAGTAATATCGATTTTATAAATATCTAAGTGTTTAATATTGTTTGCAAAAATATAGTTGTTATAAATATCTATTTTTTTTTATTAATGTTATGTATTTTAGTATGTGTTTTGAATGTATGTGATGTATATTTTTGTATAAGAATTGTTTATATTTCTTAATATAACTGTTAAATGTTTAGTAGTTATAAAAAAAAAGTATTAGAATTTTGCATTTTTTAGTTCCGTTGTGGGTTTATAGAGGAATAGGGTGGGAAGTAATTTAATTATATTAAATTAATGATTATTTTTTATTTAATAATATTTTTTTAATTGAGATGTTATTGTGTTAAATGTGTAAAGTAATTTATTATTAATTAATTAATAACTAGTTAATTAATATTAAATAATTGTAATTAATTATGGTAATTGTGTAATTAATTTTAGGTGTGCGTTTTGGTGTTTATAGGTGTAAAGGGGGGAAGATTTTTTTATTGCTGAATTAATATATTTTTTAAATTATTTATTTTTATATATTTTTTATTTGTAAATATTTATTTTGATTTTATTTTTGAACTGACTGGAGTGTGAATAGTATATTTTATCCCTCCGCTATCCAACACTTTCCCTACTGTTGCATTCACTGGAGTGGGAATAGTCATTTTTACCCCTTCGCTATCCAACACTTTCCCTACTGTCGCACTCACTGAAGTGGGAATAGTAATTTTTACTCCTATGCTATCCAACACTTTCCCTACTGTTGCACTCACTGGAGTGGGAATAGTAATTTTTACCTCTACGCTATCCAACACTTTCCCTACTGTTGCACTTACTGGAGTGGGAATAGTGAATTTTATCCCTCCGCTATCCAACACTTTCCCTACTGTTGCACTCACTGAAGTGGGAATAGTAATTTTTACTCCTACGCTATCCAACATTTTCCCTACTGTTGCACTGACTGGAGTTAGAATAGTAAATGTAATCCCTCTACTATCCAACACTTACCCTACTGTTGCACTCATTGCAGTTGGAATAGTAATTTTTACTCTTTCGCTATCGAACACTTTCCCTACTGTTGTACTTATTGGAGTGGGAATAATAATTTTTACCTCTCTGCTATCCAACACTTTCCCTACTGTTGCACTGGCTGTATTGGGAAATTTAAGTTTAAATATTTTTTTATTGTTTAATGTTTTAATTTATTATAGAATGTTCTTTTCGTTAATTTTAAATTATTGATATATTTATTTTTATATAATTTAAAACTTTTAAAATAAATTAAAAATAATAGTATTTGTTTTAAAGTAAATATATATGTAAAAATAATTGTTTTATTTTTCTTAATTAAGTTTATTTGTTATATTTTGTTAAAATTAGTTTTAATATTAATATATTTAATATATATTATTTTATATATATATATATATATATATAATTATATATACATATATAATTATATATATATATATATATATATAGAGTACTCCACCATCACTCAGTTTGCCAACAAGAAATGGAGCACGGACCACAATTCTGTGCAGGTGAGCTGTTTATTGTTCCGCTCTACAAACTGGCAGCCATTACGCATTTCGACCCCTGCGGGGCCTTGATCACATGACGCGCATCACAGTTCATGGTCTGCTTTTTCTACCACTTTGAGTTTTTTTCTAAGTTTTTTTCTTTTAAAGTGACAGTGCAACAATTTATACAAAAGCCATAGCCATGAAAGAAATACTATCAGTTTACATTTTACACACATTTGTTCTTTGGTTAAAGCACAGTCCAGTTATAAATACCATAAAATCCAATCGGGATTTCAAGATTTAGACCATAAAAACACCATAAAACAGCAAAAAACAGAAGCAAAAACCAGCTTAAAACCTACATACAACTCTTTAAAAGGCTGTACAGTTGCATGGAATTCAACCTTGGTCTAAGTTTCTACCATTCCACATTCCTGTTGATTGTCTGCTTTGGCCGTTTCCCCACCAATAATTTGAGTGTGGTTATAGGCCTAAACTAGATAACTTCCCCTGTTGGTGGAATATATGTAGATCTAAAGTGCTGGTGCTGATACATTTGTAATATGTAAACATCGATATAAGTAAACATTATGACTCTAAAACAAAGTGCAAGTGCATATCAACTATTTCTAAAGTGCTTGTGCAAAAATACACCCTGGTAAAAAAAGAGCTAAAATTACTCATCTAAAAACATTATAGAAAACTGTGTAAAAATTGTTGTTGGGGGCGGTTGGCGGTTTTTCATTGTCACCCTAATGGCTCTGTTCTGGGGACTTGTTAATGTATTAATGCCCATCAGTTGTTGATTGTTTGCTCTGAATCCAGTTCAGAGGCATGTGTATAAATCTTCAGTGGCATTAAGGCCCCCAGGGTGTTTCGAATCTAGATCAAGAATGTGTCTTGTCTCTAACCTTCTGAGGGCCTTCTCTCTGTTCCCCCCTCTTTGTTTGGTGGGACGGCATCTATTAAGAAGTATTTCAAATCTTTTGGATCGGCGTTGTGCGCCTCCCCAAAGTGCCGCGCCACAGGGTAGGATTGATCCTGATTTTTGATGGCCCTGATGTGCTGGAGTACCCTCTTGTGCCCCTGAAGTATAGTGCTTCCCACATAGCGTAGGCCGCAAGGGCACTCCAGTACATAGACAACGTAATCAGATTTACACGTTAGAGCTCTGTTAATGGGTCGTTCCTGGTCTCCAAATGGTGTCGTGTAAGATGTTTTGTTCACACCATGTTGGCATGCTTTGCATGATTTGCATCTGTGGAATCCCTTTCTCTGGGATAACCACGTACCTCTGGTTTGGCTGCCAGGGTCATTCCTCACCAATGTGTCCTTCATGGACGGCGCCTTGCTGTACGTAATGGCCACCCTTTTGGGAACATATGGCCAATCACTGGGTCACTCAGGACCAGCGGCCAATTTTTTGTATTGATGGTTTTAATGGCCTTTTCCTGCTTACTGTACCCCAGGATGATTCTGAAAGCTCCCTCCCCTTCTTCCTGTTTTTTACCAATTCCTGATATTGTACGGTCTGGTTTGGGGGGCTTGTTGAGTAGGACCTCTCTCGCCACCATATTACTTTTCTTGATGGCTGCGTTGATACATTTTATCGAGTATCCTCTCACTAGAAACCTTTGTTTGCTGGCTAGTTGTGCTGCCTTCAAATCATCCTCACAACTGCAGATTCGTTTAAGCCTGAGCATTTCCCCATAGGGGATGCTCTGGATCAAATGTTGGGGGTGTGAGCTAGAGGCATGCAAAATTGAATTGCCTACAGTTGGCTTACGATGCAGTTTTGTCTCTAATCTGCCATTACTACTGTAAATCTCAACATCGAGGAAGTTAACTGACTTTGGGCTCAAAGTGGCTGTAAAATGTAAGTTTAAACTATTCATGTTGATACCTTCAATGAATTTTTCTGCTTCTGACAGGGTCCCCTGCCAGATTACAAACAGGTCATCGATAAACTTCAGCCAAATTTTAATGTTGTTTTCACCTCATGTTCTTTATGTAGGACCAGCTCCTCCCACCATCCCATATGCAGGCAGGCATAGCTGGGGGAGAAGCTGGCCCCCATAGCTACGCCTCGTTGTTGATAGAGTGAGTTTTGAAACAAGAAAATGTTATATAAACAGTACTCAACAATGTTCACTAGCATTTTGCTGTGTTGTGTGCATTGGGGCGGTCTTTTTTCTAAAAAGAATTGCAATGCCCTTAGACCATCTAGGTGATTTATGGACGTATACAGAGAGGTTACATCTAGGGTAATTAGTATGTAGTTATCCTGCCACTCAAAGTCCTGTATTTTGGACAAAAAGTCCCCCGTGTCCCTGATGTAGGATGGGAGTTGCTGCACGTGTTCTTGCAGTAAATAATCCACATGCTGAGAGGACCTCTCCAATAGGCTGTTTTTGCCGATATAATCGGACGTCCTGGGGGTTTTGAAGGGTTTTTATGAATCTTTGGTATAAAATATATATATATATATATATATATATATATATATATCCAAGCTCCTGTGCAAAACACTAGGCACTCACGGGGTATATTTTCCATTCTTTTTTAATAGTAACTCTCAGACGCGTTTCGGCTATAATGCCTTTCTCAATGATTGCGCTAAAGACTAAATTTTAAAATTTAACATGCGCTCTTATTGGCAATTCAAATCACAGCGTCACAAAGGACTAGGTCGTTCTGATGTCAAAACACAGTTCTTTTCGGCCGCCATATTATTATAGAATTTTTTTTCATAAATTTTAAATTATTGATATATATATTTATTTTTATATAATTTTAAACTTTTAAAATAAATTAAAAATAATAGTATATTTATTGTTTTAAAGTAAATATATATATGTATAAATAATTGTTTGTGTGTTTATTTTTCTTAATTAAGCTTATTTGTTATATTTTGTTAAAATTAATTTTAATATTTAATATATTGGCGTCATGGCGGCAAGAAGCACAAAATAAAATACTAAAGCACGCATGAAGTGGAGTCCGTTCCGTTTTTCTTTGTGGATACAAGGAAGGAGTATTGAAAATATATATATATATATATATATATATATATATATATATATATATATATATATATATATCACGATCGCCGTCGTCACTCCAAATCCTCTCCGAAACACACGGACACGGACCACTTGTATGTGAAAATTTACTGCTTTATTCTGCCGCCATTACGCGTTTCAACTCCTCAAGAGCCTTGATCACATGACATGGATATATATATATATATGTTCTTAGCCAAACGCTGCACTGAGCCAATCCCTGCCAGCAAGACCGGTGCACGCGACGGTGGCAGCAACCGTCAAATTTTTCTCCAACCAAGTTAACTTGACAAAGGCATTGCCGAAACGCGTTGTTCTGTGTGCACAATAAACTTGTGTACAGTCCTCTGGTGTGCCGCTTGGTCCTTGCGTGGATTTCCTGCATTGCCCTTTGGTTGGAGAAAAAAAAAATATATATATATATAAATCGATATTTTGTACATCTCTTTTTTACATCGATATTTTTTAGTCGATATTTTTGTACTTACCTGCTTAAGTATAAGGAGTCGATATTTTTGTAGTCTATATTTTTTCATCGATATTTTTAACAGCGATATTTGTGACATCGATGTTGTCAGTGAACCCTTGTCTAGTTCTTCTTGTGATTGTCACATTCAAAAGCAGCAGAACGGTACCAAAGGAATTCATGAGGACATCATTCCTAGAAGGGATTTGAATTGGCGAACTGAAAGCAACTTTTTTCCTTGTACTACACCTGCCAAGTGCATTAATTTTGTTAATCTTTATGTTGTTGGATATGCATTGTACTTCACTGTATCCAGAGTAGCCCCCAGAAACGTTATTTTTGTGGACGGTTGAAGAACTGATTTTTTGGGGTTCAACATAAGGCCTAATTTTTTAAAACGACGTAGACATTCCTTGGTTGACTTCTTTGCAGCTTGATGAGAAGGTGCTTTGACCAACCAATCGTCTAGGTATGGGAAGTCTCGGTGTTCTTTCTGTCTCAGGAATGCAGCTACTGGAGCCGGGCACTTTGTGAAAATACAAGGAGCTGATTTGAGGCCAAATGGGAGAACTTTGAACTGATAATGGCTGCCGTCTACTATGAACCCTAAACATTTTTGAATGCGTGGAAGAATTGGAATATGGAAATAAGTATCTTGGAGATCTAATCTCCATGGTTTAGAAGTTGAAGGATGCCTTGAATCGTGACCATGCAAAATCTGTTTTTTTTAGATATCTGTTTAATTTTGCAACTACAGAATGGGTCTCCATTCCCCTGATTTTTTTCTGATCAAAAAGAA
Source organism: Calotriton arnoldi (assembly GCA_963921515.1). Taxonomy (NCBI): domain Eukaryota; kingdom Metazoa; phylum Chordata; class Amphibia; order Caudata; family Salamandridae; genus Calotriton; species Calotriton arnoldi. Next base: position 2,830,605 of record CAWUFW010000091.1, read on the forward strand.
ACGGGAGGGAAAACCCCTTCCTTTCTGTTTTCCAGGGACTCATTCTATGGCTCCTTTGATGAGCATGGTTTGGACTTCTAACATCAGAAGATGCCGGTGCTTTTGCAGTGACTTTATGGGTGGAGTCGAAGGCAGTTTTTGAATGAACTCTAGTGTATGACCTAATGCAATTAGGTCCAACACCTACTTGTCTGTTGTTATTTCTTTCCATTGTAGAGGTGACTAGAAATTTGGCTTCCAAGGTGTGGCCTGACTTCTGTCACTGTCGTCTTCCTGGGTCCTTATCCTCTGGACCATGTTTTCTTCTCTGGATTTGCCTTGCATAGGCGGCTGAAGGAGGTTGTCTCTGTTGGTATTGGGGTTGAAACTACTGTAATGTAGGTTGGTATGTTTGATATCTATATGTTTGGTAACCTTCCCTATAAGAAAACTGTCCTCCTCCTCTTGCACCAAGAAAAGGTAGTCTTCTTTACTGAGAGTACCCAAGGACTTCTCTGTATCAGTATCCACCTTTATTGATTGTAAAGCTTCGTCAATATGCTTCCCAAAGAGAGCTTCACCATCATATGGTAGATCCAAAATTTTGCTTTGCACTTTAGGTCTGAATAAAGTGGCTTTCAACCACACTTGTAGGACTGCTACTCCTGCTAGCTGTCTGAAACCTGTGGACGCAATGTCCATAGTGCAGTCAATGATTTCCGAAGAGGCTTGCTCTCCTTGCAGGATATTCTTGTCTTCTGAGTTAACGTCATCTGGCAGATGGTCTATTTATGGTGCTATGTCTGACCACAACTGTTGGTCATATCATCCAAGTATTGCCAAAGAATTAGCCACTCACACTGTTAATGCTAATATAGAGGAAAAACATTTTCCAATGTTATGTAAGCATCTTCCCTCTCTATCAAGTGCTGCAGATATTGGTGCTGATGGGTTTTTCAAATGGCACTGGGCCGCTTGTTTTACTACGGAGTCAGGGCTAAGGTGTCCAATTAGGCAAGCTGGGGAACTCCAAGGAGCCTTATATTTTTGTCTATAAATGGCAAAACTGCAGCTTCTGTGGCCGGATTTTTCATTGTTTTAATGCCTTCCTCCAAAATATAATCTATAATTGGAATAGCTCTTATGGTTTTGCGAGATATCTCTGAAATCATGAAAGAAACAGTCTGATTGTTTCGTAGTCATCAAATGTTCAAATTTCTTTGCTGGTCTTTCTCGGAGATTATGAAATCCTCCTAATTCTTCAGGGGGAGAATCAACAGATTGTGGTACTGGAAATGATGGAACCGGATGTAAATAATAATCCCACTGAGCATTTACTTCTATTACTTCCCCTTCCTCTCTTTCTTCCTCTGAAGACATACTATATTTCACTGGAATATTTTTGGATTATGGTGTATGCCTTTGAGAAGTGGCTGTTGGTAGAATATGTGGCGTTTGTGGAGTCAAAGGCTGTATTTGTGGAGACTGAAGAGGCACTGTGACCTGTCTAGGTGAAGCCGATGTAATTGGAAATCTTTTGTAGTAGTCTGTTAGCATTAGTCGTAAGTCTGTTACTAGAGCTCTTGGTGCAAATACCATATCCTCCTGAAACTGTTGTTGCTGATATGAATGGAATTCATCTGCGTAATGTAGTCCCTGTTGTTGAGAGGGGTAATATTCCTGGCCATAGTGAACATCTCCTTCTTCTTCATCTTGGTGGTACTTAACATGCAGCCCTGATGACTAGGTGGTAATGGAGATACTTTACTAGGGGATGTGTGCTCTGGCATTAGAGAAACAGGAACTTTCTTCACTTCTTTTAGTTTTTCTGTCGCCGATGACGAAGGTCTTGTAGGCTTTGTGAACAGTATTGTTTGCATTGTCGGCGTTGTTACAGCAGACGAAATAGTAACTAAGTGGACCGTCGACGGTATAGTTACCGTCGACTGTGTGGTCGTTAACATGGTTGTCATTGTCGGTGAACGGACAATAATCCACGTCATCACTGGCATCATGGTTGATGCTGTTGTTGACAGTGTAGTAGATGACTTCTTCATCAATGGTGTGCTCATTGACAATTTCTCAGTCGACGGTGCTGACAACAGTTTTTTGAACTTTTGGTAAACCTGAGGAGATGATGTGGTAGGTTCAGATTATGATGTATTACTCTCCACAGGAGAGCAAAGAGGTGTCCTCTCAAGAATGTCCTCCTAATACCCACACTCTTATCACACAAAATACTTGAGAACTCAAACCTATGGTCCCACTTTTCCTTTCTCACCCATAATGTATCATGGCATACTCCGTAATCTGCGACCTCTCACACTGGGGTAGGAACAAAGCCACCCCAGCAGACTCAACTGAAGTCCATAGACCTGGGAGTTCTTATATTATATTCTTATATTTCAGGACAAATATAAAGGTACAGTAACAAGAATTTAAAATACCTAGGGGTATACACAAGGAACTTCCTTTATTAGTGAGTAACACTGGTATTGATTAAAAACAAAAGATATGGTCACTGGATGAAAAACAATGATTCATCTGACCATATAGAATCAATAATCTACAAATTTAGATGTCTCATTTTTCTGAGGAGATGTCATGCTGTCTATGTTTATGAGCGTGCTTGTCTGTTGGGCTTTGCTCCTTAGAAGACCCATGGTGTGTCTTTCTTGAAGTCTTTTTGGGTGGTTCCTGAGGTAGTTGATCTTCTGACCTCTTCCTTTTATGCACCCTCCTGGCAGATAAGGAAGAATCCTCACTATCCTCCCCAGTAACTGCTTTGTCCTTGACTTTTAGTTTCTGAAGCCATTGTAACAATCTCCCCTCTTTTTCGTACTTTTTGATGAAAAAGTACGGAAGATTTCGCAATCTTTTACCTTGTGAGATAAGTAGAGCTAGTATAAGCAGTACTTGTGCTGGTCTTCAGAATGCAGCCTCTTCTTCCCACATGGTCTGAAAATACCTTTTTTAGTCAGATCTGACATTGTAGGCAGTCAGATTTGTCCAGTAAATGTTAGCTGGTGCTAATATAAACTGCAGCAATCTTTTTGAAATTAAGTAAGAGGTTGAACTGAGCAGAGCTCAGGGGAGACTCTCACACAATGTGCAGTACAAAATCTGAGAGAGGGAAGCCTCTGAGGGGAGTGTACTAGAGGGTGCTGCAACCAGATTGGTTTCCTTTAAAAGATAGGGATATACTACTAAAGTGAGGGTAGCCTTTCCAAGCTATGTTTAGCATTACAGTGCATTTCTAGGTTTACCATGGGACTCCCATTTTAACAACGGGGACTGATTCAGGCATGTGAATCTATGAAAGATCCAATACTGGAGAACCTAGGATTTTTATTTAGACTGAGCCCTCTCTATGAACCCCCAAGTTAAATAGGTTAGATTAGAAAATCTACATTTCACCTCTGTGGATATTCTGATGTATTTCAACTTATCTAGGATTTCCTCATAAAGTTCAGGTAACTAATTCCCTCAGAATACTGAAACTGAAGTATGCCAATAGCTTGTACAATGGAATATCATCCTCCGTTATGAGATGCCTCCAAGGAATCCAGTATGTAGCCTCAAGACAATACCTACATGTAAATCTATGAGACCACAACTCCTGTGTATTCAAGGCTATTCACTGGCTCCCTGTTGCTAGGAGAGCTACTCTGCATGTACACATAAAGTAATAAACAGAAATGGAGTAGTTTTCCTACAGATGAAGCTTTAAAGCTACTCTCAGAAAAGGACAGTGCATTCCAGGCTATCACCCTAATATGTCACACCACTCTACAAAACAGCAGTTTCTGGCTTTACTGAACAACCTGGTAAATTATGAAACTCACTTTCAGCAAGCATATGAGCCATCAATAATCACAAAGAATTCAGGAGGATGGCAAAGACTTAGCTATTCTCACCTGAAATTACTAAAGACAGACCAGTATTACTCTGCTACCTCATCAGTAAAATAGAAACCATAGAATTCGATTTAGTACATGGAAAAATACTTAATACCCGCACTTTAAGTTAAATGTCAATCCAACAACATCAAACAGGGAAGACAGAAACAACTATAACTATTAGTGGGGAGAGGATGTGGCCTAAAGGCTAGAGCAATTGACCTCGAAGCTGGGGAGCCGGGTTCGGGTCTCAGCAGGGCTGCTCGACATCCTGGGGTTCTTGGCAAATCACTTAATCTCCCCGTGCCTAACAAAATGAATGTGTCAGTCTGTAACGCAATTGGTGCTCATGTAAAGTGCTCAATATTCCAAATTGCATTGCAATGTGAACTACAAGCTATATACTACATGACAGCTACAAACCATATGCTACACTAACATTGGGCTTCCACAAAGTAGCATGCAGTGTGTCCTTCTGAGCCTCGTCTGGGGTAAGCACTAGGTAAATACTCATACCATAACATACTATACCCTGCGATACCATTAAATGACGTTTGAGAAAGTTTAAGACGGTATCACCACAAAAAAATTTGGAGTTTCAATTATTTTCCTATGCTTTTAGCATATTTATTTCCTGTCATATAAAGGGACAAGGGGATCAGATGTTTCCAAACTCCCCTCCGACCTGTTGGAGGTGCCAGGGTGATAGAGGTGACTTCATTCACATGTGGTGGTCATGCCCGAGCCTCACGACCTCTTGGAAGGAGGTCCTCAGTCACATCAAAGAGGTGGTGGGTTTTCCCATTCCTTCCTCCCCCCTAGTCACGCTTTTGGGCATCAAATCCCCAACTCTAACAGCCATGACACATACGGAGTGGCACTTGATTCTCCACTTGCTAGGAGCCGCTAGACAGTCAATAGCTTTATTCTGGAAAAAGCCACATCCCCCCATAGCTACTTGGTTTCTTCGATTGTGGAATGTTTTAGCCCTCGAATTACTCACAGCCCGCATCAATCATGCAGATGCAAGATTTGACCGCATTTGGCAGCCACTTATACACTATTTCACCATGTCTAGACACTCCCGGCTGTTTCCCCCCAGATTACGGGCCTTACAGTTGTTCGAAGCCTCTCTCGAACCATTCTCTAGGGGACAGAGGCCGGACTCCCCAGAACGATACCAAAGGGGACGATGGACGGAGCGTTTGAGCTAATCAAACACTCACCCCCAGTCAACTGATCTGGGTTTAATCCATCATCATTCTTTAGCTCACTCCACCACCCCAGTTCAGACATGGCCATATGCAAATCAGTCTGACCCTGTGCCTCATGGGAACAGTCCAGCCCGAACTGCCAAGCCATGTCTTCCCTGGACCGGAAACAAGCATCCTGGGACCGGTTTCTGGCTATTCAGCCGTCATCAGCCAGGCTAGCTTGAATCCAGTGGCAAAGTGAGCAAGGGACCCACGTCTGGGCATACCCGGCCAACTTAGGGCGAACAAAGCGATACCAAAGGGGACGATGAACGGAGCGCTTGAGCTAATCAAACACTCACCCCCAGTCAACTGATCTGGGTTTAATCCATCATCATTCTTTAGCTCACTCCACCACCCCAGTTCAGACATGGCCATATGCAAATCAGTCTGACCCTGTGCCTCATGGGAACAGTCCAGCCCGAACTGCCAAGCCATGTCTTCCTTGGACCGGAAACAAGCATCCTGGGACCGGTTTCTGGCTATTCAGCCGTCATCAGCCAGGCTAGCTTGAATCCAGTGGCAAAGTGAGCAAGGGACCCACGTCTGGGCATACCCTGCCAACTTAGGGCGAACAAAGCGATACCAAAGGGGACTATGGACGGAGCGCTTGAGCTAATCAAACACTCACCCCCAGTCAACTGATCTGGGTTTAATCCATCATCATTCTTTAGCTCACTCCACCACCCCAGTTCAGACATGGCCATATGCAAATCAGTCTGACCCTGTGCCTCATGGGAACAGTCCAGCCCGAACTGCCAAGCCATGTCTTCCCTGGACCAGAAACAAGCATCCTGGGACCGGTTTCTGGACTCCCCAGAACAACCCACCTAAATCTGAGGGCCTGCTCCCTTGCCCCCTGATGACCCTTTAGCTCCCAATTTGGAACCTAGACCCTCCCAGCGCATCCTCCTTTTTTCTTTCCCCTTTTCTGGGGAAGTTCTTTCTTGTTTTGCCTTTTGTATTATTATGTTTATTCAATTGCTGACAGTTTCCTGTTGCTTCCATAGTCTAAGGGGCTTCCTTGTACAATGAGGAAAACCTATATATTATGAGGCCACGCATAACACGTCCCCAAAGACTTCCTCGATGTGTCAATGATAACGCCTCATTTGGCATCCGGACAACGGAGAGCCTCTTGTTTTCTAGTTGTACCCTTTCACTCTCTCTTGGAAGTGTATATATTGTTTGAATAACTGGGGATGGGACTTAAGCATGTATTGGTTTCTTTCACTATGGCATGCTTTACAATAGGAATTTTGGTGATATCCTGCATGGGTTAAGCATCGCTCTGTATGTTCTTATTATGTTGTTTCACCGTGTACTATGGAATGTGGATTCCCTCAATGCTTTCTTTTACAGGGACATGTGTCCTCAACTTGTTTGATTTTTTGCTTCTGTTCTTTATTCAATAAAAACAGATATTACAATAAAAGGGGCCAGGGCTTATATATTGGTATGTGTTAATACTTCTCACCGCAGTTATCAGAAATCCATGCATACCCTCCCAGAGCTCTATGACGTGACTCCTGACCTCTCATTTAGAGGTCAGCAGCAAGGACATAAATGCATGAAAACTGAGTAATGCAGAATTTTGCATTTAGTGCCTGTTCCGAATACTGTGTAAATGGCATATTATCATGTCTCCACGCATAAACTGGTGGTACACAATTTGGTAAAATGTGCACAATCAGTCACAATAGTAATCTTACTGCGGTTTTTCCCTCTTTTTCACCCATTCCGACTATAAATCAGGACATAATGCCTGGTAATCATGCCAAAACTGCCCCTGGGTTTCACTTACAGATTTTGCACAAAATCCTCTTTGAGTACTTCATGTTCTGAAGTGAGTGTGCATCAGCACATAAATAAGTAAGAAATATTTATATTTATTTACTTATATTTTTGTAGAACAGGAGAGTTTCAACTGCAAACGTGGTACAGGGAGAGGCGTGCTGTATATGAAACAATAGGCAAAGTAGGTGGATCTACTTAGATTTGGTGATGAGGCTGCAAACAACGATTTTATAGTGAAAGAATATTGTACATAGTGAACATATATAACGTGCTGTCAGGGATCATGGTAGACGGTGTGGGAGAGATTTAAGGGATTGAGTTGTCAGTCCATTTGGTGCACTAGTCAAAGGAAGTAGGCTTTCAGCTCTCTTTTGAATACCGGGAGGGAGAAGTTGTTCGCAGGTCAATAGGAAGTCAGTTGCCAAAGAGGAATTCAGAGTGCATTGAAGATCGCAATTCGAACAAGCTGCAGGGTGTATTGTAAAGTTTGAGAAGATAGTGGTTTCTAGAGGCTGCAATTCATGCGGCAGGGGAGGGAATTAGAGAGGTATGAATGTCAGTCTCTGTAAGAAATTACTATTCTTAGCATGATTTTCACTCATTTGTCTGCCCTATCTGTTATACTGAACTTAGAACCATATGCACTTTACCCCTGCTAACCAGAAGTGTGCCTGTGCCTCCCCCTTTAAACATGGTTAAATTGGCATACTCCTGATTGGTATATATAACATGCCTATAACACTTTAGCATGTGGTGTATGTAGAAAGTGCACCCAGGGCCTGGACTGTGGACTGCAGCACCTATTGTGCCGTCCACAAGGGTTGGACTGTAAAGCATGGCTTCAAGCCTACCATCTGTAGCCTGACTGCAGAAGCCTGAAACCTACTGTCAAAGCTGTCAAAATACAGCTTTTTGACAGGCAAGAAACCCTGTTTTTAAATAATAATAAATCACCCCTAAGTGCACATTGTTGCCCACAAGATAGGGTGACTGGTATTTAAAAGTGGAACATGTGTGAAACTAAAGTTAACATGTTTCATCAGAGGCTAGCCCCCAAAAAAGATATTTTTACTTCCAGGGCTGTAGCTGGATCCTGGAAATTCTAAAAATACAGATTATAAACTTTAATCGATAACCTTTGACAAGAAGCAGCTATAATGGTAATTTAAAGTCTAATTTTCATATTTATTAAAATACTAGTTCATTAATTAGATTTTTAATAAATAGGTAGGAAAAGTAACTTCGCATTGGATTTTGTTGAAACACTTTTCAAAATTGTTTTTTGCTACTGGTGTTTTTCATTATTATTGGTTTTCAAATACAATGTGTTTTTCTCAGTGACTGGTTATTGGGATTATTTTGCTTTTTTGTTACAATCTTTGATCCCTTCTCAATGTATCCTTGTTTTTGTGATTTTTTAAATTCAAATTTAAAATCTCTCTATTTACTTACAGTGGGTGTGGAGACTGAGGTTCTCTATTTGTTAGTATTGTGGAAATGGCTAGGTTGTACAACACTGACATGCACATTCTCAGAAGCTTACATTGTAGCTCAAGTACCAGGGGTCATTCAAGGTTGCACACATTGAAACTTTGTTACATTTGTGAAGTGGACCAATGGCCGTTCTCATATGAGGACGTGTCTCACAAATGCGGCTTGGATGAAAAAAATTAGGAATTTTGTGCAGTAAATTGCAGGGATAAGGTAGAGTAAGTCAAGCAGTAGCATTGTTTGTAGCCCACATTTAGTCCATCTGTTCATTGGTGTGTCCACATGATATTTAAGAAAGAAAAGGGCTATGAAACCAGAGGCCTAAATAAATATAAAAACTCAGCATGCCTGCACCAGTCCTCCCAAATGCATCATGGTATATCTAGGTCCGACTAGTCTGTTTAGGAGCATTTGTGTCAGTGATTGCTGATGAATTTAAGCACACCCAGTGATTAACATCTCTGTGGGTATGTAGAGTTCACACTTGTCAGAAGAGAACAGTCCATAGTAAGGGTGAATTACTGGCTGCTTTAAGTTCCTGTGGTCAGGTGCCCAACAATGCTCAGGTGTGAACATCTTAAATTTGTCAGCAAATCGTTTATGACATGTGAGTAAACAGACTGCTCTGAACAGCATTTTACACGTTGAAGACTGAGGCATGTCTGCCAAGTGTGCAAGCCATTTAATAAATACATTTAACAATCAGTAAACCAGTAATATTTCTTTACTTGTTCTTAAAGCATACAAGAGTAAACCTGTTCCTAATATGATGTATGAACTGAAGCCTCTGATTACACTCTAAACAGAGAAGAGTAGACATGGCCTCCATATAGCAAGAATGTATTTGTGCTACCTGTATGATCTGAGAGTGGTTTCATGAGTCTCATTACAGACCCTTTGTTACAAATCTATCACCTCGCACATACCCGTCATCTCTTGCACCGGTGAGTAGTTATGATTTACAGGTTTTTTGAGATGGAGAAGGGTTGACAAGGCCTAATAAAGACCATCCCACAGACCAGCATACATTAAGCATTTCTAGTTGCTGAGCCATATGTAATAGTTCAAGTAATAAGACTAAATAGTATGAGGAAGGACAATAACTACTCTGAGGCTACAACAAAATTTGTCTTAAGTAAGAGTCCCAGAAGAAAGACAAGTTTACATGACTTTCGGCTTAAATCCATAGCCACCACTACCCTCATTTAAAAGACACGTGGCCTCTGTTGTGTACGCCTCTAAACTGCACCTGATTCTCGCTGTACTGTCCCGCATTAGTGTATTATCGTAGGTTTTGCATAAAGTCACTTTTTAATCAAAATAGGATCAGCCCTGTTAATGATGTTTTAAACCTCTAATTTCTGTTTAGGGTTAGTACCTATGTGGTATGCTAATGGGTTATTAAGTTGTTAATATTTTGAGAAATTGCTGTGTACTTCCTGTGTGCGAGGTTTGTGTTAACCACATAAAGAACATATTATACTGAAACAGAGGCAATGCTTTAGGGCAGTTTGATTCGTTGGTTGAATATGCCACGCTCACGTCTGGAGTAAAGTATACCCACTTATGCGTGTTAGCAGCTACATTTACATTAGTCCTAGTGGGTACAGATGTTCGTTTTATTAATAAAAACGTTGTAATACTTTACCTGGAATTATGTGAATATTGCAAACATTCAATAATACACCGACGGTCAGGGTTTTCCCCAAATTCATGTAGTTGCAGAGGTAAGTCAGCAATATCAGTGGTGAGATCGCAGGTGTTGCTCACTAACCAGGATACTGGTTGCAGGGTACTCTGCAATAAAAATGTGGCCCAAACTTCCTTGGTTGCCCATGGTAGCTTGCTTGAGGAGTTAAGGCCCAGCTCAGAGAAGGCGGTGTTAAGGCTGAGAAGCAATACAGGAAAACACAATTATTACAGTTGCATTAGAGATGAAACTTAGTTGTTAATTATAAATCAAAATGTGTAAATATATGTACAAACAAACAATAAAAATCACAAATTTGGGATAAAGAAAAAATATTTAATGAACTGTCCATGGAATGCCCAAAACTGCAGTGGTTTGGAATAATCTGCAAGTGGGGATGTTCTGACCAGTCTGATTGACCTGAGCTTTGGCAGCGCAATGTGTTGGAGCAACCTGTGCCTGTCCCATACCATGCAGGACAGGCAGAAGATCAAATAATAAAAGTGCACTCGTTTATCTCTCAGTGAGAGCAGAGGAATCCCCTGGCATTCTAGGCGGTCCCCTTTTATGTGACACCTTCTGCCCCTCTCACTTGAAATTCTTGCAGATTGTCTGTACGGAATCTAAACGTAATAATGCTTTTTTGGACCACATTGAACATTAACTTTTCATTCTGAAGGAGCTGCTCTTTCAGCGAAACTTAGTTAACCTCTAGTTTTGCGCAGGTTCCCTAGAAGATCATTTTGATTGCACAAACATACAATAATGTGAGCTGCCAAAATGATATACTATCAGAAAAGCACATTTGGAATGCTGTCAGAAAGAACATGTAATGTATTAACAAGCAAAAGCTCAATGGAATAAAAAATGCTCACTTGGGTTTAAAAAGTAATGAAAGTCCAACAACTGCAAATGTCCAAAGCATTGAGAAATGTAACCTGCCTTTTGGTAGACTGTAAGGCTTCCTGTTATCCCCTTACACATTCACTTTTATCCCATATACCCACTGATTGACTAATACTTGCTAAGTATTACTGTACCAGTTTTCATGCTAACTGTTGTGCCAGTCTCTATTTTAACTATTGTGTCAGTTTGTATGCTAACTGCTCACAAAGAAGGGTGTAACTAAGTTGGAAAGTCTCAATCGATGGTAATTTGCTGCACAGGTGAGGTCAATAATATCGACCTGCACATATATTGGCTCCACAGTATTGACTACCAATATATTGTCAATGTAACCATGTATATGGGGATGTAAATATTTATTACTACTCTTAACTCTGCATCTTCCGACCTTGATGATACTGTGGTAGAACACCCAATATATATAAATGGGAGAGCACCAGATCATATGCTCCAGGGACAACCTGCATGGTCGGTGGACAATGTACGTGCCCAAGAAGGACAAAGGGCCAGATGTACGACCATGACAATTTGCGACTCGCAAATTGCGCTTGTTTGCAAGTCGCAAATTGCCTTGTACGACAGTGTCTGAGACACTGTTTGCGATTCCCAATGGGGTCGCAAATTGCATGCCTCATCAATATTCATGAGGCACTCGCAATTTGCGACCCCATTGGGAATGGCTTGCCCTCCCAGGGATGGTGGCCTGCTGGACTCAGCAGACCTCCATGTCTGGGACTGCTTTTAAATAAAGCAGTTTTTTTTTTTTTTAAATGCAGCCCGTTTTCCTTAAAGGAAAACGGGATGCATTTAAAAAAAGAAAAATGAAACGTTTTCGTTTCATTTTTTAAGGGCAGGTAGTGGTCCCTGGGACCACTGCCTGCCCCTAAAACATATTTTCCCCTGCATTCATAAAGGGGAAGGGGTCCCCTGGGGACCCCTTCCCTTTTGCGAGTGCTTTACCACCCTTCTGAGAAGGGTGGTAAACTGCGACTGTTTTGCGACATAGGACTCAAACTCGCTATTAGGAAGGAATGCCCTTGGGACGCCCTAATAGCGAGTCGCTAATCCTATTTAGCGAGTCGCAAATAAATTGCGAGTCGCTAAATAGGGTTAGTACACGGCCCTTCTGTGTTAGTGACCCACTTTTTTTTCAATGCAAGTAGGCGGATGCAAATCATTTGCAAATGGTGAATTGCTTTACTGTGAACTGAATAAAACAAATCGCCCACTGCTGCCTAATATAAGCCTAAATGCAAATGCATCGGACAATGTAGCATCTCAAATGCACCGGACAATATACATTTTACACAGCTTAGTGGACAGAAAATCTGGATTTTCCACTATGTCTTCCGATGTTCAAGAATATGTTGATAGGTCCTCATGAAGACATGGAGAATTTCACGCCTTAGAGATGCAAGGACAATTGGCTCTGATGGCTTGGAGGAGTTCAGGAAACAGTGGGAGATGCTAGGCCTTTGGCACGAACTTTTAGGCTATAAGCTAGCCCCAAATAAAGTCCTCTTTCCCAATAGGGCACAACCCTCTGCTCCGTGGTACTCCCAGGAACTTAAAGACCAAAAATTGATTTGCAAACATCTGGAGAGGAATTGGAGGAAGGAGTATAACGAATGGGAAAAGAATGAGTATAAACAAAGTCTTAAGCGGTACAAACAGTTACTCTTAAAGACAAAACAAGAGTTTTTTGCTATGCGAATTAACTTCGCTAAAAACTCGGCTAAAGAACTGTTTAAAACAGTAGCTAACCTGGCGCACCCATGTTCTCCTTCGATTCCGGTTAATCAGGAGCTATGTGAAGAAATAGCCAAGTTTTTCTTTGATAAAGTTGAGGCTATTTATTCCACGTTTACAGATTCAACAACTGACAGGAAAATGGGCCAAACAGTAGGTCATAAGTCAGTTATAAGCCCTTGCTCTACTTTTGATGAATTCGCACCATTGTCCTCCATGGACACACTTAAGCTTTTAATGACGGCTAAATCTGGTTCCCCTTACGATCCGTGCCCAGTGTCGATATTAAAATTGGCCCCGGAACCCATTTCCTTAGCACTGACCTCCCTCATGAATGCAATGTTTTCCGAAGGATATTTTCCTAAAGCTTGGAAAAGCGCATCAATTTTGCCCCTGCTTAAGAAGTCGAGTCTGGACCCTAAGGATCCAAACAGCTTTAGACCTATTTCATGACTCCCCCTTCCAGCTAAACTTGTAGAGAAAAACATGAATGTACAACTTAGCTCATTCCTACAAAAAGCCCAAGTGCTGGACCCCACTCAATATGGGTTTAGAGAGGGGCACAGCATGGAGTCTGCTATTTTAAAATCCACGGAAGAGATCAGGGCAGTCTTATATCAGGGAGGCAAAGCCGCGATGATTATGCTTGACCTCTCCGCGGCCTTTGATACGGTCCATCACGATATGTTGATGGTCCGGCTGCAAGAGAGTGGAGTCCAGGGTAAAGCCTGGAAACTGCTTAAATCCTTTCTCTCAAACAGAGTGCATATCGTTTCACTCGGCGAATTTTGTGCCAAACCTTTTTCACTGCCATGTGGAGTCCCACAGGGGTCATCTATGAGCCCTATGCTTTTCAATGTTTATGTGTCGTCCTTGTCTCCTCTGATTGAATCATTTAGCTTTGGCCTGACGTCGTATGCTGACGACACTCAAATTGTGGTGTCGCTGCTGCCAGGGAAGAAATTGGGGACAGCAACTCGGCTCCATGACTGCATGGCAGCTGTGGGAAATTGGATGGCCCAAAACTGTCTCAAACTCAACTCCGGTAAAACGGAGGTTGTTTTGTTTGGGAACGACCCCTCTTTCTGGACCCCAGGATGGTGGCCTGATACGCTTGGTCCTCTCCCTACTCCCATTAGGAAAGTGAAAAATCTGGGAGTTTGGATAGATGATAAACTCAACTTTGGGGACCAAGTGAATGCAGTCGCTTCAGCCACATCGGTTGTCCTTAGATCCTGTAAGAAAATAATGCCGTTCCTGCCAAAGGACAGTCAGCAAACGGTTATTACCGCACTAACCATGTCCAGGCTGGACTATTGTAATAGCCTCTACCTCAACATTCAGGAAAGGTTTATGCTACAGAACTCAGCTGCCAGACTGCTCACTGGCACACCTAAATTTGCCTCAGTCTCTGGGGAGATTAGAAAGCTTCATGGGTTACCCGTCAAGAAGCGAGTACAATTTAAATCACTATGCATGGTTTACAAAGCCCTTCAAGGCGTTGGTCCGGACTACCTGAAGTGGCAATTTCAGTGGTATGTACCAAAAAGATCACTCCGTTCTTCAGAAGCCAAACTGGTGACAGTTCCCTCTGTAAAAAAAACTAGTTGGGGTGGCAGAAGTTTTGTGGTCTGTGCAGCCAAGGCATGGAACGGTCTGCCTTTCCATCTCAGAAGTATGACAAAACTACTGGCATTCAGGAAGGCCCTAAAAACGTGGCTTTTTAATGTTTAACTGTGGCTCTCTTTTTCTTTACGCTTCAGTAGGAGGACTTCAATTAGCGCCAGGACACCTTCAGGTAACAGTAGCGCTTTATAAATGTTTTTAACATAACATATCAGAATCCTGGGTTTAGGGAAGCAGGAAGCCATAATTATTGGCATGGAATAAATGGATATTCCTGGTGTTACAACAAGATTTTGACCCTGTTTCAACTGATATATTTAATGATGTGAATTACTTGACAGAACTATTTGAGACAGGTTTGTCATAAAGAAGGGTAAATCTGTATAGATCAGCAACAGCTGCAGGTCACAAGAATGGGATATCAGTAGGCCAGGACTTGGTGGTAAGGAAAGTAATGCGTAGCATGAGGGTATAGAAAACCTCCTGTTCCAAAACATTAATCTATGTGTGATGTTTGCATGTAGTTGAAAGTTATGGAAAGTTAGGGCGATAATGATTCTTTCAATTTGAATAGACTGTCACAGAAAATTACTGTTAATCTGTTTAGTTTCTTTTCAGGAGGATGTAACATGTGAAAGCCTTAGACATAGCAGATAAGGCATTTGAGCCTCAGGGTGCGTGTTTTTATATAGAAAGAACTAATACACATTCTAGAACAATTTATTATCCTTACATTCAGAATAACTGAGGCTGCATGTGGTCAGTTGTTTAAAAAAGAAAAGAACATTGGGTTTGAGAGAGATTGGTGGCTCTCAGTTATTATTTCATATAGACATCCACTCAAGCCAGTGTCTGCCCCGATTCTTGCGAGATGAGTAAAAGAGGTTATAAAGCAAACTGGCATGAATGTTAATAATATTGGAGCACACTGTATGAGGGGGCTTTGCTTTCAAGGGTTTTGTTCTTGGTGGTGGTTCACAAGATATACTATGATCTGCAGATTGGGTGAATCTATGTTTAGGAGTTGTCATTTTAAACCTGTGGTGAAGTTTAGTGGGTTACATTTGAGGTAGTTAAAAAATACTGTATTTAAAGAGGAAGAGATCTGCACATTACTTCTTAGAATTTTACAAAAAGTTCCAATTTCTTGTTTTGTTGCTGCTATGACTGGAAGCAATAAAGAAATGGGGTTATTAAAGGATACTGCATAATCTTAGCCTCCATGTCTTGAATAAAATAGAGATATTCTGCTCACTAGGCTGTGTAAAATGTAGATTTTCATCAGCTTGGTGTTCAGAAAATCTGGATTTTATTAAAGACACAGAGGCTAATATTATTGCATTTCTCCTTTAATGCAACCACACAGCAGCTCCTTTAACAAAATAGAACACAAAAAACGTAAGAATTCTAACATCATAAAAACGAAGAACACTCCTTTCTCTTCCTTCTTTTTGCATTCAACATAACACATAAGTAAAACATTAATATTTAAATGTCCATAAACATGTCCAAACAATGATATCCTTGTAAATCTTCATCCTGCAAGAATACTCCACGAGACATCCTTTACTCTCCTTCTTCTGCTTCTAAAGTTCTGATCGAGCTGAAATAAAAACTACACTATTATATTTGGGTAGGGCTCAGGGCGGGATTATTAGCCTCTGTGTCTTTAATAAAATCCAGATTTTCTGAACACCAAGCTGATGAAAATCTACATTTTATGGCAAGACCAGAGGCTAACATTATTGCAAGTTCAAAGTTTTTCCATTAACAATGAAGCAGCACATTCCACAGGTTTAAAATAAAAGTTTCTAAAAACTGCATCATTCGACCAATCTGCACATCGTAAGATGTCTTGTAAAGCTCCTCCAAGCAGAAAAGCCTTAGAAGCCGATGCTCCTCTTACCGAATGTGCTCCAAACACACTTACATCCACACCTGCGCATCTCATAACCTCCTTCACCCAACGAGCCAGAATAGGTGAAGAGACTGCTTTATGTGGACTCCTAAATGAAATAAGCATCTGCTTTTCACCATCAGCCCTCAAGAAAGCTGTCCCCTTCTCATATTCCTTCACACCACGCACTACACACAAATTCACTTTCTCATCAAAAAATTGATAAAAAAATTGTAAAAGAATTTGTTTTTGTTCTCCTAGTTAAATGGAAACAAACTCCCTCTGGTGAAAAATCCTACTTGACACATCCAAAGCCCTTGCATCCGATACTCTCCTAAAAGAAATCAAACACAACAACATGGGCACCTTTAACGACAAGACTTTCAAACTCAAACATTCATAACTTTCCAACCCATCTAGATACTGCCATACCAGAGACACATCCCAAACCAAATTATTCCTAGTTACAGGAGGTTTTGAAATCCTGATACTCCTCAGTACTGTTGTATTCCTCTTAGGGTGTCCATAAACGGGCTTTCCAGTATCATGTCCTTATATAGGCACAATTCGCCCTGCCCTTATATAGGCATAACATCCCAGCCCTTATTTAGGCATTAAACCGTGCACTCCAAATACAGGCATGGTCTCTGACATCCGTCCATCCTAACGTCACAACGAGTTCATGAAGAACAGACCCTTAGGCTGCGGGAGTTTCCCTAGCCCAGGACTATTGATTTCTTCAAGGACTCATATATTATGCATGAACCATTATTCCTTAGGGGTTCATTCATGACGTCTTCCGCTGTCCGACTCACGTCAATACTAACATTCTTAGGTACTTCTCAGGTATAAATATACCTTCCCTAGCCCCTGTAAATCAGAGGAGACCTCGACTTCAGAGGAGCCCGTTTCCCGGCCTGACGCACTGAGAAGACGCTGTCATCCCTGCACGCAGAGAGTCCAGCTCCCAGTGATCTGACTTCCCTTGCGGGGTGTTGGAGTTCGAGTCTGGCAAGAGATTCCTACCTCTCTCATTCTTCAGGTATGGAGCTGGCTAGAACCTAGAGGGACTCTTGGCATACTAGGCATACTAGGCTTAACATACTCTTAGTATACCATAGTAAGGAATACTACACCTACTTCATACCTCTCCCTACACCTAGGTTAGGTTAGGTACATTGGGGTAGAACTAGATTAGAAACGCATCGTATGAGTACTCGCACTTTTAGTCTGTGTCATTTATGTAAATGCATATATACTAAAAGATAATGCTATCGCAGTATTATTTATTTCTACTGCTCACACTGTACATTATTTATCTCGCATACTGTCTTGTGATCGTAACAGCACATTTTACTTACACCAGAAACAAGACTGTTCAATAAATCTTTTATTGAAACGCCCGTCTGTTCTTTCTGTGTAACTTGGAGAAAACTAAGCATGCACGATTGAGCTGAGTGAAATAGTTATCTATTGTTTCCACGACTATGGGACACGTTCTGATTCTAAAGGGAAACAAAGTGGTCATGTTTTGCGGCTGCCAGAAACTACTCCCTTCTTGTCGTCAAGGAGTTTCTAGTGGCCTCTGAGCTAGCTGGCACAAGTAATTAAGTTTAATATACTCGATAGGGACATACTGACCGTAGTCCTATGTCAAACCTATAGGATATATTATTCCAATGCGCAGAGCCTATTAGGGAAATAGGAGCTACACTACATGGCGCCCAACGGTTTGGTAAGGCGGTAATTCAACGTTAGATACTGAGTAACTCAGCCGTGCTTTTTTCTCTCAGAGACCCCTACCCATATACTCCAAAAGACGTCTGGAGTGGGCAGGGTTAAGTATCCACCAAGGCTACATAGGGAAGCACCCTATATATTAGCTGTTTGGTTTGCTCAACGTGTACAGTGTTCCAAAATATTGTGCACCTTATCTTTGTCTCCTTGAAACTTGTTCTACATTTTTCAAAAATAACAAAATGTCCTTAAACGGGGACGATGCCACCAGAAACGGTGGAGCTGCGGCTGATCCAGACCAAGCAGCAGCTTTTAACATTACAGGTTTAAATGAAACCGAGGAGGGTGTTATAGACATCCATCCAAATTTAAGAAGAGCCATCACTCTAAAACTCATAAAACATGGCCTACCACCAAGAGGAGGTAGAGCAGTTTTCGTGATAGAGGCACACGAATCCTTTCAGACAGAGGTATTCTATTCATGGGTAATATTTCCTGAATCCAATTCAGTAACACACATGTTTCACTTCTACAAAGAAGATGATCCTCCAGAGGAATACATTCCTTTCGAGGATATTGAAATTCCATTAACATACCAGGAGCATCAGCTCTGGTTTAAAGGCGCCCTAAAACATCACAAAAACATTACCAGGCTCGGTCCACTAGGTAGACCAGGAGCAACATGGCCGATTCTAGCCGGCTACACACTTCATCCTGACATTGAAGAAATGTCAGACGAGGAACTACTTACTCAACTCACAGAGTTAATAAAAATCTACAGACAATTGGTCCAATATGTCATGCGGACTTTCACAGTCCAACCACCATTGACACTTCCAAATCAAACTCCTCAACAGGGGAATACACTAAAAATTACACCACAGACTCTATACGCAGTCATGGGTAAAATGCCCACAAAACGTGAGCAAGTTCCATTCTGGATAGCTCAAAAAATTACTCAAATCGAAGCAGTATTTCCAAATACTAGCCCGTATGAGAAACCCAGAATCCTAACAATCAGTTTACCGATGGGGATCACACCACAACTGGAAGACTGCACCACTTGGGGCTCAGTCTTTGCTGCCATCTATACTAAAACACATGGCATTCCGTCAATTGCGGTAATACCTGATGTCCTGAAACAAATTCAAAACGAATACGGGACAGAGCCTGCTCTAAATTTAGGTATGAAATTACTGAAAAATTTCGACCAGGTCTCAACAATAATATTATCTAATATTAAAGGGAAGGCAGCAGCAGTGGCGATCCGCCAAAAATTAAGGGAATTTGATGTTACAGAACATCAAACTGAGCTACCCAGAATAATTGAACAATCCTATGCAGAATTAGGCAGAGATAGTTTGGGTGGAAGACCAGTGAAGCCAAAACTATCTGAAAGTCCTGAGAAGGACTCAATTAAACAAACTCCTACATCTTCTAAAAAGAAGTGGGAGACTAATAAACAAAATTCAAATGAGAAACGTTCTCAATCCCGAGGTAGGTCTCCTCAAAAGGAGCCCTCTGAAAGGAGGTATAACCTCAGGAATAGGGATAATTTGAGAAAGCCTGACAGGTATCAAGATACTGATACACGTTCCTCTCGTCCCTTTCAGATCTCATCGAAGACTTCGGAAAGAAGAGGACGATCGGAACACAGAGAAGAACGCGTGAAATCGAAAGGCGAAAAACACGCTCCAAAAACTAAAGCAAAACCTCAATTCTCCCAAAAAAAAGTAGCAGGTCTGAAGGTCAGACATGCCGAGAATACTGAGAACACAACTCAAGAACGGAGAATGGGCTCACACAATGCTGGACAGTGCAGCAGAAGTCACAATAGCTCGCCAGAACCTGAAGGAACTTCTGGAGATAGTGGACTTGAATGAGTACATTAAAGTAGAGACTGTAGACACCAGGGTTAGTACTCCACAAAGGTTATATGAAATAACACTCCGGATGGAGGGAGACAAACCTAGACAGGTGAAAGCACTTTTTGGGAAAGACTATCAAAGGGCTATGACATACTTCTAGCAGAAAAGGACTGGCCACCACAATTTGTCAGGGAGTGCCCACATGGCGAGGACATTATTATGCCTGCCTTCTCCAACCATATTCCAATTCACCTAAAATATACATATGCCAGGAAATGGGCAGTGGCCCAGGCCCCGGCATTATATAAAAATCATGTAGGATGGGATGAGGACTCACCTCACCATAAAATACATCTGAAACATGAACCAACTGCACAACGGCACTACCCAATAAAGCAAGAAGCTAAAAAACAGGTGAGGAGATCTTAGATCAACTTGAATATCAAGGGGTGATTGAAACATGCACCTCCTCAATGAACAATCCTTTGTTTCCTGTCTCCAAACCAGACAATACATATCGTCTAGTTTTGGATTACAGACACCTAAACACTTGTTCTAAAACTTTTGCAGTGCAAAATGCACATAGCACAGCATTAATGAATAACATTGTGCGTAAAAAATATAAAACAACATTAGACATCTCAAATGGTTTCTTTTGTCAAAACATAGCACCTGAAAGCAGGTACTTAACAGCATTCTCCATAATGGGGACCCAGCGTCACTTTTGTCGACTCCCACAAGGGTTCAAGAACAGCCCAGGTTTATTCTCAGTGAGGGTAACGGAGTTACTACAAATTTATGACAATGAGTCGATGACATCTATCTGACAGACGATGACCTGGAAAAACACTTGAACAGGGTGAGCACCATTATACTGGGTTTCGCCTCTGAGGGCTACAAGTTCAACTTTAAAAGTCCCGAATTGCCCATCTCAATGTCCTATTTTTAGGATATGAGCTTTCAAGTGAAGGCAAGAGCTTGGCAGCTAACTTTCTAGAGAAATGTGCGCTGCTCCAACCTCCAAAAACGCTAAAAAACTTACACTCCATCCTGGGTTTCCTAAATTTTGGAGGAACATACATTCTAAATTACGCAGAAAGGGTTAAACCTTTCTACACATTAATCAAACCTGATTTTTTGATCAGAAACTGGACACAGGAACACACAGAAATCTTGCGTTCACTCCAGGCTAACATGTTAGCAACAAATCACTTACAAACACGTGTAAGTCAACGAAATTTGGTGATCCGAATAATTTCGGGTCAATGCGGATTCACCTACTTAACCTTCAATGAGGGTGAGAAAATACCAATCGCATACAAATCTCATTTGTGTACACAAGCGGAAATGCGCTTCAGTTCAACTGAAAAAATTCTGACAGCAGTTCAAACCGCTGTAGCAAAAGAAAGAGCCTTAGCCCAAGGGAAACGCATTATTGTCGTAACCCCGGTACCAGCTTTAGAAGCGGTCACAAAAGCAAGCATTCCAAATGCTAAAGCATTACATCCAAGATGGATACAATGGGTTAATTCTCTTGCTGCAACAGATGTTGAATATGTTTTTGATCCAGATTTAAAAACACAAGCATTCCTGCAATATGAACAAGAATGTCCTCTGCCTACTGAAATTCTGCCTCTCGATCAGTACGAATTCATAATTTACACTGACGGATCAGCACAACCCGCAACAGGGAGTAAGCAAGCTTATAGTGCAGCGTGTGCAATCGTTAAAGGTCGCATGCGAGATGGCATCTTCAGACCTATGGTCACAAAAACTCAGTCTCTAGGAGATTGTACAGCTCAGCGAGCTGAACTACAAGCATTCAAACTGGCACTTAAAGTACAGATCGAGAATTCCCCACACTAATAGTGTGCGATTCCTTTTACTGTGTTCAGTCGTATAATGAATATATACAAAACTGGCTTGAAAATGGTTTCAAAGATGCGAAAGGTGGCACAATAAAGCAGAAAACGCTTTGGGAACAAGTAGTTCAGTTGAAAAACGAACTACCAAAGGCTCACGTGATCCACACACTGAGTCATCAACGTGATGGCGTTCACGTTGATGGAATTCATTGGCTGACGAAGCCGCAAAGGGGGCTGTTCAGACGGCTTCCGTAGCTGCGATCACTCGTTCAAAAACAAAAATAGACGGTGAGATAATGTTGGCTGTCAATGCTTCAAGCAAGGGCAGCAGTGCAGCGTTACCAAAAAGTTTCCACTCAAGTACTCTTATGTAATTGATGCGAACAACGTTCCTTTTGCTCGAATCCCTGGAGTGGGGGATAGGGTAATTCCAAACAAGGAACGCAGATTAGGACTAATCCTAGCAGCACACGAAGGGATAGCTTCTGCCCATGCAGGTGTTTCAGCGACAGTATCTTTACTCAAGCAAAGATATTGGTGGCCTGGCATTCGGAAACAAACTAAAAACTATGTTTTAGAATGTGATATTTGCCAACAGATGAAAGTCTCAACAGTGAAACGTCCTGCGCAGAACACCCCTGTTAATTTCAGACAAACCATTAGCTTGTGTTTACCTGGACCACTGCGGTCCCTTGCAAAGGGACGGTAACTATAAATATATCATGGTTGCAGTGGATTCATGCTCTAGGTTCCTATGGATATGGCCTCAGCGCTCGGCTGACGCTCGAACTGTTATAAAAGATTAGCGAGTCTTTATCGGCACATACGCAATAGGCACGCTACATTCTGACCAGGGTCCTGCGTTTAGCTCTCGGGCTTACAAAGAAGCCATTGCCAGTCTGGGCGTTGCATTGCGGTACTCCTCTCCATTCCATCCTGAGGGAAATTCGGTTGTGGAAAGGAAAAACCGGGACATAAAGCAGTCTATAACAGCTAGGGTATTAGGTTCGGGTGATGGGTGGGTCAAACACCTTATTGGGGTCCAACGCTCATTGAACAATCTGCCAAGAAGTTCTCTAGGGGGGGTCACTCCATATGAGGTCCTATTTGGCACAAGAATGTGGGTACCAGACCTTGAACACGTAGGCACAGTGGTGGAAAATAAACCGTTTGATATCAAAGATCGTTTGGCTGTTTTACAGGAACTGAATGAGTTAAGAACGAAACAAAGCAACGTATTCCTACAGCCAACCACCACTGGGGAAAAATCGGCGGTCCCAGCAAGGCCTGTCTGGATTCCAAAAGTTGGGGATCTAGTCAGAGAAAAGATTGCGGACAAGAAGGAATTTGGACCTTCTTACAGACAACCATTACCTGTCCTAGCAGTTCAAGGAACAAGAACAGTACTTCTGCCGCCCCTTGCTGGAAGAAAGGAGAAAAGATTTGTGTCCATCGACCTGATCAAACCACAGTATGTGGCCAATACTAAATAGTAGGCCTCGTGGACTCCGACCTAGTAGCAGACACACTCCTCTCACTACTATCCAAGAGGTTCAGACTGAAAGACTGATAATCGAGAATTCAGCTGTAACAGATGGAGGACTAAGCAGTAACGCTATGGAACTCATCCCTCTTGAACACCAAGTAACAGTTCGTCCAAATACACCTGTCTACACCAATGTAGCAAGTGATGAACTGGTTGCAGTGATTTCTACAAATCCTGATGCAACTCCAACAATTGATAGAACTGCTTCTGGCTATTTCATTAACTTTGATACGTTCTCAGAAGATCCGAGTGAACCTGAAACGACGCCAGCATCATTCCAACTCAAGCAGCAAGTACAAGACTTTCTTCACTTTCTGAAAAAGACTTATTTGGTTTCGCCATGGATTGAACTCTGGATTATATCTGGACTATTTGTTTTCCTGCTCTGGCTAGCTTTGGTTACAACTGTGAGCGTGCTTATAAGTGGCAGATACATCCATGTGAACACTGAAGGAAAAGATGTGAACGTACTTTTGAAACCTCATAAATCTTCCCATCATGAAGCAAGAGACTTGTCATCAGTGAACATCACAGCTGTTCCTATACAGGATGGTATAGTGTGGGACAAAACAGATTTTGACATCTTCGGCCCGACGGAACAATTGAACGTTCCACATTTGTTTAAAATTTCACTAAGTGATCTAATTTTGTCCAGTACCTATTCTGATGATTGGGACTTTGAGACTGTTAACGACATAATGTATGACCTAGAAAAATCTGCTGCATTTTCTAAAAATGAATATTTAGAGGGTTCATCAGACTATGAACACCTGTATTGTTATAACCACTATGGTCATCATTATTTGCATAAATCTGCATATCCAAGAAATGTGTTTATGTTTAACCAATGGGAACATTGTCCTACACCACCTAAAGGTAGTTCAAAAACATTTGCTAGTAAGTTTCCATATTTTTCAGGTTACAATACATCTGACCCAGAAACATTTTACTTTAGAAATGTAAACAATACAGGACTGAAAATTATGTTAACTAATACAAAACAGATTTACTCTGCAGCATTTATTGCCCAACTGTCTAGACAGGGTTTCGACTTATGGAAAGACACAATAGACACAAAAACTGTCTGGGGTACTAAAGATTGGCAAGTGCAGGGGATAGCAGCTTTATTTAGAGCCTGTATCATCCCTGAACAAATAATGTTCTTGAATGAAACCATCCAACAAACATCTTGTCTTGGATTAGCCAAGATCAAGGAGATGAACACACCTTCTGTACCAACACCTGCAAGTGATAACGATACACATGCAGTGGTGACAGTTGACAATATACTACAACTCAACAGATCTAATCCTGATTGGAGAAAATGGTTGATCTGGCCCACAGACACGAATAACTGTCAGGAAAGATTCCTGAATAATACTCAGGGCTTTACTATTAATAGGCCAGACCCAAGATACGTCCAAAGACAACATCCGGGGGTAGTAACAACATACAGTGTAGGAAAATTATGCCTCGATTGGCTGCATAAGTCTACACTACAGGATGTGAAACAACACTTATCCTTACTTAAAAAGGAAGCAGACCTTAGGGAATTCTTGCTTGGACCAAGAAAACCGCGTCAAAAACGTTTCATATATGCCGGCATTTATGCTGCCTATAACGAAGCATGGAAAGTATCACAGATGGAGGCCGCAGAACGAATATGTGAACTTGATCGTATTAATTTAGAGAAAACACTCTCTGTGGTCGACAATGGGTTAACAACTTTGTCCTCCAGAATATATTCATTGGATGGCATTGTATCCTCTGCTATCGACATACTAGAACAAGATTTGGCGATGTTACAACACGGTCAGTCTCAATTACGTTCTATTGTGTTATTAAGCTGGACGCTGCAATCTTTGCGAGCGGGCTATGTGCCTTGGCGTTTTATCAACACGTCAGCTCTGTTTGCAGAATACAATCTGACTGATAAACAGATCGAATTGGCACAAAGAGGAGCAGGGTATACAGTGCTGAGCTTTGAAACACTGGAAAAATTACCATTCACAGTGGCAGAAAAACCAGCTACAGAATGGCTTATTCATGGCAAAATAACATTACCTGTGACTGACTACTTTTCAGTTTCAGTATTGCCTCAGACAAATGCGAGCAGGCAAATATGAAAAGTTGGGTAAGGAATACATTAAGACATCTTGGGATTTACCGTATACATATAGATGTTGGAGTGGGGATCGTGAAGTGTTTTTGAGCGGTACACACTGTAAACGTGCACTGAGCGGTTCACTTATATGTCAGGACATTTCTTTACACGGGGCTTGTAATGGTTCTGTGGCAAATTTGTCTTGCCATCAGCAGGGTACACCAGCTGCTGTGATTAATCCAACGTTTGGACAACTTTCTAATGGGAGTTACCTCATGTTGAATGATCAGAGTTGCTGCGGCATGCTGCCAGGCATCCCATATCTAGTAACGGTCAACTCCAGGGTCACTTGCTGTATGCAAGTATTGTTTGCCCCAATAGACACAGTCAGGGAGTCGCCTCTATGGCCTTCGCTGAACGTCCCTTTTATAAGATTTGATACTTTGAGCAGAATGAAAGCCATGCTTTTACAGCAAACAGTGCCTTTGACCTCGGCCAAAGAAACCTATGATCTACAAGTAGCAAGGACTTCGGCTGAGATACAGACTTTAATACGTACAAACTGCCCTATACATTTTGTAGAAATGACAGGACGTATCTTCAATATGTCTGATAAACCGGAATTGTACATGTATTTAAGAGCATCTGCTCCGGTCTGTTAGCACCTTTCCAGGCAATACTCGGAATCATCCCGAACTTTGCACATTCGGTGT
Source organism: Calotriton arnoldi (assembly GCA_963921515.1). Lineage (NCBI taxonomy): Eukaryota > Metazoa > Chordata > Amphibia > Caudata > Salamandridae > Calotriton > Calotriton arnoldi. The sequence goes on from CAWUFW010000091.1 coordinate 2,856,725, forward strand.
TTGGTGGCATACCATTAATTCTAGCACTTGTTGCCGGAATTCTATTTCTCTTCCTGCTATTGCGCTATGGCCAACCTATTCGCAGACATCACTCCGAGCGAAATGGAGAAAGCTCTCCTTGAAAGAAAGTGCCGTGAGCGAATAGTACAGCTATTGGGCATGACTCGTCTACGGGACCTGAATACCATGTGGTTCCTGTCATTCAGACCAATCTGGCAAGATTGCATCTTACCTGTTCTACGATGCCTGCTATGCGGTGAAGAATGCGTGTTAGACACTTGTCTCACATTTCCATCAGCAACGCCAACGGATGTCGATACTCTGCTGGTCCCGATAACGGCCCATGCTCTCTGTTGTCCCCAGAGGCTACCAATCCTGATGTCAGCATTCATTGAGATCTCACAGACGCTTCCGGCTCCTGCTGAGGTACGAGAAAGATCTACAGGCACACAGGTAACAACGGACGCGAACATTGCTGCGGCAACCTATGCTGGAAGCGATGCTTCACATCTCTGTGCTTTTAATCTACTACACGAGGTGTTCCAACTGACACCAACTTCAGTGGATGATGTTTTGTCTATAGAAATAGATGATCTCATGTTTACACCAGACCCGTAAACTGACTCTGATTCAGCATACAGTGTTCCAGAGATGCGGTAACAATTTGGCCTTCATTTAAAAAAAAAAAAAAACTTGGAACTCTACCAAAATTGAACTTTTTTCCCATTTTTCGAACGAAAATGGCACTTCAATCTGCTTAAAGTAGAACTAGCCTTATAGTACAGACTTCAAGGTAGTTCCACGGACACTTAGTCATCTTGTGTGTCTAGAACAGTTCATTAATTTTCATGACATGAAATGACTTTGATTTTTGAACAACTTATCGATCATTTTCTGTCACATGTAAATATTACTGCTTATTTCATTCCAATTGCATTTATTTTCGAACTTTATGCCTGAAATGAAAAGCATTTGCTTCAGATGTACAGTACCTTTTGCATTTTTTACTATGTTTTTTAATGCTTTTAAGAAATATTTTTTAAATATGCGGTACTCCATTTAATGTTTAGCATTTTAAATGTTTAGCATTTTAGTATTATCGTACACACGAAAGTGGAGTGGGTGTTGTATTCCTCTTAGGGTGTCCATAAACGGGCTTTCCAGTATCATGTCCTTATATAGGCACAATTCGCCCTGCCCTTATATAGGCATAAAATCCCAGCCCTTATTTAGGCATTAAACCGTGCACTCCAAATACAGGCATGGTCTCGGACATCCGTCCACCCTAACGTCACAACGAGTTCATGAAGAACAGACCCTTAGGCTGCGGGAGTTTCCCTAGCCCAGGACTATTGATTTCTTCAAGGACTCATATATTATGCATGAACCATTATTCCTTAGGGGTTCATTCATGACGTCTACCGCTGTCCGACTCACGTCAATACTAACATTCTTAGGTACTTCTCAGGTATAAATATACCTTCCCTAGCCCCTGTAAATCAGAGGAGACCTCGACTTCAGAGGAGCCCGTTTCCCGGCCTGACGCACTGAGAAGGCGCTGTCATCCCTGCACGCAGAGAGTCCAGCTTCCAGTGATCTGACTTCCCTTGCGGGGTGTTGGAGTTCGAGTCTGGCAAGAGATTCCTACCTCTCTCATTCTTCAGGTATGGAGCTGGCTAGAACCTAGAGGGACTCTTGGCATACTAGGCATACTAGGCTTAACATACTCTTAGTATACCATAGTAAGGAATACTACACCTACTTCATTCCTCTCCCTACACCTAGGTTAGGTTAGGTACATTGGGGTAGAACTAGATTAGAAACGCATCGTATGAGTACTCGCATTTTTAGTCTGTGTCATTTATGTAAATGCATATATACTAAAAGATAATGCTATCGCAGTATTATTTATTTCTACTGCTCACACTGTACATTATTTATCTCGCATACTGTCTTGTGATCGTAACAGCACATTTTACTTACACCAGAAACAAGACTGTTCAATAAATCTTTTATTGAAACGCCCATCTGTTCTTTCTGTGTAACTTGGAGAAAACTAAGCATGCACGATTGAGCTGAGTGAAATAGTTATCTATTGTTTCCACGACTCTGGGACACGTTCTGATTCTAAAGGGAAACAAAGTGGTCATGTTTTGCGGCTGCCAGAAACTACTCCCTTCTTGTCGTCAAGGAGTTTTTAGTGGCCTCTGAGCTAGCTGGCACAAGTAATTAAGTTTAATATACTCGATAGGGACATACTGACCTTAGTCCTATGTCAAACCTATAGGATATATTATTCCAATGCGCAGAGCCTATTAGGGAAATAGGAGCTACACTACAGTACTCTCCTTACCAACATATCTTGTCCGACCAACACCCCATTGACCGACTCATGACCTGCCGCTATAGCTGACCTATATCCATTAATGGTTCTGTAAGACAGTCCCTTTTCAAAGAGACCTGACAAATAGTTTACTACTTCACCTACATCAACTGAAACGGGATCAAAACCCCTCTCCACACACCAGCATACCCATTTCTGCCATGCCAGTCTATACATTTTCCTTGTACCTGGTGCCCAGGAGTCCTTAATAAGATTTGAAGCCGCCTGTGAAAGACCACGCACTTCCCATACTCGCCTGAAATTCTCCAAGCCACCAGCCTCAGTTGACCTGACGTTACCAATTCGTGCCTCTCTCCCAAAGGATTCAGTAAGATATCCTGGAACACAGGAAGTAGAACTGGAAAATCTATCGACATTTCCAGCAGAACCGGATACCAAACCTGAGATCTCCCAAGAGGAGTCACCAAAACCAAGGTCCCCTTCAACTTCCTCAAACCTCCTGTGAACCGAGTGATCATTGAAAACGGGGGGAAAAGCATACGGTCTGAGAACACTCCAATGCTGTCGAAATGCATCCAACCCCAGAGCTTTTGGATCCGGACGCCGACTGCAAAACCTCAGTAGCTGTTGCATTTAATCTGTTTACAAATAGATCCACATCGCAAGGACCCCAGATTAACATCAGACCCTGAAAAACCTGACTGTCCAATCTCCAATCACTTGAATCCCTGTAATTCCTTGAACACCAATCCGCCTCTAAATTCTTCAGTCCCGGAATATGTTCTGCCTGTACAACAATCTCGTGCTGAAGAAAATAATCCCAGAAAACCTTTGCAAGAATTGCAAGGTCCTTTGACTTTGATCCTCCCAACTTGTTCACATATCTCACAGCTGACACATTATCCATTCTCAGTAAAACTGAGCACTTTGCTTTGTCCTTAGTAAAACTCTTTATTGCAAAAGACCCTGCTAACAATTCCAGACAATTTATATGTAGCTTCCTTTCCTCCTCCAACCAAACTCCACCTGTTGTCACTGAACCACATCTTGCCCCCATCCTTCCAGACATGCGTCTGATTCTATCACCATCTCTGGACACTCCCCAAATATGGCTTTCCCATTCCAAGCCTCCAGGTTCCTTAACCACGAAACCAACTCCTCTCTGCTCTCCTCCGAAAAAACTATATCTTCTGAATATTTCTTTCCATTCCTCAAATTCTATGCTTTTAACCTCTGGAGTGCCTGATAATTCAAAGGTCCCGGAAAAATGGCCTGAATTGTAGAGGAAAGCAATCCTATCATCCTTGCTAAATTCCTCAACGATAGTTTGTCTGCATCTAAAACTCTCCGTATCTCCTTCCTTATGCGTTTTAATTACTCTTTTGGAAGTAACAGCTGACCAACCACTGTATCCACCATGAACCCCAGAAACTGAGTCACCTGACCTGGAACAAGACAAGATTTCTTCATATTCACCACAAATCCTAAACTCTCTATCAGATCCACTGCAAACCTTATGTTTTCCATCAATTTAAATCTGTTTTGATCCAGCAACAAAATGTCTAAATAAATGATCAACCTGATCCCTCTCTCTCTCTCAAATAAGCTGCCATTGGACGAAGCACCTTGGAGAAACACCACGGGGCAGATGAAAGTCCGAAAGGGATACAAGTGAACTTCCACATCTTCCCTCCCCATCTGAACCACAGATATTTATGATGAGGCTCCCAAACTGGGATAGTCAGATAATCATCTTTCAAATCCAGACGAGTCATCCAATCCCCCATTTGAAGTACATCTCTCACCAAATGTATCCCTTCCATTTTGAAATGGTGATATTCCACCCAATCGTTTAACCCTCTTAGGTTTATTACTGGTCTCATGCCCTTGTCTTTTTTCTCCACTTAAAATATATTGCTCACAAACCCTCGAACATACTCCTTTTCTTCCACAACTGCACCCTTGGCAACCAATTCCTGAACTTCTTTTTCTACCAACTCTGTGAATTCTGTGTTGAATCTCAACATCTCTGGGGGATGACTTTGAAAAGGTTCCTCTAAAAAATCTATCCGATATCCTAAAACAGTTTCCAAGACCCACGGATCTTTTGTCACCCGCTTCCAGTTTCCATGAAACTGGGCAAGTCTGCCGCCCAACCTTTGATGGGTAACAAAAGGGTCTTGTCTTACCTGAACTTCTTGAACGTCGATTATCTTGTCCACCTCTTCCTCTACTCCTCTGTCTTTGTGGAAAGAAACCGCCTGCATAGTATGAGGTCTGATATGAAGTAGGCCTAAATGATGCCCTAGTAATTCCTTGACCTCAGCCAGGGAACCGACCTCTCGTTCTCCAGGGCCCTCCAAAAACACACTTGTCAAACACTTTTTTAATTTCCCTTTGCGATTTCTGCAATGAGCTAAACGCTCCCACAAACTTGGACATTTCCTTAATGAAGTCATCTCCAAATAACATACCTTTTACAGATTGGCCCCCTTCATTACTGGCAAGATCTACTAGTTTTGGATCGATTTTCAACAATATAATTTTTCTACGTTCAACGGATAAAGCTGTATTTGCATTACCTAGCAAACGTACTGCCCTCTGAATCCATTGACGTAGTTCCTCCACATCCAAACCGTTGTTTCCAACATAAGCTTCCTCAACCATCTAAAATATTTTAGCCAAAGGACCTAAAATATCTAGTAATCGATCCTGACACATTTTAAGGCCTTTATCCAAGCTTCTCCTTGGAACCCGACCTCCTTTGCTAATAAATGCAACAATTTTTACATTCCATTCAGGAGTCACCATCACTTTATTTGCCAGACTAGGTCTCGGGCATTCAGATCTTAATCGTAGTCTGATCTCTTTTGGAATCTGCTTCCTTAACCAAGATTCCATATACTCAGCCACATGAGCCACCGGTACCCATTTGGGTGACAAAGGGTGTTTTATCATCGAAGGATCGAACATAAATTCACCCAAAGGATCCAAAAGAGCCTTTTGCTCTTCCAATTTATCTCTTTTATTTGTGGAACTTTTAATATTTCCCCTGCATTCCTCCTCTGACTCAAATTCTGAGGAACAACTTAATTCCACCTCTGCACTGCCAGAGGAATCATCACACAATACAGAGGAATATTTCCGTCCTTCCACAATCTTTTTACCTGTATATTCTGGACCCTTTACTTGGTCCCCATGTGTGTACTTAACACCATCACGGTTCTAGAATCACCATAAGACTTAGATGATTCTCCTTTCCTAAATGTCTTAGCCACATTTCTCACCTCTACAGTATGTTTTCTTTTTCGAGTGACTTTACCACTACTTTCCACTGCTGGAGCCTCCCCTGCAGAATAAAACCTTTCCTCTTGTGTAGACAAACCCTTTGACTTAATTAAATCGTCTAATTTCTTCTCCATCGTACTATTAAAATCATTAGAAAATGTATTTAACATATTAAATATTCTATCTTCCAAATTACCACTCTCTAAACAGCCCAAATTACTAGGTTCACTCATAATGAATTACACCTTAAAATCTTCTCTTAAACCTCTAGTGAAATAAACTGTCTTTTGAATCACCTTCCTTACAGAAATTCCTGTCACCTTAAACTGTAACTCCTTTGAATAACTGCCTGTCAAACCGAAATCGTACTAACGTAAGGGAATACCATCCCAAACATCTAAAATGGCCCCCACGCTATTCAAAACTCAGTCCTTCCTTAATTTCTACATTAAAAAATAGGTCCGCCCACCGGCACTCGTCATGACTCTTCCTTCCGTGACTACACGGAATGTTCCTCTCTCCTCTTTTCGTCATCTGAGGCCTTCCCTGGCTTCACGCGAACGTCGCATGCTGAATGACCTCGCCTACTCCCCACGAGCCTTTGTTCACAATGGCAACAAGCGAGCAGCACGCACTGCACCGTTAATAACTGCTGTTCTCTTAAAACTGCCGGTAAGCCTCAAAATAAATAAAATTAATATCTTAGCCCCGAAAAGTCATATTTTTTTGGGAGTTTCACGAAATAGACTTCTCCAATAACTTTAATTTTGTGATACAATTTAATTAAATATCACTAATACCTCGATGATTCTAAAAACAAAAGTTTTCTTTTTCTCTCAAATTCAAGTAAGCACCGAGAACTAAAACAAACATTTGAACATAAACTTGTTCATCCACACTCCTTCTTTCTCACATCAAACAACATTAATCATAGAGCCGCTTAAAATACTTATCTGTTCCTGCAGCAGCAAAAAAGAAGGAAGAGAAAGGAGTGTTTTACGGTTTTATGTTAGAATTCTTATGTTTTTTGTGTTCTATTTTGTTAAAGTAGCTGCTGTGTGGTGGCATTAAAGGAGAAATGCAATAATGTTAGCCTTCGGTCTTGCCATAAAAGCTGCATTGCCCAGTGCATTTGAGAATCCTTCACTTTTTAAAGGGCCATCCAGTGAAAAATGTCCCAATACATACCCAAGCTGACATCATCAAACTAAGCAATGTTCTGGAATGCCTATTATAAGTGATTGTTAGATGTGCAGGACTGGGTAAAGATAACTTTTTTCCTGTACACTGGATGGCTCCTTTAAGGGCTTCTGCGCTATCAATCATAGAGATTTATCTGCTATTCTTTCTGATGTCTGTATTTCCTCTCTATTTCATCCAACAAAATATTCCCCCTGAGGTGTCAAACAGACTAGCTGGTGCCTTAATAAACTGTTTGCTGGAGATTCATTCAATCTATTAAGTAAAACCATTATGTAACATTCATTCTTTTAAACACTTTTTCTTAAAAAGTGACATTGGTTACTCTTTTCTGGAATCCCAACAAAACCTTCACTAACCACTTTGTTGGCGTGTTACACCTGCAATAACATATGACGATTGACTGGTTGAGCGATAATGTTTTTGGAACGAGCCAAAACGCCATAATTATTGGGATCTAGAAAAAACCTTGATATTTCTATTTTATGTTCTTGCCATGAGCATGAACATTTATTATTATGCACTAACATTAGAGTCCACGCAAGCTGAGAAATGAGGCAATGTGCCCTATTAATAATATATCAGACTGCTAGATAGAAGCATAATGCGTATAAAATACAAATGGTTTATAGCTGTTTGCATTTGAGGACTCATCGGAAATAAAGAGGTATGTTAAACCCAACCTCCTATTTACACTTGCTTGCATTAACTTATTTAATGTTTGCAGATTTGAACATCCTCTAGGTTGCAGCATTTTTTTTTTAGCCTGTTGACTGTTATTTAATTAGAATAGAACAAGCTTTGTGTGCCATAGGAAGGGACTGGTCCCATGTTTTCAAAGATCGTAGTTAACCTCTTCGCTGTGTAGTGTAGTTCCTATTTCCCTAATAGGCTCTGCGCATTGGAATAATATAACCTATAGGCTTGACATAGGACTAAGGTTGATATGTCCCTATCGAGTATATTAAACTTAATTACTTGTGCCAGCTAGCTCAGAAGCCACTAGAAACTCCTTGAGAACAAGGAGGGAGTAGTTTCTGGCAACCGCATAAACATGACCACTTTGTTTCCCTTTAGAATCGGAACACGTCTCAGAATCGTGGAAACAATAGATAACAGTTTCACTCAGTCAATCGTGCATGCTTAGTTTCTACAGAGTTACACAGAAAGGAAAGGCAGGCGTTTCAATAAAAGGGTTTTATTGAAAAGTCTTGTTTCTCGTGTAAGAGATATGTGCTGTTATGATCACAAGACAGTATGCAAGATAAATAATGTACAGCGTAAGCAGTAGAAATAATTAATACTGCGCTAGAATTATCTTTTAGCATATATTCACGTACATAAATAACATGAGCTAAAAATGCGAGTACTCATACGATGCGTCTCTAAGCTAGTTCTACCCCAATGTACCTAACCTAGTCTAGGTGTAGGGAAAGGTAAGAAGTAGGGTGAGTATTCTCTAGTATGGTATACTAAGAGTATGTTAAGTCTAGTATGCCAAGAGTCCCTCTAGGTCCTAGTCAGCTCCATACCTTGAGAATGAGAGAGGTGGGAATCTCTTTCCGGATCTGGAACTCTAACACCCCGCGAAGGGAGTCAGAACACTGGAAGCTGGATTCTTCTGCGTGCAGGAATGACAGCGTCTTCTCAGTGCGTCAGGCCGGGATACCGGCTCCTATGAAGTCGAGGTCTCCTCTAACTTGCTTGGGCGAGGGAAGGTATATTTATACCTGATAGGTGCCTCGGAATGTTAGCATTGACGTGAAGTCGGACAGAGGAAGACGTCAGAAATGAACCCTTAAGGTATAACGGTTCATACATAATAGATGAGTTCTTGGAGAAATCAATAGTCCTGTGCTAGGGGAACTCCCGAAGCTTAAGGGTCTGGTTTCTAAGAACTCGTTGTGACTTTAGGGTGGACGGATGTCTGTGACCATGCCTGTATTTGGAGTGCACGGTTAATGCCTAAATAAGGACTGGGATTCTATGCCTATATAAGGACAATGCGAATTGTGCCTATATAAGGACATGATTCAGGAAAACCTATATACGGTCACTTAAAGCGGAATACAACAGCTGCTAGGCCTCCCCCGTGCCTTTTTCGGGCTATTTGGGGTAGTTTGCGCTTAGACCCCCACAACTTTTTGTTCACATAAGGTGTCCATGCCAAATGTGTGTCCTTTTTGTCCAACATCCTGAGGAATCTAAAGGTACCCATGGTTTGTGATTCTCCAGGAGGGGACTGGGAAATTAGCCAAAATAGAAGTACATTTTGGGTTTTTGGGGAAAAATTGGAAAAAAGTGTTGCAAAAGAAAGTGTCTGTTTTTTTCCCCTGCAAATGGTATCAACAAAAGGTTTGTGGTGCTAAATTTGCCATTTTCCCAGCTTTCAGGAACAGGCAGACTTTTGTCAGAAAACTAAAGTTTTCTACAAAGTTTTGGCATTTTACTGGGACATAGCCTATTTTTCCTATTTTTTGTGCTTTCAACCTCCTTCCAATTAGTGGTTGGAATGGGTGTTAAACCAATAATAGATCTCGGAAAGCTATACATTTCTGAAAAGTAGACACAATTTTGAATTCATCAAGTGTCCATTTGTGTAGATCCTTTAAGGTTTCCCTATAGAAAGTAACAGTTGAAATAAAAAATGATTGAAAAAGAGTTGAAGGAAAAAGCCATTTGTACCTACATTTTCACCTGTAACTTCTTCCAACTATGGCAGATTTTTTAAAGCAATATTTTGTTACGTCCGCTGGACCATTCTGGTTGCGGGGATATATAGGGCTTGTAGGTTCACCAAGAACTCGAGGTACCCAGAGTCATTAAATGAGCTGCAACTTGCAATGGTTTTTCATTGTGTACCGGGTATACAGCAATTCATTTGATAAAATATAAAGAGTGAAAAATAGGTATCAAGGAAACATATATATTTCCAAAATTAGAACAAGATATGGAGTTTAGAAGCAGTGGTAATTTTCACATCTCTGAATTTTTGGGTACCCATACTATCATGTGAATTAAAGGGCATTTTTCAAAATTACTTCATTTTTACACACTGTCTTACATTTGGAAGGCAGAACTGCATAGAAAGACGATTGGTAATAATGCTTGTTCTTCTATTCTGTGTTCCCCTAAGTCTCCCGATAAAAATGGTACCCCTCTTGTGTGGGTAGGCCTAGTGCTCGCGACAGGAAACGGCCCAAAACGCAAGGTGACTGCCTCACATTTTTCCTCTGACAACTGACCCTTTTTTTGTATTGTGCCTGGCTGTGGGTTTTGGGCCCCAGCTCAGCCGGCACCTAAGGAAACCTAGCAAACCTGTACATTTTTTAAAACTGACATCCAGGGAAATCCGGGGTGAGGTGACTTGTGTGGCTCTCATCAGGTTCTGTTACTCGAAATCCCCTGCAAACCTCAAAATCTGTCTAAAAAAACTAATTTTCCTCACATTTCTGTGATGGAAAGTTCTGGAATCTGTGGAGCGCCACAATCGTCCACCCACCCAGCATTCTCCCAGCTCTCCCGAAACAAATGGTACCTCACTTGTGTGGGTAGGCCTAGTGCCTGCGACAGGAAATGGCCCAAGACACATTGTGGACACATCATATTTTTCCACAGAAAACGGAGCCTATTTTAGCAATGTGCCTAGCTGTGGATTTTGAGCCCTAGCTCAGCCAGCACCAAGGGAAACCTAGCAAACCTGTACATTTTTTCAAACTAGACACCCAGGGGCATCCAGGATAGGGTTACTTGTGTGGCTCTCACCAGTTTCTGTTACCCAGAATGCCTTGCAAACCTCAAAATGTGTCTTTAAAAACCACATTTATCTCACATTTGTGATGGAAAGTTCTAGAATCTGTGGGTAGCCACAAACTTCCACCCACCCACCATTCCCCCCAAGTCGCCCGTAAAAATGGAACCTCACTTGTGTGGGAAAGCCTAGTGCCCGCGACAAGAAATGGCCCAAAACGCAACGTGGACACATCACATTTTTTAAATGAAAACTGACCCTTTTTTACAATGTGCCTAACTGTGGATTTTGGGCCCTAGCACAGCCGGCACCTAGGGAAGCCTAGCAAACCTGAACATTTTTTTAAACTAGACACGCAGGGGAATCCAGCATGGGGTGACTTGTGTGGCTCTAGCTAGGGTCTGTTACTCAGAATCCCTTGCAAACCTCAACATTTGTCTAAAAAGCCACGTTTTCCTCACATTTCTGTGATTGAAAGTTCTGGAATCTGCAGGAAGCCACAAACTTCCACCCACCTCGCACTCCCTTAAGTCTCCCAATAAAAATGGTAAATATAGATGTGGGTAGGCCTAGTGTCCGCAACAGGTTATGGCCCAAAACGTTCTGTGGAGACATAAAAATTATCTATCACAAAATGACCTGCTTTTGCAAGGGAGTAACCTGCGTTTTTGGTACTGGGCTCGGCAGCTATCTAGGCCAACCTACCAAACACAGACATTTCTGAAAACTAGACACCCGGGGAAGTCCACAAACGTGTGGCTTGCGTGGATCCGCCAACGTTTTCTTACCCAGAATCCCCTGCAAACCTCACATTTAGCTGAAAAAATCTAATTTTCCTCACATATCTGTGTGGGAAAGTTGTGGGATCACTGGGCAGACACAAATTTCGTACTACCCAGCGTTTCCCCAGGTCTCTCGTTAATAAATGGTACCTCACTTGTGTGGGTGGGCCAAGTGCCTGCGACAGGGAAGGGCCCAAAACTTATTGTGGAGACATTAAAATATTCTATCACAAAACGACCTGGTTTGCCAAGGGAGTCACCTGCGTTTTTGGTCCCAGGCTCGATGGCCATTTAGGGAAACCTACCAAACCCAGACATTTCTAAAAACTAGATACCTTGGGGAGTCCAGGGAGGTGTGGCTTCCGTGGATTGCCCCAACATTTTCCTACTCAGAATCCCCTGCAAACCACAAATTTAGCTAGAAAAATCTAATTTATCTCACATTTCGTAGGCCCATATTTACAATTATTTTGCGCTGGGTTTTAGTCACAAAAGTGACACAAACCTGCTCCAAAAGTTGTTTTGCACTGGAAAGTTGCCTAAATGGAACTCTTTGTGGGTGGCGGGGTTGGGAGGGAGGTACGGTGATGTTTGTGGTGTGACACCCCCCGCAAATGCATTCTTGGCTTGATAGCTGGTTCTGGGACCCCAAGTCTGCTATGTCTGTGTTGTTTTTTCTCATCGTTCTCATTTCACTAATATCTTTTAACTTGTTCCTTTTTTGGCACGGAAACTCAAAGGTATATAGTGTCTGGTTTACCCAAAGAATAGTTAATCAGCACCCATAAAAGTACTCCTCGAATGGGTACAAATGTACTGCCTTCTGGAATTCACAAATATTTGCAGTGGTAGGCTTGGAATGATGGTCCAGCCTCAGGTTTCCAGGCATACTACCAGCAGACAAACACCCAAAAGGTGATGGGAAGAATGCTTGCAAATAGTCTAACCGGAGGCAGTCGCTTGGGTTAGCATTCCAACCCATTGTTTATCGCCCACTATGCCTCTATAGCCAGAGGACCACCTAATGCAAATCAGTACTGACCCTTTTCCTCATGGAAACAGTCCATCCCGAACCTTGGTCATCTCAAGCCCACTGGTTTTTTGGTTGGGAAATTTGTGATGTCCCCCCCCCCACCCTCCCTAAAACCCCTCCCCCCCGAATCTCACTAAGCTACACCCCTGCCTGTGCTTAACCCTCTGGTAGCTTGGCACAGGTCTTAACTTAGGAGCAATGTGTAAAGTATGTATCCAGCACTCAAACATTAACAAGGTGAAAACACAACACAGGAATAATCCCAAACCAATTTAGACAAACGGAGAATAATTTTATAAATAAAATGACACCAAAACGACAAGTATCCAAACATTAGTACTGGAGTTATGAGTTTTTTAAGTTTATGGTGAAAATAGCACTAAAAAGCACAAAACGGCAACCTCAGTTATCTGGTAGCGCTGGACTGGGTCAAAGTCAAAAGTTAAGGCCGCAATGGAGCATGGGTCAGATAAAGGAACCAGATTCATCCAGGTGGAAAGTTAACCTTCTAACTTAGTCCAGTTTTCACTCAAGAAGCTCTCGCCTACGTGGTTTGGGGTGGTCGAAATGCAGGCTGAATCCAGAGAAGGGCTTGTCGAGGGTAGGTTCGATCGGAACTTTGTGTTCGCTGAGCATTATTATTCAGTGCGAAGAGCTGATCAACGATTGCACTTCGTGTTGGCGGGAAATGCGGGGTGGTTGTTATTGATGCAAAGAGTTCCGGGTGATAAAGTCCGGGGTCTGTATCTGGGAAAGTCTTGTCAGTGGGTGGACGGTTCTTTTTGACGTGAAGAGCCAGAACCCCAGTTTTTACACCTGGAGTCCAGTTTCTTACAGTTTTAGGGTTAGAGGATTACAATCTAAAACCAGTCAAGGGTACCGGTGAGCTGGGCAGTTGCAGGGAAAGGCATCTGGAAGCTTGCTGTGTCCCTGTAGCTCAAATAGGAGGTCAGCCAACCTACCTTTGAAGTCACTTCTGGAGTCCTGGGCTCAAGGCAAACAGGTTTCAGTGTTCCTTCTTCAGACAGCATAACAGTCCTTCTCTAAATTTTCTCCGGTCTAAGTGTGTTTTGATGAGAGGTCCTGAGGGTGCCCTTTTTAAACCTAGTGCCAGCCAGTGCGTGGGGACACCCCCTTTTTCTAACCCTAGTTCTGGCCAGTTCTTCCCTTTCCCCTGTGTTTTGCTCCAATCTGTCTAGGGAAGCAAAGGGCAGGCGGGCCCAGATGTGCGCTGCATTGCCAGTGAGAGGGGAGGCAACGTTAGAACTCAGAGAGGGGCTGGGTACAACCCCCAGGCCACCCTTCTCATAAGAGGATCACCCTTCCACACCCCCAAATCCTTTTTGTCCTCTATATGGAAGGAATACACATCACACCACAGGCAAGACATTAACAGTCACGTGACCCTGGGCACTGGCAGAAAGGAACATTAAATTTGGGTAGAAAAATGACAACTTTCTAAAAGTGGCATTTTTAAATAGTAATTTAAAATCTGACTTTACTATGAAAAAGGATTTTAAATTACAATTCAAGTGAATGGAACAAGTACTTCTCTAGCTGTTCCCAAACTGAAGTTACCATTTATAAAATGTAGTAAGGTAACCCAGTGTTAGTCTATGGGAGAGCTAGGCTTGCTGCAGTGAAAAACAACTTTGGGTTTTCTTCACTGCCAGGACATGTAAAACTTAAGTGCATGTGTCCTTCTTTTTAAATGCCATGCAACCTACCCTAGGATTTGTTTGTGACTACTTTAGGGGTGACTTATTAGTATTAGAAAGGAAGGTTTACTCCTGGCAAAAGGTTTATTTGCCAGGTCAAAATCACAGTTTTAAAACTGCACTACAGGATGCAGTGGCAGGCCTGATACACGTTTTACAATGCCACTTTAATGGGTGGCACAATGCGCACTGCAGCCCATTTGTAGCATTTAATTAACAGTATGTGCAGTACTATTCACTAAGGACTTATAAGAAAATTAAATGTGCCAATTAGCTTTATACCAATTTTACCATGTTTGGAAGGGAGAGCACAAGCATTTACCACTAACAAAAGAGTCCTAATACCAACAAAAACGGGTTCAGCAAAAATAGTGTAGTGGAGGCAAAAATCTGGGGGACTATTACATAAAAGATGGTAATTCCAGACAAAATATTATCTCCTTCGTTATTTGGTCAATTATGTAGTACTTTATAATGTATGAGGCCACAGTAGAATCTGTCTTCTCTCCCTTTGTTTTTCTACGGGGTTTATGACAAAAAGCATGGCTTCCTCTCTCCTCCTAGTTTTCAGTATGTACCCATTACTTAATTTGTAAAAGAACCAGTTGATACCCAAAGTTTTTTTTTTACATAAGCCCACTGCCCAATGTTTGGGTTGCTAAGTACTAAGGTTGGCTAATCTTGATTTCAGCTCTTGCCTCTTTCATCCACCATACACTCCCTGGTCATTTATCTCACTATGGCAGGTTCTTTATTATCCTTGCTTTTTCTCCTTTTTTCTGTTGTTTTCCTGTCTTTCTCTTCCCCCTACCTGCCCCTTTTCTTCCATTCTCTCATTTGTTCTGGGTCAAAGTCTGGTGATGGAAACTAAGTCTCAGTGCCACTTGCAACCACCACCTCAATTTAAGCACTCAATGTACCTGAGGCCACAGACACTCAAAGCACAGCTCAGGTGACGCCCTGCAAAATGCAGAAACAAATGGAGCTTTTCTAGTTGTGTGCATTTGGAATTAATGTTAACAGCTGAGTTCAGAGAAACCAACGGGAATTTGAGATCCGTTTCTGAGACTTTAAATTACCAAAAAAAACTAGAGCGCTGAATCACGAGTGCTCATGTAATGTGTTCTGTCCCTCGGGGCAGTGTAAGGGCGCTGAAGCATGTCCATCTATCATGCTGCTAACCTCGGTGAAGGCAATCTGTTTTAGAATCATTATTGCTAAATGTCAAGTCCTGACTGAAAGTAGTAAGCACATTGTTGTGTTGTTTACGATCAGGCGACCAAATACAAAGCTGCAAGGCGGGTGCCATCTTATAACGACGTACCTTTTCTTTCGGTTGCTTGCTCACGTGCAAAGAAGCTGTCTCGTTAATCAGACCTTTAGACTGATTTGCTCAGATAACAGTACATTAGTTGTGACAGGGCTCCGCTGCTCATTTGTGTTCTGTATTCCAATGCCTTCCGGCGCATGAGTATGCAGGACACGTTCCGAGTGGAGAGATTTAAGATGCATGTATGATCGATCATTCGCTATGAAGGTTGACAGTTCACAAACTCCCTTTATAACACTACTGCACACTTTCGGCAACATCACATTGCTCAGTGAATCCGCAAAGTCTGGCCGGAATTTATTTTTGGACAATGAAATTAAATGTTTTACCTGCACTAGTTACAAATGGCATAGGACTGAATAGTTACAGCTTCTGGGGATAAGGTTTCAAAGTAGCAAAGTGTCATTTTAAGGGACACTCAAAAATGCTGCATTGATTTTCAGTTTTCAAATCAGATGTCTACTGCTTTTGTTCAGATTCTACAATCTTCTCACACCATAAAAGGCCATTAATAAGCACTGGCAAAAACAACAACTATCAACACGCTTTAAGGAAGTGGAGGGCAGAAGACTAGACATTGTAATTAAAGAGATCTCTGTGAGAAAAATGGGTTAATCAACAGTCACATTTTATGACGTTTTCCTTACTTAAGTAAATCAGTAAGACTCCCTGGTGTCCCTGCCTTAGGATCACTTATTTTAAATGTATTTTCACTGCATGCACTGTTCTTAGTGATACTTTGCGTTACATTGAGGCAACTTTCCAGCGCAAAAAAAGTTTTGGGCTGAAAAGTAATTCCATAAAAACCTTTTTATGTAGGTTTGTGTCACTTTTGTGACTAAACCCCAGAGCAAAATAATTGTAAATTTAGCCTTAAGAGTCCATGCACGAGCAAAGCCATGAAAATGTTTGGCATGTATATCGTAAAACAAACTTAATAATATGATACAGCCTCTTCAAAATTCTAAAAAGTACATTTCTTTCACATGCGAAAGCGTTTCACCCAGTACATCAGATTATACCACTACATAGACAGACATTTATTAAAAGCTGTTAGACCTGGCACTGTTGGCGTGGGTCTCCCTTCCATTTTTTGCTGTTGCCTCATGTGTTTTTGCTGGTTATAGATGCTTTGGGCACTGTGCCACTGCTATTCAGTGCCACAGTGCAAGTGCTCCCTATGGTAAATTGGTGTATGGATTAGTGATTCCATGATTAGTTGGTTTGGTTTACTTGTCAGACCCTAGTACAGTGCACTGAGTGCTTGTAAACCAAATGCTGCTGGTGGGCTTGCAGCACTGGTTGTGCCACCCACAGAAGCAGCCTGTAAAAGTGTGTCTCAGGCCTGCCATTGCAGAGCCTGTGTGCAGTCTGGTACTGCCATGTTGACTGGGCAAGTGCACCCACTTGCCAGTCCCTAAACCTTCCCTTTTCTTCATATCAGACACCCCTATGGTAGGCCCAAGGGCAGGGTGCATTGTAAGTATAAGGTAGGACATGCCCTGGTGTGTGTGGCATGTCCTAATAGTGAATTACAGCCATTTTCGTTTTTCACTATTGCAAGGCTACCTGTTCCCCATAGGCCAGAATGGGCAGATTGATTATTACATTTTATAATCCTAACTGACCCAGGGAACTAGGTAGAAATTCGAGTTTAGTATGCCTGAACTCAGAATGATAAAATACATCTTTTAGTGAAGTTGGTTTTAACATTCTGTGTTTGAAAATACCACTTTTAGAAAGTAGGTATTTTCTTGCCTAACTATCCAAGCCTGCCTCTGCTAGGTTGTGTATTCCTTGTCTGGAGTTTGAGTGACAGGGGCTGGGGGATTCCAGGAGACAGGGTGAGTCAGCACAGGGCTGAATAGAGAGATCTGCATGTAGATGGGTGGGAGGAGTTGCACCTGGGACCTGAATAGGGCTGTGCCTTCCCTCCACAATGCTGGCTCCACCTCCTGTGGTGCGTCTGATGTCCCTGGCCTACACTGTGAAAGGAAGGAAGGAGTCTTGTCAACAAAGTGCTCCAGGACTGACCAGAACTGGTTTGGACTAGGCAAAGGCCTCTCTGCCTTCAGAGAACAAAGGGAAAATGAGTATAAAAGAGGGGACCCAAACCCCAGAACTTTAGATCACTTTGGGAAACAAGAAGGACCTTTGCTGAGGAGAGGAACCAGAGAGAGAGACTGCAGGAGGAGACTATCCCTACGCTGAGTGCTGTTTGGGGGATTGGCCTGCAGTGGTTGCCTGACTGCCAAAGAAAGGAGAAAGGACTTTGTGCTACTTTCAATTCAACTTGTAAAGGATCTCCAAGGGCTTGAGAGAGAGCTTGCCTCCTGCTGAAGTCTCAGGGACAACAGACTTCACCCACCAGCTCCCCAAGAGTTCTTTTGAAGTGCCTGCTGTTGTGTTGGGCCTTCTGAGGGACTGCGTGTCGCAAGGAGCTGGAAGCGTGTCGCCGCCGCAGCCGCTGTCGTCGCATCGCTGAAGAAGGGTGTCGGGGCTGCAGCTGTCGCAATGCAGAAGCGCCTCGCATCGCCGGAGAAGAGGATCGACGTCGCATCAGACGCCGCCGCATCACCGGGAAGCGTGTCGCAGGGCCTGTCGTGGCTCAGAAGAATCGTCGAGTCGCCGCACGGCCGTCGGGCGTGCACGCATTGTGTCGCATCAAGAAGAAGACGCCATCTTTGTTTCATTGCACCGGATCTTCATCGCATCACGGCGTTGCTGGTCGCATCGCCACAGAATCGCAGTAAGAAACCGACGCATCACCTCCCCACGGCGAGAAGAACCGACGCATCCCCTATGCATCAGTAGGGACCCAACGCATCACCGTTCTTGCGTGTAAGGAACCAACGCATCACCTTCCCTGCAACACTTTCGTTGTATAGCGTTACGCATCCAAAGGAACATTGAACTCAAACTGTCGCATTTACCCTCTTAAGAGAACTGAGCTAATTCTACCATTTTTAAGTACAGTATTGTGGATTTTTGTCGTTTGTGGTCTTGTGTTAAGTCTATATAAAGAATACTTATTTTTGATATACAACCTGTGTGGTGTCCATCTGTAGTGTTGTCACTGGGTTACTGTATGTATTCACAAATGCTTTACACACTGCCTCTGAGATAAGCCTGTCTGCTCGTGCGAAGCTACCAAGGGGGTGAGCAGGGGTTATTTTAGGAGTGTATCCCCCTTACCCTGACTAGACGCAAGGGTCCCTATTTGGACAAAGTTTCCTACCTCTGCCAACTAGAGACCCCCAAATCTAACATTGGTGGTCAGCGGTGAGGATTCTGGACTTGCATTTGTGACTCATGTACAGTGATTGGTGAACACTACTAGTGAGTGCAGACCAAAACGCGACCACATACTTTTGGTAGATTGTTTTTCCTGGGATTTTCTATTTTTGCGAAGAACTGCCAAGTTTAACCACAATGGATAAAGCAGCATCCATAGCATCCATTGATTATGAGTGGGAAGAGGAGAAACTGGAATGCTACAATGTAAAACAGCTAAAGCACTTCTGCAGAAAATTTAAAGTTGCAATGACCGGTCTCACCAAGAAGGATGAGTTCCAAAAGGCGCTGAGGGCCTGGGTCGAAGCAAGGAGTACCCCTGAGAATGAGGAAGGGGTTGAGAATGCAGAGGAGCAGCTGGATGGGCCATTGGGTCCAGGGGGGAGGAGAGCAACCTCCCCAGCGGGTAGCAGTGTTTCTGCCAAAGGCCTGTCCACAGAGGAGTTGGAGGACAGGGAGAGGAGTAGGATGCATGAGTTGGAGCTAGCAAAAATGAGTGGGCAGTTAGAAATTAAGAAATTGGCCCTGGAAGAACAGAAGATGCAACTGGAGCATGAGAGAAGTTTGAGGGAGTTGGAATTGAAAGCGAGGAGCTTAGAGATTACTCCCTCTGGTGGCAGCACACCGTCCATGCCTGTAGAAGCAAGAGTGTATATCCCTAAAGATGTGGTAAAAGAGTTTTTTTTAAATGATGACATTGGGCAGTGGTTCAAGGCCTATGAGGTAGCCATGTCATCCCACCGGGTCCCTGAGAAGGATTGGGGAGCGGGGTTGTGGGGACGGTTCCTTAGCGAGGGGCGGGATACCTTGTTGGACTTGCCCTCTGAAGTCCACAATTCTTATAGCCACATGAAAGATGCATTGATGTCCAGGTATGGGTTAACTCCTGAATTGTATAGGCAGAGGTTCAGGAATTGCAAGAAGATAGAGGGCAGTACCTGGGTAGAATATGTCACTTTTTTCTGCAGAGCACTGGATGGTTGGGTGAAGGGTAGCAAAGTAAATGATTTTGAGGCGCTCTTTGATTTAATTGCCTGGGAGCACTTGTCAAGTAATTGTTTTCCAGAGCTACGCCAGCACCTGATTGATAGTAGGCTGACTAACCCTAGGAAGCTTGCTGAGGAGGCGGACCGCTGGGTGAGCACCCGGGTCCACAAGGGTCACGTGGGAGACTCCGCCAAAGGTGGGCAGGGTCCCCAGCAGAAGAGTAGGGGGGACTAGGGTAAACAGAGGGAGTTCCAGAGAGGGCCCCAAAGTAATTCCCAGGGGAACCGAGGGAAAGGTTCCCAGCCTCCCCCTGAGAAGAAGCAAGGGGCCCGACAGGTAAACCTGTTAAAAGAGGGCCCCTGACCTGTTTTAAGTGTGGCCTAGTGGGTCACGGTTCATGGGATCCCCAATGTCCCCAGTTTGGGAAGACAGCACCCACTGGTGCAGCACCCCGGCAGTTGGCTAGTGTAGCCCTGGGGGAGGAGATGGGTGCCCAAGGTGGGTGGGGTCCCGCAGAGATGTCCCTTGTCTCTTTAGGAGACTGTGAGATGGTCCCCAGGACCCAACTGCCTGATAACACTAAAAGTACAGGCAGTGGGTGACCATCAATGGCCATAGAGTGGAGGCTCTTCGAGACACAGGAGCCAGTGTGACAGCTGTCAAGTGTCACCTGGTGTCTGAAGAGCAGGTTGTCCCCAATGCATTTTACCCAGTTGTTGCCGCTGACAACACAGAGAGCCACTGCAAGGTGGCTCAGGTTCCCTTTGAGTGGGGGGTCTCTGGTACTCTTCAAGTAGCTGTGAGGCCAGCCATGCTGTTGACTGTTTGTTGGGGAACGATTTGGAGAGCTCACCTTGGGCTAAGGTGGAGCGAAGTGCTCATTTGGAGATGTTGGGTCTGCCTGACTGGGCGTGTGTGACCACACGGTCCATGGCAGCCAGTAAGGGTGTTCAAGAGGACCTGGAGCCTGAGAGGGGGGCCCAGGTGCCTGCCTTAAAGAGAAGAGGCAAGGGGCACGGGAAACCGGCCCCCGAAGTTCCCACGGTCCAGGAGGAGTTAGACCCTGAGGGGGATGCCCTGGAGCCTACAGGGGAACAGGTAGCTGAACAGGGGGACCTGCTGAGATGACCCATTGGCAGCAAGAAGGAGGACCCTCCAGGGACGAGTTCTGTGAGGAGCAGAACAAGTGCCCTTCTCTTGTGGGTTTGCGGCAGCAGGCTGCAGACCAGGCAGCAGGTGATCAGTCTGGATCACATTGGATCTACTGGGAGAATGGTCTCCTGTATACTGAGCCTAAGGTTGCTGAGCCTGGGTCAGCCCGTGTGCTGGTGGTACCCCAGCGCTTCAGAGCCTTTCTACTGGGGCTGGCTCATGATGTGCCGTTAGCAGGACATTTGGGGCAGGACAAGACCTTTGAGAGGCTTGTCACCCACGTTTATTGGCCCCAAATGCGCAGGAGTTCAGATACTCACTGCAGGAGCTGTCAGACTTGCCAGGCAAGTGGAAAGAGTGGGAGGAAGCAAAAGGCTCCTCTCCAGCCATTCCCTGTGGTCAGCACCCCCTTTGAACGGGTGGGTATTGACATTGTGGGGCCACTGGACCCCAAGACAGCCATGGGCAACAGGTTCATCCTGGTCTTGGTGGACCATGCCACCCGGTACCCGGAAGCCATCCCTCTCAGCACAGTGACAGCCCCCGTGGTGGGACGGGCACTGTTGGGAATTTTCTCCCGTGTTGGGTTCCCTAGAGAGGTGGTGTCTGACCGAGGTACAAACTTCATTTCCAAGTATATGACGTCCCTGTGGCAGGAGTGCGGTGTAACGTACAAGTTCACTACTCCTTACCACCCCCAAGGAAATGGGTTGGTTGAGAGATTCAACCGGACCCTAAAAGGCATGATTATGGGTCTTGAGGAACCTATGAGGCGTAAGTGGGACGTCCTCTTACCATGCCTGCTCTTTGCATACCGTGAGGTGCCACAGAAATCTCTAGGGTTCAGCCCCTTTGAGCTTCTCTATGGTCACCCAGTGAGAGGACCTCTGAGTCTGGTGAAGGAAGGCTGGGAGCAATCTCCCAGGAAACCTCCCCAGGATGTATATAGCTACATGCTGGCCTTCAGGAACCAGACTAGGCGTTTCAGGCAACTCGCTGAGGTGAATCTGGAAGCCAGCCAGGAGGAGATGAAGTGGTGGTACGAGCAGAATGCCACTCTGGTAGAGCTTCAGCCTGGTCAGAAAGTGTGGGTCATGGCCCCAGTGGAGCCTTGTGTGCTCCAGGATAAGTGGACCGGACCATTTGAGGTGGTGGAGCGCAAGAGTCCTGTTACCTACTTGGTGGACTTGCGGTCTCCCAGGAACCCCTTGCGGGTCCTGCATGTCAACCGCCTGAAGCCCCACTTGGAGAGGTCCGAAGTGGGCATGCTCTTAGCGACAGATGCTGGAATGGAGGAGGAGACTGAGCCTCTTCCTGACCTCCTGTCAGCGACAGAGCGAGATGGGTCAGTGGATGGTGTGAACCTCTCTTCCACCCTGACCCCTGAGCAACAGAATGACTGTCACCAGTTGCTGGGGCAGTTTTCTGATCTGTTCTCCCTGATTCCCAGTGTCACTGATTGGTGCGTCCATGATGTGGACACTGGAGACAGTCCTCCTGTTAAGCACAAAACTTACAGGGTAACTGACAGGGTGAGAGCTTGCATCAAGGAGGAGGTCTCCAAGATGCTTGCATTAGGGGTGATTGAGATCTCTAACAGTCCTTGGGCCAGCCCAGTGGTCTTGGTCCCAAAGGCTGCTGCACCGGGTGCCACGCCAGACCTCCGGTTCTGTGTGGACTACCGAGGGCTCAATTCAGTCACCAGGACTGACGCGCACCCCATCCCCAGAGCTGATGAGCTCATCGATCGTTTAGGGGCTGCCCGGTACCTCAGCACGTTTGATCTAACGTCTGGGTACTGGCAGATCGCCTTGACTGTTGGGGCAAGAGAGAGGTCAGCATTCTCCACACCAGATGGGCACTACCAGTTCCGGGTTATGCCCTTTGGGATGAAGAATGCCCCTGCCACCTTTCAGAGGTTGGTCAACCAGGTGTTGGCTGGACTGGAAGAGTTCAGTGCTGCCTTCCTGGATGACATTGCAGTGTTCAGCGCCAGTTGGGAAGAACATCTGCGCCACCTCTGGGAAGTGTTGATGGCGCTGCGGAGGGCAGGCCTCACGATTAAGGCGAGTAAGTGCCAGATCGGGCAGGGTTCCGTGGTGTACTTGGGACACCAGGTTGGGAGCGGCCAGGTGGCGCCCCTACAGTCCAAGATTGAGACCATCCTGGCTTGGGAGCCCCCCAAGACCCAGACAGAGGTGAGAGCCTTTTTAGGACTCACTGGGTATTACAGGAGGTTTGTCAAGGGGTATGGCAGCATCATTGCACCCTTGACAAAGCTGACTTCCAGGAAGCAGCCCAAGAAAGTGATTTGGACTGACACCTGTCAGAAAGCTTTTGAGGCCCTGAAAACTGCCATGTGCACGGCGCCCGTGCTCCTGGCACCCAACTTCTCAAGAGAGTTTATCGTTCAAACAGACACTTCAGAGCATGGTGTGGGGGCTGTTTTGTCACAGATAAATGAGGAGGGCCTAGATCAACCCGTAGCCTTCATCAGTAGGAGGTTACTTCCACGGGAACAGAGGTGGAGTGCGATTGAGCGTGAGGCATTTGCTGTGGTCTGGGCACTGAAGAAGCTGAGACCATACCTGTTTGGGACTCACTTCCGGGTTCAGACAGACCACAGGCCCCTCAGATGGTTGATGCAGATGAGGGGTGAGAATCCAAAGCTGTTGAGGTGGTCCATTTCCCTACAGGGTATGGACTTCATGGTGGAACACCGCCCTGGTACAGAACACGCCAATGCTGATGGTCTGTCCAGATTTTTCCGCCTTAGTGAAGAGCACTCCCAGGAGGTAGGGTAGTTCTCCCCACATTTCAGCTGGAGGGGACACGTGTTAGACCTGGCACTGTTGGCGTGGGTCTCCCTTCCATTTTTGCTGTTGCCTCATGTCTTTTTGCTGGTTATAGATGCTTTGGGCACTGTGCCACTGCTATTCAGTGCCACAGTGCAAGTGCTCCCTATGGTAAATTGGTGTATGGATTAGTGATTCCATGATTGGTTGGTTTGGTTTACTTGTCAGACCCTAGTACAGTGCACTGAGTGTGCCCAGGGCTTGTAAACCAAATGCTGCTGGTGGGCTTGCAGCACTGGTTGTGCCACCCACAGAAGCAGCCTGTAAAAGTGTGTCTCAGGCCTGCCATTGCAGAGCCTGTGTGCAGTCTGGTACTGCCATGTTGACTGGGCAAGTGCACCCACTTGCCAGTCCCTAAACCTTCCCTTTTCTTCATATCAGACACCCCTATGGTAGGCCCAAGGGCAGGGTGCATTGTAAGTATAAGGTAGGACATGCCCTGGTGTGTGTGGCATGTCCTAATAGTGAATTACAGCCATTTTCGTTTTTCACTATTGCAAGGCTACCTGTTCCCCATAGGTCAGAATGGGCAGTTTGATTATTACATTTTATAATCCTAACTGACCCAGGGAACTAGGTAGAAATTCGAGTTTAGTATGCCTGAACTCAGAATGATAAAAATACATCTTTTAGTGAAGTTGGTTTTAACATTCTGTGTTTGAAAATACCACTTTTAGAAAGTAGGTATTTTCTTGCCTAACTATCCAAGCCTGCCTCTGCTAGGTTGTGTATTCCTTGTCTGGAGTTTGAGTGACAGGGGCTGGGGGATTCCAGGAGACAGGGTGAGTCAGCACAGGGCTGAATAGAGAGATCTGCATGTAGATGGGTGGGAGGAGTTGCACCTGGGACCTGAATAGGGCTGTGCCTTCCCTCCACAATGCTGGCTCCACCTCCTGTGGTGCGTCTGATGTCCCTGGCCTACACTGTGAAAGGAAGGAAGGAGTCTTGTCAACAAAGTGCTCCAGGACTGACCAGAACTGGTTTGGACTAGGCAAAGGCCTCTCTGCCTTCAGAGAACAAAGGGAAAATGAGTATAAAAGAGGAGACCCAAACCCCAGAACTTTAGATCACTTTGGGAAACAAGAAGGACCTTTGCTGAGGAGAGGAACCAGAGAGAGAGACTGCAGGAGGAGACTATCCCTATGCTGAGTGCTGTTTGGGGGATTGGCCTGCAGTGGTTGCCTGACTGCCAAAGAAAGGAGAACGGACTTTGTGCTACTTTCAATTCAACTTGTAAAGGATCTCCAAGGGCTTGAGCGAGAGCTTGCCTCCTGCTGAAGTCTCAGGGACAACAGACTTCACCCACCAGCTCCCCAAGAGTTCTTTTGAAGTGCCTGCTGTTGTGTTGGGCCTTCTGAGGGACTGCGTGTCGCAAGGAGCTGGAAGCGCGATGCACGAAGAAGCGTGTCGCAGCCGCTGTCGTCGCATCGCTGAAGAAGGGTGTCGCTGCTGCAGCTGTCGCATCTCATCGCCGAAGCGCCTCGCATCGCCGGAGAAGAGGATCGACGTCGCATCAGACGACGCCGCATCATCGGAGAAGCATGTCGCCGTCGCATCGCTGAAGAAGGGTGTCGCCGCTGCAGCTGTCGCATCGCATCGCCGAAGCGCCTCGCATCGCCGGAGAAGAGGATCGAGGTCGCATCAGACGCCGCCGCATCACCGGGAAGCGTGTTGCAGGGCCTGTCGCGGCTCAGAAGAATCGTTGAGTTGCCGCACGGCCGTCGGGCGTGCACGCTTCGTGTCGCATCAAGAAGAAGACGCCATCTTTGTTTCATTGCACCGGATCTTCATCGCATCACGGCGTTGCTGGTCGCATCGCCATGGAAGCGCAGTAAGAAACCAACGCATCACCTCCCCATGCCGAGAAGAACCAACGCATCCCCTACGCATCAGTAGGGACCCGACGCATCACCGTTCTTGCGTGTCAGGAACCGACGCATCACCTTCCCTGCAACACTTTCGTTGTATAGCGTTACGCATCCAAAGGTACATTGAACTCAAAGTGTTGCATTTACCATCTTAAGAGAACTGAGCTAATTCTACCATTTTTAAGTACAGTATTGTGGATTTTTGTCGTTTGTGGTCTTGTGTTAAGTCTATATAAAGAATACTTATTTTTGATATACAACCTGTGTGGTGTCCATCTGTAGTGTTGTCACTGGGTTACTGTATGTGTTCACAAATGCTTTACACACTGCCTCTGAGATAAGCCTGTCTGCTCGTGCCAAGCTACCAAGGGGGTGAGGAGGGGTTATTTTAGGAGTGTATCCCCCTTACCCTGACTAGACGCAAGGGTCCCTATTTGGACAAAGGTACCTACCTCTGCCAACTAGAGACCCCCAAATCTAACAAAAGCAATAATTTTTAAACTTAAACTTTGAAACATTAATGGCTCGTCCCCAACGACAATGCCATTAGTGCACTAAGAGGCAAGTCAGTAGTCATGTAAAGCCTAAACGTGGCCTAGATTCGTATTCTAGATAGAGCAACATCATAGTCTATGAAATCAAACAGAAGAGATGCTTATACAACGCACATCCAGAGCTCAAGTATTTAAAAGTGCTGTAATATGTTAGAATAAAGAAAAAGGAGGCTCTGTGAACAAAAATGTTTGCCTAGGATCACATGATTCGGACAAGCAGAGAAGCCAGTATCGATTCCAGGTTATCTGGTTTCACAATTTGAAATTCAGACACTAGATGTATCTCTCTCTCTTCCATCAAGATCACCGTTTTGTCTTTTATTCTTGATGCATGATGAAAAAACCAACATAGACATAGCGGACACAACTCAGGGCCCACAGACCCAACTGCCAAGAATACATTTATTTGAGAAGTGTCACACCCCAAACACTCCATCCCCCACAAAGCTACAGCCCTGTTTGGGACTTGTTTTTGAAAAACAAAAATGTTTGCTGATTGGCCACCTACAATATGGCAACTGCTTAGTGTAAGAAATTGGGTTACTGGTTGAGGGAGGGCTGAAACCCTACTCTAGTAGGAACCACAATCCTTGTCAGGGTGAAGTCACAAGCAAACCCTAAACTAACCTGTGCTCAAGCCTCGGGTAGTTTAGCACAGAGCAGTCAGGCTTAACTCAGACTCAATGTGTAAAGTATTTGTGCAAGACATCAAACACTAATACAGTGAAAACACACCAGAAAAGAATCCCACACCAGTTAAATAGAAAATAGTGTAAAATTAATGAATAAAACAAGACCAAAATGACAAAAATCCAATCAGTAGAATTGGAGATATGCAGGTTTAAAGATTTCAGTGAAAATAGCTCCAAAAAGCACAAACCGCCAGCAGTGGATATCTGGTTGCGCCAGATTGGGACAAAGTCACAAGTTCAGGCTGACCGCAATTGAGTGCGGGCCGGCTACAGGGACCCAATTAGGTCCGCTGAACAGGAGTACTGTGGATCCTGGTTTGCGGAGCGTTGTGAGGTTCCATGCCAAGGATGTGTTGCGCACCCGAGGCAATGCGGAGCTGCGATGCGAGGTCCTCCGTTGTCATCCAGGATTTAGTCAACGAGGGCTTGGAAGGTGAAGTCCGGCGTCGAGGATGCGTCCCAGAGTTGAGGCGATGCGTCAGTTCTGAGGAGCTGTGAGGCTGCGGTGTGAGAACCTGCGTTGTCATCAATGCTGCCATTGACGATATGCAAGGGCCTGCGTCCGGTACGCTTTGCACAGGCGACAGTTCCGATGCAGCTGTGGGGTCGATGCGGATTCCTTTGAGTCAGAAGGACCCTCACAGCTGAGGTGATGCATTGAGTCCAAAGTCGATTGGTCGTACTGCAAAGGCAATGCATCAGTTCTGCTGGATCCACAGATGGGCTGGCAGAGCACCTCCAGGCCCACTTCCAAGGGTCTAGGACTAGGGTGGCACCTCTTGGCAAGTAGGACTCCCAGATAGCAGAGTGCAGGTGCTGGGTTCAAGGTTGTTGGGGCCTTCTGTGTCTACGGCTCTGGTCAGGAGGCCAGCCAACCAGCTTATGGGAGTCACTTTGGTGTCCTGTGTTCAACAGATGCAGGTCCAGTCCTTCTCACCCAGGCAAGACGGTGGCAGGCAGCAGGTCAGCACAACAGGGCAGCAGTTCCTTCAGAGCAGCAGTCCTCTCAGCAGCACAGTAGTGCTTCTTTCTGCCAGAATATCTATAGGTCCAGGAGTGTACTGAAGAGATGATGGCTAGGTCCAATATTTATACCTGGTGCCCTTCCTCTGGAAGGTGGGAGAAGCTTCTAGATGTTTCCCTTTGAGGTCCCCAGGCATCCTCCCTTCCCTGCCTCCAGACTAAGTACAGGGAGTATGCAGCTCTTTGTGTGAAGACAGGATACAGCCTATTCAAGTGTAAGTAGGGCTGTGCACAGCTACGCCCTCTCATCCTGCCAAAGCTGGCCCATCCAGGCACACCGAAGCTCTCTATTGTGTGTGCTGTCTAGGACGAATACACAGAGCCCAACTTTCAGCTACACCCAGTCATGTGACACGGAGACAGGCTACTGGCACTAAATGCCTAAGGCAGGAAAATACCAACTTTCTAAATGTGGCAGTTTCAAAATTGTAATTTAAAATCCGACTTTACCATAAGAGAGGATTTTTCATTATAATTCCAAGGACACCAAACATGAGCTGGTTACCTGCTCCCATTTGGAAATTACAGCTTATTAAATGTAATAAGGTAACAATGTTGTTATCTATGAGATTTTAAATAAACTGCACCCTGCCCTCTGGGCTATCCGGGGCCTACCCTAGCGGTGACTTATATGTGTTAAAAAGGAAGGTTTGGGCCTGGCAAAAGATTTATTTTGCCAGGTCAAACTGGCAGTTTAAAAACTGCACACACAGGCTGCAATGCTACTTAAGTGGGTGGCACAACCAGTGCTACAGGCCCCACTAGTAGCATTTAATTTACAGGTCCTGAGTACACAAGGTACCATTTTACTAGGGACTTACAAGTAAATTAAATATGCCAATTGGGTGTAAGCCAATTTTACCATGTTTAGAGGAGAGAGTACAAGCACTTTAGCACTGGTTAGCAGTGGTAAAATGCACAGAGTCCTAAGGCCGACAAAAGTGAATTCAGCAAAAATAGGAGGGGTGAAGGCAAAACGTTTAAAGATAATCCTGCAGAAAGGACCAAGTCCAACACTTAGCATACTTTCAGTGCCTTCAGAGGAGTCACTGTGGCAGCAACCCTACTGAACAAAAGGATCCACCCACGAAGGATTGCGATGGAGGATGTTAGATCAATGGTCATGTGTGTTTCCTACATTGGTTGGAAGCACATCGTGTTTCTTAAATACCCCTCACACACCAAAAGGGCCCTTGGTGTCATGTTTCATCATAGGGGTCATCGCGTCCCTCTACGGAACGCGGCGTGCTAGTACCAGCGAATGCGCGGGAGCACTGACGTTATAACACTATGTGTAGTGTGAGAGAGGGTGAGTGGTAGGGTCAGGAGTGAGTGATGAGTGAATGTTAAAAAATACCCAGCTCCTGTGGAGTAGAAAAATTTAATATTCCTTGGTGCCGGTATTATTAAAATGGTGTGAGGCGGAGGTGTGTTGTGTTAATGTACAAGACCTCCTGTGTGTGTCAACATGTTTCGAAGCGTGCTGCTTCTTCTTCAGGATGGGTACACAGACCCCTACCCTACTCACATGATTTGTGTGACAATGTCAACAATGGTTAGATGCTCAATATACAAAACGTAGTTAATGCCACAAGTACGACACAATGGTCTCAATCTGATTTGCGAAAAGGAAATTCCTTAAGTACAATCTGAAAAAGAAACACAATATTTAAAAAACCATCAGGTACGCAAAACCACTCCGGATGTAACAATGGTGACCTGCAAAAATGATATATACAGTGCTTATTAGGGAGTAAAAATGTGAACTATTCGTACTGGTGCAGTGTCCTGTAAAAAAGAGACTGATACAAGACGTACAAACATTTAACAAAAAACACACACATTATACGAAATCTGCCCCAAGGTAGTCATTGCTGTGACTGAGGAGTTTAGTAATTCATTTGTGGAAGACGGAAAAATTGCATACTTGCTGTATTGAAGGCAGTGGCCTCATGAGCCTTAAAAACGCGGGGGACCGGGTGCTAATTGCACTCTGTAGACAAAGATTAGTGCATTAGGTAGGTTTTTCAAAGTTCTTTAGAGGAGAACAAAGTTGGCCTCTTCGATGCGGCTATGCTGTACTTACATGTACCAGGGTACTACCTTGTACTAGCGTCCCACCTCGCGGCTCTGTGGATGCGGTCTGGCCGGGAGAGGTCCTTATTTATATTATGCTTAATTACCTCGGTTTCCCGCCATTAGCGATGTGTGCGTGCGCCCCGGAAGCGTTTGTCCCATTCAGTTCGCCGGTTACGCTACGGAGTCTTTTATGCCCCGGAAGTGGTTGCGGTGGAGCGGCTGCCAGGGCCCGGAACCCGAATTCCTTAGTTAACCCGGAAGTGGATTGACGTGAAGCGTCTAAACTAGAGCGCTTGTTTGTGGATTTTGTGGAACAGCGCTGCTCCGATTGGTTAGACGGATGCGCTTGTGTCTGAGGCTCTATTCGTTCTATTAGTTAAAGGAATCCTGCAAGTATTTTCGTATTCTGGAGACATTCTAGAGACGAGGGTACATTTGTCTTAGGAGACATTTTTCAGACAAGGGGGAATTATGAAACAGTCTTCTTGTACCTCAGATCAGTAAGGGTTCCGCAGTGACTAAGTGGTCCCTACTGATAGTGGCAGATGGATTCCAACGCTCAGAGGTATAAAGGAATATATATATTTCTCGAAGATTTAAAAAAAACTTATTTCTCAGGGAGTAAAAAATTGACCAATAACAGCTATTGTTCGGGATCATAAGAAAGATGTACTATATTGGTACGAGAAGGCGCCCGATGTTGAGTAGATGAGGGGACCGCAAAATCAAGGCGGTCCTTAACGCTAGTGGCAAGTGTTTTCCGTTGGGGTTACATGTGTCAATATCTGGAGTCCCGGATTCTCAAGTAGTGGTTATTAGATTTTGATGTGGGACATTTAACAGATACGTATCCTGGGTGTCATTGGATATTTATTCCATTCAAGAAAATTGGCCCCACGGTATGTTATCATTGAGGCCCTCGATACGGGTGCCCAGACGGAACACCCATTGTTGTTCTTTTTCTAGCAGGCCGCTTTCAGATTGTATTTGCTCAATGATTGTCCATTGTAGGTCGTCCACAGTATGTGCTTCAGACAGGTAGTGTGTCGCCATTTTAGTTGTGCTTTTCTTGCATCTGACATTACTTTTATGTTCCCCTATGCGGATTTTGGCCGGTCGTGATGTCATTCCAACATACTCTAATCCGCAGGGACACGTGATCATGTAAATGACGTTCCGGCTATTACAGTTCGTAAATTTTCTTTGTTCCCATTCACTGCCATTCTGAAACTTGATCCATCTGCTCTTCTTGGTGAGATGGCAAGTGCTGCAGTTACCACACGGGTGGTGGCCTTGGATGGGTTGAAGAGTAGGGTTTTCTCTGGTTGTGACTGTGCCTGAGCGTGGTTGTGTGTGAACTAGCATGTCTTTCAGGTTTCTCCCTCTTTTGTGTGCGAATAGTGGTTTTTCTAGATTTAGTTTGCCGCAGTTGAGGATCCTCCAGTGTTTATTGACAATCTTTGATATTTTGTTGGAATGAGTGTTGTAGGTTGTCACACAGATAAGTCTGGACTCCTGATCCTTGTGTACCTTATCTTCCAAAAGAGCCTCTCTGTTATTATTTCGGGCCCTTTTCATTGCTCTGTCTATAATTTTACTGGGATATTTCCGGTTGGAGAGCTTGGTCTTCAAATCAGAAGCTTGCGTTTTGTAGTCCGATAGTTCTGAGCAGTTCCTCCGGAGACGGAGGAACTGTCCGTAGGGGAGGTTGTCACGTAGGTGACGCGGATGAATGCTGATGTACAGTAATAGACAGTTCTTAGCAGTTGGCTTAAAATGTGTGGTGGTCTTCAGTGTGCCACCATCCGGATATATGTTCAAATCTAGAAATACCAGATTGTCGCGTGACGTAGTGTTGGTGAACTTAAGAAAGGTATTTTGCTGGTTGAGCCATCTCATGAACTCCTCGGTCAATGGAACGTCGCCTTCCCAGATGACCAGCACATCGTCAATATACCTCTTCCAGGTCTTAATGTTATGCCGGAAAGGGTTGTCATGATGGAGGATCTTGCTGGTCTCCAGGTGGTGTACGTAGAGACCAGCCAGGCTAGGAGCGAAGGTGCTCCCCATGCTGGTCCC
The DNA here is from genome assembly GCA_963921515.1 of Calotriton arnoldi. Lineage (NCBI taxonomy): Eukaryota > Metazoa > Chordata > Amphibia > Caudata > Salamandridae > Calotriton > Calotriton arnoldi. The sequence continues at coordinate 2,888,754 of CAWUFW010000091.1, forward strand.
ATGCTTCTGCAAGTAGAGTGTGTCCTCGTATAAGAAGAAATTCTTAGTGAGGGCCAGGGAAATGCACTCCATTACTAGATTCCGTGGTGTTTGGTAATCCCAGGTGGTCGAGAAAAGAATCTCCTCGATGATGTTGAGTGTCTCGTCGTGGGGTAAACTCGTGTATAAACTCTCCACGTCGAGCCCTAGTAGTAGTAGTTTCTCAGGGTCAAAAGTCAGGTTCTGTAGTAACTGGAGGACTGCTTTTGTGTCCTTTAAGTAGGTGTCAGTTTTTTGAATTAGTGGGCGGAGGAAAGCGTCAGCAAATTTTGACAGAGGCTCTAGTATAGAGCCTATGCCCGAAACTATAGGGCGGCCTGGTGGTTGTTCCAGGTTTTTGTGTATCTTAGGGATGGTGTAAAAATAGGGTGTCCTTGGTGATTTCTGGATCAAAAATTCTGCCTCCTTTTTAGACACCCAGTTATGTGCCAAAGCTTCTTCCACCATCCCCATGATCCGGATCCGTAAGGATTCTGTGGGGTCCTCTCGTAGAATTTCATAGTTTCTCCTGCCTCCCAGAAGTTTCCTACATTCATTGTCGTAGGCTGTTGTTGTCTGAATTACTATCGCCCCACCTTTATCAGCTGGTTTGATAGTGATTTCTTTGTTAGTTGATAGTTGTTGTACCGCTTCTTGGTGGGGCGATAGTAATAGTAAATTAAATGTGTTAAAAAGTTGGCACATCACACTTTCTCTTCTCTACGCTGGAGGTATCGAGTGTGTGATGTGGCTGTTGTTGGAGATCCTCATCATCTGACTCTGGCTCTGACATGATGACTGGTATTCCTCTTTGAGTCGCAATGCTGTGCACCTTAGCACATAGTGCAACTCTTCCAACTTACGTCCGGTGTATACTATAGACCACCACCACTTTTATGGAAACAGTCAAAGTTACTTTTGAGCAGTCCAAATGTCCTTTCAATCACTGATCATGTTGATTTATGGGCAGCATTGTGGCGACGCTCACTTTGTATTGCGAGGTTAAGGTATGGTGTTAGAATCCATGAGCACAAATCACAAGCGCTGTCTTCTACAATGTAAAAAATGCGTAAAAAGTAACAAACAAGCTGGATGCCCCATAGCAAACAGTAAAATTCATTGACAGGAACCGCTGTGAAAGCGGTTTCTGCCAATGCCTTCATAAATGACTGCCAGCTAGGTGGTCATATATAAATCTTGCAGGCGTAGTAGTCTCGGCCTGAATGCAATACAAACCACTTCGATGTTTAGGGAATGTGTATTCTTCCTATTTCTAGGATACTCATTGTGAGATGGAAGGCTTATAGGAACGCGAGTACCACCTATATATCAAATAACATGTGGGAATTCAACTATTCTATAAAAGGGTGACTTTGTTAATTGTAATTCCTAAGCAGTTGTAAGAAAGCTAACAAGAATTAATTCTCATTAGCATGCATCCAAAGCTCTGAAAAATCAGGATAGTGCCAGTGGTTAATTTGTAGAAAAAAAGTATCGGAGCTCTCGTCAGGAGGCAGCTTGCACCAGCCCATTTCTTCTGTTACCGCTGCCTAAAACAGAACCAAGTACTAACCATGAAAGTGGGAAGAGGATATGGCATAATGACCAGAGCTGCCGACTTTGGAGCTGGGGAACCAGGCTCGAGTCTCGGCATCGGCTCAACATCCTGTGATTCTAGACAAATCACTTAATCTCCCCGTAAATGAATGTGACCTTAACAGGTGCTCATGAAAAGCGCTGATGTTGATGATTACGTTCCGGTGCTGAGCACCAGAAACCACCGGCTCAAATTAAGCACTGGATAGTGCACTTTAAGAGACCCCCATCTGCTGCAGCAATTACACCTTGGTAACTCCCAGAGGCTAAGATGTGCAGGAGCATAATACCTGCACATGGCTGGGAACAGAATTGCTTCTGAAAGTATTATTCTCAACCTGTGGCTTAATTTCAGCTGAGATTTAAAATAACTACACTACTTAGCCTATATTTTTCAAATATTTTCCTCCTTTGTCTGTTGAAAAAGAGTAACACTGACTCTAAATATGCACTCATCTATTCCTCCACTGCAGACAAGCCAGTACACACATGCTCCTTGGCGTCAAGTACAACGTAGCCATTGTGGAATTCGCTGATGCTGTCTGGGATCTTTTATGCAGGTTTCCCCTCATTACCACCTGTTTTAATTTGGTGGTAAGTTGCACTTGTAAAACGAGCATTCTGCGACTAGTCGCAATTTGCATAGGCTTCGTATATTGAAATACCGAATCAGTAATATGAAATCGCAAAATGTGACTTACTATTTGGAGTCGGTTCAATAAAATTGCAAATCAAATGCCTTTAGTACATACAAAAAGAACTTTTGGCGGTCGCAAATCGGACCTTTTGCAGACACAAAAGGCTTTCGTACATCTGGCTCTTAGATTATAGCGTTGATATTCATTGAATTTGATGACCAACATTTGGAAACGTCTTACCATGTGGTAAAATATATTTTAGGATTGAATTAAAAATATATTTATCCTTAAAAATAATTTCCCAGCGTTCAATGTACAACATTTTAGGATGACCTCTAGAGCACATTTAAGTAACACTGATCTTTCATGATTCACTCACAGAACCAACCAAGGTTTCAGGAAGCAATACGTCTACTTACACCTTCAGTTTTTTTGGGAAGTATAGAATTCCTAAAGATATTGAAGTATGCTTTCTAGTCAACTGTGATAGCACTTCGCTTCTTCTCTTCATAGTCCAAATGTCTAGGAATCCAGGAGAATTAATTTTAAAGGGAAAGCAAGGTTATTCTGGTGGGAGCATTCAAGTCAGGATTGCCAATGTGTGAGTTATCATAGTACACATTAGTTCTAATATCCTATCTCCCATTCCTTTGCAGTAGAAACGTCCACGAGTCAGGCACTATACTCACTCACTCTCTCATGCTATGAATTCTGATACGTTTCGGGGTATAATTCATCCACACCTAAATCAATCAATCAATCAATCAATCATGTCACTTATAAAGCGCACTACATACCCGCGAGGGTCTCAATGCGCTGGGGGAAGAGGGGGGTGGTGCTGCTACTGATCGAAGAGCCGGGTCTTGAGGAGTCTTCTGAAGGCCAGTAGGTCTTGGGTCTGTCGGAGGTTGGTGGGGAGGGTGTTCCAGGTCTTGGCGGCGAGGTGGGAGAAGGATCTGCCGCCGGCGGTCGTTTTCCGGATGCGGGGGACTGTGGCGAGGGCGAGGCTGGTCGAGCGGAGCTGGCGGGTGGGGGTGTAGAAGCTGAGTCGTCTGTTGAGGTAGGCTGGTCCGGAGTTGTGGAGTGCTTTGTGTGCGTGGGTGAGGAGCTTGAAGGTTATCCTCTTGTTGACAGGGAGCCAGTGCAGGTCTCTCAGGTGGGGTGTGATGTGGCTGCGTCGGGGGATGTCGAGGATAAGACGTGCAGAGGCGTTCTGGATGCGTTGCAGCCGTCTCAGGAGCTTAGCCGTCGTTCCTGCGTAGAGGGCGTTTCCGTAGTCCAGCCTGCTGGTGACGAGGGCCTGGGTGACTGTTTTTCTTGTTTCGGTGGGGATCCACTTTAAGATCCTGCGGAGCATTCGGAGGATGTTGAAGCAGGATGAGGAAACGGCATTGACCTGCTTAGTCATGGAGAGGGTGGGGTCGAGGATGACCCCTAGGTTGCGTACGTGGTCGGTGGGTGGCGGGGCTGTTCCCAGTGATGTTGGCCACCAGGAGTCGTCCCAGGCTGAAGGGTTGGAACCAAGGATGAGGACCTCCGTCTTGTCCGAGTTCAGCTTCAGGCGGCTGGTCCTCATCCATTCGGCGACGGCCTTCATTCCTTCGTGGAGGTGGGCTTTGGCGGTGTGAGGGTCTTTGGTGAGGGAGAGGATCAGCTGGGTGTCGTCGGCGTAGGAGATGCTGTCGGGCGACGTGGGCGAGGGGTGCCATGTAGATGTTGAACAGCATTGGGCTGAGGGAGGAGCCTTGGGGTATGCCGCAGATGATCTTGGTGGCCTAAAACACATACAAGCAATATATAAAGATGTGTCTTAGTATTTCTGTCCCCTAACTATAGTACCATGGTTCAGGCAGCTACAATAAATGGTACATTTCTGACCTAAGTTCTCTGATATTAACCCTATGATTAAAATGTTTTTTAGGGTTTGAACTTAATATTGCCTTTATAGTAGCTGTATATTCTCAACATTACCTCAAATATTATCCAAAGCAGCTCCAGTTGTACAATAATTCATTTGTTCATTTGGCCTGCTCATGTAGATTCGTGCACCAAATGGAAAACCAACTAATTCTGTCATTTTGTTAAGGCCCTAGTTTTTGCCAGAATGGTTTATGTGGACTCAATCTTGGTGGATGTTCCAGTATCCTCTTTGATCACAACTGAAGTCTTCCTCTATTCAGCAGCAAGGCTTTTATCTCCCATAAAAAAATATGAACACATTTCCCCTGTTCTTGGGTATCTTCATTGTTAGAAATTAGGTTACTGGTTGACTGGGATATGAGCCCTGGTCAAGCAACAACAATAATCCTGGTCAGGGTAAGGGGCAGGCAACCCATAATTAACCTATACTCACCCTCTGGTAGCTTGGCACAGAGTAGTCAGGCTTAACTTAGAGGCTGTATTTAAAGTATTTGTGCAAGACTTCAAACAGTAAAACAATGAAAACACCACACAAAAAGATCCCACACCAAGTTAGGAAAATAGATCTGACTTTAATAAATAAAACAAGACCAAAACGACAAAAATCCAATTAGTAGAACCAGAGATATGGAATTTCAAGGGTTTTAAGTAAAATAGCAGCAAGAAGAACAAAGCACTATTGGGGATATTTGGTTGTGCCATAGCGGGACAAAGTCACAAGTTCAGGCCGACCGCAATGGAGCGCGGGCTGACTACAGGGACCCAGTTAGGCCCGCTGAACAGAGTACATTAAGCCCTGGTTGCATAGCGTTGAGTGGATCCACGTCCAAGATGCGTCACGCAGCAGCAGCGATGCATCTGTTTGGAGATGCGGCGCGACGTTCTGTTGCATCGACGTCAAAGGTCCTGTTGATGGGGCTTGTGATGCAAAGTCCGGTATTGAGGATGCGGGGTGCAGAATAGGCGATGCGTCGATTCCGGTGTGCGGTAAAGCTGCAATGCGGATGCAGGAGCTTGAGCCAGAAACAGCATTGCGCAGTGGCGGTTCCGGAGACGATGCATCGGTCCCAAGATGCGGCAGCGGTGCGAGTCTTTTGCGGAGTGTCTAATCCACGCAGCAGTGCGTCAGTTCTGCTCGGAGATGCGCTACGCAGCCGAGGAGATGCGTTAGTTCTGCTCATTAATGCATCGCTCAGCAGAGAAGATGCACCTCTTGGCAGGGTAGACTCACTCCAGACTAACTACAGGCAGCCTTTTGTGTAGGGCCAGGACACAGCCTATTCAGATGTAAGTGAGGCTGTGCCCAGCTCCTCCCTTCCATCCTGCCAGTGATGGCCCATTCAGGCACACCTAAGCTCCCATTGTGTGTGGCTGTCTAGAAGGAATGCACAAAGCCCAACTGCCAACTACACCCAGTCAGGTGACCAAAGACAGGCTGCAGGCACCAAATGGCTAAGGCAAGAAATGCTAACTTTCTAAAAGTGGCATTTTCAGAATTGTAATTAAAAATCTGACTACACCGAAAGTCAGCATTTTAAATTAGAATTCCAGAGACACCAAACTTGAACCAGTTATATCTTTCTATTTGGAAATTACGCATATAAGATGTAATAAGGCAATCCCAATGTTATCCTAATGGAGATATAGGCCTTGCAGTAGTGAAAAACGAATTTAGGAGTTTTTCACTAACAGGGCATGTAAAACTTAAACGTACATTTCCTGCTTTTTAAATACATTGCACCCTGCCCTCTGGGCTGTCCAGGGCCTACCCTAGGAGTGACACGTATTAAAAAGGAAGGTTTGGGCCTGGCAAAAGGTTTAGTTTGCCAGGTCAAAATGGCAATTTAAACTGTACACACAGGCTCTGCAATGGCAGGCCTAAGACATGTTTAAAAAGCTACTTAAGTGGGTGTCACCATCAGTGATGCAGGCGCACTAGTAGCATTTAATTTACAGTCCCTGGGCAGATGGAGTGCACTTTACTAGGTACTTATAAGTAAATTAAATATGCCAATTGGGTATGAGCCAATAGTATCATGATTTAAGCAGAGAGCACAAGCACTTTAGTACTGGTTAGCAGTGGTAAAATGCACAGAGTCCTAAAGCCAACAAACACAAATTCAGACAAATTTGGGGAGGAGGAAGGCAAAAAGTTGGGGGATAACTCTGCAGAAAGGGCCATTTCCAACATTCATTAGCTCCCATTCCAAGCCAGAATTTGATGCCATATTTTAAAACTAGAATTCGGTCTGGTCTAGGAGATCCATGCTCCAAATGGAAACCCTATTATATCATCTTGTTTTAGCCCTAGAGTTTGCCCTAATTGAGTATAGGGACTCAATCTTGGTGGAAGTTCCAGTACTCTCTTTAACCCCAATTGAAGCCTTCCTTCTTTCGGCAGGAAGGCTTTTATCTGGCATGAGTAAATATGACCACATTTCCCCTGTTCTCAGGATTCTTATTGGCTCCCATTAAACACCAGAATGAAGTTCAAACTTGTGTCTACTACATCTAGAGTAATTCATCTACAGCAACCAGGAATACCACTTGCACTCCCTTAAGTTATCTGGTGCCACTATGAACTTTAGAAGCCTCTGCAATTTAAGGCTGGAAAAAGAAAATTGCAAAGAGAATTTGCGGGGGGGCTCACATGAGATATAATAGAGGTATAGACTAAAGGAAGACAAACAATTGACGTGCCAGAAACCAATACAGGGTATCTGTAGATGCCCCCATAAGCCAGTACCTCAGTCCATACTTGCATACAAACTTGTATCTAAAGTTTCTTATTATATACCATGTGTAGAAAGTTGGGTTACTAGTTAACGGGGGGTGAAACTCTAGTCAAGCAGCAATCACAATTCGTGTCAGGGTGAAACACAAGTAAACCACAAATTAACATGTGCTCACCCCTCAGGTAGGTTAGCACAATGCAGTGAGGCTTAACTTAAAGGCAATGTGTAAAGTATTTATGCAGCACTCTATAAAGAGCAATAAAGTGAAAACGCAACAAAAGAAAAATCCCACACCAATTTAGAAAAATAGAGTAGAATTTAATAAATTATGTGACACCAAAATGAAATAAATCCAATCAGTAGAACCAGAAGTGTGCAATTTTAATAATTTAAATGAAAATAGTGCTTAAAGGCATGAAACGCCAACTCTGGTCATCTGGTCACACCGGTCCAGGACAAAGTCACAAATTCAGGCTGACTGCAATGGAGTGTGGGCCGTGTGCACGGACCAAGTTAGGCCAGCTGAACAAAGTACCTTAAATCCTGGTTGTGGAGCATTGCGAGATCCCGCGTTGATGATGCTTTACACAGCACCATTTTCCCAAGAAGCTATGGCTGCAGTGCGAGGTCCCATGCCGGAAATACGTTGTGCAGTGGTCGTTCGGATGAAGGTGTCAACTTGGCTTGCAATGCGAGGTCCTCCGTCATTGTCGGGGATGCCATTGACAAATGCTTGCGATGCAAAGTCCTGCATCGGGGATGCGTCGCACAGTGGTGGTTCTGAGGAGCTACAATGTGAGGTCCTGTGTGAGTGATGCATTATGCACCGTCGGTTCTTATGCTGAGCTGCAAGGGGATGCATCACACTCCATCGGTTCTGTCAGAGAGGCCACAGCTGGGCTGGCAGTGCACCTTCAGGCCCACTTCCAAAGGTTCAAGATTGGGGTCACACCACTTTGGTTGCAAGACTTACAGCAGGCAGAGTCCGGATGCTGAGTTCAAGGTGGTTGGAGCCTTTTCAGTCCCTGAGGCTCTGATCAGGAGGCTAGCTAACTAGCCCTTGGAGTCACTCTGGTGGTCCTGGGTTTAAGATGCAGGTCCAGTCCTTTTCAATCAGGCAGCAGGCCAGAAGAGTAGCAGTCCTTCTTGCAGCAGAGCAGCACAGTAGTCCTTCTGAGTCTTCCAAAGGTCCAGAGGTGTACTGAAGAGTTCGGTCTATTTATACTTGGTGCCAGCTTTGAAATAGGAGAAAGTTCGGGAGGTTTCCACCCCCAGAGGTATTTGGAATCTCCTGCCTCCCTACCCTGGCCCCAGCTTGTCTGGGGGCACAAAAGGCTAGAGTGAAACTCTTTGTGAGTGTGCTACGCACAGCCTTTGTGATGTGTATGTGGGGTAGGTGACAACTCCTCCCCCTATCAAGTGAGAGATGGACCCTCCTGCCAACACCTGTTCCCCCCCCTTTGTCTCACTGTCGGGAGCACTACACAAAGACCAACTGCCAGCTACACTTAGTTATGTGACCCAGGATACAGGCAACAGGCACCAAACTGTTGGGACAAGAAAATGCCAACTTTCTTTAAGTGGCATTTTCAGAAATGTGACTTTAATGGTAACGTTGGATTTTAAGAGGGTTTTAAATTACAATTCTTTAGAGACCAAGCTCGACATTCTATCAGCTCCCAATTGAAAGTTTTCACTTATTAAATGTAATAAGGTAACCAAATGTTATCCTATGGGAGAGGCAGGCCTTGTAATAGTGAAAAACTAATTTAAGAGTTTTTCACTACCAGGACATATAAAAGTTAAATGTACATGTCCAGTTACAACCTTACTGCACCCTGTCCTGAGAGCTGCTTAGGGCCTGCCCTAAAGGTGACGTATGCATTAAAAAGGAATGTTTAGGCCTGGCAAAGGATTTATTTTGTCAGAAAAAGTGATGGAATACACACCAATTTCCTCAATGTAAACAACGTTTTAAGAGTACTCAATGGCAAGTATTTGTGTGCAGACTTGATTGTGCTCATAGCACAAATATGTAATAACAAAAGTGTCTGGTGCGTCGTCACGCCACAGGTTCAAGCCACACAGCCATGCAAGGAATTTCAAAGATCAACTGACAGGAATCCAATATTTCATCCAAGTAATACATATTTAATCCATGTTTTCATTATTTCTCATGATTTAATTGTTCACAAATCGAAACAGCATACTACCATGCTTTAACCCCTTGTGTGCTTCGGACGGCCCCTGGCCGTCCGACGTTACGGTGGGCGTGTGCGGAGGACGGCCGGGGGCCGCCCGAACTCCTCCCACTCAATAAAACTCCCACACAGCACGAAAATTTGCGCCGCGCGGAAAGGGTTAAATGCTCAAGAAATGCCCATCCAGGCGTTTTTCATTGGCACGTGATCCAGCGCTAACAATAAAAATTATTCTCCTATATACTTCGGACATCCAGGTGCAATTACTCCTTCAACACACACACTATATCCATATGACGGTGGGGCCCATAACACCGCATATACATTCACTTACTCATTTGTTCCCTGGATTTCCTCCGTCAATAACCTAGGAGAAAACGATTCGCTGGAAGGAGACGGGATACCTCTTTAACATGACATAATATTTCTCTTTGCTTTAAGGTATTCCGCTCATTGGTCGATGGACCAACTAGTAGGAATCAGTTGATGGTGATTAAGACCAGCTCAATCACAATAAACTCTTTAATATTTCATTTTAATCATTGAGCTAAAGAATCACTGAGTCATTTGTTTAAAGAATAATAAAGTTTATATAAAGTTTTGAATGCAGGAAATGAGGTTAAGCTTATTATTCAGATCATTACATTTATCATCAATATAAGAATAACTTGAAATTGCAATTCATTTTTATTAGACGGAAAAATAAGGATATCATAGTAAGAACTCTTAAAGATCAATCTATCTATCTGGGGGAAATCTAATAGTTCTAAAATAAAAATCTATCAGGAAAATTCTCCTCAAGCAGCATCTTATACTCAACTGGAAAAGAAAAATAGCAGCAGCAGCATCAGCTCGTCAGCATCAGCAACCGCAACTTCACTCATCTACAGCATCTAACTTCTCCAGCATCTGCTCTCCAGCAACTTCTCCCGCAGCCTCTCCCATAGCATCTACCGCAGCATCTACTCTCCAGCATCTAAAACCCTCCCACCAAGAGTAGGTCTTCTTATACCCTAATTCTAGCTTCCAGCATAAAATGTTTCTTCTTCATGGCGTGACTCTTTCTCATTGGTCAAAACTCAGGCCCATATACATTTTAATCAAATTTCCTGGTCTTAACCAGTTCCTTGTGGAATGTCCATGCAAGCATCGTTTCCCACAGTTCATGCAATTGCTCATCCGTTTCGATCAGTCCAAATTGAATCTTTTTCTGCTACATTTTGGGTTTAACAGTTCCGTCTATTGATTCAGTTGGACTTCTCACGCTTCTTGCTGATCATCTTGGCACACATCTGCTCAGAAAGGTCACAACAGCCTTGACCATACTTCCATCTTAGCCTCTCAGCATCAGCACGTGATCATCCCTTTTCCACAGCCTCTCTCCTCTATCACATGGTCCCCCGCTCATGCGTACTCTAGCAACTGGCGGCCATTTTATATCGCTGCTCGACAGGCCTAAGCGCACTATTTTCAAAGATAAACAAAATATTGTTAAAACAAAGAAATATAAACCCTTTCGTTTCCCTCCCGTCTTTCTACGTACCCCAATTAGGTATTACCTAGCAAAAAGCAACATATAAAGCTGTCCCTTACTTACCATCGCTTTATTTTGCAACCACACGTTTTATTTAAAAGCACAGATCATGCATTTATTATGTAATTAGTACGCAAATATTATGTTATGTTAGACACGTAAACAATTATAAGTTGATTATTTTGCACACGAAATAGCGTGTTACCTTTAACCCTTAACATGTAACATACATTGTTGGTTAGTTACTTAAACGAACATGTTTATTAATTATTTTACGAAAATATTAGGAGGTTACAAATTTTTCATTTACCCTGCTCCATCAACTCTCCCCTTTGGTGATTTTTAATATCACCACAAAAACCCAAGTTATACAAATTTCTCAGACAGCATATATCTTTTATCCGTTTGCTTTTGTTAGTTTACACAACTGTATCCCTTTCAACTTGTCTTTTCGTTTTCTTGTACATGTTCTCTTTTATTTCTTCTAACTCTATTTCACCCATTTCTCTCTCTCTTTCCTTGTTTATCATGTTTTCTTTTTCTATCTTATTCTGCCTTCTTCTTCTCTTTATACATGTTATTGCAAGCTTCAGTACTAATATTATTATTATTATCACGGTTGCTATTATTATAACTTTCCCTATTATTAATCCACTCATTCTTGTTAACCAATTTATTACTGAAGAAAACCCTTTACCAAGTTTTCCCCATGCACTTTCAACCTCCAGTGGAACAAGTTCTTTGTGCAAACTTGTAATATTTGTTATATACTTCTGTATATTTTCGCTTTTATCTGGAATGTAAGTGCAACAATGTTGGACTTTCAGCATTCCACAGACTCCGCCCTCTTTTGCCAAAAGAATGTCAAGGGCAAGTCGATTTTGCATCACCATAGCTCTCATGGCAACCATCTCGGTATTTACCATCAAGAACCCTCCAGCAGTATCTGTAGATATACGATCTACCACTGTGGATAATTTCCGAATTCTAAATGCATTCAAAGATATTCCCACTGCTGGTATCAATGCACCAAAAATATCACCTACTATTTCTGAAAAACTTTCCCTTTTTCTACGTGTAAAGGTATTTATCATTTTGTGTGTTCCCTTTTCTTTTCTATCCACATGAAAAATCTTTGGAAAGACCAGGCCTAAGTAACATGACCCATACCAATGGTCCGGCAACCTATAATAAGCCCTATTTCCGCAAACATAATAAATCCCTGGAAATATTGGATCTTTTCCCCTTTGAATCCCCATCCACCTAAAATTTGGTAATTGTCATGGCAAATACTGGAACCCACAAAATAATTGTCATATCTTGTCTTATTTCTTCTAATGCACAACCTTCCCTGTTGGGGCCAATCCAGAGTCATAGCTGCATTTGTCTTTTTCTTGTCATGATTGTCTTCCTCAAACGCCCAAAGAGGTGTTTTTGTCTCTTCTATCACTTTTCTTTGAAATGTCACTCTTCTCTCTTCAACCATCTCTAAAAATACCTTTTCTTCTTTTTTTAACTCACAGGTAAGGTTGTACCTAATTATACTATCTAATGTTAAAATCTTATCTTCTAAAAAATATTCACCAAACGTTTTTCCCTCTTTTATTTTGTTCAGCTCGGGAACTACAGAAACTTTCGCAAAAATCTTATTTATGTCAGTGTAATAATATTCTAATCTACCTGTTTTATAAAATAAACTTGCTAAAACGCTACATGTTATTCCATACGTCAAAGGGAGGTGATGATAAGTCACACCCTCTGCTACAGATGCAGGCAACTGCATACAAACATAGCAATCTCTTACATCCATTGTTTCTACATACTCATATAATAATTTAGTAAAAACATTTTTTGAAAAATCTGTTATTGATTTGTCCTTGTGTAATTCTGCACTACTCTTTAATATAACTGGTTCTTGAGTGTTAGCTCCTTTTTCTTTCTCAGTGTTATTAGACATTTCTACTACAGCTAAACTAATTGGAATAGTGATTGCTAGAACCACCCATACTGTTATTAATAATCCTGTACAAAAGCAACACATCTTGCACCATCTGCTTAAAAACTCACATTTACATTTTCTATCTCTAGTATTCTCCATTTTGTTTGATAACCTTATTTATTTGTTTTCCAGAAAATTGTGTCACTACACCTCAGAAATGACTTATTTGCCACTCTGTACTCCAATGTTTTATCTTTGCTTGGTACTTTCTTTTAATTCTTTCTCAGAATTCTTTCTTTGTCACATCCGGTAAAATTCGTCAGATCCAGTGTTTTGTCATATCCGGTAGAAACTATTTAAACTTCTTCAGGTTTGTTGCACTTCACTTTCTCCCATCAGGTTTCTTTGTTCTGGGTTTTCGTGAGTGTTCTTTTCTTCTTTGTTACTAGTCAAAGCACGATACAACCATTCAGGCGATCTATACTTCGGATTTACCTTCTTTACTCTTTTCGTTTTCTGCAAGTGTTTTCCACCTTGTTTTTCTTGCTCTCTCTGACTTGTTATTTCATTCACTTGTTCAGCACTTTTCCCATCCAACCTTATGATTCTGTATCTTAATTTTCTTACTTCGTTGGGCCAATTGTCTCCTTTTCTTGGCCTTTTTGCTTCACTTCCTTTTTCCTCTCTTTCTGTTTTCCAATTTCTTTTCCTTGACTCTAGCTTTTGGTTTCTTTCTTCTCCACTTTCTTCAGACTCTGTTTCAATTCTTTCGTTATTGTCTCTTATTTTGAAACTTATAATTTCATTTTCTTCTACTTGTGGTTCTTTTCTTATTCTCCTTCGTTCACCTATTTCTGTCCCTCCTCGAGGTTCTTCCGAATTTGTGTCAGTCTCCCTATCTGCTTCTAAATTTCCCTGTTCTCGTGTTTGACTATTTGTCCCTATTGCTCCTCGGGGATCTTCCGATTTTTCTAGCTTTTTGTTTGAAACTCTCCCTTCTTCATCTATCAATATTATCTCCGAAGGATTTTTACCACAACTTGTACTTGGTTGCTCACTGTCACTATCTTCTGGCTCAGTTTCTTCTCTTATGCTTTCAAAATTCCAATTTCTTTTTAGAATTTCTTCACAATCCGAATGCTCTGTATCAGATTCTGAACTGGTGTCTGATATTTCCAGATGTCGACTTACAGGTCGATCTTCAAGTTCTGGAACTTCAGCTATTTCTTCTACTTCTTCTACTTCTTCTGTCCTTGTACTTGTAGTTGGGTCTTCCAGATGTCGACTTACTGGTCGATCTTCAGGTTCTGGCACCCTGTTTGTTTCTTCTTCTATTTCTGATGCTGAACTGTTATCCAATACTTCCAGATGTCGACTCACATGTCGATCTTTAGGTTCTGGAACTCTGATGGTGTGACTGGCATGTACCCAGTGTTTCACTCCTGCACACTTGACTGCAGTGGTCGTCACCAGGATCACTTGTCGTGGTTCGTCCCAGCGAGGAACCAAACAGTTTCTTCTCCGGTGGACTTTTATGCGGACCCAATCTCCTGGATTCAAGTCGTGAGCTGGTTTTCTTTCAAGAGTGGTCGCATCCGGTCCAACCTGATGAAACACAGAACGCACCACATCAGCCAATCCTTTGCAATAATCCAGCACTAGATCATCAGTTATAGTCAGTAGTTTGTTGACAGGTACTTGTGCTTGTCTCATTGCTCGTCCCATAATTATTTCATGGGGACTGAGTCCAGTTTTCCTTTCCGGAATACTTCCGATTGTCATTAGAACTAATGGCAAAGCATCTGGCCATTTGAGTCCTGTAGCTTGACACATTTTTCCTAACCTGTTCTTGATTGTTCCATTCACTTGCTCTACGATTCCAGAAGCCTCTGGTCTGTATGCACAATGCAGTTTCTGTTTAATACTAAGTGCTTCACAAATCAGTTTAACTAATTCATTTTGGAAGTGTGTTCCTCTATCTGTTTCAATCGTGACTGGAAAACCATACCTCGGAATGAATTCTCGCAGCATAAGTTTTGCTACCGTAATACCATCATTCCTTCTTGTTGGGTATGCCTCCACCCAACGGGAAAACAAACAGACGACCACTAGGACATACCTTAGTCTGTTGCAAGGTGGCATTTCAATAAAATCCATTTGCATTCTAGTGAAAGGACCCCCTTCTCGTCCTATTGTTCCTAGACTCACTACTGTCTTCCTTCCTGGATTTAACTGTTGACAAATAAGACATCTCTGACAAAGACTCTCAGCTATGGCTCTGAATTTGGGATTGTACCATGTTTGTCTAAAAAGTCTGATCATTGAATCTCTCCCAATATGGGCTTGTCCATGGTACATCCGTGCCATGTCAGAAATCATGCTATCAGGCATAACTGGTCTCTCATCTCTATAAACCCAAACATCATTTTCTTCATGTTTTCTACATCCTGCTTTTATCCATGTATCTTTTTCCTCATCCTCTGCAGCTTCTTGTAACTGTCTCACCTCATCCCATGTTTCAATAGAGTTAGTAAAAAGCAAAGGACAAGAAATATGCTCTCTTTCCCGACATTTGTTTAAAGAAACCACATTCTTTGCACAATACTGTGCCATTTCGTCAGCATATTTATTACCAACAGTTATGTAGTCTTCCCCATTTTTATGTGCATTGCACTTCACAACAGCGACATGGTTTAGGCAGCTGTATCGCCTCAAGCAGCTTTTTAACAAAATCTCCCTTTCTAATGGGCGTTCCTGCAGACGTCAAGAAACCCCTTTGTGACCAAATCTGACCGAAGTCGTGCACCACCCTGAAGCCGTACTGGCTATCTGTCACAATCGTAACCCGTACATTTCTTCCCAACTTACATGCTTGAATCAGAGCTACTAATTCAGCAACTTGGGCAGATCGTACCCCTTTCAGACAAGATGCTTCCATTACAGTTGCTACTGTGCAAACTGCATATGCTGCACTTAGAACTCCATCACTTGTTCTCAAACATGAGCCATCCACAAACAGAATATAATCTGATTCTTTCAAAGGCTCATCTCGTATGTCAGACCTTGGTTTTGTACAGTATTCGAGCACATTCAGACAATCATGATCTACTTCATCCATTTCAATCACACTCTCTTCATCTGGCAATGATGTCGAAGGATTCACATTCATACATCTGTCAATGGTCACATTATCTGCACTCAAAATTACTTTTTCATACCTAGTCAGCCGACTATGTGTCATGTATTGGGTTTTCGTTCTTGTCAAGAGAATTTCCACAGAATGGGGAACATATACTCTCAATGGATACCCCATCACTATGCCTTCACTCTGTTCCAGACTCACACAAGTAGCAGCAACTGCTTTCAAACATCCAGGCAATGCTTTCGCTACAGGGTCTAAAACAGCCGAAAAATATGCAATTGGTCTTTTCATAGTTCCATGTCTCTGTACCAAAACTGAAAATGCACATCTATCTCTTTCACTGCAATACAGCTCAAAATCTTTCTCATAGTCAGGCATTCCTAATGCTGGAGCCTCACATAATTTCTTTTTCAGCTCTCTGAATGCTTTAATTTCTTCATCATTCATTTCAAAAGGATCTTTAACATCCTTCTTTGTCAGTTTTTGCAATGGTTTAGCAATCAGTGAAAAACCGCTTATCCATTGTCGACAATATCCAACCATTCCCAAAAACATTCTTACCTCTCTTTGTGTCATTGGAGTTCTCATTCCTTGAATCATTTTTATTCTTTCAGTCGTTACCTTTCGCACTCCTTTCTCAATTTTATGCCCTAAATTCTGGACCTCTTGTTGACAAAACTGCAATTTTGAAGGGGACACTTTATGTCCTCTTTTTGCTAAATGATTCAGCAAAGCAATTGTATCATTGACACATGCTTCTTTCGTTTTTGATGCCACCAGTAGGTCATCAATATACTGAACCATCACTGACTTTTCTGGCATTCTTAAATCTTCCAATGATTTCTTTAGGATCTGATTAAAGATTGAGGGACTTTCTGTGTACCCTTGAGGAATTCGGCACCATGCCAAAATACGCTCTCCAAACCGGAACGCAAATAATGGCTGGCTATCTGGATGCAGTGGAATAGAGAAAAATGCATGACATAAATCAATTACTGTGTACCATTCTGCTTCACGTGGAATCTGGTATAGAATCACAGCAGGGTTTGGTACTATCGGGCAACAAGGCACAACAATTTTGTTTACCTTCCTCAAATCTTGTACAATTCTATATGTTCCGTTTGGCTTTTTCAGTCCCATTATTGGCGAATTACATGGACTGCTCATGATTTCTTTTAGAATCCCTTGTTCAATCATTTTATTTATTACTGGCGTTATTCCTTCAATTATTTCTGGTGTCAATTTATACTGGGGCGTATTTGGGTAACTCGTTCCCTCTTTCACTGTTATTTTAACGGGATCTACTCCTTTCATTAATCCTACATCTTCTCCTGTAAAGTCCCACACTTCTTCTTTCACTGTCTTTTTCAATTCAATTGGGATTTTCTCTGCATCAAATACAGGAAACAAACCATTTACTTCTGGTTCTAAATTCACCATTGTCATTTTATACAGCACATCCTCATCTGGAGTCTGAAATGCAATTCCGTCTGGGGTACAATAGATAGTGCAGTTCATCTTGCACAATAAATCGCGTCCTAAAAGGTTCACAGGACTACAATCGCATACCACAAATCGGTGCATTTCACTAAATGGACCAATTCTTACCTTCACTAATTTAGTAAGAGGCGTTTTAATTTGCTGATTTGAAACTCCAACTACTTGGATATGTTCACCTGAGAGAGGAAGGTTTGGAATTTCCACTGACCTAACAGTAGAACGGGTAGCTCCAGTGTCAACAAGGAATGTTACATTTGCACCATTCACTTCTCCATCCACAAATGGACCAGACTGATCTACCTCTAGAGTTGCGCCAAGCACGCACTCTTCCCCCTCTCCTAGGCACCGTCAGGAACTTTCATCCGTGTCATCCTCATCCTGTCGTAACCAATATTGAGAAATTGCAGCTGCACGCGGCAACTGTGTTACCTGTTCTCCTCCGTAGAATCCTGTTTCTGCACTGTATTTCTGTTGGTTAACACTCTTGGGAAGTGGTGGTTGTGGCACCTGACCTTGTTGAGTAACTACCTCACTCTGCACCTGTGAATTTAATGATTGATTTTCCACATTAGGTTTTGGAGGAAATTTACACTCGTTTCGCCAATGTCCTAGCTTTCCGCAGTTGTGGCATGGCCACTTTTTCTTTGCCTCATCTATGCTCATTTGTCCTTTTCCTTTACCTATATTAGGTCGGGATTTAACCTGTCCTGTTTCATTACCAGTATTACTCAATTGAGCTTCTTGCTTCTCTGCAACTTTCACCTGCGCCCACATGGCTTTCTCTTTCAATTTACGCTGTCTACTCTCAATATCATCACTGCAATACTTAGCATATCTCAAAACTTCGTCGACTGTGCTATTCTGCCAACCAATCATGTGCTGCTTAATCATTTCACTTATCTCTGGTCTCAATCCATATACAAACCTATATACAAAATGACTCATATCCTTCTCATTCAGTGTCTCATAACCACTATACTGTTTGAAGGCCAACAACAATCTCTCATAGTAGGCGTGCACTGATTCTTTACTTTCCTGCGTTGTTCTGTCTATTTTTACCCAATCTGTTTCTTTTGGTGGAATTTTATTCTTCAAAAAGGTAATTACTTGGTCGTACTTCCTCATCACTTCTGGTCCTGGCGCTCCTGTTTTTGCGTCCCTTGGATATTCTACAGTTGGCCAATCAATAGTAATCATACATTCTGTCCACAAATCAGCTGGCACTACTATATCAAACAATCCATCCAGATCTATCCACAGCACTTTTGACACCTTAACAAATCTCTCCACTTGTCTGTACCATTCTACTGGTTTCTCTCTCAATTTGGGGAAGTCATTTGTAAATGACAGTATATCCTGTCTGGTCCACGGAACATGCACATAACTACCACCTGGAGTTTCTCTCATCGGGTATTCCCTAACAACTGGTTCCCTATCTGTCACTGCAAAAGCCAAAGATGCTTTATCTGTTGTTTTCTCATTCCTTTTTGACCATCTATTTCTCCATCTATCCACATCACCCCATTTTCTCAATAAAACAATTAACTCTTTTATTTGGGTCAGTCTTCCTGATGTGTTCAAATTCTCTATGTCTTTCTCACAAAAATCTACTTTGTATGGTTTCTGCAACGTTCTCACTTTTACAAATTCCACTCCTAGTTCACTTGCTGTCTCTTCCAATTTGTCATGTAAATTTCTAGCTCTCCAAGTAAGACTCTTGCACAAAAACATAATCTCATCATCCTGATAATTCTTTAATTTTTCTGTTCCAATTGTTCCCAAAATCAATTCTTCCATGTCTATTTTCAACCTAATTACATCTAATGGTTTCTCTTCCGGTTCTTTTGTTTTTAGTGCTTTCATCCATTCATTTAACTCATCTGGAGTCGGACCTACAGGTGTACTATTTAATTCTATCCAATTGCTACTTCTTTCTGGTGTTCCTGATGCAGACTCTGTCACCATAGGCATTCTCCTGATCTCATTTTCATTTATCGTCAAATTTGTAGGTGGGCTTGGTCTATAGGTACTAGCCAAATTGTATGCACCTTCATTATTCATTTCCATCCCTTCTCTTTTTCTTTGCAAATGTGAATTCATGGGAATCACTAAGGAACGTTCATCAATTTTCTGATTCTCAAAAATTGGCATTACTGGACCTATCGTTACTGGTACAGTTACAGCTTCCATATTCTTTGTCAATTCTCTTATTTTCTCAGTCAATTCTTTTGTCGTTTTTGCTAATTCAGTTGCATTGTCACTTTCTATCTCTTCATTTTGTGAAGTTTTAAATTGTTCTTGTGACCTATTTGTTTCATTTCTTCGTTCGGGTTTTTTATTCCTCCCAGTTTCCATTGGCGGTGCATTAGGTGTCACCACCGCAGAAGTCTGTTGGTATGGAGGTGGGTTTCTGTTTAAAATATCTTCCAGCAATTCGTCATCTGTTTCACTACCACCATACACATACTTTTCTACCACTAAATGCTTCTTTTTCTCTGTACACTTTCTCTTTGCTTCTTCCTCAACTGTAAAAGCTGGAAACAAACCTCCTGTCATGTTAGCATATCTCCAACGCTTTACTCTGTCCTCATGATTTACTCCCCATAACCTTCCAGGCAGAAACTCATGATTCTTTAATCCTCTGAATCTCTCTCGCTCATACATCTCATCTTCCCATTCCGTTAAAGCTTCAAACTGTGTCGGTCTAGGTCTAGGTTCTAACATTACCATCTTTTCTCTCAAGTTCCGTAATACAGCTACATTAAATGAACCATTCTCAGGGAAAGCCAATGCTCCATCATTCTTGGTGTATTTTGTCCAATTTTCTAACCATATGCATGTATGATATCCATATTTCAGCATCATATGTGAAGCTGCTGATTTCGGTGGAGGAATTATTTGTCCCTCACTAGTCACTACCTTTTTGTCTTTCTTAAAGAAGTTCTTAACTTTCGACATCCATGACGTTTTCTCTTTACCATACTCATAGTACGACATAATTCACAACCTTTTTCTCCTTAAACGATCCGAAATTCAACACTGTTCTCTATGCGTTATTTCAACCAATACTAGCGCGACTCACACCAACACTCCAATCAGAGCGATTTCTGTCTACCGCGCACTGACCAATCCCAGCGCGGCTTCTGTCTACGTCAGTTCTGCTCCTGTTTCCGTGTGACTAGCGCACTGTCCAATCCCAGCGCGACTCTTGTCTACGTCACTTCTGCTCTTGACCCCTCCTTTACAAAATTTATTGGCAATTTCTTTTTCAACAATTTTTGTTAGTTACAACATTTAAAACACATTTCCATTGTCTGATTCGCTAAACCGAAGAGATAGCTTTGACCATTTACACAAGAATTCTGTATTTTCCAGTAGGCAGCGCTTACCTCTACCTTACCACAGAATTTTTAGTTTCGCCGATAAAGTAATACTTCCTCTACCTTACCCTTCTTTCAAGCAATCAGTAAACCCGTTTCTCTGGGGATAAAACACATGTGGAGACTATACTGCTCCTGAGAATTAAGGCCAAAGTTTCACAAGAAAACCGATAACTATTTCACTTACACACCTTTTATACGCAAAATGTCCCTATTATAACACAACCTGTGTTATTACCATAATTGAACTCAGACAGTGTACAATTCCATGCGACTTCTCTTGCCACACGTGTTCCACTTCCTACTTCCCGGAAGCGTGAAAACTTAGATATAACATAACGCGACTCAACAAGAAGTGTTAGACATGAACTTAATAATAATCAATAATCACCAAACTAATCTATAGTAACCTTAACTCTGCTACCAAGAAATCTGATCCAGCGCTAACAATAAAAATTATTCTCCTATATACTTCGGACATCCAGGTGCAATTACTCCTTCAACACACACACTATATCCATATGACGGTGGGGCCCATAACACCGCATATACATTCACTTACTCATTTGTTCCCTGGATTTCCTCCGTCAATAACCTAGGAGAAAACGATTCGCTGGAAGGAGACGGGATACCTCTTTAACATGACATAATATTTCTCTTTGCTTTAAGGTATTCCGCTCATTGGTCGATGGACCAACTAGTAGGAATCAGTTGATGGTGATTAAGACCAGCTCAATCACAATAAACTCTTTAATATTTCATTTTAATCATTGAGCTAAAGAATCACTGAGTCATTTGTTTAAAGAATAATAAAGTTTATATAAAGTTTTGAATGCAGGAAATGAGGTTAAGCTTATTATTCAGATCATTACATTTATCATCAATATAAGAATAACTTGAAATTGCAATGCATTTTTATTAGACGGAAAAATAAGGATATCATAGTAAGAACTCTTAAAGATCAATCTATCTATCTGGGGGAAATCTAATAGTTCTAAAATAAAAATCTATCAGGAAAATTCTCCTCAAGCAGCATCTTATACTCAACTGGAAAAGAAAAATAGCAGCAGCAGCATCAGCTCGTCAGCATCAGCAACTTCACTCATCTACAGCATCTAACTTCTCCAGCATCTGCTCTCCAGCAACTTCTCCCGCAGCCTCTCCCACAGCATCTACCACAGCATCTACTCTCCAGCATCTAAAACCCTCCCACCAAGAGTAGGTCTTCTTATACCCTAATTCTAGCTTACAGCATAAAATGTTTCTTCTTCATGGCGTGACTCTTTCTCATTGGTCAAAACTCAGGCCCATATACATTTTAATCAAACTTCCTGGTCTTAACCAGTTCCTTGTGGAATGTCCATGCAAGCATCGTTTCCCACAGTTCATGCAATTGCTCATCCGTTTCGATCAGTCCAAATTGTATCTTTTTCTGCTACATTTTGGGTTTAACAGTTCCGTCTATTGATTCAGTTGGACTTCTCACGCTTCTTGCTGATCATCTTGGCACACATCTGCTCAGAAAGGTCACAACAGCCTTGACCATACTTCCAACTTAGCCTCTCAGCATCAGCACGTGATCATCCCTTTTCCACAGCCTCTCTCCTCTATCACATGGTCCCCCGCTCATGCGTACTCTAGCAACTGGCGGCCATTTTATATCGCTGCTCGACAGGCCTAAGCGCACTATTTTCAAAGATAAACAAAATATTGTTAAAACAAAGAAATATAAACCCTTTCGTTTCCCTCCCGTCTTTCTACGTACCCCAATTAGGTATTACCTAGCAAAAAGCAACATATAAAGCTGTCCCTTACTTACCATCGCTTTATTTTGCAACCACACGTTTTATTTAAAAGCACAGATCATGCATTTATTATGTAATTAGTACGCAAATATTATGTTATGTTAGACACGTAAACAATTATAAGTTGATTATTTTGCACACGAAATAGCGTGTTACCTTTAACCCTTAACATGTAACATACATTGTTGGTTAGTTACTTAAACGAACATGTTTATTAATTATTTTACGAAAATATTAGGAGGTTAAAATTTTTTCATTTACCCTGCTCCATCACACGTAAGAATACGCTGTTCATCCTGGGTAACCATACACATATCTTCCCAATGCATTTCAGATGAAAAAAGCCCTTCTTCGGGGGTAACTAAAACATAAAGAAAGCCCATCAGAAGTTGCAAAAAACCACATTAAACATAAGCCTAAACCAACAATAAAGTATGGAACACGCACTCCAAAGAGTGAATATGCCAATTACAGCATGCACATTCGATTTAAACCTACCAGTGCTTAAGAACAGAAAAAGAAAGGTGTAAATAATCCTTAAAAATGTGTCCTAAGTTTTTCGCCCAAAATGTATTGGGAAGATATGTGTATGGTTACCCAGGATGAACAGCGTATTCTTACATTCTGATGAAAAATGCCTGGATGGGTATGTCTTGATGTCTCCTCCGTTCTCTCCTTCCTGCCTCCGGTCGGCAGCAGTAAGCACCCGGACTCCCAGGCTCCCCTGAGCCAATCACAAGGCTGCAATGCAGCGTTGTGATTGGTCTGAGCGCCATGGACAGGCGCTCAGATGGGGAATGGGAGTGTAGGAAGGTAGGATCCTTCTGCATGGTTACCCCCACTTTTTGCCTGGTGCTAAGCTGTATTTTGACTAGTCTGACTGGGATCCTGCTAATCAGGACCTCAGTCTATCTGCTTTCTCCCTAAACTTGTTGTGTTGAATACTTCTGTACACTCCAGATTGGATACTGGGGTACGCTTATCAGTCCCTAGTATATGGTACTAAGGTACCCAGGGCATAGGTACCCCAGAGTTCTCCCATGGGCTGAAGCATGCATTATGCCACCCATGGGAGACCATGCAAAATGGAACTACAGGCCTGCCATTGCAACCTGTGTAAGTTGGTGCATGCACCACTTACTTAAGATATAGGTTTACTATATCTAAGGGTCACTGCACTTAAAACCTATAAGTCACCCCTATAGCAGGCCTTTGCAGTCATGAAGGCAGGGTGCTTGGTTCTAAGTGAGAGGGTGCCCATGCATGAGAAGGACACCCCTGCAGCCTACGGAGTCCATTCTCCCGGGTTGTCAGTGAAGCAGCCATATACTATATAGAGGGGCACCGCGTAATTACGCGATGACCATCTCGAAAACGACTGCAACGAATCCTATCATGGTTGGTATCAAACATGTTGGAATCATACTCACACACCGTAAACGGTGGGAGGTATGATTCCAAGCACTGGAAGAGCCCTCCTTTAGGCTCTCAGTGTTCCCGGTACCAGTCTTCTAGACCCTACAGCACAAAATGGTTGCTGCCAACCAGAGACACATTTCTGCCCTCCTGCTGCTGAGCCAAGCTCGAGCAGAGGGAAGTGGA
Organism: Calotriton arnoldi; assembly: GCA_963921515.1. Lineage (NCBI taxonomy): Eukaryota > Metazoa > Chordata > Amphibia > Caudata > Salamandridae > Calotriton > Calotriton arnoldi. Next base: position 2,912,764 of record CAWUFW010000091.1, read on the forward strand.
TAATAGGCATCCTGTCACAGGGAGGTGTGACCACCTCCCAGACAGGATTTAGTGTATTGGGACCGGGTTGGTGCGCTTGCCAGCGCCAGAAAGTCTGCATGAGGGGCACACTTGGTGTCCCTGTGCATAGTCCAGTTCAAACCAGTTCTGGGAGCTGTTGGCTCCCGCTCTGGCGCGAAACTGGACAAAGGACATGGGAGTAACCTCCCCCCTGTCCCTGAATCTTCCCAACTCTTTCCCTAGGGTACTTAAGGGCTTACCTGGGTGTAGGTCCCTAGATTCGTCGTGGGATAAGATTCAGATCAGACACCACTGCACTTCTACCGTCTGGGCACTCTGGACTTTGCTTGGGCCTGACTTCGTCTCCCTTCCAGTCTGCTGCATCGTCCGTGCCTGTGCATCATACAGGAACCTTCCAAGGCCTGTGAAGCATCAAAGACACCTGAAGTAATCTCCCTTGGAGTGAAGGAGTCACTCCCCTGCATTTGCAGGCACTGCAACTAAGTGACCGGTCTGTAGCTCCTCCGGACTCCGTGGGCTCTGCAACACAGGTGGTGGTTTTCCACAGCTCCAGAGGCCTGCCCTGCCCTCTCACCAAGTTTGAGGCCAGTATCCCTCGTGGGGGTTGCAATAACCGAACCCCTGTGCACCGCGTCCAACTTGCAGTTGCAAAGGCTTCTTGGCTTCTTTGCAAGAAGATTTTCGGGCTCCAAGTAGCCCCAACCTCGAGCACCTCCAGTGACCAGAATCTTCAGCCACACCGCATCGTGTGCATCGTGGCCTGCATCTTTTGGTGAGCTGCTTGAGGTCCTCTCGCGACTCCAGTGCCTCCGGTCTGTGGGTCCACTTGAGGGTAACTCTTGTTATTTCTGGGCTGCCCTGATTGCTCAGGCCTGCTCTGACTCCCCTGCCTTTGGTGAGTCCTTGGACCTTGCTGATCCCTACGTTGCTCCTTCTTTGATTCCTGCGTGGCTTGCCTTTGCCTAGGCTTGTTGGTAATCCCACCGTACACCGACCCCTCAACACTCGACATCCTTCATGGGACAGCTCGTACCCGGGTCCTGGTCTTCCTCAGCGTCGCCTGGCCCTCACAGCTGCAGAGTCAAGGTCATCGTCATCTTCCCTGAAGCACCTGACATCGGAGGGCATTCGTCTTCCAAGTCTCCTAGTCACTCCTGCGTGGCATAGATACTGAACCCTCTGCTTTCAGGTACTCCTCTTCAAGAATCCACGTTTGGATTCCCACGGACACTTTCTACTCTTCCAGCAGCGGCACTTTCCTGAAGTCCTCCATTGGGTTCGACGGCGGTTTCCAACACCACTTCACACGTATGCACCCAGCTTCCCTGGTTTAGGTAACATGGGTACTAGGGTATCCACGTTTGGGCTGGCTCTCCAACCTTCTGTCTTTCACGGGGTTTCTTCAGGGTCCACTGGGAAGGGTCCTTAATCTTTAAAAATCCAACTGCGACTTGCACATAGAGTTGTATGGAGCATGTGGTTGTGTTTCCACACTGTACACGCTCTCCATGGGGTCCCTATCTACTCACCTTGGGTGGTTCCTTGGGGTCCCAGCACTTCTACGTCCTCTCGACACTGTCTTGACTCGACTCGAGTCGTGGTTCTTATACCACTTTCTTAGTATATGGTTTGGTCCCCCCCCCCGGGGCCACTGGGTATTTCGTGCTATTTACTGTGTTTCTTTTCTAAAGTATTGTGTGCCATGTGTTTATCTCCATGTTGAAGATATTGGAACGTACTAGAGAGTATTATATAATAAATACATATTTTTATAAATACTTGGTGTGGTTCTTTTTCACCTAATCTATACTATAAGATTGCATTGTGGTAAAACAAGCTGCTTTACACTCCTTCTGGACTAAGCCTGAAGGCTGCTCTCCACAGCTACCACTTAGAGAGCTTTCTAAGGTTGTCTAAGACCTCTTAAATCACCATAAGGGTTGTCTGGACTGGTGCAAGGCGCCCACTTACATTAGTGGACATCATATACCAGGCCAGCTTCTCACAGGGAGGCTTTGCATATTCCTCACCAGGCTGTACATTACAGCCTGGTGGGGAAGATACAAAGTGCGCATGACTGTTTGGCTGGCCCAAGAGGGCCGGCCAAGGAGTCGTGCGCACTTAGGGAGTGCAAACGGTCCCTCCTCCCCCTGCTCTGGCCAGCCCCACCCCAGAGCCACTGACTCAATAGAAAAACTAAAATGATAATAACAATACATTATCATTTCATTTCCTTTTGAGCAGTGAGGTGACGCTCCTCCACCTTAGCAGAGGAGCCGCCACTGCCTACATCAGTACAGTAGCTGTCTGCTGTAATAAGAAATGCACAGTTGTACATACCTTTCGTCAGCTATAAACAGCACTTGACTTTGAAGCAATGTGAGTCTATGGAATTCAGATTTGCTTCAGGTGAATATCCTTCTGAATGGCTCCCTATAGGAAGATGTTCCTCTCTGCACAATTCGCGAAGACACAGGTTTCCCTACTGGTATTACAGGACTGAAAAAAGCGAGAATGGTGATGCTCGGTTCCTATAATGGAACTGAGGATATTGCATGAGAATTAAATGTATAGAGCACAACACTGGTAATTAGGATTTTGTTTCCCATATCAGGTATACACATGTTTACTATAGAGATACATTAGTAACACTGTTACCTTATATGTATTGTTTAAGATATATGGCAAACATCAAGGATTAGCAAATATGTGTAACATAGCACAATGCAAGGAACTCACAATATATTGCTATAATTGTTATACCAGAGGCTAAAAAGTTACATATTTACAGTGGGAAATAAAAAACACTGGTCCATGTTGCCTCCTGTGTACAGAAGTGTGACAGGCTAGCTAGGCTGCTGCCATCACCACCTACTTTCTTCAAAGCATGGCACACTGGTAAAGGCTTTTCATGCGTACTAAACATATGCACAATTTCACACAACACCTCTGGCTGCACGACCACCCTGCCCTCCCCCCTCCCACGGCCCCTAGCATGGGAGGTCCAGGTTACCCATTAGGGAAGTGGTATAGATGCCATCCTAATAACACTACTCATTAGGCAAAGAATGAAAACCCACAAATTCCTATCTAACAAAATAGGATGTAGTGTAGCTCTCCACTTCTTTGTAATGTCCTCTTTCATCTGTAATTATGTTTGTTTGCGGACCCCCTCAACCCAGGAAGCATAGCAAAGGCCCCAAAAAATGGAACAAGGAACCAGTTCAGAACTCAACATTAAGACAAAAACCTCTCAGTCCAGTTGGCTCTGTACCCCTTAATGGGCTTTATTAATAACAGGCTCAACTTTTCTTTCACAGGCCTGAGGAATCATAAGAGATGTGATACATTATAAGGGTGGTTAAATAAATATTTATTGAGGTTTGTAGATTCCTGGCTAAACAGTAACTTGTTTTTTCAACATGATATGATTTCACATAGGAGCAGACGGTAAAACATTAAGCTTCCTAACAAATATATATATATATCAGTGGAAGAAATAAACAAGCATTGGAAAAGTCAATAGATTTGGCTTATGTGAAGTCTATTGGCTTTGTCAATGTTTAGACAATGTTTTTTTGTGGCAGATGGGATGGTTAGGGGAGTTAAGGGGGAGAGGCAGTTTGACGATCTTTGGGCGCATCGATAGTGTGAGCAGCTTAACTCACATTGTAGACATTGCGGGGAGCATGTGGCTAAACTGTGTGAGTTGGTTAGCACACATGGAGTAGTGTGGGGCCCATAAACAATGTGAGTAGGTCGGGCACATGGATCACGTGAGGAACTAGGGCTCATGGACAGACGTGAGGTTTTTGGGGCACAGAAAGAGAGTGGGACAGTACTGGGAGATTGGGTCAGGGCACATGAAGTGATACTCAATAATGACAGGCAGTGTAAGGTGCTGGGGGCACAAAGGAGCCTGAGGGGCATAGACAATCAGACAGTGTAGTGGGCGAGGTGCCCATGACAATGCTAGGGAAGTGGGGGTTACAGAGTGTGTGAAGCTTCAGACACATGGACAGGCAGTGGGAAGAAGTTGGGGCTCAGAAAGTGCAGAAAGCTTGGTGCACGTGCATAGTGCTTCGAGCATGGTGTGTCGGTGAAAATGAGATTTTTAGGCACATTGGTTACGGAGTAGCGTGCTGTTGGACATAGCCCTTCCTAGGGGGGTTACCCTAAAACCTGTTTTCTTTTTGTCCTCCTTGTTTTTGGCGACTCTTTTTTCAAACCATAGGACTCTGCCGTCTGTACTGCAGTAGGAAAGTGTGCGTCTCCTTCCTATACATGCCAGGAAGGGGTGTTTACTTGATTGGTATAGCTGTACCTGTGAGTGCCCTGTAAAAAGGTACACCACATACCCAGGGCGGGTAGTGCGCTGGCTAGTAGTGAGACGTAGCACTGATTGTGCTACCCATCGGACTAGCCTTTCAAACCTGTATCATGCGCAGGTTGGCCTTTCTCACTCATTAGCCAACCTGAGGGGGCCTTTCACTACCACTAGAGTGGCCCTCGGGTAAGTCCTAAGAGATGAAGCTCGGGGTAGGGGAGTGGCAGGGTAGGGAAACCTGCATGTTCGCTGCCCGGGTAGGGAAGAACCCCCATGTGGGTTTTAGCTACCTAGGGGATCGGCTGTCCCCATGGGACACTACCTGGGTTTTGCTGATTCTCTTGTTATGGCCTTAGGGCCCGGGGCACTTCCCCACTGTAGAAGCAGCGTGAAAGTGTGCGCGCCCTTCCTAGCCACGTTAGGAAGTGGTGCTTACCTGATGTTTGTAAAACAGGTCACCAGCCTGCCATTGCAGGCCGTTGTGCGTGCTGGCACCAATGATGTGCTTAAACATGTGTCCAGCCTGCTATTGCAGGCCGATCTGCGCCGTTGCACCATTGATGTGCTTAAACATGTGTCCAGCCTGCCAATGCAGGCCAGTGTGCGCACTTGCAGCTATGATGTTTCTAAACATGTGTCCAGTGTGCCATTGCAGGCCTGTGTGTACGCAAATGCGCTTCTGCTCAGACTGGCCTTTTTAAATCACTAGCCATCCTAAGAGGATCTTTTACTACCCCTAGAGCACCCAGAGGGTACGTCTTAAGGGATGAAGCAAGTGGTAGGTGAATGGCCGGGCAGGTACACGTGTGTTCCCTGCCCACGTAGTGAGGAATTCCCATGTGTGTTTCCACTACCCATGAGGGTTGCTCTTCCCATAGGCTAACATGGAGAAATGGTTGGAATTACAATAAGCTGCAATAGTGGATTGCAGGGGAGAAGCCTCATCATGTTTCCTATCATGGGATTCACAATGAAAAACCCTTTCCTGTGGTAAAGGTGGTTTTGTCACAACTAGCTTAGAAATGCCTCTCCTAGAAAGTGGGCATTTCTCTGCTCTAAAACTCTTTATGTGCTTTTTAGCTGCACTCCAGTCCACACTGGAGGCTGGGGGAGCACATCTGGGCATTGCCCAGCTACAAAATATTGGGCATGCAACTGGAACAACAGACCCCTGCCGTATGTGGGCCTGGCTGGATAGATTGGAGGGAGAGGCTTTGACACTTGGCCTCTGTAGCCAGATCATGGCCCCACTAAAGGTTAAGATCTGCATTCCACAGCCTCATGGCAGACAGGACTGAAATTTAGGGGAGACATCTGTAGTTCAAAGGGAGATCATTTGAACCTCCCCCTACTTCAAAGGCACACTACAGTATAAGTACTGGTGCCATACTTCAGCAGGGCAGAAATACACTTGTGGGGGCGTGGGACCGGAGAACCTGGAACTGCGTGGTGCACACAGCCAGACTAATCTGTTGTGCACAAGGAGGATTACTGACATTGAAAGGGACCGCGCGCCCTTCCTGAATAGTGGCTGGCCTGGGCTGACTACCTGCTACTGTGTGGCACCCTGAAGTGTGCTCTCCAAGGGCTTGTTGGCTTGCCCCTTGTTCTTTCGGAGGTCTCAGGGACATCAAAGATCTCCTACGAGGGACCCACACGATCTACTTGTGACACCTGGAGAGTGGTGCCCTCTTATGTGCCCACATCGTCTGCTGGATCCCAACTGGTAGCGCGGCGTGAGAATGGAACTAAGAATTGTGTCTGGAGACTGGATTGCCTGGTGGGGAGCCCCAGAAATCGTGCCCGCATCTATGGTGAGTGACTACTGCATCGTGGGGACCTTGGCATGCATAAGCGTCTTGTTGGTGGTGAGCTGATTCACCGGTTAGGGGATCCAGCGTGGCCAGCTTCGTCGATCGTGCCGCATCTTTCTCATTAGGCACGCCGATTGCATGCTTATTGCGTGCGGTGTCCGATTCACAGTTTGTGGCCCTCGTGGGTGAGGGCGTAACCGTAGTAGTGTCTTATTCTACCTCCTGAGGCATTGCTGAACATTTCCAGGGAGGTACGGACTTTACAACTCTTCGTTGTGTGTGACCGGAATTGTCTGGTGCGACCCATATCAAAGTGCACCGGATATTGTGCCTCATTTCCAGGGAGGTACAAAATTTGCATCTCTTCGTTGTGTATGACAGGAACGGTGTGGTGCGCCGTGTATCAACGAGCACAAGACGTTGTGCCCGGATTGCCTAGGTGCCACTCTGATCGACGTATACCTGACGGTGTGCCTCCTTCTTCCAAGAGGCTCCCCTGCTTCATTCTCCATTTATCGATTGTTCCCTGTTGGGCCCTCAGTGCGGCAGACCAACTGCCCTCTCCCACCCAGTCCCCGACGACATTGTGTTGCTAGGTAGTATTGCCCGGCTCGGGCTTGGGTAGTGAGAGTGACTGACTGGGTTGAAGGAATGCTTCCGAGAGTGATCAGAAGCGGGTCAAGAGACTGCGTGACCTCCCCTGTGCTTCGCAGAACTTGGCTGGCACGGAAGGCCCTGTGGAATCATTTTGATTGACCGACTATTGGCCTCAGCCCGCTTCAGCTCCGCATCCTGTGGATGAACATCTTGAGTGGCAGCCAAGCCATCATTTGCCTATGGCTTCCTAATCAGTCCTGCCACCTACCCCCACCTGCTCCCTGGGACCCTGACTAAGTGGGACTTCGGCCGTGTGCTGCCTAGTATCCGAGGGAGGGCTTGTTATCTTCCATATGTGGGAGCAGGACAGGCGTGTTGAGCTGGAGGGTGGAGGGAGGCTTGGGCCATGGGGTCTGCAGCATGCTATCAATTGACCTGCTGGGTATTAGTGCACCATATTAGGGTGCTGGGTGCAAATGTGTGCAAGCGCGTTCTGTATGGACCGGCCTGATATCTGTTGCACCGTGAATCGGTGAAGAGTGAGTGAGTGTGTGTGTGTGTGACAGTCTGCAGACCGCTTGTGATTCACGACAATGGCCAACGGTGTTGCTTTGCACGTTGATTTCTTGCCAGAAGAACACTACAGCCGACATTGTTTTTACCCACGCAGCCTCAGCCCCGGTGCTGCTATTAAGTGTTCGCATTCATTGTATGTACATATTTCTGATATCATTGTGACCCAGGTTGCTCCCTCTAACTGTGTGGTAGTGAATTACGAGAACTGCTAGGGTGGGCCTGCAGTAGACAACATGTCGCATCGCAAAAGGGTGCGGGGGACTTTAGAATAGGATTTTTCCCAAGTGTACATATTATTGATGTCATTTCAACACGGTTGGGCCTAGTACTGCTAGTAATATTTCCAAGTGTGGTTTATGCCCTGCAAAACATGATGTTCAGGTTGTGTTGATTATTGTGTGTGTTGAATACAAACGTTATTTACACACATCCCGTGCGAAGTCTCTTTTGTGAAGCTCAGTGTATTTATCGCAAGTGAGTGCTGTGCCAGTGCTTTACACATTGCTTCTGCGTTAAGCCTGACTGCTCAGTGCCAAGCCGCCCAAGGGTGAGCGTAGGTTGTACCATGTGTGAAATCACCTGCCCCTGGCAGGAGTGGTAGGTTCTGCCTGGCTGGGGCATTGCAATAGCCAACCAGAAAGTGCCAGTTCCAACACATGCTACTCGCCATAAAGTGCTCCAGCACATCGTCTGGGGTAGTAAGCGCTATGTAAATGCAAATGCGATAAAAGACATGTTCAATAGTGAGTAATGTGCCCATTGACAAAGTGTGAAGAACGTGGGGCTCGTGGACAGAGTATGGAGAGTTCGAGCACATTGACAGCCAGTGTAAAGTCTTAGAACACCAACAGATGATGTGAAGTGCTAGGTGCATTGAGAGTGTGTGGAGCGTAAAGCTCAGTGGCAGAAAGTGTGGGTATCTCGCCCCGCCAAGGAGTACTTTTATCACCAGAGCCCTCACCTACCGCAGGCAGCAAAGCCCATGCACTTTAAGTGGATATAGCTCACAGCAGTCGCTTAATACGAACTTGTTTCCTGTACAGCGTTGTGACACTACGGGATGCTAATAAATAAAAGCACTGCATAATTCCAAAATAGAATTACAAAAAAAGCTATACTCAGCTCTCCAAAAACCTTTGGGGCACATGCATCAAGAAATGCTTTTGCGAGTCCTTAATTGCGATTATTAAGGAATCGCAATTAGGGACTCTCAAAAGCCTATGCATGTAGAAATCGCTATTAAAATAGCGATTTCTAAACATTCCTTAATTGCGACTCGCAAATTGCGAGTCGCAATTAAGGAATGGCTTCCCATTCATTCCTATGGCCTACAGGCCCATAGGAATGAATGGGAAATTGCATGCGCAATTTGCGAGTACCAATAGGTACTCGCAAATTGCGCATGCAATTGCAAGGGTGCTAAGGTGTCAAAGTGACACCCTGTTGCACCCCTGAAATTGTGATGTGCACCCATGTTGCGCACACACATGCCCCAAGGGCATGTGTGTGTGTAACCTGAAACCTTGAAAAAAGCACTTTAGTGCATTTTTCAAGGTTTTTGCAAAATACAGACCAGAGTAATTCCTCTGTATTTTGCGGCCTCAATAGCGAATTCACTATTTCTAAGGGGTACATGCATTGCTTTTAACGAATCGCAAATTGCGATTCCTTAAATGCAATCGCAATTTAAGAAATCGCAATAAATTGCGATTTCTTGAATTGCGAGTGCCTTTCACTTTGATGCATCGCAAAAGGCCTTTTTGCGGGCGCAAACGGCCGATTTTTGCGAATCGCACCGTTTGCGCTTGCAAAAACCGTTGATGCATGTGCCTGTTAGTTCCTCCCCTTTCACTGAAGCAGCAGATGAATGCCTTGGCATGAAAAATATTTCAGGTGAAAGCAAGTTGATGAACAGGAGGAAGACGGGAGCCGAATGGGGAAAGCACCTGAGTGGGGTGATGGGGTAAGCAGCAACAGGAGGAAGGTGGTGGGAGGGAAGGGTAAGCAACAAAGGTGTGCGGGTGGGTTGGGAGGGGCATACTTTAAAAAAAGTGCTAAATAGGAAAATACAATTTAAAATAAGACAACGGGGCACACAAGCAAAGATTGGGAAAGCGAAGACGGCATCAGTGAACAGGACAAGCAACAGTGGACAACGGGAACGGACAGCGGAAGGAGAGAGGGAGCAATTAGCAGCAAGGAAAGCAGTGGGATGGGGATGGGGTTAGCACCAATGGAGAGATTGGAGAGCTAGCCACACTATGGACAATGGGAGGAGGGATACACATGCACTGTTATATACCTTCAAAAGCAAGCAGCCAGTGGAAGGGCACTGGTCCAAGGAGTTTGGACGAAGTACAGCATCGTGTCTGCAGCCAAACAGCCGGACCAGAAGAGAAAGGAAAAGGAGATGAAACCAAGAGGCCTGACCAGTGAGAAGCAACAAAATGAGGGCCTAGGAAGCCAACCAATGGTAAATAATTGGCAGGTTCTAAGCCCTTTTTATTTATTTTTTATTTATAAGAGATTTAGCAAGCGCTGTGCAGGTAAAACCTCAAAACATAATAAATTATCAAAACTCAGGACTCATACAGTTTAAGTATTCAACTAGAAATTAGGAATGCAGTCACCCCAGAGATTAGGATATCAGTAATGTCTGTGTTCATTCAGGCCCACTGTGAATGCCCCTCCCTGCCCAGCAAGCTAACTCATTAGAATGTGTGTGTGGACTCCCCCTGCTCTTTCACTAGAGGTTTTGGGTGGTTCATTTCCTTTTCTGCCACCCCATCCATTAGTTCACAGAATTATTAGTGTAATTTTGTAGTTGCTCAAACACCAGTGACATTATCCTATTATTTCAGCACATATTCTGGTTCACATGCTTGCATTACTGGGCACATTTATTGTCACTGCACATACGTATGTTATAGTGAACATGTTTAGTTACTTTGTGCTCAAGTGGTAATGTGCATGCATTCATGTTAGCTCAAACCCAACTTTTACTCCGCAGAATTAGGCACACACATTTATGCCAAAGCACATGCAAACCATTAGGTTTCATGTACTGTGAAAGGTGGCTGTGTAAGGAGAATAGTCACTCTAAAGAGGCAGTGGCAGATGGCAAGTACGGCTATTGGATGGGCGGGCAAATGGGTGGGGGCATAAAATAAATACACAACATAAATAAAATAAATAAAAACTCACTTACCTGCTTGAGCAGACATGTCCTCCTTGCTCCGGTCTCTTCTTTTCCGACATCACGTCTAGGGCCCCACCTAACCTACTTAACCAATCCTGGTGCTGCTCTCATGCTGATAACCAGCATGAGAGAAACACCAGGATTGAAGGGAGCGGCGTCTCTCGGCGCTCCCGAGGACAGTAGAGGCTTGTGCAGGCTCTCAACCCAGCTGTCTAAGACAGCTGGGTTGAGAGGTTTATAGTGCGCATGTCAGAATGGCCGTCACAAGACAGCCGGCCAAAGGGACATGCGTACTACAAACGCAAAATAAAATGGTAATGAATTAACTTCATTACCATTTTATTTTTCATCTCTGGGGCATTTAAGTGGGGCGACGCTCCTCCGCTCCAATGGACGAGCCGCCCCTGCTAGGAGGTATTGTTAATCAGAACAAAGTCATTGTATTAAATGAGGATTCTGCATTGACAAGGTTGAAGAGGGTCTAGGGTTCTGGACATTTATGTAAAGGCTTTGGGGGCTCTTCCTGGAGTGAAACCAACATAGAATGTACTCATGACCATTTTGAAAGGTATGGTTTACTTTATGGCGTAGCATCTATGGCCACTGGTCTTCTCTTCTATTTTTAAGCAATGACTTCCCAAAAAGGAACAGCCATTTTCATTAGCTAATGTTGTAGCCATTCACGCCACCGAAGGTGGCAGTGTTAGTTTAATAGAACACGCTCCAGTATATTTCTGACACCTGGAGACATACATGTGAAAGGGATATTCCGCACATAACCAAAGAAACTTACATTTCATCATACAGGTGTCCACCAAAAGCATGAGATTTTTTTTATTACAATCATGTATGAACCATATTCCAGCCCGTCTACTCCAGGTGGTTCCTCTCCTGGGTGGTATTTTGGTAGAAACAAGCTTTACACAATCCCAACAGGCACAGAGGATAAAACAATCATTAAGTGTACAAGCAGTCTTTCTACCCATGCAGGTGTGGCAGCAACCTCAGGTCGTTTTGTGCAATAAGCATCCATTTTTCTTAGTGGCCATCCCAGCTACCTTCTCAATCTGTTATCTGCAAGGTTCCCTGTGTAGACATTAAGTTGAGGGAAATGTGATCTAGAAAATGACAAGGAGGAAATGGCATAGAAGCACTGTTACCAGTTTGTAAGGGGACACAAATAGTGTGTTGCTCGTTCGGTTTTTAGAGAGCTATATTTTGCAGAAGCACACCATGGGGTGCTACATCTCGCAAAACACTATGTAAGTCACAGAGTTGGGACCGTATTGTGTATAGGGCACGCTGTCCCACTCTGTCCTACAGGGCAAACTTAACTGGGTGTGCCATGCGCAGACTGTTACAGTGTAAATTATTGCAGTAAACGCGCTGTCCCTTGAGCAGCCGCAAACACTAGGGACAGTGATTTAGTGAAAAAGGTACAGATATTTGCAGATGCCAGACTGCCTTTCAAAATCCAGAGAGCAACCCAACCTGCATTTGAAGAGGGGCGGAGACCAACCTGCAGACGGGTGCAGTGAGTGGCATTTCCTTCACAAACCTAAATAAAGGTGATCCAAGATGAAAACTCCTACAATTCTCATTGCATTTGCTGTTAGAGACCTGCAAGTATTACTGACCCTGCACACCTTAGCATTTAAAAACCTTACAGATATGTCCTTTAATCAATGGATTTCGATTGTGTTGGAGCTCTTATTCCTTTGGGAAAACTTCCACATATCTAAAAACACAAACGCAAAATAGGTCTGAAGAAACCTCGGCAAACTCAAAACTACAACCATGCTTTCTAATAACATTTGGAGACTCATCACGTCCCACTGGTCTTAAAAAGCAGCCGTACACTTAGCCAAAAAGATCACTACTCCCACAGAATAGTCACCTCATCCTTCCCACAAAGTGAACTGTGCAGGTTGGTGGGTGAACTACAATCACTACTTTACTACACCAATGGTAAAAGCCCCTCATGAACACTCATTAGCAAAACGCTTAATCTCCAAAATGATCAACATACACAAGCAAATTAAATTCAAATTCTCAAACTCAAAAGTACCAACCCAAATGATCTAGCGGCATGGCAATCACTCAAGTATTGCCACAAATAAAATCCAACAGAACTTACTGCACCCTAACCACCGAAACTCACACAATACAAAAATATATCCAAGCCACACACGTTTGACCTCATTACTTTCCCAGCCAAACTCCTTGAACGAGTAGTTCAAGAATAATTAGAAGACTTCCTACTATACCAACCATAAGCTGGATTTGGACCTTCCAAATAAACTGAGCCTGCCTTATTCTCCATCTAGTGCAACCTCAAAAATCAGGAAGGAGCAGTGCTCGTCCTTTCCACCTCACTTCTTTCCAGTGTACACCTCCCAACCCTATCAAACTGATTAAAAGGCATTGTATTCAAGGATCAGTCGCTTGATATCCTCTGTCCTCTCAGAGATTCAGAATAATCCCCTTTCTTGTAGAAGAAAATCTAATGGCAATGAAAAAGTCAGTTTATTAGCCTATTTTCTTTTTTAAAAGCAGGCGACAGCACCCTCTAGAGCACTCCCAACAGAGGCCGAGTCCCTCAGATTTTCAAGCACAAGTGGGAATAAAGGATCCCAAGCTATAAGGGGAGCCTCTCCGGGGAAGAGGGTGGGTCGCATGTGAATCTATGAAAGATACCAATACTGGAGAACTACAGTTACAGGTAAGTAACTTATTTTCTTAAGTATTGGATATTTCATAGATTCACATGCTTGAATCAGAATAGCAAGCAGTTACTGTAGTTGTATATCTTATAGTATCCGCGTACATAGTGGATGGTGGGTAGAAAATATATACATAACATTCATATGCAATTTAATAAGATTATATATGTATCATACATTCAAGTTTGCATAAATACATAAGCAAATACATTGAACCAAAAGAGACTCCCCTTATTGAAATAAGTGGTGTAGTAAAACCTGTCCAACCACTGCATCACTGCGTTGTGACGATTCCAGGTAATAATGCTGCATGAATTATATGCACATTCTTCCAAGTTGCAGCATGATATATCTTTTCCAGAGGCAGCTCTGCAAACAAAGACATTGAGGCACAAACTGCCCTAGTTGAGTGTGCCCTGGTTTTCACTGTGAGGGACTTGCCAGCCTTTGAGTGGCAGAACTGGATTGCAGCTGAAATTCACCGAGCAACGGTTGCCATCGTGACTGGAGCACCCTTACGAGTGTGTCCATCTGAGTCCAACAGTTGGTCAGTTCTCATGAGTTGTTAAGTGCGATGTAAGTAGAATTTTAGATATCTTTTGATACCTAGCGTATGAATAGACCTATCAGCTGGTGATGTTGGATTGGGGAAGTCTGAAATATTATAGGTTCATTGAGGCAAAATCAGAAGGAACCTTGGGAATAAATCTTTGGATTGGTCCTGAGAAAGTACTAAATTGCCTGTGAGGTGCAAGAAAGTTCTTGAGTTGAGAAAGCCTATATCTCCTCTACCCTCCTGGTTGGAGTGAGCGCTAGTAACAAAGTGACCTTCCATGTGAGAAATAGGAGGTGTGCCTTGTGAATGAATTCGAATGAACACTTCATGAGTTGAGATAGAACTATGTGCAGGTACCAGTGCGGGGAAGGAGCCCTTACTGGTTGAAAAAACACATTTTTTAATCAACTGTTAGAGGGTTCTGCTAGAGCAGAAAGAGAGAAAATGTGATGAGCATCTACCTTTTGATATTGCTGCAAGCTGTACCTTAAGAGACACATGTACCAACTGTAACTGAGCTAGCGAGAGGAGATAGGGTAGTTATCTGCCAAATTGTGCTAGCAGAGGATGTAGGTTTGATTTCTGGCACCATAGACAGAAACGGTTTACATGTCTTTATCGTGGCTTCTGCCTTGACTTGGAGAGAATAGACCTGCAGTCCTAAGTAATATTGAGATCTTTTAATTCATGGAATTTAGGAGCTGTGCACATAAGAGGAGAGAGGTCGGGTCAGGATGAAGGACCTGGCCTTATTTCATCGTCAAAGGTTTATGGGATGTTGGAAGGTGAATGTGGTTGTATTCCAATAGTAGGAGAAGCTCCGTGAACCAGTGCTGCATGGGCCACCTGGGGGCTATCAGGATGAGACAACACCGCTCCACTTTTCTCTTAGTGAGAACCTTTGATATTAAAGGTATTGGGGGAAAAGGTAGCCATGGATCCCAGACTATCTGTCAAAAGGCATTTCTTAACAATCCTGGATGTGGATGCCAACTTGCACAGAACTGCCATTTGTGGTTTTCATTTGTTGCAAAGATATCTAGAGCCAGTTTGCCCCAGAACAAGATCATATTTAGCGCCGACTGATCAAACTCTAATTTGTGGAGGCTGTTTTCAATTCTGCTTAGTATGTCTGTTAAGAAATTGCTAGTTCTGAGAACGTGTTTGGCCCGAAGAGTTATTTTATGTGTTGTTAGCTGGCTCCAGATTTCCTGATCTTCCTTGAACAGCGCCAGTGATCTTGTGCCACTTAGTTTGTTCACGTATTGCATGCTAATGGCATTGTCCGTGCAAACTAACACCGAAGACAATATTATCATTGGCAGGAAAGCTTGGAGACTGAGGGCCTGATTTAGATCTCGGCCGACGGGTTACTCCATCAGAACGGTGACGGATATCCCGTCCACAGAAATATAAATTCCATAGGATATAATGGGATTTATATTTCAGCGGACGGAATATCTGTCACCGTTGTGAAGGAGTAACCCGTCCGTCAAGACTTAAATCAGGCCCTGAGTTAGATGGCTTTGAGCTCCAGGGGATTGATATGTATGCTTCTACTGGAGCGGAGACCACTTTTGTTGAATTTGCAGGCTTTGTAGATGACCGCCGCAGTTCTCTAGGGAGGCATCCGTATTCACTACGAAGTGAGGTATTTGAGGTAAGAATGTGAGAACCTCTGACAGGTGCGAGGTCTGGGACCACCATGCTAGAGCTTTCATCATATCTGTGTAAAGTTCACCAAGCCCTTGAAAGATTCTTTTGGTTGAATCTATTGTTTTTGTAGCTGTTCCTGTGAGGCTCTCATTTTCAGGTGTGCAAGAGGGATTATATTGATCGCTGATGACATGAAGCCCGGAAGCTAATTGAACAGACACACTGATTTTATTTTGGGGGTGGGGGGGTTGAGGGCCACTTCCTAGAGCCTTTGTTGCTTATCTTGGGATAGAAAGTCTTTGACAGTATGTAGTGTTGCGGCCCCAGAATAGTATCTTCTTGGATGGACGAGTTGATAATCTTTGATAATTCACAAGGAGACCTAGTTGGTGAAACAACTTGAGGCCAAGCCTCTGTGGCTTGGACGCTTGAAATGCCATTGGTGCATTTATTGACCAGTTGTCGAGGTAGGGGGAATACCTGATGACCTTCCTTCCTGAAAATAGCTACCCCAGGGGCTAAGACGTAGATAAAATTGCAGGAAGCTAATCTGAAGCCAAATGGGAGAATTTTGATGTGTGGGTGGGAATGCGGAAGTATGAATCCTGTAATTTCAGAGCTGTCATGTGGTGTTGGAGAGGGTGGCCACGTAAAAGGATTGTTTCTGGAAATACTTGTTTAATTTCCGGAGGTCTATGATGGATCGCCACTCCTCTGTCTATGTGGAAAAACTGAGAATAGAAGCCCGTTCCTTGCTGAGAATGTGGGCCTTTCTCTATGGAACCTGTTGAACTCTCCTTTCTGCTCAGGGCAAGTCCCAAGCCACTGGAAACATGCTATGGTGGTCCCTCTGGTGAAGAAACCCTCCCTGGATCCCTCGCTTCCTGAAATTTTAAGACCTATATCTTTGCTTCCTCTTTTTGCTAAAATAGCAGAAACATTCCTCAATTTTCAACTGACTAAATTCATTGAAGAAAACCAGGTGCTTCACAAGACTGATTCTGCTTTCAGATCCTTATATAGCACCGAATCTGCATTACTTCTAGCCTCCGAATTGCTAAAAATGGCCGCAGACGAAGGTAAGACGGCAGCCCTGATCCTGCTGGACCTGAGTGCTGCTTTTGACACGGTACCCCACGGCCTCCTTTTGGAACGACTGTGAGATATTAGAGTCAGAGGTGGTACTTTGGATTGGATTAATATTTTTCTGCAAGGTAGGTCCTTCCAAGTCCTTAAGCGGCCTTTCACCTCTGAGACCCGACCTCTGCTGCAAGGGGTCCCACAGGGCTCAGTCTTGAGCCCGACTTTGTTGAATGTTTACATGCGCCCTTTAGCGGATGTAGTTGCAAAACATGGGGTGAAACTAGTTTCTTATGCTGCTGATACTCAGCTGATTATCACTCTGGAGCAAAATGAAGCTGAGGCTCAGAGCTTGCCTAATAGATCTGGCCAACTGGATGAAATTCAATTGTCTGCAATTAAATGCAGGCAAAACCAACATTGTGGTAGGTGGCAAGCAACCCTCTATCTGGTCTCATACCTGGAGGCCGTCTGAACTAGGTCTGACCCCGGTCCCCAAATCTTAGATTAAAAACTTAGGGGTGTGGTTTGATACCACGCTTCTGTTTGAGGTACAGATATCAAGTGTGGCCGACACGTGATTTGGCCTACTGAGAATGTTACGAAAAATATTAAATCTGTTATCTCTAGCAGCAAAAAAAATCATCATCCAGGCGGTGATCATCTCCTGCTTGGACTACTGCAATGTTCTATACTTAGGGGTCACTAAAATCAGAATGAGAACGCTGAAAAGAGTGCAGAATGCTGCAGCTTGTTTACTACTGAACATCCCTAGGCGAGCCCCTATGGGGGCTGCCCTTGTAGAACTACACTGGCTTCCGGTACAGGACAGAGTGAGTTTTAAAGCTCTATGCTTTTGTCTCAGAATTTTTTAATGAGAAAGGCCCTAGTTATTTGTTCCCTTTAGTCACCCCCTATAGACCTATTAGGAATCATAGTTCTACAGGAACTGCTAGGCTGACTATTCCTATAATACAGGGAGCCTGGTTGTGAGGTAGATCGTTCGGCTTTCTAGCAGCAAAAATATGGAACCAACTGCCGTTGGATCTAAGGATTCAGCCTTCAGAAGTGCTGTTCCGTAGGAACTTAAAAACTTGTGTTTTCAGGGCATCCCAGGCCGATTGGTGTTGAGGCAGTTGGAATGGGTTTTTCACCTCTGACATGGAGGAAGAATTCTTAGCGCGGGGACACTCCATTGGAGTAACCAGGCGCTCTATAAACTGCTAATCTAATCTAGCGTAGCTAGCACTCCCTTCTGAAGCAGAAGGAAAAGAGGTGGGCGCCATCTGGGTGAACTCTAGCGGCCTACCATATGTGATGAGATTCAGGGCTCATTTGTCCAATGCTATTTTCTACCTTAGATGACAAAATTTTGAAATTGTTTCTCTCACAGCATGGTGTAAGCAGCACCAGAACGTTCTCACTATAGGTAAGCTAGCCTAAGGGCTACTGAGAGGGTTAAGTCTGATACCTCTGGTCTCCTCCTTGATATGGATAAGTGTCTCTTTTGCAGGCCCCTCTAAAGGGTGTTCCTTTCAAAATTGTAATGTGCCCAAAAGATCTTGTGGTGTCAGAGTCAGCCTTGACTGCGTGCAAGGTGTCGTCTATGTGCTTGCCAAACAGAGCGTTGACATGGTAAGCTAAAACTATTATATATATTTGCATCTCAGGTTCAAAATGTTGTGGCCTTGAACCAACCTTAGCGTCTAAGGACCACTGACCCTGGAAGTTGTGGGAATTCTATTGAAGCTATATCTATAGCGCAATAGATGTTTTCTGATGAGGACGTTTTGTCCCCCTGCAGAATCTTTTTTGTTTCTGCCCTTTCTGTCTTCCGGCAGAAATGTTATGTATGTGGCAATGTTTGGCCACATCTGGTGGTTATACCTGCCCCATATTGCCAGTCAATTGACAGCCCGTACAGTAGCACCAGACATAGTTGAGAACGTCTCCTTGCTGGTTAGGCGGGGTTGTGCGTGACCGGGTCTTCCATGATTGTAATTCTTTCCGGCTATATGAACAATTGGAATAGGTCTCACAGCTTTTCTATTTACAATCATAAAGAAGACAAACCGATTGCTTGACTGCTATTGGAAGTTTGAAGCGTTTGGCTGCTCGTTCCCTAAGGGTATGGAAACCACCAGAAATCCTCTGGTGGGGAATCCACCGGTTGTGGGCCTTCTCTCTATCACCAGATGTGAACGGGTCATTACCGGGAAGCATGGCAATATTTGACACTGAGATCATTGTTGGAGTGGCAGGAGCATCGGAGGATGCTAACATATCGGACAAGATGTAACCCTGCAGGTTTGGGGAAGTGTTTGTAGAAATCCTGTAACATGCCCTGTAGGTCTAGTACTAGAGCTACATGGACCTGACCCAGACTCTGAAGTTGGAGGCAGAGCCAAGTAGTGAAATTGCTCCACATATTGCTTCTCTATGTGTTGCTGACTGTTGTAGGCATGCTCAAATTAGCACCCCTTAATTCTTGACATTGAGTTATTCTGGATTATGTGCCTTTTGTTCTTGTTGATGACTACAGTGCTTTCGTCGTCGTTTGTATTGCCATTGTTATTGTCGTTGATGAGACCGACGTAGATGACTAGGCTGATGTTGACAATGTTTGGCGTCGACGCTTCTTCGTAGATGAGGCAGTCATAAAGGATGCAGTCATAAACGAGGCCGCTGTAGACTAGCCCATAGTAGATGAGGCTCCTGTTGTTCGCATGGTGGTTTGTGGTCTGCGACCAACTGTCCCCGTCTTTGGGGCCCGTGCTGCATCGTTGGGGCTGACCCTGCTCGTTCCTGGGTGGGCTTGGCCTATCCGGTGGGGCCCTTGTGGCTGGCCTGGCATCTCTTTCTGCCTGGGCGTTTCCCCTGTTGCCATTTCCTGGTTCGGCCCTACGGCCTTTGTCCTGGTCTCCGGGTTGGTGCCTGGTTGTTGGCCTTAATGCTGACTGTTGTTTTGGGGTGTGTTCCTTCTGCCGTTTTGGCAGTTGTAGGACCCCTAAGTCTTCTTCTCCCTTGCCCTTTTCCTTGTGTGGCCTGGGTTGGGGTTTCCGCCTTGTCCTGATGTGGTATGCTCCGTAGCCTGGGGTTCTGCTTTTTGGTTTCTCAGCCTCCGGTGCTGGTTTCATCTGTGTGGGCCTTTCTGGTTTCCGGTTCCCTTGCGGGGTCTGGTGGTCTCCCGAACATTTGGCCTAGGAGGGTCCTGTGTGGGCGCCGGGCTTTGTGCTGGCGGGTCTCCCTCTTTCGTTCTCTTCTGCTTCTTGCTGGCGCTCTGTTGGTTGCCTTTTGGGGGTCGCTTGTTCTCCTTTTGGCTCTCCTTCTGGGGAAGGTTTTGAGTCCGGCTGGTGCAGTTTGTGGTGTCTGCAGTGCTGGCTTCCATCTTGTCTTTGGTTTTGCCTGTGGAATGGACTTGTGTTGCGTTTTCTGTGCAGTTGGCCTGGTCCTTCTTGTGGCTTTGGTACATCTCACTATGTGATTCAGCACGGCGAGAGGGATAATAATGTAATGCTGCGTTTACTTACCAGTAATAGCATTACTCGGAGTCCTTCTCTTGCCGTGCTGAATCAGGCCCTCCCTTTTGGCCAGTCCCACTGTGTGGTCTTTGGGCTTGGTACGAAATAAGCATGGGGTGGGGAGGACTTTTATGCTTGGGAAAGGATTGTGATTGGAGGCACAGGGGCCTCCCTATATGATTCAGCACGACAAGAGAACTCAGCGTAATGCTATTACCAGTAATTATACGCAGCATTACCTCCTCTTGCCTTTTGGTGGGGTCAGTGATGGAACCCCTTCCTCCCCCCCCCCCCCCAAGAGGTTCGGGGGGCTGATGCAGAAGTGATTCTGCGCCAGTCCCCTCAGAAGCCAGCATGCGGGGAAGCTTGATGAGAGCACCAAAGCTTCCCCTGCAACCTTCCTGCACCCCCTCCCAGGAGGATGACCCGTTGACATCAACAGGTAGTCCACCATACTGAAGTGCTTACCCTGTTGTAGAAACAATTGATACACTAATGTGTATAGAATGCTCTGCACCAGGTGTCACTGTTCATAGTCCGATTTGTGCTTCACTACGTTAGTCTCTGTTATCCAAAGCTGAAGGGCACACTAACCTTGATAAAGAATACTCAAAGATGAACATTATTCATAGGCCACCGCCTTTAACAGCATCCCATCTAATGAAAAGCGCGAGGCCTTAGTGAGCGCGCCCTTAGGGCCCGGCCCTACCGGTCCCACGCCACACCCCGCCCATAGCCCGGACCAGTAGCCCTATTGGCTACTGGCCGAATGAAGTACTTCCGGGTCGGCCGTGACGTGTTTCCGGCCTGCCCGAGGAGCGGAAGGGGGGGAGCCAGGGGGTGGCTATTTAGGCCCTGTGTCCCCTTGAGGGCATCCTCTTCGCCTGTACTTGACCCCCGGGAGCAGCAGAGTTCCGGAATCTCGGACATCGCTGGAATCTCGGGCATCGTTGGAATCTCGGGCATCGCTGTATCGGGAATCCACTTTCGGAGGACGCGCCGTCGTGGGACTTGGGGGGCGCGTAGCTGTGTTGGCGCGGAGGATATCGTTGGGCGACGCGGATTCCGAGGTGAGGTGTCGGGGCTTTGGGGGAGCGCGGGGGGCCGCTGGTAGCCGGTGGGCGAGATAAGTTGTATCTCGAAGAGACTGTTTCCCCCGCTGGACGCTGGTGGCCGCCCGTGGTCTCCCTTGCTGAGCTAGCACGCATCGGGAGTGCTTTGTGTGGGACACCTCCCTCGGGTGATCCGGGGTCCGAAGGTTGAGAGAGGGAAGGCGAGGACGGGTGGTATTGTGCTTCGCGGTTTTAGGCGCCAGAATTTGGTAACGGGTGAGGGCAGAGAGCGGGCGAATTGGGTTGGTTACTGAGGATTTGGGGAGTTCTGCCGGTTTCAATTTGGCGTGCTTCCCCGGGGGGGGGGCCTTGTTGACTGCGCAGCGGTACGGTTCTCTGCGGAGAGCGGGCGAATTTGGTGTGGGGGCTACCACTAGACACCCTGCGTTTGGGGCACTGAGGTTTTGGTGAGTTCTGCCGGTTTTTTGATTTGGCGTGCTTACCCGGGGGGGGGGCCTTGTTGACTGCTCAGCGGTACGGTTCACTGCTGCAGGGGGATAGCAGCGGATAAGGCGGCACCGGGAATCCAAGGGACCGCGCTTGTGCTGGGCGGCGGGTAGACTACAGAGTGCACGTGCGAGGTCTTGCGCATCCTTAGAAGGAGGGTTCGGGAGCGCATTCGTTGGATGTTAGGTCTTTGTGTGTGCTAGCCGACCGATTACACGCGCTCTGGGGGATATCGGCATTTAGGGGCAGCACAGGGGTCTGAGTAAACGCGCCTGCGTTAGCGCTGGGTCAGAGCCAAGAGGGCGCGCGCACCGAGTACTAAATAGGATGCCACCAAAGCGCAACCAAAAACGAAAGGAGGGCGAGTCGGAAATAACGCAGCTGTTGAAGCTGGTGTTGGCGAAACTGGGCAGAGATGAGGAAGAGGATGAGGGGGAACAGGGGGGCGAGGCGCCAATCTCGGATAGTGAAGAGGTCCCGGAATCAGTCGAGAGGGCCCGCCCCCGTAGAACCATAGTCCCGCCCAAGGCGGCCTTCCCTCCATTAGTGAAGAGGCCCAGGGTGAGCAGGAGAGGGAGGGGGGCAGGGGACTGGAGGAACAACTACCTGCACCGGCTTCTCCCGCAATGCCTCCACAACCGGTACCCCAGCCGCCTAGTGGGCCCCCAGGGCCAGTGCCTTGTGTGCCCGAACCATTGCCCCCCTGTGCCCGCGGGGATCCCAGCGCCGCCGGGTGTACCGGAAATACCGGTTCCCAGCATGGAGCCTTCACCTCCGCCGGGGGTACCCCCGCAGGCAGTCAGCGAGACACCAGGAGAGGGAAGGGAGGATGTGAGTACAATACTGGCTGAGATCAGGGGGGTTTTGAAGGCCTTAATGCCAGCTCCTGCTCCCCCCATCGTTGTATTACCGGAGGTAGTGCCAGTGGCAGCCCCAATCCCGCAGGGGGGGGCAGCGAGTGGGGTAATGCCTCCCACCTTAAGGCAACCAATGGCAGCAGCGGAGGGGGGCCAAGCGGCCCCAGCTACCATATGGGCGACGGTGGCATCTCTTTTGGCGCAATTAGGCACACCGGCAGGGGGGAGCCCGAATGGCAGCACGACGGTAGCACCATGGGCGGCACCGGCAGGCACGGGAGGCGTGCTCAGCGATTTAAGTAAACAAGTGGCCCTCTTGGGCAAGGCGCAAGAAAAAGAGGCGTGTACGCCCCTCCAGGCGGTGGGTCAAGCGGCCCCCGCGCAAGCAGCGACAACTGGGGTTGCGGCAGGTAAGGCAGTAGAGTGTTCAAGCAAAGAAGTAGATAACGGGCCAAAGGTAATTGGTGGTCACGATTCAGTGTTATCTAAAAGGGGCAAATTGGCAACACATGTTACGCAGGACACAAGAGAGAAGATTTGGAAGGGGGAGTTTATTGACATATTCTCCTTAATTAGACCAAAGAGGAGGGAAGTAGATTCTAAAGAGAAAGACGGGAAAGAAGGTTCCTTCAGAGACAGGAAACCAAGGGTAGAAGAGTCAATTACTAACTGGTTGTTTGGTTTCAATGTTTTTTCCATAGTAATGCTAGAAAAGAAGCCAGAATTGGCGATACCCCTGATTTGCTATTCAAATAAGATTTTAAAGGCACAGACGATGTACGGGGGGGTGGCCTGGCTGGATTATGATAGAGACTTTAGATGGGCCAAAGTGGACGACCCAGATATGGGCTGGGACCAAACAGAGGTAAATGTGTGGTTGGAGAGTGTCAATAACAAAACACCTATGAAACAGCCCTTTCGGACTTCCCAGGGGGGCACAGGGGAGAAGAGAGGGACTTGTTGGGCTTTTAACCGGAAAATTTGTACATGGCCCACTGGGGCATGTAAGTTCAAACACGCATGTGCCTACTGCGGCCACCCTTCACATCCCGAGTTTAAGTGTATTAAGAAGTCCAAAGAGAAAGGGAGGGAGGTTAAACCTCCCCAACAGTAAGCTTCCCACGCCAGTAGACATAGGTAGACTGATTTTCTGGCTGAATCAGTACCCGGATAGGAAGGCAGCCAAGACATTGTATGATGGGTTCTCCTCAGGCTTTCGCATCCCAGCACAAGGGGTGCCCCCAATAGGGTATTGCCATAACCTACTGTCTGCACGCATGCAGCCCACAGTGGTGGCTCAGAAGGTTGGTAAGGAAAGGGCGCTGGGGCGGGTGGGCGGCCCGTTTACTGCTCCCCCATTGCCAGGGTATGTGTGCTCACCTCTGGGCGTGGTTCCCAAAAAAGAGCCAGGTCAGTTCAGGATGATTCATAACCTGTCAGCGCCAAGGGGGGCGTCAGTGAATGATGCCATAGATCCGTCCCTTTGCTCAGTGACATACGCTTCCTTTGACACAGCATTACAGAGGCTGCGCGACTTAGGTCCCAGCGCCCTCATGGCGAAGACGGATATTGAGTCAGCATTCAGGCTATTGCCGGTTCATCCGGATGACTATCATCTGCTAGGTTTCCAGTTGAATTCCGAATTTTATTATGACAGGTGTATGCCAATGGGTTGCGCAGTGTCATGCAAGTATTTTGAGTTGTTCAGCACGATGCTTCAGTGGATGTTTGTATTCAGAACAAGTCACAAAGACGTAGTACACTACCTGGATGACTTTATGATCATGGGCCCCCCAGCATCAGGAGAGTGTGGCCAGGCCTTGAGCAGGCTAGTAGACATGTGGGAGGAACTGGGGGTGCCATTGGCTCCCGGCAAGACGGTGGGCCCGGCCACATGTATGTCTTTCCTGGGCATTGAGATAGACATGGTGAGGGGGGAATGCAGGTTGCCACAGGACAAGGTACAGGCTTTCTCGCAAGCGATTGATTCGGCCCTGGCCGGTCCCAAAGTCACGCTGCACCAGCTCCAGGTCTTAGTGGGCCAGCTGAATTTTGCATTAAGGATCATCCCGATGGGACGCCCCTTTTCTAGGTCAATTGCACGGGCGATGGTGGGGTTGACCCAAAAGCACCATCATGTGCGCTTGCAGGCAGATGTGAGGGAGGACCTGAGGGTGTGGCGAAGTTTCCTGAAGGAGTTCAATGGTAAGGTAATCTGGCCAGAGCCGCCAATATCCAGCGCAGAATTAGGATTGCTCACTGACTCCGCAGGTAGCATTGGCTTTGGAGCAGTACTGGGGTCCCATTGGTGTAGGGGCGATTGGCCGGCATCCTGGCAGGTGAGTGGTTTGACCAGAAACATAGCCTTTCTGGAACTCTTTCCTATCATAGTGGCAGTGGACATCTGGGCGGGATTCTTTAGAAACAAATCGGTAATCTTTTGGTCAGACAACATGGCAGTGGTGGAAGCGATCAATAGGCAGGGAGCTAATTGTAAGCATGTTTTGAGGTTGTTAAAACATTTAGTGTTGGCCTGCTTAAAGCTCAATCTGCTGTTCAAAGCGGCACATATCCCAGGTGTGGAAAACCAGGCTGCTGATGCTTTGTCTCGCTCCAAGTTGCAGGATTTCCGGAGGTATCATCCTCAAGCAGAAGAACAGATGACTGGGTTCCCGACATCACTGTGGAGGATTGGAGCCCCGCCCTAGCAGGGCTGGTGGGAGCGTCATTGAGCGAGCGCACTAGAAGAACTTATCAGCAACAGTTCAAAGCTTACAGGATATTTGCTGAGCGCACTGGCCGGTTGGCCCTTTTTTCTACAGGGGCGCTTTGCGAATTTTTACTAGCTATGAAGGAGCAAGGAAGGCCAGCGTCATATGCTAGGGCACATGTGTCAGCAATAGGCTTCTTTGCTAAACTAGCGGGGGAAGGTGACCCCAGCGCAGCTTTTGTAGTAAGGAAAGCACTATCAGGATGGGCCAGGCTAGAAGGGGTCAAGAAAGACAGTAGAAGGCCGTTAGATATAAAAACTCTGGGCGACATGCTGGGGGTATTGCAGGCGATTTGCTCTTCTTATTACGAGAGCGTGTTATTTGGGGCGGTATTTACCTTAGCCTTTTACGGGGCTTTTAGAGTGGGGGAATTGGTGGGGGCCTCCAAATTAGATCACGCAGGAGGACTCCAGTGGCAGGATACAAAGCTAGTCCAAGGGGACCTGGTGGTGGTTCTGAGGAAATCCAAGACAGATCCATTGGGGAGGGGGGTAACAATTCGTTTGGGCCCGGCGCCGGGGGAGGATATTTGCCCAGTAAACAGAATGAAAGCCTACTTGGCGATTCGCCCAGTAGGGAGTGGTCAGGCACTGTTCATACATGAGCAGGGCGCTTGCGTGTCGCAGTACCAATTCAGGGCGGTGTTTGGGCGGGCGCGGGAGTGTCTGGGTCTGGATGCCAAGGGGTACTCCTCACACTCATTTAGAATTGGGGCGGCAACATTGGCAGCAGGCGCAGGCTTACCAGCCGAAGGGGTCAAGAAGGTGGGGCGCTGGTCATCAACTTGCTTTAAGCGCTATGTGCGACCTGAATTGCTGGAAAACACAGGACCGAGATGTTGATTTGACCATGCTGACGTTTCCATTTCTCTTCCTACTATTAGTATGTCCTCAAAGTTGATATGGGTGTTGGGACACTCGTTCGTGCGGCGGGCCACAGTTCGGCTAAGGCAGAAGCGAGTGTCAAAACCACCGGGTTTAAGGAGGGCGTCGTTCCTATGGCGCGGCGTGGGCGGTCTGCGAATTCGGCAGCTGGTGGAGGAGACTAGGGCGCACGAGAGGGACAGCAGTCCCCGGATTTGGTGATCCTACACTTGGGCGGCAACGACATGGTGGAGTTGGGACGCATGGCAGTCAGGGAAGCCTTACTGACCGAATTCGCCTGGATCGGGAGAGAATTTCCTCATGCTCGGATTGCATGGTCGTGCATGATACCTCGCCGGACATGGGCCACTGGAGTCAGATCTCGGGCATTGAATGTATCAGTGAGACGCCTCAACCGTGAATTGGCCAGGTTGTGCTCAGGGCCGGGCCGCTTGTGTCACATTCCGCATAGACTGATCACAGGGGACATGATGTTTCACAAAGACGGCGTGCACTTATCGGACATTGGCACAGACGTATGGATAAAGGGGATCTGGTCTTTTGTGCAGAACTTATGGGCAGGTGGTGAGGGTGAAGGACCGGTAGGCCCTGGTCACCCTAGTGGCGGAAAAGAGACCACAGAACAGTGATTTTCAGGGTTAACGGGAGGCCCGCTTACATACTCCCGAGGCCAGCACTGAGGGGAGAGACGGTAAGCTCTCCGCAGGGAGAATGGGGACACCGGCTGGGGAGGCAAGGGCGCCAGGTCACACGTGCCTCCTTGGCAGCCTGGTGGTAGAGGGTGGGCCCCTCGAAGGACGGACAAGGACCAAGGGCTGGGGGCTCACCGCTCAAGGACGCAGGTGGGTTGCGCCTTGCGTGGTTCTCAGTTAGGAGAGGCGAGCCAGAGGGCCCCTTGGTGCTGGAGTAAGTAGATAGTGCATAACCGGTGGTTATGATCAGTGATAAGGCTTGTAAATAATAAAAGTGTAAAGATTGACTTTATAAATGTGAATTGTATAAATGTTTTTGTCATGTTTATGAATGTTTGAAGTTGATTAAACATGGCCGTTTTACCCACACGCTTGGACTGGCAAAGTGTTTGTGGGACTGCATGAGGTTGGGGCGGGGGACTCCCTGGGGGGGTCCGGGCTCTATGAAAAGCGCGAGGCCTTAGTGAGCGCGCCCTTAGGGCCCGGCCCCACGCCACACCCCGCCCATAGCCCGGACCAGTAGCCCTATTGGCTACTGGCCGAATGAAGTACTTCCGGGTCGGCCGTGACGTGTTTCCGGCCTGCCCGAGGAGCGGAAGGGGGGGAGCCAGGGGGTGGCTATTTAGGCCCCGGGTCCCCTTGAGGGCATCCTCTTCGCCTGTACTTGACCCCCGGGAGCAGCAGAGTTCCGGAATCTCCCACCCACCCGTCCCTTAGATTAGTGGTTTGGGTTGGAATAGGTTTGAGGGTCGGCGGAAAAGAGACCACAGAACAGTGATTTTCAGGGTTAACGGGAGGCCCGCTTACATACTCCCGAGGCCAGCACTGAGGGGAGAGACGGTAAGCTCTCCGCAGGGAGAATGGGGACACCGGCTGGGGAGGCAAGGGCGCCAGGTCACACGTGCCTCCTTGGCAGCCTGGTGGTAGAGGGGTGGGCCCCTCGAAGGACGGACAAGGACCAAGGGCTGGGGGCTCACCGCTCAAGGACGCAGGTGGGTTGCGCCTTGCGTGGTTCTCAGTTAGGAGAGGCGAGCCAGAGGGCCCCTTGGTGCTGGAGTAAGTAGATAGTGCATAACCGGTGGTTATGATCAGTGATAAGGCTTGTAAATAATAAAAGTGTAAAGATTGACTTTATAAATGTGAATTGTATAAATGTTTTTGTCATGTTTATGAATGTTTGAAGTTGATTAAACATGGCCGTTTTACCCACACGCTTGGACTGGCAAAGTGTTTGTGGGACTGCATGAGGTTGGGGCGGGGGTCTCCCTGGGGGGGTCCGGGCTCTAAGACGACGTCTGCAGGTTGTGTGGTATGAATCGCATAAATGAATAAACTAAACAATAATGTAACGTGTGCCGCATATGCCTATAAAATATAAAGCCTATCTAAGCACAGCTTTAATGTCACTCGCGTGAAAATGGATTGTAGGCTTGCATGAGCCTGTTACGAAATTCTGTTTTATCAGCAGTTGGCTCATCTTACATGAGGACGCATTTATGTTCTCGGATGAACTACCAGACGTCCCAGTGGGACCAAGACCCTATGCCAAGAGCAGCAAGTAAATAGAAAACGTGTCCGCCTAAACGCGGACATTAAGCTGCCTGGCGCAGCATTTTAAACCCATGACAGAATTGTTTACTTATCCTAAGGGGGGAGAGCTTGCCTCGTGTTTTGCTTACTGTGTTTACATACCGTAGCGCTGTAATGCTTGTGTAATGTATTTTGAATCATCATGTTTCTAAACCTGGCTTGCTTGGAGGAAATGTATCTCCAAACTATACGATCCCAGAGCTGGTTGGCTGAGGGGGGATGGAAATGACCAGAGGCTGCAGCCAGCTCGATGTGTTCTCTCGAGCCGATGAAGTGGGTAAATGGTCCCTTACTATGTGTGGCTATTGATCAGCTAGCCGCCTGGCTGCCTTACCGCGAAGCCACCAGACGAAAAGGCTACCCCCACCCACTTTGATGAGCCGCGTCTTAACGTGCGCACTCCTCCTCCCCAAGTTATTAAGGCTCGCTAGCAGGCTGCCCGGGGCTTGGAGCGCTGACAAGTTTCAACCGCGCACACCTCGCCGCGGTGACACTGCTGCTACTGCGGGGAAGCGCGCCCGGCCACTGGATGCAGGCCGCCGCCTCCTCAGAGCCACCGCCGGGATGGGCGTCTGCTGCTGCAAGCTCTGCGGCTGCCACCGGTGCCTGGACACGACGGTACTTCACAACGCCTTTTTTTTCGTTTTCTAAAGGAGGTGTCGTTTCGCCGCGTCTTTTACTGCAGACGGGGATATCTCTGGAAGGCTGGGGGATGCGGCAGGGAGTATAGAGATCTGCACCCACCTGCCATCTCCCTCATTAAGTTACGTAGCTGACCATGCGCGGTGTCTTATACGATCCTTTGCGCCCCACCGTCCTCAGAAACAACTAAGCGCTGTTACGAGAAGCCCCCTCTGATGAACGAACGTCTTAAAGGGGCCAGCCGGCTGCGCCTACTCTTGTTGCACTCTAGACGTGGGGACAGGCGTACTTTTCCCAGTTTCTTACTTTCAAATATCCCTCATTCCAGTTGAAGTAAATAGGGACATGTCTCTCACGCGGTGTGAGCACGTGGGCTGGCAGGCGCTAACGCTTCCAGCAAACTCCCTGTCCACTGCATTTGTTTTTGGACACACCCTGCGCTTTATCTCGTCGCAGCTCTTCTGTACAGTGAAGTTAAACTGGGCCCCATGTCACGACTGACTCGTTCAGCCAGTTCTGACTTTTTAGCACGTAACACCACTGTGGAACTTGTAGCTTCGATTTTTGACTGTAAGTAGCGGAGCTGCACGTTCCAGTAGTACGTAAAGTAGTTGAATGGGACCCTGGCTGAAACATCCACATTTCATTGGGGTCACTTGGCAGCTGTGCTGTTCACCGGCTGCATTACTTCCTTATTCTAGTGCGCTGCTGTTAGTGCATGCTTCACATGCTGTAAATTGTATGCATGTCACCTCAGCCTTAAAATTTGCACGAGTTTTACCTTCACCAACAGGTTTGCTGCGAGTTCAACTAACTATATGCTCCATTCTCTAATGAAGAATTTAAACAATTTTATTTCCTACGCGAGAACATGAGAAACCAAGTTTCAGAGTATCAGATGGTTACTTACACGCATCCTGTAAAAACGAGATAAATTCACAGCTATCAAGAATGTACATAGGACGGGGGTTGAATTATGCCTAAGTATAGGTAGCTTTAAATACCCCTATGTGCTCTGATATGAGTTTTGATCTGTTTATTGAGTCGAGAGTACACGTGACCTCAAATTAGATAAACTTTGCACTGTGACAAACGTGGAGCAAATGCTCTTTTGCACATTAGTTGCTGCTCTTGTAGCAGGATATAGAGCAAACTGATCTGTGTCAAATCCGTACATTAATATTTTTGCACAAGAACAAAAAAAATAAGAAAACCCATTTTGAAGCAGTTGCAGAAAATAAATGACACAATGCCAATAAATCATGTTATATTTGTATAAGTAGATAGAATTTGGGTTTGCAAAATGTTTGCTCCTTTGATATAGAGGAACGCCCCAATTTTTGTTTTAAACATACTTTCATCTTGTCAAAATGAAGAAATTTTGTTACTTTCCATATAATAAAAACACAAAAGGGCAAATAAATTTTTCAGCGTTATCTATTCAGCCACAAGTATGTTTATGTAAGAACTACAGGGCATTCCTTTTAATGCAAGCAGAAAACGCTGCAAAATAGCATTGTCTCCTTATTGGTCATGTGCAAATGTTATTTGATCTGGGCCGACGGTTCACTCTCAGCTTTCCCACCTGTTTAAATTCTGTGATTCTTTGTATAAGAACAGGGACGATCTGACTTGCATGTGAAACTTATAAGTTATGTTTTGGTGCTATAAAATCCCTTCTGAGTAATGACTGACTGATGACATTTCTATTGTACACCTTCTCCCACTGGGTCTCTTGGCACTATTGCTTTTGTACAACCAAATGTTATGTTAGGAAAACGTATGGAGCAGTGGTACAGCCAAGGGTTTCATGGCGCACTACCAGGAGAGAAAGGAGAGAGGGCGCAGGCTAATCAAAGGCTTGCTTAAACAGCCAGCCCTTCAAAAGCCTCCTGTACCTCAGCAGGAATTTGCAGCACCGTATGCATGCATTATAACACTTAAAAAACAGTCATGGAATGGCAGCAGCTAAATAATTAATGACCGGACCATTGGAACATAAAACAATGTCAATTTGTTTAACATGTTGGATTAAAATGAATAAACCAGTTTTGCAGTAAACTCACTCTGTACACCCCTTCTCCCTCTTTCCCTCCTTTTTCCTTGCCCTGCTTACCTCTTCTTGCACTATGAGGAAGGTTTACTTTCCATCCTCTTGTCTTATAATTTTTCTTTAAAAGCGTTACATATAGTGATGTTCAGTTGCGGCTGCTGTGGCCTTTATGTGGTGAGGCAGCGCAGGGGCATCGTGAGCGAAAATAATTGAAAAAATTGAAAAAAATAATGCTTACCCGCATTTTTCAGCGTCGGTGCTCTTCTGCCTCTGCTCCTCGACCTCAACTCCCAACATGACGCAGGGTCCCCTATGCCAATCCAGATGCTGCTCTCATGCGGTATTAACCAGTATGAGAGCAGCGCCGTGATTGGTGTGAGCGCCATAGTTAGGCAACTCACTAAGGCCCTAAGACCCTACTTGTTCTCCACCCAGCTGTAAAGCACATCTCGGGTGCAGAGATCTAAGTACGCATGACGGTTTGGTCGGCCTTAGACGGCCGGCCAAATCGTCATACACACTTGAAGCAATGCCACCACTCCTCCTTCCTGCGGCTGTGTCGACGTGTGGGAATGGACGGCCCGCAGTGGGGCGACGCTCCTCCACTTAGCGGAGGAGTCGCCGTAGGTGATGATATGATTTGATGTAAAGTGGCCACATTGTTCTTGGTACCAGTGCGCTACATGAGACTATTACATGAATACATAAATAAAATTGTGGGTAGCCACTGTGTTGTGTGTGAAGGAGGTGGAGAGGAGTCACATTAGTGTTGAGTTTATGCCTTGATGCATTTGTATTATGTTACGTTTGGATGTACTTTTCTAATTCATCTTGCACAGATGACAACGACCCCATGCTTATGTTATCATTGGGCTAGATGTACGAAAGCTTTTTGAATTTCTTAATGGGCCGAATCTTAATTTCAGCCTGTTAAGAAATGCAAAACTACAAAGGCCAAAAACAGGTCACAATTTGCGATTTCTACCTAGTAGAAATAGGGATTACCTATTTGCGATTCCTAAAGCACATGCACAAAGCATTTCCTAAATGCGAATTGTGCATTTAGAAAATGCTATTACCATAGACTTAAAGTCAATGGTAAACATGTGCAAAATTCAAAAATGCATTTAAAATGCATTTTTTAATGTGACATGAAGCGCACATGTGCCCCTAGTGCATATGTGCACTTACATGTGCACTACAAATTTCGGGGCGCCTTCAGGAGGGCCTTAAGCCCAGAGGCACCCTTGGGTTTGGATTTCCTAAATTGCAATTTCCTATTAGGAAATCGCAATTTAGGAAAAGCAAACCATTTCCTATTTGGCCCATAGGTGGGAATGCAATAGCATTTCCTATTTTTCTAACAGCATAGGAATCGCTGTTAGAAAATCACAAATTTTGTACATACCGTTTTGCATTTCCTAAATAGCAATTCCTACGGAATCACTATTTAGGAAATGCTAAATAAAAATTTCGGACATCTGGCCCTTAGTTGCTTTAAAGTCTGGTAATGAGTTGTTCCAGGTGGAAGGTGCTTCAGTAGAGGATTAAATCCGGCGATCCTCATTCTCTCCCTGTGTCTGTTTATGCATGCAGTTTGTTTATTTGTGAGCAATTTATCACTATTAGTTTAGGGCCTTTTCCTCCTCCCTTGATTGTGGCTTTATTGGTGGTCGTGTGTTCTCAGTCTCTTTCTCCTGGCTGCTGCTTCTGGTTACTGGTTATCGTTATAGGTGTGGCTGGTCTTGTGACCTACCACCAACCATGCAAGTGTGTGGGATAAAGGATGCATATTATGACCTTGGTTTTTGCTGGAGTGAGGTGTATGCAGGTTTTGATTATCAAAAAGGAGAACAGGTGTGTGTGTCCTAGATGCCAGGATGGTACTCTTTCTTATATTGTGCCCCCCCTCTCTCTCTCCTTCTCCCCCCCCCTCCCCTCTTGCTCTCTCTCTTAATAGTGGCTGCACAAATTAGAAAGTGTGTGAATTTTGTGAGACTGGGCAATACTGACTCTTCTTAGAGCCGGGTGTGATGTTGTTTTATGATGAATCTTGTCCTTGAATTTTCAACTCTGAGTAATTTCAACACATAATCTTCATTCAGGCAATCTCCTGAGACAACGTCATGCTGTCGTTTAAACCATAGCCATAATAAGAAATGTACATTTTAATCCCTGTGTACAGTATGGATTTGGAATGCCAGTACACATCCTTCCAAGGGAGCAGTTTATTCAATGCAAAGCATGTCCCTGGAAGCACATAGATTGCGGAAAAACGCAGAGTTGTGACTGCACTCAGACAAATCTGAATGTATCATTTTGCAAATTCAGGGAGACAGGGCAGCTGTGGTCCTTCTTTCAGCCATTATTCCTATGCGTTATGGTTGATGTACTCCTTGAATTTCCACCTAATTGCCATTTCAATTTCAATCAATTTATTTGATCAATCTCAATGGTGTCAACTGAGGTCTAGTAGTAAGCAGTCGAGGTCTGTAGTGGTGGCTCAGTTGTCTCATGACCCTACCTTCGAGTCTCATGGCATGACCTCTTACTCTTGGGTTTTGCAGAAACTGCCTCATATTGTGAACTCAAACTCCTAAGCCTTTCTCTCAGTCTAATATCATCAATTATAGTGCTGGGCCAATCCCTTCTATGTTTCCTATCATAACCTCATACCTCCGAGCCTCTTGCATCACTAGGCCACTAATTGGTAACCTCCCCAAGTCTAATATGTTAACCTTCTCCTAATCCCTTTACTTCAACATTGAACCTTCCTCCCAAACCCTCAACCCGTAGCTCCATATTTTATGTTCCTCTTGCCCTACCAATCTCCCATTGTTATCACCAGTCTAATATTGTAACATATCATTTGCAAATCCCCCACCAGACTAATATTAAGACTCTTGCTGCTTAACCTCCTGCACCATAAGTATCATATCAAGACCTTTAGCTCAAAAGCTTACTCCCTACAGTCTCATATTGTGACGTTTTACTTCTGTGTTCTCTAGTTTAACATTGTGGTTGCTTACAAGGGCCTCCCACTTACTCTTGTTCATCCTGCACCTGTCTCATATCATGACTTTTCTCTCTCCAGTCTTCTCTGGTACCCTTATATTATAACCTCTTGTGTTATTTTCAGGTTTTTATATAGACAAGCATTTGTCAGTTTTTTTTGTCATTTTGAAGCCATGGTGAGCCTGTAATATGCAGGCCATGGATTTCCCTACATTGGTGGTTCAGTGGTAGGGGTTACAGGGTGAAGGTTCCAAGATGGGGGTTTTGACTTTGCAGCCAACTGCAAAAACACACATAAGTGTGTTAAGTGAGCATTGTGTTTCCGTGTGCATGTCAATCTCTCCAAGCTCAGGAATGTGAATCTTGCACATTTTATATCTCAGCGTCAGTGTATTCCCTGCCAAAATATGACAGATCACCTGTGGGGAGTTGGGGGAGGAGATAATTTATAAAGCACAGTTTGTATCAGTCGATGCAGCAGCTATTAAAGACAAGATGTGAGCTTTGGCACTCAATTAAAATGACGCTACGTTATGGAATTCAACACGTTTGGTGTAATGATCTGGTAACCTGTGAGTCTGGGCTTCGAGTTACGAATATAGCAATTTACATGTCATGGTAAGCGTACTGTTAAATTGTTTTGAAGGGGTTAGAAGGAGCTAGAAACATCGCAGAAATATGGGAGGGTTTTGAGCTTGAGATATGTAACAGATGGCAATGAGATGGGGGTGTTATAGGATTATCGCTTGAGTTTTGGAATGGTTAATGTAATGGAAATACGATTGGCCATGTTAACAGGTTGTTTTATATATAGCATTAAGAAATTGAATACGCTTAATATCTGTTGTAGTAAGATTGTTGCATTAAGATTGGAAGTGTGATAACCAAGCTGATTGTGATGTTTTTGAATTTTTTATATTTTAGATACCCCTGACGAAGGGAAGAATTCCCGAAATGCATTGGGTGTTTTTTTAATAAAGTCGTGACTTGTGGAAACCTTATTTTCCCTGTGCTTTTGTTGAAAGCTTCGCATTACAGTTGAATGAGTAAAAGGAATTGAAAGATAAAAGGTGAAAAATTACATGGAGTAAAACATTGATAAAGAGAAGAAGAAAACAAGTGATGAATTTGATTTATTTGATTCATTCAGTGATGGATACGGCTGTGCAGCTTGTTGGAACCGAATGGGGTTCCTTTGTGTTTCTTAAAATTTTTAGTGCCAGGTTGTTTACAGTAGCGGCTAGTGTGGCGGGCAGGGGATTTGGGGGGATGACGGACGACGGGGAGGTGGGGGAGGGAGGGGAAACGGACAACAAATAAACATTAAAAAAAGAAATAAAAAGAACTTACCTTTGCCATGCTGTCCGACGCTCTTTTCTGTGTCCTCACTGCAGCACAGGCTCCCAGCCTCCCCTGCGGCCTATCCTGAACCTCCTCTCATGTTTGAAAGCAGCATCAGGATTGGCCTGAGTGCTGGGAATTTGAGCTTCCAGGGATACTAGGAGCCTGTGCTTTGCTGTCTCCAACCCAGCAACGCAGCTGGGTTGGAGACAGCTCAGTGCGCTTGTCAATTTGGCCAGCCTGAGACAGTTGGCCAAACTGACAAAAGTGCAACCACTCTGCCACTCCCTTCGCAATAGCCCCGCCTCCAAGACTCCCCCAGCCCTCAGAACCTTGAAAAATAAAACTATAATAAACTTGTTTTATTGTAGTTTATTTTTCAAGTTTTGAGGTTGGTGGGGGGCGACGCTCCTCCGCCATAGTGAAGGAGCTGCCACTGGTCGTTTATTTTTCAGTTGTTTAGTTGCAGCAGGTATTTTGCATAGCTCATTAAGTCACAATGGGAACACATTTGAAAAACACAAAGAACACATACATGACAGCGCATCAAAGGCAAAAAGCCGCACACAAATAATCTATCAGGACACAGCCACGCATAGTGACAAACCTTTTTTTCAGCTAATGCATTCAAAAAGTCAGGATGTCCTTATAACGAAGGAATATATCTTCCTCGTCCTTTCCCTTTTTAGGTCGAGCCTAGCGTTGCAGCGCATGCGCTACTCGCTCTGCGAGGCATGCTGTAGTAGGGTATGTTGTGGAAGTGCCGTGGAAGCCCCGCCCATATTTTTCATTGGCTGGTGTCATTGTCTTTGGTAAATGCTGGCTTCCGATTCAATATGAGGCTTCTTAGTCCCTCCTTGTTACCGCCCTGTCTCCTTTTGTGACCGCCCATCAGGACTGGATCTTTTACTTGCGGCGTTACACTGTCTCCTTCATTAGTCGGTAAGTACTATTTTGGCAATGGCGGCCGCGTGTTTATTTTTGCATCGCGCTTTCACTTTAACAATAGCTGCCGCCCCACCCCACGAGTGCTGTGTGGGTCGGCAGCTATTGTAAAGTGAAAGCGCGATGCAAATCTAAACAAGCGGCTGCCTTTGCGCAATGGCGACAGCTTGTTAGTTTTCTTTCACAGTGCGCAAGCAATGCTAATAC
Organism: Calotriton arnoldi; assembly: GCA_963921515.1. NCBI lineage: Eukaryota > Metazoa > Chordata > Amphibia > Caudata > Salamandridae > Calotriton > Calotriton arnoldi. Next base: position 2,949,390 of record CAWUFW010000091.1, read on the forward strand.
TATGATAATGTAAAACAAACAGGAGCTTTCGTTGTTCTGTCTATAGTAAGTCTGCCCGGTACGCAAATATTTCAGGAAGGGGGAACACCTGCTCTCCGATTTCTGGATGAAACCAAACCTCGACTCAAAGAAGTGCTAACGTGTTCCCACTTTTCTAGTTATCACGGCATTGAATTTATCGGAGATTTCCCCATTTTCGCCCCGCTGCCCTCAGAGCTCGCGTGCTGCGTCTCACTAACTCGACCCCGGGGCTGAAAAGGCACTTGTGTCGATGACATGCAAACACTTAAGATGTCGGAAGTGGCATGCCAGCTGTAATGTGACTCTCTTTTCAGGCTCTCGACTCACAGTGGGAGGAGTTCCTCGCTGAGCATGCATCTCCCTCACCTACAGGTAAATGTGGATTATTCCCAACAGGCACCTGCCTCTAAAAAGCCCACAGGGTTGGCACCGTGCCAGTCGTGTTGCAGCCAGGGAGGTCTGCATGTGGCTGCACCTCCCTTGGTCACGGGGGTTTGGACGCCTGCGCTCGGCGTGGATACACAGTTTGCTGTCCCTGCCAGGCCTCCCCTTCGACACCGCCCGTTTGGCCTGAAGTGATTCTGGTGGTGTAAAGTTTTGAGGGCGTGCTTCAGGAAAGATGAAGGGGCGCGTGCACGTTGGCGAAGAAATGTCTTTCCTACTGATGAGGTAACTCGGTGGGTTGAACACTTGCTACTGTGATCTATGTGTAACCTACAGGCCAGTAACCGAGATCTCAAATTGCCCCAATCGTGCGAGGTGTTCTTGTCGAGTCCACATTTTCCCCAAATGTGGTACATTCAATACAACATTTATTGCAGGAAAAGCTATTCCCTCTGTAACATTCAGAGACGTTTTAAGGCATGGGCAAAGTGGGCGCTGGCCAAGGGCCCCAACCTTTCAGGGTCCCCTGATAGAGCCAGTTCTGTACTGCAGAGTCTTGCCCTGATGACCATGAACAATTCTCAAACATATTGATTTAAATACTATTCTCCTTTAATTTATTTTGAATGTGGGTGATGTGTGGGAGTCTATCACAGACATTTTGCAGAGAAATGTTGTGTTTATGTTTCATGCAACATCAATAAAATTTTCTTTTAGATCAAAACAGGACCCCACGCGAGAAACAGGAAAGTGTCACGTAGGTTATTTGTGATAATATTAGTGAGCTGCTGCTGTGTTACAATAGTGAAAACACACGCCACTATCCCTGAATTTTAGATGTAAATACATTTAGATTTGGACCAGTGTGTCTGTGCACTGTCAGTGACCTGGCCAAAGAGGGCATGAAAGAGCTGAAACTAGATCAAAAATTCAAAGCTGTTTGGAACAGGGCCCCCAAATATACGTTTGTCCCACGGCCCCGTAACATTAGATCATCAGGTAGGGATTATCTTCAGTTGTAATACAAGGTATTCTTTTCTGCTGCATACTGTTAGACAGAGAAATATATAGCAGTTGTTACCTGTCATCAGATACGGCGCCAGGTGGCTGCAATAAGTGGGGTTGCAAAACTGCCAGCCACCTGAAACACAAAGCAATTTCGATCCAAGTGTGCAACGGAACAAAAAAAAACCTGAACGGTCTGCCCTGCCCTATGATGTTCACCTTGGGGAGGCGCGTCAGTGGCCGCCTGATAGTGCACACGGGGCGCGAGAGGTGACAGCTGCGGCCAGCGAGGTGCGCACCGGTGCGTGCGGGAATCTGAGGGGGCGCGCGGCCCCTCCATTCTTCTCTCACCCCCCGTTCCCGTCCGCGGCCCTGGGCGGGCATCGACACGGGCACGCGCATGGTGACTTCAAACCCAACCTGAGAGACTTTGGCCAGGTGAGATGGCTGCGTCCAAGATTCCTGGTGCTGGCGCGCATTTGTTAAAATGTCTGTCATGAATCACGATTTTCACTTTCTGCGTGTGCGTGTACGTCGTATTTTATATTTCATTCCGATGCCTCAGTACGCCAAATGCGATATATAACTATCTCTCGATCTCTCTCTCCCTATCTATCGACCTGTCTATCATTCAATTTTACAAGTGTTTTCATTATTGTAATTATTAACAAAGCAACTTCAATAGTACACAGCTTAAATTGATTTCCTCCGGCTCTAAAATACGTCCTATTTTTACCCCTATCTATGGCGTATTTTCCTACTGAGAAGGATAAACGTTTAAGTCAGCAATGCAAGCATATAAACAAGTGACCAGTAGATCTTTAGGCAAACGCCTAATGTCAAAAGGACACCCTGTTGCACCCCTGAAATTGATCTGTGCACATATGTTGCGCACACACATGTCCCAAGGGCATGTGTGTGTGTAACCTACAACTTTGAAAAATGCACTTTAGTGCATTTTTCAAAGTTTCCACTATTTACCATCTGGTATGATTTCGCGGTAAATAGCGGGCCCAAATAGCGAAATCGCTATTTTAAAAGGCATCTTGCATTGCATTTAAGGAATCGCAATTTGTGATTCCTTACATGCAATCGCAATTTAGGAAATCGCAAAAAATTGCGATTTTTAAATTGCGAGTGGCAAGTTGTTTCATGCATCGCAAAAGCTAATTTTGCGATCGCAAACGGCCGATTTTTGCGATTCGCACCGTTTGCGATCGCAAAAAGTTTTGATGCATGCGCCTGTAAGTCACTCATCCACCAATCTACCCCACGCCATATAATCCTGGCATTCATTCATCCATCCATGCAACCATCAGTATAAAAACGTGCAGAAACAAGTATACATATATATTTTAATTTAATTTAAATTTATTTGATCTATGCATTTCTTTAGGTCCAGGAGTAAATCATCTACAGTAGTTGGAGTCATCCCTGTTGGATTTACACTGGTCTCATTGAACTTTAGGTCTGTGATGCAGGAGTCGGTTTTAGTCAATGAAGATCAGTGGGATCATTTACAATGCCAATAGCTCAAACTCGCGTAAATGCGAGACCTATTGCATTGCAAATGCTTGTTATGTACTAGTATTCAGTTATCTAAAAAAGTAGCGATTGTTGGTTCAAGGTGAAAGAAGAGGCGTGCATCTGTTTATTGAGTCATTCCAGCACTTAAGATGGTACATTAGTTGCTGATTCTTTTATATTGTATTGATCTCTGTTGAAGCGTGCACTAATGCGCAAATGAAAGCAGTTAAAGGGCTGTCACTTCCACTAAGATTACATTCTCATCCAATGGAACTTAATTTGCCCCAAAAAAATCAAAATTTTGTGAAACAGGCAGGCCGTTTTTTTTTTACTAGAATTGACAAAACCCTTGCTTTTTGTGTTAATAAATCAGATGGCACAAAGTGTGTGGCAAATGATGTGGTAATTGTGACATTTAAAAAAAAAAGAATGGCGTGTGAGGTACTTTTTATAACTCGGTTAATATCAATATTATTGAGGATTCGAGTTTGCTATGTATTTCTCTAATGGGTGCCCGGGCATTCCCCACAAACTAAAGGCCTTTTTAACATTGTTGATAATAGGGTAGGCTTCTCTAACGAGTAGCTCGTGATCTACTAGTAGCTTTCCAGGTTCCTGTAAGTAGCTCTCCTGTCTACAGCCCAGCCTATTAAATTAGAAGTTTTTTATTCATTGAATTACTATATGAATACCAAAATTGAAAAGTGTGTATTAGAGGTGAAAATGTGTGTCCATTCAGAATTTATAAGCTGATGGTTGAATAAAAAAAAAACCCCAAATAAAGCAGATATTTGAGTTGTACATCATGCAGCGATGGGGAAAATTATTAGCATGTTATTAGCTCGGTCCTTTCTTTCACCAGGCACAGTTCTTATAGCCTGTTTCATGGAATTGTCCAAGTATGTGTTTTAAGTACACTTTTCACTACTGACATGTTTTGCCTATATATTTTGTATTTAGCAGCTGTAACATTTCAAATAGAAGTGTTTTACACAGCACCAATGATGGTATTTAGATTATTGATGAAAGTTTGAATAATTTACTTTAGACAAATGGCATATGCAGGAATAAATGTCCTTATTTGTGTATTTGTAATTGGCAAAAGTGTACACATGCCTAACCTAAAATGTATTTCTAGTGCAGAAAAATGTATATACTAGCAGCAGGACAGAACAAGGGTAGTCACTCTCTTCCTTCGAGTTGGAAGAGGTGATTTTTCTGTGCTATTTTTAATTACTGTTGAGAGGGAACAGTATGATAGTCTGGTGGCAAGGAGTTTCAACATAAATGGCTCAGTAGGCAGAAGGGCCAGAACTTTTAATGCAGCACAAAGTGGTTTGAGTGTGACTAGAAGGCTTTTTGGATGATGGATCAGAGCTTTCGAGTCTATGTGTATCAGGCTAGGATAGCAGAGAAGCAGTTTGGAGACAGACCATTTACAGCTTTGAAAACAAGTCAGTCAATGGGATGCAGCAGGCCTAAATTTTCTCTTCCCCCAGATGTTTGGTATTCCTTCCTCAAGCGAGGAGAGGAGATCTTACCTAGTAGCAGCTGGAATGTGCTCAGTACTCCTTGCAGATGTGACTACTGATTGGAAGTAATGGAGGCTTCTGTTGTATTTTAAATTATATTGAAGTCGATGTGAACTTCTTTATGATCTTGTTTGGATGGTGGAGTTCGATAACGGGTGATAGCCAAATTGTGTGGGTTGGTTGAATTTGTTAAAAGAAAAAGTGGTGTCGTTATCACTGAAATCTTTCAGAACTGAGTCATGGTAGAAGGAAGCATTTATTACATTGGCAAGATCCAACACTAGTGTGTCTGTGTGCACCTTGGTCATTTTTAGCGATCATATTTCGGATGGGATGTTAGGCTCTTTAATCTTTCTTATTGCAAGGATTTGTTCTGAGTTTACCTTTGCTAAAGGCAATGAATCCTATCACAGAGACAACACCATGGACAAACAAAGACATTTCCTGGATATTTTCTTTGGGATGGTGACAGAGCAATGAGTAGTTAAACTGAGAACTGAGATTGTTGGAACAATTTGGTCATTTCTGTCTTGGTTTCTTCGGTTAAGATCTTGAAATGCTAAATGTTATGGTTTGCTGCCTACACAGTTCCTACTGCACAGTATGCTTTCTTTTCATGACGCAAGCGTTGTGGTATCCACTCACATAATCTTTGCAAGATCTTGAGGCATTCTAAATTATGACCCTCCCTCCATAGCTAGTTCTGGGCTTAACCACTTGTCTGGTGTTTTTTTTTTCAATTGAACCTGCATAATCACACAATTATTTTGTTCATCTTTGAAAGTAGGGTATCAAGGAGTAGTTCAGAGTTAGTCTTCCCAGATGGGGAGAACTGGTGCTATTATGGGGTGATGGGGGTTAAAATATGTTGCTTTCTGCGTCTCCAGTGTGCCTGGTGTACAACCTTATTTTTCGATTCTAGTTAAACACCTGTGTGGATGGGATTGGAGAAGGTGTTAAGTCCTGACACCGTTGATGGGGTCATAAATAAAGTGGAAGTAATTAACCTTATTGAAAATTGTTTTTAATGAATGGGTGTGCATAGATCTGATTGGGTGTTGTTTGTGATGTCTGATTATGGCAAGTAGGTGAACGTCTTATCACATAAACCTCTTGTGGGCTTTCATTTTTTTTTGTAACAAATTTTCATTGGTTTTCGGAAGAAGCCATATGGACAGCCCCATGGGCAGTTCAGAGAAGCAGTTGAGAAGGCAATATGCATTACAATTACAGACGTTAGCATTCCTGAGGTCCTCCCAGAACTGGCTGCAATCAAAGAGTCCCATCAAGGAGCCCCCAGGAGCATTCTACTGGCCCCCCACTTCCCTCCCTTAGTCGATTCAGCATACAGCTCGGCTCTCCTCCACACATGTTACAGTCCAATAGACAGATTCAAGTAGAAAACTCCCAATATCCATCCCACCCCCCCGGTCTTCAAATACCCCAACAAAGTCCCCCCACCCCATCCACCCCCCCAGACATGCCGTTGGCCATTCGATTACTCAGGCAGTCGCCTAAAACACTTGCATCGCCCACCAGAATCCCCTCTTGTGGGCTTTCATGAGTTGACAAAGGTGTTTAGCCATAATAGGTTTTGTGGACCTGATGGAATCATGGCAGTGCCTTTGTCTTACAGGCGAACTGTGAAATTAGTCCTGAGGAGGTCTTTCTGCTATTGTCATTCTGATGCCCCTTGTCATCTTGGAGTGGGATATGACTTTTAATAAACCTGAAAGTGTCTTCATCCAAAGGGTACTGTTAAACCTGTAGAATAAAATCGTTCTGCTTACTCCATTTTAAGTATCATAGGTACAGTTGGGCATTAAGTTTTTGGAGTTCCAATTCATGATCAATTTCATGAACTCGTGTCTAGCCAATTTACAACTGGTGTTGATCGGTGATTGTGGCACAGATAGTAAATATAAAAATAATGAATTCCACAAAAATTCACAAATATGGATAGGTTTTCAGTAAGCCTTCCTATATTCTAATCAACTTGACATTGAGGCACATTACTCAAGCAGCCATAAATCTTGGAGCGAAAGTATGTTAAGAGTGTTGTAGAATTTGATTCAGAAAATTAATTCCTCACTATTAATCAAACCCAAATATTTCCACTTGTCAGGTTTTGCACCCAGCTTTTGGATCGATTCCTTTGTAGAGTTTACTTACCTATCCCTTACTTGATATAGTGAAACTTGTTGAAAATAATTATATCACCACCTGTTTAAAGATTTTGCAGAAATTACATCATCATATTAACTACACTAATTTAGAATTTAAATTAGGTTAGCAATCTGAATGCATTTTTAGTTGATCGAGCAGAAGTTTGACAAAATGAACACAGTGTTGTTGTTGACCTTTGAAGAGAATCCATTTCTTTAAAAAAATAAGGTTATTGCTGTCACAAGCATCAATATGTAACCAATCGGCCTAAAAAAGCATTATTAAAATTGCCATTTTAATCTGTTGCCTCATTTTCATCGGTTTTAGTTTGCCTGAGACCTGACAGAGTATTGATGATCATTTATGCTAATGATAGCAACCATTCATTTTTTATGTAGCACTTAATGCCACAATTCTGCAATGTTTAAGGGCAGATTGATGGGAGAATGAAGTGTACTTACCAGGATTCAAACCAAAATCAAAAGAGAACGTGAGGGGCAATAAGATATCAGTAAAAGGTTTATTGTCTCAAATAAAGATAGGCCAACACGTGTTTCGCAATACAAATCGCATCATCTGGGCTTGTAAGATATATTCACATGATCTATAAAACAAAAGTACAAGAAACATAATAACTAAATCAGATGTATAAAGTCTAAGAACAAATAACGGTGTAAAAATTCAGCCTTCCAAGTACCACGATTCAGAGGTGAGACTAACGCATTATAGTGTGGTGGCCAGCATCACCTCACTAAAATGCAAAGTCATACATTTATAGCGCATCCTTGAAACCGCCGGTGCGCTGAGGCAGATAGACAGAAGCGGAACAGGAAGCACCGCCCAAGCACTCATGAGCAAGCAGTGGCACACTTACGGCGCGCTGCTCTGCCTGGCACAGTGTGTGACAGCAGTACTGCACAGTCACTGTGCAAAGTAAGTTTTGAATCAATGCCAGGTTAGGAGTGGGTCACACCGGGCTGGGGGTCAGCTCCCCTGGCTACAGTATTCATTATCACAGTCTAACCTGAGTGCTGTGAGCTGGCCGCAGTCATGTGAGATGGCATCACATGATCATCATTGTAACAATTTACTGTGCATCTGAAAATTGCAGACATGTCGACTGTCTCAGACTGAGTGTGGTCTGTGCCGAACAGCAGTTTATTTTTGTTTAGTTTGCCGCTGTCTGCCATGCGACTGAAGTAATTATAATGGACATGGTGCCTCATCGATGCACAGCCGGCCGCATTCATTGGACAATGCGAGGTTGCACATAATCGCAGAGGCAGGATCATCATGATGAAGTGATCAAATTTATACAAAAGGATCTGGCTGCCTCTGGTGATGCATGTTGCAAGACTAGTTGCGGCCGCAGCTGACAGGTCTGTAATAATGATGGCCAGGGTCCCTGCTCCCTACCCCTGCAGCTCCACTGCTGTGCTACTGCCGCCGACTCCTCGCCGGTAGGTGTTCGAGCCTGGTGTTAGTCATGTTGTTCTTTTGCTGCCTCTAGCTGTGTTTATATAGTATTGTATATTGTTATTGTGCATTGTTTTCTTTTTTCTCCGTGACTCTGTTTTTGGCCCTTGGGCTGCTCCCCCTCCTCGTTGTTGTGCCTGCGCCCTTCCGTCCGCTGTGCCCGTTTTTGCTGTTTGGTGCTGCGATTTTATAGTATTGTATATTGTTATTGTACATTGTTTTCTTTTCTCTCTGTGACTCTGCTTTTGGCCCTTCTGCTGCCCCTCCTCCTCGTTGTTGTGCCTGTGCCCTTCGTCCCTGTGCCCATTCCACTGCCCTTTCCCGCCGCTGCTGCCCCCGCGGCCCCTTCCCCCCCCGGTCGTTCCCGCCTCCGCCTCCCTCCCCTATTTAATGTCGGCAGCTGCACGGCCGCGCTCAGCGAGGCACCCCTAGGGCAAGCCCGTCTGCGCCTGTCCGTGACCCGACTGCGACCAGCGCCAGAGACCCTGGACCCCCGCCATCCCGCCGCTACGACTCAGCCGCCCTCCTCGCACTCAACGCCGGAAGGAACATTAACTGCTAGCTATCCACACCGAACACCACCCACGGCCAGTTCTCCTGCCGCCGAGCCTTCACCACCCTCCGCACCACAGCGTCCCCCATGCCGGACGCCAACACCACCGAAACCCTGAAGTGTATCTTCCTCAATGTGCACTCCCTGCACAGACATGCCCTGGAGATCTGGGACCTCCTCGACACCCTCTTGCCAGATGCCGCCTTCTTCACGGAAAACTGGACCAACGCCTCCTCCACTCCCGACATCACCACCGCCATCCCCGACGGATACAAGATCCAGAGGAAGGACCACCCCAGCCACTCAGGAGGAGGACTCGCCATCGCACACAAGAGCTCCCTCCGACTCTCCACCTCCACCACGCACGACACCCCCACCCCCACCGCAACCGAACACCTTCACTTCCAGATCCAGACCAGCCCTAGAACCACCCTACGCGCACCCTCGCCTACAGGCCCCCCGGATCTCGAACAGCATTCACCATCACTGACATCCTTGCAACCCATGCCATTGCCTACATGGACTACATTCTCATCGGAGACCTCAACTTTCACCCGACCACCTCAACGACCCCAACTCCTCCACCCTCCTGGAAAACCTCGCCAACCTCGGACTACGACAGCTCGTCACCACCCCCCCCCCACAAGGCAGGACACACCTTCAACCCTATCTTCGCAGGAGGTAACAACGTCCACTTCAGCCACACCTCGCAGCCCCTCTGGACGGACTACCATTGCGTCCACTTCCACATCAACAAACCCAGCGCCCCCAAACCTACACCCTGGCCACCACGTAGGAACTGAAGCAAGGTCACCGAGTAGCACCTCCACTCCACCCTCAACCGCGATGCCCCCTCCACCCCGACCGGCGCCAACCTTGCCGCCAAAGAACTACACAGATGGATCACCAACTGCACAGACGAACTCGCACCTCTTCGCAATCCCAACAGACAGCGTCCAAGGAAGCCACCTGGTTCACTACCGACCTCCAGGAATCCAGACACACCTGCAGACGTCTCGAAGATTTGGAGGAACAGCAAATCTTCCGAAGACCGCACCACATTCAAGAACGCAATGACAGAACACCACCAACTCATCAGATCAACCAAAAGGACCTTCATCCAGAACAAGATCACCGCCAACTACAGCAACTCGAAGGAACTCTTCAGCATCATCCAAGAATTCACCAAACCCCTCAGCGAAGCCACGGACATCACCCCCTCCCAGGACCTCTGCAACAAGCTCAGCGCCTCCTTCCATCTGAAAATCAAGTCCCTCTACGACAACTTCAACGAACCAACACCGGACGGCGAAACCACGCACTCCCCAGCTATGCCAGTTAACCCACCATCTCCGCCTGGACCCCAGCCACCACAGAAGGCACCGAATCTACCATGAAAGGCATCCAATCAGGAGCACCCATGGAGCCCTGCCCCCCACACATCTTCCACAGAGCCACCGCCGCCATCGCACCGGAACTGCGACGCACCATCGACACCTCCTTCATAACCGGCACCTTTCCCGACGACTGGAAACGTGCAGAAGTCAAGCCCCTTCTCAAAAAACCCTCTGCAGATCCTTCGGACCTCAAGAACTACCGACTCATCTCCCTCCTCCCCTTGGCGGCCAAGGTCACCGAAAAGACCGTCAACACCCAACTACGAAATTAATCGAAGAGAACTCCATCCTCGACCCCTCCCAATCCGGATTCTGCAGCAACCACAGCATCGAGACTGCCCTACTCGCTGCCACAGACGACATCCGCACCCTTCTCGACCAAGGCCACAACGCAGCCCTGATCCTACTCGATCTCTCTGCAGCCTTTGATACCGTCTCCCACCGCACTGTCGCTGCCAGACTCCACAACATCGTCATACAGGGAATCACCCTCGAATGGCTCTGTTCCTTCCTCATCGGCAGAACACAAAGAATCAGACTGCCACCCTTCCTCTCCGAACACACAGAGATCAACTGCGGAGTACCTCAAGAATCATCGCTCAGCCCAACGCTCTTTAACATCTACATGACCCCCCCTAGCCGCCATCGTCAGACAGCACGGACTCAACATTGTCTCCTACGCCGACGACACCCAGCTCATCCTCTCCCTCATCAAGGACCCCGTCACCACCGACTCAGCTTCCAGGAAGGAATGAAGGACGTTGCATCCTGGATGAGCACCAGCTGCCTGAAGCTCAACTCAGAGAAGACAGAGGTCCTCATTCTCGGACCTGCTCCCACCGCATGGGAGAACACCTGGTGGCCCACCGCCCTCGGCAGCCCGCCCACCCCCACGACCATGCCCGGAACCTTGGCATCATACTCGACTCCTCCCTCTCCATGACCCAGCAGGTCAACGCCGTGGTCTCCACCTGCTTCAACACCCTCCGCAAGACCTTCAAATGGATCCCCGGGGAATCAAGAAAGATCGTCACCCACGCACTAATAATCAGCAGACTGTACTACGGAAACGCCCTCTACGCCGGAATCAACAAGTCCCTCGCCGCAAATTCCAGACCATACATAACACCGCAGCCAGACTTGTCCTTGGCATCCCCCGACAAGAACACATCTCCCAACACCTGCAAGACCTCCACTGGCTCCCCGTCGAGAAGAGAGTAACCTTCAAGACACTCATCCACGCCTACAAATGCCTCCACAACATCGGACCCCAATACCTCAACGAAAGACTATCCTTCCACATACCCAAAAGAAACCTCCGATCCACTGACCCCGCCTTCGCCAAAAACCCAGCGCATCCACAGAGCCAGAACGGGTGGAAGAACTTTCTCCTACATCGCAGCCAAGACCTGGAACGAGCTCCCGGTTGACATCAGGCGCTCTCTGCACATCTTCAGGAAGACCCTCAAGACCTGGCTCTTCGACTGACCGGAGTTGCAACCCCCCCCTCCTCACCCCTCCAGCGCCTTGAGATCCTCACGGGTGAGTAGTGCGCTTAACAATTCCCTGATTGATTGATTGAATATTTAATTTACAGCTCCCTGAGCCTGTAGCTTACTGCTCATCTCAGCTGTTGCAGCGGCGAGCGCCGGAGATGAAAGAGGGGAAGCAGGAACTAAGAAGCAAAGTGTTGTGAAAGTCGCTGTGGTGAAAGAGTAATGAATGTAGAGGGGGGAGTGTGCATTGTACCATTAATGGGGAGGGAGTAACGAAGGATAGGAAGGAGGGGGCAAGGCTTATCACAGCAGAGAGAAGAAACACGCGTTCTGTCTGCTTGATGTTCAGATTGACACTACCATATATCATTCAGAAAAATATCAGCATTGTTGTTTAGTTTTTATCATTGTGTTTTTTATATTTCCATCAATATTTCACCTTTTTACAAACATGTTGTGTTACCATTTTGTCACACTCGGAACAAAATGTCTTCCATGGCAGCAGCTGCTGTTTACGGCGCCTCCCATGCATTCATTGATTAATTTTTGCATAGTTTATTTATAAAAATGTAATACAAAAAAATCGATAATGAAAAGTATGAAAACTAGAGGTAAAGAATAACTCCTGTCTTCTGAACCAGCTGCTTTATTGCGCGCTTGGGGATTCGGAGGAAGGTGCAGCGGTGCACTGTGAGGCCGTCTATGATTGGGCTGCAGTTATGAAGAGGCCCTCCAAATGTAAGAACTTTTTAAGTCGAGCCTAGAGGCAGTGCTGCTCTGCGAGACTTGTTGTAGTGGAGTAGGGAATAAAAGCCACGCCCACTCTCCACCCATATTTGTCATTGGCTTGTGTAATTGTCCTTTTTAAATGCTGGCTTCTGATTTCTTAATAGGCTTGTTAGTCCCTCCTTAGGACCGCCTTGTCTTCATTTGTAACCTCCCATGGCGACTGGCCCCTTTACTTCGGTTGTTACACGGTATGCGTTATTTAGTCTTGTAAGCACTATTTTCTTTATGGAATTTCTCCTACTTCAGGCACGACGACGTGCTTTACTTACATTCAGCGCGGGACAATGGCGGGCGATTGTTTAATTTCCTGTTGCTTTACTCCCGCCCCCCTCCCGTTGTCCGTGTTCTCCATGCTTCCGCCCCCCTCACGTTGTCCGCATTCCCTTTGTTCCCGCCCCCCTCCACACTTGCGGCGGCCCGTGAGGTAACCCCGACCTCTCCTCCCGTTTTCCATGTTCACCAGGCTCCTGCCCCCTCTCGTTGTCCGCATACCCTTTGCTCCTGCCCTCCTCCCGTTGTCCGCATACCCTTTGCTCCCGCCCCCCCTCCTGTTGTCTGGGATCCCTTTGTTCCCACCCTACTTGCCGCGGCCCGTGAGGTGCGCCCTTCGCGGCACACCATTGTTTGTTAAAATGCGGAACATAGCGAAAATCATTAGCAAAGCCAAAAGGTGGGACCTATTGGCTTTGCCAATGCTTGTTCTCAAGAAGAAACCGGTTTGAGCACCCGGGACCGGAGCTGCAGCCGGGGTAGTGGGTGGAAAGAAATGCAAGAAGGTAAGAAGGATAGTAGAGTCCTTCCTGCGCCACTTTTATCTTGCTAATCTAAATATATAGTTACTCTGCCACATAGGGTGAGAGTTGCATTATGTCACATAGTATAGCACATTTAGAATCTTACAGCCGACAACCCCCTGTATTAATGGTAACATGGACACCACGCAGAGAGTTGCTTCTCAAAACGTAGTTTGGATGCGTTATGCATGACTCTGGTCTTCTTGGCGATTAACGTTAGCGAGATGAGGAATAAATATCGAAGTTAGTTGCTAATTGTTTAGAAAATATGAATGACATACATTTTAAGGGAGTAGGATACACTTGTACCAACCGGAGCTTTTTCACTACTGTTTCACTCCCGGTGCCTCTCTGTTTTCGAATTCTGTCTGCGCGCTGTCCCAGGCATTTAACGCATATGACCACTCTGTCTACCCTGGCTTTAGCAGAAAGTAGTGCAGAGTTATTGCACTTTTAGTGTTTAACAGTGATGAGTGTGTTGCATAATGTTGCGTTTGGTTCTAGGAGTTTGGTGTTTTGAGAGGTGTCTCTACAAGTCCTCAGGGGGGTATAGTCTTGTGAGCGAACTGACCTACCTGAATGCATTTCTTAAGAAGGCCCAGGAAACGTCCCTCTATACTTTTTTTCATATTTGCGGAGATTAGTACCTGTCAAATGATGGAGGACCATGGAAGTGATTTCAGTTACTACTGCGCATTGAAAAAATGCCCTATATCTGATTTAACAACTCCAGCCAGTAAGTTCATGTGTGGATAAGATCTTGTTGAGTTCTGCAAAGACAACGTCTGCTGAGGGATTGGCCACTGCCATGAATCCTGAGATCCTGGAGAACAGGTTCCTGACGGTCAGTTGACTATGGAACCCAAAATCCATTGTAGTCTCCTCCCATACGTCTTGCAAGTGTTGAGATATCACTAGGGGTTCAGGTGAGCTGTATTTGATCTGAGTTTGGCTGTCATGACGTGCTGAAAATTTCTCCCAGTCTTTTGTCCATGAGAGACATCTAGAACTTCTGTTTCAAAAATTGTTTTGTTTGTGTGATTTATTTTATGTTCTCTATGAGCCACATTTATGACTCTGTTCCTCAGCGTACAACCGCCTGCTTCTTCGTGGCATGTTATCTCTCCATGAACATGACTAATACCCTAACACCTCTATACTGCTGTATTTGTAGCCTCTTGGTGCAGTCTCAGGTACTCCATCACGAAGAGTGATCGAGAGCGTCCTAGCGAATGTGTTTCTCAGCTATCAGTGGTCTGGATGCTGCCCCCCCCGGTCTGTGAATGAGTGACATCTGTAGTCTCTAATCACAAGATCATTCTCCCCATTGGAGAGACCTGTTGGCTTTTAGGTTGAAAAAGATAGAAATCGGTACTTGATTAGCTCATAGAACGGTGAAGTTCTTACTATACAAGAAGGTAAAAGTGCTCACATGTCCAAACCTCTTCTGGGCGCTCCTTTATAGCTTGAAAGTAAACTTCTCAGGTGCAGTCAGGTTCAAGTTAGTAGATGAAACAAAGCACTCAGTAATCTGGTGGCCTAGTTTGTGCTGGGCCAGCATAGCCCACAGACTGATATTCACATTAAGTTCAGTCTGAAACTTGGGGATGTGGTTGGCCTTGTGATATGCTACTGCAATGCAGTTTCTGATGGTATCAAGCTGTTTATACTCCAGGCCTTTTATACATGTAATTTTTTAGGTCGAGCCTGGGCTGCTCATGCTGTATTGGAGTATGTACTTGAAGCCCCACCCACTCTCCACCCATATTCGTCATTGGCTTGTGTCATTGTCTTTTGTAAATGCTGGCTTCTGATTCGTTATTAGGCTTGTTAGTCCCTCCTTAGTACCGCCTTGTCTTCATTTGTAACTGCCCATGAGGACTGGCCCTTTTACTTCGATTGTTACACGGTATGCCTTATTTAGTCTGTAAGCACTATTTTCTTTAATGAGTTTCTCCTACTGCAGGCACAACATGCTTTCCTGCAACATTCAGCGCGCCATGCATGCTTTCACTTTCCAAGCAGCCCCGGACAATGGCGGCCGATTCTTTGAAATGAAATAGCTCTCGCATTTACAAGAGTTTGAGCTATTGGCATTGTAAATGACAATGCCTTTTATTTATGTGTTAATTATCAAAACAGATTAATAAAAGGCATTGTCATTTACAATGTCAATAGCTTAAACTCTCGCAAATGCGAGACCTATTGCATTGTAAATGCTTGTTTATTGTAGTGGCAGTCGACCAATTTCCTGCGTAGGGACAGCTGTGCAATTAGCAGGCAAACCACCCGTGATATATAATAGATCTAGACTGCTGTCTTTTGTATCTAATCCTGGAGTAAGAACGAAGGGCCTATTTAATCTACATCTCCATCCTAGTTCTTACACTACCAGAACCAGGGATATACATTTAGTTTAATTAATAAAACATGACTTTATAATATTGGAATTCTATAGTAAAAACCTTTTTCCACAAAGATGTTGTGATGGGTGAAGTTTCATCACTGATGAAAAGCGGTCAGGCCACTGTGTGTTATTCAGCATTCTCTTTTGATTTTCAGCAACAAACTGGGAGTTGTCTTTTTCCCACCAGTTTTTTATTTTCCTAATTTAGCTAAAAGGAGTTAGTTTGGGTAGAAATGCATCTTATTAGTAAACCAACCCCAACCACTGTGGTATGTTTTAAATCCTGAGTTTGTGCTTCTCCAGACCAAACACTCTTTAAGTATACTGACTACTAGTATGGATGACGTGATTCCGACACCCTGTAGTCCTTATTGTTTTATATAACATTTCCTAGAATGAATTATCCACAAATAATTCATTGTGTCTGTATAATGTGTGTGTGATGTAAAGTGCTCTGACACCCTTCACTGGTATGAACAGCACTATAAAACAAATCAAAATGTTTGTGAGAGACGAACTATGGAGAGATGAGGGACACTGTTGGAGACTGGTAGTTAGGGAATCCATGAAAAAGGAGGTCATGGGGGAGCCAAAAAGGATTGTTGCACCAGGCACCACCTGCGCTAATTCCAACTCTGAAAGAGTGAGTCAGTGATGTCTGTCACAGTGGTGTTTGACATTGATAGTTTTGTCCAGTTGGGAAGGTGTTGTTCTCGCTCTTGACTGTATGACATATGAACTTTAATGGTACATTGCTTATTTAGAATATGACAGTTTACTAACGAACGCGTTGTAACAACGCATACCATTAATCTGCAAGTCGTAACAACGTCTTGCTCTAGGGTCTTGCTGGAAGTTGGAATAGTATAATTTAGTATTCCAACTCCAGTATGTGCAACAGTAGGGAAGGTGTTGGATTTTAAATCCAACACCTTCTGCCCCTCCGCAAGTCGTTGTTCCGACTTGCGGAGTAATGGAATGCATTGTTACAATGCGGTCGTTGTAACAACCGCGTTGTAATTGCCTGCAGGGAAAAGGATTCGTGGTAAACGATGTTTACCCTTATTTTATAATGGAGGTGACAATCTCTTACATCCAGTAAGTCTTTTTTTTTGTATTTAGCTGCGTGTGTCTTCGCATATCTGCACAGAACGTTAATAAAGTACTGCCTCCGAAAGACGTGTTTATTGTTTAATAATATCAATTGTTTTACAGTACAATGAGCTTACAAGGGCATTAGGTTAGTGCCCTTCCATTTCAACTCCTTTGCAGCAGTTTCAAGATGTTAAAGTTTCTCGTTGCTGAAATGGGTGTAAATTCGAATATTTGTGTTTGCAAGGTCTTTGTTGCTTTACTTTGCTTGCGAGAAAGTGCCACTTTAAGTGTCACACATTTGGTTGTTGAATGTCACTCATAAAAAGACTGAAACGATGAAAATGCCACACATATGCAGTCTGAAACCTTGGCAGTTTTGAAAATGATACACTCACAATAAACAAATACACTCAAAAGAGAGTATGCAACAGTCAGACAGATACATTCACATATAATCGTGTAACGTGCGGGATCAAGCCACAAGAAAAAACAAATGGACAAAGATATTTTCATATTGTAATATGCAATATATGTTCCTTATTCAGTGAATTTGTTGGAGCATCCAAACAATAAAACATAAGAAATACGAATGGGCAAAGATATTTTCATATTGTAATCTGCAATACATAGTCCTTATTCAAATAATTTGTTGGAGCACCAAGTAAGTAATATCTTCAATCAACAAAAAACGAACTATTCATCGCATTAATGAATTCCTAAAGAAAGCAATAGAAAATTTGAAAAGAATATGTCCTCAAATATAATGACAGAGGTTAGACTGACCTGAAACCTAAATTAGAAAAAGATCACAATTTAACTTAAAAGTAAAAGCTCCAATGCAATAATGATTTACATAATACTTTATAACGAGATAGATATCTCCAAACCTTATAACTGATAAGAGTCGCTAGTATATAAATGGTCTTGGTAATCATAAAAGTATATAAGTACACCACTGTAGTGATACAATAGATAATAGTTACCATATATCAATGAGTGTGTCTCTGACCACAATGATCAACAATATTTCAAGAAAACTAACCATCCATGCATAATAAGTAAGTACCTACAAGTAATAAGAAATGTCTTAGGTCTAGATGATGTACAGACTAAGGGAACACCATATGCATACTAAACACAAACATATTGTATTTTATTGCCTTTTTTTCATTTTGGTTTGATGGCGTTTAATGGCCATTTTTTGATTATAGTGAAGAGCTTATATTAATGATTAGTCCGTGTAAGTTATAATTTTGACCTTGTTTTTGTTATTGTGTGGTGATTGGGTTACAAAGAAAGATCATAGAGTATGACCATAGAGTGTCACCACACCAATGTCCATGTGGTCTGGCTTCACAGTGCAGTTGTCTGCAGACCTATTGTTACCAATTCTTTAAACATGTACATAAAGCGGGCTGTGGTTCCACCCTATGAACTTATTACCCTCTCACCTCATGCTCTTGGCTGTTTAGTGTATCAATCTGCCTCATATGGAATGCTTACATTGCAGTTCATGAGCGATTATTTTACATTTAAAATGTACAATGAATCATCACACATGAAATTATCCTACAGGGGCGTTTTATACAGAAAACTATAATTTATTGTTTTGTTTTATCACTGCTGCATTTATTCATTGGATTTTTCATTATTTTTCATTTGCATGCGTGGTTTGCACACAATGAAAAATAATTGTAAGCCACATCAGGTTTGATGGCTGTGAGTTTTGCAGTTTTTTGGACAACCTACACGCAGTATTCAACACTGCAGCTCCATGAGTCTGGCGAAGATTGCGGTACATTACTTTCATTGATTAGCCTTCACTGCAAAATCATACCAAGGAAAACCCTGTTTTTTTATTTAAACAAATGGTTTAATTAGGAAAACCTTGAGAGATCTACACAAATGAACCCTTGCCGAGTTTAAAATTTTGTCTAGTTTTCAGAAGGTATACTTTTCGGGGTTTATCTACTGGTTTCTTACCTGTTTTCCCCCAAAACTGTGAGTAGGTAGAAATGTAAAAATAAGAACAATTGACCACTGCTTAAAAAATTTCAAAACCTGTAGTGCAAAATTACATTTTTTTGCCCACTGTACTTGTTTCTGAAAGCTGAAAAGAGTGAGAGTTCATTTTTATCAAAAGGAATCGCAAACATTCTTGCGTAGCACTTTCCCCATTTATAAAAAACAAAATATCATAAATTTGGCCATTATCTCCGGCTCTTGTAGGGTAAATTACAAACCCTTATCACCAACATTATTGTCAGATTAGGGGGAGATTTTGTTGGGGTTGCCCTCAGTACTTAACTGGTTAAAGGACCCATTGTATGGCAGCAGTAAAACTGCATTCCATCCTGGCTGTTTCTTCTTGGTCGTGAAAATAATTTGCTGCAGCTTAAAAGGTTATACTGGCCTTGGTCAGTCCTATCTCCTGGAACCATATCTCATAAGGTTAAACATAAATTCGTTCTTATTTTGGATTTAAGCATTGAGGGAAAATATTACACAGTTTGAATTCTACAACTAATTTGGTCTAAAAAGATACAATTTGAAAATCAGACTTGGGTTACATCATTTAGTTTTGGTATCTGATATGGTAATTTGCGTGCCCGAGTCGCCTTATGTGAAATTAGTGAGGTATATACACTTGTGACTGGATCACGTATGCACATCTTTTAATTTTGTAATTACGCTGTGTAAGCCGCATTCTATCCAGAATTTTAAATGGGCACATATACAATTCTCAAGAAGAAAAAGGAGTGGAGGATAACTTGGGCTTGCTAGCTGTTCACTAGTTAGCGTCAAGGCTTGCTGCATTGACATTAACTGTTGAATAGCCCTGCAGTTACCTAGCTCTTCTTAAGAAGAGGGCCGCTGTAAAATCTGTTTCTTGAGCTCAGTGGGCCATCCCTAGAATAGTGATGGATGGCCTTCAAAGTGGAATGGGCTCATCGGGTTAATTTGGGGTGGAGTTGGAGGTAAGGAGGAAGCATCCTAACCAAAAGGCTATCCTTATCCATGGTGGCTTTTCAACTGTGGACCTTTGCATCTTTATTTCTAACTTGTGTTTGTGTGTCTGTTACACACAGAATGTCACCAGTTTCCTCTGGGGATTGCCTTACAGCACATATCGAGCCTCAGTTTTCCTCATTGATGCCAATATACCCCTGTGGAACCTTCTGTGTTTAAGCTGTGGGGCATTTCTGCTGCAGCATAGATCTAGGCTCTGTCCTCTCTCTACTAGCCTGTCAGTGGATTAGACAAGACCTCCCCAAAACCCACCCTCTATACCCTCAGGTTGTATAACTACTAACTGGAGTGCTCTAAACAACTACCTTTCCTAACTAATACTCAGCCTAAAAATAAGTAGAAATTGAATATAAAAAACAGACATATTTTCTGATCAAACAAAAAGAAGCAGATTCTATGCAATAAAGAGAACCTGTCAGCAGTGGCTTAATATTCATTTGTATGGTTGGTTATGCTCAGTTATATTTCACCTATGACTGTAAATTTCAGCAAGGTCCTAAACATTGAGTGCCCATTCGAGAGGATCTGTAAAAACAAAAGTAGGAGATATTGTGGCAGATTACTTACTTGACCGCCTCATAAAGGAACATAGTGATGAATGTTTGCATATCATTTCTGCGTATCTTATGTAATATGCAGATATTTAGCTCTGTCTACGTAGACATTTTTTATCAGTAATGAAAATCTTTTGACTGCTGCAGAACCAAGCCCTGGGAGTAATGAGATAAGTAGCATTGTATCTACTGAAAGCAATCTATCTCAACAAGTGAGAGGGGCTCCTTAAAACCAAAAGAGGTAGAGCACCAAATCGACTTAAGTCAAAAAACAAGTATCCTCTTTGGTAAAGTCAGACAGCTCAATTACAACCACACAATATATTCATACCGCATCATCCGAGCATGAATGTGCAAAATCTCAAATGCTTAAAGCAATATTTATTCAGGTCATAAAAACAATTTAATTAAAACATATTTGTGCTAAAAAAACTTAAGAAAATCTTTGTATATTTTATATACACTCAATATAAAAAAGAACATAAAATACATTAGATCAAAAAAGAAACATATAGCAAACACATATACAATTTCACAATATTTATGTACAAAAATGGGAGAGAACAATAGACAACAAAGTTCATATCATTGTATAGAAACACCAGTGGCTATTAGATTATCTGTCGTAGTTGAAATACTTTACATAGTCTTTTTCAATATTCCGTTTAGCCATCTTCGTCTTCGAAGAAACTGTTCAAATATTGAAGACTTTTATAAACACTCTGAAGTACTGAAAACAAAATTTAAGGAGAGAGGTTACTCTAAGAAATTGATCTCACACTCTTTTAAAAGGGCTAGATTTTATGATAGGGACTCCATGATTAATGGAAACAGAAGAGAAAAAAAGAAAACAATCGATTGGTATGTGTTTGCCAATTTTCGAATATTAGCAATCAGATCAAAAATGTAATTAATCGAAATTGGCATATTTTAAACGATGAAGAGGATGCAAACCTGGATAAGCCTTTGTTTGCGTTCAAGAGAAATAAAAATCTTAGAACTGAACTAGTTCACACATATAGGGAGGAACCACGTGCTACTCAGAATACCATATTTAACACTCCAGCCATTGGAAATACACGCTGTGGCAACTGTAGTGTTTGTGATTTATGTATATCGACCAAAGAGATTAATCACAATGGTGTTTGTGTAACCTCCAGGACTTTGAATAATTGCCGCAGCAAAAATGTGGTATACTTAATACGCTGTCCCTGCCGGTTAGGCTACGTAGGGGAAACAGGTAGGAAAGTACGTACCAGACTACAGGAACATATGTCAGCAATCAGAATAAAGAAGCCCAATGCCCCTTTGGTGACTCATTTTGAAAAATTTGGTCACAATGTACTTGATATACGTTGGTTTATCTTGGAAGAAATCTGGATAGGGAGACGAGGGGGAGATATGTCAAGAAAGAGGAAAGAGAGGGAACAATGGTTTAACTCTAAACTCAACACGGTACGTAAGGGACTAAATTCGAGAGAGGAATGGGACCGATTAGTGAGCTAGAATTGAGTGTGTCCCCTGATATTGGTTTTAGGTCCAGCGCAAAATAAGGAAAGAAGATGGGAGATATTTCTAGAGCAAAAGGATCCCTATAGGTATTTATGAGTTTAAGTACCTAAAAGATATGAGGGTAAGTCTATTGATGAGCCAACATGGAGCAAATAGGGTATATGGGCCCTATATATAGGTATTAGGTCAGTAGATATTAGCTTCCTAGTATTTAAGGATGCCTATCTCTTTGAGTTCAATGGGATATTAACAAACCAGGGAATTAAATGTTAACTACATTACTGTAGCGCTATAATTGTGGGGCACAATAAGAAGCCCAGTAATCTCCTAGCATTCAAGGGGGTCTATCATTTTAAAGGCAGCTGGATGTAAAGAAACTAGGGAACTAAGCATCTATTACCACATTGGAGTGCCACATCTGGGTGGTCTGATAAGAGCTTATGAGATCCTTGTGAATAGGTTACCATACATCCATATGGTGGTGATTGTATTTCATTTCACTAAGCTGTCCTAATTGGAGTCACAGTAAGAAATAGGTAAAGTGTACCTGGAATTTGATCCACGAAATAGGAAAATCGAAATATGTGGATACATATATAAAACATGCTAAATAAATATATGGATCTAGGTATCATATTGGCTTATATTTATTTATATTTACTTTTATGTTTAAATGCGGGTGATATCCCCGCAGAGATCCTAAAGCTAAAAACTGTCGATTGACAATATTTTAGGTCCCGATCCACTTAATTGTGGGATCCGAAACCGTTCTAAGATGGCATTTCCGGTTGTTGCGAAGAAAAGCTTAGGTGATTGGGAGTTAAGCTCCCACGTGGTTGATGGAAATCGAAAAGCAAGAGATAGGCTGATTTGCGGTCACGTGTGGCAGACGCGGATGCATTTAAACCTACTCTCTTAAACCCGTGGGCTAAACGGAGGTGCGGTCCCCGCGTTATTTCACGTAAAAGAAGGTAAGATCTGATGTCAGTACGGGAGGTTATTTATTATCATTCGTAACCTCGAAATCGGAATAGATGTAGACTCTTATTCCGCGTCTAATAAGTACCGTAGTTTTGCGGTAGACACTTGTGTTAAAACAAGGTGTCGGAAAACGTCTTCGTCGTATCCTCCATGTTTTCCGGATAATCATTAGAAGTTTCCTAGTGACAGGAAGTGTATCTCTTTGATGTAATGGGTTTGTAAGTGCACCTTTAAATGAAATGCTCGCAATAACATGAAGCGCGAGACTTCTGGTAAAAAACGTGGGGGAGATTGTTGTAAGATAGTCAATACGACTTTTAGGTCCTAATATAGATATATTTGTTTGGAGTACAGGAATCTTGATGTAATAATCCCGGAATTAGAAGGGACAAAATTACTGAATTGTGAAGACCGTAACCATCTGTAAAATAGTGGAGAAATCATAGTTTACAGACATTTGTCATATGGAAGATAGGTATGTATCAGTCCTAAACATGGTTAGTGGGTATGATCCTATTTGAAATATCCATTTGGATACTTAGAGGGTTATTGTTGTTTTTTTATGCTTACAGGTGCTGACCCTTCCATTATTTTTATCACTACTGGCACAGTGTGTCATCTTTAAAATATACAGGTATTTATTTCCTGCATTATAGGCTTGTAGTGTGTTGAGGATATCTATGATGCCCTACTTATATGTGAATTGGTTCTTTTATAGATTTTAAACCTTTTATTGGGACACTGGACCAGAGAAATTCGGCCACACGTCTCTAAAAGCCTTAGAGTGTATAGAAAACACTCAAAAGCTTGCATGTTTTAATAATAAACCTGAAAAAAGTATTACACCGTATGAGTTTTTTTATACCTTGGTGTGACGAGAGTATGAGCTTGAGTGTGGGAGTATGATTCAGCTGGTGTGTGGTAATGACTGTATCATCAGGATATAAATTATTTTTATTGGAATTGGAAATTTAGGAAAATCCTTATGTCTGATTTATGTTTTTGCATTCCCCCCTTTCTTTGTCTTTGTGTATGTGTATTGTAGATTATACAATTGATAGCCGGGAGATATCAACAATCCTGAAGAAGGTGGATTTAATAGATTGCTACCCACCGAAATGTGTCAATGCTTTTTATGTATAGACACTAGATTACTAGGATATCTGCGAGTTAATGAAAAAGACTATGTAAAGTATTTCAACTACGACAGATAATCTAATAGCCACTGGTGTTTCTATACAATGATATGAACTTTGTTGTCTATTGTTCTCTCCCGTTTTTGTACATAAATATTGTGAAATTGTATGTGTTTGCTATATGTTTCTTTTTTGATCTAATGTATTTTTATGTTCTTTTTTATATTGAGTGTATATAAAATATGCAAAGATTTTCTTAATTTTGTTTAACACAAATATGTTTTAATTAAATTGTTTTTATGACATGAATAAATATTGCTTTAAGCATTTGAGATTTTGCACATTTATGCTCTGATGATGCGGTATGAATATATTGAGTGGTTGTAATTGAGCTGTCTGACTTTACCAAAGAGGATACTTGTTTTTTGACTTAAGGCTACTGAAAGCAATCCAAATGAAGAATAAAGGGTCATTGCAGATCAAGAATATGCTGTAGCCCACTCAGCCTCAACAGAGTGAAATCTGAAATGGCTAAGTGGAACTGCCCAAATACATAGACATTTAAGAGTGAATGGTCTAGAACACTCTGAAAGAACTTCTCCCTCAAGCTACAAAATTGTTTTTTCCCCTGGCTTCAAAGTGACATTTTTGCTGATGCTCCCTGTCTTCTTTCCTTTTTCTTCAAATGTTCATTTTTTCAGTTTTCATTTACAATTTCATTTTTGTAAACAAATACCACCACCCTAGTTGACGGCCAGTAAAAACCTGAAACAATACAATTGCTAATTGAATTTCAAAACTTTGAATGCCCTTTCTATGACTTTTTTGTGGTGGCAGTCTACCACTGAAAGAGAATACAAAGACTAAACATTCTTTATTGACTCTCCCTACACCAACATTCTGTATGTTACAGCCTAAAATGTTGACTCATAATAGGTTATACAGCCATAATAATCACCTCTTCTGTTGAACGAAATCATCACATAAAACCAAGAAATCACTTGTTTTACCCCTACACCCACATAGCACGTCAATACCAGTTTTCAGGCAATTCTACAACTATTTTCATAGAAATCCAGTAGAATGTGTGTGAATCCAACAATGAAGATAAACGTCCCGTAGGTTAAGAATGATATATCTTAAACTAAGTATAGAAAAGACAAAATGCATGCATAATAGAGCATATGTGGCCCGTGTATTGCTCTGAAATACCTCCAACCAAGTCAGTGATTGTTTTCTTTTAGCTCAAATCCGTTAACTAACTTAGTATTGCACAAGACATGTTACTTTAATTCATGGCTAGAACTGGGAATTTATTATCAACAAAATACTAATTTATCAATTGATAGTCAGTACAATTTACTATGTTGTGTTAATTTACAATCAGGTCATAGAAAAGCATACATTCATTTGTTTTGAATGAAACACATATTGAAAGTTTTTTATCTAAAGTTTCAGGGACCATTGAGAGATATCAAATATTTAAGTTTTTGACTGTTCAAGGAAAACCAATTACTCTGGAATGGTTCACTGACAGAATATCGAACAAAAAATATCGTGTGGACAGAATATCGTGTCCAAAATATCGAGGACAAGAATATCGAGTAGGTAAGTGCAAATAGATAGGTATAAATTTACTATTCTTAACTCCAGATCTACGTACCTTGAAGATATATATATCGTCAAAGTACATATATGTGGAGTTATATATAGTAAAACTTTACTTACCCATAAGCAATGACCTTCACGATATTCTTGTCCTCGATATTTTTGACACGATATTGTGACCGACGATATTTGTGCTTTCGATATTTTGTCCACCCACCCTCTGGAATATCTGGAGATTATCAAGCCAGTTACTTTTTTCATGACATCAAGTTATACTTTAGTTGAGTCAAGATATTCCATTTGCGGAACAACGGCATTGGCTTGCTGTATTTTATTGTCAGCCTCCTGATCAAATACCACTAGACCAGGCACACTGAAACCTCTTACATGGTAATCTAGAAGGTGACTCTTCTCTAGTCAAGAACATTTTCCAATAATTCATTAACCATAGATACTTTTAAATATCCCTTTTCATGCATTCACTCTGACTACAAGTTTAAATGCTATTATTTGATTGTGTGATAATAATCATGCCTTCTCAGTTTTCCCTTGATAGAGTCCGACAGGTCAAACCTGCCAAAATTAACTAAAGTAAAAGGCCTAGAAATAATTGAAACATGGAATTTGATGTGTTAATTACCGTTTCTGATTTATGCATCATTTCCAAGTTTTTAGACCTGGAATAGACGGTATTAAGCTCAACAGACACATATCTCACCTTGGGTAAAGGTATTTGCCAGATGTGGTAAACTTCTCACCTTATTCCGCACAACTTGAAATCAGGGCTTTTGTGGAAACCAATTTCTTCATGTTTTAATTGAAACAGGCCTGATGATCTTTTCTTTGCAAGAAAATGAAGTTAATAAAATTCACTCAAGTGGTATGGCCTTCCTTAGTTGATCACTAGTTCCCAATTATGTTCTATATTATTTTCATGATTTCCCGTGTAGGTACTTTGCCTGTTGTTCCTTTAAAGATCAGAGAAAATCAAGGATTGTGAAGTACGTCAGTTACAGATCACTGCCCTTTTGTGTTCTAAATCTGCCTCAAAGTCTTGTTTTATATTCTTTGCCTATTGTCTCTGGTCTAAAGCAAAATTAAATGCATTATGAATCAAGGAAGGCCCCAATTTCTTGTTTGTCACAAACTGCCTGAAACACTTTGGATTTAACCATCAGGATTAACACAACATTTATGGACTGAGCATAATTATCTTTAGCAGCAAGTCATTTAAAAGAAAGTTCACACATTATTTTTATACCCTGGAAAACTATGATCAACACAGTGGGTAACTGTTAGAACTGGGGGTCTCTAGTTGGCAGAGGTAGGTACCTTTGTCCAAATAGGGACCCTTGCTTCTAGTCAGGGTAAGGGGGATACACTACTAAAATAACCCCTGCTCACCCCCTTGGTAGCTTGGCACGAGCAGGCAGGCTTATCTCAGAGGCAGTGTGTAAAGCATTTGTGAATACATACAGTAATACAGTGACAACACTACAGATGGACACCACACAAGTTGTATATAAAAATAATTACTCTTTACATAGACTTAACACAAGACCCAAAACGACAAAAATCCACAATACACTATGAAAAATATGACTGTCAATGGTAGAAAATAGTTCAGTTCAAATGCAGGTGATAAATGCGACACTCTACGTTCAATGTACCTTTGGATGCGTAACGCGATACAAACAAAAGAGTTGCAGGGAAGGTGATGGGTCGGTTCCTTACACGCAAGAACGGTGATGCATCGGTTCCTTGCTCCGGGGGAGGTGATGCGTCGGTTCCCTACTGCTGCGTAGGGGACGGTGATGCGTCGGTTCCTTACCGGAGAGGAGGTGATGCGTCGGTTCTTCACTGCGTGGGGAAGTGATGCGTCGGTTTCTTACTGCGCTTCTGTGGCGATGCAACCAGCAGCGCCTCGATGCGATGACGACCTGGTGCAATGAAACAAAATGGCGTCTTTTTCTCGATGCGACAACGAAGGGGGCGATGTGTGCACGCCCGACGGCGACTCGGTGAATCTTCTGAGCCGCGACAGGCCCTGTGACACGCTTCTCCGATGATGCGACGGCGTCTGCTGCGACGGCGACACTCTTCTCCGGTGATGCGAGGCGCTTCGGTGATGCGATGGCGATAGCGGCGGCACGCTTTCTCGGTGATTCGACGACAACTGCTGCGGCCGCGACACGCTTCTTCTTCGTGAGTCGCGCTCCCAGCGACACGCAGTCTCTCAGAAGGCCCAACACAACAGTAGGCACTTCAAATTCCCAGCAAGGGAATTCAGGGGAGCTGGTTGGTGAAGTCTTGTATCCCTGAGACTTCAGCAGGAGGCAAGCTCAATCTTCAAGCCCTTGGAGATTTTCTGCAAGATGATGAAAGTAGGCACAAAGTTCCTTTCTCCTTTCTTTGGCAATCAGGCAACCACTGCAGGCCAATCCCTCAAACTGCACACAGCATAGGGATAGTCTCCTCCTTCAGTTTCTCTGGTTACTCTCCTCAGCAAAGGTTCTTCTTGTTTCCCAGAAGTGATCTAAAATCTTGGGGTCTGGGTCCCAATATTTATACTAGCAAATCCTTTGTCCTCTGAAGGCAGAGGGTCCTGTACCTAGTCCAAACCAGTTCTGGGTGCATTCTGCCAGTGCACACCTTCTTCCTTTGTCAATGTGGGCCAGGGACATCAGACGCACCACAGGAGGTGGAGCCAGCATTGTGGAAGGCAGGCACAGCCCTATTCAGGCCCAGGTGCTACTCCTCCCACCACTCTACATGCAGATAGGTCTATTCAGCCCTGTGCTGACTCACCCTGGCTCCTGGAGTACCCCAGCCCCTGTCACTCACAAACCCAGACATACAATACACAAGCTAGCAGAGGCAGGCTGGATGGTTAGGCAAGAAAATACCTACTTTCTAAAAGTGGTATTTTCAAACACAGAATGTTAAAACCAACTTCACTAAAAGATGTATTTTATCATTCTGAGTTCAGGCATACTAAATTCGTTTTTCTACCATGTTCTCTGGGTCAGTTAGGATTATAAGATGTTATAATCAAACTGCCCATTCTGGCCTATGGGGACAGGTAGCCTTGCAATAGTGAAAAACGAAATTGGCTGTAATTCACTATCAGGACATGCCACACACACCAGGGCATGTCCTACCTTACACATACAATGCACCCTGCCCTAGGGCCTACCTTAGGGGTGACTAATATGCAGGAAAGGGAAGGTTTGGGGACTGGTAAGTGGGTGCACTTACCAAGTCGACATGGCAGTACCAGACTGCACACAGGCTCTGCAATGGCAGGCCTGAGACACACTTTACAAGCTGCTCCTGTGGGTGGCACAACCAGTGCTGCAAGCCCACCAGCAGCATTTGATTCACAGGCCCTGGGCACAAACAGTGCACTGTACTAGGGTCTGACAGTGAATCAAATAGGCCAACCATGGAGTCACTAATCCATACATCAATTTACCATAGGGAGCACTTGCACTTTGGCACTGAATAGCAGTGGCAAAGTGCCCAAAGCATCTAGACCAACAAAAACATATCAACAACAGTGGAGGCATAGTGAAAAAATGGAAGGGAGACCCACGCCAAGGATGCCAGGTCTAACATGTGTCCCCTCCACCTGAAATGTGAGGAGAACTATCCTACCTCTAGGGAGTTCTCATC
Organism: Calotriton arnoldi; assembly: GCA_963921515.1. Classification (NCBI taxonomy): domain Eukaryota; kingdom Metazoa; phylum Chordata; class Amphibia; order Caudata; family Salamandridae; genus Calotriton; species Calotriton arnoldi. The sequence goes on from CAWUFW010000091.1 coordinate 2,978,528, forward strand.
ACTAAGGGGGAAGAATCTGGACAGACCATCAGCATTGGCGTGTTCTGTACCAGGGCGGTGTTCCACCGTGAAGTCCATCCCCTGTAGGGAAATGGACCACCTCAACAGCTTTGGATTCTCACCCCTCATCTGCATCAACCATCTGAGGGGCCTGTGGTCTGTCTGAACCCGGAAGTGAGTCCCAAACAGGTATGGTCTCAACTTCTTCAGCGCCCAGACCACTGCAAATGCCTCACGCTCAATAGCACCCAACCTCTGTTCCTGTGGAAGTAACCTCCTACTGATGAAGGCTACTGGTTGGTCTAGGCCCTCCTCATTTAACTGTGCCAGAACAGCCCCTACACCATGCTCTGAAGCGTCTGTTTGAACAACAAATTCTTTTGAGAAGTTGGACGCCTGAAGAACGGGGGTCGTGCACATGGCAGTCTTCAAGGCGTCAAAAGCTCTCTGACAGGTGTCAGTCCAAATCACTCTCTTGGGCTGCTTCCTGGAAGTCAGCTCTGTCAAGGGTGCAATGATGCTGCCATACCCCTTGACAAATCTCCTGTAATACCCGGTGAGTCCTAGAAAGGCTCTCACCTCTGTCTGGGTCTTGGGGGGGCTCCCAAGCCAGAATGGTATCAATCTTGGGCTGTAGGGGCGCCACCTGGCCGCTCCCAACCTGGTGTCCCAAGTACACCACGGAACCCTGCCCGATCTGGCATTTACTCGCCTTGATCGTGAGGCCTGCCCTCCGCAGCGCCATCAACACTTTCCAGAGGTGGCGCAGATGTTCTTCCCAACTGGCGCTGAACACTGCAATGTCATCCAGGTAGGCGGCACTGAAATCTTCCAGTCCAACCAACACCTGGTTGACCAACCTCTGAAAGGTGGCAGAGGCATTCTTCATCCCAAAGGGCATAACACGGAATTGGTAGTGCCCATCTGGTGTGGAGAATGCTGACCTCTCTTTGGCCCCATCAGTCAAGGCGATCTGCCAGTACCCCGACGTTAAGTCAAACGTGCTGAGGTACCGGGCAGCCCCTAACCTATCGATGAGCTCATCAGCTCTGGGGATGGGGTGCGCGTCAGTCCTGGTAGTCCACACAGAACCGAAGTTCGGGTGTGGCACCAGGCGTGGCAGCCTTTGGGACCAAGACCACTGGGCTGGCCCAAGGGCTGTGAGAGGACTCAATCACCCCCAATGCAAACATCTTGGAGACCTCCTCCTTGATGCAAGCTCTCACCCTGTCAGTCACTCTGTAAGCCTTGTGCTTGACAGGAGGACTGTCCCCAGTGTCCACATCATGGACGCACCAATCAGTGACACTAGGAGTCAGGGAAAACAGGTCAGGAAACTGTCCCAACAGTTGGCGACAGTCTTCCTGCTGCTCCGGTGTCAGGGAGTTAGAGAGGTTCACACCCTCCACTGACCCATCTTGCTCTTTTGCATAGAGGAGGTCAGGAAGAGGTTCTGTCTCCTCTTCCATTCCATCATCCGTTGCTAGGAGCATGCCCACTTCAGACCTCTCAAAATGGGGCTTCAGGCGGTTTACATGTAGAACCCGCAAAGGGTTCCTGGGAGATCGCAAGTCCACCAGGTAGGTGACGTTACTCTTGCGCTCCACCACCTCAAATGGTCCGGTCCACTTATCCTAGAGCGCGCAAGGCTCCACTGGGGCCATGACCCACACTTTCTGCCCAGGCTGAAACTCGATCAGAGTGGCATTCTGACCATACCATCGTTTCATCTCCTCCTGGCTGGCTTCCAGATTCGCCTCAGCGAGTTGTCTGAATCACCTAGTTTGGTTTCTAAAGGCCAGCATGTAGCTAAATACATCCTGGGGAGGTTTACTGGGAGCTTTCTCCCAGCCTTCTTTCACCAAACTCAGAGGTCCTCTTACCGGGTGACCATAGAGCAGTTCAAAGGGACTGAACCCTAAGGACTTCTGTGGCACCTCACGGTAAGCAAAGAGAAGGCATGGCAAGAGGACGTCCCACTTACGCCTCATGGGTTCTTCCAGACCCATAATCATGCCCTTCAGGGTCCGGTTGAATCTCTCAACCAGCCCATTTCCTTGGGGGTGGTAAGGAATGGTGAACTTATAGGTAACACCGCACTCCTGCCACAGGGACTTCATATACTTGGATATGAAGTTTGTACCATGGTCACTCACCACCTCCTTGGGGAACCCCACACGGGAGAAAATCTCCATCAGTGCACGTCCCACCACAGGGGCCGTCACTGTCCGAAGAGGGATGGCTTCCGGGTACCGGGTGGCATGGTCCACCAAGACCAGGATGAACCTGTTGGCCATGGCTGTCTTGGGGTCCAGTGGCCCCACAATGTCAATACCCACCCCCGTTCAAAGGGGGTGCTGACCACAGGGACTGGCTGGAGGGGAGCCTTGTGCTTCCTCCCACTTTTTCCACTTGCCTGGCAAGTCTGACATGTCCTGCAATGAGTGTCTGAACTCTTGCGCATCTGGGGCCAATAAAAGTGGGTGACAAGCCTTTCAAAGGTCTTGCCCTGCCCCGGATGTCCTGCTAAAGGTACATCATGAGCCAAACCCAGTAGGAAGGCTCTGAAGCGCTGGGGTACCACCAGCACACGGGCTGACCCAGGCTCAGCAACCTTAGGCTCGCTAGGAGACCATTCTCCCAGTAGATCCAATGTGATCCAGACTGATCACCTGCTGCCTGGTTTGTGGCCTGTTGCCGCAAACCCACAAGAGAAGGGCACTTGTTCTGCTCCTCACAGAACTCCTCCCTGGAGGGTCCTCCTTCTTGCTGCCAATGGGTCAGCTCAGGCAGGTCCCCCAGTTCGGCCACTTGCTCCCCTGTAGGTTCCAGAGCATCCCCCTCGGGTTCTGCTTCCTCCTGGATCGTGGGTTCTACGGGGGCCGGTTTCCCGCGCCCCCTGCCTCTTCTCTTCAAGGCAGGCACCTGGGCCACCCTCTCAGGCTCCAGGTCCTCTTGAGCACCTCTACTGGCTGCCATAGACCGAGTGGTCGCGCACGCCCACTCAGGCAGACCCAACATCTCTAGATGAGACCTTCTCTCCACCTCTGCCCAAGGTGAACTTTCTAAATAATTGCCCAACAGACAGTCTACAGGCATAGCTGGCCTCACAGCTACTTGAAAGGTACCTGAGACCCCCCCCCACTCAAAGGGAACCTGAGCCACTCTGCAGTGGCTCTCCGAGTTGTCCGCGGCAACTACTGGGCAGAATGCATTGGGGATCACCTGCTCTTCAGACACCAGCCGACAACTGACAGCTGTCACACTGGCTCCGGTGTCTCTCAGAGCCTCCACCCTTTGGCCATTGATGGTCACCCACTGCCTGTATTTCTTAGTGTTATCAGGCAGTTGGGCCTTGGGGACCATCTCACTGTCTCCTAAAGAGACCAAGGACATTGCTACGGGACCCCACCCACCTTGGGCACCCATCTCCTCCCCAGGGCTACACTAGCTACCTGCCGGGGTGGTGCACCAGTGGGTGCTGATTTTCCATACAAGGGACATCTAGTTTCCCAGGAGCAGTGGCCCACTTGACCACACTTAAAGCAAGTCTTGGGCCCCCTGTGAACAGGCTTATCTGTCGGGCCCCTGGCTTCTTTTCAGGGGGAGGCTGGGAACCCTTCCCTTGGTTCCCTTGGGGATTACTTTGGGGCCCTTTCTGGAACTCCCTCTGTTTACCCTTGTCACCCCCACTCCTCTGCTGGGGACCCTGCCCACCTTTGGCGGAGTCTCCCACGTGACCCTTGTGGACCCGGGTGCTCACCCAGCGGTCCGCCTCCTCAGCAAGCTTCCTAGGGTTAGTCAGCCTACTATCAATAAGGTGCTGGCGTAGCTCTGGAAAACAATTTCCTGACAAGTGCTCCCATGCAATCAAATCAAAGAGCGCTTCAAAATCATTCACTTTGCTACCCATCACCCAACCATCCAATGCTCTGCAAAAAAAAGTCACATATTCTGCCCAGGTACTGCCCTCCAACTTTTTGCAATTCCTGAACCTCTGCCTATACAGTTCAGGAGTCAACCCATACCTGGACATCAATGCTTCTTTCATATGACCATAAGAATTGTGGACTTCAGAGGGCAAGTCTAATAAGGTATCCCGCCCCTCACTATGGAACCGCCCTCACAACCCCACTCCCCAATCCTTCTCAGGGACCCGGTGTGAGGTCATAGCTACCTCATAGGCTTTAAACCATTGCCCAATGTCATCATTTTTATATAACTCTTTCACCACATCTTTAGGTATATACACCCTTGCTTCAACAGGCATGGACGGTGTGCTGCCACCAGAGGGAGTAATCTCTAAGCTCCTAGATTTCAACTCCAGCTCCCTCAAACTTCTCTCATGCTCCATTTGCATCCTCTTTTCCTCTAGGGCCAATTTCTTAATTTCCATTTCTAACTGTCCACCCATCTTAAGCTTGGTCAGCTCCATTTCATGCACCCTACTTCTCTCCCTGTCCTCCAGCTCTCCTGGGGACAGGCCCTTGGAAGAAACACTGCTACCTGCTGGGGAAGGTGCTTTCCTCCCCCCTGGACCCAATAGCACATCTAGCTGCCCTCCTGCATCCTCAGCCCCCTCCTCATGCTCTTCCACATGCTCAGGGGTACTCCTTGCTTCCACCCAGGCCCTCAGCGCCTTTTGGAACTCATCATTCTTGGAGAGACCGGTCATAGCAACTTTCAATTTCCTGCAGAGGTATTTCAGCTGTTTTACAGTGTAACTTTCCAGCTTTTCTTCTTCAAAATCTAAATCCACAGATGCGATGGACGCTGTTTTGCTCATGGTGACTAAACTTGGCAGTTCTTGGCAAAAATAGAAATTCCAGGAAAAAACAATCTACCAAAATATAAGTGGTTGCGTTTGGTCTGCACTCACTAGTAGTGTCCACCAATCACTGTATATGAGTCACAAATGCAAGTCCATAATCCTCACCGCTGACCACCAATGTTAGAACTGGGGGTCTCTAGTTGGCAGAGGTAGGTACCTTTGTCCAAATAGGGACCCTTGCTTCTAGTCAGGGTAAGGGGGATACACTACTAAAATAACCCCTGCTCACCCCCTTGGTAGCTTGGCACGAGCAGGCAGGCTTATCTCAGAGGCAGTGTGTAGCATTTGTGAATACATACAGTAATACAGTGACAACACTACAGATGGACACCACACAAGTTGTATATAAAAATAAGTACTCTTTATATAGACTTAACACGACCCAAAACGACAAAAATCCACAATACACTATGAAAAATATGACTGTCAATGGTAGAAAATTGTTCAGTTCAAATGCAGGTGATAAATGCGACTCTCTACGTTCAATGTACCTTTGGATGCGTAACGCGATACAAACAAAAGAGTTGCAGGGAAGGTGATGCGTCGGTTCCTTACATGCAAGAACTGTGATGCGTCGGTTCCTTGCTCCGGGGGAGGTGATGCGTCGGTTCCCTATTGCGTAAGGGACGGTGATGCGTCGGTTTCTTACCGGAGAGGAGGTGATGCGTCGGTTCTTCACTGCGTGGGGAGGTGATGCGTCTGTTTCTTACTGCGCTTCTGTGGCGATGCGACCAGCAGCGCCTCGATGCGATGACGACCCGGTGCAAAATGGCGTCTTCTTCTCGATGCGACAACGAAGGGGGCGATGCGTGCACGCCCGACGGCCGCGCGGCGACTCGGTGAATCTTCTGAGCCGCGACAGGCCCTGCGACACGCTTCTCCGATGATGCGACTGTGTCTGCTGCAACGGCGACACTCTTCTCCGGTGATGCGAGGCACTTCGGTGATGCGATGACGACAGCGGCGGCACGCTTTCTCGGCGATGCAACGACAACCGCTGCGGCGGCGACACGCTTCTTCTTCGTGAGTCGCGCTTCCAGCTCCCAGCGACACGCAGTCTCTCAGAAGGCCCAACACAACAGTAGGCACTTCAAATTCCCAGCAAGGGAATTCAGGGGAGCTGGTTGGTGAAGTCTTGTATCCCTGAGACTTCAGCAGGAGGCAAGCTCAATCTTCAAGCCCTTGGAGATTTTCTGCAAGATGATGAAAGTAGGCACAAAGTTCCTTTCTCCTTTCTTTGGCAATCAGGCAACCACTGCAGGCCAATCCCTCAAACAGCACACATCATAGGGATAGTCTCCTCCTTCAGTTTCTCTGGTTACTCTCCTCAGCAAAGGTTCTTCTTGTTTCCCAGAAGTGATCTAAAATCTTGGGGTCTGGGTCCCAATATTTATACTAGCAAATCCTTTGTCCTCTGAAGGCAGAGGGTCCTGTACCTAGTCCAAACCAGTTCTGGGTGCATTCTGCCAGTGCACACCTTCTTCCTTTGTCAATGTGGGCCAGGGACATCAGACGCACCACAGGAGGTGGAGCCAGCATTGTGGAAGGCAGGCACAGCCCTATTCAGGCCCAGGTGCTACTCCTCCCACCACTCTGCATGCAGATAGGTCTATTCAGCCCTGTGCTGACTCACCCTGTCTCCTGGAGTCCCCAGCCCTTGTCACTCACAAACCCAGACATACAATACACAAGCTAGCAGAGGCAGGCTGGATGGTTAGGCAAGAAAATACCTACTTTCTAAAAGTGGTATTTTCAAACACAGAATGTTAAAACCAACTTCACTAAAAGATGTATTTTATCATTCTGAGTTCAGGCATACTAAATTCGTTTTTCTACCATGTTCCCTGGGTCAGTTAGGATTATAAGATGTTATAATCAAACTGCCCATTCTGACCTATGGGGACAGGTAGCCTTGCAATAGTGAAAAACGAAATTGGCTGTAATTCACTATCAGGACATGCCACACACACCAGGGCATGTCCTACCTTACACATACAATGCACCCTGCCCTAGGGCCTACCTTAGGGGTGACTAATATGCAGGAAAGGGAAGGTTTGGGGACTGGTAAGTGGGTGCACTTACCAAGTCGACATGGCAGTACCAGACTGCACACAGGCTCTGCAATGGCAGGCCTGAGACACACTTTACAAGCTGCTCCTGTGGGTGGCACAACCAGTGCTGCAAGCCCACCAGCAGCATTTGATTCACAGGCCCTGGGCACAAACAGTGCACTGTACTAGGGTCTGACAGTGAATCAAATAGGCCAACCATGGAGTCACTAATCCATACACCAATTTACCATAGGGAGCACTTGCACTTTGGCACTGAATAGCAGTGGCAAAGTGCCCAATGCATGTAGACCAGCAAAAACATATCAACAACAGTGGAGGCATAGTGAAAAAATGGAAGGGAGACCCAAGCCAAGGATGCCAGGTCTAACAGTTAGGGGAAACATTAAGGGGAAACAGCGTTTACAACGCAGACAGAACTCTGCAGTGCCATTACAATGCAGGCACTACAACGAACAGGTCGTTACCACACGTTCCATTACAACGCAAGTTGTTACAGTGACTTGCTTTAGGGAACGCATTGTTGGATTTTAAATCACCTTCCCTACTGTTTCACAGACTGGAGTTGGAACAGTAAAATATACTATTCCAGAGTCCAGCGTTTGTGTTGAGGAAACCCTGCCTATACGAGCAGGGCCAAGCAGAACCCAAGAAGGCAGTGGATCTGTAGGCAAGGCACAGAGGTCCCAAGTTGTAGGAAAATTCAGAAATTATGGGCAGTCAAATGGTAATTTTAATCAATTAAAGTCACAAAAACAGCACATTGAGTGCCAGTGAAGAACGTCGGGCTCAGTGCTCATTTCATAAGTGACACACACGATAAACGTGATCATCTTGTGTGTCAAAGTAACAAAAACAACACAGCCCATCATAAGAAATTGTATATTCCAAAGTGGTGTCTACGGTATAATCAGTCAACGGCGTTTCAATTCGCAACAAATACCAGGATCATCATCAGAACTCTAACATCTACCATGAGCCCGATACCATACATTGTAACTTCTCAGCAGACCTCCATGGAGAAAGAATTAGTCAGAATAGCCCTAAATTCCAGAATGTGAGTGCCTATGTGTCTAATCACCATGAGGCAGGCAGAGGCCAGGGCTAATTGAAACAGGCTACAGGAGCAGGAGCAATGAAGTCCCGTTAGACAATGCTGGGGCAATGTCCGATGACTCCAACCATCCATGGATCTGTGGCGCTCCTGAGTGAGCCCCCGTCTTTCCCCCTTCTGCAGACATCCTCCGTTTCTGTGAGATTGCTTTTGGAAACACGGAGATAAAAAAGCGGCAGGAACCTTTGGCTCTATTTCTACAGTTTCGGATGCAGCTCGGAGCCAAAAGTTGTGCTGAGACCTATGCTGGCATCCGCAATGAGGTGCACCTTAGCCTAAGTCCGAGGAGAACTGGTAATGGTCGTCTGCCAGCGTTTGTTCCTCTGTGAGCTAACGATTGTGGAGGCATAGGTAAGAGAGTGGCCGGCAGGTTGGAGTATTTAGTGGAGCAGTCACTGCTGTTGTGTAACTGGAGCTGTGGTCTGTTGTGACAAAATTGGGACTGAGCCTATAGGGAGGCAGGGGAGCTGGGGAAGCAGTACTTATCCCTGACTGCTGGAGGCTATTGGTTCCCTGTCTTAGATTTGGGCTGGGTGCTACTAATCATTTGGAGATCTGACCAACTTGCAGGCCATGCCGAGGACCTGAGTTGAAGCCCCTTGACCCAGTGGTTGTTTCTGGGGCAGGGTTCCCACTCTACTCATCTGTGCTACCTGAAGTGTGTCCAAACCAAAAACCGGAGTTGAGGCCCCTTGGCCCAGTGGTTGTTCCTGGGGTAGGATTCCCACTCTAAACAGCTGTACTACCTGAAGTGTGTCCACAGTTGTAACATCACTAACCATGGCATTGCGCAATGAGAAATACAGAGGATTTCTTCGGAACGTATCCACCTGCATGCAAAGCCACTAAATCTGCTGCTTCTGTTGAGCCCTCAGAAGGGTTGTGCAGTTGATTGAAGCCGGAACAGATTCAGTTAAAATCTGTCAACTCCTTGCAAGCTGGTTTTCCTCTAAAACGTACCACAGAGACAACAGCAGTGATGAAAGTGGAGGTCAAATTGAAGAGGTTGGTGACCAGGGTACTTATCCCTGATGGCTGGCAGCTATGGGTTCCCTGTCTTCAGAGCTTAGATTTGGGCTGGGTGCTACTACTCATTTAGAGATCTGACCAACTTGCAGGCCAATGCTAAGGACCTGAGTTGAGGCCTCTTGGCCTAATGGTTGTTTCTGGGCAAGGTTCCCACTCTAAGCAGCTGTGCTAGATGAGATGTGTCCACGGGCGTGACATTAACCACCATGACATGGCACAACAAGAAATACAGACTATTTCATTGCATCATATCCAGTTGCGTGTAAAGGCACTAAATCTGCAGCTACTGTTGAGCCCTCAGAAGCTGTGCAGTTGATTGAAGCAAACAGATTCTGCTCAAATCTTTCAACTCCTTGCATGCTGATTTTAGTCTAAAACGTACCACAAGGACAACAGCCGTGATGAAAGTGGAGATCAGATTGGAGAAGTTGGCAATCAGGGTGCTCTCTGCTGAATGCCTGGTTGAACTATCTGAGAATAGATTAACAGAATTGGATTTTGCACGTCTGGCTTAAAGCTGAGGTGAACGATCTACAGGCTTTCAGAAGGAATCCAATAGAGGTCATGGTAAAAATGGATAAGTGGATTGAAATGCTTGACAACTTAAAGAGGGGCACTCCGTTGCGAATACTTGGTGTCCACCTACAGGCCTAAATAACAAATTGTCTACTGTAGCGGCTGATTTTACGGCCTTGTAGCCAAATTCTATTGGAAGGGTGATGCAGAAGGGTTTACACATTGCTCTGAAGAAGTGAGGCCCAAGACCTACTAGAGTAGATGGCACAATTTTGTTTGTTTCAATAGAATGAGGAGACAAGATTTTGCAAGATGCCACCCAACAGAAGGAGGTTTCTTGGACTCTCGAAGTCTTCAGTTGTTTCCTGACCTGCACCACGCAGTATTAGTGAGAAAAATTTGTTCCTACAGCTTCTTACAGCTCAAGCAGGAAATGGAGGCAAAGGGAGTCACTGCTTCCAAGCTCTTCCCACTGAGACTAAGGTCAGATTACAAAGAGAAAAAGTACCTTTTTATGGTTATGGACTTAGACGCCGTGTGTCCAGGAGCCACTTGGTGATGATAATCGTGGGTCCTGGCTAGTAGTGGCCAACGAGAGTAGGACATGATTAGTTCTCCAGAGTTTTTCAAGCCGTAGGGATGTCTCATTTGAGGGGTGGTGGAACAGACTCTGTGGACATTTTCTGTTTGTGTTCGATGTTCTTTTGTCAGTTTTTCTCTACCCAGTTAGGCCATAGACCTCAGAGTTTTGCCTAATGTTCTGCATGGGAAGTGGTATCATTGTCTCTAAACCGTTTGATGTTTCTTTGCCTGCAAACAATAGCTTTGCTGCTGAGATGTGGACTGCTGCATTTGTATTTGCTTTCCTACAATAAAAATATTTAATCCTAAAGATCTACTAAGCATTCGTAATAGGTTAAATAATATATTTTGTGTACAGTGTGTAGTTTATTTACGCCTTATACGTATGTTTATTGATATAACTACATCTGCTACTTCGAAACATGTTTTAAAGACATATTTTTCCCAAAATATGTTTTCCCCAAATAAATTTCAGCACATTTATCGATTCATACACCCCTTCATGTAATATTGCACCATTAATTCCCTCTTTGAGTATTTTGTAAAACAACTTTTTGTCCCCCAAATTTCCTATAAATTTCTTCCTTACTTTAATTTATTTCAGTATGATTACCTTTCCCTCTCTCACAAAAATGTTTTTAAGCACTTATGCACAGAATTATTTTTTTTTCAACCTCATTGTTTTGCCCTCTGATTTCCAAGTGTCAAAAGGCACCATGTTCAAGTGGCTCAACTTGCTGCAGCCTTTCAACAGGTGCGAAATAATGTAAACATGAATATACTTTTTATTTTGGTTACTCTATTTTGTTTTGTCTTTATTTATTTTTCTCTTTACCTTTGACTCCGTGTTTGATGCAATTCAAAGTATTCGTAGGAATATTTTGGCCCAATGCCTCTTGCTAGTGTTGTGGTCCTGCACCTTCTTCCATATGAAACTACGTTGTCATTTCCAGATGCAAATTTATTCCCATACATCTTTGATCCTATCATAGAACTGTGTAATATTTTTGTAACTTTATCCCTTCTTGGCTTTTGCTTTTCAGTTTACAGCGTTGTATAGTTTCTTTTTGTCTTTTGACACAGAATGCTGACATTAATGTATAACTAAGAATAAAAATGGCTCCCAATCGAAATGCGTGCCAACTTCAGAACTGCCTGCCTCACTCACAAAACTCTGCACACAGGTAAACCCGCCTACCTGGCCTCCAAACTCCAGAAGGCCGGTCAGACAAGGAACCTCAGGAGTACCAACACTCTACTCCTTATCCCTCCGAAAACTCGCAAACAAAAAAAACGCATCTCGATCCTTCTCAGGTAATGCGCCCAAAATCTGGAGCTCCATCCCAGTCCACATCAGGACTACCCCCTCCTATTTAAAATTCAAAAGGCAGCTCAAAGACCTCTTCCTCAACCGATCCCTCCCGAATGGATAGCTATCGCCCAAATGTAGAAGCCTGCCCACAGCAGCACACAGACACTTTGACATTAAGACTTCTACCACACTCTCCTCCCAACTCCCTCCTCTATCCTCCCCTCCCTGATCTAGTCCCGTCACGAGTTATGGTGCTTTTAACGGCGATACTATGTGATGCGTCACGAGTCAATGTACATACTACTGTGATACTGTGTTTTACACGTGACAAATGTTGTAAAGCGCTCCGATACCTTCGGGTCTGGCCAGCGCTATATAAAACTCATAAATAAATAATTTCCCACTTGCAGATATTTGCTCTCCTTTTAATTATTCTTTGTCATTTAGTCATGCTTTTGCATTTCTGTGGATTAAGCATTGTCTTGGTGTATCAAGAAGATACAGCACTTGGAAACAGAAGAGACAAACTGGATCACATACCCCTGCCTCACCGCTTGCTGCCATTCGAGAAATAGTACTGCCATTGCTTTGTGTAATAATGTGGTGGATATCAATGTCTGCATGATTTAGCTATCCTATTATTGGGAGGAAATTATCACACCACTCCACTTTCTTTGAGTGCAAAAGGCTGCTTTATTTACTATTGGCAAGTAGAATAGCTAGTCCTTTCTGATGAGCAGCACATGCTAGCCTGTCAACTTTGCTAACAAAAGGTTCTAAACCAACCCACCTCCCCTAAGTAACTCTCCTCCCCAACATCCCAACCCCTAAACAATTCCAAACCACACACGACCTTTAAAATGCTATGGGTCCTTGTACCAGGACCCACATTAACCATCAGTCCTGCCTGCTCTTAGACCAGACCCTTATCCTTGCCCAAATCTTGGCCCCATTATGCTTTGCTCGTTCTTACACACCCTCATCTTTCCCCCAATAAGCTGAACGGTTTGCCTTACTCTGCCACCAGAAAGACCCTCTCCTGAGGTGTCATTTCTGCCACCTCCAACTCAGACCTTCCAGTGACCTCATCATCCCTTTTAACTTAAGGTTATTGCCTACTCAGACAAGTGCACCCCATCGCCCCTGAAAAAATGCGGGGCTCAAAAAGAATGTTACGATGCGTTATCACGCTCACCCCTCTCATCTCACAGAAACCAGACATCTTTCTATTCACATGCCTCCTGGCTCTGTGGATCATAGCTGCCTGTGCGCCCTCCAACATTCTCCTAGGCAACACCCTAGTTCAGAAAACATCTGTGAAAACCCAGATGACCTTCAGCTGGTTCTTGTTGAACATACCTCTACACATAACTGCTTCGCCACATACCCAAACCCTTCAGAATGTCTTCCCCTATCCCAGCTGGAAACCCTCCGTTGCTGCCCCTATCCGAAATACGTGAGTGCCAAAGTCCAGTGCCAGCAAGCTCAAAGCCCATAAGCATCTTCTCAACACTCCAAACATTTGCCCGGAGCTTACTGCCCAACCGTTCTTGTGCCAGAAAATGGTGCCCTCACCCCAGCCACTGAACTCCAAAAGGGCCCACAACTGCAACCAAAGGCAAACCCATGTACTCCCCGAAAGGTGTAAGCACACCACTGTACCATTACCCTTCTGGTCAGTCTTAGACCTCCTCATACGCACTTCAAAACCCCTTGTATGCCACACCAGGTCGTCCAACACCATCCCCAAACTTCCTTTTCCACCTACCAACTCTGAAACCCTAAAGGCGCCAAAGAATATCAAACTGAATAGTGCTATGAAAAGCTGAGCTGCCCTGGGGGAAACACACAGGACTCTTGCCTGCTCTGCTATTGCCCTCAGAACCTGATCGAAATTGTATGCCCTACAACGGGCCCCTTGCCATGCAGTCCAGACCAGCCATCCAAAACTCTCTGACCCATCTCTCCTCCACATGGGTCATAGCTCCATCACATCTTACCATAAAATGCAGTACATGCCAGGTTGCCCTTTACATCGCATATAACCTCTCTCTAGTTGACCCAAGCAGAATTCCAGTATATCCTTGTGTCTCAACCACTACCCCCTGTCACGGCCACGCCATCTGACACCTAATGGTATGAGCTTCCTCAAGCCCTGTCATTACATCTTAATTGTGGACTCGAACCAGCGAATATTCCACAAGTGTATATGCTTTCACAGCCCAATGTTCCACAAGGCTTCTGGAAGACGAAGACCTTCCATCGCCATGCTGGGGTCCAAACCAGTGAACCTCTCCCACTGTGAACGAGAAAGTGCATTAGCTACTGCGTTGTCCAGACCCACAACGTGTTTAGCTTGAAACAAGATGTTCTTCTTGAGGCATTGCAAGCACTGTTCCCTGTAAGGTGCGCGCACGTGCACCTCTGTCCTCCCGAGCGCGCAGTGCTGTGTGTGAAGCGTGCACACACAGCACATCCCTGGAGAGCATTCGTGCTCCGAAAGGCAGAAAATGCTCATGCACTTGCTGCCTTTCTTTTCTAACTAGAGTGCGGCTGCAGGGCTGATTGCGGGCCTTTTGGAAGTATTTATGTTAATCACAGCGCCCGTCAAGGGCTGCATTTAACATAAATACTTTCAAAAGGCAAACAATCATCCCCACAGCCGCCCTCTATTTAGAAAAGAAATTCAGCAAGTCTACAAACCCGAGGTGTGCTTTCAGAATCATCTGGAAGCGCACGTTTGTGCTTTTAAACTTGATGCATTTCTTTTCTAAATAGAGCGCAGCTGTGGGGCTGATTGTTTGCCTTTTGAAAGTATTTATGTTAAATGCAGCCCATGACGGATGCTGTGATTAACCTAAATACTTTCAAAAGGCCCACAATCAGCCCTGCAGCCGTGCTGCATTAAGAAAAGAAATGCAGCAAGTTTAAAAGCACAACGTGTGCTTTCAGATGATCCTAGATCATGAAAACACACGTTGTGCTTTTAAACTTGCTGCAGCGCCCATAGGGCTAAAAGGGCTTCAGCCCTCTCCCCCTCCCCCCATCGCGTGTCTCAGCACGGGCTATTGCGTCTCGAACTGGGCAGTGTCTGGAGGCTTTACTCCGGCACGCCCGATTCTTACACAGGTCTTTAAAGACCATTTGCATATTTGCATACCTTTGTAAACTGGTTACTGAGGCTTAGTTTTTTTTTCTGGTTCCAGTATCCACTGGGCCCCCACTCTGCCTATTCCTTACATTTGTATTTTACATTTACTGCCGTAGTGTGAGAATGCATTTCATGAAAAGGGAACAAGCCCAGCACTAACCATGCATTCATTCGTCCCACTCTGCACTTACATCCGCACCCAAATTCATATGGTCACCTCACTCACCCTGCAGTCACTCCTCTTACCTTACTCTCACACTGTTGCATCGCTCACAATCCAGTCATATGGGCACTCCTACCACCCACACAGTGCAGAAGGTTAATGTGCCTGCTACAAAGAACGTGTACTATGCAGATCACAGAACTGAGTGTGAGTAAACTATGAGCAGCGCTATTAAAAAATGAAATGTTTGTCAGAAAGCTGCTATAGAGAGATGAGGTGCATTGTTGGTGAGTGGTAGTGAGGGAATTCATGGAGAAGGAGGAAATGGGGCAGTGGGCGCCAAAAAAGAACTGTTGCACAGTGTGCGACCAGTGCTAGGGCCAGCCCTGGCTGGGAGTGTTAGCCCCTCCCGAAGTTCGGGTCTAGTTGCTCCCCTGATCACAGCGTCCGTCATGGGCTGCACTTAACATAAATTCTTTCAAAAGGCAAACCATCAGCCACGCATTTAGAAAAGAAATGCAGCAAGTTTTCTTTAGTGTGAACTCAACCCAAAAGTATTTGAGCAATTTACATGTTTTTGTATGCATGGGGAGATTAATTGATTTTCCGTGAATCACAGGCTGTTAATCTGACCCGAGACTCAAACCCATCTGCTAAATCAGCAGCTCAAGCATTAAGCCACAACCTCTACCATAAGAGCGGAAGCATTTTCAATATTATATACTCCTTTATGCAACAAACAACCTTTGACAAAGCCAATAGTCCTGGCTTCTTGTAGGTGTAATGTTACTTGTATTATATATCTGGATGCAATGACAGAAGAAGCAAAATATCAGTCAGGTGGCACACTATGCTAAGCACAGATTTTTAGCTCAATTGCTTTTAAGCGACGCCCTTGATTGTATCGGTCACGCTCCTTTAAGAAACCCTCTAGTTTTTTCATCCCACTTAAAGCCCTGGTCTACACGCGCGGTCGGGTTCTTGGCGCACATAGCCTTGGCTGCAGCGCACAGAGACCTTACTCTGCCGAACACAGAGGAAAAAAATTAGAGGGAACATTGATTGCAAGAACAATTCTTTCAGCCCCCAAGCATCAGAAGCAGTCATCCTGTTCACCACCTGCACCAATGTGTGAAATACAAACGTCACCCTCCTGTTCCTCACCTCATCACCCCACAGACATACTACTAACAGCAACGGAAAAAAATCCAAAAAGACAATACTGTGACCCTTGACTTTCCAAGATTGGGGCCAGCTATCTGCGCACAAACAACCCTCCCAGAACACCTCAAAACCCTCCACTCCAGAGGCTCCAAAAAGTCTCCACCTTCCACATCATTGGGTCGTTTTACAGCCACAAGATCACTCTGCTATAGCCCACCAAAAAACACTTCCAAACCAACAACCAAAAAGTCAATACTGTGACCCTTGACCTTCCAAGATTGGGGCCAGCTATCTGCGCACCAACGACCCTCCCAGAACACCCCAAAACCCTCCACTCCAGAGGCATCCCAAAAATCTCCACCTTTCACATCATTGGGTCATTTTACAGCCACAAGATCATTCTGCTATAGCCCACCAAAAACACTTCCAAACCAACAAGTCCTCCTTCACTTGGCTGGACAAACAAATCCTGTGATGTGGTTTCACCTCCCTCCTCATCGTGAAAGCAATGCTTCTGCAAAAAGCACACCCCAAGACCACATACTACATGCAAAATTCAAATGATCCAAGTAATGAAGAACTTGTTCTGATGCTTCTACTGTCGCCCATTCCAAGAAGATGCTACATTTTTCAAACACTGCACATGCAACTGCACAACCCTTAGGCATGCACTTGTCCACAAAGTATCCACCCTAAACTGTATTCCCAACAAGTGGAAATAATCTGGCTGCACTGACAGAAGGCAAAAAGCCAATTTAATATCCCCTTTGCCCAGTTCCGCACTGGACCCTCACCTCCGCACTAACTGAATGGCTGTACCTATGCTGGCATGACATTGCACATTCCGCCTGGTTGATAAAATCATTCACAGAACACACTTCAGGCCATGACAGACGGTGCATCAGCCTGAACTCCCCCAGAGCTTTCTTTGGCACCACACCTAGTGGAGACACCATCAAGTTCCTCAACCGAGGAATTGGAAATGGCCCTGCCATCCTACCCTGACTCACTTCTTTCCACAGCTTCTCCCACAATATCTTCTCCATCTTTTTGCAGGTCTTCAAATTTTCCGCTTGTCAACCCGCTCGGGAACCAGTGTAAGGTATGCAAAACCCAGCACAAAAACACTTGCACAAAAAAGCTATTATTGCATCGTCAATATATCTCTTCAACCATGACAGCATTGCCTCCGATTTAACCAGAATATCCGCCCCTTACTGCCAATCCTTTGTCATCCCCCCTGGCCCATCCTGCGGAGGGCAGATTGCCCTTTGCTGTGCACTGCAGCAGGGGGTGCCTGCCACCATACCTGGGACAGTCATGGCAAAATTTGCAGGGGTACCTGTAACAGGCTCCCTTGTTAAAATTCTAGCAGGCCCCCATGGGGGGCTGTTTGCCCGTCCCTCCCTCCCTGCTTTGGATGCGGTGACTCGAAAAGGGCTGGTAAGGAATAGAACAGCCACCCCCAGTATGTGCCGCTTGCACAGATATCATAGGTATCATGTACCGTAGCCAAAGCTCCTGGTCAGTATCCTCTCATGATTTCACTGGCATGGCACTCTTCCGTGCCTTGAACTGCACATCATATATTAACCAGACCAAGCCACCAAAACTGATGCTAGCTGGCCTAATGACATCCTTGTACTTCCATAAGCCACAATCTGCTCTGATGTTGGTGAAAATATAAAATACCATCGTCAGTGAATCAAGGCTAGTGGCCAGCTTCCTCCTCCTAGCTAGCTCCCTTTTTTCTGCTTTCGAGCCGCCTTTGCTCAACCATCTCCCTATGCAATAATTTAAGCAAATCATTATACTTTTTTGCCCAAACCTTACACTAACCTATCCCATATATGGCAATACCACATCACTTCTTTTGGCTGTGGTTGCAGCCCCTAGGGAGTCCCCCCACTGCTGTGTTCTCCACTGTGTTATTCCCCTTCTCCCCTACCTGTGTTGTGACAGAACCTTGCCCCCCACTGAACCATCTGCTGCAGTCTGTCCTGCCCTCGAACCCACTGTTGAACTCTGCACCTGCACCACATCACTTATCCTCACCTCAGTCGTGCCTTGGTTTTCTGCTTCTCTTTTTCGCTGTGCCTCCAAAAGCCACTTCCACAATTCCCACCATACTTTCTGCATGCTCTCTAAATCCTCCACACCACTGAAACCCCTGACTCTTTTTTTACGACCCCCCCATGATTCGCCCAGTTTTCATGATACTCACATCCTAGCACCTCTCCCCAGGGGCACCAGCTGTCTCCCTGGTTGCTTGCACCTTCCCAATACCGATCCAGTCCATGCCATGTCAGCATGTGCCTTTTGCCTTGACATCCACCTCTCTTCAACTCTTCTGCCTGGGCTACCCTCCCCACTGTCAGAAGACTCACCCTCCACCTGTTCCCCTTCTAGACTTTGGCCACCATTGCCCAAGAACTCTTTGCCATGGAAGGGTCTCTGGGGGGCCTCCCAAGTTCCTCCGGGGGCCCTGCTCTGTCGTTGTCGCACGTAGGCTGCTGACAACTGCTTTCACTTCCCTAGGGACCAGCAGCTCCTGCTTGTAGAGGATTCTCCGAAAGAAATGGCTTCACGAGCTTCTGAATTTATGACGTAGGTATTGAAGACCTACATTTTCAGGGAAAGTGCCAATTTTTCTCATTTTGTGTACAAAACACTGCCCTCACTGCTGTCACAAATTCAGGTGCTCTAGAAAGTCCCTTCATCCCAGCTTCAGTGGAAAGTGCGCTCTCTGCCATAAGCACTGGCGCCCTATGGCAGCCACTCACTGCTTTGTTTCCTCCCAACCTCCCCAAACTCGGACCACGCAGCCTGCGCTCGAAGCCCAGTTTCATGTGCACCGTTGTCCTGAGCACATCTTTAAAACCAATTCACTGTTCTACTTTTTAGAGGTCGGGTCTGTAACAAGTTCCCATCATTGTTTGAGTTTGACTCATTTTAGGCCTATTTTCTAAAACAGTCCTGCTTGTGCACTCTGAGTTTACAGTGGCAAGTCCTACAACTGGTATTGTAAATTTGACACAATTGTTCCTGTTGTTGGAACTGGTGGGGGTCAGGCGCTTTTGTGTCCTAATAAATTATTGAAAATAAATTAGATGTTCCATTTGTAAGTTATCAGGCTTGTAAGCAGTCCACATAATTGTGCAATATTCTCACGCCATGCTTATTTTGTAAATCACATGTCATAGAGTGCCAATGCATAACACATACCTGCCAACTCACACGGTACCACCGCGTGACACAAGATATCGGCTCCCATCACACGGTCACACAGTGAAGAGCCGATATCACATGGTGGCAGGGAAAACGAGCTGAAAACCACTGTAAATAATGGTTTTTCGGCTCGTTTTTGGAGGCTTTTAACTGCCAACGTTCATAATGGGGTGTGAAAACACCCCAGAGATATCGGCACCAGCCTCAGCAAGATTTTTTTTTTTTGGGGGAGGAGGGGGTTTTGGGGGCGGCCTGGGGTTTAAAAGTGCCTCGTAGGTACTTCTCAGCACGAGGTCCCGTCCCCTTCAAGGCCCCGCCCCCTCCTCACACGGTGAGATTGTTCTTCAAGTTGGCAGGTATGATAACATGAGCAGAGCAGGGATTCTAGATGAGGCCAGTGTTCTTGGAATCAGGAACGCATTGGTGTAAAAATGCTGTTGTTTGTATGCTAACTGGGCATGTTACCAGAACAATAGCTCTTTTTGTCAAATTGGGGGCATCAAAAGAGGGCAAAGAGTATGAAGATCTAAGTTTGAGGCCATTGAACTTGATGTACGTGGTCTGAAAATGTGATTATTGACAATGTCAATTGCGAATAACATTTAAAAAAATATTCTATAATTAAAGGGCCAACTTTGCTTTGCCTTTTTACTTTATTTTATATAATTGCTGCATTATTGATGCAGTTTTTTTAATGTATGATTTGAATGGAAATTGATCTTAATTTAATGATTTTTATTGCTCATTAATAAACTTTGACTTGCCAGCAGGGACTCATCCACTTCCTTGTTATGCTCAGTGAACCACACCAGAACTGCAAATATAGCGTCTGTGTTCACTGCCTGACTCCCACCTCCATTAATGCCCTTCCGCGCCTGGACCTCACCCATTCCCAGGACCCCAGTTCTCTCCTACCCACAGATACCCTGCTGTGCTTCTCCGTGCTCTTAACTCTGGCAGCTGGCCCAACACAACATGAAAGGAACTTTCACATGTGCCTCATACAAGTTCTCATGCACTATCCCACACTCTACACCCACCACTCCCACCAACAGCACCCAGCTCTCCAGTCACACAAACCAGCCACCCACTCGCACAGACCAAACACCACCCAAACAGAGTGCCACACTCGCATGCAGGCCCTTCGGCACCCGCTCACTCACCAAACACATCACGGAGATATGAGACCTTCCGCACGACCACGCACTTTCTCAGGGAAACCTGCTCTATCTCAGGGAAACCTGTCTAAACCCAACCTCAGCACCGGACATCGCTATAGCCATCCCCGCCGGCTACAAGATCGTTAGGCAAGACCAGCAGCATAAGCCTGGTGGTGGAGTCACCATCGTATTCAAAGACATCAGCTGCACCACCTACACGGACACACCCACCAGCTACATTGAACATCTTACATTCAAGATACATATCACAGCCAGCTTCTCCCTGGACAGAACCCTCATATACAGACCATCCGGACCTGCACCAATTTCGCCAGCGACATCACACACTTTGTCGCACCCCTCATTATCAAGGCCAGCACCTTCATCTTCCTCAGAGACCTTAACTTTCACACCAACCCAAACTCTACAGCCCTTCCAGAAAACCTCAGAAACCTTGGTCTCACCTAGCACATTACTGAACCCACCCACACCACTGGACACATATTGAAGCCAATTTTCTCCTCAATCAGCAACTTCAAAAATCGACAAGCCCGCAACCATGACCTAGACAGACCATGCCCTTGTTAGCTTCAGCATACTCATCCTGCACCATCACAGGCCTATCTTCACCAGAACCGCCAACCCAGTTGGAAAAGCATCTCGGAAGAACAGTCTGAGCACTGGCCTGAACACACTAGTGACTTGCTGAATTCTGTAAAGAACCACAAATAGCTGGATCACGGCGTTCGCTGAAACCCTGGCTCCCCCAAGTGCAACCCAACAGCATGAGACTGACCACAGGCAAGTTGGTACAGCTGGTACACCGAGAACTCCGGCTGACAAAACGCCACTGCAAGCAACTGGTGCGCAAATGGAGAACAATTCAAGATACCTCAGATAAAGACATCTTCAAATCAGCCCTAAGATATTATCACCAGCAGATGTGAAACACCAATCGCAGAGCACTTGCAGATCTCATTAGCGCCAGTGCTCAGAAGCAAGGTAATCTTCACCATCATCGAAGATTTCAGTGTGCCGCCTCCAGTGACATCACCCCCTCACAAGAACTTTGCGACAAGCTCTCAAATTCTGCTGTATCAAAATCACCTCCATATACAGCAACTTCAACCAGTGGCGGTTGGTGACCCACAAAAATGGTGAGTCGACATCAATACAATTAAAACGACAACATAAATACAATTAAAAAAACATGCAAATAAAGATTTAAAAATGAAAAAAACCCTTTCACTTACCTTAGCCTGCAGCACGTCCTCGGTGTTCTCTGGCCCCGGCTCCAGACTCCTCCAAACGCAACGTCCCATGGGTCCTTATCCAATCCAGACACTGCTCTCATGCTGTATGAGAGAAGTCTCTGGATTGGCTGAAGCAGGCTGCTTCAGCGCTCCGAAGAGCACTGAAGGCCTGTGCCTGATCTCCAACCCGGCTATCTATGACAGCCGGGTTGGAGAGGTTGAATTGCTCATGTCTGTTTGGCCGTAATAATGTAGCCGGCCAAACCAACATGCACAATTCATACTGATGGGGCCACTCGTCATTGCTGCCAATCAGCAGTAATGATGCACTGGCCCACCCTGCCCTCTCCGTTCGGCAGAAAGGTGAAAAATAAAATGGTAATAAAATCTTTTATTACCATTTTAGTTTTCCAGCTTTCTGCGCAGTGTGGGGGGTGGCGCTCTCCGCACCCATGGAGGAACCAGCACTGACTTCAACCCTCAACCAGACCCCTTTACCAATGAAACTCAGCTTTCCATCATCACCGATGAACTAACCCTGACCTCATGGTCTGCCGTCATCACCATTGAAATTGCTGCTATCATGAAGACTATCTACTTGGGGGCCTCATCTGATCCTTGCCATGCCTTCACTAAAAGACTCCTACCAATCAGCGAAGCACTAACACCCATCCTCAATAAATCCATTCACGCAGCCACATTCCTTGACACTTTGAAGCATGCTGTGGAAGAAACCATCCACTGACCCAGCAACCACCAGCTCCTCGACACCATGCAGTCCGGATTCAGGCCCAACCACAGTACAGAAAAAGCACCCATCATCACCACAGACGACATCGCTATAACAGAGGAGACACGCAGCCCTCATTCTCCTGGACCTCTGTGCATCATTTGACACGGTCTCATACCCCATCCTCATCAAGCACCTGCACAAGATTGGCATCCAAGGATCCTCTCGCCACTGGACATGGTCCTTCTTAACGGATAGAGCATAAGCTGTCAGCCTGGCACCTTACTTAGGCCTGCAAACTCATCTGGGGAGTGCCTCAAGGTTCATCGCTCAGCCCCACCCTCTTCAACACATACATAATCCCTCTGACCAACGCCATCTGTGCACACATCAACATCCTCTACAACTCATATTCTCCCTCTCAGACAAGACCCCCAGCTCAAAAAACAAGTTCACAGCCTACATGACCAAAGTCAACTAGAAGAAAGCAGACTGTCTCATACTCAACACCGACAAGACAGAAATAGTGGTCTTCCTCCTCAAGAACACCTCACCGTGGGACTCCAACTGGTGGCCAGCCAAACTTGGTTCCACACACACAACCAGAACTCACGCCAGGAACACCAAACTGGACATGGCCACACAAGTCAGCGCCATCACTGCATCATGCTTCCACACCCTGAAGGTGCTGAGGAAGATCTTCAAATGGCTTCTAAGCAACACTAGAAAAACCATTGCTCATGCCCTATTCACCAGCAAGGGGGACTATGGGAACACCCTGTATGCTGGGATCACCAAGCAACACACTAGAAGACTACAAACCATCCAGAACTCGGCAGCCAGACTCCTCCTCAACCTCCGACAAGAATCCGCATCACACCACACCTCAGGGAACGACACTGGCTCCTGAGACACAAACGCGCTCAATTCAAACTTCTCACACACACATTCAAGGCACTACATAACTCAGGCCACACCTACCTGAACAGTTGCATCTCCTTTCACCAACCACCCAGACATCTTCGCTTCGCAGGACTCCTACTCGCGCACATCCCACGCATACACAGAACCAGATCAGGAGGACGGGAATTCTCTTACATCACTCCTAAAGTGTGGAACGACCTCCCCCTCCACATAAGAGTTGCCTCCTCTCTTCTTCAATTCCGCAAGAAGCTGAAGACCTGCCTTATCAATTAACAAACTTACCATGGGTAGGGCCAGGCACACACACCTGCTCAGCGCCAGGATACCCTCTCTGGCGATAGTGTGCTTTACAAATACTCTTAACCTACCATAACCTCCCTCCTGTTGTCTCCGTCCAGGTGCAAATTGTGAGTACAGAGTGCAAACAATATACTCCTTAGCATTTGTGGCGGGGTTTTTGACCATCACAAGTGTGCGGTTACATTTTTGTGAATCTGGCATCTGAGTGTAAGGGCACCCTATACCATTGCTGCCTGTGCTTTAATTCTATGACAGGACCGGAAGCTTTAGAATATGTATTCTTTTCTTTGCTTTAATATCATAGCAGCCACATAAATCATATAAATACATCAAAGGAAAAAACACGAAAGGAAAAAACTACAAGTCCAGACATAGGTAGTCCATCAGAACGCTAGTAGCCATTTAAACCAAGGTAGAAACATGTAAACCACCTCTTGTTTGCTGCTTGGTGGCCATGTTAAGTACTTGCATGTTTTCTCTGTCCTTAATTGTATTATAAGGCTTTATCTCTGTGTGCTACTTATGCCCTGTCAGTTGCACGGACCTACAGGTCAGCAGCTTTATCACGGCATGGTTTCCATCCCTGTGTGGTCAGGTACTTTAAAAAACGCACACACAGTTTCTCTCTCTGTATCTCTCTGAAGCCAAATACTTTTCTCCTCAACGTTCGCCTTCTTCGTGTACCGCCACCATTTTGCCAATCAGTGGTGTCATGACACGGTAGCGGGTTCCTTTATGCCACCCAAGCACTGACATGGATTTGGAAAGTTCCTACCTCTCGTAGGATTCGGACATACCCTGCTTCAGAGCTTCCAGCTGGTTTGTCTTTCATGCTCGGGATCCACCTTTCCCTCTCATCCACACTCCTCAAACGCGCAGCCTCTTCCCTTTTAGGCTTTCCACCCACCCTCTTCTAAACTCACTCCTAGAGGCCCAATGACACCTAGGGAGGTGGATTTCGACTCTGTGGGTAAATAACCCTTTTTTTACTTTAAGTGCCTGCAAATTGATGCTCTTAAGGTACGGGGCTGCAATAATTGTCAAGTTTCTGTGCCCTCACACATTAGCAGGACTGCAATAGTTCACTGATTATCAGGTTGGTGTCTGTAAAGGGGTGCTTTTGCTATTAATTTTACAGTCAGCAACTGCCTGAACTAGCGATATTGACATATACAAATGTATAAATATACAGATAATTTACAATTTATTATATATATATATATATATACATAATGGAATGCCCTCTAGCGAACGCAAAGGATGACGACGCCGTGTCTTGCCAAAATTAAAGATTTATTCGTCAGCTGCTGGACGGGTTTCGCCTGTCCTGCAGGCTTGTTCACCAACAGTTGCATTAAAGTTTTCAGCCATTTTTAAATGCCACAAATAACGTGTCACGTGATAAAAACTACTATAGCAGTATATCAGAAGACAGACTCGTAGTTTTCATTTTACAAACCTAATGTTGTTAAACTTATTTGCATAACATTGCGCTCAATTGCCATATCAAACATTATCTATTTGAGACTGGTTTATGCGCATATTCGTAGCGATCATAAAAAATTGATTACGTTTTTTAAATTCAAATTACAATGATCAGCGACATTTTTGGGCATATGCCCAAAAAACACACAGAATGCAGCCCCAGTGGGCAACCTTATATCAACAAAGTACACTATGCAAATAAAGAGATGTCTTCTGTAGCTGCAAGTGCTAAAAGTGAAAAACAAAAAATACATAAAATAATAATTGATATTCATAAAATGGTTAAAAACATGAAAGGGAAGAAGAATGCATTGATTATCAATATATTTCATAGGTGAGTATGTAGATCTTCCTCCACATTCAAACCTACCGGGATCTTACTGTTCAATTTAATTATATACGAAGATTCTAGTCTTCTCAAATCCTTGACCCGGTTACCACCTCTCACATTGTGTTTTATCGCATCTATCACAAAATACTGTAACCCCTCTATACTTTTGTGATGGTGTTGTTCAAAATGGCGAGCCACAGGGTAGTTTTTATCACCATTCTTAATGGCCCTCAAATGCTGTAATACACGTTTATGGACTGGTAGGATTGTGCTGCCCACGTACCTCAGGCCACATGGACACTGAAGCACGTAGACAGCAAAATCCGTTTTACATGTGAACTGACCTTTGATTTTAATTGGTCTGTCAGAGAAACCAGTAGAGTACATGGTGGTGTTCAACCCATGCAGACATGCTTTACATTTTGTACATTTTACAAATCCTTCTCTCCTACCCAACCACATTGAAGCATTCGCTTTAGGTTTGGAGGTCTGTAACATGTTGCTAACAAGCATTTGTTTAAAGGATTTAGCACGTCTGAATGTTATTTGTGGTTTTTTCTGAACCAGTTTACCCAGGATCGGATCATTGCGGATTAGGTGCCAATGTTTGGTCAAGATATTTCTCACTTTCTTATGTTGGATATTGAAAGCAGTTACCATCCTGCACTGATTTCTATCCTCATTTTCTTGTTTCTTTTTAGTATTGCTCTTATTAAACAGGATGTCTTCTCTTGACCTCTTTTTAGCTTTGTACACAGCTGATTTTATACAGTCATTAGAGTAGCCTCTTGATTTAAAACGTGTTTCCAAAACTGCTAGCTCTTCATTGCGGTTTTCCTGGTTACTACAATTCCGTATTGTACGTAAGCATTCCCCATAGGGGATACTATTAATCAGGTTTTGAGGATGGAAACTTTTGGCGTGGAGCAAAGTATTGCCCGCCGTAGGCTTCCGAAAGAGTGAAGTTTCCAGTTTACCTTCTTTAATGTAAACCGTCAAATCCAGGAAATTGACACTGGTTGCGCTAATCATACTAGTGAATTTAAGATTGAGATTATTACACTGTAATTTCTTGATAAACTCAACTAGAGATTGCTCCGACCCTTTCCATACGACGAACAAGTCGTCAATGAAACGGCTCCAGTGCATAACATTGGACTGCCATTGATCTGGGTAGAGCTTTTGGACCACCTGCTCCTCCCACCAGCCCATATGCAAATTAGCATAGCTGGGGGCGAAGCAGGTGCCCGTTGCCGTACCGCATGTCTGATGGAACAATTCTCCATTGAAGAGAAAATAATTGTTTTTAAGACAAAAAGCTGTCATCTCTATAATCATTTAAGTTTGAGACCAGAATTTGACATGTCTATTGCCTAGAAAATACTTAACAGCATTCAAACCGTCCTCATGTTTGATGCTAGTATATAGCGTGGTGACATCAATAGTTGCCAAAAGGAAATCATGCTCCCATGGCAAATCATAAATCCGTTTAAGAAAATCCCCTGTGTCTTGTATGTAAGATGGAAGGGTTTTTACTATAGGACATAAAAAAGAGTCCACAAATTTGGAAGTATTTTCTAGGGCACTACCAATGGCAGAGATTATAGGGCGACCTGGTGGATTTGTTGAATCTTTATGCACCTTTGGTATTAGATACATCACAGGAGTAACTGGGTTGTCTATCTTTAGAAATGACAATTCATCATCTTTCAGTAAGTATTTAGTATGCCAGGTGTGCAATTGGGCGTTGAAGAGATGGTGACTTTCAACCATAATATCATCTGATATTCTTATATAGTTGGAACGGTTGTTTAATTGCTTATAGGCTTCACCTAAATATCGTTTTTTATCCCACAACACCACATTTCCACCTTTATCCGCATTACGGACAATACAATCTGAATTTGTGGATAATTTGTTTACTAGATTAACATACTCATGTTGATGTTGTGTCATCTTTTTATCTTTGGCATTTATGCTTTTACAGAGGTTTTTAAGCTCATTGATCACAAGTTCATTGTAAACATCCACTGCATCTCTGCCAGACATAGGGGTGAACCTTGAAGTAGGTCTAAAATTTGTTGGTTCATTACTTGAAATGTCTATGCCCTGTTCAGTGGCTAGCGTGGATGCTTGATTCATGTTGGTACTCATATCACTCTCAAAGATTGTATCCTGTGTTCTTGATTCTTCTTCGAATTGGTACAAGTCTAACATCAAATTCATGTCATCAACCACTAGTTCTCCTGTCTGGTCACTATTAGGATTCATCAAAACTGATGGCACTTGTCTATCTTTGTTTGAAAAGTGTTTCTTCAATTTTAGTGTTCGAATAAATTTAAAAACATCCACCCTAGTTTTCACATAATTGAAATCTTCCTCTGGACAAAAGAATAGACCAAGTTGTAGAATTTTCTCCTCTTTTTCATTCAGGGTAATGTTCGTCAGATTTATAATGGAGGTCTTATCATCTTCGATTACTTCGTTTTGTTCTTTGCTTTCCCAGCGGCACCTGTATTGCTTTGCGCCTTTCCGCCTCTGTTGCCTCTTCCTCTTTGAGGTTTTGCGTTGTGTACAAAGGGTCTGGGGTGGAGATTGAATCTCCTCTCTTGTTCTAAAAAACCAAATTCTTCGATTACAGTTGGAACTGGTCCACCTGTTGCTCCACTCTGCCCTTCATCTCCATCAGTATCAGGTTCTGAGCTTTGGATACTGCTTAATTCAGAATGTTGGTCGGGTGTTGGTTTACCACTTGAATTCATCTTTTGCCGGCGAAGAGTCTCAAACTTTTTTGCGAACGTGTAGATTTGGCCGCGTTCATAGTCGATTTTGTCTCGCATGAATTTTTGCGCCTTTCTTTCTTTAATCGACTCTTCAAATTTACGCAGCCTTTCCTTCATTTCAATTTTGAACTTAATTATAGCCTCTTGGTCCGCTTCCTTCTCCAAGATTCCCAGAATCTGCTCAATCTCTTCAATAATCCTTTTCCTGTCAATATCAGCATACTTGATCAGGATTGCCAGCATTCTCTGCGATGATTCTTGGTTATTGTCTGCCCATTCACGAAGCATATTAGGGTTAGGGTCTTCATACGTAGGGGCTACTAAAATTCTTAATCCTCTGGGGATACGTTTAACCTCCAAGTATCGCTTGAGGGACTTAGACTCCCACCATTTTGATAGCTCTGAACGCTTTAATTTCTCCAGTCTCTTTAAATGAGTTACTAAGTCCGATTTAACTACATTTTTGTACACTCCAGCACTTGATTTCGTGCTCACCAAAGAATCATCAAAGATTGATAATGCGGCTTCTTCCCTTTCTTTAACTTCGTCAGCTGACATAATACGCAAATTCTTACGTAAGCGGATACTCCCACTCTCACAAGAACTGTCGGTCTCTCCGTTTATGAATAAACGTTGAAAATACAAATATTCACCGACTTTCCCTTTTCCCCACAAACGCTTAACGAAGCCCTCGCTTACCTGGGTGGTACAGATGCAAACCGTGGGTCCGCCGACTCTCCGGGTTGCTCCGCGCCCTCCAGGCTCCTGCTCCGGGCAATTTCCAGGTGCAGCGTTGCTCTCCTCCAATAGCGATGTGGGGGGGGGCGGCGGTTTTAACGTCTCTGCTCTGTGGTGCTCGGAAATTGAACCACCGCTGCTCCTGACCAAAGGGCGCGTCGCCTACACGGATCTTCCAAGCTTGGTCCGTTATAAATATAATGGAATGCCCTCTAGCGAACGCAAAGGATGACGACGCCGTGTCTTGCCAAAATTAAAGATTTATTCGTCAGCTGCTGGACGCGTTTCGCCTGTCCTGCAGGCTTGTTCACCAACAGTTGCATTAAAGTTTTCAGCCATTTTTAAATGCCACAAATAACGGGTCACATGATAAAAACTACTATAGCAGTATATCAGAAGACAGACTCGTAGTTTTCATTTTACAAACCTAATGTTGTTAAGCTTATTTGCTTAACATTGCGCTCAATTGCCATATCAAACATTATCTATTTGAGACTGGTTTATGCGCATATTCGTAGCGATCATAAAAAATTGATTACGTTTTTTAAATTCAAATTACAATGATCAGCGACATTTTTGGGCATATGCCCAAAAAAACACACAGAATGCAGCCTACGGAGGGCAATACTTTGCTCCACGCCAAAAGTTTCCATCCTCAAAACCTGATTAATAGTATCCCCTATGGGGAATGGTTACGTACAATACAGAATTGTAGTAACCAGGAAAACCGCAATGAAGAGCTAGCAGTTTTGGAAACACGTTTTAAATCAAGAGGCTACTCTAATGACTGTATAAAATCAGCTGTGTACAAAGCTAAAAAGAGGTCAAGAGAAGACATCCTGTTTAATAAGAGCAATACTAAAAAGAAACAAGAAAATGAGGATAGAAATCAGTGCAGGATGGTAACTGCTTTCATTATCCAACATAAGAAAGTGAGAAATATCTTGACCAAACATTGGCACCTAATCCGCAATGATCCGATCCTGGGTAAACTGGTTCAGAAAAAAACACAAATAACATTCAGACGTGCTAAATCCTTTAAACAAATGCTTGTTAGCAACATGTTTCAGACCTCCAAACCTAAAGCGAATGCTTCAATGTGGTTGGGTAGGAGAGAAGGATTTGTAAAATGTACAAAATGTAAAGCATGTCTGCATGGGTTGAACACCACAATGTACTCTACTGGTTTCTCTGACAGACCAATTAAAATCAAAGGTCAGTTCACATGTAAAATGGATTTTGCTGTCTACGTGCTTCAGTGTCCGTGTGGCCTGAGGTACGTGGGCAGCACAATCCTACCAGTCCATAAACGTGTATTACAGCATTTGAGGGCCATTAAGAATGGTGATAAAAACTACCCTGTGGCTCGCCATTTTGAACAACACCATCACAAAAGTATAGAGGGGTTACAGTATTTTGTGATAGATGCGATAAAACACAATGTGAGAGGTGGTAACCGGGTCAAGGATTTGAGAAGACTAGAATCTTCGTATATAATTAAATTGAACAGTAAGATCCCGGTAGGTTTGAATGTGGAGGAAGATCTACATACTCACCTATGAAATATATTGATAATCAATGCATTCTTCTTCCCTTTCATGTTTTTAACCATTTTATGAATATCAATTATTATTTTATGTATTTTTTGTTTTTCACTTTTAGCACTTGCAGCTACAGAAGACATCTCTTTATTTGCATAGTGTACTTTGTTGATATAAGGTTGCCCACTGGGGCTGCATTCTGTGTGTTTTTTTGGGCATATGCCCAAAAATGTCGCTGATCATTGTAATTTGAATTTAAAAAACGTAATCAATTTTTTATGATCGCTACGAATATGCGCATAAACCAGTCTCAAATAGATAATGTTTGATATGGCAATTGAGCGCAATGTTATGCAAATAAGTTTAACAACATTAGGTTTGTAAAATGAAAACTACGAGTCTGTCTTCTGATATACTGCTATAGTAGTTTTTATCACGTGACACGTTATTTGTGGCATTTAAAAATGGCTGAAAACTTTAATGCAACTGTTGGTGAACAAGCCTGCAGGACAGGCGAAACGCGTCCAGCAGCTGACGAATAAATCTTTAATTTTGGCAAGGCACGGCGTCGTCATCCTTTGCGTTCGCTAGAGGGCATTCCATTATATTTATAACGGACCAAGCTTGGAAGATCCGTGTAGGCGACGCGCCCTTTGGTCAGGAGCAGCGGTGGTTCAATTTCCGAGCACCACGGAGCAGAGATATATATATATATATATATATATATATATATATATATATATATACATATACATACATACAGCGTACTTCGCCAAAGAAATCCAACTGGACAGGAACAGACGAATACGGACCCAGGTATCGGAGCAAGGTTTTTATTTTTGAACACCCAGCACTAACGCCATGACGCATTTCGGCCTCCCAGAGGCCTTGAGCACATGTACATATATATATTAATTACCTGTTGGCGGTCGCCAGTAGGTAGTTATAGTTACAACCTAGTTTCCATAGGAAGAGGTCATTTTCAGGTGCCTATATCTTTGGCGCTGTTTGATGAATCTGCATGAAATTGTCCAAAACAAATTGCCCGGTACTTCAGATGGAGTCTAGAAAGTTTCAGGGTGATCCATCAAGCGGGGGCCGAAAAAAAAGGGGGGCTCCAAAATGCGTTTTCCCCATGTTAATTCCCATAAGACCTTTGAACAAGTCTACAGCCCGAACCGCTGGACAGAATTACACCAAATTTGGCAAGATTTTAGTACGCAGATCGTGCTTTTTGTGATTTGGTGTAAATCCGTTCAGTAGTTTGGGAGATATTTAGTGGAAAACAAATTTGTATATCTGGGGACGCAGATAATTTGCGGACCACCTGCGAATTATCCTCAAATCTGGAGGTGAAAGGAAGGCCCTGATTGGTTGGCCGCAGCTTGAAAGAAAAGTTGCACCCGCCATTTTGTTTCCTCTCATCTGCTCTGTGCATTGAAAACGCACTGTATACCAGATAGAAGTGGGCAGGATACAGGTATCCTGACCCCATAGGACGTATAGAGGGGTCCCTGAGGTACCCTTATGACTCTAAAATTGCATATGTTTTTTTTTATCTACGCATTTTACTATTCGTAGATCCACCATGAACTTTGGCCCCAGCAGAGAAAAAAAAAACATTGAAATTCACTGATAAAACCGAAGGTTACAGGGACGTTATAGTTACACTGACTTTTTACTCATACAAAACCATAGAAATTCAGCAGTTATAGTTACACATACAAGTCATAGTTTCTTAACATAAGTATGACTATAAGTATAACTATAACTGCTGAATTTCAATGGTTTTGTATGTGTAAAAAGTCAGCGTAACTATAACAATCCCTGTAACCTTTTGTTTAATCAGTGAATATATATATATTTAAAGATTGATCGTGTCTCGCTAGAGTTAACGGGTCAAACCCCCTCCCCCCTTTGACTTGTTGATCTTTGCAGAAGCAAGCACTACCCTATAGATTACAAAAGGTGAATAATACTTTGGGGACTTCAATTGAATCTGTCATATTGCTTTTGCCGCTATGTTGCAATTCAACCCAACAAACATCCCCGTGAATTTGACTACAGACAACCACTGACTTTGTTTTGGGTTCAGACCGTTCTGCCCTGGACCAGGTACTTCAAAATTATGTTCAGAAAATTAAATCAGCTTCCTTTGTTCCCATGGCCCAGCAATTTCAAGCCTTTTTTTGTTGGATTACTTCAATACCCTCCACCATTGCCTCCATGTCCGGCTACTGCAGCTCCCACAAATTTCTAAACTTGGCTTGACAAAGGCAGATGCCTTACAGAACTTAAAGAAGTCTTGTTTAAATACCGTAGCTACTAATTCAGGGGAAGAGGAGGAGGAGGAGGAGGCACCGCAAAGTATTGTTTAGCTTCTAGATGTGAATGACATCGAGGCAGACTACGACGCCTCGCAAAGCAAAGAGGTTCACTCCTCGTTACCTGTACCAAAAAAAGAGAAAACACGAGGACCTGGATTCTGGGGAAGGTCCCTCGTGGTCTCAAACTCAAACCCCTCTATTGAAGGGGCACGTTTGACCTGGAATAGATAATCCAACCTCGTTCAGGGGAGTAGATCCCCTCTCCTAAAATAGCGGCATATACCCAGAGCAGACTATGAAAATCCTTTCCAAAGAAATCCGCAACGACTACGCGTGTGTTCAGCTATCACTTATTGGCAAAATCGCCATGACGCCTGACATCGATCCCAAACTATCTGCATTTTTGGGAAAATTTGGGAAAGATCCGAAAAAAGGCCTGGATAAGCTTTTAGACCTATCGCACCCTCTTCGTAACATGCTGGATCTGGCATTTGAAACAACAGAAGGTACTGTGGTCGATCCGAAGAACCTAGGAGGCTGGGTCCAGTGCCTGATTTATCTTTTAGGCAATGCAAATTGTGCACTGTCTTCAGAACATTGAAGTTCTATCCTTCTTATGATAGATCCCAAGTTATGCAAGCTCTCCACCAATGAAGCAGGTCCTTCAGCAGACAAACCCCTTCATAAAGGAGATGGCACAGTTTGTCAACACTGTCACTTCTTTGGACAAGCTCAATCTGCCTTAGAAAAAGATCTTCCAGCCATACCTTTTCAGCAGCGCTGGCAGTTGCTGTTCTGCTAGCCACTTCTCCCATCAGGCTCCCTCCTTCAGAGAACTAACACGATGGCGAGGCTCTTGGAACAATCCACAGAGAGCATCTCTTTCTTCTCCTCCTGAGCACGAGGTCACAGAGGGCGTTTTCATCGTAGAGCTTTCCATGGGGCTTCAACATTTTCATCCTTCCAAGCTGAGAAACTTCTCTTCTTTCCCTCCAGAACTAGGGGGCAGAAATCAACATTTTGTACCCAACTGGAAACTGATCATGGCCGATGCTTGAGTAATCAAAACTGTATTGGGCTTTCAATTGATTTTTATGCCACTCCCAGTCAGACATTCCTACCTAGGCGACTTTAACTTCCATTATGCGAACAACAGTTCATAGACCAGGAAATTACTTCTCTTTCTTCACAAAAAATCTGTAGTGCCTTGTGTCCCACACCCCCAGGGTTCCTGAGCAAAGCTCTCTTGGTAGACAAGAAAGGGGGAGGATTTTGCCCAGTTATCAAACGCAAAGAGGTCAACAAGTGGATCCTCTACAGACATTTCAAAATGTTCCAAAGACCTTCAAAGGGAAGACAACTTCATGGTCCAAATAGACCTGAAAGAGGCTTATCTGACAGTCTCAATTTTTGCCGCCTCATTATCACTTCCTGCAATTTCAATAGAAGCAAAAGACCTACAAGTTCTTCAGCACCTTGGTGCTTTACAAAGCTACTGAAGCCTGTAGTGGAGTATTTGAGAGCCAGGGGCACCTGACTCTCTCTCTCTTATAGACCTTACTCCATCAAAAAACTGATCTACGTAGGGTTTACTATAGAATCTGGACCAGCTACCCTCGCCCTTCAAAAAATCAAAAATATCTCGAAAGATTCACAAAGTCCTGCAGAAAGAGACCATCACCCTGTGCTTGCCGTCCAAACTAGTTGGACTTCTTGCCACATCCATACGGGCAGTTTTGTCAGGGCCCCACCACTATCAGGCCCTTCAACATCTCAAGATACAACACTCATGGAGCGGTCTCTCATTCAGATCAAATATCCCTAACCATAGAAGTCCATCAAGAACTTCAGTGGTGGCTTGATCACATGGACGCATGGAATGGGAGGGCCATCTTTGGCCTCACTCCTGAAATGACGATAGAGCTGTATGCGAGCCTCCTAGATTAGGGTGCCAGATGCAGAGACCTGATGACCGGAGGCAGATGGTCCAGAGAGGGACTTTCTCTTCACATCAACAGCCTTGAGTTGCTAGCAGGCTTGTTTGTGATTCAGTCTTGTTCTCCTCAACGTACCCCCTGCTGTATTCTCCTCAAGATGGACACCGTTCAGTGGTTCATCTTGTCAACCGCCTAGGGGGGAACAACGCCTCATCCTCCAGCAGAAATAGCCAAAGGCTTTCACCACTACTGCCTGATTCATCAGATTTCGGACATAGTGCTTAACTTGCCAGGCAAACAGACCCCAGTGGCTGACTGTAATTCTCTGTTTCTCAGGGGTTCCACTGAATGGAAACTAAATATGTTCTTGTTCTAAGATTATGACAAAATGGGGTCCATGTCTTTTGAACCTTTTTGCATCTCATCTGACTTACCAGCTACTATTGTTCTACAGTTGGAGACCAGATCCTGTGGCTTGTGGCGATGGATGTCTTCTTTCAGGTGTGTACAAGTCTGAATTATGCTTTTCTCCCGTTCTGTATGATCCTGAGGGTAGCATTGCCAGTCAGAAAACAACAGGCGGAACTAGCCTTGATCACTCCCTTCTGGAGAACACAGAATTGGTTTCCCGTACTCCTGAAACTGTCATGCGATCGACCTCTCTTACTTCCCCTTTTCCCGAACCTTCTCCTGGACCCTCTGGGTCAGCAGCATCCTTTGGTACTATGCCAGCAGTAGCAATTGATAACCTGGAGATGCTGGCAATTGCCAGGATTTTCAAACCAGACTCTCGACCTCATCCACAGGGCCTGGACCAATTCAACTCACAAAAAATACAAATCAGCTTGGAGAAGATGGTGAGGTTGGTGCGTGGAACGGCATTTAGATCCCATGGCAGTAGATGAAACGTGTAACAAATTCTATAGCCTTGTTAGTGTCAGATGGTTTGTCTTGCAGAACTATTAACTCCTATATTTCTGCGATTGCCGCTGGTCATGTTCATGTTTGCCAGCATACCTGTGGGCAAACATCCCCTAGTATCAAAACTATTGGGAGGCATCAGATTTTCACCTCCTCCTCAGCCTAAATATGCATCCCTTTGGGACGTTTCTATTGTACTACAATTCCCTCAGTCGTGGACACAGAATAATTTGATATCTAGAAAACAACTGTTGGCTAAACTGGACTTACTGCTTTAATTGGTCTCTTGCAATCTAGTCTCAGATGTGCGGGCCCCTAATCTAGCAGGTAGGTGTTTCACTTCTGAGGGAGTTTCTTTTATGATTTCTAGTTTAACTAAATCATCAGCCAGCCATGTTTCTTTTTCAGCACTGCCAGGGGACCATAAATTGTGTGTGGTTCATTGTTTTCGGGAGTATGAGACAGTTACCTCCTCCCTCAGAAGCTCTTATTCTGGCCAGCTCTGAATCTTTCTGGTATATCCTCATGCTCCGGTATTGTGTCCTACTTTGACCCAGTGGGTTAAATGGATTTTATCAGACACGGGCATTGATACTTCTATATTTGGTGCTCATTCAGTCACGGGAGCGATGACATCAACATCCTTTGGAGTGGGACTACACTTGGAAGAAATCATCTGCATGGCGGATTGGTCGTCAGACTCAGTGTTTCAGGAGTTTTATTATAAGCCAGTAAGTAATCCCTTTTCATTGATTTTTGATAAACTTTGAATTTGCATAATCTGAAGCCTCCGATCCTGGCATAGAATTGAAACAGTCGTGAACAAGAATGTTCAATTCTTTAAACGACACGGAAGCGAGGATTAACCCACCCATGTTTGTGGATAGAAATGATTAACATGGTTTAATATGTATTTTCTGTTATCCCACCCGATTGTATGAATTTATAATGGAAAATGATATCGTTCATTGAGTTTGGAATGGAATGGAATATTTAGTATATTTTTCAGTTTCAGGCCAAAAACAAGAATGATTTCCATGTGATCTTCGGACATTTGTAGGACCTACTCCCAGCAAGAAGAGGTGGCTTACGTGTTTATATGGCTACTAACGTTCTGATTGGTTGATGGACTACTTATGTCTGGACTTGTAGTTTTTTTTCTTTGACATTATGGAGTTTGTTTATATGGTTTATGTGGGTGCTATTATGTTAAAGCAAAGAGAATGCATAATACTCACCTATGATCCACCGCTGGGCCAACTCTCTTATCATTGGTTATCCGATGTGTCTTTTTGTGCAACTGAGAGGTGATGGGAGTTAGCACTTGGTCAAACACATATAATTAACAGTAACACCCATTCGGCTACACAATAAGGACCAGGAATTAGTCAATAATGTCAAGAAGTTTTATTACAATTTAGCAGTCAGGTTAATGTAAATGAAGCTCAATACCATGCTGTAAAGGTACAGAATAACAACTGGATACCCAAACCTCCTGAAGAAGTTCAGGCGCATCAGTGTGAGACAAACAAGAAGTTCAGTCACAGCAATACACAGATTCTGATGCTCAGAGAAGAGTCTTCGACCTTCTCTCCTAAGAGTGAGTAATATCTAAGGTCATCTAATTTAGAATCTAAAAATAATGAGGATGGTTAATTCTAAAAGGATCTAAAAAAAGTTGGGAAAATAGAGAAAAAGAGAAAAAAGTTTGGGAAATATGCAGGAAGCTGTGGGAAGGTGTCAGCCTTTCAGAAGCTTTGTGAAGAGTCTTCTAGGTATAGGGAAATAAGTGTTAGCCTAAGCCACACTCAACAAAGAATCAAAGGAAAGCATAGAGGGGTCTGTACCTCTCAAATTCCAAGAAAAGTGGCCAACATCAACCTGTGAGAACACTAGTTAATACCACAAGAATCATCTGGGTAACACCCCTTGTTCACACCATCAGGGTCTCCATTGTCCTTTACATTCTCACGTTGTGATCTGTAACATTAGCAAACTCTCCAAGGGCAGTCCTGAGAACACATTGTCATTGGGTCACAACATTTGATGAATAGAAACTGTCAGTTAACGCTTTGGCTCTTCATGTTCTTGGTCAAAGACTTCTTCTCAGGCTCTCTATCGCTGTACAGAGTTACATTTTTTCTCAAAACTAACAAACCATACCTGTAAGGAACAGACACTTAAGCAGAAAATGGAAAAACAGTACTTTATGCAGAAAGAAATACTGGACTAATCATGGTAACTTAATGTATTAACTCAATGGTGCACATTTAATGTGTGTGTTCACATACAACTTACAAATAAGTGAAACATCAGTGCATTAGGTTCATGTTACACCTTACATAAAGGTGAAATAACTATAAATGTGATTAAAATCTACATTATGAATACCAAAGCAAAAACATGATTGAAATCATTCTCCTTTCTAAAGTAAATACCTTTCAGTAGTGTGAGGATGGTTTCATCCATACTCTAAAGCCCATATTTTGTTAAATAAAGTTAAGGCACACAGTATATAAGATTTCTAATTCTACAGTGAATGCACTTCGGGAACACATCAAAAGGTATAAGTTTACATTAACAGCGTTAGGGCACATAAATAAGTAGTGCTAAATGCACATATAAGTTGTGTATTTGAAACATGTAAGGGTGGAGCCCAATTCCGCTGCTCCATGTACGTGTCCTTAATAGAGTTGAAAATTCTTGTTCATGACAGTTATAAAAAAATATTTTTTTTTTATGTGAGGAATTCTAACACTGCTGCTGTGCTAGACTTGTTCTGTGTGTCTTAATGCATCTTAAAACCATGATACTATCCAAAAGGTAAAACGATTTTCTTTGTCAGTGCTTGTTCAACCTGGTATTTTATAGCAGGTCTCCTTCTCCTCTTTAGTTCTGTTGTTTATAAGATGCATACCTGAGAGATTTATCTGTAAAAGATGATGTATTAGATGCAATTTGTTTTTCTTTACAGAATGAAAGGGGTCTAAAAAAGGAGAAAGAGCTGTCAATTGAGCTTGCAAACATCAGGGATGAAGTTGGTAAGTGACCGATATTGAATTTTTGTTGAAAAGATTTTTATTCATGTCTTACAAAATATGCGTTCAAAGGACGCTGTGATATGAGACATTCATACCCCTCGTTACAAACAACGGTATCATATGCACAGTGGTAGGTTTGTGGCCAGGCTAGGCGGATACTTAGAATGTTCTGGAACTAATGGCAGATCCTTTAAGTAAATCATATGTCAACTTTAATGACCACGTAGTATTATATTATCTATAACTATGTATCGTCTTTATGATCGATCATGTCATTTCCCGTCAAAAATGTGTAGCAGTATTGCGCTTGGTTTGTGAAAGAATAAGTGCCGAGACCGAAAGTTTTTTCGGAAGTCGGCCGGCAGTGCTGCCAAATGTCAGTGGTGTGAACGCCAAGGGTGTATAGTCCTGATTCCATCTCAGGCCTATTTCATCCACCACCTTACACTACTTGCCCCTTTATGCCACTCTTGCTGGTTGTTTTTCATCCATTCTTTCTCCGTTTGTAAGATTTTTCGTATATTTCTTGTTCTCCCTTTTCATCTTTTCTCTCACTTGCTTTGCTTCAAAGTCTAATAATGAAAAATACGTCCCAGCCCCCTTAAAATGAGTGCTGGTGGGCCCCACCTGTAACCACTGACTCAAATTAAAGGCTGGTTAATGTGTCATGTCTCAGTCAGAACCCACCTTGAGCTTTATATTGTAAAGAGAAGTACATTTTCTTCTGGAGACCAAGCTTGGACCAGTAAAAGCAGTAGCTTCAAGTGCTATATGAAAATCATCCACAAACAGCAAAACACAGGAGGTAATCTAGCTTTTTTTTTTATAACTCTTTTTATTGAAAAGAAGGCATATTACATAGGTAAGGCAATGGTAAACAAGTTATCATTATAGATTACTCAGTGAATGGTTCCTCGTGGTGTACACATCCCAACAGATGGTTGACAATATTCATTGGGCAGTGTCAAATCCCCCCTGTGATATCTTCTCCGACTCTCGGCGGTTCACAAATCTCCCCCCTGTAAACATTCCACTGCCCCCATATTTGCATCCTTTTATTCGGGCACCCCCTGGCTTCATAGATGGATTTTTCTGTCACCATACACCAGTCCATATCATTGGCCCAATCTACTATCTTCGGTGGGTTCGGAGCCCTCCACAACCGTGCAATATTCCTTTTAGCAACCATAAGCCCTAATGTGACCCATATTCGCTCCCTGGAGTTCAAATCTGTAGGGCCCTAGATATTCAACAATGCCAACTTAATATTACAGTGGATCTGTTGCCCCAGTGCTTCCTCCATTTGGAGTACCACCCGTTCCCAGTACCTCTGGATCACTGCGCACTCCCAGAGAGCGTGAATAAATGTGCCCTCCTGCCCACATTGTCGTACACAGCCACCATCGGTAATCTCGCTTTTAATATTTGAAATAGTGCCTGTGAAATCATTCACTAGCCAATCATAATTAAGAAATGCAGGGTTTATGTGCATATCAATAAGACAGGGAATGTAGCATTCATTCCATCTCTATCTGTCTACGCTCTAAAAATACATGCGACTGTCTGAGTTGTTTATTGTAAAATCTCCTGTCGAGGCCCTCAATTCGGATGCAATCTAGACTAAATATGACCAACAAAAGAACCCCGGAAGAGCCCAAGGTAAACAAGCTCTCTCCTGAGTACCAGTGATCCATTTTAAGACTGGAAGAAGGGAAGATGGTGCCTGAAACGTTTCTTCATGGTTAAGTATCATCCTATGTAAGGTCTTCTTCATGGTGTATCATTGTAATGCTGTAATATTTCTATCCACTGGAGAGGGGGACTGGATTTCAGGTCCCCCTCAACTGAAAATGGAAGATTTGGTAATGCACGGGGAAACAATCTTTCAGGATATTGGATGAAATTGGCTCGGACATATTTAGCCCCTCATTTTGAATCGGGAAGATCAATTGCCCCGAAAAATTGCTTGGGGAAATATCATTTCTACAGGTTACACATTTTACTGCCACTTGGTTTTAACTGGCACTTATAATTTATTCTTGCCAAAATCGCTGATAACTTGGTTTTAAACCACATATTTCCTACCTTTTTGGTATGTTTCCCCATGCAGATTCCTGCAGGTTAGTGAAAAATTGCGATTTCCGGCACAGTTTCTGCGTAACCTAGAATCTAAAATTTACTGGAAGATTCTGACTGAGCCTAACAATGTCAGGTTTTGTGTAGGTTTGACCACTCCCTGCATCTCCAGAGGAATGCTGCTCCCACCACAGAAAGACAGTAATTTCCACACCAACCACAACTGTCACGCAGGAAGACAGTAGTAGACAGACCAATGGGTGAATGGCTACTATCCACAATGAAGATTTGTGCGTCTGTAATGGCTGGACACATTTAAAACTTTGCTTGGGGTGATGAAGGAGATGAACCGCTGTCACTCCACAGTATCCGCAAGCAAAGATGTTAAAAGGTCTGGGAAATCTATCAGTACCACCACACACACGAAAGATGGCTCCCTAGACTAAAACAAAGTCACAACTTCTTCTCTTGTAAAGTCCATGTGCAATACATGTTGACAGTTGAAAATGGAG
This sequence comes from Calotriton arnoldi, assembly GCA_963921515.1. Taxonomy (NCBI): domain Eukaryota; kingdom Metazoa; phylum Chordata; class Amphibia; order Caudata; family Salamandridae; genus Calotriton; species Calotriton arnoldi. Next base: position 3,019,746 of record CAWUFW010000091.1, read on the forward strand.
AAGGCCAGGATTAATGCCAAGACCTTTTCTGATTTATTTCTAGTGCCCATTTTCTAGCCTTATCAACCATGCCTGCAGGTAGTGTTCTGTAGATGTTTCTCACCGAAATTGTTGGTTATGGTCAATTTGTTGCCTTATCACATATTTTAATATAGATACAATGCAAGCACGTATTTGTTAAGCTTTTGTGCATCCATTTAAAAAATTAAAAAAGCAACAACTGTTTTTCTCTCTTTTTTGTGAAAACATAAAACAATTGATTTCTGCCATAATATAACCAGTCTGTAATAGTAGCTTTTTATAGCAATGGACACTTTCTCCCAACCCCACTGTGGGCCAGCCTGTCCCATCACACAAGCTTTTGGGTATTTGTTTCAAACATCTCTTGTTAGCGAATTCTATTCTGCCCTTCATATTAATTATTTTGTTGCTAGTTGGGCACAAATTTCCTATTTTATCTCATTTCAAAAAGGCCAAACTTTGACATATGTTGCCCACAAAAATCAGAACAATGCACCGCACTAATTCTTACAAATTGGCTTGTAAACCGCTTTTAGCTGTCTGTTGACAAAGGCTTATTGTGTACAACACCAATACTTGGGTCAGCCTATTTCTTACCATAGGTACGCTTTCTTGTCAATCTCATTTGCTTGCTTCTCATTTGAATACTTTCCTCCTTTTGATTGGATGGCTTTTATTCTTCCACACTCCACATTAGTGACCTACCTTTTTCATTTTTATCAGCACTCCATGGGAGTGCATGTGTTTTCTTGGGGTCACTCCACCATACGCTGCTTACACTTCACCTTTTTTCCACCCATGCTCAGCTTTTTGTTGCTTTTTTAAACCCCCCATCCCAGCTCCTCCCCTACTCTCCTGCTCCTCCGTGCTACAAATTGCTCCCGCTACTTGGCAGCTTTTATTTGCCCTTTTCCCCTTTACCTGTTGCTCGCTCACCCTTTCCCATCATGTTCTTTTTTCTTCTTTTTTGTTTGAACGGCTCAGTAGCTGCAATTTGTTGCTGAGCTGCTACTTTTCAAATGATGCACATTCGCACACTTATTTTAATTTTTTTTTTTTAATTTACTGCTCCATGATGGGTGTCCATTTTGGAACTGTAAATTTAAGAGATAAAACGGCTGCCGCACCATCGTGATGCATCCATGCATATGAGTGTATACATCATCACAGTTGGGCTGTAGTAGCATGCCATATGTACCTATGCTACTCATCGCACTCACACTGGATTTTCCAGCTATTTTTATGAGGTCATGTCCATGAAGGATGTGGACGGCAAAGAGCCATCAGCAGCATTGGGTTATGCTTTGATGTCACTGTGAAGTCTGTGACAAAGTGGCAGAGGATATACAATTGTGGTAAGCCTTCCTAGAAACTTCCCATCCCTTCGGTGAGTAAGACGACCAGTGTTGATTGACGAGACCGTCTGCTGCAGTCCTCGTCTCCTCTGTGGTGGTGCCACTACTTCATTCCCTCTGTAATGTCCCCATTAAAAGGAGACCAGAGTGCAACATGTGAATCCATCTAGCAGCACTATATTTCGCTCCCGAAAAAAATATTGTGAACAACTTTACATTCCGAACAATATATTAACTGTCTGCTCCAGCGTTTATCGAGACTACATCGTGTTTTTATGTAGCATTTGCTTGACTTTCACAGTTTTGTAGTGCTGCAATGAAAACGTTTAATAATCCTTCACCACCTACTCCAAATTGGTGGTAACCCATTCACAAATGGGAAGGCCCCCCTCCCCGGAAACCCATTCCCTTTGAGAATGTAAAAACATTTTTTTTTTAAGAGCAGGCAGTGTTCCAACGATGTTTAGACAGAATATCGGAAACAAAAATATTGTGGAACAAATATTGTGTCAAGAATATCGAGGACAAAGATATTGTGAAGGTAAGTTTCTACAGGTAAGCAAAGTTTTACTATGTATAACTCAACATATATGTACCTTGACAATATATGCATCTTTGGTCCTCAATATATTTGACACAATATTCTGCCCATAGTATATTTTTGTTTCTGATATTCTGTCAGTGTCCCGGTCCAACGGACCACTGCCTGCTCTTGAAAAATTAAACTTAAAGTTTCATTTTCTTTTATGAAGCACGTCCCGTTTTTTAAGGAAAATGGGCTGCATTTCAAAAGATTTTTTTTTAAATGTATTTAGAAGCATTACAGACAAGGTAGTCTGCTGAACCCAGCAGCTCACCATCCCTCCGATGGCTGCGATTCCTAATGGGTCGCAAATTGCAACATACCTCATTATTATTCAAGAGGTAGATCAATTTGGGACCTACTAGGAATCACTGTTTGGAAATAAAATGGTTCATACATTAGGAATTCCAAATTTCCTAATTGCGATTCGGAGAGAATCGCAATTTGGAAATCGGTATTCCTAATATTGGTACATATGACCCTTAATTTTTAACAAAAAACTAAATTTCCACTTAAAAATTTGATTACAAAAGAACTACCTGTTTATTAAATGCCTCACAATGAACACCAACAATCGGAATCTCTTTTTACATTACAAAGAAGAATTATTGTCAAGCTTAAACGGGTCCCCTTATTTAGCCCACTACAAAACCAAAATCAACATCTAACATCTACTCTAACACCATATTTCACTGGGAATGACAATATTTTTGGCATGCATATAGTGTAATGCTTTACTAACACACAACACAGACACAGAAACAGTGCAACTTCCCTAACACAAATAACATGTACAGGGCCGTTGGCAGCAGTGCAATGTTCCCTCAGACTCTTCGAATAGGTGAAACAGAAGTAGCAGCTGTGGATGCTTCTTCATACATTCCTTCCACTTTTTACATCAGTTAGTTAATGTTTGATTTGTTTTAAAACTCCATGGGATTGGATGTCTTTCTTCTGTCTCTTCCCCATCCTTCTTCCTGCGCCCTACCATCCTCTCCCTTTTGTTGATTGCTCCCAAACCCCTTCTTTTCCACTTAATTGTTTGTGTTGCATTTTTAATTGCATTTGCGTGGGCTCTACTGGTTCACTTTGCTACAGGGCTGCTCTCTTTTCCACTCAATCTCTGCTCTCCTGCACTTTCCCTTTTTGCTTCATTTTATTTTGTAAATTTTTTAAACTGCTTTTATGATGGCTCAGTAGATGCTACTGGGCCACATACTTCCCCACTCACCTATTACTTCCGCCATGCTTTATTGATTTTATAGGCCAATTGTGTCCCTCTCTTTGTTCTGCATGTCTGCACATACTTTATTTCTCTCGCCATCTTGGAAAGATAAATGACAAAAAGATCATTACGTCATGGCTGGCATACTGAAGGATACATGTTAACATATCGGCAGCCATCTTTGAATGAGTTTATTATACTTTGGAAAAAAACATTCAAAAATAGCTGCCAGTGCACCTGCATGCGCACGCTTGGGTGGGCATTTTGGATTTTTTTTTTGCATCATTCTATGATGCAAAAAATAGCCCACAACACTACCCCCGACACCCCCAACCCTCTACCCTAAAAACAAAGCCCAGAAAACTACCCCTGACCAACCCCCAGCCCAAAAACTAACCCGACCCATCCTCAGCCCACAAAACTACCCCGACCCACCCCCGATAACTACCCACGACCCCCCAGCCCCCCACCCTAAAAACAAAGCCCAGAAAACTACCCCCGACCAACCCCCAGCCCACAAAACTACCCACGACCCCCCCACCCTGAAAACAAAGGTACTCACCAGCTCACTTCCGACCCTCCACCCAGCTCACTTCCGACCCGCAGACTGCAGACTGGAGCGCTAAATACCACGGATGGCTGAACCACGCATATGCGCGGTAAAGGCATATGCGTGGTTTAGACATCCGTGGTTACGCCTGCGGTGTTCAGCCACGCGTAGTACAGACTACGTGGTTTAGGCTGTTTCCCATTGTAGAAGGGGATCTGGAAAGTTGATATATAAGCAATCTGCCTTTCTTAGCAAGTGGTTCTATTCCAATCTTGGGCTCAAGTGGGTTCAATTCTGGGACTGCTTGCAAGAGGTGATGATTTGGGTGGAATGCATGTCTAAGTTGTATGTTGCATGGAAATTGGGAGCAATGTAGTATATTTTTCTCTGCTAGTTGGACAAATGTTTTGATGTGCCTGCCCTCGCACACATCTAACACCTTTGAAATATCAATTAAGTTGCATGGCCCAAACCCTGCCAGGCTTGAGAACTGAGGCAACCAGGTGCCCCACCATAGGGGAGTTTCCCGTGCAATTGTCTTAAACCACTTAATGTGCCTCCGCACCCTGTGCCATCATATCAGGGAAGTCTTAACAGGTTTGGGGATCCGTCTGGGAGCTGAAGAACCATAAAAATTACTTTGAGATTCCATGTCTGTAGGAGGTCCTTTTCTAGCCTATATGTCGGGTCCTGAGTGTCCTCAAATATCCAGTCATTGATGACTACCAACTGTGAGGCCCTGTAGTACAGATGGAGATCTGTTATTCCTAGCCCATCGTCGCAAGGAGCTTGAATGCATTTGGTCAGAGACGCGTGCTGGGTTCCATCCCATTAGAATGTACTAAGTATAGTTTTAATATTATTGAATAGGGTCTCCTGCAAGGCCTGGGAAAGTTTGTAGTATAAGAAGAACCTGTTGCCATCTTAAAGAGGTAATCTAGAACAGGGGCAGCCCAACCACCACCTGGAATCAGGGGCATATACATATAACAAGACCAGTGGTTCCTGGCGGGAAAAAAATAGTTTCAAATAATAAATGACGAGAACCTGGACCCATCAGTTAAATATTATAAAGCATGTAATTGGTTTAACCATAACTTTTCAAGCAAGTGCTCTGTGCTCAAGTGATCACACGGTGTACAATACCAAAACCAGTACAAAAGTGTGCATAACAAATTAAGGTAATAAAACAATTCAGTGGTCTGGACAATGCGCAGATCCAAGCATATGTATAAGGACAACAACTCCTCAATTTAATGTCCTCCTCGACATCATTTTGGCCCAACGTTATTTAAGGGTCATCATCAGGACTAGAAAATCAATTCAAGTGGAACATATCTAAAAATAAAGAAAGTTTTTTAAAAAGTGGAAAATGGAACCAACGTAAAAGATGTTGTTAGTCTACAAACATGGGGTAATGACCTTCATTCAGAAGTAGTACTCACTTGTTGGAACAACGAATGTGTCTGTGAAGCAAAAGGCAAAAATTGTAAGATAGAATATCAAAAATTCAGAAATTTGAAAAAGTGAAACCACTGTGGTAAAAAGGTGCTCAGGGGTAGAGATTACTGAATCATAGGAATCAGTTACTGAGTGGTGAATAAATCAGGACCACAATAAGATCAAAGTCTGATGTCTAGACAGGGGCCAGGTATCACCCAAGGCAATAAAAAGATTGAGAAGCTGTAAATACCTGCACGTTAGAAAATAAACATTCCTCAGACAGAGCACATTTACTTGGAAGGGCAGTTGAAATGGAGCCTCCAGTAAGGTCGACTAACCGCATACCGTCCACAAGGATCGGGATGCACAAGGGAAGCGATGGCTGTCCAAAATGGCTTCCCGTACATGCAGGAGTAATGGAAGTAGAAAAAACTGTTTTTTAAAGTATTCAGACGGGAAAACGACTGAAAAAAAATCTATTTAAAATAGAAAAACAAAATTGTAAATAAAAAAAAGAGCAAAAAAAGAATGGAAATCTGAAAAATGGGGCGGTTATCAAAATGGCTAGTAGAGCAAATCAGGCAACCAATAAGACCCGGAAAAATGAGAGGAATTTAAATGTGTGCCCTCAATATTGTGAGACCACACCAGGCAGTGTCTAATGACTTAATTACCGAAAATCATATTCTGGTTGTGATACATAGTGATTCATTTAACAGGAATTTGATGGAAACACTGTACAAAGGGTTAATAATGTAAGAATCAAAGAGATCAAATGTATTTCCTGAAACATATAGTTATTACAGTTAATGTTGCCATCTGAATCTATGTCAGCATACCTTTGTAATGCGCAAATAGCACAAGATGGCGTAAATTACAGATCAGTGGAGAAACACAGTTTTCGTTGGTACAACAGCATCCTACTTGTATAGCCAAATAGAGAAAAATAATTGCAAAAAAAATAACCAACAAGAATGGAAGCTTGGTCAAGCAATTTGCCACAATGAGTGCATTATAATGTGCAGAGTACAAGTCAATAAATAAAATGCAGTTTCTACTAGAATACAATTAAGGGCCCGATTCCGATCTCGTTGGGAAAGCCCTGCGGCCGACTCGGTCCCGTAGAGCTTTCCGAACGACTCATGTTCCTGGGCTCCGAGTGCCCGAGTACGATGCAAGTACGCGCTGCCGGACTCAGGTCGCTCTGAGTCCTATTGACGTCTATGGGAGCCTGATGTACGTTGCGTACATAGGCTCCCATACAGAAACAAGGTACGTCGCGGATAAGGGCGCCCCCTGTCGCTGAGACGCTTCGGTGCCCTCCGCACCGTGCATGCATGTGTCGGGGGGCCCTTGGGTCCCCCCCCTGTGACCGACTCGTAAGGCTACGGGTGAAGGGGGGCCCACTACGGCCCCCTGAAGTCCGCGTCCTGAAGCTTTTTTGAGTCGGAGGCTCCAAGTCAATCCGGCTGCTCAACGCGCGCATCGTACTTGGTCGCTTGGAAATCGGACCCATTGCGCTGTACGAGTGGCCATGTTGTAGTTGTCTGGAGGGCTTCGCTGATGGGTACAAGTCGCTCGGAGCGTGAGGCGATATTCACATCGTACTTGCTCGCTCGTACGGCGGGACGAGTCGGTCGGAAATCGCACGCGCGACTCGGACTTGCTCCTGACGGATGCTGTCAGGAGCCCTTCCGAGCGAGATCGGAATCGGGCCCTAAGTGTATATAATAGAGTTGAGTGCAACAGTATTAGAAGGACTAAACTCCATTGGGGAGTGCCCAATGGTGTTTAGTCCTTCTAATAGTGTTGCCCTTCAAGATCTAACAACATTTAGCTTTGTTTAGAAATGCTTGGATAGCCCCACCTCTTGTGGGTGTCTTGACCAATTCAATTCACCTTTAATCGCAGGCCTTTTTCAGTGTGATTTATTTCAATATAATGTGCAACCAAAGGTGCCCGTTCTTGCCTTACTTTTGATCCTTTTGTGGTGTTGACTCAATCTACTACATCTTACCTTCTGGGTGGTTTGTTCTTTATAGATGTAGTTCAAGAGCACCAACCACATAAATGACATTGCTAGAGTTGCAGTTTGTAAAAGATCTGAGGATGTGTATGATTTGTCTGTGTATGAATTCCTTAGTATTGCTTGTAACGCTGCACATGACACAATTACCTCAGCAATTGTGCCTGGTAAATCTCTGCTGTCCTAAAAGTAATTGTAGATCAAAGAACTTACGTTTTATTCTAGCATGCACTACATGGTCCATGAGGTTTTTTCCTTTCTTGAAGGAGAACATAGAAGATTTTCAGTCAGGCCAATAGATCAAATTAAGGGCCAATGTTTTAAAAACATTTTTTATGATAGAATTACTTTGGGTGCAAAATGTTGTAAGACAGACTACTCGTTCAATCTGTTTCTTCTCTTTAGGTGTAATACCAGGCTCTCTAAAGAGACCTTTTTTTTTTTTTGTTTAAATTTGTTTATTGGGATTTTACGTTTCATGTTACAAGTTGATACTGCATCATTAATACATTTTAACATACATTTGCAAGTGTTCAAATATTATCCATAATGAACAATTCTACAATCTCATTGTATATCATACACATTGAATTGGATATCTTACGACAGTCCGGGAGTTATCTTCTAGCTTAATTCGCTGTACATTGGTATATTTTGTGGTGTCTGGTTGGGCGGGTATCCCGGGGGTGTGGGTTGGTATTTCGCCCTCACCTCTACCTTTGTATAACGTCCCGAATAGGATTCGTGATCACATCCCCTGTCGGAATAATTCGGTTTCAGAAATACCGAGGGGGCGAACAAAACTGTGAACTGTGGGGGGAAAACCGGGTGTGGGAGGAGGCGGGGAGCGGTCGGAATGCACATCTGTATCAATCAGTGATGTGACTGGCTGCGGTTCAGTTTTACTGCACTGTTGTGTGTGTAAGGGGGGGGAGAGACCGTGTGTGTGAGCGGGTGGGAACGTGTCTGGCATGTCCTGGACATGTCATTTGCTGTGTGTGTCTTAATGTTGTGTAGTGGTGGCTGTTATCCGGTCCGTGGGGGATAGGAGCGGAGTTTGGGGTTGTGGTTGTGAGGCCTCAGGTGTTACCGTCGTTGTCGTCTCCTGTGTGAATTGGAATAGTAGCTGTGCCCATTCCATGGAAATGGGATGTTTACGTGTCCCTTTTACTTCCTCGTCCCTTAGTACCTCTTCCTCCGCTGCGCCCCATTTTTTCATAGCACCCACCCAGGCCGCTTCTGGGGGACCCGCTGGGGCTCGCCAATGCATAGCTATTCCCCTCTTTGCTAAGAGAATGGCCAGGGATGCAAAGCGCCATTGTAGTTTTGCGGTCTTTCTTTCGTGGAAAATTCCGAGAGCACATGCCTCCCATGTGGATATAGTCGGAAGATTAACCGTCGCTCGGAGTGTCTGGTGTACCATATTCCAATACTGTTGAATGGTGGGGCAATTCCAGAACATATGCTTAAAGTTCGCCTCCGGGGTCTGACAGCGGGGGCATGCAAAATGTGTGTTAGGGTAATAACGGTGTAGTCGATGTGGTGTGAGATATGCCCGGTGTAGGATATTGAACTGAATATTTTTGAAGCGCGCATTCCTAGAGACCTTTTTTTGATATTCTAGCACCTTTTCCCATTCTTTATCATGGAATACCCGTCCCATCTCATCTTCCCATTTCTGTCGCAGCATGTCCAAGGAAGTGCTGGTCAGCTCCTGGATCGCCTTGTAGTGCCAGGTGACTAAGTGTCTGCCCGCCCCATACGTAGGATCGTGTGCAACACCGGGTGCGTCGGGGGTTCCCCCTCCCAAAGATCCCAGCAGTGTCGGCCGCTATCTAAGAGTTGTCTATGCGTTAGGAATTGTCCTGGCGGGAGGTCATAACACTCAGCCATCTGGGCATATGTCCTTAACTGTCCATCTTCAAACAGGGCCTCCACCTCGGTTACATCGTGATCGGTCCAAACCTGAAGGGCTCCAGTAGTATAGTATTTGTCCTTTCGGGGAAACCCCGCTAATGGGAGTAGTGGGGAGTACAGGGGACTTCCTTTCGACATACGATGTATTCGTAACATACACTTGCGGGCCAGTGATACCTGTAGGGGGTGTGTGCGCAGTGGTTTGGTACCTGGCATTAGCAGTCTCCGGATGGCTGGAAGGGGTACACGACCCTCATCGGTAATTGTTTCCCCTATATGTCGTTCTGCCGTCCAATGAGATAGCCATTGGAGTTGTGCCGCCAGGAAGTATGCTTCGAGGGATGGAGCTCCCAACCCTCCTCGAGTCGTGGGCAAGTATAGTGTGCGTAAAGCTATCCTATGCCGACCATCCCCCCATATCAATGTTGTGAGTAGTGTATCCAACTCCCGAAAGAAGGAGCGCAGCGGTATTACAGGGAGGTTAGTGAAATGATAAAGTAGTCTAGGAACCATAATAATTTTGGCTATGGCTATACGGCCGATGGGAGCCAGGGGCAGTGTTTTCCAGAAGTTTACCGCCGCTCGCAGTCCCGCCAATGTCTTACGATGATTTCCTTCGTATAAATCATCGGGAGAGTGATACAGTCGCACCCCCAGATATCGGGGGGCCGCGGTACTCCAGGTGATTTTCTGGGTTCCTACTGTTAGGTCCAGAGGTGCCAGAAGAGGGCTAAGTGGGAAAATCGTAGATTTATCCCAATTGACTTTGAGACCGGAGGGCTTTTCAAAGTCCCGTAGCGTTGTCCATATCGGGGTGAGGTCACTTGTGACATCTCGGACGTAGATCAGGAGATCATCTGCGTACAGCGATACACAGTGTACCGTGTTTGCTATTGGAATTCCCCATACTTCCCCCTCCCGTCGTAATCGGATTGCCAAGGGCTCCACTGCCAGAGCAAACAGGAGGGGGGACAGGGGGCACCCCTGTCTGGTCCCCCGCTCCACCCTTATAGAGGAGCTGTGTGTATGCCAATAGAGTCGGACCAACATTTATTTTTCGGAGGACTGCAAGTAAATATGGCCATATTAGTGTATCACAGGCCTTTTCAATGTCTAAAATCAGGCACACCGCATGTGGGTACTGTCCTTTTGCTCTATCTTGGATGTGGAACAGTCTGCGTAGATTCTGCGAGGTGTTACGTCTTGGGACAAAGCCACATTGGTCTGGGTGCACCAGTGTTGGGAGAATTTGACTGTAACGATCCGCTAATATTTTACCTAGAATTTTGCAGTCCACGTTCAGTAGTGTTATCGGTCTATATGAAGCGGGGTGCGTTGGGTCTCTATGTGGCTTCGGGAATGTCACTAGGATCGATTCTCGGAGTGAGCCCGGGAGCTCGCCCCTGGTCAGCGCATCCTCATACATGGATGCCATCTGGGGTATTAGCCGGGTCGCAAAGGTGCTATAATACTCGAGTGGGAAACCGTCTATTCCCGGCGCTTTGTTTCGGGCTAGTGTTCGGATCGCGTGGGCTATGTCTGGGGGTTTGATCCTCGTCTCTAACTCCTTTTTGTCTGCAGGTGGGATGCTGGGCATGGGCGATGGACCGAGGAACTGTGTCAGCTCTTGGTGTGTTGTCTGCGTCGGGGCTCGGTAGATTTCTGAGTAATAGTCATGAAATATGTGTAGTATGTCTACTTGTGAGTGTTTAGGGCTTCCCGTTTTGTCTATGAGTTCCGTGATTGGTTTTCCATCTGTGTCTTGTTTGGCTAGCCAGGCTAGGAGTGTCCCGGTTCTATTACCCTCCCGGTGTACTCTGGTTGCATATGTTCTGAAGTTATATTTGCGGAGGTTGCGCATGGTTTCTGCGTGAGATGTTTTGGCTTCTGCTACTTGGGCTGGGGTGGCTTCCCCTTTATCCAAGTCCTTTGATAGGCCCGCCAGCTTTGCCTCCGCTTTTTGCAGCGCGCTCTCCAGTGTTCGTCGTACTCCTACTATTTGTTGGATGCAGTGCCCCCTAGCTTCGACCTTAAACGCGTCCCATTCTATTAATCTGGAGGACGCTGTACGGTATTAAATGTGAAGTGTTCTTGAATGTGGTCCCCATGTATATGGCAAAACGCCTGATCAGTGAGACACTCCCGTGGTAGCTTCCACGTTGGGACGGGGGGGTGGGGCGGTTTCCACCTAAGGGTCACTGTATGTGCGTCGTGGTCTGACACAACTCTGCCTAGGTAGTCAGCGTGTTGTACCTTCGGGAGAAGTGTTGCGGAGCAGAGGAATCTATCGAGCCTTACTCGTAAGTTATGTGGGATTGAGTGGAAGGAGTATATTCTAGTGGTTGGGTTCTGTGCTCTCCAGGTATCCACCAATGCCCAGTGGTCCACCCATTGTCGGAAGTGCTCCGTCTGTTTGAACGCTGGTGATTGAGCCAACGGGGGGTGAGATCTGTCTAGGTTGATGTCTAGGGTGCAGTTGTAATCCCCCCCCAGTAGCCACGGGATCGATGTGTGTTGGGCTAGTATTCCCGTGAGGCGGCTCCAATATTGATCCTGCTCTACAGTGGGGGCATATATGCTTCCCAGTAGTATTGATTGACCCTCTAATAGTCCCGTTATCAGAGCGTATCTTCCGTCTTTGTCCACTATTCGTGTCTGTTCCCTGAACGGTACCCCCGGTCTAATCCAGATTAGGGCACCTCTGGCAAATGCGGAGTATGTTGTGGCGCAGATAACGCCTCACCATTTTTTCCGCAGGCGGTCGACTTCTGACGTCGTCAGGTGTGTCTCTTGCAGCAAAGCTATCTCCGCTTGTTGCCTCTTTATATATGCGTAAATGGCGTAACGCTTGTGTGCCGTGTGCATACCCCTGACGTTTAATGTGATGAGTTTTATATCTGTGTTAGGGATCTTGGTTGCCATCCTGTCTGGTGTCTAATCGGGGCTTCTTTTTGTGTGATGTTCTCTTCGCCCACTGCCCTCTCCCATCAGTGCATTGCCAGTCACTTACATATCGTCTACGTTTTCCATATCCGGAATCTCGCTCCACTAAGGGTACTCGGGGAACTGGAGGGAGGGAGGGGGTAAAATTAAACAGCGGGAAACATTCCCAACATGGGGGACCTATCGTACGAGGCGATACGTCCAAACTGTATTTCATATACAAACTTTAGTTTGTTGCTAGAGGGGGTGGCTCTGCATCTCCGCCAGCTGTCCCACCGCGGCCGCCCGCTTGAAGACGATGTGGTAGAGCTGCCCAGAGGTGCCTTTCCTGTTCTCTGCCACCCATTTCAGTCTGGTTTGGTGCTCATTTTCCGGTCTCGCGATGGTCGTGTTCGTCTGTGGCAATGTCACGCCTGGAGGGAGTATTGTCTCTTCTTCAGGTGACCTGGTCTTACATTGAATCATTTTCTCAATGCCTCCCGGAGCAGCATGTCTGTTAGATCAGTGTGTCCGCCGTCTGAGGGGTCACCATCGGGGGTGTCACTGAGCCCTCTCGGGATGTGCGCGCATCGCTGCCATCTTCTTCCGAGCTGAATAAGTGTGGACCTCTCTCTCCATCCGAGCTCTCTCCTGTTAACTTCATTTCTGCTGCTGCTTGCAGGGCTCTCCTGCGCTCCGTTATAATTTGTTCTAGATCAGGAGAGTTGTTAGTAGCTGGGCTGGTCCGTGTGTCCAGCTGCGTAAGGGTGACTCTTTTAAATTGTCGCCTTGAGCGGTCGGATGGTCGATAGTTTTGCTTGTTTTTGGGGTCTTCCAGGTTTGCCAAGTGCTGTTCCGCCCAGGTATTCGCTTCTGTGGGGTCTGTAAAGAAGTGTGTGGCTCCTGCGTGGATAATTTTGAGACGGTCAGGGAATAGTAAAGCATATTGTACATTCTTTTGGCGCAGGATGCGTTTAACTGCTAGGAAGGTAGCCCTCTGTTGTTGGACGGCTCTGGAGTAATCCGGGAATAGCATAACCTGTTTATCTTCCACTCGAAGCCTCCCTTGCTGCCTAGCTGCACGGAGAATGGTGTCTCTGTCCTGATAATGAAGTAGCTTCAAGAGGAATGGTCGGGGTGGCAATCCCGGTCGCGGCCTGCGAGCCGGAACCCGGTGCGCTCTCTCTATAGAGAAGTAAGGGGTCAAGTCTTTTGCTGGCGTGAACGTTGTGATCCATGCTGTGATGTATCGGATCGGACCCCTCCACTCCTTCCGGGAGATTCACAATGCGTATATTGCTCCTTCGGGAGCGCCCTTCTAAATCGTCTGTTTTATTTTCTAGGATCTTTATCCGGGATTGCAGGTCTTTTAAAGCGTTTTGTTGTTGCTTCATCTGTGGTTCTAGGATTTGGAGCGTTTTTTCCCCTTGGTTGACTTTGTCTGCCAATTTCCTGTGGTCGTCCCGGAGTAGGCCGAGGTCTGTGGCCAGTTCACCAAATTTATTTTCCATGGTTACCCTGGAATGTTCTATGGCCGCGAGTACTTTATCCAGTTTGCCGGACATGGACTCTGAACAAGGTGGTTCTCCTTCCGATCGGGTGATGTCAGGGTCTGGGGAGGTCACTCTTTGATGCCCAGGGGTTTGTGATGTTCCTGTGGTACGTGGACGACCCATGGTGGTCGTTCTTCTCACCGCCTTTAGTGGGTGGGGTCTTGTGTTGTGCTCCACAACCTCTCACCTTGGGGATGGCGGACTGTTGTGTCCAGCGCCTTCTGGCCTGTTGTCGTCTCTCCTTGTCTCACCGAAGGCCTCCCACGCGAGTTCTGTCACCCAATAGAGTTGTCTCGCGTCTGATCAGACCTCCTCACAGATCAGACTGGCCGTGGGTGCGCTATCTGTGGGTGTCTCCAAGGGAGTTCAAGGGGAGTCCGCGTCCGTCTGTACTATATGCGGGGAGGCGGGGGGAGGGGCGGCCAGGCAAGTCCCCGCGGTCTCGGAATCCACGTTCTCTTTTCCAATCACTCCCTCGCCGATCCTCGTCGTCCGTTGTCTCCCAGATTCCAGCCCTCGATGGGGACCCGGGTATCGTCACTGTCGTGGTACTCCCATTCTGATCAACTCCAGTCACCGTGTTCCGAAGGTCAAGTGTGGCTGGGTATCTTGCTGTCCAGAGGGGGGGATCCGAATGGCTCCCGGAGTTCAGTGCGGTAACTTCGAGGCGTGGCGCATGCCTCACAATTCAACTCCTTGTTGGTGGGGTCCAGACCTCCGGGAAGTGGGGAGGGCCCGGCCGTCGGGCTCCGTCAGGATCCACAGGGAGGGAAAAACCCCGCCGGGTTGTTCCGGGGGAGCTGGGGGCCCAGGCCGTGTGTTACCTATGGCCCACGCGCACTGGTGCAAGATTGGTCGCTGTCTCTTGCGGTGTATTCGCGTTCCGGGGGGTCAGAGGGAGGCCCCGGCGGCGGCGTCCGAAGGCATCACAGAACTACCGCGCCCGGGCCTGCGTCTCGGCCTGTCACTCCGTGACACCCACAGCCTACGCGAGTCCCATGGGCGCTGTATTGTGTTCCCGGGGTATGGTGCAAGTACAAGAGGGTGCCAACACTTCTCCTCCTCCGCCGCTGTGTCTCAGCCCCGGGTCTTCGTGGTTGGAGAGAGCTTAGGATTCACCCCGTTCGGTGAATCTGCTCAACGGCGACTCACGCGGGGTCCGTACAACATCTGGGTTTCCTCCCCGGGGGGGTTCGGCTGTCGGTCGCGTATCATGCGCTACGATGGGTATGTAGGCGGAGGCTTCCCCGTTGAGGTACCACACCCCCCCGCGCACCTCGAGTCCCGGCGCCGGGCAGGGAGGGGATCGCTTCGTTTAGGCACTTTTTGGCACTGTATTAATGTGGGTCCCATGCAACATGACTCCGCGCATGTAGGGGGTGCGAGGCCGGTAAATGTATGCGCCCACCAGTCGGGTCAATTGCTGGCAGCGCTCTCACCGTTCTCGTCTGGTGTCGCCCATGCGGCTCCGCCTGCTGTTTGTGCTGCTCCGATGTTGGGGGCCTTCGCCTGGCCCTCGCTCCGTTCACTGCCGCGATGTGCTTTCAGGGTCTCGGCGGGGCCGCCATTTTGAGCACGACCTGGTGTATCTGCTGGAGCCGCTCATAACACTGGGATCGCCGCCGGAGTCCCCCAACCGGGCCCGCCAGGCCGCCCTCTGTGTGACGGCAGCTCGGATGCGGGGTTTTGTGGGGGTTTAAGGCATCTGGGGTTCGGATTAATGGCGATTGCGCGGGCCGCCGAGCGGAGCTCTAGGGAGATGCGTCCGCCATCTTGGCCGGCGCCCTCTCTCTAAAGAGACCTTATATAAATTTTTGTGGGATAGCCCCTGTGCAGCAATTTGTTACTTAGAACTTCAGCCTCCTGAGAGTAATCCTGCCTCCATTTACAGGGTCGATGAATACGCAGAAACTGGACAAAGGGTAGGACATCTTTCAGGGCCTAAGGTGGTTGCTTGATAACTCAAATAGTGTGTTATGTTCAGTTGGTTTGCGGTACAAACTTGTCCCCAACAACCATCATACACTGAAAGGGTGAGGTCTAGGAAATCAATAGAGCTATTGCAGTAGTGAGAAGTGAAATGCAGGTCCGCAGATAAGGAATTAATCCATTCAAAAAATTCCAGAAGCATAGGTCCGTTACCATTCAGATTAAGAATATCCTGTCAGTAGACATTTTCCAAAGGTGTGTATGTGGCAATGGAAGGGACTGGATACATGATCAGACATGTGTCTATCCTCAAAGTCACTAACATATGGATCACGCAGTTGGGGGCAAAAGAAGTTCCCCATATAAGTGCCTTTGACTTGCAAGTAATAGGTCCCATCAAGGTTAAAATAATTCCTTGTCAGGGCAAGCGTAAGTAGGCAAATGACAAAAATAGTAGGAATAGCTGCTGTCTAGGACATGTGTTCAAAATCTCACTGATCACTCTGATCCCCTCTCCTTGAGGAATTTTTGTGTACGAGGACTCAATGTCCAGACACACCAACCATTCAGACTCAGTGTCATACTGAACCCCCTAAATGTGGTTAATCTAGTGCTTAATTTGAGCCGGTTGTTTCCGGTGCTCAGAACTGGCACTTAATCATCAACACTAGTGCTTTTAGTGAGCACCAGTTAAGGACACATTCATTTATGGTAGGCACGGGGAGATTAAGTTATTTGCCCAGAATCACAGGATGTTGAGCCAATGCCCAGACGTAAACCTGGTTCCCTAGCTGCGAAGTCAGCAGCTCTGGTCATTACGCCACATCCTCTCCCCACTTTCATAGTTAGTAGTTGGTTCTGTTTTTGGCAGCGCTAACAGGAGAAATGGGCTGGTGCAAGCTGCCTCCTGATGAGAGCCCCAGCACTTATGTTTTTAAAAAATTACCAACTGGGTTAATCATATCTCCACTGTCAAACAAATAACTTCTAGTCAGCAGTGATCTTCTGGACACCATCAATGCAGTAAGTGTGTCATGTGCAGCTTTGCAAGCAATACTAAGGAATTCAGACACAGACAAATCACATACATCCTCAGATCTTTTACAAACTACCACTTCAGTAATGTTATTTATGTGGTGTGGTGCTCCTGCAACTACATCTATATAGGACAGACCACCCAGACGGTTAGATGTAGATTGAATCAACACCACAGTAGGATCAAATGTACATTTGGTTGCACATTATACTAAAAAAATAAAACTCACTGAAAAGGACCTGAGGTGGCAGGTGATTGAATTGGTCAAGACACCCCGAAAGTTCCGGATATCCAAGCATTACTAAACAAAGCTGAATGTTGCTGGATCTTGAAGTGCAACGGTATCACAGATGGACTAAACACCATTGAGGAGTGCAACTCTGTTACATTCACTTGTTCACTAGATGAAACTGTGTTTTTATCTATTGACTTGTAGTCAGCACATTATGATTCACTAACTTTGTCAAATTGCTTGACATAGCTTCCATTCTTTTATGTTGTTTTTATTGCAATATTTTTTTCTGTTTTGCTATACCAGTGGAATGCTGCTTTCCCAGATGAAAACTATGTTTCTCCATTGATCCTTAATTTATGCCATCTTGTGTTATTTGCACATTACAATGGTATGCTGATGTAGAATCTTATGGCAACATAACTGTAATAACTATATGTTTCAGGATATGCATTTGATCTCTTTCATTTCAAACTGTATGTTGAATTAATCGCTATGTATCACAACCAGCATATGATTTTCTGCAGTTTAGTCATTTTATTCTGCCCAGTGTGGTCTCACAATATCAAGGGCACATGTTTTAATTCCACCCATTTTTTCAATGCCTATCAGCTGCCCAATTTGTTCTACCAGTCATTTTCTAACTGCACCATTTTCCCAATTTTCATTCTTTTTTGCTTCTTTTTTTAAATGTAAAATGTTGTTTTGCTATTACAAATAGATTTTCTTCAGCTGTGTATGCCATCAGAGTGTTCTTTTGAAATGTATTTTCTATTTCCATTACTCATCCACGCACTGGAAGCCATTTTGGACAGGCAGCACTTCCCCTCACGTATCCCGATCCTGTTCCGAAGCAGCTAAGTAAGTGTGCTCACAACCGCAGAATGTTTATTTTTCTAATGTGCAGGTATTTTTCAGATTCCCAACCCTTTTATCACTTTCAGTGATCCATCACCCTTGTCTGGACACCTAACTTTGATCTTATGGTGGCCCTGATTTATTTGCCAGTGAGTCCTATGATTAAGTAATCACACTGCTGAACACCTTTTTACCGCAGTGGTTTAACTTTTTCAAATTTCTGAATTTTTTATATTCTATCTTACTATTTTTGCTTTTTGCTTCGCAGATTTATTCATTGTTCCAACAAGTGAGTACTACTGAATGGAGGTCATTACTCTTGTTTGTAGACTATTATCTTTTACTCTGGTTCCATTTTCCACTTTTTAAAATTTTGTTTATTTTTAATTATCTTTCTAATGAGGTCACTGTAATTGATTTTCTTGTCAAGATGATGACCCCTAAATAACGTTGGGTTGAAATGTCATCAACGACTCAGGCAACGAGGACATAAATTGATGAATTGTTTTCGTTATATATGTGCTTGGATCTGCGCCTAGTCCAAACCAACGAATTGTTCTTTTGCCTTCATTTGTTATACACACTTTTGCCCTGGTTTTGGTATTGTACACTTTGTGATCACTTGAGCACTGAGCACTTGTTTGTAAACCTATGGTTAAATCAATTACATGCCTTATAATATTTAACGGATGGGTCCAGCTTCTTGTCATTTGCGATGTGAAACTATTTATGTCCTTCCTGGAAACACTGTTCCTATTGTGTAGACCATCCTAAAGAGGCCCTACGGCTCATAATTGAGAGGCAGCTTATCCCAGGCCAGCACTTTGCTATTGGTCTGGGCCAGGAGAGGAGCAACATTGAAAGTCTAACATAGATGTGGGTCTGATTTCAAATGAATGCTCAAGTATGTGAAATATTTTTCCGGGTCCCCAAACCTTGCCTGTTCTGTAAATAGTGGATTTTGCCTTGTAAGCGGGACATATTGTGATTTTGTAGGATTAATGTGGAGGCCGGAGACACCTCCAAATATCTGGAACATCTCCAGCAGCAGAGTTGTAGAACATTCCATTCACTGCAGGCACACCAAAAGCTCATCGGCATACAGGGAGACTCAGTTTTCTTTTCACCAATAATTTTAACAAGCATGTTTCCTCCCTTTTCCTACTCATGTTGTCTCACTCCCCCAGCCTCCTCCTAGATTACGTACCTGAGAATTCACCAGAATGGGGGGCGTGGCTGATCGACCCGCAAGATGGCCGCTCATTGAGAGGGCTCTGCCGGCCGTAATCTAAATCCTACATCATGCTGCATAGCCGAGAACTCAAAGTGGCTGTGAAGCACCGGAGATTAAAGGGGACGGCGGCGCGACCTATTTGATATAGCCGATTGAGATTTATGCCTGGAAAAACGACTGCAGACAAGTCTGGCGTCTGCGTGTGGGCGGAGGCCGGGTGTTGTGTCCTGCAGAGAAGCACTTTCGGAGGGCCTGAGGCGCTGCTGATACCTGCTCTCCCCACTACTCCCTCGCATTAAGTAACAAGCTCTCAGTGGTGGCGCACAGCACACTACTTGGAACTACTCACCGAGCTCTGGCGAGCGTTGTGGCCTCCATCTACGGCTATGCGGCTCCTTTACTGGGTCACGGCCACACGAGGCGTGTGCGAGGGTGCCCCGCATGAAGCGCTGGTGGGGAACTGCTGGTGCGGTTCCGGGCTCGCGGCGATCCCCGGTGGGGGTGCTGCTTCTGGTCCGGGAGCGAAAAAGTGGACGAGCCAGCGGAACAACGATCCGCCATCTTGGATTGGGAACACCTCGTCGCGCGATACAGTGCACTCTGTGACATGTCCGCGCAGCTGTGAGGGCCCGGGAGGCCTGATCTGAGCCGGGGTCTGCCGCAAGCGCACAACACGTTCCTACATCCTACCCTGCTGCTGCGGGAGCTGCGGTGGACCTCCTGCATTATTTTGATAACAGGCGAGGCTCCAGTACCCTGTGCGACACGTGCGCCTTGTGTTGTGGTGAGGCCCGCTGGCTGTGACGCCTGAGGCAGCGGCTGTCGCTCCGATTCCTCTGCGACAGATCTAGCGGTGAATCTCGCTGTCCGCGCCTCCAGGGTCTCGGTTTCGGGGGCCTGGAATCCCAGACTGAGCTGGTCTGCGAGAGGTAGCCGGGGATGCAGACGGAGCTAGCAGTGCAGCAGAAGCAGCGTTGCCTCTGGGTGAGAGAACTAAGTTGTGCTGAAACAGTCACAAGGCAGGAACGTATGCACATTAGCCCGATCCAAAGATTGTTGGGGCTTTGGACACTGGTGAATTGCGGCATATATCAGTAGATAAGTGGTATCGGTTGGGTGAACAGTGTTCTGCGGTGCATACCCCCCCTATCGGCCGTGAGCTTGAGAAGGATATTCACGGCCCTTGCTGCACCGCACTCTTTATGTGTGCCAAGCTATACCAAGTTATTTGGAAATCAGTGGATCTAGGTTGCTCTTACGGTGTGCCTGAGGGTCCAGGAGAAGTGAAGTAGACGCCTGACAGATAGGAAACGGCGCCTTTGGTTGCGCACCTCAGGGTTGCATTCCACTGTGTGTCTTCAACGCTCCCCTAAACTAAGGATTGCCAGGGTACAGTCTCCACGTCCCCAAATTTCATATTAAGTGAGTGCAGCAGGGCTACAATCAGGCATAAGTGCATGTCTGACTACGGGCACATAATTTGGGCACCATACCTAACTTTCCAGCACGCTGTTTCGCATTCCGGATAAGTCAAGATGGGCAAGGATGATGCAAAGCAATCTAAACTACAATTCGAGAGCACGCGCCAGACCAGACACACTGAAAATGAAGGGGACACTGATTCCGAATCTGGCACACGCGATGGAGCTTTGGGCGGCGGGGACGACCTCCGGGCTCTACTTCTTGACATGAGATCTAGCCTAAAAACTATAGACACCAAACTAGACATCCTTACCTCTCAGCTGGATCAAGTGAAAAAGCAAGTGGACACTCGGTTAGACCAACTTGACAACCGATCCACTGAAATGCACGAATTCCAAATAGATGCCAAAGAGCAACTACTCCAAATGGATAAGCTACTGAATGTTATAAGGGCCAAGAACGACGATTTAGAAGCTAGGTCGAGAAGGAATAACCTTTGCATAACAGGCATTCCCGAAACCACAGCCATAGATAAAATGGAAACCTTCATAGAGGAGTTGCTGCGCGAGTTATTCGGTTCTGAACTGTCGACAATGTTCATTGTAGAAAGGGCTCATCGCACGCTGGGCCCCAGGCTTCCTGTGGGGTCAACGCCAAGACCTATACTTGCACGAATATTAAATTACTGAGACAGGGACACCATTCTGAAGCTCGCCAGAGACAGAGGGACTATCAACTACAATTGAAACAATATCTCCATGTTCCCGGATTTTACTCCGTTGCTCCAGGCGGGCAGGCGCGAGTTCGTGCCGGTTAAACGTATTCTCAGACAGGCAGAAGTTCCCTATGTACTATTATATCCTGCCAAGTTGTAAGTGTAATTTGAGGGCACATCACAACATTTCACAGACGCTAAATCGGCAATGAAGTTTGCAAAACATGTCGGGGGGGGGGGGGGGAAAGGAAAATCGAGAAAAGGGAGCTGCAGGATCCCAGTCAGACGCCAGACTAAGTGATATTGAATAGTACTGCCGGTTCATCTTGTGTCATTTCTGTTTACAAAGTGTATTATGTTTATGCATCTTATATGTGTAGATTATGCTCCATTCGAAATGTAGCAGGCTGATTGCCTTGCATAGACAGTCTGACACTTTGCTGTTCGTCCCATAGGTGACTATGTTCTTGGCTTGCACACTCAAAAACAGCCACCCTGTTGCTTGACAGGGGTGTATGCCGGGAAAGTCATGCCCCCAGGGAGAGCTCCCTACTCCTATCTCCACGCAAAAGTCGTGGGGCTGTTTTTGTGGGTGTTTGAAGTGGGTGGGGTTTATGCACAACCTGATTGGGGGGTTGGTGTGGGTGGGGGGAGGATAGGGTTTGTTCAAGTTGTCATGAAGGTCAGTGCTGAGAAGTATAGGTTTGATGCTGCAGTCAGTACTCTGGGCGCAGTTTGTATTTTATCTTGTAGGACTGATACTTGTAAACTAAGGAGGCATTCATGCCCTGGCAAGTCAGGTCCCCTATGTGACCAACAGCTTTCCATTCATTCTCTTGTAATTTCAATCAATACAACTTTACCCAAATGACCTCCTATAATATACTTACTTGGAACATAAGGGGGCTGAATAATTATCGCAAGACTAGACTTCCACATTCATATCTAGCTAGGCACAGCATTGATATTTGTTTCCTTCAGGAGACTCATTTAAACACTACTTCACATGCCAAACTTCATAACAAACGATGGGACCCAATCTACTCCTCTATTTATTCTAACTATGCCAGGGGAGTATCGATATTGATTAGAAAAGGCATGGATGGACCAATAGCGAGTCAATTGTGGACCCAGAGGGCAGGTATATAATTGTGGCGGGGAGACTTGGCACAGTGAGTGTTACTTTGGTGGCAGTCTATGGACCAAATGTGGATACACCCAAATTGTTCCATATGATATGGGCTAAGATCGCTACTGTGGGCAACGAAACTTTGATATGGGGGGGAGACTTCAACGCCCTTATGAATGATGACATAGACCGCAAAGGTGGCTCTCGTAAGTTGCATCCTAAGGCAAATGCAGCACTTAACGCAATTGCCCTAAAGGGCAATTTAGTAGATATCTGGAGGGTATGGCACCCGGACAAACCAGAGGGCACCTGCATATTGACTTAAAACAACACCTGATCACGTTTAGATTTCTGGCTGGTATCTCGTGACATTGCGGCCTGGACTACAGAGGTGAAACACTTACCTAGAACACTCTCAGATCATGCACCTGTACTCCTATGATTAAACATGCCAGACGGCCCCAGACGCATGTTTAGCTGGCGGCTACCCACACATGCCCTCACTGATGCAGTGTTCCGAGAGGAGATAAGGGGCGACATAACTGATTATTTTGCTAAAAACACGGGATCCGTCACGGCTCAAGCTACATTGTGGGAGGCCTTCAAGGCAGTGATATGTGGGAAATGTATAGCCAGGCAAGCTGGGGCATTACAGTCCATAAGAGGCTCTCTAGGTGGGCTCGAGTCGGAGATCAGAGGCCTCGAGCTTCAATACTCCGAATCGGAAGATTCCACACTGTTGGGAGACATTAGGACTAAGATCTCCGAGTATGAAGAGGAGGCGCAGAGAGAAGTAAAATTCTTAGGGAAATATACTCAAGCTAGGAAATACGGGGAAGGTGCTAGACCGGGAAGGACGCTTGCTAACCTCCTGCGCCCACCTAGCAGGGATACGTACATTACAGAAATACTTGATGCTAATCAGGAACTAGTATGGGGTTCCCAGGGCATTATGGAGCAGTTCACTAACTTTTATGCCTCATTATACACATCTACTCTGAGCACAACCCCGGAGGAACTCAAGGAATATCTGGACTCTCTCGAGCTGCTCTGGTTGGGCAGGACACATAAAGCTTTCTTAGAAGAGCCCTTCACAAAGGAGGACATTATTCAAGTAATTAATAGCCTACCCTCCGGGGAAGCACCTGGCTCTGACGGCCTCACGGCGTCATTCTATAAATGCTACGTCGAACTGCTGGTGCCCCAATTACAAATGCTCTACCAGGAGGCGCTGGAGAGGGGTATTCTCCCCCTCACAATGAGAGAAGCCATAATTTTGACTCTCCTTAGCCAGGCAAGCCCCCAAACAAAATGGACTCCTATAGACCATTATCGTTGATCAATACTGATACAAAAATATATGCAAAGCTCCTGGCTTCTCAGGTGCAACCTCTGTTACCCCTGATTGCGCTCCCTGACCAATCTGGATTTATACCAAGGAGGTCTACGGCCCATAATCTTCACCTTTTTTACCATCTTACATTATCTAGACCCTAATTATAAAGCCTTGGCGGCAGTGGCGGCTCCTCCATAGGGGCGTTTGGGCGTCGCCCCACTGCTTTCTGGCAGTGCCAGAAGCAGAAACATAAAATGGTAAAAACTACCATTTTATGTTTCTGCTTCTCGCACTGCGAGAAAGCAGAAGTGCCTGGTTGGGGGCGGGAGGGTGGGCGGTCGTGCTCGAGGGCAGGGGGGAGTGGCTTACCCACTGTAGTGGGTACTGACTGCTTGGTCGGCCCCTGGAGCCGACCAAACAGTCAGTACCCACAACAGTGGGTACGCCACTCCCCCCCTGCCCTCGAGCACGACCGCCCACTCTCCCTTCTTCTCTACCTAGGAGAAAATGGCGTGGCTGGGGCGCTCTCCCCTGCGCCTCACCAATCACACAGCGTTGTGATTGGCGGAGGGGAGGGAGGGAGGCTGCCTTTCCTGATGACGAGGAGACAGGAGAGCTGCAGGAATTGGCGCTGGACGGCGGGAGTCGGGACTGAGTAAGTTTTATTTTATAATTTGTATTTAATTAAACCCCTCCCGCCTCCCCCATACCCCCCCGCGATCCCCCTGCGACGACCCCATTTCCCCCCCACCCCCGCGCGCTCGGAATGCCGCCTGCGACTGCTGTCAATAAGGCCCCTGGAGGGTGGAGAATAACAGTTTTTAACTTTCTGAGGCCTGATGTCCCGTCTGTGCAAAAGAAATGTTTACCGTTTCCATACGTATTTATAATGGTGATTTAGGCTCGTAAATGGGACAAAGAAGGCGCCGCACAGCTCGCACAATAAAGCGGAGATTGTGTTGCTACTAGTGTAATTGAACTCGTCATATGCTCGGCACACTGTATGTCAGCAGCAGACACTTACCGTAATCTTTTCCATAGTGGAGCAATTCATAATTAATACCGTGGAAGAAAAACAACACTCCGAGGCCCACTGAAGTCTAATACATGTTTAATGACAAAAAAGCAGCAAGCAAAAAAAATATCGTCTTAGTGTGAACTCGCAATGCAAAAGAACACCGCTTTGCCATCTGATCTGCTGGAGCATATATAATGCTAAAATGTATTAAGTGTCATATTTTTTATACATTTTCTATAAGGCATCAAGTGGAGGATAGGACACGTGATGTTATCCAAAACTCCAGATAACTAACAAGCAAGTCCTAGTTCTTCTTGTGGGAGGAATCTGTGAGGAATTGATACAGAGGGGTTTGGTAGAAAGCTGACGTCACTAGACCTGCAGTTCTCGTTTGTCTATGGCAACTTAGTTCAAAACCAGGCTACGCTTACTCGAACAACCTGGCTAAAACTGCAGTGTACACCATTGGAATACAGGATGGCAGTAGGTTTAAAATGTGTGAATGATCTTAAGGCATTGACCGTTCTTCTGGCGGCATTTTCTCTTGAGCCATATGTTGAAAAAGGGATCCTAAATTATGGCGACTGTATATGATGTTCCACTGTTCCATTGTACTCGAGCCTCGGACTGAGCTGCGAACGTTAGCAATTTGATCTCCCTATTGCAGGTAAACAAGTTGTACAATTTCAGAAAGTTCAGGTGAGAAAGTTCACTTTTTACCCACTGTCCGAATCTTTCACTTATTTCGGTATCTTTACTGTTTTTCTTTTGTCATGCCATGAACTCTCACATTCTCTCAGAGAATTACTGAAGAATGGTATCTTCTCTTCAGTTATTTAAAAAAAAGTAATATGAGGCAGCAGCGCTCTGCTTCACTGCGTATTTTTTTAAACGAAAAGCCATGTTGCACAGCAGCTGCTGCACAACCCGGCTGAAAGTTTGAGAAAACAAAAACACATGATGACTGACGGCGTTGACCATGTCCAGGCTCTTTTGTTTCCTTTACTTTTAGACATGCTTAGCATTGCCCAATTTGACGCTGCCGAATATAATGGATAAAAAGTATTGCAGACTGTGCATGCATGACGAATCACAGTTTACATGTGCCTTTTCCCAATCCATAAAAAGCACAGATTAGAGAAAGAGCCCTCAGATGTTTGCTGTGCTTTTGCAACTGATAGCAGGATTTGGGGGCGCAAAAGCTGAACATCAAAGCCAAAATAGAGCCAAGTGAATAAACAAACACTTAACGTACCAGGTTCCTAAAGTGTGTCATGGTGAGATGGTTATGCTTGCACCATAACACATATACCCAACTTTTACGCCCCACTACTTTCAAATGTTACCAGCCGCCACTGCTTGGCGGCTCTATTAAATGCAACCAAGGCTTTCGACTCTCTGGAGTGGACCTTCCTTTTCACTATCCTTACTAGACTAGGGTTTAGCCCATCTTTTATAAACCAAATAAAATTGCTATACACTTTCCCAACTGCCAGGCTCAGACTAAATGGTGTAATTTTAGCTCTGTTGGTAATTACCCGCGGTACGAGGCAGGGTTGCCCCCTATCTCAATTATTGTTTGCCATAGCCATGGAGCCACTAGCTGCGTGACTTAGGCAGCATCATGCTGCTAGGGGTCTGGGGTTCTCCACCAGGGGACTTATCATATCACTATATGCGGACGACATTACACTATATATCAACAACCCAGCAGAGAATCTCAACCCGGTGCTGCGCGAGCTTCTCCGCTTCGGTGGATTATCAGGCATCCAAGCAAATTGGGCAAAGTCGGTCCTTTTCCCACTCACAAATGGCACTACACTTTTTTCACTAGAATTTCCTCTTGGTTGGGCTCAGGGTACTGTCCGGTACCTGGGCATTTGGCTCTCCAGAGATATACAGGAGCTGTGGGAAGCAAACTATGGTAGGACTATTGCCTGGCTGGAGATCAGGGTGCAAACTTGGGTCGATCACCGCTCTCCCTGGCCGGAAAGAGTAGCGATTGCCAAGATGGTGGTTTTGCCCAAATTCTTATATTTATTTGTAAATTTACCCCTCATTCTCACACAGGCCTTTTTTAACACCTTGCGCTCCTTAATGGTATCTCTGGTGTGGGCAGGCAAACAAGCTCGAATCTCCTGGGAGTTGTTGACTCTCCTCCTGACACAGGGGGGTCTGGGAGCCCCAGCTTCCAACTGTATGCTTACTGTGCACAAGCCCAGTTCCTGCACTTTTGGATTCATCCTGTGCCATTCCAGCCCCATGTGGCGGTGGAGATGGACAGAGTTGCACCAACCCCACTCTCGGTGGCGGTATATAAAACGTACAAACGGCCACATGATGAGATTGATACAGTAGAGTCGCTACGCTGGGGCTGGGAGGGCTTAAGAAAAAGGGCCAAACATGAAAGTCTGTATGCCCCATCCATGCAGCTGGCTTTTCATCCACACGTCCCTCCCCTGAGTGAAAAGGGTGAGGTGGCTCTGGCACATCAGTTAGGCCTCCATACATTCGCTGACCTGTTCCCGGAGGGCAGTTTCAGATCTTTGCCGGTCGGGGAAGAGGGAACGAGACCAAAATTTGCAGATTTATTCCTACATTGCCGTTTACAAGCTGCATGTAAGCAGAAATATAAGACCTTTCCCAACCCTCCACCCACAATAATTGTGCTTGAACAAATGCTAACATGCTCGTCACAGCGTAAGCTTATTACACTCCTATACAACAGCATGCAAAACACACACCCGGTGATCACACCCAAAGCACTAGCCGGTTGGAACGAAGAACTGTGCCCTCCACTAGCAGAGGAGCAATGGAAATACTGCTGTGGTCAACTGCGCATGCTGTCCCCCAACTACAAACTAAGGTTGATTCACTTTAAATTTTTACATCGATTTTATCGTACCCCTGTACAGTTGTTTCAGATGGGGATTAAA
This sequence comes from Calotriton arnoldi, assembly GCA_963921515.1. Lineage (NCBI taxonomy): Eukaryota > Metazoa > Chordata > Amphibia > Caudata > Salamandridae > Calotriton > Calotriton arnoldi. Next base: position 3,047,186 of record CAWUFW010000091.1, read on the forward strand.
TCGGACACTAGCTGCTGGAAATGTGTGGCCACTCCTGCAAACTTCTTGCACCTGGCCTGGTCTTGTCCGGTGATAGCGAAGTACTGGGTTGCCGTTTTCATCAGCGTTGGGGATATTCTGGAAACATCAGTTGAGCCTACACCTTTATTAAGCATACTGGGATATGTAAATGACACACCGGCTAGTTTCTGACGTTTGCTCGCCATGCTCCTATTGCTGGCAAAACGTAGAGTAGCTATACATTGGGGGTCTGCTATAGCCCCGACAGTAAAAAATTGTCTACAGGATATTACCTTTTGTCATACTCAACTGTCATTATTTTGGGAGCAAATGCCTATTGCCTCTAGGCCAAAGGATATTTGGGAGCCAATGCTGGTGTGGTTCCGCAATAGAGCAACAGATGGCGACGTCGAGCCTAGCCTCCCTGCCAACAATGTAATAGAAAGGAATGATTCGCCTGTTCGCCTCTAAGTGTCTATTGGTATGATTCTCTCCAATGTTGAATGTACTACAATGAACTGTGTAAAAAAGGGATATACAAGATCTGTTTTTTGATTGCGGGAAATGGCAAATGATTGTGGACTTAACTTAGGCACTGACCAGTTGTTTTAAAGTTGAGTCGTTGTGAGATAATGTCAATTTATTGCGCCGTAAATGGTACGGAACATCGATATGTAATGTTGAGTCTAAGTGTAAAATGTTAATAAAAACAATAAAAATAAATTTTAAAAAATTTAATAAAGAATTCACCAGAATACTCTTAAGAGATTTAGGTGCATAATCTTTCACCAGAAGAAGATGCTTTTTTCCCACACATGCTGATAACCTTTCAATACTCTTGCACTGTTGGAGTAAATGATGGCAATGTTGTGTCTGAACTGAGTTTTTCTGTCAGCTACAGCCCAACACAGGGTATGACTGGACCTTAATTCTTGTGTTGATTTGGATACCAATCAACCTCCCGTACCCAGCAAGTAATGTGGATCCATGCAGCAGTCTGTCACAAAGCGCATTTCGATCTTGGAAACCACTAAATGATAGTGAGGGGCTACAGAGATAACTTTATCATGGGCCAGGGCAAGAAAGCAGTTAAAGCGTCTAAATATTTTCTCTGAGGCTCTGAACTGTAACCATAGGTTTCAGAGGTTTTAGGGAAAAGAAAGTCCATGATTATCAGGCATACAAGCAAATTGGGCAAAGTCGGTCCTTTTCCCACTCACAAATGGCACTACACTTTTTTCACTAGAATTTCCTCTTGGTTGGGCTCAGGGTACTGTCCGGTACCTGGGCATTTGGCTCTCCAGAGATATACAGGAGCTGTGGGAAGCAAACTATGGTAGGACTATTGCCTGGCTGGAGATCAGGGTGCAAACTTGGGTCGATTACCGCTCTCCCTGGCCGGAAAGAGTAGCGATTGCCAAGATGGTGGTTTTGCCCAAATTCTTATATTTATTTGTAAATTTACCCCTCATTCTCACACAGGCCTTTTTTAACACCTTGCGCTCCTTAATGGTATCTCTGGTGTGGGCAGGCAAACAAGCTCGAATCTCCTGGGAGTTGTTGACTCTCCTCCTGACACAGGGGGGTCTGGGAGCCCCAGCTTCCAACTGTATGCTTACTGTGCACAAGCCCAGTTCCTGCACTTTTGGATTCATCCTGTGCCATTCCAGCCCCATGTGGCGGTGGAGATGGACAGAGTTGCACCAACCCCACTCTCGGTGGCGGTATATAAAACATACAAATGGCCACATGATGAGATTGATACAGTAGAGTCGCTACGCTGGGGCTGGGAGGGCTTAAGAAAAAGGGCCAAACATGAAAGTCTGTATGCCCCATCCATGCAGCTGGCTTTTCATCCACACGTCCCTCCCCTGAGTGAAAAGGGTGAGGTGGCTCTGGCACATCAGTTAGGCCTCCATACATTCGCTGACCTGTTCCCGGAGGGCAGTTTCAGATCTTTGCCGGTCGGGGAAGAGGGAACGAGACCAAAATTTGCAGATTTATTCCTACATTGCCGTTTACAAGCTGCATGTAAGCAGAAATATAAGACCTTTCCCAACCCTCCACCCACAATAATTGTGCTTGAACAAATGCTAACATGCTCGTCACAGTGTAAGCTTATTACACTCCTATACAACAGCATGCAAAACACACCCCCGGTGATCACACCCAAAGCACTAGCCGGTTGGAACGAAGAACTGTGCCCTCCACTAGCAGAGGAGCAATGGAAATACTGCAGTGGTCAACTGCGCATGCTGTCCCCCAACTACAAACTAAGGTTGATTCACTTTAAATTTTCACATCGATTTTATCGTACCCCTGTACAGTTGTTTCAGATGGGGATTAAATCGGACACTAGCTTCTGGAAATGTGTGGCCACTCCTGCAAACTTCTTGCACCTGGCCTGGTCTTGTCCGGTGATAGCGAAGTACTGGGTTGCCTTTTTCACCAGCGTTGGGGATATTCTGGAAACATCAGTTGAGCCTACACCTTTATTAGGCATACTGGGATATGTAAATGACACACCGGCTAGTTTCTGACGTTTGCTCGCCATGCTCCTATTGCTGGCAAAACGTAGAGTAGCTATACATTGGGGGTCTGCTATAGCCCCGACAGTAAAAAATTGTCTACAGGATATTACCTTTTGTCATACTCAACTGTCATTATTTTGGGAGCAAATGCCTATTGCCTCTAGGCCAAAGGATATTTGGGAGCCAATGCTGGTGTGGTTCCGCAATAGAGCAACAGATGGCGACGTCGAGCCTAGCCTCCCTGCCAACAATGTAATAGAAAGGAATGATTCGCCTGTTCGCCTCTAAGTGTCTATTGGTATGATTCTCTCCAATGTTGAATGTACTACAATGAACTGTGTAAAAAAGGGATATACAAGATCTGTTTTTTGATTGCGGGAAATGGCAAATGATTGTGGACTTAACTTAGGCACTGACCAGTTGTTTTAAAGTTGAGTCGTTGTGAGATAATGTCAATTTATTGCGCCGTAAATGGTACGGAACATCGATATGTAATGTTGAGTCTAAGTGTAAAATGTTAATAAAAACAATAAAAATAAAAAATAAAAATTTTAAAAAGAATTCACCAGAATACTCTTAAGAGATTTAGGTGCATAATCTTTCACCAGAAGAAGATGCTTTTTCCCCACACATGCTGGTAACCTTTCAATACTCTTGCACTGTTGGAGTAAATGATGGCAATGTTGTGTCTGAACTGAGTTTTTCTGTCGGCTACAGCCCAACACAGGGTATGACTGGACCTTAATTCTTGTGTTGATTTGGATACCAATCAACCTCCCGTACCCAGCAAGTAATGTGGATCCATGCAGCAGTCTGTCACAAAGCGCATTTCGATCTTGGAAACCACGAAATGATAGTGAGGGGCTACAGAGATAACTTTATCATGGGCCAGGGCAAGAAAGCAGTTAAAGCGTCTAAATATTTTATCTGAGGCCCTGAACTGTAACCATAGGTTTCAGAGGTTTGCTTCAATAAAGCAGTGATTAGAATGTCACAAGTTTGAATCCTGGCAAGACCTACTCAGTTTTTTGTCCTCCCAAAGGTCACTCAACCGAGTACCTCTGTTATTTACAGTGCGTAGAAAAGGTCAGAGTATGATTTGAAGCACAATAGAAAAAAGCACTGGCAAAGCTAATAGGCCTCGCCTCTAAAAGGTGAGTGCCAACTAGCAGACTTTGTAAATGCTTTTTTGAACTGGCACTCCTGCATATTTAAGTGTATATTTTTATTTCAATGTCCTAAAATGCCCTTCAGCCTTGTTGAAAGAGTAAATTAAAAAATGCCATTTTTTATCATCTGTTCCAACATGGCTGACTGCTACTTAAGAAAGGAAAATTAAAAAAAAATATTTGTATTTATGCTTATGAGCAGTCTGGTAGCACAGCTGCCAGGACCTCGCAGAAATAAAAATTATTATTAAAAAAAGTCTGTGAAGCAACAAAGACGGACGCAAGTGGCACTGTGTATCTTCCAGTCCCTGGCAGAAAAAAAGAAAAGAATATTTTTAAAAAGGCGTGGCACAGGAAGAGGAGAGGGAGCAATTGACAAGAAAGCAAGCAGCCTGGCAGAAATGTGTAGCTGCCACGTGCTCAAACAATCAACACCAGGGCATATGGAGAACAGTCATTGATTAAGGAGCAGGGAACTGAGAGAGACAAGAAAGCCATCCATTCATGAGCAAAAAGGCTAACACAAACCCCACTCAGTATATTGTATTGAAGACAATAGACGTTCAACAGCAGTCAACTAAGCTGCCTTTGGGTGAGACTTAATCCATACTTAAGTGCACTCTTAAGCTGATAGCCGTATTTGATAATATGGGTACTATTTTAGCAATTTTATTTTACTATCGTATCTAAGTTGTTTGGCTAAATTTCTGAAATATTTGAAGTATATGAAGCGCAAAAAGGGTTTGCACACAATGGTTTGTGTTCCAATCAAAGAATTGTAATAAATTACATACTGAAAATGTAAGCAGCAAAGAAAGGGGCAAAATCTGTATACCGTCCCTGTAGCATTACCATCCATTTTAGATGGAGTTACTCAGTAGAGATTGTAGGATTAGCAATAAACCTGAAATTGGACCACTGAACTTTGCAGTAAGAGCTGCATGTATTCAGCTGGAGCGGAGAGGGAAGGTTCTCACAAAATGCCAATTGATGTTGGCCGAAAGCAGGGTTTGAGTTTAGTACATTTTTAGTAAACATCTTCCCCTCACCCCTTTTTAAATTAAATTGACTCATTGCCACCAACAGTCAGTGGGGTCTATTGCCCCACACTGTTATGTACGGATTACATGGTTCACCTCTCCCAAACTCCTAGGAGGTTACTATAGATGACTAACAGAAGAATTAGGTATGATTAATGGTGTCAGAATTAACATATAGAAAATAGCAGCCATGATAACTAGGAAAAATGTATTTATTTATACTTGCTACTAAAGCAAAGGGTAAATTGGCTTTACTGCAAAAGACGGCCATATTTAATGGCACTTAGTTCTTATTAAATACAGTCGGAGCCAATGGGGTGGTCTCTTTAAATCCTATAGTAACATTCTAGGGAGACTTAGTGCACTGCTGTGTATGTGTCAGAAGATTGGGGTAGGGAAAGAGCATGTACCTTCAACATATAACAAGCTTGAGCGCAAATTCCTATCTTGTGCTTGTAATCCGGGTGTAATGCATGTACTTTATTAACTGAGGTACGTTAAGTCCCAAATCGAGTTACATCAAGACTTTGCTTGAGAAGGTGGAGTTCATTTTAAAAAAGAGCATTAAGGTACAGAATCACCAAGTCCTCCTTAAACTCTCACCCTTCCAGAAATATCTTATTGATCATTCCACACTTAAAAAATATCTATTCAGAAGATAAGACTCAGACAAAGAAATCTAAGAACATTAACAGAGAAAAGAATGGGGGTCTACTTGCACAAGGACAGTATTATTTCTGCAGAGGAGGGTATTGAAGAATTCATAGCAATTGATGTTGACCTGAACAGTCTATGCCATGGAACGTGAAATAATATTGTGTTTAGAATTAAACTATCCAGACTTACCAGTACACAAAGATTGAAGGTAGCAGATATTGCCAGTGTATCTGGTAGACAGTTTATTGTGTATAACGTTAAACATCAAAGAAACTAGGCAATATTATGAATTGCCTGAATGAGTGTAATTTCATGTCTTAAGCTACTTGCATTGCTCTAGTTTGCAGCAAACCTAGAGTGCCAAGGGATTATATATTGTAATAGCAGTACAGGGTACTGCTTAGGGCTGTACTGGTTGTTAAAGGCTCACTACTTGAGATGTAGGCATGATCAAGTTGGACATCTACCTGATGCCCTTTTTTTTTTTTAAATAATTATATTTATTGAATTTTCAATAGACATGCAAACATACAGAATAATGATAGGTAACAGAAGAAAAACCAAACTTAGTAAATTTGGCGATGTTGGGTACACAACCAGCATCCATTTCTCCCACCTTCGCCCCCTTCATATTCCGTATGACATACAAGGCATTCCCCATGCAGTATTCTTCCCAATGGCCCTTAGCAAATCTTGAAGACTTTCGTATGCTCTGAGCAGACCCCACCTCGTATTTATGGTGCGTTAGTTCTAGTGCCCACTTTTGGTCTTGGGTGGATCACCCTCTGCCACATTTTTTTATATTTCGTGGGGCAGCCTGCCCCCTCATATACCATTTTTTCTTTCAGTCTGCATACTCCATTCCCATAGTCCAATCTCTGAGTTTCGGGCACCCCTGGCTACCCCATTTCTGGGCAATCTCCCTTTTTGCCAGTAGAAACCCCAAGTTGATAAGCAGCCTCTTATATGACGTCACCTTGGACTCCCTACAAATCCCCAACAATATCAGGGAGAGCTGTGCGTCAATTGTTATACCTGTGGCCTCCTCCAGCTTACCCATCACTCGTTCCCAAAATATCTGTAGGGCTGGACAGCTCCATAACATGTGCCCGCTTAGACCACACTGTTGCAGGCATCTATCGTCCCCTGCTCTTCCTATTTTATACAGAAGAGCTCTAGTATAGTACAACCTATGCAGTATCTTGAGCTGTATAAGGCGTAAGGTCACTTAGATTGCCACCTCCTTAGGGAACCATCCCACCAGTCATCATCATCCAGTTCTCCTACATCTGTGTCCCATCGGGTCCTTTACCTACCAAGGTTATCCTGCGTGTTGTTCATCAGAGTAGCCCCGCTTGCAACCATCGTCAGAAACCACGAACTCAACATCGTCTCCTACGCCTCGACACCCAGTTGATCCTCTCCCTGTCCGACGAACCCACAGCCGCCAAGAACAACTTCCACAGCGGAATGAAGGCAGTAGCCACCTGCATGAAGGACAGCTGCATCAAGCTCAACTCAGACAAGACCGAAGTCCTCATCCTGGGACCCTAATCCTCCTCCTGGGGCAACTCCAGGTGGCCCGCAACACTCGGACCCCACCCCACACACACACCCACGGACCACACATGAAACCTTGGCATCATCCTAGACTCCTTGCTCTCCGTGAACCCCAAGATCAACGCCGTCTCGTCTTCCTGCTTCCACACGCTCCACCTGCTCTGAAAGATCTTCAAGTGGATCCTCACGAGACAAGGAAAACAGTCACCCTCGCACTCGTCAGCAGCAGACTCGACTATGGTAACGCACTCTACGCCGGCACCACGAAAAACTCCAAAAGAAGCTGCAAAACATCCAAAATGCCCCCGCCAGACTCATCCTGAACATCCCTCGCCGCAGCCCCATTACTGACCACCTGATAGACCTCCACTGGCTCCCAGTCAACCAAAGGATCACCTGCAAACTCCTCACGCACGCCTACAAAGCCCTCCACAATGCCAGACCCGCATGCCTCAACCACCGCCTCTCCTTCCACAGCCCCACCAGACATCTCCGCTCCGCCCATCAGGCCCTGGCCACCATCCCACGGATCCGCAGGACCACCGCTGGAGGAAGATCCTTCTCCTACCTCGCTGCAAGGACCTGGAACTCCCTTCCTCTGCATCCCAGGCAATCACCATCTCTGCCTCAATTCAGGAAGGACCTCAAGACCTGGCTCTTCGACTGAACAGCCCTCTCCCCCCACAGCACCGCGAGACCCTTACAGGTGAGTAGTTGCGCTGTACAAAACCCTGATTTATTGATTGAGTAGCATAGGTATGGGAGATAGCTTTCACAGTCATATGGCTGTCCAACAGCCTCCTCTCCAACGGGAAGTCCTCTTTGGTCTCCTCATCAGGAGGGATCGTCACCTGTAGGGCATGTCGCAATTGGAGATACTTAAAAGTCTGCGTCGTTGCCATCTGGTATTCTGTTTGTAGGTATTCAAAGGGCACTATTCCATTTGCATTCCACATGTCTCCTACTGTCAATAGGCCAATTACATCCCATTTCTGAAATCCCAAGAACTTGGTCACTGGGTCAAGTCTCATCCCCACCCATAATGGAGTTTGGGGGTAAATCTCTTGTCCCAACCTAGTTCCCTTGTTAGCTTACACCACGTGGAGATCACTGTCACTGTGGCTGGTAGTGCATCCGCACTTAACTTGCCTTGTTACAATATATGGATGTATCACTTCTGATCTATACTAACCCAATCCATATGAAAGGCCGGGTTATCTAATGGGGTTTATGCCCAATCATTTATTATACTAACCTGAGCTGCCTCATAATGTCTACGGACATTTGGTAATGCTATGCCACCATCATAAACCGATCTTTGGAAGGTAGCCATCACTATTTGGGGCAGGCCATTCCCCCACAGCAAGGTATAGATCAATCTATCCACCGTCTCTGGGATAGTATATGTGCTGTTTTGCAGTATGAAGGTAAAGCGAAGCAATGCGATCATTTTAAAGATCACCACTCTGCCAAGAAGAGAAAATGGCAGTGCCACCCAATGTTTAATATCCTGTTACAGCCTGGGAAGCAAAGGGGACAGGTTGTCCTCATAGTGCAATTGGTCCCACAGGGATACCCAGGTATTTAAAATGTTAGGTAGCTACTGTTAGTGGCAGAGGACATTCACCCTCAGGTATCCAATTTTCCATAGGGAAAATCAGGGATTTCTCCCAATTTATTCTCAGGCCAGAGAATGCTCCGTACACCTGGAAAGTCTCACCCAGTCTCCTCAAGGATATCTCCATGCTCTGCACATACAACAGTATATCATCTTCATAGAGGGATGTGCATTCCTCCTAGAATACTAGGGGGCAACCCTGCCTAGTGCCTCTCTGGTTGGGAATATCCCTGGAGAGAGTCCCATTGATATTTAGCTGGGCTCTGGGGCTGTTATAGAGGAGGCGTTCTACTTTATAAATTTAGGCCTGAACCCTATCCTTCCCAGAATAGCCAACAAGAAAGTCCACTCAATAGAGTCAAATGCTTTGTGGGTGTCTAGTGACGCCTCCGTGGTTTAGTTTGGTAGGCTTGAGGGGTATGAAACCATTCTGGTCTGTGTCTACGAGCTCTGAGATCACCCTCCGTAGCCTGTTTGCCAACACCTTAACCAGAACTTTGGTAACTGCATTTAGCAGGGAGATAGGTTGGGAGGTGTTCCACCTATCTTTAGGTTTTACTAGCTTAGGGATAAGCACTATTGTTGCAGTCTTTGGAAAGTTCTCCCGTTTTGTACGCCCCTGTATACATTCTGTGCAAAGGGGTCTGTTATTCTACCAGCCATCCGTTTAAAAAATTCTACCTGGAGCCCATTCGTGCCCAGTGTCTTCTCAGATTGCAACTGCATAAGTGTTGCTTGCACTTCCTCACGCATGAGATCTTCCTCCAATGGCAGGGCCCTACCTCTCCCTAGCATCCTACATGGGTAATCGTGTATGAAAGCCTGCAGGTCCTGTGGGGACGGTGGTATACTAGTCAGGCAGAATTCCTAGAAGTGCCCGCTAGAGTTGCAGCTATATCAGTACTCCCTGTGATGTGTTCGCCATTCAGAGCCACAATTTCCCTGATGTGATTCCTATCCTTGTCTCTTTCACTAAGACATGCCAGGAGTTTCCTGGCCTTGTCCCCTACCTCATATATTTGTTTCTGTTTCACCAACTAAGTCCTCTTAACTTCCTCTGTAGCTATCTGGCGGTATTACTCCCTTTTTAGAGTAATACGTGCATGTATCTCTTTTGAGGGGGCGAGTTTATAATCATTTTCTAATTGATCAAATTCCCTTTCCAGCTCAAGGCACTGCTGTGCCCTCTTCCTTTTATCCCCCACTTCTCCTGATATTATTATTCCCCTTAGCATGACCTTGTATGCTTCCCACAGTATTTCAGCATCCTTTGCTGTTTCAACATATTCTGCAAAGTAATGACCCGATGCCTCCCCCAATCTCTGTACTTCCCTTGTATTCATCAATCTCCATGTTGCCATCCTCCATTCCTCCTTCCCCCACCTCTTCTCCGTGACCAGTGTGGCACACAGTGGTAAGTGGTCCATATACCTCTCACTTTATAGTTAATGTCTGTAAATCGACTCAGTGTGGTAAGGGGTGTGAATAGGTCATTTATGCGGGAATGCAGATTATGTGCTCCAGAGTAATAAGAGTAAAATTTCTGTTTCCCTTGCAGAGATCTCCAAATATCTCCCATCCCCACTGCCTGTAGAAAACTCTCTAATTTCCACTCCAGTGGGAGTTTTATCTGGCCACGGGGCATCCTATCTAAGTGTGCCTGGAGGACCATATTAAAGTCACCCCCCCAGGATAGTTGTGGTCAGGGGAAGGCTCAGCAGCAACTGCCCCACCCTCTGCAATGTGTCTAATTGCAGTCCCGGTGCAGCATACACATTAACCAAAGCCACTGTCGTCTTTTCCCATTCAGCCAGTATCTCTGTATATCTACCCAGATCATCAATCCAGGTCTGTAACACGTGGATGGCCAATAATTTCCAAAGCAGGATAGCCACCCGCGTTGAACCTGTAGTATAACCTGAGTGACTAGCCACTCTATATTTCCCACGCCCCAGGCAGTTACAGTTGGACTCTTTCATATGTGTCCAGGGCCGGCTTTTGCGCTGGTGGCGCCCAGTGCGACATTAATTTTTGGCGCCCCCACACCCCATGACCGCCTCCTCGGATTCTTTCACTACCATCGGGCAAAAGTACCCCACATCTCTCCAATCAAAAGTTATTGTTAAACATAGCGCCAGCTCCACGGGTCAGCGCCTAGTGCGGCTGCACTGGTCGCACTGCCCTAAAGCCGGCCCTGTATGTGTCTCTGGTAGGAACACTATATCTGCTGCTTCGTGACTTAGAGCTTGTGTCAACAGTCCTTTTTTAATGGATTTCCCCAGCCCATTACCATTCCATGTAATTAACTTCAATGTGTGCATCATAACAATCCCAATGCTTAAATCCTTCTTCCTCAGTCCAGAGAAGTCTTTAAATTATCTCCTCAGATGTCATTAGGGTAAGAACCAGCAAATCGAGTCCTCTTTGGCTCCGCCCGATCCAAATCTCCGTAACCTGACTCTTTAGTCTCCCTTAGCAGAGGCTCCCATCTGTTGGAGGGCCCCAGAGCATCCGAACTCCGAATGTACTCCACAACTTTTGCTCTTCCAACTCATCTTGGATTTTCGACGAGGTTGTCTGTGAGCGGGTCTGCACCCTGCCCCCCCCCGCTTACGTGTCTGCCATTTTGACGTGTGGCCCAACTGTCTGCCCTCAGAGAGGGGGTGGCCTCATGCCTCCAGCCATTCCCACACCTCACTTGCCATTGTAAAGAAGTGCGAGGTCCCTTGCTAAATGATGCGGAGTTTGACTGGGAAGAATAAAGCATATTTGATGACCAGTTTCCTGAGGTGCTGTGTCACTCCCAGGAATGTTTCCCGCTGGCGTTGGACTTCTGTAGTATAGTCAGGGTAGATAGTAACGACCTTTCCTTCTATCTGCCGGTGTCCATGTATCCTCGCCCTCTGCAAGATAGTATCCTGGTCTCGAAAATTTAACAGTCTTGCAACAACTTCCCTCAGTGCCGCCCCTGGCACCGTTGGCCTATCTGGAACGCTATGTTCTCTCTCCACGGTAAACCACTTCAAAGTTTTCCCTTCCAGCATCACCGAGGACAACCATTCTTTGAGGTACAATTCCATACTTGAGCCTTCCACCTATTCCGGGATGTGCACCAGTCAGATATTGTTGCGGCAAGACAATCACTTGGCATTGTTGGTTTTGTCCTTCAGCTTGTACACTTCCAGTTCTAGGGCACGCACACGGGCCGTAGTGGTGGCCATCGAGGGTTCAACCTGTCCGCAGCTCCGATGGTCCACTCTCATGATGTCTCCTCATGTGCCACCGCATCAATTTTAAATTCCAAGGCCACCTTAGTTTCTTTAATTTCAGCCAGTATAGCCACTTTGCCCCATGAACCCTTTGTCATACGTCATTGCCTCCCTCTCCGTGACACTCTCCGCTGCCCGGGGAGGGGGGGTGCCATCATGATGTGGATGTTTAGTTGACTTTGGCCTAACCATCGTGTATCCCCTCACCTCTGCTGCTGTGCCCTCTTCATGAGGGGAAGTTATCCAGCAAGTCCCGCCTATCGTCCCTTCACTTCTTCCTAAGACCGGTCTTCCACCATTCGGGCCAACACCAGCGGGTTCATCAGTGGTGCTAAGGAGTAAACCTCCTCCTCAGCAGTGGGCATACACTCTGGAAAGTCAGGCCATCACACGCATGTCAGCATCCAAAAGCACTGTCTCTCCATGGGGCCTACCAAAACCCCATTGTCGAAGTGCGGCCATCAACACAAGCAGACCTTCCAATATTAAGCCCCTACAAAGACCAGTTTTCTGAGCCAGGCGCGGGGAGGGGGGAGCGCCTCCCCCCAATCTCTTACAGCATGGTAAAGCTCCTCGCTAGGGCCCCTTTCAATCTGTCCGGGGTCAACCCCGCCCTCCGTCCAGCGGTATCGTGGCGGGACCGAATGTCACGCATCTCCGTGGCGCGCTCCTGGTATCCGCCCAGCGGCCCCAGCAGTAGGATCGCAAGGCCCGCGCCTCCCAGGCTCTCTCCAATCGTCTGCCCAGCGGCCCCGCAGAGCAACTGCAAAGCCTGTGGTTGTGGCCCCCGTCACTCCCGCCAGGCTCAAAGCTTAGTCACCGCCGGGGGAGCCCGTCGCACTCATAGTCCCAGGCACCGGCCGCCTCATGTCCTCCTCCTACCATCCAAGGCAGCTCAGGTGAGAAGCAGCGGCCTCCATGTTGCTGCGGCCCGGCTGCAGCTCCCTTGCTCCCGATTCATCACTCCTCAAAGCCGCATGGCACCACGGGTAGCAGAGGGCCCCCTGGTTGTCCCAACACTTGTCCGACCCAACTAATGGTCTGGGGGGTCCAGGATCACTGTCTCCATGGGTCGATGGCACCAGAGCTCGGCTAAGGTGTGGCCGACTCCATGCATGCCTAAGCCACGCTCTCAGCTTGGTGGGCTTTCTTGTAGCCTGTGGCCTCTTCATGCAGATGATACACTAACTGACTGATTGATTACACTTATTTTATAACACTACCTAAGGCTCTCTTGGCACTTGTCTCAGTACAGAACCTACCCAGACAAGCCTATCTTTAAGTCAGTGGTGCACAGGAGAGATAGAGCCTCAAATTGTTTGCCAACTGGATGAGCAGTAGTGGCCTGAAGCTAAACCAAGGCACATTTCTCTGTCTACAACATTTGTTAAATGACCTGAAACGTCACACATGCACTCTCTGCCTCTTAAGCCACATGCAATCATTTGACATGAATGTGGAAAACGGCATTAGATGTCAGCGATGTTTGTGATACTCCAAGGAATGGTTTGGGTATCTTTTTATTACTAAAAAAATATATTTGAAAGTGAAAAATCTGGGATTACGGCTGGTTTAAAGTTACCAAATGACACTATCTCATCTGAGACTCCGAACTTCAGTCCATTTTATTATTTTACACACATTTGTAATCTAAATGGTCAATTACCAGAATCGCAACTACCAGAATCCATTTGTTTGATAATTTAATGCACAGGACTGCAATGTAGTGGCTCTTACTGCAAAGGAGGAGGCGAGGGACCCACTCCAGGCCTACTCCACACTTATTTAGCAATTTACAAACTAAGGAGGGCCTTGCAGTACTGTAAAGAGGATCCAGACCTGCAATTAATTATCTAAGATCAAGTCTTTGTTTAGATTGGAAGGGGACAAGTCAACCAATCCGAACGCTGTGACTCTGAAATACTCGTGGGCAGGACAAACAGAAGAATAAGGACACAATTAAGGCAGGCAACAATACACAATTTCACAATCTGGAGGACGTTTTTCCTAGTACCTTTTCCACTTATTAATTAAACAAGTGGTTTGAGATTTGTAAACAAATCAAAAGAATTACCCCACAGATAAGTCTTACATCGCTCAACAGTCCCGGCACTTGCTAAGGTCTCTTTCTCAGTGGCGCTGTAATTCTTTTCAGAGTCCTGTAAAGTCTGAGATTAAAACGCAACCATGTGCTCCTTATTAATATGCCACTGACTTAAGGCTGCACCCAAAACTATTGAGCTAGCGTCAACAACTTTACCCTGGCGCGACTCTCAAATGGTTTCAGTGAAGGAGCTGTAACAATTCATCTTTTAACACTTTCAAAGCCAAATATTTAGAATCCCACAAAACGTTATTTTCTTGTGCAAGAGTTTATGCAGAGATTCAGCAGCCCAGGCTCTATAAAGTGCACATAGTATGCACCTAGTACTCACTGAGACCCAAAAAACGATCTCAATGTGACTTAGTCAGTTTTTCTTCGAGTGTTATGAATGGCTCCTGAAAAACCTGCTTTGGGAGCAGTAAGTAAGTAAAGAATTTTATTGTTTTTAGTTATTTTAAACCGTAACAATTTGACATAAAAACAGCATAAAAATATCGACATGTCGCAAACGTCATTTTTAAAGTGATACATAATTAAAAACTTTCCCCTTAAAATCGATTCATTCCAACATTGTTGTCGTAAAACAGTGTTCAAGGTGGTCCACTAACTGCTCTTTTGTGGGAGTATAAAGTGCATAGTGCTGATCGGAGCTGTCTCATCTTACATATCCAATTATATACCCCATCCTGTGGGCCAGATTACTTACCGGGGAGTTTTAAAAGGGCAATAAGTACTGTGTAAAGTGCAGTGTTCCATGTGGAAAACCATGGCGGTTGAATACTATGCTTAAAAACAGGAAGGACCAAAATTGCTTGAATCAAGCCCTCCTAGTCACCCACTCGTTATTATAATGAAAATAAAAATGAGTGGGGTGTAACGCTGTATTTAAACATAAGAGGGACTGGATTTGGAATTCAATACAGTCAGGGCGATCTTATTCATGACTTTATAAGCGTCCTTCAGGAATTTAAAAAATCTAGATGTTGACTGAACATGAGACCCACTTAAACATATTTCTATTGCTTTCTGGCATTGCCTGATTCCTAAGTGGCGAAATACTGGTTTAAGCCAAAATTGGCTTAAAGGTTTCAATTTTTTACAGATACAGACTACATGCACCAGCTATTAAAGTTTATAATTGCACAGTCTACAATACAGGGCCTCTGACTCTTTCAATCGCCCATATTTGTATGCCTTCAGAGGTATTATTCCACATTAGGTCTTTTTTCTGCTCTAGACTCATATAGCTAGATAGATGTGGAACCCCCCCCAAAATATTTGTATGAATTGTACGCACTTGCACTTTTATGGTCTGATGACCGAAATAAAGTTTATGATGATGAGATGTGGAGCCCTCCCATTGGCCTGGCAAAGGGTGATACACAAATTTGCGTGGATCTTTGCTGTTCGCTTCTGTCGATCATCCGCAGCAGACTTTAATCTTGCGTTTGAGAGCAATATCTTTATGAAATAAGGTATGACCCAGTTACTTTAAGTCATGTTGTAGAACTTACATTTTTCACGGGTAACATTTTTCCTGGGTAACATTTAAAATGCGCAAAACATTTCAGCAAAATCTGATTGTGTACTTCAGTACTTTTTGCAAAAATTAAGGTGTCAGCTTGAAGCACCATAGACACCTTTAAGTAAAAGATCCATTAGTTTCTGGAATACACTGGTTGCTAAGGGAAGTCAAAATGGAAGTCTCAAATATTTAAAGGTGCAAAAGAGCATTACAAAGGTAGTCAAATCTAGGATTAACTGACAGTGGCACTTGATGATTGAAGAATTTCAAATCAATCAAGGAAAAATAAAATCATCCTCATGATTTCATGAATACGTGACAGGCGATGGCATGATTACCACGGCTGAAACCCATTTTGAGAAATCTGTTGACTTTATAATACCATCTGCACATAATTTGTCTAACAATTTTTTAAGTCTTCCCTGACACGCAATGGGATTTGTTTGACTATGTTTTATTAAAGGAATAGCACCTTGCTCAAATCCCATTACACGTCTAATTTTGGAATACTGTAGCAATTATTCATGTCTACTTACTGAGAGAACGACACCAAGTCTTGTCCTCGATAAAAAGAGTGAGCATTAAAACCTGCACGCCAAGTGCGGCTTTAGACCTGGTCCTTGACAGAAGGGGGGGCGCCATTGCCAGATTGAGGTGCCTATTAAGTGCCTCTAGGCTCTACATTTCTCTAGAAACGTGCCTGCAATTGATAAAGGCTGGTAATGCCCCATGGAGGTTAATTTTTTGTATTTCTAATTGTTTCTATACTTGATTTAAAAGTTGCAAAAAAAGACAGCATAATAATGGCAGTAGACATGATTTCTCTGAGTCTTTTTCCACAGTAATAACACCCGCACTGTGCCCACTCCAGGATGGCCTGCCAACTTTCTTACAGACGTGTTACCAAAAGACAGCCAACACGCGTTGTAGTTTTTGTGGTCGTTGTTGGCCGCAGTTTTATTACCATTATCATCATATGCATACTCATTTTTGCAATCCCCTGGGCATACTATTTGTGGCCACGGTCAGAAATCATTATCATGGCTTATCTTAAATAATGTCTCATGTGTCATAAATCATTCGCGTATCATAAATCATTTGTGTCATGACAGCCATAAATTGGGCGTCATAAATCTTTGCGTCACTTGTCATATATTATTTGTCATAAATCATTTGTTTGTCTTAACTCATTTGCATATCATAGGATCGTACATCATGTGTCATAAATCATTCGTGTACCATAAATCATTTGTGTCATGAACAGCCATAAATTGGGCGTCATAAATCATTTGCGTTACTTTGTCATAAATCACTTGTCATCAATCATTTATTGGTCATAAATCATTTGTTTGTCATACCTCCTTTGCATATCATAGAATCGTAAATCACCCTGGCAGTTCGTTATTTTGCTCTTTTGTAGGCGTATCTCCTTTCTTGCCACTTTTTGGATAAAAATTGTTCTGTTGGTTTCCACGCCCCTTTCAATCAATCAATCAATCATGTCACTTATAAAGCGCACTACATACCCGCGAGGGTCTCAAGGCGCTGGGGGAAGAGGGGGGTGGTGCTGCTACTGATCGAAGAGCCAGGTCTTGAGGAGTCTTCTGAAGGCCAGTAGGTCTTGGGTCTGTCGGAGGTTGGTGGGGAGGGTGTTCCAGGTCTTGGCGGCGAGGTGGGAGAAGGATCTGCCGCCGGCGGTCGTTTTCCGGATGCGGGGGACTGTGGCGAGGGCGAGGCTGGTCGAGCGTGTGGGGGTAGCCTTTCCCCGGAGTTAGGCCCCAACTCGCTACCTTGCTAGTCTCTTTTTGTGCCCTGCCTTCTGGCGTGGTCTGGGCTGCGAGCGCCGTCTCCATTTGGTAACCCCTTTTGTCAGGCCTACTCACCCTGCCGTAAGGCATCCCAAAGTGAGCGGGCCTCCTTCTACACACCGCCCTGTTGATGTGCCTCCATAACCATCCGTTGTACCCCTCTTATCCACCACGCCGCCAGGGAGGCTCATGTCTTCCTCCGGCTCCCCCCTGAGCTGTCGTTTTTCTTTTTTTGCTCTTCTTTTTGGTGCAGCCTGCTAACAACATCGCGCACCACAGGTTGTTCTAAACACATGCATCCCCTCCTTCGACAGGTGAAACCCCGACCCGCCCATAAAGCTCCGGGTGGCCTGGGTGGATGAGGCCATACCTGATGCTCTCTCGGCCATTGGTCTTGCAGTTGGTCTCCCTGCCTCCTCCTCCCTGTGTGCACGTTAGTACTCCGAAAACATTTGCACTCGTGTTCACAGTGCACAGGGAGGATAAGTGATTTGCCCTTTATCACCCGATGTGGACGCTTAGACTATTGGGTAGATTTTGACAGTGAAAGATGATCTTGCCAACACTGCTGGGGCTTGAACCCCGGCCTTCCAGGGACCTGACACCATAGGCTAAAGGCGGTGCCTCTGAGCTACAGCTTGAGCCTGTAGCCGCGGGAGGGGGGTGCGTCGGGTGCTTGCGGTGATTCTGCACAGAGCTTAGGCAGCCTCCACTGGCTGTTGGAAGATGAGCGAGAAACTTCCAATGCGGTCCTTTCTTATGCAAAAAGAATTTTTTTAAGTTTTCGCAGATCACGCTAATTAATAAACCGGGCGGCTGAACGACCAGGGTGGACCCCTTAACTAGGTTGCCTACCACACTCTGTGGTGCGCCGTAGGTCTGCTCTTTATCTTTTATTTCATTTATTTATTTATAGGCCCTTCCACCCCTTTGTGGCTGCCCTGATATAATGGGAGGCTGTGGGGTCACACCCGCGTCTCTCCTTGACACGTGTGCCAGTGCTGTCGAATGGGCCTGGGCCCGTGATTTCGATTTCTTCCTTTTTTTTTCTTTCATATGCGTCTGATGTGCTTTATTCACTTCCTAAAAAGCACAGCACGCCTGGTGCATGCTAGAACCGAATCTATGCGCCAACCTGGAAAAATATCCCTATACTTCTAGGGGGTAGCAAGGCAGAGGACTCTATGCAGGGCCGGACTGGCTACCGGGCGTTTTGTTGTGCTGCCGAGCTGGGGGCTGATTTTGTTGCGTGTGCTTAAAAACATTCGTTTTGCTTCGTTTATTTCGAAGCTCACGCAGGTCCCCATCAACGAAATCAGCCCCCACCGCAGTGAAATCAGCCCCCAGCTCGGCAGCACAACAAAACGCCCGGTAGCCAGTCCGGCCCTGACTCTATGCTCTGTGAACAATCCTGGAAACTACCTCTTGCCATGCGAGACTCACTGGGGGCGACTAAACCGAGAGGATTGACTACTGCAAGGTAGAGCATTCACCTGTCATCCGTACTGACGGGCAGTATAATTTCAGCCAGTTTGTGCAGGAAAAGCATTCCTCAAAGCTAAACGTAACACCAAGGATGGGGGTTCTCTTCCTTTTAAAAATTTATTTCTACCCAAATGCTCCCCTTTTTGCAACATCGCGATAATGAATCATTTTTTTTTTTTGGCGTGGTGATTTCCTTGTTTTTCCGTTTCATAGTGCTGCACAAATATTTTACACATTGCAGCTGGTACGTAGGTGTGGGTGGGAGGGACTTGAAAATCCTTCTGTGCCGCTCCCCAGCTCCACGATGTAGTGATGAGCTGTAGTATGGGGAGCGGTGCCTTATAATCCCCCCACGATTTTCCCGCCGCGAAGGGGCGGTTTCTGCTATTGGGGGAGGGTCGAACATCACCTGGCTCCCCCATTGGCCAGGTGACAAGGCACCTGTCTGGCGCGAGTTTTGCCTCGAAGGAAGCGCCCCTTCTGCTTCGGGGCGCTTACCGGCGGCTAGAACCGGATCCTTACAGGGTTCTGGCGTCTGTTATGGCACCGGCCCTGGAGGCCCCCTTCGGGGGCAGCCTCTGCAATAATGTTCTTATGGAGGATTGTTTTTGGCTACTCTTTTCAAGCGCTGGACTTCGAGTCTCAGTCCTCCTGTGACCTTTGCATTTTTCATTTGCTGCAAACCCTTCTAGGAATTGATTGTTTCTGCTGCCAGCTCAGGAGCAAAGGGGAATTAGATCTGCGGATTGTTGGGAAATGTTACAGAAATGATGTCAGACCTCATGACTTAACCCTCACTTATTCCTCAAGTGTCCAGCCATCATGTCACTCCAGATTATGTCCCTTAAGCGTAAACGCAGGCAGCACACATCTGGCAAGAACATGGAATTGTATTTGTCTTTGCTAATGGCTCATTTTAAGGCAGATTATGTCATGTCCTACACTTTATATTTGAACAACTGTTCGATTATTAGCAATAAAACAATCAAGTGGCCGCACACGTGTTTTCAATCAAAATTGGCTGGGTCTGAGGTCTTAAATTTAGTATTGTTATAATATTAAATACATATGTTTCTACTTTGTCGTAACGAAAAACAGAGTATCCTTAACATTATATAAATGGAATCTATATTCCTTACTGCAAGTTTGTTTTAGGTTTATGCAATATATCCTTAAAAATTGCAGTTCAAGGCAATGAGACATAACAAACAGGAAAAGGCCCTGCAGATAGACTGTTGTCTTGCCATGTAAACCTCCCACACAGTTAGAAGTATAAAGCTTAATGCACATTCAGAGTGCCAGATACATCATCTTTGCACTAGTACACAAATGAGTCATTTTTGCTGATTGTGGGAGAGGGAATGGACGCCATATTACATAGCGATTTGTGAACTAGGGCAAACTTAAGATGAAGTTTGAGGCAAGACACGTTTTCTGTATTTCTGATTATAAAAGCAACAGAACTAGTGCAGAATCAGTCTGCTATGGATGAAACTTGTTCTTTGTTCAAAAGTATTGCACGTTAAGTGATTTATAAAATCGCGAGATGTGGCATATTTTGAGCATTTATCTCAAAATCTTAGCAGTCATTTATGTGCACAGGATTTTACGTATGCAGTTTGAATGGCTCCAGCTGTTGTAGACTTATTTAACCGAATCATATTTTGTACTGTATATAACAAAACGTGTTTATCACCTTTTGGCAGTTTTTAATTTCGTACATTAGTAGACTCTGGCGCCTATACCTAGGAGTGTACGTGTTAGCCATGTGAGTAGAACATTTGGGTCAAGTAGGCACAGAAAGGAAGCAGTTAGTTAAGTCCTGCAAGGTGCAATTGCTAGGTACAGATGATTAGTGGTTAGGTAATGGACATGCAAGCCTTTCATCCATCGAGGGGCGGTTGTTTTTAGGCACAGCAAGAGGTTTAAATCACCTCTATTAGTTTTCCATTTGAGGAACATCTGCTTTTGGAATGGGCCGTTGCATCTTTATTAGTTAAAGTGTCTTTTCCACAACTGTATACCAGTCTACATGGTGATGGTGGACCGTGCGTCCCAGCAGAGATTGCAGCCAACATTTATGGAAATGTGTTAAAATGTAGACAAAGCATAACTGAAGTTAAACCAGTCATGGCATTGGGTTACCTTGTCAAATACATACATTATAAATGCAACGTTGTAGGAGCTGAGGTGTGTTACACAAGGACTGCGCAATAAAACCTGCTCATATGTAATAGATTATCAGGCTACATAACTATTTCATCTATCAGGACCTTGAAATAAACATCTCAGTAGAGAGGACTGCAAGAAACGTGAAGAGGTTTATCCAAATAGCGAGGTCGCTTAGTCACAAAATTTGAGGAATCACAAACCAAAAATATATACTCTGTAAAGGAACCGTAAAAAATTGTGATATTTTATAACCTCAACACATAGGTTGTTCGATGGACACCCTTCATCAGGGCTTTGTAAGGTGTATTGGATTCTCATAAAAAGGCCTATAAAGGTTTATGTTTGCACTTTTAACCTGGCTTTGGTGGTGAAGAACAGATCAATGAGTGGCGTAAATGCTGATGTCTTGGGTTCATAAATACAAATGCAGCCATGTTTGTAGTTATGCTCACGGGCAGAACTGAAGGGGGCATTCAAGAGAAGATATTAATGTTCAACGAAAGTAGCTAATATAATTAATAATTATTTGTTATTTATTTTTGTTAAAAATGTAGGCAGGAGCAATAGGTAAGTGTGGGTGGGTATAATCTAGTATACATTAGTTTTGCGATGTAGGAGAAACCTTGTACAACATATGCACAGGGGTTACAGATGGGCATTTCAGGCACTTGGAAAGAAATCTGCAGAATTTTGTTTTTTACACTGAAAAGGAAAACACTAATATTCAACAATGTTGGACAGGACATTTGAGTTTTGGGACGTGTAACTGTTGCTTCCAGACATCTTCCCGTGAAAATATATAGGTTTCCATGACCTAGAGATCACCACAGAAGTTGAATGAATGAATCAAACCAATTTATAGAGCGTGCTTTTACCCTAATAGGGTGCCCTGGCACTGAGGAAATCAAGCAAACAAGAAAAAGACCATATTTTTACATGTTGATGAAAGGCAAAATTTTTATTGCATTTAAAATAAAATAAAAAAAAATTCTACTGACTGCCAAGTTTAGTTTTTCTAGAAGGTGTCAGGATACAGGCCAAACACAGACAGCATAGCATGTTTGGGGTCTAGAAATGGTGGAAGACAGGTCCGTGGTAACTCGTGAGATCAGGAACACTAAACTGCGAATTGCATGAATTCACACACTCACTCCTGCTGTTAAGGTCACATCAGGGTCAATAATGGCAGACACTTATTTAAGCTCATTCAGGGCTCAGAGGCTTCACCATGTGACATGTCGCCAGTGCTTAATTTGAGCCGGTGGCTTCCGATGCTTAGCACCAGCACTTAATCATCAACACTGGCGCTTTTCATGAGCACCAGTTAAGGACACGATCATTTATGATAGGTAAAGGGAGATTAAGTGATTTGCCCAGAATCAAAGTATGTTGAGCCGATGCAGAGACCCAAACCTGGTTCCCCAGCTCCGAAGTTGGCAGCTCTGACCATGACGCCGCATCCACTTCCCCACTTTCATAGTTAGTAGTTGGTTCTGTTTTAGGCAGCGCTAACAGGAGAAATGGGCTGGTGCAAGCTGCCTCCTGAGGAGAGCCCTGGCACTTATTTTCTTTTACAAATTAACCACTGCATGTCGCTAGTTGCACTTTTATCTACCCCTCACAGTTGTTGTTTTCCCTTTTCCGTTCTTTCGGTCCTTTCCCTTCTTGGGTTCCTAGTCCCTTTGCCTTACTACCTTTTGTTTGTGTGCTTGCCCCGTGTAGTTCCATATTACCAGTGTGCTTGTGAGAGCATCCTTGAGTGTATGGCTGGATTGCTGGTTTAGCCCGAGGCTCAATATTGCAGCCTCCTCTGCCATATCTGGTAAGATTGTGCCTTTATTTGTGATTAGATTTTCTCTCTGGTTGGTCCCTTTACTGAGACAGTTCCATCTGGTAGCGAGCTCCGGCCCAGTATCCGGTATGTCTCTTTCTCTCTTTCCCTGTCTCTTCCCAGATTCCTATCACGGGCAGCACGTCCATCTCTGCTCACTGGTGTAGGCATTCAGGGACGGCAGGGGTTTTAGACGTTTGGAATTTTGTGGCAAGGATTACAGGCTTCATTTCAAAGGCATACCCTATGGAGGGTCTGTGGGCAATACCGCCATGAGCCATTCATCGCAACGGAGTAGGGTGTTTCTGGATCTTTCTTATAATCTGTTTTATGATTAAATACTCAGTGAAGGGATGGATATGTTTTAGCAGATTATCTAACTGAAATACTTAGTAAGTGCCTTAAGTCACAGTTTTTTTCTACATCTTTCAACACAGATATTTCAAATCAGAGCTTGCACTCACACAGAAAGGCTGTTATTCTGTCTGTAGGCACTTCCATACTTCCATACTTCAATGACTCATTTCATTTTTTTGTATAACTCTTTTTATTGACAGTTCAGTAAAAAATAAATACAAAGCATAATTCTGCACTGACACTTCTTCTGGTTGTCTAAGCATTTCAATGCCCAACTTTCCTGGCAATACTTCCTCCCCACTACTCAATTCAATCAACATTGGTGAGGGAAACAGTTGGATCCAGCCGCTACTCAGCCCGGCCAGTGGAGGCGAAGTCATTACAAATGTTTCCCCTGTATACATTCCCTTTCTCTCATCAATGACTGATTTCAGAACACAGCTGAAAGTGTTACCAAGCAAAGCGCCAGGGAAGCCATTACCAAGAAATTAACAGAAATGACAGCCTGCTCTTGCAAAGGACAGTGGCAGTGTCACCACACACGGAAGTGACCTCAGCTTGGAGACGGGATGCATCCAACCAGATGAAAATTACCCCAGAGTGAGAATAGAATCCAGGACAGAAGTCATTAATTCCCTTGCTATCTTCCTTTGGAGCTGAAGGCTGACTCATCATGTTGTCAGCGAGAACAATACATTTCCCGGCACGGTGGATAGCAAAGGATAGTGTTGACCTGAATGTATTTAAACATGCTCATAACTGATGCTGTAAATTGATTTAGAATTCATAATTTTAAGAGCTAGATGCCCCAAATGGCCCTGCAGAACTTTGTGTTTGGCATTTGTTGAAATGACTAGTCATAGTCCAGTGCAAGCCATATTTCCAATGCAGTGTCCTATGCCGTGTAGGAAGTGTAAGTTTATGTCCATCCACAGGCACATAGATTAACGTTGTACTGTTACTGTTCATTTCTGCATGTAAGATTTAAAAGTTGATTTTAATTATTTGCATCTGTTCAATATATGTTTGTTCAGGCACTGCGGTTTATGTGTTATTTCTAACACAAGCTTAAGGATGTTGAAAGTGATTTGAAGGGACAGAAATTTGCTCACCCTCTACTGCCTATGAAATGCATGAGGAGTGGAATAAAAAAATAAGGTCCCCTCCCGGAAGTTGGTTTTGAAATGTACTTTCTTCTTTACAATTTCAGTGACTTGTATCCTTACATAATTGTGCAACCTTGTGCCTACTTTGTGTAATACAGGCAAGCCAGACGTGTTGGCGTTGCCGAATGCTTGTTTGCTTTGTCCCTGTAAGTTCCCCACTTTTGTTTATGGGAACAGTTTGTGGGGGGGAGCTTTTACTGCGGGGCCCCTAAAACTGAGAATTTGGTGCTCCTCATGGACACAGTTGTAGCTGATAGCAGCATTTCTCCCCTGAGAAAATTAATTAAGTTGAGTGCCTTTGGATCAAAATGGGATTCTTCATGTTTTTTTTGTTTGTTTGTAAAGTTTTTGTGATTATTATATGAAACCTTTCTGTGATAACAGTCGGAAACATGGGGGCGTGGCCAAGATGGCGGCATGTGCGGACGCAGAGTGAATAGCTCCGCATCGGGCCCGCCACAAAATCCTTGAAATAATACGGATCAGTCTACCATTCTCCGCTGAGAAAGCTGGTGCCCACACTCCGACACTGCGCCGACGGCTGAAATTGACCGTCTCGGAAGCTGTGGGGCACGGCCGTAGGCACAACGACTTGGTGCTGCGGGACCCGGCGTATGGAGGCCTGGCCGGGCGAGGTCGTCACCGAGGCCGCAGATCGGCATCCACTCTTGCTGACGACTGTTGGCTGTGGAGGGCGTAAGATGGCTGGGAAAGACCCGTTGCGCGAGGAACCAGATGGCCGGCCGCCCCTCCTTGCTATGAACACGAGGTGAGGGATTGGCAGCTGCTTTGCCCCGTGGGGTCGCCGGGAGTGGCGCGGAGGCCTGGGGGTGCATGGTCTTGCCTCCGACGTAGAGGAGCGGTGAGACCTCCTGAACGTTCTCCCCGCCGTGCCCCCCTGCGTGTTACATACAGTTGCCTCCGGGGGCTGGGCGAGACTTCTCCAGACTTGCTGGCTGAGCGGGGACCTCCGCGAGTGGCCCGTGGGACATGGATTGCCCGGCCTAGAAACTGAGGTGGGTGAATATTGCCCCTCCCCCCCTCCGGAACTGCTCTCTCCCTCGGCTGCAAGGTGACAAGCTTCCTGGGGGTTCACCTTCTGCCTGTCAAGCGTGTATGGATGTGGCCTGAAACCTGGGTCCACGAGCAGACACTGGGCCTTGAGGGGGCGTTTATGTGTTCTGGTATGCTCCTGGGCAACGAACTTTCTGCTGGTACTGTACGCCCTGCCCCTGCAGTGCACAAATACCAGAGAGAATACCAAGATAACACCCCCCACCTTCGGGACAGCTTGTAAGAGGCCATCACCCTGTGCAACTCTCCCTCCCTGTTCAACCGTCACCGGGGCTTTCGCCACTCGAGAATTATTGAGCAGCCTCATATTCTACTTCTGCTGACGGATGACGCGCTGATGGGGCATTATGGCCAACACTCTTACAGTGTGGGATAACCGTGCACATAGAGGCGGTTGACCTGATACACACGCCCTGAACTCACCCTGCCGTGCCGGGACACTATATCCCTACTCCGCCTTGTGTCAGAGAGACAGATCTTGCCGATAAGTAATCTAACTACTGGCTGGTAGCGCGGATCCTCCTCTGGGTGCCACCCCCGCCAGTGCAAGCACCTGCGTGACGACACACCCAGATCGCGGAATGGGCAAATCCAGGGCGGACAAGGCGCAGCCCCTGTCAACTGTTCCGCCCTCTCAGACGTCCACCGCGGAAAGTGACATGCAGACAGCGGCCCTGAGTCCAGCAGGCCACGAGGACCACTCACATCGGTTTGATGAGCTGATGGCAGCGGTCCTAGATATTAAGTCTACATTGGGCCCTAAGATAGACTCGCTGCGGGCAGAATTTGGGTTTCTGAGAGAGGACCACAAAAACTGAAGGACAGAGTGGGGGACTCGGAATCAGCACTGGCATCCCTGTGGCCTACTATGTCCTTGGCTACGGAACAGATTAAAACCCTCCAAGAAGAGGTGGAATATCTGAGGAGCTGGATGGAGGATCAGGAAGGCAGGTCACGCAGGAATAACGTATGAAAAGTGGGCCTGCCAGTGCGAATTGAAGACCAAAGTATGGAGTTGTATCTGGAGTCATGGTTCTCCACGGAGGTCCTGAAAGGTAGGGTCTCCAAGTTCTTCTCGATTGAGAGGGCACACAGAGTGCCCGAGCAATCCTCGCAGACCTGTGGTGGCGAGGCTGTTTAATTACCGCGACAGGGATCATATCCTTCAGGCAACCAGGGCTCGTGGCCCATGGCAGGTGGAAAATCCCGCAGTCCACATTTATCCGCACTATACACTATCAGTGCAACGTCGCAGAGCCTCCTACTTTGACGTCAAGAAATACCTTTGGGACCACGAGATACAATACTCGCTGCAATATCCTGCCAGGTTGCGCATTCGACATAAGGATAGCACCATCTTCTGCTCCACCCCTGAAGAGGCCTGGGCCTGGATAGACCAGAATGGTCCTGCACATGCTCCGCCTGCAGCTTCGTCGGAACATCGAGAGCCATGAAAACTGGCAGGCCCGCACAGACACCGTGGCAGGGGTGGAGTGCGGTGCCCAACGGGGACTCATGCGGCATCTGAACGTGAGCAAGCCATCAAACAGTCGGAGCTCATTGGCAACTCCAGGTCACCCCCCAGATCTGAGCACGACTCGGACACGGCTCTGGAGCAAACAATACAGCAAACGGCCTCGCAGCTTGAGGCAATGCCGGGGGGCGGCCCGCTGGCCACTCCACAAACTTCTGAGGAGTTTGGATGATGCCCTACACAGCGATCCAAAGGACCTTTATGGAACGATGAATCTACCACACCACTAAAGAACACATTGTAATTCACCCTGGTTATTGTTCACTAGCCTCTAATTTGGTTGATACAGGTACGAACCCTGATTGGATGCAGAAGACGAGTGGACTTGCTACGCCCCCATATCCGATAAGTGGCTGATATAGCACTCTCATGCTTTCATTTTCTTATCTCTCTCTTTGCCTTCTCACAGTGTGATTTTCGTACACCACATTGCTAAATGTATATTCCTTTCTTCTCTTCACTATTGCTTTTTGTTTTGTTCATTTGCATTATAGTGCAGGTGGCCAATTGCCCGTTGGCAAGCCGGCCTGGGTTGGGGTGTTGGGCGTTCTTAATATATATTGTGATCTGTTTATCTCGTTATGCCACGCATACTGTACACAAAGGGTACGGTTGCTGCAATTGTTGTTGGGAGGTGGGTGCTGGGAGGGGGGCCTGGGCGGTGGGTGGCGGCAGTTTGGGTTTAGTCCCTGATCCACTTCCTTGCAGGCTAAGACTTAGATGGGCAATAGTGACTACACTCTTTTAACATGGAACGTGAGGGGCCTAGCTGGATGTGCTAAACGTCATAAAGTCTATCAATACCTACGCAGCCACGGGATCTCCTTTGCGCTAATACAAGAGACACACCTCACCGCACAAACCCTCTCCTCGCTTCGCAAAAAATGGAGGGGCACTGTGGTAGGCACTACATACTCAGGGTATGCCTGGGGCGCTCTGATATGGGTGGCACCGGGCGTCCCCTTGCAGATAACACACACCCGAGTGGACCCCCAAGGACATCACGTAACCTTGGAAGGTCTTCTGGACGGCTTTCCGCTGGCACTGGTCTCCTTGTATGCTCCAAATTCAGGTCAACCCTCATTTCTGCAGACTATTACGCCGTCATTGCTAGGCGAACCCACCGCATCGACATATTGGGGTGGGGACTATAATTGTGTATTCGACCTCACCTTGGACCGCTCGCAGCAGCTGCTCCTGGGTGCCTAATCCATCAGTCTAGCACAACACATGAAAGACTGGGTCAGTAATGTGCAATTGCACGAAGCATGGCGCAGCAAACACCCCACTACGCGAGTCTATTCTCACTACTCTGCGATACACGACCTCCACACGAGTATAGATGCAATATACTGCTTGGACAATGCCCTGCCTAAAGTTTCCCACGCAGAGTACCTGGCCCGTACAATTTCTGACCACAGCCCCTTACAGCTTCAGCTGGCGTGGAGTACACACAAAGCTAGGATACCGACCTGGCGTCTCCCCATCGCTGCACTTAAAGATGCAGTGTTTCGTGCTTCCCTGACACAATCTATTGACTCGTACTGCCAGACAAACGCAGGCACCGCTTTGAATTTAGGAATAGAATGGGACGCATTTAAAACTGCCCTCCGTGGACATGCCATTAAGCCGGTTTATGGTTCACGCATGTCACTTGAGAAGGAACTCCAAAAACACGAGGCCAAGGTGCTGCGCTGTAAGCGGCTCTCCCCTACAGATCCGCACATAGCCAAGGCTCGGCTAGCTTACAACGAGACTTCGGACAACCTCAGTGCACCAGACTATAAACAATATCTAACTCTGAAACACACTGAAGGGGACAAAGCGGGCACAATGCTATCTTGGCTATTAAAAACTGAAACTTCACAACCCCTCATTACGGCGATATACACGGCCGATGATCGCTTAGTAAACACCCAGGAGGCGATTAACGATTCCTTCTATGTTTACTACACTTCTTTATACCAAGCTCCTGACACAGATGACCCCTCACTAACTCAGCAATTTCTATCCCACGTCCACCTCCCACAAGTCACACAAACTCAATATGCACTGCTTGAAGATCCTATCTCCGTAGATGAGATCTCGAATGCTAATAAACAATTGGCCACTTGTAGGACTCTGGGGGCAGATGTATGGCCATCGGAGTTCTACTCCACTTATGCCGAGCATCTCACTCCCCGACTATCCCTCATGTATGAAGAGGCATTCGAAAGGGGGGAACTCCCGCCTTCCCTATGGGAGGCAGTACTGGTGGTGCTTCCTAAACAGGGCAGGGTCCCACTTCAGATGGGCTCCTATCGCCCCTGGTCCCTTCTCAACTCTGATTATAAAATCCTTGGAAAGATATTGGCTAATAGGCTCCTAGATATAGTGTAGATATTGGTACATGAGGACCAGAATGGATTTATTCCAGGCCGGAACACTGATCTGAACCTTCGTCGCCTTTTTAAATTGTTAGAGTGGAGTCAAACGGAAAATGTAATTCCTTGGCTGGTGTCTCTTGATATTGAAAAGGCGTTCGATACCCTGGGGTGGCAATACTTATTAACTGTGCTGGCTAGCTATGGTGTAGGCCCTCACTTCTTGAGGTGGGTTAAAAAGCCGCAGGCCAGGGTCAAGACCGTCCGTATCATCTCCCCACCATTTGCCTTAGAATGTGGGACACGGCAAGGGTGTCCTTTATCACCTATTCTGTTTGCGTTGGCTATGGAGCCCTTGGCATGCAAACTACGACAGCGGGTATTAGACTGGGGTATACAAGCATATGGCCAATAGCACATAGTTTCCCGTTATGCAGATGACGCGTTGATTGATTTACTTGTGTGGTCAAAATGCTACTCTGCGAGGTCTAATGGGGTTGCTGGATGAGCATGCCCGCGTCTTGGGTCTACGAGTGAACTGGCCTAAGTCATCGGTGTTCCCAATGCGGCCTCTTTTAGAGGAACAGAGACACACTCTACCTCATACGCCACTGAGGTGGGCCTTTGATACCTTCAAATACTTAGGCATCCAGGTTTATCACTCCCAGGCAAGATGCTCCTACTCCCCCGGCTTTTATACTTTTTCTTGTCACTCCCTTATAGACTGCCACAAAAACGTTTTAAAGACCTAGAATTGCTCCTTGTATCTCTAATATGGGGGGGCTCGAGATCCAGAGTGGCACTCCATAAGCTGTACCTCCCCTTATCTGAAGGGGGCCTCGGGCGCCGAACTATGAACACTATTATGCCGCTGCGCAGTTACAGTGGCCACTGAGATGGCTCACGAAAAGTAACCTAGCCGATCTTCCCCTCTGGGCGATGACACTACGACAGCCAGCCATGATTGAATGGTTGTCAGGTTCTGCTACCACGCTACAGAAAAAGCAGGGTAATTAACTAATGTTGGCAGCAAGGCGCTGCTGGCTAAAATTTGTGCTACCCAAAGGCCAGCCCGCACCATATGGCCCTAATATGCCGCTGGAGGTTCTCCCTGGAACTTATACTTGCCACGGGCGCCCAGAACTTGAAGCCTGGAGGAATGTGGGACTGGACATATGAGGAGACCTGTTCGTAGACTCGTAATTACAAGACTTCGCAAGTCTGATTGGGATACCACTGGGGACATTTCTGCTCCATACCACACTGTTGTAACATTTCCTTCATTCATGGGGTAATACTCACAGCGAACCCGCCACGTCCTAGCCTCTGCAAACCCTACTAACACACGGACAGGGTAGGCGGGCAATCACTACGATTTACAATTCCCTTAGGCCTGATCCGGCTCCCCTACTGGCCCCATTGCGTGAGAACTGGGACATGGCACTGTCTGCTAACATTACTGATAAACAATGGGCACAATGCATAAATCCTAAAATCCCTAAAATTATATCTTCCAATGCTAGACTGAAGTACACACAGTTCAATTACCTCCACCACACGTACTTAACACCGCTCAGGCTAGCGCGCATGTATCCCACCTCGACTGACGCCTGCCCCAGGTGCCTTGCCCTGGAGGCAACGTTTCCCCACATGGTCTGGACGTGCCCACGTCTAGGTCCATTTTGGGACGAGGTAGCTGGGACGCTGACGGCTGCAGCGGGCACCCCGATAACACCCCATGGCCAATATTTTCTACTGGGAATAACAAAGCGCAATGCACCACGTAAGAATCTCAACAAATTCTTGGACCTGGCATTGGCACAGGCAAAGCGCAGAATAGCCATGTCCTGGAAGTCCCAGGCAGGTCCCAGCATCCAATTATGGCTTCAGGATCTTTGTAGAGCCCTTATCGCAGAACACGAGACACATTTATCGAACGCATCTAGACTCCCCTCGCGTACCAGCCCCGCACAATGACAAGAATACTTGATCGCCACTGAAACTAAGCTGCACACAATTAACCCATCTACATCATAGAACACGCCCTCGCCCTGTGCTTTCATTATAAGTAGACGTGAAATTACTATGCATACCGTGTATCTTCATCGATTACATATCCTTGTCCAGTGATGGTAGGTGATACATGCGCGCACACACAGTCTATGAGGTTCCCTCCTACCTGACACTCCCTATCTCCGCACCTGCCCATTTACACCTGATGACACGTACCCTGGTCTTAATCCCGAATACAAGGCAATCAAGTTTGGAAAATCTTAAGCACTTAGTGGCTCTACTGTTGGATATTGAAAGTTTTGTACTTGAGTCACAAACTGTTAATACTGGTTCAAAATGACTGTTATTGAGGTAAAGTGTGGCACTCCACCACATCCGTTTCTGTAACCGGTGTGTAATATCATGCATAATATATTGGACAAAAGCTTTCTTGTATAACTGTTGAAAATTAATAAAGAACACTTGAAGAAAAAAAACTGTCGGAAACATTGGAACATGTGCGAGCAGGAGATAGCTCATGATCACTATTAGTGCCCTTTTCATTATAGCAACCCTTAGCTGTTCGCAAACATGTTTATTTTTGCAATTTCAAGGTAGAGGATGAATGCTGCACACAGATGACAACAGGGATAGACCCACTACCTATTCCTCTCTGACATCTTTTTCACAAAGACACATAGGTTTCCCACCAGAGTCGGTCCCTAGAGAGTTTGTGGCCAGATCCACGTAGTCATTGGCCACCACAATGCATTCTGAAAAGAGGGCAAGGCGTGCTCCTACCAGAAACCCTCCTAAAGAGGGAAACGTTAATTGTTAATTTGGCAAGTAGTGACTATCCCCAACAGCTTAATGAGATTCTATGAGAACACTACATCATGATGAGGTAACAGTCCACTTTCACTCTTCGAATCAGCTACCCCTCTAATCATATGTTGACTGTGTCTTGAACCGTGCACAGCGCTCTACTTCCTTTAGGCTAGGTTTGCACCATATATATACTAAAGAAAATGCAGGGAGTTTTTCTGCAGTGGTTCTGTACACCTTTGAGAATTGGAGAACTTAACTCTCTTTCCCTAAATCTTTAGTTCTCTATTATTGTTTAAGTCTTTAAGTATGTTTGTCCAGCTATTCAGTAAAAGTTCCTTCGTTTTCCGAGCAATGTTTTAATTTTCATTTAGTTCATAACTTAGCAAGCATCAATTGATTCTCAACACCTTTTATAGACTTCCTGCCTCTTCATAAGGTGAAAGCTACCTTTGAGACAGGTTTTGTATCTATAGTAATAATAAATAACACTTGGATGTTTGCAATATGGGGTATCTTACACTCACCAAAAATTATTATGACATTACAACACAAACTATTTATAGTTCTTGCTGAAACAAATGTTCTTTTGTAATCCTCATGAATCCACATTTTATCTTTTGCATACCCATCTGTCATACGTACTCCTTTGTGTTCAGCGTGTAGCCACGTTAGATACCTTTATTTGTGACCCATTCAACTAAATCTCCATTCTACTTTTCTTTAACATTTGTATGCCAACCATCCAATGCATTATTGACCTTACCATAATGATTATCTTATTTCATCATTCATTTGTGTGCTGTACTAATTTTCTAAATGTACCTTCATGGAGAGGTAATTTGTCTTTAACTCGCAAGTTTCTCAACCACTTCAAAATCTCCTTCTGCTTGTTGTGTTCATAAAGGAACAATCCATTTCCAGTAGATGCACATGTTCAATGAAGTGTTTCTTGAGGCATCCAATTTATTATGCTCTTTGGTCAACATGCCTTCACTTCATCTCGTTATTCTGGCAAAAAATTATTTAATAATTCCACTAGTCATATAGAGTATGATGAATTATGTGGTTCTTGCACTACGTTGTTGGAATCCTGTAAGTATTTCCAATCTGTCATAAAATGTGGTTTTCTTAAATTTTATTTCTAATGTATTATCAGCATCCCACCATTCTTATCAAAAACAATGTATCATATCAATGTAATCGACTCACGAATGTCTCTTTTCTTATCATAACAACTTAATCGACTCATTAACATTTTTCTTCTGACATTTCTGATGTATTATGAGAATTGTAGTTTATTCCTGAATATTTTTCCTAATCTGTAAATAAACCTAAAGTACCTTTTGTTTTGCCATAAAGATAAACTAAATTAATCTGCATGTATGTTTACAACCTTATTGGGAAACATGCAAGCAAAAATGTCCTTGCCCCCTCCCTGTTGCACCTCATTCGACGTACCTAGTCCTAAAGAAATACAACAATCATACTAACCCCAGTGTTTCAGAGAATACCTCCATGCGCATTAGCTCTAAAGCACCCCACAAAACCAAACCCTTTGTGGTCACAGATCCCACAGCACAGCTTAGTTCCACAATCTTGAGAGGTAGACATCCTAAACACAATCAAAGATTAATTTGCCCAGAAAAACTGTGAGAAATCAGTGACCAGTGACCACTCTTCTACACATCATATCGCAGCTGTCTTTCTAAACTGTAAGACTGCAATCTCTAAAGCAACTTCTGTATCTCCCCTTATCAATTACGTTTACCATTATGCTAGTGAACTGACAGAAACCTGGTTATGTTCATCCTCTTTAATACTATCTTGCCATAAGGATACAACATCATCCACAGATTTTAACAGATAAAAAACATCTCTGCAGTTATTTCATCCATAAAGAGTTCCACACGGATGAACTTAAACTCCTCTGAGTTCAAATCATGAAAACAGACAAGAAGAGTTTCTTGACAAAGTTTATGACTTAGGAGAAAACATGCTGACCAAGAGGAAGCCATCCACCTCTCAGGCCAAAACAACTGGATTGGCAGTTCAAATCCCCACTTGCATTCTATTTTAAGCATCCTACATTCCCCAGTAACATTCTGTATTCCCTAGTTACAAGCCAAAACAAGGCTAAAGCATCGATATAACACATTCCCCTCCCTATCTAAAAGAAAACAATTCATTTAACTACAACTTGAGAATAAGGAAAAACAAAACATTAACAATTATTCAAGGGAAAACAAAAACTTCCTTCTTATTTGCAAATGAAATCTTTTAAATATTTAGGAGACTTCATGAGCCTATTGCATCTCCTAACTAGTCTAGAAGAATTAAAACCATCAGTAATTGAGGTGGCACCTTTGATGTCCATCGAATAAATCTGAAAGGAGACTGTTATCCCCTGCAACATAATTCAATGCAACTTCATTCCCTGCAGTATGAGGATTCGACTTAGAAATGTTTTCATTGGGACTGATTACATCATTGGACATAGCATTACCATCTTTATTTGTTTCAAAGGTGGCAAAACCCTCCCTCGAGCCCCTTTTGACACCGAGGTAACTAGGTCACTGTCCAAATTGAAATTGCAGCATGAGGGTTAATGTATCCAGAATCATTTTGAACTATAGTGTTGTGTCTGCCATTATTATTAAGGTTTGCTTCAACTAATTTACCTTTACATTTTACAACACAGCTTTTGCTACACCAGGTGGAATTCTTGACTTAAACTAAACCTTTTCTTACATTAATAATACATGTCATTTGGAAAAACTTAGATTGCGTTTTCCCTATAATACCCACTTTGCACACTGACTAAATCCCCAACCAGAAAATGTTGATCTTTAACGTGGTGCAAAGTATTGTAGCGACAGTCCGTTTTTATTTATTTAAACATTCCTCACCCAATTATGAACCTGCTGCATGCCCACACATCTTTCCCACACCAATCTTGTACATAAAATGGAACTAGTTTAGAAGTTGGATCCTTAAGTCTCTGAAGTTTAAAAGGACTTACTCCCTTGGTAGAGTGGGGCGTAATGTGATAATTCCAAAAACTGTCCCATAAAGCAACTTTAACATCCATTCCACTATTACATGCCCATTGTATGTTATCCTTGACAATTCTATTAACCTTTTCCACCATATTTTACTTTGTGGATTGGACACAATTAGCCAACACTGGGAACTTGCTATATCCCTTAATGGTGAACACATCTTCCAAAAAATCAATTACAGATCGGGAATTGGGTTCCCTTATGTTGAACCTGGCCCTCTCTGCAGGGTGACCCCAAACATTTTGCCTTTACCCTCCACATTTTTTGCTGAATTTGTTTTTGTTGGCCTTAGGGCTCTGTTCACGTTACCACTGCTAACCAGTGCTAAAATGATTGTGCCCTCTACCCAAAGAATGGTTAAATTGGCTTATACCCAATTGGCATATTTAATTTACTTATAAGTCCCTTGTAGAGTGGTATACTATACACCCAGAGCCTGTAAATTAAATGCTACTAGTATGCCTGCAGCACCTATTGTGCCACCCACTTATGTAGCACCTTAAAACATGCCCCAGGCCTGCCACTGCAGCCTGAATGCAGTTCTACACTGCCATGTCAACTTGGCATTAAAACCCCCTTGCTAAGTCTTTAACTCCCCTTTTGTTACATATAAGTCACCCCAAAGGAAGGCCCGATGTAGCCCACAGGGCATGGTGCTGTTCCAATAAAAGGATAGGCATGTACTTTTAAGTTTCACATGTTCTGGTAGAGAAAATCTCCTAAATTCGTTTTTCACTACTGTGAGGTGTACCCCTCCCATCGGATAACATTGGGGATTCGTTATTACATTTACTAAGCTGTAATTTCTAATTGGGAGTAGGTAGCTATATCATGTTTGATATATTTGGTATTGTAATGAAAAACCCTATTTAATGACAAATGTGGGTTTTGATCATACAATTTCGAAATTGCCACTTTAAGAAAGTTGGCGTTTTTCAGACCTGGCCCAATTTGTGTCTGTGCCCTACCTTGGGTTACATGAATGGGTGTAACTGACATACTTTGTGAATTCCTCCCAGAAATTCACACAATAGATGGATATGGTGTGCCTCGATGGGTTAACTGCTGGCTGGATGGGGGCGGATCTGAGCATGGCCCTACTTGCAACTGAATAGGGAGTGCTCTACCTTCATAAAAAGGACCTAACACCTCCACATTGTCACTGCAGCCAGTTTGGAGCCAGGACAGGGGAGTCAAGAAATTCCATACACTTCAAAGCCACTGTCTAGAAGCTTCTTCCATCTTCCAGAAGAATCTCAGACAGCAACTCTTCAGTACATCTGAACCTGTGGATACCGTGCCAGGAAGAAGGACTGCTGTGATGCTGAAAGGACTTTGACCCAAGGTTATCCGATGATGACGCTTCCTCCTCAGACACCTCGTGCAGCCATACCTCACAGAACTTTACCTTCTCCGAACATTATTCTCAGAAATCTTTCTATGTCCAAAGTTAAGCGCTGACCGGGCCCCAGTGCTTAATTTGTGCCGGTGCTTTCCGGTGCTTAGCACCGGCACTTATTTATTTGGGCCGGGTCTACACCATGCGTCTGCACGTCATATGGCATTGTGGCAAAGTCAGTAATATAATTACATCACTCACTGACTCACCGCTGCAGACAGTGCTGTTTGTCTCCCGATTCCCTGGCAGTCGTGAAGAGTGGCTGTGAGAGCCAATAATAAAAAGAAAAGATCAGTCATTCATTCCAGAATCCAACATATATCCGTACTTGCCTTAGGCAGCTGCGGCCCTTAGTTCAGTGTTGCTGGTGGGCGGGTCACTGATTGGGCTGGATTTGGTTCTGTGGGGGTAGGGGCTGTGCTGCGGCAGCGTGCGTACTACGTAGATTAGTTTTCAAAATGCCACGCCCCGGCACACCCGTACCCCACGAGTTATCACCAGCAGTTGGACATGATCATCGTCGAGTTTAGGGCAGGCAGCAGCAGGCCTATTAATCAAGGCAGTGCCGCCCGGCGCCCACCAGCACCAGTAACCGTAAGTAGCCCAAACCAACGCTGCTTTCTCTTTGAGCGTGCCGTTGTGACGGCGGGTCACTGTGGTGGTTGGCTATAATAACAGCTTTATGAGTGAATGGACCGACAGAGTGACGAGTCCGAGGCCTCAGGCCTGCTATGAGGTTGAGCAATCATGCCTCCTCCGGCGCTGGGCACCATGTGCAGGGCTGCAAGCAAGTACAATGAATGCCATGACATTCATATAGCGCACTATTTGCATGTCCTCGAAGCGCTCAGCCTTGTCCACATTTTGCTGACGGTGGAGTAATGCCGGAGGAAGGTTAGCCCCTGCCTTTAAACTGCTTGCTGCTAATGGTGGTCGTGTGGACCCACCACGACATGTGGAACTTTCACCAACTTCACATGGCACTATACCCCCCCACACACACACACACACACACACAGAGCCGTGGCTACGTTTACGTAGCAGCCTTGTGACATTGACAAATAGTCCCCTTAATAAGAGTTTTATTACTAAATGAAGAAAACGTAGGTATGCAAATAACAGGTGTCGCCCTGTTATTTATTGAAGACCAGGCTTTACATCTCTGCAGTCATCTGCTCCAGCCCCCGGCCCCAGCGCGCCCTCCAGCAGCAAGCAGTGTGAAGCGTACCGCCTCGAGGCTCCCCTTCCTCCAGGCTCACTCCACGTTCACATATGTCTCGTATTTGGACCCTCACTCATGGTTCCGTCAGTCTCACTCTGTGTGCAGGAATCTGTGGTTCTCCCTCCCCGTGTCTGACTCTGCTCACCTGTGTGTGGTGTGTCCCTGAGGGATCCGCCACCCAGAAGCTCACCACGCCTGGGGGGATGAGGGGGACGTTGACAGGACATAATTCGGCTCCGAAAATCTCTGCTGAGAGTTCAAGAGAAATGCTTGTGGCAGTTTTAAAGAGGGGCTCTGGACTGCAGACCCTGCACTCCCTCCCCGCCCTGCACTAGCCAAGAGGAAGGGAGCCAGCCCTTCCAGCAGGAACCCACCTTAACAACGGGCCGGGAGAGCTGGCTCCTTGCAGGACTGAACACTAGCCAAGGGAAATGGAGAGACCCCCCCATTAATCAACACTACCAGAGGGAAGAGAGACCCCTCAACCTGACAGGACCCCAAATTAGGCAAGGAAAAGGGAGACAACCGCCCCCTCCCAGAATTCCACACCACTGTAGGTGGGCGCAGACCCACCCCCCTCCCAAGAGCCAACACTGCCCTCTCTCGTGAAACAGCCCTCTTTCGAAGCATGGCGTGCACAAGCAGAGCTCAGGCCTGTGGACCGGAGAGCCCCCCCCTATCTCCCCCCCCCCGTGAGACAGGTCTCTTTAGAAGCTCGGCATGCACATGCAGACCGGAGAGGTGCCCGCTCTCGACTGACAACCCAATAGGAAGCTTACCATTCCTAGCGCCTAAGAAAGTGAAAGGGTTTGCAGCGCTCTGCCTGCCCTGCCTTACCAGAAGTAGGTGTGTGTCTGGCCTGCCAGCACTCTCTCCGCACTCACTCACCTCTTCCCAGCGGGGCCCGGCTGGCTCTTGTCCAGGAAGTCACAGCCTGCCTGGAAGCTGCTTCTCAGTTCTCTGCTACTCGGAGATAATCAAAGAAGCATCTCTTAGAGGACGTGGCACGAATGCTTCTGGCAGGAGATTTCACTTTTCCGGTTTGAATTTGATTACCTTGCGCTCTCATGTTTTCGTTAAGGGGTTGTTCGGAAGGATCCTCTCTTTTAGTCCTAAGAAAGGCAGCCTGAGGTACTCCATCAAGCCTCAAATCCAGGGTACCCTTCACCCTTGTCCTCTGTGTGTGCTCTGTCTTATATCCCACTGGTGCATGTCACTGAACCTCACTCGTGCACAGCCTGACACCATGACAAGTGCAAGGCACTACTACCTCGACCCACATTAAAGGCCCTACAACCCTAGACCTCTACATGTTTGTACTCTGTGTTACATCCACTGGTGCAAGTCACTGCAGCTCAAAGGTACTGTCTGACACCATGACAAGTGCAAGACACTACATCAACCCACGTCAGAGGCCTTTCGTTTGCTTGAAGTGTCTAAAGTTCACTTCATACACACGTAACTCGAGACGATATTTGATCACGTTTACAGCTTGTGCAGAGTTAGCAGATAGTGGCAGTACTGTGGTGTCCAAATACTTTGTCTGCGGTGCTGTGGGACCTGGGGGCACGCAAGAGTTGTCTATGTGCACATTGTGCAGCAAGGGATGCAATATCAATATCCTAAAAGGACATAAAGCCAATTCATGAAAACAGTAACTAGTTTGGTAACGTGGTAAATAGATAACTTAGCATTTTCATAAAGTTCAAGCCCCCAATTCCAGATATTTGTTTTTTACATGTTTTAATTATTATTTTATCCACATGAAGTGGGTCTCTTTGGAAATCACCCACTGGCACAATCTGGGAAGTTGTAGGCATAGTTAGGCAGGAAACGGGATGTGAAAAATTACTGACACTTCTTATTCCAGGAAGGTGGGGAAATGGCTGAGCCTTCTGGTGACCATGCTTTCGTAAAAGATTACAGTGACTGTGACCAGGGCATGGACCAAGGGATGCAGATCCAAGGTGATTGAGGAGGGAGAAGGATAGGTTGTTGCAGATTTTCCAATTCATATGGCTGACAATCCATGCAATGCTATCCAAACAAATCAAGTTTTACCTCTAACTTACCTTACAGTTATGAGTAGGCGTAGGCTATTACATATGACTTTTAGCAGTGCCAGTTGAGGATGTGGGTGGAACCAAGAGAGTAAGTGGGTGGAGCCAGTGGAAGAAGTGGGTGGAGCCGGGGAAAGTAGGTGTGGCCTCCGACAAACATTTGAGCACCTGGACTTCATTTTTTACAAATTAAGCACTGCCGGGCCCAATCTTGTACCCGAACCGTGCTCCTTCACAGTCAGTCATATTTTTCTACTTTGACCCGGTCTCACACGATTAGATGTCTACGGTTGGCACTTTTTATCTTTAAGGCGCTTGTTTTTACTGAAAACGTTTAAAATTCATAACTCTGGTTCAACTCATTTGGATTTTTGGCATCAAAGAAATTATTAAAATGTACTCTATTTTTCTAAATTGGTGTGGAATTTTTCATGTGTTGTGTTCGCACTTTTTTATGGTTTCTGTGCTGCATAAATACTTTATACATTGCCTCTAAGTTAAGCCTGACTGGATTTTGTGTCAGGCTACCCAGGGTTAAGCACAGCTTGATTTTGTGACTTTTTGTGGTTCATCCTGCAAGGGATTGTGGCTGTTGCTTGATCAGGGCTAACATCAGTCAACTAACAACACAATTTGTCACACCTAAGAAAAGTAAAACACCCACTTAGAGTGATAATCAATTAAAACGGGTCTGTACTTCTTATCTCCCAGGAGACTGGTGATGGGGCCAACAAAATCAATCGCTAATTTCTCCTACTTTTTTGCAGAAAGCCTGAAAATGAGTAGTGAATCATGAGTTACAACACTTTTGTCAGTATTTTTACATATGGTCCAAGATCCCACAAAAATCTCCCCAGAAGTGTCTATGAGCGCCTACCAATAGTACTTTCTCAACCTCTTTTTAGTGTGGGTAATACCCTGATGTCCATCATGGGCCAAATTGATCAATTTAGTACATAGGAAAGCTGGAGGTACAACCTTATCTCCTCTTAATACCAACACCCCTTCTATGCTTAATTCATCCTCAATTTCGGAAAAAATTCAAGATCTGTAGTTAGAGTGCATTCACCTGTCCACTCTTTAACAATAGATTGTGATACTTCACACAACTCTTTTTCTATCTCAGAATCCCACTTACTGAAGAGACACCATCCATTATGGCAATTACACATTCCATCTTGCAAGTTGATTAGTTATCTAACATCTGATTGTCCTGCAGAAACCTAGACAAACGGCTGCCCTGGCATTCTTATTACCTGGAATGTGAACTATATCAAAATTGAACTCCTGAAGTCTTAACAATAACTGTACAAGTCTAGGAGATGTTTACCCATTCCCTTTTCACCAAGAAAGTACTGTAGATGCTTAGGGTCCATACACAACATAAACCTACTACCCCACACATATGAGGAAAAATGTTCAGTAGCCCATACACATGATAGGGCTTCACGGTCAATAGTGCTGTAACTCAGTTCTGCACCATGCAAACTTCGACAAGTGAAGGCAGTGGTATGCTCCATTGAGCCGATTTTTTTGGCTCAATGCTGCGCCAATGTTAAACTGGCATCCACAGTTTAAGTGCTGGGTCATCAATTCTTTTTTCCTTGTCTTAAATAAAGATTTACTTCACCACCCCAAACAAATTTAAATTTAAAACGTTTACGCCACAACTTTTTCAAGGGTGTTGTCACAACAGCAAAACCTTCCACAAACCAAGAATAGTATTCGCAAAGTCCTAAAAAGGACTTTGCTTTCTTCAACATTTTCCAGGAAATGGACTAAACTGATAGCCAGCGGCAGATCACATTTTGGCGTGATACTATCTGGATTTAGATAATGTCCTAAATATTCAGCGTGTGCTTAAACAATGTACATTTGTCAAATTTAACAGTCATGCCGTGTTCACTCAGAACCCTTAAAACTTGATCAACAATTTGTTATTGTCTTGTTTAGTATTAGCATGAATTAATATGTCATCCTGTAAAATATGAACTCCAGGCATTCCTTGAACAAGACTGAACATTAGTTTTTGAAAAATCGATGCCGTTGAGGCAAGACCAAAGAGAACTACCAAAAATTGAAAGCCTCAACTGGTGTTATGAAAGTGATAAGAGCTCTACGATCTGTCAGTCCAATTTGATGTTATGCTGATCTCTGAAGATCTAATGCTCAAAGGATGTTGCGAACATTGTGTCTTACAGGAATGGCTGAATCCTTTAAAATTATTTTGTGTGAAAAACCTTTTACACAATCTAGCCTGTCTTCAAACACAGTTTTATGGGAGTTTAAAATGTCTTGCAACTCCAGGTTATCTAACATTAATAATGAAATTGGACATGAAGTCCCAGGATTAAACACCACACCAAAACTCCCTTGGTCTTTCCACCCAATACGTTGTAACCTTTGTCAGCAACATGCACCTTTGTGTAAATGTGTCTTTGTTTATAGATTACATTTTCCTCAAAATAACCAGGCATATCTATCCTAGGGCCACCATAAGCAAAAGAATTGATGTCAGATGGAATTAAGGCTACTCCGGGCCATTTCTTCAAAAATAAAATATCAGACATGATTTTGATAGGAGGACCTATCAACTGAGGATCAGATGTTATGGAAATAGAAGTTTCTCCCACCTCAATATCACTCACAGGATCCTCTTTCTTATCTTTGCCATTCTGCTCTGTTAAAACATGGCTTATCTTTCCTGTTTTTTAAACATTCGATGCACATTTTACTTTTAGCTGTACAAAGAGTAGCATTGGCTAGGTAGTTATGGGAACCACACCTGAAACAAAAATTAGATTTTAGTAAATGTTTATCAAGTAAAACTACATATTGGCAACTATCTCAACCGCACATGATGCACTATCTTCACCACTCAGTCCTTTAGATGCCACAGCAGATCATTCAATCAGCTTTGGGATTTCAGTAGCTTCCAATAAGGTAGATTGCAACTGCATAAAAGCTGTTCTTGTGCTTTTTTGTTGGAACAACCAACCACAGTTTTATTGGGAAGATACTGATCTTTCAAACTCGCATGACAATGACAATATATGTAGTTCAGTTACAAAACTATCTATTGACTCATGACTATGTTGCTTCTGGATGACAAATATAGGTCTTTTGACCACAGTACTGGGTTTTAAATAAAAATGCTAACTGAGTCTTTCAGCTGCTTCTGAACATTCATTCCAAGCACCAAACCGATTGATGTCAGATTCAACTTCCGAGAGATGGTTGAAAATGTGTTGCCTTTCAACTATACAACATAGCAAATTTTCTTTTGTTGTAATTTTTTTTCCCATCAATAGCAATACGGTACCTTTCGAAACTTCTGTACCACTGCCTCCACCAAACAATAGGGTTCCCCGGTGCTGGTAGAAAAAATGCGGGGCACATACACTTTACATATCCATCTATAAATATAATGGCCATAAATATAAATACAAATTTTCCTAAATGGGTCCCTTTTTAGTAATTGTAATAAAGAATACTGGTGTAAGCAACCACCTTCTAATTAGATGGCTGGCTGGCATCTGTCAACAACAAGGTTGCCATCAGTTATTCGTAAATGAAAGTAGATTTCAACCAA
Source organism: Calotriton arnoldi (assembly GCA_963921515.1). Classification (NCBI taxonomy): domain Eukaryota; kingdom Metazoa; phylum Chordata; class Amphibia; order Caudata; family Salamandridae; genus Calotriton; species Calotriton arnoldi. The sequence goes on from CAWUFW010000091.1 coordinate 3,090,601, forward strand.
ACTACTTGTTAGTCGAGTAAAGATGAAAATAAACAATTTCTAAAAATGTAAATACTTTAAAGTGTCCAATTATCCTACACAACACCCGTACGCCTTCGCTTTAACTAGTACGCTGCACCGCCTCACATCGGAGATCCTCCCGGTCCGATACACTTCACAGCACTGACAGCGGGTGCTTCCCAGTGCGCGGTAAGAATTTCCACTATTCTCCTTGAATAGTATGTCAACTGGATATGCGCCAGCTTGCTAATGGTCCCACTTTTTTAAATCCGCAGGTTCTTTTTTGTATCTCCCATACTGCCCGAGCGCTTCGGTAATGACTCACCACGCTATGCAGCTCGTCTCTCACATTGCCTAATCACATCACCGCTCTCCCTCTTATATGTTAAATCTCTTACAGGCCCTCCTCCTCTTCCTCGCCATACGGGTACTGCTTGAGAGAACTGCGTGCGCACATGCGCATTTCTTGCGAGAAATGCGCGGGCGCGCGCGCATGCGCAGTTCTCTCAAGCAGTACCCGTATGGCGAGGAAGAGGAGGAGGGCAGCCCGGGGACGCCGCGGTAAACAGGTAAGTGGTTTTTACTTTTTTTAAATTACTTTTAACTTATATCTTAATAGGGGGTGGAGGCGGGCGGCGTAGCGGAGCTCCATGGAGTTCCACAGAGTTTGTTTTCAACTCCGTGGCCCTCCGCGTAGCCCCACTACGCGGACTACGCCCAGGGTTAATTTTAAGTCAAAAAGTGCAAATTATGCTCCACAGTCTTTGGCAGAACTATTTTCATCCGTCTGTGATAGAAACTACATATCTGATAGAGACTTCTAGCTGCAGATTCCTTACCTTTGAATTTCCCAGGCGTCAGGCTGGATCCTGAAACTTTTGCTGTGCAATACCCCTTGCATGCACCGTCGGATGGCTCCATTCGGCTCCGCGTGACGTTGTCGGCATCGGTAGTGTCAGTTATGACATCGCGGTCACCTATATAGGCAACACCCAGGGGCACGGACGCCAGTTCTTTTCTTTCCGCACCAGTTAAGCGCCGATCCGGTTAAGAGCTCTGTCGCTTTTTGACAGGCTTTTTGTCGACTTCAGAATTTTTTCCAGCTTCGTGTGAAAGGATGTCTTAAAGGAAGACAAGGTTCAAGCTGTGTGGTGCCTGCCACCGCATGATGTCGGTTACTGACCCCCACCTCGTCTGTCTCTGGTGTCTTGAGCGCAACCACCATTCAAAGTCGTTCTCGGACTGTCAGGCTATGGCTCCTAAGGCCTTGCAGGAGTGGGCTCTGAAGCTCCTTGCGGCCCGGCAGGCAACAGCGTCCAGTGAGACTGAGCGGAGGTCCCGGTCCCGATCAAAGAAGAGGAGGTCGCAGGACCGCTCCCATAGCGCAAAGTCCTCTTTGTCCCACTCGAGGTCTTCGGGACACTATGGGAAGAGGCACAAGAAGAAGAAGAAGTCCAAGCGGACTTCATCTTTGCCTGGGCTGTCGTCGGTCGATGAAAGAGGTAAGGAGCACCGGCGCTCTAGGCACGGTTTTGCGGAGCCGGATCCAGGGTCGACTTCGCGTCTCCCTCCCTTTCCGGGAGGCGGAGTGACCCCCGCTCAAATGAAAGAATTCTATGAGGCCATGCGCCGCGTGTCTGAGCAGACCGACCCCTCTGGTGAACCCTCGGGCCTCACCAGCGCCGTGGCCGGACCGACTGCGTCAAATCCGATGGGGCCATGGGGATTGGTTCCAGGTCGACGCCGGTCGTGCCATCGTGACCTCCTCTGGCGTCGGACCCGAAGTCGGTGCCTTCCGTGCCCGCAGGCGGTGCCAGCCCCATCCTTATCCCCGATGACACAGAGTCGGAATGGCGTTGCTCGACACCGATTCTGACGCCGATTGAACCCAGGGGTTCTATGTTGAGGATGTGTTAGGCTCAGGAGAGGAATGGGAGGGGTCTATGGACCCTTTGGAACACCAGGATGACTCTGCAGAGCAGTTGTACTGGTATGGAGAATTTGGGGAAGCCAGTGGACTGGACACTTTTCCAGATACTGGCATGCTCTCAAAGGTTGGCAGAGGTCCTTGTACTAGAGCTGCCTTCCATGCGGGTCAGGACTAATCTCCTGACCGAAGTGCTTCAGCCTGGGGCTTCCACCTCCAAACACTTTTTGCCCTTTAATGAAGCACTAACTGATGTCCTTCTAGGCACGTGGTCCTAGCCTAGCACAGGGGCTCCTGTGAATAGGACAATTGCACACCGCTATCGCCCAGCTCCGGGCAACCCAAAGTTCCTCAGCCAACATCCCACCCCCGAAAGTTTGGTGCTGCAGGCCTCTACATCCCTGGGCGCGTTCCCTTCCGCCCTTCCGGATAGGGAATCCAAGAGGCTGGATTCACTTGGTAAGAAGATGTTTTCTTCCTCCAGCCTGGCATTGCGGTCGGTGAATATTGCATGTTTATTGGGCCGTTTCTCCCACTCTTGCTTTGGGAGACGGTTGCGCAAGTGCTGCCCCAAGTCTTGGAGGAGGCCCGGACTGTGCTCTCTCAGGCAGTTAAGGACGGGAGGGATGCAGCAAAATTCGCCATAAGGTGTGGCCTTGATACAACGGATTTGCTGGACAGATTGATTTCCACAACAGTGGCCTTGAGGCGCCACGCCTGGCTTAGGACAACTGGCTTCTCGAGCGATGTCCTGGCAAATTTGATGGACATGCCTTTTGATGGAACCCGTCTTTTTGGGGAGAAGGCCGATTCGGCCCTAGCGAGGTTCAAGGACTCTCGAGCTATGGTCAGATCCTTTGGCCTCTCTTCTACACCCCGTGGCCAATCTATCTTTTGCCCCTTTCATGGCAACAGAAGGGGTTTCCAACCACGTCAGCCCTATCCCGGCCAACGTCCTGCACAGGCTTCCCAAGCCGTGCAGGAACATGGACGCGGTTCATTCCGACCTCGGAATGGAAGCCAGAAGTCGTTGGCCACCCTGCCTTCGGCAGCCTCCAAGCACTCCTGGTCTGACTCTGCAAGACCACACCCCTCCAGTTGGCGGGAGAGTCCATCATCATCTTCCCTGCTGGAGGTCCATAACATCAGACAAGTGGGTCTTGCAGATCATTCAGGAGGGCTATTCTCTGCCTTTCCTTTCTTTTCCTCCTCCCATATTGCCAAATTAGGAATGGCTGACGAAGGATCATTTAAAATTGCTCCAGGACTAAGTTACAGCTCTCTTGGCCAAGGGAGCTATAGAGAGGGTCCCGGATTCAGTTGTAGGCAGTGGCTGTTATTCCCACTACTTTCTGATTCTGAAAAAGAACAAAGGGTTGCAATTCATTTAGATCTTCGGACGGTCAATCTCTTACTCAAAAAGGAGAAGTTCAAGTTGCTCACTCTAGTTCAGGTCTTGTCTGCCATAGACCAAGAGGACTGGATGGTAGCGTTGGACCTGCAGGATGCGTATTTTCACATCCCCATCCTGCCGGGCCAGAGGCGTTACCTGTGGTTCAAGGTAGGCCATGAGTACTTTCAGTTCACCGTGCTCCCTTTCGGCTTTTCCAGTGCCCCATAGGTGTTCACCAAGGTTATGGCGGTGGTCACAGCTCGTCTGCGCAGGTTAGGGGTGTCAGTCTTCCCCTACGTCGACGACTGGCTGTTGAAGGCGTCCTTCCCCAGGCTGTCGTCTCCCACCTTCAGACTACGGCAGACTTCCTGCATTTGCTGGGGTTCTCTATAAATGTGCTGAAGTCACACCTGACTCCTTCTCAGATGCTTCCTTTCATCGGAGCTGTGCAGTGCAGTTTCGGGCCTGTCCTCCCGAGCAGCGAGTCCAGGATATTCAGGTTATGATTCCGATGTTTCAGCCTCTATCCTGGATTTCGGTGAGACTGACTCTGAGGCTGTTGGGCCTCATGGCCTCCTGCATTCTGTTGGTAAAAGATGCCAGGTGGGTATGCTAGCTCAGCAGTGGGACCTGAAGTTCCAGTGAGCACAGCATTGAGGAAATCTCACCGATGTGGTCCAGATCTCGGAAGGAACTGCAAGGGATCTGCAGTGATGGTTGACGAACCGCGATTGGGTCAACGGCAGACCCTTATCCCTTCCCCCACCAGAGCTTACAGTCGTGACAGATGCATCACTTCTGGGATGGGGTGGCCATCTGGGAGAGGTGGAGATCAGGGGACACTGATCTCCGGCGGAGTCGGGCCCAATCTATTTGTTGGAGCTTAGAGTGATTCGGTTGGCTTTGGAGACATTCCTTCCTTCTGGCAATGGGAAGTTAGTGCAGGTGTTCACGGACAACACCACCACCATGTGGTACTGAAACAACCAGGGCAGGGTGGGGTCGTGGACCCTTTGTCGAGAGGCCCTGCGTCTCTGGACATGGCTGGAACAGCAGGGCATTACCCTGGTAGTTCAACACCTGGCAGGCTCTCGGAATGCCAGGGTGGACGAACTCAGCCGTCGATGCCTAGCGGATCATGAATGGCGTTGGCGGTCGGAGGCGGGGCAAGGTCTCTTTGAGCAGTGGGGAGAACCTTGGTTAGATGTGTTTGCCTCCGAATAGAATGCGCAGTGTCAGCAGTACTGCATGCTGGAGTTTCCGTGGCGGCTATCGCTCGGCTACGCTTTTCGCTGTGAGTGTACCTCAGGCCTGCTGTACGCCTTTCCTCCCATACCACTCCTGTCCAGGGTTCTGAAGAAGATCAGGAGCGACTGGGCCCAAGTCATACTTGTGGCTCCGGGCTGGGCAAGGAGAGCCTGGTATCCAGAGCTTCTGAGAACGAGCATCGATTCTCCTATTAGGCTGCCCCTTCGGGAGGATCTTCTGTCACAGCAGCAGGGGAGGATTCTCCACCCGAACCTGTTAACTATGCGCCTCCATGCGTGGAGATTGAGCGGCAACATTTGATAGCTTTTGACCTTCCTCCCGAAATCTGTAACTGGTGTGGAAAGAAAAGAACTGACGTCCGCACGCATGGGTGGTGCCTATATAGGCACAGCAACGTCATAACCGACGCTACCGACGACGTCGCGTGCAAGGGATATTGCTCAGCAAAAGTTTCCGGATCCAGCCTGACGCCCGGGAAATCCAAAGGTAAGGAATCTGCAGCTAGATAGAGTCTCTACCAGATAATGCGTCACCGAAGGTAACTTGTCCTTCTGGTGAAATCTGCAGATTTGGCAAATTATGTGGCCAATGCAGTAAGTCTATAATTATGCTGTAAACGCTGCAGCCACAGACTCACCTAAAACCACCAACCCTCACCAATTGCCCATCTTGTAGCAACAATTTATTCATGAAAGGTAAACAAAACCTAAACATTCTGATTCCAATCAGTGCCCATTGTAAGTTGCAATTTGAAGTAGATGTCTTTTTTGCGCTAACTACTCCAAAATAAACATGCAAAATGAAAATAAATAATGGATATCATGTGTAATATGATCGTAGATTGCCAACATGGGGTTCTGGTGACATTCACAAACCATTCGACCTTCGGCTTTGTGGTTTATGAGGTCTCCAGAACCTCTTGATGGCAATATCGGACCATAATAAATAGTTACCCATTATGTATCCTCTATATTTTGTATACCCTGGGGCTGATTCATAGAAGCATTTTTGAGTACAGGAAGACTTACTACAGGAGTACTCTTTTATTTTATGTACTCGTCCATGACTTTGTGAATCAGCCTTGAAATGTTAGTAAAAGTGCAAAGAGTGCACAGGACTTTCTATTTGTGCTAACTGTACATGACTAGCAACTGAAGAGTCTCACTTTTTTCCAAGCTTAGGTGTTTTGGGGTCAATTCACAAAGGCATGTTAGAGTACATAAGGAGTAGTACTTTTTTTCGTTGTTTTAAATAGCGTGAACTCGACCCGAAGGCTTTACATGAGCACCAGTTGCATTGCAGACGGACACATTCATTTTTAGCCATAGGAAGATTGGCATATTCCCAGTAAAGACAGAGATTTGATAGGGTGATGATGACACTTCCTGCAACATCACTTCCTGTGACGTTGTTGCATATTCCCATTCATTCATCTAAACCATTGCTTATTTCGAAAAACTCGTGCCCTGCACATATTTGTGAGTTTATGTACCTGAGAGGATGGAAGACCAGACGTACAGACATTTTAAGTGTGTTTTTTATTGTTTATATTTTAGTGAAGTTTCCTAAATGACGCGTTGCTGTGTAGAACAGTAAGGGGCCTCCTGCCACTGCATTAAAGGTCGTTGGAATAGCACTGGGGTGGGGGAGAATGTGCCCGAAACAGGAGTCCATCGCTCCAAATAATAATTATTATACATTCTTCAGTGTCATTTCCAATGAGAAGATGGCGAGAACACACACGCACCTCCCCTTACAAACAAATAGGTCAGAGCTGCTTATTAGAGCCACACAGCAAAAGAACAAAAGTCCTCCTGTAACTAGATTATATCTTGAGAAGGGTTTGCCCCTCCAGTCTTTGCCCTTTCTCTTCATCCGTTTTAATCACACCTTCTTGGCAGCAGACCGTAATTATTTATTGGATGTTTTCGTGTCAAGGAGCCACCGTCAGGGGACACTGTTCCTTCCTGCAGTAAATTCTGTGATCCGATTACATGATTATGTGCAGAATTGCACCTCGTACTGCACGACATGATGGGATTTAAAGCATGACATGGGAGATTGTTTGTTGTATTGATTTTTTTTTACTGAATTCCATCAATTTAGACATTCCTCTCCAGGACCTTTCTGTGGTTAAACTTTACAGTTCTTAATGTCTGCAGTTTTTTGTGTGCTTAATATGTGATTCGGTATAGCTCAAACTAGTAAACGGCAGTACTGTGTTTTAAAAAGTTAATTTGCATTAAAATAAGTGTACTATTTTGCAATTTAGTGTGATTAACTTAATGATCGGTGTTTGGTTGGAGATGGGTTTCCTTCTTCCTGTTAAAAATCCAAAGTGACAACTGGTTGAAGTGTCTGCGGTAAAAAGCCACACGTCTGCAAGTGCAACAACTTTGTGGGCACAGGGTGCAATAATTAGTTGGTGTGTTGAAGCTACGTCTTGTGCTCGAACAGAAACTAACATTGGGAGAGGTTTTCGGGAAAATCAAAATTACATGCTCTGCCAACCGTCTAATTCTGTAGGGTTTGTTTGTGGCCAAATGCATATTTCTGGACAGTGGAACGCCTGTACTCCTTTTGATAAAAGCAGAGAGTTAACTGAGATGGTTAACTGCAAACTCAATTAATGAAGAGTTTTTCAGAGCACAGGATGTCTGAACATATTATCGACAAGCATTTGCAAAGCTAAAAGGTCATACCATATGCTGGTGCAGAGTTATTTGCTGTGCCAGAGCTTGCTTGGTTTGTCATATTTTATGGCCAAAATTATTCAGAGGTGGCCACCCGAACGTGCACATACATGCACACTGAAGAGTGGCCTTCTTGTTTTTTTGAACCTTAAAAAAAATAACATTTCAAGATTGCCGCCATGTGCGTGCATTCATGGACATCATCTAGGAATGGTTTAAAAACTATTCGAATATGGTCGTCTGGTGATGTTCTGATAAATGGCAGCTTGAGTACAGGGGTAAGCAAGTACTGAAAGAGAGCCAAGAGCCAGTAGTTTCAATAAAGAGAGCAGGGGACGGGAAGAGGGAGTGGAGAGCAGGTAAAATAATTAGAGAGAGAGAGGGATAGAGAATAGTCAGTATGGCCCTGTAGTGCAAGTCCTGTCCACAGCAGAAGAAGACTACAACTCATCTAATCGAAACATGATGAGACTGAAATGCTCCTTGGTTGGGACCAACAGAAGACAGAGGGATGCCATTAAAACAGCAACAGGGAACTGAGATAGAAAATAAAGTCTTTGATTCGTGAAACTCAAATTTCAGTTTCAGTAGGACGTTTTCCCAGAACAGCTAAAGCTGTCTGTTGGCAAGACCTTAAAGTGGGAGCTACTAACCGAAATACCACAACCTAGAATACCCACTGCTGGGGGGAGTTTGGGTTGGAGGAAAGTGAGCGGAGGGCCGCAAATACAGCTATTCCTGCCAGCCATTCACATGAAAAGGACTAGATACGTAATGAATTGCAGTATGAGGATTTGGCTGTTTCACCACTGATGATTTTTCTCTTTGTGACATATTAAAATGTAAATGAAAAGATGTAAAAAAATAAAATTAAAGAGTTTCAACTTGCCACCAGCATCGGCCTGGCCAGTGATCCTCTGGATGCTGTTTTGGTATGCTTTCTGGAACCCTACTGAAGGGCCCTCTGAAAAGGGCCTGTGCATTCCTCTTTCTTTCCAGTCCAGATTATGATGATGTTGGTATTTACTGTATTCGGATTTATAGTTTTTAATCTATTTTAAGGAAATAATTGAATGTGTCAGTCATATTTCATAGAAGGGAGTCTTGTATTTGGCAACAAACATTTTCTTTATTTTCTACTTCACCCTGACTGTAGTGGAAGTTGGACTTTGAGAATGGTGCCCGTGTTTTAAAATGCAAAGTAAATGCAGAAAGATATCATGGAGTCCTCAGTTGCCTTTATTTATCATGTGTGTCCTTGTGCAGGGTGTCCACAGTCCTGCAGTTTGCCTGAAACTTGGCAGTTGTAAGGCTATGGTTATATAGACAGCTGACAGAGATTGCAGTGTAATTGAAAAGCAAGGCAATCCTTCACTTTTGAAGCCTGTGGAATTTGATGTGAGATTAAGGGTCTTCAGATCAAGTGAACTGTTGCCTACTTCAGCTGGTATGAGATTCATGTTTAGAAGTAGATTGACATTTCATTTCACTGCAGTGTGAGGGATTTTTCTAACAATTACTTTGCAGAGACTTTGATCATTCCTTCAGCATTTTGGAATAATTTCATTGTGGTTTCTTGAAACATGGCTGTCGTGGAACAGAAATGGAAAATCTAATTTTCAGAGCAGGCTCTTGAAGTCTTGGTCAAAGAGGAAATTACACAGAATGAGATACTCTGAGATACTCTTCAGTACTGATAACTGTGAACTTCAGTCTTAGTCAAGAACGTACTGTGATAGAAAACGGTGTTAATGGCCATGCAGTCTCATAAAAAAGCATGCCTTCATAGACATCAGGTATGGTATATGAAAGCGAGGGTCCGACCTTTACACATCGAAATGTTGAATCTTATGCAAATGATGGATCTGGCAAGTCTTGAAGAAGTTGGTGGTCTTGACCCACAGGATGGCATTCATGACATCAGCAGAGATAGCAGATGAGATGCCAGGCAGGATGCTAATAAGGATGCCAAGGCATGCAATCAATCAATCAATCACGGCATTTATAGAGCGCGCTACTCACCCGGGAGGGTCTCAAGGCGCTGGGGGAGGGGGTAAGTTACTGCTCGAACAGCCAGGTATTGAGCTGCTTCCTGAAGGAGAGATGGTCCTGGGTTCGCCGAAGGTGAGTGGGGAGGGAGTTCCAGGTCTTGACTGCCAGGTAGGAGAAGGATCTTCCTCCGGCGGTGGTTCTGCGGATGCGTGGTACGGTGGCGAGGGCGTGGCTGGTTGATCGTAGCTGGCGTGTGGGCGTGTAGAAGGTCATGCGGTCGTTGAGGTACTTTGGGCCCAGGTCGTGGAGGGCCTTGTGTGCGTGGGTGAGGAGTCTGAACGTTATTCTCTTGCTGACGGGGAGCCAGTGCAGGTCTTTCAGGTGTCCGGTGATGTGGCTGTGTCGGGGGATGTCCAGGATGAGTCGTGCGGAGGCGTTCTGGATGCGCTGGAGTCTTTTTGAAGTTTGGCTGTGGTTCCGGCGTAGAGGGTGTTCCCATAGTCTAGTCGGCTGGTGACGAGTGCCTGGGTGACGGTCTTCCTGGTTTCAGTGGGGATCCATCTGAAGATCTTGCGGAGCATGCGCAGGGTGTTGAAGCATGAAGACGAGACGGCGTTGACTTGTCTGGTCATCGACAGGGAGGAGTCCAGGATGAAGCCCAGGTTGCGTGCGTGGTCCGTTGGCTTGGGCGCGGTGCCCAGGGCCGGGGGCCACCAGGAGTCGTCCCAGGCGGAGGGTGATGAGCCCAGGATGAGGACTTCCGTCTTGTCTGAGTTCAGTTTAAGGCGGCTGTTCCTCATCCAGTCGGCGACGTCTCTCATCCCGTCGTGTAGGTTGGCTCTGGCGGTGGTGGGGTCGTTGGTGAGGGGAGAGGATCAGCTGGGTGTCGTCGGCGTAGGAGATGATGTTGAGGTTGTGTCGGCGTGCGATGGCTGCGAGGGGCTCATGTAGACGTTGAAGAGGGTTGGGCTGAGTGAGGATCCCTGTGGAACGCCGCAGATGACTTCGGTGGCTTCGGATCTGAACGGGGGGAGGCGGACTCTCTGGGTTCTTCCGGCGAGGAACGAGATGATCCATTCCAGTGCTTTCTCTCGGATTCCGATGATGCCAGGCTGAATGCTTGTCAGGATTCCATACAGGACACCAACCAGAATGCTAGACATCATGCCAGCTTGGATCTATCACGTGGTTTCGCACTATACACAATTAAGATGCTAAATAGTTGCCAGTCAGGCTGCCACGACATCACACCAAATACTTACTTTAAAGAAAATCAAGAAATTCGTGATAATAGCAGGAAGTCATTCATCAAACAACTTCAGCACGCTAACCTTACTTCACCTCACAGATTATGTAAATCGTTTTCTACACTTTATTGCTTTCAATATATTTGAACCTCATTGTTTTGTTACTCGTTCACATTACAGACTTTTTGGAAAAAGAAGGGATGACAGCCACATGTTCAGCCTTATACTGTAGAATAAGATGTGCACGTAATGCGTCGTTTATGCATTGAATCCCTTTAGGGATTCATTCTTAGAACAGAATTCTGCTATAAGTCAATTATAAGACTTGTTGTAAATGTTTGCAGTGTGTTGGAGCTCGAACATGAAGGTACAACACCACAGCAGCATCCAGATGTCGCGAAGGAGTATCGATGTTGTAAGTGATCAGTTTGGCTTGAAAAAGCATGGGAAGTTGGTCAAGAATACCAATGAACATTAGGATAGATATTCACCTTTGGATTCACAGCTATAAAGGAGTTGCTAAGAAAATGTAGCATGTCTTCCACCACAGACAATCAATCATTATCACATGAATTAAGACAGGTTGAGAAAGCTATTGACTGGCTCACTTCATCAGTTGAGAAATGTGCTGCCACCATTGTTACCATTCTGTGTGAGGCTGGGTCTGACAGGAACGCCCTGAAGGAATTTTAAAAGCAGACACTACATGTTTGAAGAATCTCTCCAAAGCAATACTGATTAATATACTCCTGTGAAATAACATCACACACTGTTGACAATACCAAACAGTTCTTCTGATGCTTCATCATCTGTGTCCATGAAGAAAGAAGAAAAAAACACTGTTTGTGAGGATCAGTTCCCAAAGAACTGGCATGTGATCAGTGAAAACCTGGCGATGTTTCCTAAACAAAAGTGCTTTTTGTAAACTTTCATCCTGCTCTGGATGCGATTTTTTTATATTTACATACTGGTCTCATTTTGTAAGTAAACATCTATCGTAAGGAACCACCAACTACATTTGCACATACGTTTAGTATCACAAATCATGATGTGACAAACACTGACCATAAAAAAATCTTTTAAGGAGGTTGTGTGTTCAAAAGAATGTTTTTACACAAACGTGAGAACAGCGAGTTGTCCATCGAAAGGTATAATATATTAATTACATCCTTACTTTAATGTAGATCGAAATGGCGCTTCTTGGTCATAAAAGTACGTATTGTGCTGCAAACTTGTATGAAAATGTAACTTGACAAGTAAATGAAACCAACCACAGTGATGAAAAACAAAACCTTAAACAAAACATTCTCGACTATTTATTAGGCACTTTGATTTCAAATTTCCATTTCCATGTCAAGTGAATTATCTACTTGGGCATGCAGGGCATCAAGGTGCCATTCTGGTGTTGTATGCTTCAGAGGCATAGGGACATAGGGCAATAATCTGTGAAAGTTGCCTTGTGGGCTCAGTTGGGAAGTCTATAAAAGGACGTGTGGGCCTTGTTCTGGGTAAGGAGTTTACCATGCATTGTTTAGTTCAACAGTGTCAATTTAAAGGTCGCTCCAGATAAGCAGGATCCCTATCAGGTTATTTGTCTTCACACTTGGTGAGTGCCATATTCAACCTGTGGTTAACTCCAAGTTCCGTACTCCCTCCGGGGCATGTTTATTAGCAGCTTTGTCACTCCAGATGTTGTAATCTCCTAGTAGTTGTACTGTCTGGGGAAGTGATGGGAGGTGTGATCAAGAACTAAAGATGGACTGAAATTGAAAGTAGGGAAGGATAAAGATCATAAGGGTGACTGGGTTTGGGAGTTATACTGAAGGGAGAAGGTGAATATCGCCTGGTGTAAAAAGAAAAGATATAGAGGACACACTCTCCATAGACATACACCCTCGCACCTTCAGAATATATGGTGCGGCAAATTAATGTGGATAGTTTTCTGGCTGTTGTAAAGAGTTCATGAAATTAAGGACTAATTAAAAAGACACAAATGTGAATAACTTAGTAGCAAATAGAAAAAAGGCCACAGCTACTCTTTAAAATATATCCAGTTCAATTCCCTCGCATAACCTCTGTCTCCATCTTCAGGTATGCCAAATGGATATGTTTTGTAGGAGGGGGTGATTATAAGGCCAGAAGTTATTGATTGTGTAAAACTCAGTATTGTCTGAAGATGTTGATGAGTAGTCAAAATGGCCCAGGTACCTAATGCTCGCTTCTGACATCTGCCGTGTTCTGTAATTCACAAATTCGATTCCCAGCAAGGCAAAATGAGATTGAGGGTGTTGGATTCTAGGCTGAGAAGTCCAAGAGTGGTAAGAGACAGCATAAATTATATGCTGTATCAAATAAACGTGTTATCAAACTTCCGGCACATGCCTTGTTGTGCTGAGAACATGTCTTCTTATATACAGCCTAGCCTGATTTGAGCACGAATCATAGCACCTATTTCACGGCATGGTCACGTGCTTGATTATAGTGTCTCGAATCATACTTGAAGTAAGACTTGAACTCTCTTTTACCCCCAACAGCCGTCAACACAGCAAAATGTGAGAAACTACAGAAAGAGAAGGAAGAACTGGAAAGGAGATTTGAAGATGAAGTGAGAACGCTTCAGTGCCAGCAGCAGTCAGAGCTCCGCGCCCTGGAGGAGAGGCTCCAACTCCAGTATCAAACAGAAATAGAGCGCTTACAGCAAGATCATGCCACTGAGTTTGCAAGGATCAAATCTCTGCATCAGGAACAGGTTAGGATCAAGGCCCACATGATCAGTAAAAGCCTGCATCTTTTATAGTATTCACACAAAATCACAATGTGCAAGAGAGATTGGTTAATATGATAAGAGATCTGTAGAGAAGATTAGACAAATATGAAATTGAAATCACCCAGAGATATTGCTTTATCCTCTCAATAGAACGGAGTTTTAATTTCAAATCTTGCTCCAGGATGTTCCCAGAAATAGTAAGTATGTGTTATTATTTACCCAAGTCGGTCAAGGGTCAATAAATAAGATAGGTTCTCCTTCTTGGGATTTCCTTTGAAAATCATAGGAGCTGAACTTTATTAAGGAGCTTGGAATCACACTGACAGCAGTGGCTCAATCGGAAAGTACACTCACAGGTCAGTTTACAGTATTTTCTAATTTTATTCAAAATATGAACAGTTAAAGTTTAATTAGAACTACTATTCACACTTCATTAAAATTCTGCTCAGCAGAAGTTGCACTGTAAGCCCATCATAGAATATTTTCATTTCTCTCGGTACAAAAATAAACATGTCACTTTAATTTGTAACACTCAGTTATTTTAATTATGGCACAATAAATCTCCACTTCGCACAAGTCACTCTAGAAGTGAACACCACAGACATTGGTCTTACATCAATTGCAAAGAAATGCAAGTTTGAGTCAATTCTCAAAATGCACCTGTTTGTGCGTAAAATAGGTATCTGTTATTTAACATTGCACTATGGATTACTGGGGAAATTTAGCACAGGCAAAATAATTTTGTCCTACTTCACTGTTTCAGTGCATTTAGGAGTTGCCTTTCAGTTCACCTCGGATAACTTCAAAACCAATTTTTCAATTTAAATCACTTTGCAATGTTTCTTTTCTAAATACAATCTTGTTACATATCATGTTGCCAAAAACATTGATATAAATTACATTGAAAACGTAAGGAGCTAGGAACTTCGAAACATGGGAAGGTTTTGCACTCACTTCCAATAAACACAGCGAATCAGCTGTCGCTCAATTTCTTATTTACAGACTCTAAACAAGCAAGGACTTCTCTGGATAAGACCACTTCACTGTGCAAAAACGTTGCCACGCCCCAAATAACGTCCAGGGTACCTGAGGTAGAGCTAGTAGCCTGGAACCACCAACAGGTCAGCCCCCCTTCCAACCAGCCTTATCCCCTAGTTAGCAACTCCTCAAAAGAATGGTGATCAGGTGCCCTCGCACCCTCCTGGATTGCATTGTCAAATTTGCCATATTTGGCCACAGGGCGAGAAAGTCACTGGGGACTATACCCATCCCGCCACTGCTCTCGCTTTCTCAGTAATTTCTCCTTCATGCCTGCATGATTACATCATGCAGACATGATACAAGTAGATTCCATGAATTTCAGAGAAATCAAAACTTAACAGGTGTAGCAAGCCATGCCTGATGGTATCTGTGGATGCCATCTTCAGAATAGTTTGTAACGACCTGCTGAGTTTCTTCAATGACTTGTTTACACTGTCAGGCCTAGCCGTTCTTGGCCATTGACCACAAGGGATGACCTGAGACTATAGCTACAAGATCCCTGGCACACCCTGCCTCTCCAAAGGATCATGTCTTTGCCCTCCAACATTGATTAAGAGCATGTCGAACTCGGAGATTTGCCCCACCTCCAATGCCATGGTCAGATGCCCTGGCACACTCCCTGACTCAAGGCTGCCTATGCATACAAAATGATGCTGCATTCCTACCCACATTTCGAGATTGCTGCCATGGAATCTCTCCACTGCCCTGCTGACTACTGAGTCTCACACCAGCATATCTTCACTGCCCTTCCCGTCGAGTACCTGTTGGAAAATTATTAAGATGTAAGGATGATGCCTACTAGAATGAAGCAACTGCTAGTAGGAAGTGTGGTGTGCGGCATTAACCCTAAGGCTCATATAAAAAATGTGGTCTGACCTTGCACTTGAAACATCTGGAGTTCCATCTCTAGATGCTCTTAAGTCTCTGGTGCCCTTTCCATGCCTGCTACAGTAGTAGGTATGCCAATCCTGAAGGATTGCAATTTCAAACGCTCAGAAGAATTGCCTAGTTGACCCTAATGCCCTCTGGCATAAACATATAAAGAGCACTTGTGACAGTGGTGCACCATTTGCATTCACTAGAAACTTGGGGTGGTCACCAAGTGGTCTGTCCCATGGGCAATCCCTGCCTAGTGCCATGGGGCAACCCTGCGAATTATGCCTCGCCTAAACATACACAGATCCCTTTGCCTCCTGCATCTGTTTTAGACCTCCTGACTAACATACATAGCCAATGTAGGCCCAGAAACACATCCTCGCCACTTAATACCCACATACCTGTCCATCTACAACCTCTCCACTTACTGAAAGACCCTGAATACTTCAAAGAAAGGCAGTGAATATGCTAAACTGAACAGAAAGACCTCGAATGATGATGAGCAAACCTTTGGCAGCATCCTTAGCCGCTGTGCAAGTCTACCTAAGTAAGTAGGCCTTATGTTGTCCCTGCCAGCTGGAACACCCACCCTTTAAGTTCCTTAAGGCCATCAGGCAATCGCTCAGAGTTGTTGCTTTACAGATGCCACCAACTTACCCACCTCCCTTTGCATTCTTGCAAATGTCAGAGTGCTAGCTGCTTGAAGCAGAACCTCTTTACTATACTTTAGGAGGAAGGCCTAGTATGTCAGCCAGGCGATCTCCTAGGCTCTCTTTCTTCTGGGAGCCAGTGCTGATGTGATTAGTTCTGGTACAATGGGGCACCAGAAGTTCATTGACTCAAAAGAAAAATTGTCATCTGCCTGTCCAATTCCGCGAGTTCTGAAATCTATCAACTTAAAATGTGACAAGGCATCAGCTACTGTGTTCTTTACTCCTTGTGCCTGCCAAGAAGTGAAAGGCACATTCTCCACTAGGCAGACCGAAATCAATGGTTTAAGCAGATCCAAGACAATGGGGCATTGTGTCCTCTTGTTATTGATGGCGGATAAGGCTGATATATTATCAGACCAATATACGATTCTCCTTCCTGACAGGTGTGCTCCCCAAATGAGTAATGCTACAATAATAAGGAAAAGCTTCAGGAAAGTCAAATTCATGGTCAAACCCCTCTGAGAACAATCCTCTGTCCAGTGTTGCATATGCCATTTATTGACCAGCATGCAAAGCCCACTCCCATACGCATCTGAGTACAGAACCAACTCTCTGTTGTTCAGTGCCATTTGTGGCCAGATAATTGAACCATTAAAGAGCTGCATAAATGGTTCTCAAGTGTGTGGGCCCTCTCTGGCCTCCCCGGACAGCCAAGTTCGGTGATGCTTAGCCTTGAAGCTGGACATGGCTTTGGCGATGTTCCTAGAAAACACCCTGTCCATGGATGTGACTCTGAGAGCAAAGTTGAGCTGACCAACCGGCATCTGCAGCTGATAGAGAGTCACCTTGGGAGACCACAGGCGAACAGACATGGATGCCCGAAATTATTTCACCTTGGTTGGTGGGAGCCTATACAACCAATCTTGAGAATCGATTTCAGTGTTAGCAGTAACAGTTTAGTTGTGTGAACTTCGGTTTTCTCCTTGGCCAGGGGCACACCAGCTGCGTTCAATAACTCTCGGAAGCCTTGCAACGCATGTCTGCAGGCTTCGGACCCTGGAGGTCCCAAAAACAAGAAGTCATTCAAGTAGTGGCCTATGTTCTATGACCCAATAAGACCCTGTACAGCCAATTTTAGGAACCAACTGAATGTCTTGAAGTGCACGAAGACAACAGCGCAACCCACGGGCATGCATACATAATACATGACGTAAAACGTGAATCTCAACAGGTGAAAAATCATGTGGTGAACCGGGAGCAGCCTGAACGCTGACTGGATGTCATACGTGCCATTAAAGCCCTTCTTCCCAGGCCCCATAGCTTGCTCAGGGCCTTTTTTAAATTACATGTAATGAACCGCACTAATACTGCAGTCTAACCCATCCTTTACCAACCGCCCAGATAGGGATAACAAAGTATGAATTAACCTGTATTTGCTGTTTTCCTTGCAAGGGACTATTCTGAGTGGAGAACAAACCAAACTCTACAGAGGCGGATTGCCAGACGATACTCGGCCCTGCCACCCTGCCAAAACCTCTTTCTGTATCTTCGCTCTGGCTATAGCTGGCTGGGCGAGGAATGATTTCACTTACCATGAACCGACAGGTCAACGCCGTCACCTCCAGCTGCTTCAACACCCTCCACATCCTCCGCAAGACCTTCAAGTGGATCCCCCCTGAGTCAAGGAAGACAGTCACCCACGCACTCATTACCAGCAGACTGGACTATGGAAACGCACTCTACGCCGGCATCAACAAGTCCCTACTCCGCAAACTCCAGACAATACAGTACACCGCCGCCAGACTCGTCATCGGCATCCCCCGACACGAACACATCAGCCAACACCTACGAAGTCTCCACTGGCTCCCCGTGGAGAAAAGAGTCACTTTCAAAATCCTCACTCACGCCTACAAATGCCTACACAACAATGGACCCAAATACCTCAACGACAGAATCAACTTCCACGTACCCAAAAGAAACCTCCGATCTTCCAACCTCGCACTGGCCGAAACCCCGCGCATCCACAGAGCCAGTGCAGGCGGAAGATCCTTCTCTCACATTACAGCCAAGACCTGGAACGAGTTACCGGCAGACATCAGACGCGCCCCCTCCCTGAACACCTTCAGGAAGACCCTCAAGACCTGGCTCTTCGGCTAAACAGATCTGCGGATCCCCCCCCCCCCCTCAGCGCCTTGAGACCCTCACGGGTGAGTAGCGCGCTTACAATTCCCTGATTGATTGATTGATTGATTGATGATGTCTAGGAGGAAAATTAGTGTGTGCTACCTTGGCAGATATATGAAAACCGCCCCTAAACCCAAAGTACAGGATATCAGCATTGTAGCTTTGTCATCCTTACCAAGGCGATGAGCCAGGATGTGGAGACAGATGGGAGATGTGGCTTAGGCTAAAGATGAGATGCTGTGCTAATGGGCATTTGCTGCATGGTCTTTCAGCTTCCTGTGTTTCTTCAAACACTTTGCCTCTTGATGTCGCTGACCGACACAGAAGGAGCAGATTTGGTTACATTTACAGGTGTATCCCTTTGCACATTCTTTCCGGTTGAATTGCCAGCAGGCATTCTTCAAGTCCCCTCCCTGTCTATTCACCCCAACGGTATGGTTTGATTTATATGAGTTGTGGACCACCCCAAAAACTGTATTTTACAGCCTTATCTCCCTCTGGTCCCAAACAATTACAGCCCTAGAGGCTTTCATCTGTCTAAACTTCATGTTATACTTCAGGAATACTGTTCCTGGAAAATGAGATGCTGCACTATGGATTAAGGAAATGTACCCCATGATTTGAGGATCCAGGGTGGGAAACTTTTCAGTCTGCATTAATGGTAAAACCTTTGACTCAGTTCTTCAACCATCTCACAGCCCAAATTTTCCTCAGACAGAACTCTCCATCTTTTACCAGCGTCCCTTTCTCAGGCATGACCTCAGCATTGATAAGATCAACCATTTCATGTCATAAAATTCCACTTCACAGATTTTTTCCTTAATTACTGCAGGGACATTCCAGGCGATGGACCCCAGAGGGCACACCATTGTGTTGGTGCTTCCAATAATCATTTGAGGCACACCTGACCTCTGCGCGGCTATAGCACATCTGCCTTCCAATAGGTAGGCATTTGGGAGATGCTCCCTGTTATTGTAACACCACTGCAGCTAGGCATCCCAGCCAAGACTGGCTGTGTCGTTGTCACACCTCCTGCCGCCCCCGGGGAGCTGCTTGCAGGGCTCCTAAGGCAATGGCCTGCGTGCCGTCTGGGCTGGCTTCACGGTTGATAGCTGCCTCCCATGTTCTCAGAAACGGCGTCTGTGTCGCTCAAGCTGCATCTTGTGCATTTCGAGATTCTCCAGGAGTCGTCTGGCTGGTACACACACATGGGGGCCATGTTAAAAAAGAAAACCTGGCATTGTTTAGAGTACAGGATTCCCTAAGAATTCTTCACCCACTACCAGCATAGCGTGGGTTGCCAGCGCCTGGGGCAAGGCAAGTATTGCGCGGCGCAATTTGCGCCCCAAATTTTGCACCCCTAAGAATTTTGCGCCCGTGGCAACCTCCCCTGTGCCTTCTCCCACGCTACGCCACTGCCCAGTACTGGTCTCCTGCCTGCTAGAGTGCAACACACCTGACCTCCCACGGAATGTCATCCTGTTCTGCCACAGGGCAGAGAAAGAGTTATGCTGAGCCCTGACTCCTAGGCCACGGACCACTTCTTAATCCAACACCATGCCTTCCCCCAGCCTATGTCCCCGTCCTTCTTGCCAGATCCAGCCACTGAAAAACATGTGGACGTGAACTAGGGCTCGAGCTCCAGGCTGAATCACATTAACAAACCCACGCAGGACTGTGACAGGCAATTATGTCCTACCCTACTTTAGAACTGGCGCCTTACCTCCAAAACAGACTCCTTCACATCAAGGGACTTCTTCAAGTGATGGTGAAAAATGTTATAGCGTGAATAAAATACCACAATCGCACAAATTAGAATATTCAGCAACTTTCAACAAATAACCCGTAATTGGAAGGATTTTACACAATTGAATTTTAAGGCGTGGTGGTATGCAGTTTGTCACAACCACCAACTGGATACTGCGTATATGCACCCTTTATCTCTTGTTTTAAAACGTAAGGCCCTTTGTTACTCAATTTCTTGATTATTCTGCTATCACAACTTTTGCCCCCGCACCTCATCTCCAAGAAGTTCTGCAACCTCCCTGACTTCCCTGTCAAGTTTTTAAGACTCATTTATATCAATTATTCCCTTATATTTCCTCTAATATGTATGGTTGATAAATAATCAGACTGTAATGCCTCTTATTTTTTTTTCCTTTTCTGTATTTCTTGACTAATTGCTTGTATTATTCTACTGGATGTTATGTTAAGCCACATAAATATTGTTTTTAAAACTTAAAAAAGAATTCAGCTACTGATTATCAAAATGCTTCTCCCCGACCTCATAAAACACAGGAGCCATTCGTAGACCCAAGCAGAAGGGTATTAACATGCAACAGTGTCCTATTAGGTATCATTAGAGATAATGATTCATGATTTATGCAATTCCAAAAATGTATTGTACAACGCCACAAATCAAGAAAAAGGATATGACCAAAAAAGACTTTAGATTGGAAATTCTCAGGTTACATATTTTCATATGCAACATACATATACATTAAAACCGGTAAAATGAGTGCTCAGTGTCGTGTGAACACACAGTACTCAAGAATTCGTGCTGACAGTTGAAAAAAGCATGGGCGTAGCTTCAGGTGGGGTGTTTGGGGTGTTACAGCCCCTAATAAATATATTTTCTGATAAATAGTTGGGTACTGGAGCTTTCAGTCGGGTATGGTGAGGTGTCTGTCGGATTTCATCAGGGATTTTTACATATACACAGGCAAAAACGCACACACACTGTCCCTCTCTCTGTTTTGAAAATCGTAAAAAAATGTGGTTCTTTTTGGTAGTTTTTTTTTTTAAACAAAATCTTGTATTTTCTCTTACTTAGCCCTACCAATCTGCATTCCTCTCCCTTTCCACTGCCTCTTAAGCTCCTCATGCGCCCCCCTTTGAATAATGTTTTTTAACATCAATTGCCAGCGTGATATTTGAAAAATCTGAAGAAGAACAAAAAGAAGTAACGGCGAAAAGAGCACAATAATATGTGCAGAATGTTGAGAAACTCAAAGTCCGAGAAGGAAAAAAAGAAGCAGTAGCATTAACTTGTTGTGTTATCTTGGCTAGTGGGATGTGTTTCCGTGATAAAGTCATGTCTTGGTGGTCTAATGTGCTTACTTATCCCAATGGTATGTCTACAACCTCCAGCCCAGTAACTTGTTTCAGTTGGTGTAGAAATTATTGTGCAACCTGGATTTCAGGTCGAATCTGATTCTGAACAGAGCCAACCCAGTATTTTCACACGTCCATTTGATTGCTTTAGTATTAAACTGAGTACTAACGATACCGAGTGTGAGAAAATAATGATTTTTTTCTTAAGTATCTATGTTCACTTTGTAAATATTCGGCATCTTGCAGCCTGTACACTGATCACTTTTCAACCTTTCCTACATGGACCAAGTTGCCATAATGCGTGCTGTCACCTGGACCTTTTAGTTGCAGGTGTGTAGGACTTGTCATAGTAAAAGGTCTGTTTTTGTTTTAGACAGTGTATGAATTGACAAGGTAGCATGGCTACACTCCAGCGGATGAGAATCCCAGAAGCGGGTGGGAATGGGCATGCAGTGAGGTACAAAAGGGCAGCTTGCAATGAAAACAAGGGAGACTGTGCCAGTTTAGCTCTTAAAATGTGGCACTGTTTACATCTGATGTCAGTGCACCCTGCAGTGTGCTCTGCAGAGTTTTACCAGCAGACACTGGAGTGCCAGAGGTAACTCAGAATGCTAAGGTGCAAAGAGGAGTTTAAACAATCTGTGTAGGGAGTATTTAGAACTGACATTTTACACAACAAAATGGAAACCGGGAGGAGCAGCGACAAATGAAATCTGCAGTGAGTGGGCTTCATGGTACAGTCCATTCACTTCTCTCTTGCTCACTGTTGGCGGTAGCACGACAATTTCGATGCCGGGCCAAGACCTGCTCTTCTTCAAAGCTGTTAAGGTAAAACCTGCACACAGCTGGTTTAGGGCATGTGTGTAGCACGTGTGACCGAAAGCACTTTGGGCCTGATGTATGCAGGTAATTGTTTGCAATTACCAAATAGCAAATGTTTGTGATTTGCTATTTGGTAATCGTAAACACCCATGTACAAATGTGTGTATTACAAATTTTACAATTCCCAGTGGGTCGCAAATAGACGTACCTCCTGGATATTAATGAGCTAGGTCTCGGTTTGCGACCCACTGGGAATCGCAAAAATCACAGTTGTGGTGGCCTGTAGGGGTCAGCAGACCACCATGTCTGCGATTGCTTTTCAATAGAGCAATTTTTTTGCGTTTCAAAAAGAAAAATGAAAAGCTTTCTTTTCATTTTTAAAGATTTTTTTACAAACATTCGTTAAGGGGAAGGGGTCCCTTCCCATTTGCGAATGGGTTACCATCAACTTGAAGTTGGTGATAAATTGTGAATGTTTTTTTGACCATATTTTTGTCTAGTTAGAAATATTGCTTCGGTGGGTTGATTTCACCTTATATCGCTATTTGTTTTATATTGGGAGTCACAGCCTAATTACCAGTATTTTTGTCTCTCCCTGTTTTTTTAAAAATATTTATTCGCGCAAAGCACAAAGCTATATTTAAGGTTACTTTTTCCGCGTCACTTCTTCACTCTATTTAAACGCCACACCCCCCACTCTTATTGTCTCTCTCTCTCCCCTCTCTAATTCTCTCTCTACTTAATTAACTCTCCCCTCTATATCTTTTTAAGCCTTTCATTCTCTCTCACCCCTTTATCTGTTTCTCTTTCAAACTCCTTCATTCACTCTCTCTCCCCTTCTTTCTCTCTCTCTATCCCGCTCCACTCTTTATTCTATGTACACCCTTTCTCTCTCTTTCTCTCTCACCACCCTCTCTAATTGGGCATTATATCTTCACTCTATCTCTCACTCGGCAACAGCACAGCATCACTCAGCGCAACCACAGCATCAATCAGAGCCAGCACAGCATCAATCAGAGCCATCACAGCATCACTCCGCACCAACACAACATCTCTCAACGCCATCACAGCATCACTCAACGCCATCACAGCATCACTCAGTGCAACCACAGCATTACTCAGCACAACCACAGCATCACTTAGCGCCACAACACCATCACTCAGCGCCACCACAACATCACTCTGCGCCACCACAGCATCACTCAGCACCACCATAGCTTTACTCAGCGACACCACATCATCACTCAGGGCCAACACTGCATCACTCAGCACCACCACAGGATGACTCAGCACCACCACCACAGGATGACTCAGCACCACCACAGGATGACTCCGCACCACCACAGCATCGCTCAGCACCACCACAGCATCGCTCAGCGCCACCACAGCATCGCTCAGCGCCGCCACAGCATCGCTCAGCGCCGCCACAGCATCGCTCAGCGCCGCCACAGCATCGCTCAGCTCCGCCACTGCATCGCTCAGCACCACCACAGCATCACTCAGGGCTACCACAGCATCACTCAGGGCCACCACAGCATCACTCAGCGCCGCCACAGCATCACTCAGCGCCGCCACAGCATCACTCAGCGCCGCCACAGCATCACTCAGCGCCGCCACAGCATCACTCAGCACCACCATAGCTTTACTCAGCGACACCACATCATCACTCTGGGCCAACACTGCATCACTCAGCACCACCACAGGATGACTCAGCACCACCACAGGATGACTCAGCACCACCACAGGATGACTCAGCACCACCACAGGATGACTCGGCACCACCACAGGATGACTCGGCACCACCACAGCATCGCTCAGCGCCACCACAGCATCGCTCAGCGCCACCACAGCATCGCTCAGCGCTACCACAGCATCGCTCAGCGCCACCACAGCATCGCTCAGCGCCACCACAGCATCGCTCAGCGCTACCACAGCATCGCTCAGCGCCACCACAGCATCGCTCAGCGCTACCACAGCATCACTCAGCGCACCACAGCATCTCTCAGCGCCACCACAGCATCTCTCAGCGCCACCACAGCATCTCTCAGCGCCACCACAGCATCGCTCTGCGCCGCCACAGCATCGCTCAGCACCGCCACTGCATCGCTCAGCACCGCCACTGCATCGCTCAGGGCCGCCACAGCATCGCTCAGGGCCGCCACAGCATCACTCAGCGACGCCACAGCATCACTCAGCGCCGCCACAGCATCACTCAGCGCCAAGACAATATCACTCAGCACCACCACAGCATCACTCAGCGCCAAGACAATATCACTCAGCACCACCACAGCATCACTTAGCACCACAGCAGTATCACTCAGCAACACCTGAGTATCATTCAGCATCACCTCAGCATCGTCTCCGCAACAGTCACCACCACCACCACTACCACCTCAGCATCACTCAGCACCACCTCAGCCTGCTCTCAGAATCTGGCATCTGTTGATTCTCCCCTAGCGTCTGGCCGCTGCTAGTGTTATAATACAGGTACTAGTTCCCAACCTTCACCCTCCGATTGTTTATGCCCCCTCAAAAAAAAAGCTTTAACAAACAACCATTGCAATAGGCAGAAACAAGTTGCCAGCATTGCAAGAACAAAAGAAAACTGAGAATTTTTTATTGTAAATACTTTTTTAATATGGTCGTTCAGTTTTACATAATGCCTTCTTGGTCATATATAAAGTAACAAAAATGCTTCTGACACTTTTTTATTATAACTTTTCAGCATGCCGCACAGCAGCCACACTTCTCTACAGCACAGCTTGAAGACATTGGCAAAGTCAATAGCTCTGGCTAAACACTTATAAGGCCCCAAAGGCGAAGACCTATTGGCTATGCCAATGCTTGTTAATGTGTATCTCGCTCCCCTGGCTCCTTTGATTCAACAGCATGGGGTGAGTGTCATCTCATATGCTGATGACACTCAGCTCGTGTTTTCCTTTAGGGATAACTCGGAAGCAGCATTCATAAATTTGAAACAATGCTTGATTGACATCTCAACTTGGATGACTGACAATTGTCTCAGGCTTAATGCTGATAAAACTGAGGTGTTGTTTTTCAACCAACCATCTCCACCTCCACCCAACCTCTGGTGGCCACCTGAGCGTAATCCTCCCCCTCAGCCGGTGTCCTCCACTAGAAATCTGGGATTCAAGTTTGATTCGACCCTACCTTGCAAAACCCAGATAAGCCAGGTGTCGTCCTTATGTTTTTGGAAAATGAGGTCCATACGCAGATTTCTCCATCTCCTACCCATGGACTGCAGAAAGACAGTGGTCCATGCACTGATTACTTCCCAGCTGGACTACGCAAATAGCCTTTATTTGGGTCAGCCTGACTACCTGATTAAGAAGCTGCAAACCATACAGAATGCAGCAGCCAGGCTTATTAGAAATGTCCCGATACGTCATCACATATCGCCTCATCTGCGGAGCTTGCACTGGCTGCCAGTAAAAAGGAAGTTGGAATTTAAGGCTCTGACTCTCGCGTACAGAGCAACCAGAGAAACGGGCCCTCTCTACCTAAGGAAAAGACTCCGCAATTACCATCAGACTAGAAACCTGAGATCCAATCATCAAGGTCTTCTAGTCATTTCTCGCTTTGGTAAAGCAAGGTTTGGTGGCCAGTCATTTACAGTTAGAACCACACGGCTATGGAATTCCCTGCCAGAATATATCAGGAAGGCAAAATCTGAATCTGTCTACGTGGATTTCTGAAAACCTGGCTCTTCAATTTCCCCTAGTCTCGGTAGCTGGTGGCTTTCTACTCCTTCTTTTGTCTCCGTTAGCGCCGGGACACCTCCGTTGGAGGTAGCTGTGTGCTCTATAAGCTTCAAATTAAATGAAATTAAATTTGACACTGTTAGTGATTTGCAATGGGTCGCAAATGGTCCTGCCTCATCAATATTCATGAGGCAGGTCACAATGTACAACCCATTTTGAATGGCTACAATCACAGGGAAGGTGGCTTGCTTGGGTCAGCAGACCACCATGTCTGTGATTGCTTTTTAAATAAGCATTTTTTTGTAATGCAGGCTGTGCATTTCAAAAATAAAAATGAAAAGCTACCTTTTAATTTTTTAAGAGTAGGTAGTCATCCGTGGGACCACTCCCTGCTCTTACAAAATGTTGGCACCCATGTTTTGCGACTGCATACCTGGTCGCAAAACATTCCTACATACCTGTGCGACTCGCTATTAGGAAGTGACGCCATTAACACACCCCTTCCTAATAGCGACTCACAAAACCGATTCGAGAGTCGGTAATAGGTTACTGACTTGCAAAATAGGGTTGGTACATGCCAAAAAGCATTTTACCAGTCGCAAAAAGCCCGATGGGCTGTTTGCAAGCACCAAAATGCTTTGTACATCTGGCCCTAAGCACGCCCCTTCCTAATACTGAATCGCAATTGGGCCTTTGTACATTTAAAAATGCCTTTTTGAGTTCGCAAACGGCCCGATTCTGCGAATCGGGCCATTTGCTAACGTAATTAAGCTTTGAACATCTGGCCCTATCGCTCAAGGATATTTGTGCCAGTGGTGGGCAGCAGCAGTGGCGGTGCGTCCATTCGGGGCGTTCGGGCGTTGCCCCACCAATGCCACGGGTCCACGGCCCCATTTACAAATCGTTCTACTTCTGACGCTAATTCCTGCAATCAGGACTCCTGATTGGTGGAATTAGCGTCAGAAGTAGAACGAGGGACGCTGAAGGGGGTGGGGCTGCGGCAGCACTCAGGGTGAGTGACAGCGCAATAGTGCGCATGTTTGTTTTTGGGCTGGTCATTTTTAAGACCAGCCCGAACATGCGCACTAAGCCTTCCCCTTAGGAGAGCGAGGGTTGCTTCATTCGCAGCCCCCGGTCTCCTAATGGGCAGGGAGTGACCCTGCTCCAGGCCAATCCTGGCGCTGCTGGACTCTGGAGCAGCGTCTGGATTGGCTGAGAGCCTGAGAGGGCTTGCCAGCCACTCACGCGACGGTGAAGGCGCCAAACGCAGACCCCGGCCCAGAAGCAGACAGCAGAGGCGGCGGACCTGGTCAGGTAAGTTTAAGCTTCTTTGTAATTTTCAAACCCCTGCGGCCCCCCACCCCCGCGCGAGACCCCCCCCCCCCCTACCCCCCTCCGCGCAAGCTACTGCTGTGTTCTGTATATTGTGCCGAGACCCCTCATCATGCTTGCCTCCCCCACTGACACCCCAGGCCCTCGCTGCACATTCCTCGCTCCTTTAGAAGTGGAGCTGCAGCATTTGCTCCCTTGTGAAATGGATCCAAATATCCGAGTCAGGCCCAAAGTCCGTACAGGTCCTACTCATTAAAAGGCATTTGTCGAAAAAAATGGACAGGACAGACGGAGATAAAACTGGGCAAAACGAAGGCCTCGTCAATCATGTTTGAGTTTTGTGATACATTTTCGTGTGACTGTGTTATACTTTTGTGATTGCATGTGTTGTATTGTGCACGCAGATCCTCAAAGGTCCAAGTCATATCAATATTTGCTGGAACGCCTGTTTTCTTTCCTAGGCTCAGTTTAAGCTATGCAAGCCAGGACACGACTTTGATTTAAAAGAAATTAATTCTGTTAAACCAAAGTTGTTATTTCGACCTCTGACTTTCATAATATACGCACCCTTCCGAGCATACAAACCTTGGCGCCCATGAACTCATAATTCCTAATGTTCGCAAAGTACACCATTTATCATCACATACCATACATGTTTGTTGGTAATCGATTAGAATTTCCGGTGTCGTACACTTTCTCGCTTAAACAAGATATTTTGATTAATTGTGCATCTAATATTTTTGCAGCGCCTTGTTACCGCCTTGGGTCACTTCGCAGGGCTGGAAAGTTTGTCTGATTAGCATATCTGCAGTAGTTGTCAGCCGAAAGCATACTTGGCTGTTTGAAAATGGGTGCACCCTCCTAACCCGGCTCATTTTTCATGACCACAGAACCAGGAAGAGGCAGCGAGAGATATGTGCTTACTGTGTAACATGTGCTTACAGTGGCCAGTCCTCTGATGTATGGCATTAAAACTGGCCCTGGGTACATGCCCCTAAGTTAACACTGATGCCAAAAACATGGATTGACTTGCAAACAATGAATGTTAAAAACGTCGAGGGAATGCATTTTAGCGATTTAGTTCCTCTCTTATTTTACATGTTTACTTAATCTTGCATTCCCCACGAGTTAGCTATTTTATAATGTCGTTGTTTATCAGTATTTTATTTCTGTGCATACTTTGAGGCTTGAGCCATGCCAGGTGTTTATGAGGGTCTTTGGATTGAGCACGCAGGCGCTAAGGCTAAAGCCAAACAAAGTGCCTGTCAGTGGGCTGGCTTCTCTGCAGAGCATACAGAACAATGTTTGTGTATTCCATTTGCAACTGAAATTCTGTGGAAACGTGTGTGAAGGGGGTACACTGATGTCAAAATATTTGCAAGGCAAAAGTAAGAAAAATTAAGGTGCTTATATTTGAGGGAGTGCAGTGCATGTTGGGGGCGGTGAAGTGACAGAGATGTGAGGAAGGGCATTCGGGGAAGAATGAAAAGAGGATGCTGAAGAGGAAAGAGAGGGGGTTGAAGATGTGCAGATGGACAAGATATGCAGAGAAAAAGAAGATACATATCTAACATAAAGCACACCTAATTGAAGGCCAAAACTCCTTCCACAGGCCTCAATGCTATTTAATTCACAGACTCACTATTTCAGAAGTTCAGAATTTAAACATTTTCAATGTTAATTATTTATAAGAAATCATTGTTGTTACTCATTTATCTTAAACAGCTCACCCAGTGACAAAGCCAATCATACTGACAGGCTTTAGGCGTATGTCAGTTGCTGTGCCATTTATCTGGATAAAATTACATCTCAGAGAGAAACCAAAATACCGGTCTGATGGCACACTATGGGAATCACAGAAATGTATTTGGCATGTTCCTTTATAGGGAGCACCCACTTTTTTCATCTCACTTAAAGACCTGTCTGCACATATTTCTATATGACTGGTTACAGCCAGCAGCTGTGGGTGCTTCCCGAAGTCTGGTTAGAGCATATGTTTTCAAAGTTAATGCTGCATGCAGTGCAAGACACTGGGCAAGCATACATTTTAAAGTGCTAAAGTTGTCATGCAGAACAATTTACATATTACAGTAACTGTTGAACAAATTAATGCAAGAAGATACAGGGCAGTTTTGAATGTGTTTGATATTTCAAGACTATACGTTCCCACTGCTTAATAAGCCTTGCTTTATCGCTGCATTCATTTGCTTTAAAATGCACCATTTGCCAATCTTTTTTAAATTTCTTTCTCAGGAGAGGGACTCTCCCTAGACCCCAGGTTTGTCCATTGAACTTGTTCACATCACTAACTAGTGTTTTCTATTGGAAAGGGTAGAGCCAAAGCAGTCTTGCTTAGTACCCTAGCCCTCTTCAGAAGTCAGACTTGCTTGGCAACTCTGAAATATTGTATGAGTTTATTTTATGAATGCCTAGAAGAACTGAAATTTTAGTCCATTTATCACAGAAATAGTGCTGAAAATCGCACCAAAAAGATGCCAATTTTTTTTAAATTTCTTCACGGGGGGAGAACCCCCCCGAAACCCCCATATTGCCGTCGGGCTCGCTCGCTGCGCTCGCATACGTTGATTTGTTCTGCATACGCCCCACCAGTTTCAAATTCCACCAGCTGCCACTGGGCAGCAGTGCTCATTTTTGGGGACCGGGACTTATTTTTCATCATCAAACTTTGACCAAGAGCAAAAGAGAGAAACCCAGAAATTTCCGATCTGAGTCGGCAGTAGCAGAAGGAAAGTGGACAGAAGAAAATAAACTTAGCAAAATATTAGACTGGCCCAAGGCAAGTGGACCCAGGCCAAAAATGATAAGATTTGGTCCACACTGAACTCTTGGAAAAAGACATTCAGCAGAATGGGTATTAAAGCCTAGCCCCAAATGGAAACGAGACCCTCTGGTGAATGATGTCACAATGTGTCTCAAAACACCAGCTGAGATCATCATACAGAAAAACATTCTAGAAGGCTTATTGTTGGTGATTGTTCGTGATGTAGGACGGGGTAAACAGAATTGTTCTTTTCTCTTCACTGGATTTCCAGGGGCAGCTCCACCGCTAAGGCGGAGGAGCGTCGCTCCACTGTTTTCAGAGCAGGAAATATAAAATGGTAATAACATTGTTATCATTTTATTTTTCGTAGGTTCGGGGCTGGCTTAGGGCAGGGCGGGGCTGGTGGCACAGGGGTAGGAGTGGTTCTCTTCCAGGGGATCCTCATCAATAGTCATAAGCACATGAATATTCCCGCCCATGCGCGGGACCCCGGAAACACATTACATATATGTGAAAACCATCTATGTAGCTCTATATATATATATCCATATATATATAAAAAACACACAATGTAGCCTCCCATAAACATGCTGAGCAATGTTGCAAGGAATTCTCTTGCACATAAACATATTCCAATAACGCAGGGAGAAATAAACTTTTGAAAACTGCTTTAATACATAGCAGACAACACAATCCTGCAAGGAATAATGAAGAAAACATTGCCAGCACATAGGCTGCATTGTGGAAACATTAGTGTAGAAAGCTGAAAAGCTAACCCACATAAACACTCAGATAACACTGGCACCGTGCCTTTAAGGCAGCCATGACCCCTAGCTTCCCATCATGCCTCAGGGGTGACAGTTAGGTCAGTTGTTCTTTCCGGCTCCTTCTGTCAGGACCCTGGTTACTTCAGCTCTACCTCTTTTTTCTGATTTTCTGTCAGAAAACTCTTCAATTTTTGATAAAAGCTCTTACTTCAACATCTTTTTGGTGTTAAAGTATTTTCTCTACTGTTTTTTTTTAGAGAGTTGAGCATTATTTTACAACAGAATGCCCTCTCTTTTTGACTCTTGTCCTTCCTGTGGCAAGAAGAAGGCCAAATCAGGCTTCCACCCTGTCTGTATTCTATGCCTTCCTTCTGAGCATAATCCTAAATCCTGCCAGCATTGCAAGCTGCTGTCCAACAGAACTTTAAAGGACAGAGAAAGGATTAGTCTCCATGGATTAGCTGAGAAGAAAAAATCACCTTCTAAAGACAAGACTCCGATGAAGAAGAGGAAAGAGAGCTTATCTACAAGTAAGATTCCAGTATGCTCTCCATCGGCGTCGGGCTCGGCGCCTCAATTCCCTTCATCGGCAGCAAAAACGTCGATGAGAAGACCATCGACGGCGGGCTCGCCGTCGAGAGACCACCGGTCGTCGTCGAAGAAAGGTACGTCGAATCCTCCGCCGTCGTCAACCGGGCGACGATCGGCATCGAGGAGTCGCTCTCCGTTGGTGCGGGCTCGCCCAGCGTCGAGAGACAGATCTCCGTCGTCGCCGTCGATGCGGCGTTCGACGTCGAGACAGGCTCCGCCGTCGCAGGGTCTCCAGCGTTCGGCGTCGAAGCAAGTATCTCAGTCGACGTCACCCAGACGACAGTCGACGTCGAGACACACCTCGTCACCTGAGGATAGACACTCATCGCCTCCGCCGTCGTCTAGGCGGCGTTCGACGTCGAAGGCAAGATCCTCTCTGACGGCGAGGTATTCGGCGTCAAGACCAAGGGTAAAATATACCAGACGTCGTTCGACGTCGAGACGTCGGTCTCCGTCGACGGCGAGAAGGTCAGCGTCGAGAGAAAGATCGACGTTGAGACGGCGGTCTCCGTCGACGGCGAGAAGGTCAGCGTCGAGAGAAAGATCGACGTCGAGAAGGTTTTCTCCGTCTACCCGTTCATCGTTGAGGTCTCCACGCTCAACGTCGAAGGCGAGGTCTAGGCACACTGAGAGGTCGACGTCGAAGAGAAATTCACCAGTGATGGTGACACAGAGCAGGTCGACGTCGAGACACACCCCATCGACGTCACATCGCTCATCCAGACGCCGATCACGCTCCAGAAGCCGCAGAGAGTCCTCTCACTCCATCCGGAGCTCACCCCAGACGGTTGCGTCATCACGCAGTGCTTCTGTTCACTCACAGGAGCCTACAAAAGCACCGCCAGGAGGTTCTCCAAGGAGACAGCACTCTCCTTCCATCCATCTCTCTCCCAGATGGCTTCAACCACTTCATCATTGGCAGACGGGGTCCACAGGTCACGCTCAACGACCTACGACCTACTCCAGTCCGCAGCACAGATCACCATTACAGCGTCTTGTGCAGGAAGTGGACAAATCACCCACCACTCGGGCCAGGGAACACCGAGGCAGATCCCCTGAACGCAGGTCGTCTCAGGGACATCGCAAGAGGCGGCGTACACCATCTTGGTCTTCCTCTTCGACACATTCATCCAAAAGGGATTACTCACCTACCCTGACGGATAGTCCTCCCTCCAGAGTGTCGCCTATTGATGATGTGAACACTTTCCATGATGTTCTCAACAGAGGGGCTCAGAAGCTGGGCATCACCATGTCAGCTCCTCAGACAACCAAGTCCATCATTTTTGAGACTCTCCACCAAAGGTCTGCGACTGGACCATTACTTCCTTTGGTCCCAGGCATCATCGAGCCGGTAATGGATCTCTTCCTTACACCAGCATCGACTAAAGCAGCTCCAGCTCGGATTATTAAAAAATACAAGCCAGCTGCATTGGATCCTCTTTTCCTTAGATCAGATCCACCTCCGGACTCTGTTATAATTGCAGCAGCGAAAAAGACGCATGCGGTTGCATCTTCCTCCTCCACTCCTCCGGATAAAGAGAGTAGAGCACAAGACTCTTGGGGACGGAAGGCTTGTGGTTCTGCAGCGTCTT
Organism: Calotriton arnoldi; assembly: GCA_963921515.1. Taxonomy (NCBI): domain Eukaryota; kingdom Metazoa; phylum Chordata; class Amphibia; order Caudata; family Salamandridae; genus Calotriton; species Calotriton arnoldi. The sequence goes on from CAWUFW010000091.1 coordinate 3,123,365, forward strand.
CTCTGCAAGTGTCCAACGCTGCGGCTCTGCTTGGTCGTTATGACAGATCATTATGGGACTCACTGGAGCGCTTCAAGGACAGGCTCCCAAAGGAGGATCAGCAGGACTTTTCTGAAATCCTTCACGAAGGTGCTCTGGTTGCTAATCAGGTAATCAGCACTGCAGCAGATGGTGCGTCCCTGGCGGCTCACTCGTATGCACATGGCATCTGTGCACGACGATCTTCCTGGCTGCGCCTCACAGCGTTAAAACCAGAAGCACAACAACGCATCCTGAATCTCCCTTTTTCTGGCACTTCACTGTTTGGTGCTCACACAGACGAAGAAATGGCGAGGATGAAGGCCGAGTTGGACACCTTAAAGGCGGTGGGCCTAGAAAAGAAAAAGGAGTTTAGGAAGAGGTACCGGACCTACAATCGGAAAAGTTACCAGCAGAGGGTTCAAACCCCTCAATGGTCACAAAACAAACAGGGCAAATCCCAGTATCAAGGCCGCCGTTCCTCGAGAGGAAGAGGAGGACATCAACAGCAGTCCTCCTCTACATCAAAAACTCCAGGGAAGCAATGAGTCTCTGCTTCCTCTAGCACCGTTGCACACTCCAGTGGGAGGAAGTATCTCAAGTTACATTCAAGAGTGGCGCAACATAACCAAAGATCAGTGGGTGCTAAATATACTAAAAAATGGGTACACACTACGTTTTTGGACGTCCCCAAGAGACATTCCTCCTGTGAAATCTCGTCATCTACATATAGACCTCCTGCGTCAGGAAGTGTTGACCCTTCTAAAAAACAAGCAATAGAAGAGGTCCCTCAAGCGCAGAGAGGAAAGAAAGTGTACTCACGATACTTCCTTGTTCAGAAAAAAGATCAACCGAACAAGTTCAGACCAATTCTGGACCTACGTTCTCTGAACAAGTCCATCAAAAAGGAAAAGTTTCGGATGTTGGCGCTCCACCAAATATTTCCACATCTAAGGAAAGGCGATTGGATGTGTTCGGTGGATCTACAAGATGCGTATTTTCACATCCCAATCACAGCACGACATCGCAAGTTCTTGCGATTCACGGTGGGAACAAGACATTACCAGTTCAAAGTCTTACCCTTCGGCCTAAAATCAGCTCCGAGGGTATTCACCAAATGCATGGCAGTGGTAGCGGCAGCATTACAGCGCCAAGGCCTGTTCGTATATCCATACCTGGACGACTGGCTGCTGAAGGGATCCTCTCCTCAAATGGTGCAGGAACACCTTCGCACCTGCCTAGATCTCCTTCAGCGCTTAGGCCTGCATGTCAACCTGGACAAGTCGATCCTTCACCCAACTCAATCACTCCACTATCTGGGCGCCAACCTCAACTCCGACCTCGGAAAAGTGTTTCCTTCGGAGGAGAGATTGTCATCAATGAAAGACAAGGGCAACATCATCCTTCAGGCTTATCAGCCATCAGTAAGACAGGTGGCTTCTCTACTGGGGTCGATGGCCTCGTGCATTTTTCTCATACCCAACGCCAGATTGAGGATGAGACCGTTACAACAAGATCTCGAGGACAAATGGAATCAATCCTCGGGTCAGTGGAACGACCGGATTGTCCTCTCTCCTGCAGCAAAGAAGTCCATTCTCTGGTGGCTGCAACCACAGAATCATCAACCTCTGCCAGAACAATCTCTGATCACGGATGCTTCACTTCAGGGCTGGGGAGCGCATCTGGGTCATCTGCAAACTCAGGGCAGATGGACCAGCAGAGAACAGACATATCACATCAATATGCTGGAACTGCGGGCAGTTCATTTAGCCCTCAAAGCTTTTCAACCGTCAATTCAGATCGGATCGATCCTAGTGCAAACGGACAATACAACCACCATGTATTACTTGAACAAACAAGGTGGAACTCGCTCTCGCCCTCTGTCTCTCGAATCCCAGGCAATCTGGCACTGGCTGCTAGCCAGGAACCTATCGATCACGGCAATACATCTGCCGGGAGAGCAGAACGTGCGAGCAGACGCCCTCAGTCGTCACTTCCAAGAGCAAGAAGACTGGGTACTCAACGACGAAGTGGTGGCAGAAATCTTTCATCAGTGGGGTCATCCTTCCATCGACCTTTTTGCAGACGATCAAAACAGAAAATGCCACGCCTTCGCATCCAGGTTTTACCGACCAGGAACGAGAGGGAATGCTCTTTTGATAGAGTGGTCAGAGACGTTTGCATACGCCTTTCCACCCCTCCCTCTAATTCCGAAGGTGGTGGCCAAACTTCTGCGATCCAGAATGAGGATGATACTCATAGCACCGGACTGGCCTCGCCAATGGTGGTATCCGGACCTTTTGCAACTCTCGGTTCGCCCTCATCGGAGACTTCCGTGCAGGCCGGATCTTCTCACCAAGATGGGAGGGAAAATTCTGCACCCCAGCCTTCCTCGCTCAGCTTGACAGCATGGCTCCTGAAGTCCTGCAGTACGGACATTTGAACCTCCCTCAGGACTGCATGGATATTTTAAGGGAGTCAAGGAAGCCTTCCACAAGATCATCATACTCTCTAAAGTGGAAAAGATTTTACTTGTGGTGTATCCGTAATGATTGGAGTCCAATTAACGGGCAAGAGGAGGTAATCTTGCCGTATTTACTCTATTTGGCCAAATCTGGTTTGAAATATTCTTCCATTAAAGTGCATTTGGCGGCGATCACAGCATATCGTAAATCACCTAACCAGCCTTCTTTTTTCAGCTTCAGGTGGTTAAGGACTTCCTGCAGGGGTTGAAAAAGGTTTACCCTCCTGTTCGACCTCCTTCTCCTCCTTGGGAGTTGAATTTGGTACTGTCTAAATTGATGGGACCTCCATTTGAACCCATTCATAAGTCTACATTGCAACACCTTTCTTGGAAAGTAGCTTTTCTAGTAGCAATTACATCAGCACGCAGAGTGAGTGAGATACAAGCACTCTGTTCTAAAGAACCCTATACGGTCTTCCACCATAATAGGGTGGTTATGCGAACTCACCCTTCCTTCCTACCTAAGGTTGTGTCAGAGTTCCATGTTAATCAGACAATTTCTCTACCCTCTTTCTTTCCCAATCCATCCACACCAGCGGAAAGGTCTCTTCATTCGCTAGACCTCAAGAGGGTTCTCAAATTCTATTTGAATGCAACGAAATCCATTAGAAAAGCAGATCAATTGTTTATAAACTATGGTTCTGTTAGAAAAGGCTTCCCAACTTCTAAAAGATCCATTTCGAGATGGATAGTATCTTGTATAAAGTTGGCATACCAGATTGCAAATAAGCCTCTGTTTGTCTCCCCTAAAGCTCATTCTACTAGGGGTAAGGCTGCTACGATTGCATTCTTACATAATGTACCGATGGCCGAGATTTGCAAGGCGGCAACTTGGAAATCGGTCCATACGTTTACCAGACATTACTGTCTGGATTCTGACTCCAGAGCAGATACACAAGTGGGCCAGGCCTCCTTGAGGAATCTGTTCCAATGCTAACCTATTGGAGTCTGTATAGGCCTTATGGCATTTATGTATCTTGATGGTACTCTGTTTACTTGCCCGCAGGATGAGGAGATGGGCTTGCTATTCTATTCATGTGCTTATGACTATTGATGAGGATCCCCTGGAAGAGAAGGATTAGTTACTTACCTGTAATCCTAGTTCTCTTCCAGGGGTATCCTCATCAAAGTCATAAGCAACCCACCCGCCTCCCGGGCAAGTGAACATGATTCATACATCTCTTTGAAAAAGGTCTGCGGATATCCGCAAAGAACAACTGACCTAACTGTCACCCCTGAGGCATGATGGGAAGCTAGGGGTCATGGCTGCCTTAAAGGCACGGTGCCAGTTTTATCTGAGTGTTTATGTGGGTTAGCTTTTCAGCTTTCTACACTAATGTTTCCACAATGCAGCCTATGTGCTGGCAATGTTTTCTTCATTATTCCTTGCAGGATTGTGTTGTCTGCTATGTATTAAAGCAGTTTTCAAAAGTTTATTTCTCCCTGCGTTATTGGAATATGTTTATGTGCAAGAGAATTCCTTGCAACATTGCTCAGCATGTTTATGGGAGGCTACATTGTGTGTTTTTTATATATATATGGATATATATATATAGAGCTACATATATGGTTTTCACATATATGTAATGTGTTTCCGGGGTCCCGCGCATGGGCGGGAATATTCATGTGCTTATGACTTTGATGAGGATACCCCTGGAAGAGAACTAGGATTACAGGTAAGTAACTAATCCTTTTCACACTCAAGTATGCATGATTGTTTGGCCAGCCGTCTAGGGCCGGCCAAACACTCATATGCACTTTGCATGTTCCTCACCAGGCTGTAATACACAGCCTGGTGAGGAACATGCACAGGCTCCCATTCCCCGTCTGAGCACCGAACCACGGCACTTAGACCAATCGCAACGCTGCATTGCAGCGTTGAGATTGGCTTAGGGGAGCGTGGGTGCTTCCTGCTTCCAGGACTCGCCGGAGAAGGAGACACGAAGGTGGGGAGACGGTCACGGCATCTGCGAGGATGTAAGTGGTTTTCTTTTTGTATTTTGCCACCCCCCCGGCCAATTGTCCACCCCCGTTGGCCCTTTTAAAAGTGTGGTATTCCTTTTGGCATAGGATTCTATTTGGACATTTGTTTAGAGGGGCTCACTGTATTATACAGGTGGTCTATCATCCTGGTCACAAATGATTACTGCTTTACATCCGGTTTATTTGTACCAGGGTGCACACTTGTTTTATAGTCACATAAATTACTTGCTGCTCTCTAGAAATATTTCTTCCGGGCCTGTAGAAGATCTCCAAAGTATGGCAATATTTTATTAGTTCCCACACAGAACTGTTTATAAGTCATATGATTTTGTATCCAATATATTGCAGTCAGGATTGTCTTCTCAGCGGTTTGTGGAAAAGAGCTTCTAGTACATTTGAGGCACCTACATTTGAGGCACCTACATTTGAGGCATGTACCCGGAGGTATCTCTGCTTCCAAGGGTCAGACTCTGACCTCTTTAACTGTTGATGTCTTGACGTGCACATATGTGGCCCATTGTACCGGCCTGGCTGGCAGAGAAAAGAATAATCAGCCTACTGATATGAAACGGAAGTTGTTTTCTTGACTCCCCTTTTGGCCATCCTTTGGAAAGTGGCCATGATTTACAGGTAAAACCCAGTTACCATTATATATTTGATTAAACAGAGCTTTGTGTCATCTGGTCATTAAACATGTCTTAATTCAGCGTAAAGAAAGTGGAGGAAAACAGACTGGTCAGGGTCCACTATGCCTAGAAATGGAAACTCAACTTTATGATCATCTTATGGATTTTCAGCACATTGCGACTTCTTGTGAGGCACTCCTTTAACAAGAGTCACACAAAAAAAGTTCTAAAATTGTATATCCGTGTGTTGTCTAGTTCCTACCAATCTGAAGGACCTGCGCATTTGCTGGACAACATAAACATTAGGTGAGGCACCTAGACTGTTTCCGGACACCCCCACAGGTTATGTTGGCCTAGAGACCAGCTAGCTCTCAGTGCCACCATAAGCCTCCCTAATTCTACCAGGGAGCGAATCATTTTTGGCAACCCCTCAACATGACAACCCTGACCCCTCAGGGATCGCGGAAACAGATCAGAACCTTTCACTCAGTCACTCGTGCATACTTGTGCTCAGAGAAATATACAGAATACACAGTGGGACGTTTTTAATATGTTTATTGAACCAACCTTATTCTTGTATAAAATACACGTGCTGCGATAATCAGTAGACCGAAGCAGATGAAAGTGATTACAAGCACCAAAAGCGTAAATAGTAGATATAGTTCTACCATGGTGCTAGAATAGTGTATATAGGCAGTCATATAAACAAGGCAGTAATGAGGCGTACTCCTACTATGCAAGCCCTACTCTACGTGTACCTTGGGTGTGTGTAGGTGTGAAGCCAAGAATCCCCCCAAGCCCATTACCTGTCGGGAGAGAACGTAGGAGCCTGTCTAAGTCACGAACTGGAACCCTCATGGAGATGTCAGACCACTGCGTGGTGAAGTCTCAGCATGCAGGGACCCTCGGTGTCAGCTTAAGTGCCTCCTCTGCTTATTTATCGGGATGCTCATAATTTATAATAGAAAGCAGCCTTGCAATGTACGTGTAGATTAGCGATGTTATGGATATGTACATAGCTCTGTCGCCCCGTGGATGAAAAAAGAATGACTTTTGTACCTAGTGCGTAAGAGGCCTTGTACATGATGTTTGAGGCAACGTGATAGTATTGTACGAAGCTAGATGTGTAAACAAAGTAGTTTCAGAGGAACTAATTCAACATTGTCGTGCATGCAAATATGTACAAAAGTTCACGTCAGAAAGGTTATTGTGAAAAAGAGGACAATGTAAGAAATGAGCAGCTTCGCTACATGGGCCTAACCCAGGAACATAACACTTGAATGAGAAGCATTGAGCTCTCTGCCTTCAGAACAGTTTTCAAGTCTGCAAGCTGTGGAAGTTCCTACGTGCCTTTACTCTCCTGGTATTCTATGCCGTAAGGCTTATTCTGATAACTGGTGCCTGGGCTCCCCAACTCTGCACTTGACTGTAGCAAGGGACAGGATCACCGAACCTCTTCATTGAGTAGAATGTCCTGGCGTGAAAGGGGAAGGTTATCAAACTCTCTGCTCCATTCTTGAGTTAAAAGGGTTGGTTCCTGAAAAATAGAGCCTTCCTTTTTAGGTCGAGCCTCGAGTAGCGCGCAAGCGCTGCTCTGGCAAGACTTTATGTTAGGGGGTTTGAAAAACTGACCACACGCTCGTGCGTCATGGCCTTTTCCCTGCGGTTACGCGCAAGCAAAAGGCCATAGTGCACAAGCGTGTGGTCACGCCTGCTGCTCGCAATCGCGCGCACCACTCGCGTGCTTGTTTTGTTTAACTCTCGCGGACGCGTCACTTTATTTTTTTTTGTTTCACTTTCTCATAATCGCGGCACCCGCGCTTTACTTTTAAAATTAAAAGTAAAGCGCGGGTGCCGCGATTGTAGCAAAAGTAAAGAAAGATGTTTCAGCGCGCGCAACACTCGCGTGCTTGTTTTTAAACGTTCCTTGTTTTTTTTGTGACCGAGTACAATTTGAGATCCGAACTGACACTGGATTGAGTCCTTATTTCCACGTCTGATGAAGCGCTATGACTGTAGTGAGCTCCACCTTGGCTTCGTTTATCTGATTTTGGAGAAGGCCCAAGGATGTTTTTGTTTAAAGAAATTAAATATCACATATGTTTTTCTTTTGATCATAAACAAAATTAAAATCCTCTCCAGAGGCTATCAAACTGATGAAAAATCCTATATTTAAATAACTGATAAAATATTGAACAAAAAAGGCTTTAAAGCATTAAAGCAACGAATCTCTTGGCCTTAAATACTTACTTATCTTCCGCCTAGAGATCATCTAACCAGCCTGTAAGTCTTGGCTTAAATCGCTGGCTAACGCAAAGAAAGGAAACCTGCAGTCACTAAAATGCTGGTTGTGCGGGAAGACCACCCAGAGTCTCTGCTCCTGGGCGGGGCGGTAGCTGGACGCCCAAGTGCATGCGGCAGATATGCCACACACCAGGCTGGCACAGGGCAGATACAAACTGATTATCTCTCCCTCCTCCCCCTCCTCAGAAGTGCACGCGCCTTCGCCACGCTGACGACGTTTCATGTTTACATCGGGTCGTACCTCATGTGAACTGCTCTGCTGTGCCATCCGTCTGGGATGACGCTGCGCCCCGCTGGTCACGTGACGCGGAAGGGGATCTGCTCCGTTGGCACGCGCAGCCTGCATTGTACACACGCTTCTTAATTTGCTGGATTTCGTTTCCTGGCCCCGGGGGATAGCCGGAGAATCGTAAAGTTTTCTGGTGGATGGCAAGAAAAATAAAATTAATACAAGTATAGGCTACCATTTTTGGACACTAATTTGCATATTTGACCGTCGTCCAAAACTGACACCATGCGATCCAGTGACACCCCCCACCCTCCCCCCCGAAGAGGCCTGTTAAATGGGGCTGCACCCCAATGTCCAGTTAAAAATATAGGTTTAGATGCTGGCCAGCACTGTACATGAATCTCAGCCTGGGCCCATTCCCTTGCCTTTAACAGCCGTCTACTTCCATCATCTATAGTTCAAAGGGGGGGAGGGGGAAGGACGGGTTTCATGCTGTGTCTTAGTTCTGAAAGAATCGCATACAAACTGTTCGTATTTTTATTATTATTCTAATTAAAGTGCAGGTTAGGAAGAGGGCCCCCGTTTCCTTATGAGCATTCAGAGCTCATGATGTAGGTGAACGGAGACGTCTCATGGCCTAGCGGCCCCTAGAAGGAAAGCAGGCTTCAGCGCCTGGAAGTTGGCACTGCTGTGGCTCACGTGCACGCCCTGGTGCCTTTCCGGTCACCGACATTCATTATTCGGGGGAGGGGCGGTGGCGGTTGGGAGATGTGCTCACAGGCCCATCATTGAGGGCAGATCCTGGGGCTGGCATCTCAAAGCCGACAAGGACGCTGAAAATGCACATCTCAGAAGCGACGTGGAGAGCCCAGTGACGTCAGTTCCTAACCTGCAAGCTGAATTCCACAGAGCTGCCCACAACAAAACACTCCACTCAAGGCTAGGTCAGGCAAAGTGCAACCAATCCACGCCATAAGAAGAACATTGGCTGAACAGCATTGTCAGTGCAGACTGCACAGCTTTTGAACCCACTGCTACCAAAGACGCAAAGCGTGGAATACCAACTGAAGATAAGAAGGGTAGCAAAGACCTGGCATTTCCTAAAAATAAGTATTAACAACCAGCCTGATTTCCTGGCTCCACAAAGCCTGTGAACTTCGAGCCAGAGCAAAATATTTGGACCAAGTGCAGTGTGCAGTGCACGACAGACACCGGATAGGTGTGTTGCAAGGAAAAGCTTCAGAAACCACCTGATTGGACACCACTGACAGTGATCAGACTTCTAATTCTCTGGGGGGCTCCAATGATGGACTATACCTTGCTGATGGCTGTCTTTCATCAGAGCAGACTGGAAGGCCTCTCCTACCCGTCTGGACACGCAAAGGCAGTAATAGCGTAGGAACTTGTAATGGGACATCGGAAAGCCATGTCACACACTTCACCTTTCAGACAACCTCGAAAACCCGCTAAAAACATAAAAATGCGCATAATGACGAGATCACGCTTCCAATGCACAGAGGTTGGGCAGCCATCACTTCGACTGGTGCTGCATAACCCAAACTATTACTGTTCCACAACTAGCTGGAATCTTGGATGGCTTTAATGTACAATATTCCTGCTGGCTTCCATGTGGCCTCCTCACAAGTTTAATCTTTTGTGTCCAAGTTAATACTGCAACAGCTTGCATCATTGGCTGCCCTGTAATGTACACCCCCCTCCTCGCTCTCTTCCCGACACAATACAGGTTAGGAGCAGGAGTCTGCCCTCTCACCTACCACACCAAAATGCGTCTCAGGCGGCAAAGACATCCTTCCAACCAACTTCTCCCCTACAGTGTACGTGCTGTCCGTCCCATAATGCACTGCAACACTTCTCCAGGGATATGGAACTAAAAATGCCATTACATTTCCTCTGATGCCCTTTGCGTTTGTAGTGTTGCATCGCTCCGATAAGTGTCACGTGACTTGTTTGGAAAGGTTTCTTCCACATCCACCTCTGAGAGAGGAACGTGTGCTCCTTTGTGCCTCCAGAGTACACAGAGATGCCACCTGGGTGCCTAATTCTGCTCGCGCCCTTAATGGGGTGCCGGATCCGTGTTCCTGCAGGAATGCCTCTTGGTGAGGGACCTCTGAAGACCCTCGCTCTGGCAGCCTGCCCTGTCCACGCCTTGTTGAGAGAACAGAGACATTAGGAGAGGTTTATGAAATGTGATCGCTCTCATTAGCGCGCGGGCGGATGGCATATTAGGCCTCTGTGAATGGACGTTATCCACAGTCTGGGCCTGTGATGCCTTCATCAGGCGGCATCATTTGACATAAGTATATTACGTCAGTGATACTCCTCGGCTCGAGGGAAGGTGTAGTGGTATTGGCTGAAACCGCCTCTTTGAACACTAATGAATTGCGTTGAACTCGAATGACAATTTGCCATATTTTTTTATTTTATTGGTGCGCTGTGGCGGCTGGGAATTTGTCGGGGCAAAAGGTTATGTCTCAATCAATAAATTGACACTTCAAAAGAGCAGTATTCATTTAGTCTCACAAGCGTTTTTCTGAAGCGATCTGCGCTGAACAAGCAGCAGCAGCAGGATGACAATTATGGCGAGAAAATGCAGAGAAGTTATTTGTTTGGACTACAATTAGGTGAAAACAGGATAGCAAAAAGAACAAGCATTTGCAATGCAATAGGTCTCGCATTTACACGAGTTTAAGCTATTGGCATTGTAAATAACAATGCCTTTTATTTATGTTTTAAAAACTAAAACAGAAATCAAAGGCATTGTTATTTGCAATGTCAATAGCTCAAACTCAGCGTAAATGCGAGACCTATTGCATTGCAAATGCCTGTTAATATAGCACTGTTGAAATAAATTAAAGGATCTGACTAGTGCCCTGAACGAGGTTAATAATAAGGCAGACCTTCAAAGTTGGACTTTTCTCATCACTGATAGCCCAGCAGTGAGACAGGAACTGATTTGCAGAACAAAGCAGCGTATAACGGAATGACAGCAGAAGTGTGTAGGGGCACTCCAGGGAGATTCTTTCACTAAATCGTGCAGGACAATTCAAGCGGTGGGGGGGGAGGGGGGAGGGGTCGGGATGCTGCCAGTGGGAGGTGTCTGTGGCTATCAGCGGGGCATGCAGAGAATGCTTTCTTTCACCAGACGTGCCTGCAAAGAGGTTCTGTCAAACTGTGCGTGATTGAAGCATATGCAATGTCTAGGGAGGTGGTGACAAAATGGCGGGACAAGGTCACCCTGTCGAAACATCTGCCCGGGCACGAGCCATATGGAGGCACCGCCCCTCCTGCAGAGGCATGGGGCTCCCCTACCTTCTGCTGTCCGCCATTGTCCAGGAAGAATGCGGCCTACAAATGGGGACAGCTGCCGCCACAAATCTCTTTAGCGGACGCTCTCAGATATGCAGCAGGAGTATTAGTGCTTTTGTTCGACAAGACAAAGCATTTAATCAGATGATCAAGCGTGCCAAATCAGCTGCGCGCCGAGGGAGTGGGACGAAAAGATGCCTTTAGCCTTCTGGAATTGCTGTTTTGATTTTCATCAGCGCTACATGTTAATCCACAACAGACCTCGGCTGTTTGATTTTGCGCGGGCTGAGCAATATGGATATTTAAAGATATGTCCATGAAGTAGTAATCCGGTACTTATCATACAGCTGTTAAAAAGGACGAGAACAGTGAACACGTTACTTAAGGACTTTTTTGTATTGAAGCTTTGATGTCACTGCAATCTTCCTGAAGTTAATACTAGTTTTCGCATCTGCAGAGATATTTAACCCAGTGTTTTAAAATGGGCATTGTGCCTATATAATGCTAAGGAATCGCTATTTGCAATCTGCTTAAGCATTTCAAAAACAGACTTTGAAGTACTGACCATGATGTGAAACAAGCTTTGGCTATGTTTTTAAAGATGTTGAAACATGGCGCAAATTAAATAAAAAGCGCTATGGCACAACCAGCTTTGATGTCTCCTTAACACATTGTTTTTACTTATTTTAAATCATGTTGCACTGCAGCCCGGGCTGCTTGCAACATCTTTAAACAAGAGAGGAGCGGGGGCGAGGCGAGCGAGCGCGGCAGCCTGCTCAGCTGACCAGACGCTCGTGCGTCATGGCCTTTTGCCGGCATGTGTTTACAATTATCGCGCCCGCGTCTGGGCACGATAATTGGAAACACATGTTTGCCGCGCGTACCCATCCCAAAAAGGCCAGCCACGACGCACGAGCGTTTGGACTGCTTTTCAAACTCACTTACTAAAAGTCTTCGCCTCTAGCAGCGCTTGCGCGCTACTCGAGGCTCGACCTAAAAACCCTAAAGAAAATATTGTGCATGCTTTTAATTTTCTCTTTTTTTTCTCACACTGTCTCCTAGTCATGTGCTCTTTCTTTCCATCTCTGAAATTTACCAGCTCTTGTGAGTAACGTAACAAAAAATCCACCGCTATACGTACCACTTATGATTTCACAATATCATAGATGACATAAGTAACCTAGGTGTGGGCATCCCACATAACTTCACCGTTAGCGACACCATGACATCACCGAATTTGTAGCCTTGGTGCTTGTCCACGTGATGTTTCCCTGCTATGGGAAATACTTCATGCTTTCTATAAGTAACTCGGTACTGCCTTCGTTCCCTCTGTTCTCTGTTCCCGTTTTCCCATTCACAAAACCCTTCACCCAGTGCTTTAAATGGGGAAAAAAATAGTGCAGGTACTCATTTAAATGTGGCGAGTGGGCGGGGCTAAAGGCAAGATATGCGAAGCTTATTGACTTGTATACTAGTTGCAGCTCATAGGGGAGAGGAGTTGGCCTAACGGCTAGGGCGGTCGACCTCGAATCTGGGGAACCGGGTTCGAGTCTCGGCAATGACGCTGAACATCCTGTGATTCTGGGCAAATCACTTAATCTCCCCGTGCCCAACAAAAAAAAATAATTAATGTGTCCTCATGTAACGCAACTGATGCTATGTAAAGCGCTCTGATACCCGATACCTTCGGGTCAAGTTCGCGCTATATAAAACTCTGTAAAAAAAAAAAAATCACAAGAAATTTGTTTCTATAAACAAAATAGGTTAATTCGTTAAAGAAAACAAAAGTCAAACACAGTGATATTTTAACATTTCCTTATTTTGTAATATTTCTCTCGTTTTTCTCTCACACAAAAACACGAACACACAAGCAGGCAAACAGACAAACACGAGCAGACACTCACACAAAAAAATCAGGTGGGATTAAAGCCCTTTTAACCTCCTTACCTCCCATGGCTTTCCTCATTGTGCTGTCACTGGGCTGCCTCGATTCCTTGCAACACAGCATGACGGCGAGCACCCGGATATCATGCAAATGAGACCACACTGAATAGTTCAGCAAGGGGCTCAGCTCAGAGCTATAAAAGTGCTTTGGCTGTCAAAGAGACAGGCTACGACCACTAGAGGCCAATGCTCCTACCCTTCATGAGTACCGGTACTCTCCACGGCAGTAGAGTAGTGCCGGTACTCAGAGTGATAAAAATAAGAAGTGCCAGTACTCAGTACCTGTGAGTACCGGCAAATTTCGCCGCGGCGCGGAGGGGGTGGGGGGTGAGCGCGGCGTCGCCATGCTCGTGACGGAACCACGCCGTCATGAGTCACGTGTGGCGTGTGCTCATGACGGCGTGGTTCCGTCACGGCCCCGCCCGCTCATTAATTCGCCCGCACAGGCGGGGAATTAATGCCGCGTGGGCGGAGCGGCAGCCGCATGACGGAACCACACCGTCATGAGCACACGCCGCACGTGGCTCATGACGGCGTGGTTCCGCCATAAGCAGGCAAGGGGTTAAAGGGGCCAACCAATTTCCAGAACAGACGTTCTAGAATGTTTGACGTCTGCTGGGGTTTGAGACCTACTGTGACATCATGACCAACTGTGACATCATTTAGCAGACGGCCTCTTTTTTGTGCATTGCCTTCAGTAAGGGAAGCTTTGAGATGGGTCGTGATATGCTGGTCAGTGAGCCACGGGTGGAGAATAGGGGACGGGGTAGCACTGCTCCACGATACCCGTTACACTTTTGGTCGGAACCTGTACCGGATTTTTAAACCCTGTTGTAGGCAAGGGTTTGAGCCACTCCGCCAAACTCTGAACCCAGTGCTTAATTTGTGCCGGTGGTTTCCGGTGCTGGGCGCCCGCACTTAGTTGTCAACACCTGCGGGCGCTTGTTATAATCTGGCATATGGTGGCGCAGTCTGTCTAATTTAGAGATGAGCCCAGCAACAGTTGTTTATTAATGCAGTATACATTAAAAATTACTATTACCTGTCGCCCAAGTCATTCTTATAGCTTTGGGGGCCTGGAATAGTCTGAATATCACAGTTGTAGGAGTGTGACAGTTAATAGTTGTGTTGGTACTGCTGTTGGCAGCGCTGGCAGGGGCAATGTGTGGTGCAAGCTGTAGCGCCCTCCTGAGGAGGGCCCTGGCACTTACATTTTCACAAATTAAGCGCTGTCTGACCTGTTGTAGACCTCTGTGTACAGCTGAAAGTGGGCTAGTGTCTGGGAGTGGTTACTAAGGCTTTGCTCATTGTATGTTAACCTCTTACAGTTTTTAGGTCTCGCCTACGCAGCGCGCATGCGCTGCATAGGAGGACCTTTAGCCGTCGCTCTGGTCATTTTCAAGCATACACTCGTGCTTGTGGCGGCATCCACCTTGCGGGAGCGAGCAGGCTGGCTAAACAGTCATGCGCAGTGATGGGAGCGCACTACCACTCCCCTCCGTGCCTGTCACTACCAGGCCCCACCCCCAAGACTTGGCAGGAAAGGAAAAATAAAACCAGTGTCGTTTTATTTTTCCTTTCCTGTCGTCTTTGGGGGGGGGGGGGGAGGGTGACGCTCCTCCGCCATACCGAAGGAGCCGCCGCTGGGCCTGGGAGGAAGCTGCACTTCCTGCTTCATCTTGTCAAAGTTGCATAGGAAGTGTTAATCGGGTGTTTAAAAATCAAATTGGAGCATCCACTTGAGCCTTATAGGATAGACTTATGGCTTCATGGAGGTTTTTTCCTGGAGGTGTTCCTAAACGAACCACAGTGTACTTCTCAGCCAAATATTGTTCCATAATTCCCAATGTCCTACTGCTTCATTCCACATATCTTTATGTTAGGATTAGCTACAGATTCGTTTCAATAGAATGCATCTGGTAGACTCAATGGTAGTTTTGAATGTTCACTTTGGGTATAGCTATCCTGTACAATTCACTCACTTAAACACCATAAGTAAGTACCTAAAGTTTATCCTATTTTTCAAGATTATGCAAGCATTATTATATTGCTATTCCTGACACATATTGGGATCTTGAATCAGTCTGAGTTCAAGTAAACAAGATACAATAAAAAGGGACATCCCCATCGCAAACAATTAAATAAAAACAATTACAGAAAACCAAATCTAGTCATAAAAGAGAAACTCTCAAACGTGGCTATGAAGGTGTCAGTCCGCCGCAGTGATTACTTTTTCATGTGCTCAGAACCACTGCAATTCAAACCATTCATAAAGCACAAAAGATCCAAAGACATCTCCGCACCGAACAAAGGTCCAAAACACCAGAATGACCAAAAGAGAACAGATTTCACCTATCTGCAGAACACTGGATAATCACCAGTTTTCTTGATAGCATTTGGTAACCTCTTGTTTAGGTAAGTACACTGCACAGTAAAGCTCCTAACACCTGCCTTAATCCTTGCAAATCTTGGGATTGTAAATACAACCTTATTTTTTTGACTGCAGGCACATGGGGAATACAATACTTAAGTATCTCCTTCAGGAAATAATAAGCTGAACCGTGCATAGCATTTTGAATAACATCTGTACCAAAATAAGCAGCCAGTGCAGTTATTTAAAAATCAGTCCTGTCATATTCTTAGAAAGCCCAGGCCCGTTCCCACCATCACTGCCAACTATCAACCCATAACCTGCTGTCAATCATGGGGAAGATCCTGTAAAAGAAAGTGTCCAGATATATCCACCTACCTGGAAGATCCTGGGATACCCGATCCATGGCAGACTGGCATTTGTCCAGGGCATTGAATTCACCCAGGCCATCACGCTGGACAAAGTCATAGCCTTTTTAGATGAGGGTGTTACAGCGTGAGTGATCCTCCTGGCCTCTCCGTCATGTTTGACACAGCTTTTGACACTTGACTTAAACCATGATTCTCTAAGACAGATTGTAGAGTATGGGAATTTTGGGTATAGCTTTCTCCTGGCTACAGTTTTTCTTTGCTGATAGGTCTTTCCAGGTTTTTGACGGAGCATGTATGTCAGATACTTTCCCCCTAATATGCGTACCCCAGGGCTCTTCATTGAGCCCTACCCTTTTTAACGTATAAATGAGGTCACTGGCACATAATATCCAGCCCTTTGGGATTTCATTTATTTCCTATGCTGACGATACTCAATTGGTTTTCTCCCTCACTCAGAGCCAAAACTCCCTCTTCTCTTCGTTAGGCCCTTGCCTTGAGAAAAATGCTAACTGGATGAGTAGCTCCTACTTTAAGCTAAATGGAGGAAAAACGGAGCTTATGATCCTTGGCAACAATCCTAGCTCCTCTATAAGTTTAGGCTTGCCAAGCTGTTTGGGTCCTCATCCTGCTCCAATAAACAGCTATAAAGAGTTTAGGAATGTGGCCGGACAAAACCTTGAACTTTGATGCTTAAGCAGTAAAACTCATAACCTCTCCTTCCCTATACTTCAAAGAGGCTGGTGGTCTAGGCTCTCATTCTTTCCCGCCTGTACTACGGCAACTCTCTTTATCTTGGAGCGCCAAAAGCTACAATTAGGAAGTTCTGCTGCTCGGATTCTCTATAACCTCCTGAGACACCAATCCCCCAACTAGCCTTGAGCATCCTCCATTGGCTCCCGGTGGCCCAGAGAATTACATTTTAATCATTCTGTATCATCCTCAGGGCAATCCTCCATAAAAGGTCCCTGATCTCTTACTCCTTGGTATTGCCCTACCTTCCCAGCAGAACTCTACTCTCTTTTAATGCACATTTGGTTACAGTACCCTTATTCAAAAGGTCAAATATGGAGGGCGCTCCTTTGTCTATAATGCAGTTAGACTTTGGTACATCCTTCCTCTCTCTCTGTGCGATCTGCACAAAAGGAACCCCCCTTTCGGAAATCACTAAAGATCTGGCTCTTTCAGAACAGCTTGCTCTAATCTCCTCTAACTGCTCTGTGCCACACTATCAGCGCTGCGATTCCTAAGGGTAGCTATGCGCTCTATAAGTGCTTCATAGAATAGAATAGCTGACCATGGTAGTTTATTCCAGAGCCTGGCAGATATCAACATATGAGATACGGTGTTTGAGTACTTCACATGTTTTTTCCCCAACCCTTTCCCTCATAACTACGAATTTAACAAGGCAGAGTTGACCTGTGATGTCCTACTGGGGACTTCACTATGACTTATATGATTTAATGTCTTTGTATGTCCCTTATCTTCTCTAGTAAGACCATTAGGCTGTAGGACTATATCCTATGTTGACAAGACCCAGATAATCACCAACCTCCATGACAGTGGCCCATCTCAGTGTCCAAGGGTGAACATTGTCAGCAAGTTGAATGCTAGTAAACTCGAAGTTCTGTTATGTGGTAGTAACATCTCTCTCTCTGGGACAATGCACAATGGCTAGCAGACCTGGGGACACTTCAAACCTCTGCAGCAAAGAACGTCTCTTGGTTTTGTAATTGATCAGAAGATCTCTTTTATGGGCAAGCTGACAGCAGTGGCATAAAACTAATTTCTAATCCTCAAGTTTATGGAGGAAGGTTCTTCCCTCCTCCCTAGAGAGAAGCATGCAATGGTGGTCGCCACTTGTGTATTATGATTATTGCAACAGCCTGTACCCGGTGGTCCCAGAGTTTAAATTACCTACCTATGGAGCAGGTGCACTTCAAGTGGCTCTGTATGGCTTACAAAGTTGTGGTATATCTGAGCTCTCTTTGATGCTGGATTTGTATATCCGCTAGCATACTTTGTGATCTGCAAACCCGTCCATCTTCATTTGTGCCTCGGATAGTGAAAGAGTGTACTGAGGACACTTGTTTCGTTATTCAACGCCCAAACTGTGGAACAACCTTCCATGCAGTCTCTCAAATATCAGGAACCCTCTCATCCTCCACAAGGCCTTCAAAAACATTTTATTCTGTAGTTAAACTCCAGACCCACTTAGTATTATTTCTTCTTGTTTTCTGTCTTTCTTCACTGCCAGTAAGCCTTTTAAGCAGTAAAATGCTTTTCTAAATAAATAAATAAAATTACATTTTGCTGGGGTTTGGGTCACAACACCTACTGTGTGATTCTGAATCACCTCCAACCTTTCAAACAAGCGTTGCTGCGATTTCAATTGGAAGGTATCTAAAATGTTGCTGTAACTCTAATCTGCACAAGCTCTGGAGGGAGGATAGATGGGAAAATATGTAGACATTTGAATGTCCATCACATAAATATAGGCATTTGTCTTTGCAGACCAGGCATGTTCTCAGGTACCAGCGGGCAGTTATTTTGACTGACAAATAGACATCAGGCACTGTCCCAAAAGACCTAATTGATGATGTGCGAATGTTAACTAGACGTATCTCTTCTGCTCATTGATGCTTTTCTTTCAAATAATTTTTTTAGAAGAAATTGTGATCTGAGTTTTAAGTGGAATAACAATCTTTGGTGTCTCCATTAACCTTCCTATCAGCACCTCTTAGCTTGCTATTAATCCACTTCATGCCTTGATTTACACCTGGGACTGAAATGTCAACCAATTTGGCAAAGGTTGCTGTATAGATTTAACCCACCTCACAAAGGGTGGTATATTGCCCCTTTTTGATCATTATAGATTAATGAGATATCCAGTGTGCTACTTAGATTGATGCTAGAAGAGGTGGATTCATGAAGTAAGTGCAGGTGGTGCTGCAAGAAGTAATATTATGTACTGATTGTTAGAGTCCTGAGAGTGATGAGCATGTTGCCACTCTCTAGGACCCTTAACAGTTGTGCATAAACTGTTGTTGACAGGTGATGTGTGCTCCTGGCAGGATATACCTAAAGGCAGGAGTGCTGCCTCCAGCAAACATCTAAGATAAATATGGTGTTTACGCACAGATCATACCTCACGCAAATGAGTCTTATGTGCAAGGCCACATGTCATGCATATGGGTTCCAACCTGTACATTAGCTCGTGCTGTAACGTGCTTTGTCTGACTGTGAGCTGTATGTCTCTTTGGAGCGACTCAGAGGTCCTCCGTCCTCCTCTACAGGGGGTGGTGGCAGAAGGGGTGGGGGGGTGTAGGAAACAAATAGACTCTTCCCTTGGCCACCACCCATCCTCTCCTGCAGTTTGTTCTGACATATTTGTCTTGGCCGGGACTCAGCTGAAGGACTTGGGGGAGGCGGGGGAATGATGCACGCTTAAATAATATATTCAGGTGCTATATTTTATTTGTGTTCTCTGTAATTGCTATGACTTCTAAAAAAAAGGTGAAATACACCAGACAGGTGGGCTGCTATCTTGCGATTTTGTGAAGCAGGAAACCTTCCTTGTTAATCATTATCCTGATACCAGTTCTAGGATAGCTAAAATCTATTTCTCTTTAGGAATGTTCCAACTCTTCTATGATATGTGCTAGAGTAGACCTCTGATGTCAAACTGGCCTGCTCCTTGGTGTCATTTTGATTTTGTTTGGATTGTTCATTGTTTTCTTTTCATGATTTTGTCATTTGAACAGATCGATGATATGGTGGTATCCCACGATGCTACAGTGCTACAGCTGGAGAACCACCACACGGAGGCCATCGCAGTGCTCCGGGATGAACACAACTACCAAGTTGAAGGCAAGCTTTGCTTATTTATAATACACATCTAGAGCGTGAGTAAATTCTTTGTGTTGTCCAGCACGGTTTCACCTCATGATCGCTTCCCAGTCCATTCTCATGTCAGGTCCTCTGTCTTTGAGGCAGCTTGTCTGACTGTCCTCACATTCGTGTTTGAGAAAGACTCTGAGCATTTAGTTCTGAAAGTCCTTGCCTGCGTCTCCATCCCATCTAATCGACCTTTCCCTCTTTTATACTCCTTGTCGTCAACTTGGCCTTACCAACGCCATTGCCAATTTCATTTTTCTCAAATTCCTTTCTCTATCCATTGTTAACCTGGTTCAATCTAGAATTTAGCCACACTGCTCTGTAGCTCTGACTCCCTTTTGACTCAATAACGTTGTCAAATTTATTTGGCCCAGCGCTCCAGATGACTTGGTACCTCCATTCATCACCATCCTGATTAGGACTGGATAAAAAGCAGAAAGAGAAGAACCAGCCCTTTTAAGTTGGTTTGGAAAAACTCCTAGAATCTTCTCCGCTGGTGAACTAAAGTAACAGTAGATTCTACCCCGGAAGGAAAAAGCCATTTGTTTTCGAACTGTTTCATCTCTCTAGGTAACACAATGAGCAAGGTTTTAATGCAAAGAGCCAATCTGAGTGATTGAAAGACAGTTAATCAGACTTGCTGAAAGAGCATTATGTTTTAGTAATTTAGACAGGCTACTTTTCAGAACTGGTTGCTGTGTTTGGCTCATGCAGCAGATCAGAATATCTCTGGCCATCCCAAACAAGTCTGTCTGTCTGTCTGTAACAGGGTGGGCATTTTGTGGTCTGCTGTCGCACACTGCCTGTTTTTCCTGAATTTCAATTTTTTTTGTCAAGAGATTCATCCACACACACACAAATATCACCGAGTGATTCACTTTCCCATATTTCAGATAGAAAGAACACATTTGTCCCCTTTTTATTCTGAACATAATGCCATTTTGGTACAACATGACCATTAATTCACTAATTATTTCAGCTTTGAAACTGACATGGTACAAGCCAATCCGTATTTGCACAATTATTTCAATATTTGGTCTACTTCCAGTAGCTGATTAAACTGAACAAAATATATACTAATAATATGTTTCCCTCAAGGTCTTATAACACCAGGCAGCCATTTCTTTAAACTGTATTTAGAGGTTTTCTAGAATACAGAATAGGTCCACGGATCTCGTACATCTGTAGATGATTATGCGACATCACAAAAAGTTAGCAACATACACTTCATTAAAGCTATAACCAGTGCCGAAGTTGGAAAAAATGACTTTAGGATTCCATCAATGGGATCCAGAGGTGGAATCAGAAACTGGGTGGAATTGCAAGAGTCAGAGTCTTGAACAGCAGAATATGACCCACAATTTACAATACACACATTTATTTTTCAAAATCTCTGACCCCAAAAAATTGGCAACAAGGACAAAGGTAAATCTGTTCTGGCTTATTTAATTGGTCACTGACGGACTGCATATTAAACAAGCATTGGCATAGCCAATAGGTCTCGCCTTTGGGACCTTATAAGTGTTTAGCCATGCAACAGTTGATGTTGTTGCACCAAGGATATTGTGCTGCATAACTAAATACTTATAAGGTCCCAAAAGCAAGACCTATTGGCTAAGCCAATATATAAATATATTTAAAAAAATTGTAATTTAACAACTGTATTTGCAGTGATAGTGATTTTATACTTATATTTGCAGTGTTACTATTATTACATTTATATCTTAAGTAATGGTGATTTTATACTTATATATGTTTAGTGATATTTTTTGCACACTTCTATTTGCAGTTATGGTGATGTTACACCTATATCTCCATTACTAGTGATCCTATATGTTTGTTTGCAGTATTAGTGATGTCACATCTATGTGCATTAATAGTGTTTTTATACCTATATATGCTGTGATAGTGTTCTTATACCTATATCTGCAGTGATAGTGATGTTACACCAATATGTGCAGTGATGTTGATCTTACATGTATATTTGCACTGATGGAACAGATGAGGGGGCTCGGGAACCGGAGAGAAGGAGGAGGGATTAGGAAAGAGGGTAGGAGGGAAGAGGATTGGTATGGTCATGGCAGATGGGAGGGAATAGGAAACATAATGGAAGTATGCATGAAGGAGGGAACATGAAACAGAAGGAGGGAGATAAACGAGGGAACAAGTGAGCGAGGGAGGGAGGGCAAAATTATCCAAATCTGGTGTTCAGGTGAATGATTACTTTTCTAGGCATTGCCCATCCTTTAGATATGGTAACGTGTTTTCATGCTGTCGTGTTTTTATTGCCACCTAACACAGCGAGGAAGGTACGCCTTACATGCAGAGCCAGTGGCATAAAATCTGCAGTGAAAGAGACCCTTTCCAAAGCTGCATTCTGCATGCTGCTTAGTAAAGCAGTCACGGGCTCTTCTACTGAAATATGGCTGCAGTTCAGAGATCCAGAAACGACTCCAGGAGTTAGCCCTTCCGACGCAGTACCGAATAAAACAAGCAACACGAAGGGCACGGCAGCTCTGGCCGTTACGCCACATCCTCTCCCCTCATGGGAGGAATAGCGCTTATACCGACAAAATGACACTTCGAAGCACCGAGAGGCAGCAGGTGTTGAAGGAGGGAACATGACAGGGAACGAGGAGACGGAGGAGCAAGGAATGGACTGTAGAGGTTAGAAATGGAGGGAAGAAAAAACTGGAAAGGGAAGAAGGGAACAGGAGAAAGAAGAGGGAGAAGAAAGAGAAGGAAGGAACTGTTGATGGGGAAAGGGGTATCTGAGAGTGAAAACGGGAGAATGTGAGACGAAAAGAGAGACCAGGACATGCATAAAGGGAATGGGAGGCACAGGAGAGAGGAAAGGAGGGAATGTTAGAGCCAAGGAGGGAGGACAGAAGGCATGAGGGATCAAGAGAGACTAGGGAGGAACAGAAGATATAGCAATGGACGAAAGATGCAAGATGCAAGATGGAATAGGACAGGCAAGGAGGGAACAGAACGGAAAGAGAGAACAGTGGCGGAACAGAGGAACGAGAGAACAAAAGGAATGACCAGTAGAGGAAATAAAGGAGGAGGAAATAGGATAGTCAGGGACTCTGGACAGGGAAGGAATTAACTGGAGTGGGAAAGATGGCGGGAGGGTAGAAGGGAACAGGAGAAGGATTGATGGAACAGATGAGGGGGCTGGGGAGAAGGAGGAGGGATTAGGAAAGAGGGTAGGAGGGAAGAGGATTGGTATGGTCATGGCAGATGGGAGGGAATAGGAAACATAATGGAAGTATGCATGAAGGAGGGAACATGAAACAGAAGGAGGGAGATAAACGAGGGAACAAGTGAGCGAGGGAGGGCAAAATTATCCAAATCTGGTGTTCAGGTGAATGATTACTTTTCTAGGCATTGCCCATCCTTTAGATGTGGTAACGTGTTTTCATGCTGTCGTGTTTTTATTGCCACCTAACACAGCTAGGAAGGTACGCCTCACATGCAGAGCCAGTGGCATAAAATCTGCAGTGAAAGAGACCCTTTCCAAAGCTGCATCCTGCACGCTGCTTAGTAAAGCAGTCACAGGCTCTTCTACTGAAATATGGCTGCAGTTCGGAGATCCAGAAACGGCTCCGGGAGTTAGCCCTTCCAACGCAGTACCGAATAAAACAAGCAACATGAAGGGCATAGGTTGGGGAGATAGGGGATAATGGCACCTCGGAGCAAGTTACCTTAAAGCCATCTAAAAAAACCTTTTTCCTGCCCAGAGTACTTGCTGTTCATGCATCCAGTGGCATCGATGCTGATGGCGTAGGCATTGTTGTGCTGTGGTCCACGATTCTCTGAAAAAACTTGAGACTTCTGAAATGTGAAGCAATGGAGTTCGTGAAATCCTTTTGAAAATACCACTTTGAGGACTTTGCTGTGGATTTTCATTCAAGACGTGGGATCGAGAGGAACAGTCTAAACCTGTGTCGTTTGATGACGGTTGATGGTGCTTCTTTGTTGTATCTTGAGGCTTACTTCCAGATTGTTGATCTAAACAGATTGAACGGTAGTGGAATCAGGAGATAAAAACCAAACAAAGTGCAGTCATAGCTTCCTGAGATGTGAGTGGATCTGCTGCAATTTGTGTTGTGTGTGCCGAGCGGCGCTACCTCTACCGGCCGACTCGAGCGGCCGTGAAAGTGAAACCGATTGCGCTAAGGACACGATAATTTAAACAAGGATCAGGGTGTGTACGGAGAAGACGGGGTGGACCAGACACACACAGCGTTTCCCTTGCGGGAGCGAGCAGGGACACCATCTGTTTTCAAGATAATTATAAACAGATGGTGCCAAAGCTCGCTCCTGCAAGGGAAACGCCAAACGTGCACGCATTGCAATAGAAAGCAATGCAAAACATGCACGCTTTTTGCCAAAATGCTGATCGATTCCAAAAGGTCCCCTCCTACTCTGCGCATGCGCGCTGCGTAGGCGAGACCTAAAAATCATATAAGTTAGGACACCTGTTGTAAAGATCTTTGTGTACACAACACACAAGGCTATCTGGTCTGAAAGGTTTCCCTCATGAGATCTTCCTAATTTAGGGAACCCAATATTTCTGATTGCAGGTGTGTCAGGATTCTTATAAAAATAATGACGAACCCTCACCTACCAACCTAGGTGGCATTAGGATGTAACATCCCCGACAGTTTGTTTAGGGGTGCGTATGGGCTTACTGTAATTACAGGAAGTGCTTGGTTGTTGGTGGTTGAGCAACACCATCATGAAGTAAGGGATCCTAAAAATCCCTTTCCGAAAGAATGTTAAAATTCGTGTGTTGGGATCATTGAGATATTTATTGCTCCCATACTCCTTAGTAATAAATATCCCAGACATGTCAGCTAGTCCGGGGCTCTTCTGGGGGTCCAAGGCTTTCTTCCGGATCGTGATCCCTACTTAATTAGTCTACTCTCATTCAATCATGCATACACTCACATTGGTGCCTAATGCATGTGGTACTCGCTGCGGACGTGTCGCTTCTAGTGAAGAATTCTCTGCATCTAGATATCCAGTGCCCCATGGAGGGAAAACACTGGGCATCCCTTGTAGTTAAACAGTCCTCAATATCCAGTGGCAAAACACACCCAAAAGGCAAACGGTGGGCTACTCTCTGTGATGACTGTTTGACTACAGGGGACTACAAGGGACAAACACATCAGGGGGATTTCCCTGGGGATTGACTTAAGACATCAAGGTTTATTTTGCAGCATTAATAATTGGGATCTTTCTGAAGTGAAAAAACAGGAGTTCTTCTCCCAATAGCACAAGACCCCATAATTACCATACTGGTTTAACATCTGAGTCTTATGTACACTAATGTGTTGTGTGCACAAGTAAAGTGCTTTTGATCTCCAAAATAAAAGCACTGGCTGGACATTGATTTATTGATTGCTGTTAGGGAGGTCTATTGAGTTTTGAGTGTCTAATGCCATCACTTCCCTGAGTAAGCCTTGGGCTGCTCAACTTTGCTACTATTAGTGTCACGTGCTAAAGAGGAGTAAGTATTGCTCAGTTTTGGGCTTCATAGTAAGTTTAAGCCCCAGGTAGCAAGTGGTAAAAGCCTCTGGTTGTCGCAGCCTAATTCCAGTAACCCATGATTTCCACAGGCCCAATACATTATAGTATCCTGGCATATTGACTTGAAGGCCAGACAAGAACTCTGATACATTATTGGTGTCTCCCCAGGAAGTCAGTGTATTCTATGTAAAATCTGTTTTTGCAGCGTGAATTTTATCTGGATTCACATGCTGTGCATTATTCTGCCATCTAGTGTTTGGGTTTTAATTTCTTTTTTTTTAATGGTGTCATCTGTTCTTACCATTTGGTGCCTTGCCCCAGTGTGCTAGGCAAATTTGTTTTTCCTTTCTAATAGAGACAGCACAGGGCAACATGCAAACACTGCCAGTCTCTCATGACGTGGTAACCACCCAGAAGGGAAAAGTTCTTCACCCACAACCCAACACTCGTAGCTTGAGAGCATAGCTCCTGAGGAAATAGAATTCAGACAATTAGGTCTTCTGAGAAGAACAATGTTATGTTATGTTATGCAGATTTGTGTGGCGCAGCTTATCACCCATGAGGGTATTCAGGCACTGGAACAGGAGCGAAGGCAATGCCCTGCTCCTAGTTGAACAGCAAGATCTTCAATTTCTTGCAAAAGTTGAGGAGTGGCGTGGCAGTTCTGATGTGTAGAGGAAGTTTGTTCCAGTTTTTTGGTGGCGATGAAGGAGCATGCCCTCCTGTCTTGCATCTGTGGATGTGGGGGATTTGTGCAAGGGAGAGAGAGGTGGAGTGTAGCTGTCTGGAGGTTTGGTAGAGTTGGTCGTTGGGGTATGCTGGTCCTGTATGGGAGGCTTTCTAGACGTGGATGAGCAGTGGAAGTCCTAAGGGAAGCATGAAGGTCAACTACAAGGAAATGCTACACAGCCTAATGGGAAAGGTATATGAGGTGGTGGCAAAGGTCTAGCCTTTCAAAAGCAGGACGCAGGACACCACGTCATCAGATATCTAACATCTACTGGATAGCAAACTGACCTACGCCTCGCTGAAGGTTCAACTGATAACGATAGAGGCCTAGACTAGGAGTCACATAGGCAGAAGTTTACTCACTGCATCAGTGGTCAAAATGTTCTAGAGGAGGCAAGAGAATTCTCCCAGCAAGATGCACACCAGCACCCATGTGGAACCTAAATGTGGTGCTAACAGAACTGACGAGAGACCCTTTTGAACCACTCCACAAAGCAAAACGTAAATTTGTCACGCTAAAAATAGCCTTCCTAATTGCAATGACATCACTACGCTGGGTAAGAGAGTTGCAAGTGCTTACCACCCAGGAATCATACTTGCAAATACACAAGGACAGGGTAATCATGAGGACTAACCCACATTTTCTACCAAAGGTCATATCGCGTTTTCACATGAACCCCACCATCCCAATAGCAAGTTTTTTCCAGGCGCCAAAGACTCAAGCTGAAACGACCTTGTGCATGCTGGATGTACGTAGAGCGGTAATGTACTACCTAGAGAGAACAAAACCAGTCAGAAAAGGAAGCCAGTTCTTTGTATCCTTCTCATACAAGAACATGGGACTACCAGTAACTAAGGATACCATTGCTAGAAGGATAGCTAATGACTATATAAATGTGTCACAAGAAGACTGCCATACAACTGGAGACAAAGCCAAGAACGCACTCCACAAGGAAGAAGGAAGCCACCTTAGCCTTCTTAGCAAACTACCCATCAAGTCACATATGCATGGCAGCTACCTAGTCAGCTACATGGTCTTCAGTCCATACGTTTACAAAGCACTTTGCGTAGATATCCAGGTGAATTACAAGTGGGACAAAAAGAATTAACCTAATCATAGAATAGAGGCGCACTCTGGGAAACAATAATAATCAACGTTAATGTGTCTAAACCAAGGGTGCAACACTACCTGTGTGTGTTGACATCACACACTCATGAAACAGGTAAACTAACAGGATGGTCCCTGATTGTAGTGTGCACTGTTCCTATTGAACAAAACGTTCTATAATCTTAAACTCTATTCTTTGTCTTAAACCGTACGGAAACGATTTCTTCTTGTATTCATTTTATATTCATTTTTTCAAAGACTTATTATTCAACAGAAATCATATGACGTAATACAATTCTTACATTCATCCGTGTAAAGTTACACACCCATCTGCCAAAAACAATGGGTTACTTTGGCAAAACGAATTCTTTTATCAAAAAAGTTAATGTTGTACAATACAATTTCCAAGTTCAATATATTCTTGCATATTAATTCACAAATTCATCAGTGCGTATCTGTCTCGTGGCCCATAGATGTCACAAGGCCCGTAGCCCGATGCATTTCGGGACTCGCAGGTCCCTTCTTCAGGGGCAATGTTCTGTAAACAGAGGAATAATCGTCATGTGTATTACATATAATACATTATACTGGGACGAACTGATTAAATGTGCGGAGAGTCCCATGTCCAGCTTAGCAAAGAAGAAAAGGAAAAAAGAAGAAAAAGAAAAAAGTCCACTGTGATCTGTATGAATCAATTAAGAAATAAGACACCTAGCCATACTGTATCACCCTAAAAACCCTGTTGTGCCGAAACCATGAAAAGATGTGATGTCCCAACGAGAGTATTAATCACAAAACTTGTGCGTAGTCAAATGATGTCAGTGACCAACCATAGAATAAATTACCATAGAGTTAATATATAATATCCAAACCTAGAGGATGATGAGTAACGCCAAGCGGTTCTGCCAGTCGGTATCGGTGAATCGGAATCTGCAGTGTGAATAATACGAGTGAGTAAACATGTAACTAACGCTATTTGAACGCCAGCCTGCAAAAACTATCGCATACACCCTGCTGCGGTGCCAGAAACCAGAGAGCATCGAAATATCTTTACATCCTATTTTGTAAACAGACAAATTAATACGTCCAAGAAACACGACATGTCATCCTACAACAATATCGTTACCCGAGGCAGCATCCAGGTATCTCTATGGCCAGTCTTATATCAGGACAAGTTAATGCGCCCAAAAAACACAGCGTAACATCCTAACGTTCACTCACCTAGGAGGAAGATACAGCATTCGTACCGTGAAATAAAGCAGTGACTCAGGGATATGGGTCCCGTATCGTAATCAAAACACAGTAGCTGAAAAAACACAACAAACACCAGCTGTACGTCAGCGTCTTATCCATAAAACCAACAAAAATAAATATTGAGGAATAGAAGTCTAACTGCAGTTTTTACCTACTGTAATGATAAAGACCTTATGGCAAGAAGGTAAGACTCGAGTGTAGCAGCCAGGAGCTCGAAAATCTAAGAGTGGCGTCTAATCTGATCGCCATTTATGAAATCGGGATAGAAACAGGACTAGTCTACGACCCACACGGGCAGAGAGAGTATGGGAATTGGAGTTTGACTCGGGATGCCTGAAACGTGCGGTAAGCTGTCACGCCCCTGTGCGTGAGAAAATAAACAAAACAAGAATGTGAAACCTTTAAAGATACATTTAAAGATGCAAACTGATTACGTAATTAAATGTAACAAAATGTTGGAGGCTTGCTCTCAACCCGCTGGAGAATCATGCAAGCTAGCGATATATACTCATGCGAAAATGTTGATGCACATAAAGTAAGAAAATGATCACTGGAAATTACACGGCGGGATCTGGGTGATGGGCAACTTCCCCGTAACTTTGGAATGATATATAAAAGTCCAAGTCTCTAGCTAATAACGAGACTTGCGTAATAGATATACACTCTGATGTAGGAGAATCTAATCGTGATCAGTGAATATATTCAGACCCAGAGAGGGTGTGCTACAGTGAATGGAATACACCAGTCTCAACTACCTTACATGAATGGAACTATATGGTGTGTGTAACATCTAGGTACAGTGTGATAATTGATGCATCATAGTGGAAGATGATAACAGATAGAAAAGAGAAAAAGAAGAGAAAGAAACATGTATAAATGACTGTATTAATTACCATAATAATTCTCGCGTCAAATATACTGCTGATATAAACACAACATGTAGTACGATTAATTACAAATAACAACTCATATCCAGTTTATCATTAAGCCCTCTAGGGGACAAAGTCTGCAAATAGTCAATCCAGAAAACCTCTCTTTGCAATAATTTGGTGTTATTGTCCTGACCATCATATTTGAGAACAACTTCAACAATCTGTGCTCTAAGTTGAGATATATTGTGTTGTGCTTCTAGCCAGTGTGTTGCCACGCTTGAAGTTTTGTTCCCTAGTCGTATTGTGCTTTTGTGTTCAGTTAGACGAATTTTGAGCTTGCGTTCTGTCTTGCCTATGTATGCTTTTCCACAGGGGCATTTCAAACAATATATAATATTGGTAGTATTGCAGTCGGAGGTGTGTCTCAATTGAATTTTTCTACCTGAAATGGGGTGTGTGAGTATATCACCAGTAGTAATGTTATTGCAATGTGTACAATTGCGACACTTCATAGTTCCTTTAAAAATCTGTTTAGACTGGAAATTATCCGCTAATTGTATCAGATCTTGCAAGTTCCTGCCCTGAGTGTGAGCAAATGTCGGTTTTTCTTTGAAGATGCCTTTAAAGTCAGGTTCATTTTGAAGAAGCTCCCATCTCTTGTTAATGATTTTCTTAATTTGAGTGGAGCAGGTGGAAAATTTGGAAACAAAGATGGGTGTCGTTTCCTGGCTCCTCGAAGCTTTAAGCAATAGCGATGTGCGGTCCTTGTTGGCTAGTCTAGAAATACTCTTCTGTAAGATATCTGGAGGATATCCTCTTTGTACAAACCGTTGTTTGTGTAACTCAATCTTGGTAGTGGCGATAGTAGGTTCAGAGCATATCCGTTTGATTCGGAGAAAATGCGAGTATGGCAGATTGGAAATGAGACTCCTGGGATGAAAACTGGAGTAATGTAGAGTACTATATCTGTCAGTGGGTTTGGTAAAAATTTCCGTAGTTAGTTTGTCTTGAGTGTAATCCTTAATAACTGACACATCTAGAAAATTCACCTGTGTGGTACTGATCGTGTGAGTAAATTGGATTCTAGGGTTTCTAGTGTTGAGTTCCCGGATCAGGGTTTCTAAATGTTGCAGTGGTTGCATCCAGATAAGAAAAATGTCATCAATGTACCTGCTATATTGCACAAGTCCTGTGGTCCAATTAGTGTTAGTCAGTATGTAATCATTTTCAAATTTTGACATGAAAATATTGGCATATGCAGGGGCACCGGAAAACCCATAGATGTACCGGTAAGATGACCAAAAAGGTGTCTTGCCATTGAAAATAGCTGTTATGGAGACAGAAAAAAAGAAGTTTAAGCAAAAAGACGCTGAAATCTTCTGGCAATTCCATCTTAAGTAGTGCCCATTCTGTAGCTTCAATGCCTTCTGTGTGCGCTATAGATGTATAAAGCGCTGTGACGTCAATGGTACAAAGTATCCAGTTGTCTTGAAAGAAAGGTTCAACAATCTGTAGTTTCTTTAAAAAATCTGTGGTGTCTTTTGTGTATGTACACCAACTTTGCACAAACTTTTGTAAAAAATGATCCAGAAATTTACCCAAGGGATCAAAGATAGAACTACATCCAGAAACAATCGGCCGAAAAGGAGGGTCAGTGAGGTGTTTATGAATTTTTGGTATCATGTAAATTTTTGGACGCCGTGGACTACTGGTGGTAAGGTAGGATTTCAATTTTGAGTCTATGATACCCATTTGCTCAGCTTGATCAAGAATTTGGTGAAGAATAATTTGTAGATTAATGGTAGGATCAGCCTCTAGAACCAGATAGGTAATGGTGTCCGATACGTGCTCATTTACTTTTTGAACATAGAAAGTGGTGTCCATAACCACAAGGGCTCCTCCTTTATCAGCTGGTTTCAGGGTAAGGTTTTTGTTGTTAGCTATTGATCGAATGGTACGTTTTTCATGCTCAGTAAAATTAGAAACTCTGGATCTTTTATAGTTCAACTTTGCACAATCATGTTTGACAATATTTTCAAAAGTATCAAGAATCTTGTGAGATACAGGAGCCTGATAGTTGCTTTTTGGCTTAAACTTGGTTGAAATATCTTCTTGCAGTTCTCCTGTTTCTTGCATGATATTTGAAAAATAGTGGCATAACCGTAACTTGCGCATGAATTTATAAAGAGCAATGTCAGTGTCTAATCTAGTGGTAGTTGTGGTGGGGACAAATGACATACCTTTATTAAGTATTCTTATTTGTTGTCTTGACAGAGTTATCGATGAGATATTGATAATCAGGCTACACTCTTGCCACTGCGCAGAGTTTTGCCCCCTTGTCCTCTCCTGGTTTTGTGGCGTTTTCCCCGTTGCAGTGGGGTGTAGTAATGGTGGTTGACCTTGATCCGGTGCCTGAGATAAAAAGGTATTCTAGAAGTAGTGGGTATTTGAGAATCACCTGATGTTATAGGTGTAGTTATCGATGCTGGTGTAGATGGAATGGCTTTAGAGACTGGTGGTCTATGAATTGATGTATCTTGGTCTGTTGCTACAGATTCTTCCGAGGAAGAAGTAGTTTTTTGTCATTGAAGCGTCTTCTGGCGTAAATTTCCGCCCATGTATATACCTCATTGAGCTTATAGTCAATGGTATCCCTACGGTACTTTCTAATTTTACCTTCTTGTAGTTCTTTATTGTACCGTTCCAGTTTCTGGTTAAGATCTTGCAAGGTAACTGTCCATGTCTCAGTTTCCAGTCTTCTTTCTAGTTCATTTTTTAAATTAAAAATTTCTTCATCTAATTCTCTAATGGTTCTGGAAAGTTCCTCAACTATTAAAAGAATCAAATCTAATGAACATTTGTTCAGAATAGAAAACCATTTGTCCATAAATTTAGGATTGAGAAGAAATCTAAATAGCATGGGGCGAATGGACAAACGTAATCCACGTGGTATTCTTTTGGCCCTGTGATATTGGACTAGTGTGGACGCATGTAATCTTTGATTGAGTTGTCTCCATGTGAGATATTCAAGTTGTTTAAGTTGTTGAACAGTGGACCCCCCATGTGTATCAACCAGTTTAACCTCTTGTATTAAGGCATATATATCTGATGCTTGTTCATTAGTGTAGGCAAGAGTAGATGCCCTATTATCTGTAATACTAGTAATTGAATCAAATGACGACATTGTGCTGCTAATGAAAATGTAATCTAGGTGCTGCCTCTGGCTGCCAAATGTGAAATTACCTAATCATAGAATAGAGGCGCACTCTGGGAAACAATAATAATCAACGTTAATGTGTCTAAACCAAGGGTGCAACACTACCTGTGTGTGTTGACATCACACACTCATGAAACAGGTAAACTAACAGGATGGTCCCTGATTGTAGTGTGCACTGTTCCTATTGAACAAAAACGTTCTATAATCTTAAACTCTATTCTTTGTCTTAACAAACCGTACGGAAACGATTTCTTCTTGTATTCATTTTATATTCATTTTTTCAAAGACTTATTATTCAACAGAAATCATATGACGTAATACAATTCTTACATTCATCCGTGTAAAGTTACACACCCATCTGCCAAAAACAATGGGTTACTTTGGCAAAACGAATTCTTTTATCAAAAAAAGTTAATGTTGTACAATACAATTTCCAAGTTCAATATATTCTTGCATATTAATTCACAAATTCATCAGTGCGTATCTGTCTCGTGGCCCATAGATGTCACAAGGCCCGTAGCCCGATGCATTTCGGGACTCGCAGGTCCCTTCTTCAGGGGCAATGTTCTATAAACAGAGGAATAATCGTCATGTGTATTACATATAATACATTATACTGGGACGAACTGATTAAATGTGCGGAGAGTCCCATCTCCAGCTTAGCAAAAAAGAAAAGGAAAAAAGAAAAAAGAAGAAAAAGAAAAAAGAGTCCACTGTGATCTGTATGAATCAATTAAGAAATAAGACACCTAGCCATACTGTATCACCCTAAAAACCCTGTTGTGCCGAAACCATGAAAAGATGTGATGTCCCAACGAGAGTATTAATCACAAAACTTGTGCGTAGTCAAATGATGTCAGTGACCAACCATAGAATAAATTACCATAGAGTTAATATATAATATCCAAACCTAGAGGATGATGAGTAACGCCAAGCGGTTCTGCCAGTCGGTATCGGTGAATCGGAATCTGCAGTGTGAATAATACGAGTGAGTAAACATGTAACTAACGCTATTTGAACGCCAGCCTGCAAAAACTATCGCATACACCCTGCTGCGGTGCCAGAAACCAGAGAGCATCGAAATATCTTTACATCCTATTTTGTAAACAGACAAATTAATACGTCCAAGAAACACGACATGTCATCCTACAACAATATCGTTACCCGAGGCAGCATCCAGGTATCTCTATGGCCAGTCTTATATCAGGACAAGTTAATGCGCCCAAAAAACACAGCGTAACATCCTAACGTTCACTCACCTAGGAGGAAGATACAGCATTCGTACCGTGAAATAAAGCAGTGACTCAGGGGATATGGGTCCCGTATCGTAATCAAAACACAGTAGCTGAAAAAACACAACAAACACCAGCTGTACGTCAGCGTCTTATCCATAAAACCAACAACAATAAATATTGAGGAATATAAGTCTAACTGCAGTTTTTACCTACTGTAATGATAAAGACCTTATGGCAAGAAGGTAAGACTCGAGTGTAGCAGCCTGGAGCTCGAAAATCTAAGAGTTGTGTCTAATCTGATCGCCATTTATGAAATCGGGATAGAAACAGGACTAGTCTACGACCCACACGGGCAGAGAGAGTATGGGAATTGGAGTTTGACTCGGGATGCCTGAAACGTGCGGCAAGCTGTCACGCCCCCTGTGCGTGAGAAAATAAACAAAACAAGAATGTGAAACCTTTAAAGATACATTTAAAGATGCAAACTGATTACGTAATTAAATGTAACAAAATGTTGGAGGCTTGCTCTCAACCCGCTGGAGAATCATGCAAGCTAGCGATATATACTCATGCGAAAATGTTGATGCACATAAAGTAAAAAAATTATCACTGGAAATTACACGGCGGGATCTGGGTGATGGGCAACTTCCCCGTAACTTTGGAATGATATATAAAAGTCCAAGTCTCTAGCTAATAACGAGACTTGCGTAATAGATATACACTCTGATGTAGGAGAATCTAATCGTGAGCAGTGAATATATTCAGACCCAGAGAGGGTGTGCTACAGTGAATGGAATACACCAGTCTCAACTACCTTACATGAATGGAACTATATGGTGTGTGTAACATCTAAGTACAGTGTGATAATTGATGCATCATAGGGGAAGATGATAACAGATAGAAAAGAGAAAAAAGAAGAGAAAGAAACATGTATAAATGACTGTATTAATTACCATAATAATTCTCGCGTCAAATATACTGCTGATATAAACACAGATGGGTGTGTAACTTTACACGGATGAATGTAAGAATTGTATTACGTCATATGATTTCTGTTGAATAATAAGTCTTTGAAAAAATGAATATAAAATGAATACAAGAAGAAATCGTTTCCGTACGGTTTGTTAAGACAAAGAATAGAGTTTAAGATTATAGAACGTTTTGTTCAATAGGAACAGTGCACACTACAATCAGGGACCATCCTGTTAGTTTACCTGTTTCATGAGTGTGTGATGTCAACACACACAGGTAGTGTTGCACCCTTGGTTTAGACACATTAACGTTGATTATTATTGTTTCCCAGAGTGCGCCTCTATTCTATGATTAGGTAATTTCACATTTGGCAGCCAGAGGCAGCACCTAGATTACATTTTCATTAGCAGCACAATGTCGTCATTTGATTCAATTACCAGTATTACAGATAATAGGGCATCTACTCTTGCCTACACTAATGAACAAGCATCAGATATATATGCCTTAATACAAGAGGTTAAACTGGTTGATACACATGGGGGGTCCACTGTTCAACAACTTAAACAACTTGAATATCTCACACGGAGACAACTCAATCAAAGATTACATGCGTCCACACTAGTCCAATATCACAGGGCCAAAAGAATACCACGTGGATTACGTTTGTCCATTCGCCCCATGCTATTTAGATTTCATCTCAATCCTAAATTTATGGACAAATGGTTTTCTATTCTGAACAAATGTTCATTAGATTTGATTCTTTTAATAGTTGAGGAACTTTCCAGAACCATTAGAGAATTAGATCAAGAAATTTTTAATTTAAAAAATGAACTAGAAAGAAGACTGGAAACTGAGACATGGACAGTTACCTTGCAAGATCTTAACCAGAAACTGGAACGGTACAATAAAGAACTACAAGAAGGTAAAATTAGAAAGTACCGTAGGGATACCATTGACTATAAGCTCAATGAGGTATATACATGGGCGGAAATTTACGCCAGAAGACGCTTCAATGACAAAAAAACTACTTCTTCCTCGGAAGAATCTGTAGCAACAGACCAAGATACATCAATTCATAGACCACCAGTCTCTAAAGCCATTCCATCTACACCAGCATCGATAACTACACCTATAACATCAGGTGATTCTCAAATACCCACTACTTGTAGAATACCTTTTTTATCTCAGGCACCGGATCAAGGTCAACCACCATTACTACACCCCACTGCAACGGGGGGAAACGCCACAAAACCAGGAGAGGACAAGGGGGGCAAAACTCTGCGCAGTGGCAAGAGTGTAGCCTGATTATCAATATCTCATCGATAACTCTGTCAAGACAACAAATAAGAATACTTAATAAAGGTATGTCATTTGTCCCCACCACAACTACCACTAGATTAGACACTGACATTGCTCTTTATAAATTCATGCGCAAGTTACGGTTACGCCACTATTTTTCAAATATCATGCAAGAAACAGGAGAACTGCAAGAAGATATTTCAACCAAGTTTAAGCCAAAAAGCAACTATCAGGCTCCTGTATCTCACAAGATTCTTGATACTTTTGAAAATATTGTCAAACATGATTGTGCAAAGTTGAACTATAAAAGATCCAGAGTTTCTAATTTTACTGAGCATGAAAAACGTACCATTCGATCAATAGCTAACAACAAAAACCTTACCCTGAAACCAGCTGATAAAGGAGGAGCCCTTGTGGTTATGGACACCACTTTCTATGTTCAAAAAGTAAATGAGCACGTATCGGACACCATTACCTATCTGGTTCTGGAGGCTGATCCTACCATTAATCTACAAATTATTCTTCACCAAATTCTTGATCAAGCTGAGCAAATGGGTATCATAGACTCAAAATTGAAATCCTACCTTACCACCAGTAGTCCACGGCGTCCAAAAATTTACATGATACCAAAATTCATAAACACCTCACTGACCCTCCGTTTCGGCCGATTGTTTCTGGATGTAGTTCTATCTTTGATCCCTTGGGTAAATATCTGGATCATTTTTTACAAAAGTTTGTGCAAAGTTGGTGTACATACACAAAAGACACCACAGATTTTTTAAAGAAACTACAGATTGTTGAACCTTTCTTTCAAGACAACTGGATACTTTGTACCATTGATGTCACAGCGCTTTATACATCTATAGCGCACACAGAAGGCATTGAAGCTACAGAATCGGCACTACTTAAGATGGAATTGCCAGAAGATTTCAGCGTCTTTTTGCTTAAACTTCTTTTTTTCTGTCTCCATAACAGCTATTTTCAATGGCAAGACACCTTTTTGGTCAACTTACCGGTACATCTATGGGTTTTTCCGGTGCCCCGGCATATGCCAATATTTTCATGTCAAAATTTGAAAATGATTACATACTGACTAACACTAATTGGACCACAGGACTTGTGCAATATAGCAGGTACATTGATGACATTTTTCTTATCTGGATGCAACCACTGCAACATTTAGAAATCCTGATCCGGGAACTCAACACTAGAAACCCTAGAATCCAATTTACTCACACGATCAGTACCACACAGGTGAATTTTCTAGATGTGTCAGTTATTAAGGATTACACTCAACACAAACTAACTACGGAAATTTTTACCAAACCCACTGACAGATATAGTACTCTACATTACTCCAGTTTTCATCCCAGGAGTCTCATTTCCAATCTGCCATACTCGCATTTTCTCCGAATCAAACGGATATGCTCTGAACCTACTATCGCCACTACCAAGATTGAGTTACACAAACAACGGTTTGTACAAAGAGGATATCCTCCAGATATCTTACAGAAGAGTATTTCTAGACTAGCCAACAAGGACCGCACATCGCTATTGCTTAAAGCTTCAAGGAGCCAGGAAACGACACCCATCTTTGTTTCCAAATTTTCCACCTGCTCCACTCAAATCAAGAAAATCATTAACAAGAGATGGGAGCTTCTTCAAAATGAACCCGACTTTAAAGGCATCTTCAAAGAAAAACGACATTTGCTCACACTCGGGGCAGGAACTTGCAAGATCTGATACAATTATCGGATAATTTCCAGTCTAAACAGATTTTTAAAGGAACTATGAAGTGTCGCAATTGTACACATTGCAATTACATTACTACTGGTGATATACTCACACACCCCGTTTCAGGTAGAAAAATTCAATTGAGACACACCTCCGACTGCAATACTACCAATATTATATATTGTTTGAAATGCCCCTGTGGAAAAGCATACATAGGCAAGACAGAACGCAAGCTCAAAATTCGTCTAACTGAACACAAAAGCACAATACGACTAGGGAACAAAACTTCAAGCGTGGCAACACACTGGCTAGAAGCACAACACAATATATCTCAACTTAGAGCACAGATTGTTGAAGTTGTTCTCAAATATGATGGTCAGGACAATAACACCAAATTATTGCAAAGAGAGGTTTTCTGGATTGACTATTTGCAGACTTTGTCCCCTAGAGGGCTTAATGATAAACTGGATATGAGTTGTTATTTGTAATTAATCGTACTACATGTTGTGTTTATATCAGCAGTATATTTGACGCGAGAATTATTATGGTAATTAATACAGTCATTTATACATGTTTCTTTCTCTTCTTTTTCTCTTTTCTATCTGTTATCATCTTCCACTATGATGCATCAATTATCACACTGTACCTAGATGTTACACACACCATATAGTTCCATTCATGTAAGGTAGTTGAGACTGGTGTATTCCATTCACTGTAGCACACCCTCTCTGGGTCTGAATATATTCACTGCTCACGATTAGATTCTCCTACATCAGAGTGTATATCTATTACGCAAGTCTCGTTATTAGCTAGAGACTTGGACTTTTATATATCATTCCAAAGTTACGGGAAGTTGCCCATCACCCAGATCCCGCCGTGTAATTTCCAGTGATAATTTTTTTACTTTATGTGCATCAACATTTTCGCATGAGTATATATCGCTAGCTTGCATGATTCTCCAGCGGGTTGAGAGCAAGCCTCCAACATTTTGTTACATTTAATTACGTAATCAGTTTGCATCTTTAAATGTATCTTTAAAGGTTTCACATTCTTGTTTTGTTTATTTTCTCACGCACAGGGGGCGTGACAGCTTGCCGCACGTTTCAGGCATCCCGAGTCAAACTCCAATTCCCATACTCTCTCTGCCCGTGTGGGTCGTAGACTAGTCCTGTTTCTATCCCGATTTCATAAATGGCGATCAGATTAGACGCCACTCTTAGATTTTCGAGCTCCAGGCTGCTACACTCGAGTCTTACCTTCTTGCCATAAGGTCTTTATCATTACAGTAGGTAAAAACTGCAGTTAGACTTATATTCCTCAATATTTATTGTTGTTGGTTTTATGGATAAGACGCTGACGTACAGCTGGTGTTTGTTGTGTTTTTTCAGCTACTGTGTTTTGATTACGATACGGGACCCATATCCCCTGAGTCACTGCTTTATTTCACGGTACGAATGCTGTATCTTCCTCCTAGGTGAGTGAACGTTAGGATGTTACGCTGTGTTTTTTGGGCGCATTAACTTGTCCTGATATAAGACTGGCCATAGAGATACCTGGATGCTGCCTCGGGTAACGATATTGTTGTAGGATGACATGTCGTGTTTCTTGGATGTATTAATTTGTCTGTTTACAAAATAGGATGTAAAGATATTTCGATGCTATCTGGTTTCTGGCACCGCAGCAGGGTGTATGCGATAGTTTTTGCAGGCTGGCGTTCAAATAGCGTTAGTTACATGTTTACTCACTCGTATTATTCACACTGCAGATTCCGATTCACCGATACCGACTGGCAGAACCGCTTGGCGTTACTCATCATCCTCTAGGTTTGGATATTATATATTAACTCTATGGTAATTTATTCTATGGTTGGTCACTGACATCATTTGACTACGCACAAGTTTTGTGATTAATACTCTCGTTGGGACATCACATCTTTTCATGGTTTCGGCACAACAGGGTTTTTAGGGTGATACAGTATGGCTAGGTGTCTTATTTCTTAATTGATTCATACAGATCACAGTGGACTCTTTTTTCTTTTTTCTTTTTTCCTTTTCTTCTTTGCTAAGCTGGACATGGGACTCTCCGCACATTTAATCAGTTCGTCCCAGTATAATGTATTATATGTAATACACATGACGATTATTCCTCTGTTTACAGAACATTGCCCCTGAAGAAGGGACCTGCGAGTCCCGAAATGCATCGGGCTACGGGCCTTGTGACATCTATGGGCCACGAGACAGATACGCACTGATGAATTTGTGAATTAATATGCAAGAATATATTGAACTTGGAAATTGTATTGTACAACATTAACTTTTTTGATAAAAGAATTCGTTTTGCCAAAGTAACCCATTGTTTTTGGCAGATGGGTGTGTAACTTTACACGGATGAATGTAAGAATTGTATTACGTCATATGATTTCTGTTGAATAATAAGTCTTTGAAAAAATGAATATAAAATGAATACAAGAAGAAATCGTTTCCGTACGGTTTGTTAAGACAAAGAATAGAGTTTAAGATTATAGAACGTTTTGTTCAATAGGAACAGTGCACACTACAATCAGGGACCATCCTGTTAGTTTACAAAAAGAATTAAACCATGTGTTTGCAAGTTGAAGCTCATTTCAAACCCAACTACCACAATAAACAAAGATACTGCTACAAAGTTAATTGAAACCATGTGAATCCAGAAAAAAACCTGTTACTTATCGGTAGGAGTAGTTTTACAGCTTGAAGAATTTTCTGGATTTACATGTGACCCACCCTCCTCCCCAGGAAATGAGGTGAAACGAAGCAAACAAGGATAAGGAAAAAGATTTAAGGCAAACCTTAAAAACAACAGGAAGCCAATTTGAAATACAGTACACAACACAGCCACCAGGGGAAAAAATCTGAAGATGGTGACCACACAGAAGGGCTTTTGCGACAGGATCTGATGTCAGGAAGAGGGATGGACAAGGCACCAAATGGTAACAAGAGACAAAACCAAACAACAACAAAAACAAGCATTTGCAATGCAATAGGTCTCGCATTTGCGAGAGGTTAAGTTATTGGCATTGTAAATGACAATGCCTTTAATTTATCTGATTTGCTAATTAACACATAAATAAAAGGCATTGTCATTTACAATGCCAATAGCTCAAACTCTTGTAAATGCGAGACCTATTCAAAGAAGTGGCCGCCATTGTCCCGGTTGCTCGGAAAGTGAAAGCACGCAAGACTCGCTGAATGTTACAGGAAGGCATGTCGTGCCTGCAGTAGGAGAAACTCATTAAAGAAAATAGTGCTTACAGACTAAATAAGACGTATCATGCAACAACCGAAGTAAAAGGGCCAGTCCTCATGGGAGGTTACAAATGAAGACAAGGCGGTAACTAAGGAGGGATAACAAGCCTATTAACGAATTACAAGCCAGCATTTACGAAGGACAATGACGCAAGCCAATGACAAATATGGGCGGACAGTGGGCGGGGTTTCTTTTCCATACTCCAATACAGCATGCCGCAGAGCAGCGCATGCGCTGCTCAGGCTCGACCTCGAGAAGACTGCAAGAGGAGAATTCAAAACCCAACCACTAGATGGCACAATGATACACGACATGTGAATCTGAACATTTTACAAGCTGCAAAACTACTCCTACCCGTAAGTAATCATTTTGTTAATGTGGTCATGACCACAAGCAATGGATATCGGGCAAGCTGCGGGTTTTAACTCTACCCTAATATCTAAAGGATTGAAATGAAGCTCAGCGAGTACTGAACTATATGAACCTCACTGAAATTGAGATGGCTTAGATGACATCCCAGAGGACGCAGGAGTGTAAGTAGTGAGACATCACTTTACTCAGAAGTTTAAAGAATTTCACAAAACATTATTCTGAAATTTACACCCAGCACATGAATTATAGTCCTACATAGTTGTGTACGTAATGTCATTAATATGACTCCATTTTCTAACATACGTCGGTTAAGGATATGCATTCTCCTGTCTGCCCCTAGAAATGTACATATGAGGCCCTTGCTCATTTTTGTAGTGCTTTTATAAAACGGATGTACTGGTGAAAATACTTCTTTCCCTCAGTTTTATACATGCCATAGAAACTACTCACTGCAAATTGCCTCTCCCATCAGCAAATGTGGCCACGACCAACATCTGCACTCCGGGACACCTGTTTTATGTTCAGTAATGCAACCAAAGAAATGTGAAACTGGCCAATAAGTCATGGAGGAGAACGAGCTATTGCAGTGCTTGCATTTTCATCTAATCCAAAAGCACAGGTCTATAGTGCCCTCTCCTGGATAAATACAGAATATCATCTGAGTAGTCCAAACTCTAACATGTATTGTAACAAGATAGATGGATAGATACATAGATACACAGATCATGTGTTTCGTTTCCCAATTAGCATCACCTAGCATAGAGGACTGTATCCCATGCTCAAACCATCTGTTGATGCAGAATGTACAGGATGTTTTGCAGCATTTGCCAAGCACAGTATTCTGGTCAGCTTCATGCCCAAGTAACAATTGCAGAACACACCACCAGTGAAATTTGTCTTCAGACATGGCAAGTTTTTCTATTACAGTGTTTGATTTTTTTAACATTTTAAATAAAGTAATTGTTTGGTCATTGCCGCCTTTTATATTAATCAACAGAGGTAATATTTGACATGCATCCCATTGTCAACTCTGGTCAGAAGCAATGTTACTAGTACTTGTAACTCCAAAACGTTCATCACTAACATTACACTGCCATCCTCTGTGTTAAAAGTTCCTAAAACTGTGATTGATTTTTATTGTCATAGAAAGAGACATTAAGAAAAGAATAACTCGTTAGACATCATATACTCACTAAATATTATCTGTGCACTTCTTTCGCCTTTTCCCAGAGCTGAAATCTAACCACGAGCTTGAAAAGAAGACACTGGAAGACAACTTTGAAAACATGCGTCTCTCCCTCCAGGTTCGTATCTCCTACCTTTTTTTGTAATGAAATTGCAAGTTTTTGCTTCATGTATCAAGAGGCTGTTACAGGATTTTGGGCCTGCTTTAGATTCTGGCAACTGGGACTCCGTCAAAAACCTAATATCACCTTATTACAAACAAGTATATATATATATATATATATATATATATAATCACTGAAAAAAACAAAGGTTACAGGGACGTTATAGTTATGTTCAGATTTTACACGCACAAAACTATAGAAATTCAGCAGTTCTAGTTCTCTTAAGTAACTCGTGCCCCTGCCATGCACAGTTTTTTCATCAATAATTTCACTGCAAATGTTGCAATGATATCACTGATGTCAATAAAGATGCCATGAGTGATGTTATATGTTGGGTAATTAGCAGTGCATTTCGAGGGCATGAGTTATAGTTACCTTGGGGCACGAGTTATAGTAGCTTGAGATAACTATAACTGTAACTGCTGAATTTATATGGTTTTGTATTTGTAAAATCTGAACCCAACTATAACTTTCCTGCAAGCTTTGTTTTTTCAGTGAATTTCTAAGGTTTATAAATTTTATTTCCTAACTATAACGCTCCTGTAACCTTTGGTTTTTTTCAGTGAATTTCTATGTTTTTTTTAATGCTATTTCCTAACTATAACATCCGTGCAAACTAGGTGTGTGAGGGGGGTGTGAGTGTGGATGTGAGTGTTGATGTGTAAGTGTGAGTGTGGTGGGTGTGTGAGTGCATGTGTGACTGGCTGTGTAGGTCTGTGAGTGGGTGTGGGAATGGCTGGGTGGGTGTGTGAGTAGGTGTGGGAATGGCTGTGTGAGTGGTTTTGAGGGTCTGTGAGTGGGTGTATGAGTGGCTCTATGGGTGTGTGAGTGGGTGTGTCAAAGCTCTGTTGGTCTGTGAGCGGTTTTGAGGGTCTCTGAGTGGTTGTGTGGGTGTGTGAGAGTGTGTGTGTGAGAGAGTAGGTATGTGGATCTGTGAGTGAGTATATATTTTTTCAATTGGAGTCTGGACCGGCGGAGCCACCTGAACCCACCCCAATCTGTGAGGAGCCGTGGTAAAACAAAAAGGGGTTTGGACAATTTGTAGCCCATGAGGGTCCCTCACAGACCCCTCCATTAGTCCCATGAGGTCAGGGTACCTCTACCCTGACTCCTATCACTTTTTAACTTTATTTTCCCCGCTGGGAATACAGTACTGATGAACAAAAGGTCGGCCGCAACTTTCCTCTCAGGTTGCGGCCAGCCAATCACAGCATTGCTATTGGCGCATGGATTTGCAAATCCAAGGAGGATCCGCATCCCTACATATACAAATTTGGATTTCAGTTAATGTCTCAAAAACTAGTGAACGGCATTATACCAAATAATAACAAGCATTGGCATAGCCAATAGGTCTCGCTTTTGGGACCTTATAAGTATTTAGTTATGCAGCACAATATCCTTGGTGCAACAACATTAACTGTTGCATGGTTAAACACTTATAAGGCCCCAAAGGCGAGACCTATTGGCTAAGCTAATGCTTGAGGTGGTGTTGAGTGGTGTTGAGGTGGTGCTGAGTGATGCTGTGGTGGTGCTGAGTGATGCTGTGGTGGTGCTGAGTCATGCTGTGGTGGTGCTGAGTGATGCTGTGGAGATGGTGAGTGATGCTGTGGTGGTGCTGAGTGGTGGTGTGGTGGTGCTGAGTGGTGCTGTGGTGGTCCTGTGTTGGTGCCGAGTGATGCTGGGGTGGTGCTGTGGTGGTGCTGAGTGATGCTGTGGAGATGCTGAGTGATACTGTGGTCGTGCGGAGTGGTGCTGTGGTGGTGCTGACTGATGCTGTGGTGTTGCTGAGTGATTCTGTGGTGGTGCTGAGTGGTGTTGTGGTGGTGCTGAGTGGTGCTGTCGTGGTGCTGAGAGATGCTGTGAAGAGAGAGAATGAGAGGTTGCATAGTTGTGGAGAAACTGGTAGAAGTCCCATATGTAAAATGGGCAGTGAAGGGTATGATAGAGCTGTGAAATCCCTTCCTGTGTGGCTGTCCTGTAACATCACACCACATGACATCACTGTGCATTGCCTAGGATATGTTTCTGTCTTTTAGTGCTT
The DNA here is from genome assembly GCA_963921515.1 of Calotriton arnoldi. Taxonomy (NCBI): domain Eukaryota; kingdom Metazoa; phylum Chordata; class Amphibia; order Caudata; family Salamandridae; genus Calotriton; species Calotriton arnoldi. Next base: position 3,167,961 of record CAWUFW010000091.1, read on the forward strand.
GTGTTCTGTCTGCATTATCATATGCCGATGTCTCCGCACTATTGAACATACATTTTGATATCCTTCACAGCGACATGTACACAGATGGACCTGTGTTGTATTGCAGACTCCTTGCCATATCCACTGTGACACTGGAAAAACAACCAGTTTGCTTCCCTGTTTCAAGCACGTCTCTTAGCAAACTCAATAACACTGTCTTTATAATAGCAAGTCTTAAACATACCCGTTAGTGCTGTAGCTTTGTGTTTGTTACCAAGATACAGTGATTGGTGGCACCTGAAAGGAAAGGCAGGCACATGGCATCTGTGTATTCATTGCCCACATTTATGACATTTGGCCTCAAAGTGGATTTTTCGTGTGTGTGTGTGTGGGGAGGGAGGGAGGGGGGGGGCTTGTCCAGCAGGAAGAGTCGATGTATCGTTGGTTATTTGTGAATGTTTCTGTAAAAGTTTTTCGAACTCTCGAGTGGCACGAAGGTACAGAGAGTAGGAAGCGGAAGTCAGAAGCCGTATTCTAGCAAAAAATATGCGCCACCTTGCCTTGTAATTCCGAAGGACCTCTCCTTGTGCGAGATGCACAAGTTAGACTTCCAGTAGTAATGTTAGAGGGGGCAGGGAGCAGAGAATCCGAGTGTGAGCAGCGTTAGCTGAAAGGGCGGTGAGCACGAGAGAGCAGTGTATTAGCAGAAAGAACAGTTAGTGTTCGCGGGAGACAAGAAGGATAGGTGGTCAGTGTTTAAGCAGAGAGGGCGGTGTGCGTCCAGAGAGGTCAGCGAACGTTCAGAGAGAGCAGATGGTCATTGTGTAAGCAGAAGGCGACGGCAGTAAAGTAGGCTTAATGAGCCTTGACAGAACCCCACATGGCGGCTGCGTGCGTGCACGCTCGCGTGAACGCAAGCTGGTAGCCAGCAAAAGCCTCTCTGGTAGCACTTCAAAAACCCACTTACTAAATTTCTCAGCCAGAGCAGCGCTAAGCGCTGGCTCAGGCGAGACCTAAAAAAGGTTCTTTCTGGATGAAGAGCTACCTTTCTGCGAAATTTGGTGTAATCCCGTCCAGCGGTTCGGACTGTAGTCATGTCTAAAACCTCTGTGGAAATTAACTTGGGTAAAAACACTTCTTTTGACCCCCCCTTTTCTCAGCCCCCAGTTGACATATCACCCCGAAACATTCCATGCACAACTAGATTCACCGGGGCACTTTTTGGGGAAAATATTGTGAAGATTTGTCAAACGGCACCAAAGATGTAGTCAAGTCAAAAAACGCTTTTCCTATGGATATACATATATATATATATCAGTGGTCGAAGTGGGCGGAATCGGCAGGGCACAGCGTGCCCCTACTTCTTTAATGTCATAGATTCCGTTACCCTACTTTCTTATTTTAAAAATGCGTCCCGGACGGCAGAAATCGCCAATGCCGATAGTTAAGGCTCAGCTTTTGGGGACGGGCGGAACGGGCAGAGAAGGAAAAGGACTCTTGTCTTTTCCTTCATGCCCAGAGAAGACGAGGACAGTGTCCAGTTCTCCTGCCGCTGGCAGCTGCCCCCCCTCCCTCCCTCTCTTTGTTCCCCCTCTTCCCTCTCTTTCTGTTTCGCTCCTCCTCATTTAGTGAAAACCGAGACTTAAGAAACGGGTATTACCCTCTCTTTCCTCCTTTCATTTGTTTGCTCCCCTGTGAAATGGATCCAAAAAAGAAAAACATTTTTGGTGGAAACGTCGTCTTTTACTGACATTTTTCAATTTCTAAGTGCAGCCACGGGGTGGAGAGAAATAAAACATTCAAAATATGAAAAATAAATAACTAACTAACTAAAGCAAGACAGAGTGGTTGCAAGGTGGCCGGATTGATTTATTCACACCTAAACACATTAGCGTCACTTTACAGTGTTTGCCAGTGAAGTGCTACTTTTGTTTTCTTGTCTCCATTTGAACAACATTGTTTTCCCTGGGTGGGAAAGTGCACCATTCCTGGAGGTACTGAAATACCTGCTTGATGGGTGAATTGGAAAACAAATTGTGTACCACGGCTCTGTGTTCAGGGATGTGGTCTTTTAAAACCATGCTGCTTCCGTTTTGAAAGAATATAAGCAATGGGCATTGAAACGGGTCCCTTCTGGGGCCTCTACTCATGGCCTTAACTTTTCAGGCAAAAGCACTCACTAATTTCTGAATAATGAGTGCAAAAAGAAAAAGGTAACCATGTTGTTCCTGCTTACATTTCACATGCTTTACTTAATCTTGCATTCCATATGAGTGTTTGCTTTTTCTAGGATGTTGTTAATTTTTTTTAGGCAGCATATTGCTCTTGTCTAGTGCGTAATTTGAATTGAGTCACATCCAGGTGTTTATAGCGGGTCAGTGCAGTGCAAGTTTCTCTAAGTGGGGCAGTATGGTGTTCAGTGGGGGAGAGGATGTGGCACTATGGTCAGAGCTGCTGAATTTGGAACTGGGGAACCAGGTTCAGCCTTCATGACCAGTCCACCAGACTACTCTCCTGAGGGAGCACATTCCCATGCTAGACATTAGAAGGCCCGCAAGATCTTAAAAGCCCTGGTGTCCTAGCACCAGCAGGTGGACCCTAGCAGTGGCAAGTGTGGGTTAATCTTGAAGGCAGGTCCGCCACAATTCATTCTGAAGTTCACCTCCAGTCTTGCAGGCATGCCTATGAAGCAGCACACCATAGAGTGACAGTGATTCTGTCACTGAGGTCACAGGACCCTTGAGCAGGGTGGCACTAGGGCAGTGCGTCCGCACCGGGTGCTGACTTCAAGTGGGGGCATCGTGTTTGTAAGTATAATATGGTTTTAAAAGCACTTGCTGCCTCCTTCCTGGCCTCCAACAATTTTCGGCAACAATAAAAATGTCATGATAACTCCGGTGATTAATGTTCTTAGTAGAGAGAGATGGCGTTTTGTCTAGTGGAAGTTTTGACTCATGGAAAGGAAACGCAGAGGGTTAATGTGCCTGCTGCTAAGAACATGTACCATGCAGATTACAAAGTGCACATAATGTAAATAGGTCAGTGGGTTACTGCTTTTGTCAGAGAGACCCTATTGTTACTTGCAGTTAATAAGTTAAAATCCTAACATAGAACAGTGAACTATTAACTGTCATGTAAGAGCTGCATGCAAATTGCAAGGTATAAATTAGAGCGATATGGTTTTTTCCCCAGTCTTTGATTATCCTAATGTTGCAAAAAAGGGTTAATTCGGGTAGAAATCAATTCTGATTATTAAAGAGAACCCCCAACCATGGTATTACGTTTTAAATTCCGAGTGTGTTTCTCCAGACCAATCACTATTAAACTATGCTGCTTACTAGTATGGTTTCATGGGACTCCTACACCTTGTAGTCCTTTGTCTTACGTAACATTTCCTATACAGTGATTTACACACTTATAATTGATTGTCTCTGTGTAATATGTGTGATGTAAAGTGCTCTGACACCCTACGCTGGTATTAGTGGTGCTGTAAATTTTCTGATACTATATTATTTTGAAATTTTTGCACATGCTAACAGTCTCTGCAAAGATTTTTCCTTATTAGTACCAGTGGAACATACAACTGCAGCAGTGAGAAAGGTGACCAGTCAACCTTTGCAAAGGGCCTCCACTTCACAGCAGCACAAGTCACATTTCTTATTAACTTTTGATCCGTTTGAGCTTTAAACAATTTATTAGTTAAAATCGTCCGATTATGCAGCAGATGATGTATTATGTGGCAAATATGGCAGAGCCATAATTGTGTGGAAAACATTTGCAAACCAGGATATTTTGCCATTCATGTTTGAACTGCTCTTGTGGAAAAAGGGAGGAGAAGTGTTGATGACAGAAACTTCATGGCTGGGAGACAAATGGCTTGCGATTCCACTTTTAAGGATATTTGGAACATTCTGTGATTGGAAACGTATCCCACTTTGTGAATGTATTTTAATGTCAATAACTCTTATTAAACCTTAAATAAACATGTGTATCCATTGGTTAAATTAAATAACATAATAAGCTGTAGCCGGTTAGTGAAATGGGAAACAAATACAAAAAATTGGGATATTTTGCTTTTTCTGCCACACCTCTGACTCTGCCCACTGACCCAATCCACGGGTTATTCCCGCCCTCTGATTCTCCGCCCACAGTTCCCCTACTTTTTTTCCCCCACTTAGACCACTGATATATATATATATCTATATATATATAGATAGATAGATATATATATATATATCCTAATATCTCCTAATGTACTAGGGAGAACGGATTATCGGTCACATCTGTCTGCTCAATTTAAAGGTATTGTTGCCAGTCACGCTAAAAAATCTCAAGCCATTGAATACTTATGCCGAATTCCAAATTGACATGCCATTCCCGGTAGTTGAGCAGCACATACTCCTTTTGAGTACTGATTTACTGGCCACTAGACTTGGAGAGAGCCTATTACAGATTAAAGTCTTGAGTAGTAGATTCAATCTCCCTGTTTCTTGGACCCACTTGTCTTTGTTGGTGACTTTAATGCTAGGATTGGTTAATTCCTTCCAGTTTAGATCAATTTGTTGAGATGAGCATGCTTTGCTAGGTTTGGTTGTGCATCCCATTGCCCTTCTGCAGGAATTCAACTGAAGCGTAATGCTCTTGGAGTGCTGCTGCCAGCCTTGACTGTGGTAACTGGAGCAAACATTTCCACAGTCTCCTCTGTATAGCTTCCAATCTGAGCTTCTTTTCATAGATGACCAAACCTCTACACCCTCAGTGGTAATGAAACCCATTTTTGCTTTAGTGATGGGTGGTGTGTACGGCTGAATATCTCCTGCAGATTAGTGAGCAAAACTGAGGACCCGCTTAGCAATTGTTTCTGTCCTCGTTGAGGGCTTCTCCCAATATGGTTTTCATCTGTTTTAAGGGAAAATTGATGCCAAGTTATGTACTCTTTCGGTTGCCTCAGCTTATGGGTAAAATGTATTAGTTCTTAGTTGTTGATTTCTATGCTTGGGAGCTTCATACCATGATCTTTCTTTACGGGTTTGTGCCAGTAGCTGAGTCATCAACATACAGTAAGATTGGAACTGGGATCTTTTGGAGTTTTTGTATGTCCAGAACATTTTTCAGGAGTCCATCAGTAAGGTCTGTTGTGTACACTTTGAAAAGGAAGGAGCCAGAAGGCAGCCTTATTTTATCTGTTTTTTGGGAAATTTTGGGGTCTATACCTCACTTGTGCAGTTGTGTGTCAGTGTAAAGCTTGTTTTTTTGTAAACAGATTTTATTGGGTTTCATACATAAAGTATCATGGTCAGTTCAGTCATCATTTGTCTGTTCAATTATAGGCAAGCAATACAGAAGTCAACTCCCTCCCCCCATGAGAAAATACTGCTTTTTTTAAATGATGGTACATGGCATGTGCTACGGAGACTCCATCGCATCTGGGTTGGGCAGCCGGGAACCAGACTTGTCTCGCTCTGCTTGTGTTCTATCCATGTATTGTTTGTAATCAAAGCACAGAAGCCGTTCCACCTGCACTGCCACTGCCTCCCTGGCTTCAAGGAGTTCTGGCTGTAACTCTGGGTGTCCCGGCCGTCGGAGCTCCAAGTCCAGCAGTGCCCTGTCAGCATCTTGGATGTCCTTCAGCAATACGTGCCTAACACCCTTTGATTCAGCCAGGCAGTACCCTCGGACAGTCGCCTTGAAAGCATCCCATTCTATCTGCAGAGAGGAAGCCGTAGCCATGTTGCCTGCAAAATACTGTACTATCTTAGTTCTAATTGTCTCACAGAAGACCTGGTCTTCCAGTGACTGTATTTAACCTCCACGTAGGGATGGAAGGTTAAGGGCGGGCCCACAGCAGATGCATCAGGACAGGATTGTGGTCTACTATGGTGCGAGAGAGGTATTCAATAGTGTGAATCAAATTATGGACATCTGGTGTGCACAGAAACAGATCCAGCTGGACATGGACCTCGTGAAGGCCAGAAAAGGAAGAATAGTCCTGCCCCAGTGGGTGTGTCTGTCTCCACGAGTCAGGAAGGGGGGATGTGATCGGTCCAATTGGATGTCAGATACACAGTTAAAGTCCCCTCCTATTATAGTTGTAGTGGTTAGATACGACGCTAGTTGCCTTGAGAGGCTGTCAAAAATAGGGCCTGTTCTACATTTGGGGCATACATGTTTACCATAGGTATGTCCCATCCCTCAAGTCGCCCTCGCACAGCTACAAATCTACCCTCCAGGTCCACCAATTTGTCCAATAATTGGAAAGGTACTCCCGCTCTAATCCAAATTAGAACCCCCCTTCGTAGGCCGAAAAGGTTGCGTAATGTGTCTGGCCCCTCCAACAGTGCTGCAGTGCTATACCCTCTTTCTCTGTCAAATGTGTCTCCTGAAGTAAGGCTATTTGGACTCCTCTCCTTTTTAGATATGAGAACACTTTGTACTGCTTTGACATGGTATGCATTCCCCGGATGTTCCAAGATAAACATTTATACAGTCAATCAATCAATCAGGGGGTTTGAAGCGCGCTACTCACCAGTGAGGGTCTCAAGACACTGGGGGGGGGGTGCAGCTCCGGTTCAGCCGAAGAGCCAGGTCTTGAGGCTCTTCCTGAAGGTTTGCAGAGTAGGGGAGCGTCTGATAATGACTGGGAGCTCGTTCCAGGCTTTGGCTGCAATGTAGGAGAAGGCTCTTCCACCTGCTCTGGTTCTGCGGATGCGCAGGGTTTCTGCCAGGGTGAGGTCAGCGGAGTGGAGGTTCCTTTTGGGTACGTGGAAGGAGACTCTTTCGTTGAGGTATTTGGGTCCGGTGTTGTGGAGGGATTTGTAGGCGTGGGTGAGTAGCTTGACGGTTACTCTCTTCTCGACGGGGATCCAGTGGAGGTCTCGCAGGTGTTGGGTGATGTTCTCATGCCATGGGATGCCGAGAACGAGTCTGGCCGCTGTGTTCTGGATGGTCTGGAGTTTGTGTAGCAGGGATTTGTTGATTCCAGCATAGAGGGCGTTTCCGTAGTCCAGTCTGCTTGTTATGAGTGTGTGGGTGATGGTCTTTCTGGCTTCGGGGGGATCCACTTGAAGTTCTTGCGGAGGATGCGGAGGGTGTTGAAGCAGGTGTAGGCGACGGCGTTGATCTGTCGGGTCATTGTGAGGGAGGAGTCGAGTATAATGCCGAGGTTTTGGGCATGGTCCATGAGGGTGGGGGGGCACCGAGGGCGGAGGGCCACAATGAGTTGTCCCATGCAGAGGGGGAGGATCCGAGGACTAGGACTTCTGCCTTCTCGGAGTTGAGTTTCAGACAGCTGCTGCTCATCCAAGCTGTGACGTCTTCCATTCCTTCTTGGAAGCTGAGTCTGGTGGTTTCGGGTTCCTTCGTGAGGGAGAGGGTGAGCTGGGTGTCGTCTGCGTAGGATACAATGCTGAGCCCATGCTGTCTGACGATGGCGGCGAAGGGGGCCATGTAGATGTTGAAGAGGGTGGGACTGAGCGATGATCCTTGTGGTACTCCGCAGTTGATCACTGTGGGTTAGGAGAGGAAAGGTGGGAATCTGATCCTTTGGGTTCTGCCGGCGAGGAAGGAGCGTAGCTAGTCGAGGGCGATTCCCTGTATTCCGACGTCGTGGAGTCTGGCTGCGAGGGTGCAGTGGGAGACGGTGTCGAAGGCTGCGGAGAGGTCGTGTAGGATGAGGGCTGCAGTGTGGCCTTGGTCGAGAAGCGTGCGGATGTCGTCAGTGGCGGCGAGGAGGGCGGTCTCGGTGCTGTGGTTGCTGCGGAATCCGGATTGGGAAGAGTCGAGGATGGAGTTTTCTTCAATGAAATGGCTGTGAAGGGAAGGAGGGAGATGGGTCGGTAGTTCTTCAGGTCCGTCGTGTCTGCAGAGGGTTTCTTGAGTAGGGGCTTGACTTCTGCGCGTTTCCAGTCGTCTGGGAAAGTGCCGGATTCAAAGGTGGCGTTGATGGTGCATCGTAGCTTTGGCGCTATGGCGGCGGCGGCTCTGTGGAAGATGTGCGGAGGGCAGGGGTCCGTGGGGGCTCCTGAGTGGGTGCTCTTCATGGTCATGGTGGTATCTTCGGTGGTGACCGGGGTCCAGGCGGTGATGGTTGGTCGGTTGTCGTCGCTGGAGGGAAGGGTGGTTTCTGGAGTCTGCTCGCTGAAGTTGTCGTAGAGGGCTTTGATTTTCAGGTGGAAGTAGGACCCGAGCTTGTTGCAGAGGTCTTGGACAGGTGTGACGTCTGTGGCTTCGCTGTGGAGCTTTGTGAGTTGTTGGTTGATGTTGAAGAGTTCCTTTGAGTTGCTGGAGTTGGTGAGGATTTTGTTCCGGATGAAGGTCTTCTTTGTGGATCTTATGCGTTGGTGGTAGTCTGTCATGGCGTTCTTGTAGGTGATCAGGTCTTCCATGGTTTTGCTGTTTCTCCATCGTTTTTCGAGACGCCTGCAGGAGCGCCTGGCTTCTTGGAGGTCAGTGTTGAACCAGGTGGGCTTGAGGGGGCGTTGTCTGTCTGTGGTGCGGAGGGGTGCAAGCTTGTGTGTGCAGTTGGTGATCCAGTGGTGTAGTTCCTTGGCTGCGGAGTTGGTGTTGGTGAGGTGGGGGGGGTCGCGGCTGAGGGTTGAGTTGAGGTGCTCCTCTGTGACCTTGCTCCAGTTCCTTCGCGGAGGGCGAGGGGAGGGTTTGAGAGCGGTGGCGGTGTTGAAAGAGAAGTGTACGCAGTGGTGTCTCCATCCAGAGGGGCTGTGTGGTGTAGCTGAAGCAGATGTTGTTCCTAACTGTGAAGATGGGGTCGAGGGTGTGTCCTGCCTTGTGGGTAGGGGTGGTGATGAGCTGTTTCAGTCCGATGTTGGCGAGGTTGTCCAGGAAGGCGGTGGAGGTGGGGTCGTTGAGGTTGTCGAGGTGGAAGTTCAGGTCTTTGATGAGCATGTAGTCCATGGAGGCGATGGCGTGGGGTGCGATGAGGTCAGCAATAGTAGTGGCGAACGAAGCGCAGGGTCCGGGGGGTTTGTGGGCGAGGGTGCTGCGAAGAGTGGTTCTGGGGCTAGTCTGTATCTGGAAGTGAAGGTGTTCGGTGGTAGCAGAGGAGTCGCGCGTGGTGGAGGTGGAGAGTCGGAGGGAGCTCTTGTATGCGATGGCAAGTCCTCCTCCTGGCTGGTTGGGGCGGTCCTTCCTCTGGATCTTGTAGCCGTCGGGAATGGCGGTGGCGATGTCGGGGGCGGAGGAGGAGTTGGTCCAGGTTTCCGTGAAGAAGGCGACGTCTGTCGAGAGGGTGTCAAGGAGGTCCCATATTTCTACGGCATGTCTGTGCAGGGAGCGCACGTAGAGGAGGATGCACTTCAGGGCTTCAGTGGTGTTGGCGTCCGGCGTGGGGGCGGCAGCCGCGGCGGTGCAGAGGCTGGTGAAGGTTCGGGTGCAGTGGCGACAGGAGAACTGCCCGTGGGTGGTGTTCTGCGAGGACAGCTGGCAGTTGTTGTTCCTTCCGAGGTTGAGTGCGAGGAGGGTAGCTGAGTCGTAGCGGTGGGTGGTCGGAGATCCAGGGTCCCTGGTGCTGGTCGGGTAGCGGACGGGCGCAGACGGGCTTGCCTTTGGCATGCCAGCGTCGCGCGCGCAGCTGCTGCGCGGCTGTCATCAAATAGGGAAGGGGGAGGGAAGCGCAGCTGGGAGGCGGAAGTGGGAACCGGCAGGTGGGAGGGGCCACGGGGGCAGCAGCGGCGGGAAAGGGAAACGGGCAGAGTAACAGAACAAACAGAGAGAGACAAGGCAAACAAAAATAAAAATACAGAGGCACAATACCTAAAGACAGAAAACCAGGCACAATGACAAAGACAGAGAGAACGAACGAAAAACGGGCACAATAGTAAGACAGAAAAACAACAGACAAAACAGGCCCAAAACAGCACAGACACCAGTGGAATCAGCAGAAGAGCAAGGCTCTCCCACTGGACCACCAGGGATGAGGTGCAGGCAGGAGCCTGCGGGTGGAGGAGGGCCTCGAACACCTACCTGCACAGAGCACTGCACAGGGCAGCGGCAGTGGCACTACCAGCGGAGCTGCAGGGGGAGAGAGCAGGTCTCTGGCCAGGAGGTCCTTGTTCTGTCATGAGTGACACCAGGAAAAGTAATTTGCATCCCCCTCAACTCTACACCTCGTGTCCCCCATATGCATAAAATGGGTATGGTACACATTGCTGTATGACTCAGTAACTCCCAACTTCTCAACCAAAACTCAATGTCTCAACTCCCCTTCCCCAGTACATGCAGGCCAAAGCCACCCATCCAAAAGAGCAGAGCTAGTCGTGAGAGTTCCCCCACACTATAAACAGGTAGGAGGGCGGCCAATTCCCTCAGCTATCTGTTTTCTGCGCTGCACTTGAGCCTGCGAGGGGGCAACAGATCCATTTCACAACCTTTTACGTCGGGCACCAGTGCAGTGAGTCCGCTGCTGCCGGGGGCTCCGGTCAGGCCCCGGTGCACTCTAACCAGGCCCAGAAGTCTTGTGGAGAGTGGAAGAAGTGTGTGTCCTCCGAGGTCATCACCTTCAGTCTTGAGGGGAAGAGCATCGCATACTTGTATTCCAGCTGTCGCGAACGTTTCTTAACTTCCTGAAACATCGCTCCCTAGAGAAGTTCAGAAAGATACGCACAGAGGCACTGCCGACTCTGATCTCTTCTTTTTGTTGGGCTTGGGCCACGAAATGGTCGTGAACTTTATAGTACAGGAGTCTAGCCACCACTGGTCTGGGGGAGGGGGGGGGGGGCAGGTCGCAGCAGCCTCGATGGGACTTAGTGTGCTCTCTCTATCGCAAAAAAGGCAGAAAGACCCACAGGTGCTACCTCTATGCGCAGCCAGTTCTCCATGTAGGTCGACATAGAGGTGCCCTCCACCTTCTCGGGTAGTCCCACCACCCGAATATTGTTGCGACAGGAGCGAATCTCCGCAACCTCCACTCGTAATTCAAGAGATCGCACCTTCGCCTCAACTGCTGGTAGTTGGTCTTTCATCTCAGTATCCGCAGGAGAAAGCTCTCCCAAAGTCCACTCGTTCGTGGTGAGTCGCTCCGCAAGTCATTTATGGTCGTCTCTCAGGAGGCCCATGTCTATGTTGATAGCGTCTATTTTGGATTCCAGCACCTCGCGGGAAGTTGTTATGGCTTGGAGGATGTCGTGCAATGTGGGATCCTTAGATGGCGCCATGGGCCAAGATACACTCTCCGTCTCGCCCGGCGGGCCAGTCACACTCTTAGGGTCTTGATCTCACTTACAGGAGGGCTTGCCCATGGTACCCAAGGGCAAAACAAAGTCACTCAGCCGCTCCTCCACCACCTGCCAATGTGCAGTCGCAGCCACTCTCCAGATAGCGCAAGGCAGGGCTTCCTCTCCCCTGGTCCACCAGAAGCGCAGCGTGGTAAATAATAGGAGCTTTGCTTAGAGAGCATGGGGGTTCGGATAGCGGCAGCGTTCCAACGAGGGGCGGCGGGAGCCCAAATCATTATTGGCGCGCTCGAGCCCCCCAGGCGCAGTCCGCCACATGTGCTCCAGATAGGGGCCTCTCAATCACATCCAAGGCAGGTCCCACAGCAGCCCCAGCTTAGGTTCTAGGAACCTGTTAATCTCAGGCAGTTCCGGTGTCTACTGGGGGTCCGATGTGCCCACTCCCTCCGAACCCACCTCCACCTCACCTCAAATCTCCAGTGGGGTCTCCACCATCCATCAGTGTGCGAGAACCTGTTTGGTAGCGTCGGGGTCCAGGTCGCATCCCCAAGTACCACTCAAGATCAGTGGTGAGTCTCAGGGCGATGCGCCCTGCGGGGCTTTGGGCTCATCCCCACGGAGCACTTGAAACAGTTTTCGGGACAGGCGCTCCTCACACCGCCGCATGCAAGGCCCTCCGTCCGGCCCACTCCACCTCACCGGGGCCCCTCTGCAGGCGCTCGCGTAGGACTCTTCGGATCTATTTACTGGCCGCCACCAGGCTGGAGCCACTCACCATCCCAACCGCAGCACGGTTACGTACCCACCAGCGATCAAGGGCACCTCACCGCTCTTCTTTGTGGCACCATCAGGCAGGGCAGAATTAGCCTCTTGAGTTCCGAGCGGCGTATTATGGCAGGCAGGGGTGCGTCGCACACAGCCATGTGGGGCTCAGTCTCGGTATAAAGCTGCGTGCGACAGCGCCGCCGGTCGCAGGTCTGGCCAGGCGGTTAACCAGTGTCGCACAAGCACCCCGTAATCTTGTCGTCCGCTGCCAGAGCCCTTCAGCTCCCTCAGTCCCTGGCGGCCACAGCCTTTTTGTCTCCGGGCCTCATCCGCATACTCCGCTCTAAGGGCTGCAATGTCATCCCAATGCCGAAGTTTTCCGTTTCGGCTACGCCTGCCACAGCAGCAGCTCGTACTGGCAGTGTAGTTGGAGCTGTCGAGTCGGTCACTTAGTGACAGGATGGTGGTGGATGAGGATCGGTCAAGCGGAGCTCCGAGCAACGCTGCTCACTCCATCAGCCTTAGGCCACGCCCCCTCAGTGAAAAGTTTGTTGATTAGTAATATCAGATGTTGTTTTTTTGTTTTACAGATTTGACCACAGTTTATTCTGATGTATGTGAACAAATGCTGACAGAAAGTGCAATGTTTTTAATGGCAATTTGGTCAACTTTTCCACACGCAATCTTGCAATACTTGAAAGAATATACGAGTGCTTTACATCTTTCTTTACTGTGCAAGGAGTTGGGTGGTTATTCTGAGTTATTTCTTCGATCAGTGCCTTTGCCTATATATTTCTGTACCTCAGGGTGGGCAGGTTGACAGGGTGATTCCTGTGTTTGATATTCAGAGGAATGACTTCTCCGTGGTATCCGCAAAGTTCAACTTAGGTGTGCAAATGGCTTGTTTTCCAAGAGAAAATTCACATTTATTTCACCAAACATCAGGGAGCGAAGCCAGGAGCAACCTGTTGGTGAATGGGGTCCCCTAGTCTCTCTAAATAGTTCTGGCCATGAACCGCAATAAGTTGGTCTTTCATCTCAGTATCCGCAGGAGAAAGCTCTCCCAAAGTCCACTCGTTCGTGGTGACTCGCTCCGCAAGTCATTTATGGTCGTCTCTCAGGAGGCCCATGTCTATGTTGATAGCGTCTATTTTGGATTCCAGCACCTCGCGGGAAGTTGTTATGGCTTGGAGGATGTCGTGCAATGTGGGATCCTTAGATGGCGCCATGGGCCAAGTTACACTCTCCGTCTCGCCCGGCGGGCCAGTCGCACTCTTAGGGTCTTGATCTCACTTACAGGAGGGCTTGCCCATGGTACCCAAGGGCAAAACAAAGTCACTCAGCCGCTCCTCCACCACCTGCCAATGTGCAGTCGCAGCCACTCTCCAGATAGCGCAAGGCAGGGCTTCCTCTCCCCTGGTCCACCAGAAGCGCAGCGTGGTAAATAATAGGAGCTTTGCTTAGAGAGCATGGGGGTTCGCATAGCGGCAGCGTTCCATCGAGAGGCGGCGGGAGCCCAAATCATTATTGGCGCGCTCGAGCCCCTCAGGCGCAGTCCACCACATGTGCTCAGATAGGGGCCTCTCAATCACATCCAAGGCAGGCCCCACAGCAGTCCCAGCTTAGGTTCTAGGAACCTGTTAATCTCAGGCAGTTCCGGTGTCTACTGGGGGTCCGGTGTGCCCACTCCCTGCGAACCCACCTCCACCTCACCTCAAATCTCCAGTGGGGTCTCCACCATCCATCAGTGTGCGAGAACCTGTTTGGTAGCGTTGGGGTCCAGGTCGCATCCCCAAGTACCACTCAAGATCAGCGGTGAGTCTCAGGGCGATGCGCTCTGCGGGGCTTTGGGCTCATCCCCACGGAGCACTTGAAACAGTTTTCGGGACAGGCGCTCCTCACACCGCCGCATGCAAGGCCCTCCGTCCGGCCCACTCCACCTCACCGGGGCCCCTCCGCAGGCGCTCGCGTAGGACTCTTCGGATCTATTTACTGGCCGCCACCAGGCTGGAGCCACTCACTATCCCAACCGCAGCACGGTTAGGTACCCACCAGCGATCAAGGGCACCTCCCTTCTCTACTTTGTGGCACCATCAGGCAGGGCAGAGTTAGCCTCTTGAGTTCCGAGCGGCGTATTATGGCAGGCAGGGGTGCGTCGCACACAGCCATGTGGGGCTCAGTCTCGGTATAAAGCTGCGTGCGACAGCGCTGCCGGTCGCAGGTCTGGCCAGGCGGTTAACCAGTGTCGCACAAGCACCCCGTAATCTTGTCATCCGCTGCCAGAGCCCTTCAGCTCCCTCAGTCCCTGGCGGCCACAGCCATTTTGTCTCCGGGCCTCATCCGCATACTCCGCTCTAAGGGCTGCAATGTCATCCCAATGCCGAAGTTTTCCGTTTCGGCTACGCCTGCCACAGCAGCAGCTCGTACTGGCAGTGTAGTTGGAGCTGTCGAGTCGGTCACTTAGTGACATGATGGCGGTGGATGAGGATCGGTCAAGCGGAGCTCCGAGCAACGCTGCTCACTCCATCAGCCTCAGGCCACGCCCCTCAGTGAAAAGTTTGTTGATTAGTAATATCAGATGTGGATTTTTTTTTTACAGATTTGACCACAGTTTATTCTGATGTATGTGAACAAATGCTGACAGAAAGTGCAATGTTTTTAATGGCAATTTGGTCAACTTTTCCACACGCAATCTTGCAATACTTGAAAGAATATACGAGTTCTTTACATCGTTCTTTACTGTGCAAGGAGTTGGGTGGTTATTCTGAGTTATTTCTTCGATCAGTGCCTTTGCCTATATATTTCTGTACCTCAGGGTGGGCAGGTTGACAGGGTGATTCCTGTGTTTGATATTCAGAGGAATGACTTCTCTGTGGTATCCGCAAAGTTCAACTTAGGTGTGCAAATGGTTTGTTTTCCAAGAGAAAATTCACATTTATTTCACCAAACATAAGGGAGCGAAGCCAGGAGCAACCCGTTGGTGAATGGGGTCCCCTAGTCTCTCTAAATAGTTCTGGCCGTGAACCGCAATACTTTGCACAGGAATCAACAACTGAGTGTGATCAGCAGTCTGTTGTGACTGAGAGACTTGCGCTGCCAATGTCTGTGTTTAAGCGCTCTATCAATTCCCCTATCATCATCAGTGTTGTTCCTCCCCTAAGTTTGGAGCTGCTGAACAGGGGCATCTAGGGCTACCAGTTAGTGATAATCTTCCATTTTGATCCACACAATACAGCCAATCCCAAACCCAGGAGGTAAGCTGACCTTCCTGAAACAAGTAAGTATGCGTATCGAACTTGAAGACACTGTCCGCTTTTACAGATTACTAAAAAAACTGTCTTTGCTTTTGCTTTTATATATTTTCAGATGCTCGCAAACACTATCGTCGGTGAACAGTAAACATTACCAAATCATAACAAATTGACTACATTTTGCCCTGAAAATTGTAATCCTCTATTTTGCAATGAATTGATCCTGGTCCGCTAGAGATCATGATCATTAATTGTTTGAAAACTTTGCCTAAGTTTATCAGTGGTTCCCTAATTGCGATTCTACTGTTTTTCGTGTTGCAAGATTGTACCAATATGTACAATTGCTCATAGTAGTGTACATAGACATTGGCCCTAGTTTTAATAGTATGTTGTGTTAGTCATTGTTTATTGTGTCTTCTGCTGTGTACTTTGTATTTTTTTAATTACCATTTGTTCTGTAAATATATTTACATACTTTCTGAGTTATTGTGTCGTTTACTCACTATCCCAGCCAGAAATTGACACCTATATTGTAACTTTAATAATTGTCTTGTACTGTGCTTAATCTTAACCATGTCTGCTTGCCTTGAGCTAGTCCTTGTCTGCTTGCCCACATCTACCCAGTGATTCAGAGGCATATTGAGACCATCTTTCCATGACAAAGTACCAGCTACCCTGGTTAGTGGGGATCCCTCATGTTCTTACTGTTGGAGTGCTTAGTGGTTCTTGCAGCTTAAGCACAGACGTGAGAGTCTTACTATCAGTTCATGGGAATTATGACCCTAAATACACCATTATGCTGCCAAAAGGATTCATGAATCGAGCCCTTAGCCACAGCGTTGGGTACATAGTGCAATGCTTTGAAAAGGACAAGTTCAGTGCCTTTATGGCTGAGCTTAGTGGTCAGAACATATTCTATATGAAATTCTGCCCACTTTAACTTTGTACATTTTTGTTTGTCTCAGCCATTCACTTGCACTCTGAATTACATCGAAAATCTTAAAATGGCGATTTTTTTGTGTACCAAATCTAGGATATTCAAGATAATGAAATTGAATAATCCTGAAGAAAAGGAATGTTTTTTTTCATTTGGTTTGTGCAAGTGAAGGTCTTAACCCTGCTGCCACTGTCTGCTTCCCTATTCATGCACAAAGAGTTCCAGCTTTACTAATGCTTTGTGACAGGTTTGTGTCATAAAAGTGAAGCAAACCTGGCACAAAGTTTTGGGGTGGGATTTACTATCCAATGCAACCCACGATTTGCATTGGAAAGTTTCTCAAAGTAATGCAAGGTTGCTTCTACTTTGTGTTAGTTTGCGTCAAGGGAGCACTCCATGGTTGATACATGGGCATTTCCATACAAGCATTCATAAGTTTTGAAAATAAAACCATATCTATCAACATTCATATACAGGGATTTGCACCAAAACCTTACGCCTCCTCATGGCTGCATAATGAGGAGAAATGTTTTCATTTCTACTTATTTTTCAAACTTTGCATATGTGCTGCGTTGTCTAGCCTATATGCAAAGTGGAAACAAGCATTGGCATAGCCAATAGGTCTCGCCTTTGGGACCTTATAAGTGATTAGTTATCCAGCACAATATCCTTGGTGCAACAACATCAAGTGTTGAATGGCTAAACACTTATAAGGTCCCAAAGGCGAGACCTATTGGCTATGCTCTCTGCAGCCATTTGCTGCAGAGCATGTTCTGCAGCATGCCAATCGACAACAATGCGACACCACATAAAATATACAGCACTGCAGCAAAACTGACCGCCACACAACAACAGCATGTACTTTTTCCCAACAGTTTTTCCCAATAGTTGTGTGCCAAGTAGACAGCAACACTACAACACCTCGTAGATAGACTACACTGTAGAATGACAAATCAACAGCAAATCATGTGAATGTACTGCACTATCGCTAGCCAAATCTGGAGCATCGCCATGTGAATATACAGCAGGATGGAGCACCATGGAGGAGGAGCATCGAGCTTCCAAACAAACAACGTAGGTAGGTGTTGGTGATACAATAGGGAGCAGACATACGACAAGGCACGGAGCTTCAGGTGGGAGGCTGTGCAGTGCTTCTCTGCAGGACGAGGGCTCGGGTTTAAAACGTTAACACGTGTGGATCCCTCATAGGGTGCTTACAACACAAACACGCTAATGTAACTGGAGGTCACATGAGGTGGTGGTATCGCGCACAGCCTTCTTAAAAGTGCTCAGAGGGTACAACTGCCCCCACCCCTCGCAGCACTCACAGGAGCAGAGGGATCGATAACAGACACGTATTGACTCACACAGCACGTACCAGCGTGGTGCAGGCAGCTCTGCCGCAGACCAGACTTTCACTTCTCCTCTCGCTCTTCAGAAGAAAAAAAAAACCTCAAGTTTCTCCCTGGGATGGAAAAGAAGAAACCTCCTTCTTGCACCGGAAGCCAAAAAAAGAATAAAAAAGGAGAAAGAGCGATGTGGCCGAGCCCCGGGATCTGGCGCTGTGCAGGGCCTCGGGTGGGGGCGCGGGAGCGCCGGCGGGTCCTGGAAGCTGGAGGGCTGCCACCCTGCTCGCACCCTACCCGGCTGCAAGAGTCTCCCGGCTGCCGCTCTGCCATGCACTTTAAGGGAGGGGGAGGAAGCCGAGGCAGGGAGAGCCAGCCAGGGACAAGGAAGCGCGCTCTCCCCAGTCCGGCTCTGCAGGGGCTCCCTGCTCTCTGAGGGGAGGGGGGCGCCCCTTTCGCTAGGGCACTCGGGTCCCTTGGCAGGGCAACTCTGGACCCAGACTCAGGAGCCGGGCAGAGCCGAGGCTGTGAGTGAATTTTTAATGCAGCATCGACATTTGCCGGGTGGTATTGGAACGGGGCTGGTGGGGGGCGAGGAGCACATGGCGAAGTGGGCACCTTAAGGTCAAAGCGGGAGGGGGCGCTGTGAGTGGATGCAGACATGAGGCGGCTGAATGAAGAACGATAAACTTGGGGAAAAGTTTAGGTGATGGAGGTCCTCGGGTAAGAGACAAAGAGAAAGGGAGAACGCAGAAATAAAGAATAGAAAAGAGCAATGAATAAAGTCATTAACAAAGAGGACACTATAGAGAAAGTGGGAATGTATGTTATACATAAATCGGTAATGGGGGCTAGACAGAAATATGGAGGTGGGGCGTTGCAGCCAAAGAAAGAAAAAGTGGAGTAAGGTGGCAGAAAGTAAGGAAGAAACCACCAAGTTATTAATGGAGAACACAGGGACAGAAGAAAGAGCGGGGACTAAGAAACAAGCAGTGGAGTTGAGAAAGTGGTCAACGAACAAAAAAGTACACGTTGAGAGGCAGCGAAGAGTCCAGGAGTCGGCCCTGCTCTTGCTACCTTTGACCCCGGGTGCGGCGGACACAGTAGTATGGCTAGAATGCCTTCCCGCACAGAATCCTGAAGCCGCTCCGTGGGGGACGCGTTGGGAGCCACAAGCGCGCGTGGCGGCAAAAGTGAAAGCGAACGTGTGGGGTGTTTATTTAATGACGCGCCAGAGTAAGCTGATCCCAAGTGGGGGAGGTGTGCTGTGTCTCACTCGTGCTTGTGATGGCCTCCGCCTTGCGGGAGCGAGGAGCGGCGGCACAAAAAGCATATGTTTTCAATTAAATGCGCGCTGCTGCTCTCTCCCGCAAGATGGATGCCAGCACAAGCACGAGTGTGGGGGAAAAGGAGCAGACCAATTTCTAAAGGTCATCTCCTAGAGCAGCGCATGCGGGCTGCCTAGGCGAGACCTAAAAAAACATAAAGGATAGTTCAAGTATAGTTTTTATACTGGAACGGCCTCCTTCCAGTACAAAACCTGTGCTTTAGAGAATGTACACACCCCTGCACTATGGTGCAAGTGAGTGTGGGTTGGTCCATGCCAGCCAAAAGTGAGCCAGAGAAAAATGCTTGGTTATGTTGGTAGACATGGTACATTTTTTCTTCATCGTTTTTGACGCAAGGCAGTGCAACAACTTTTGTTGTTGTGCTGCCTTGCCTCAGATATTAGTAAATCTGCGTCTCAGTCTTACTGTGTCCAGGTTGTCTAACCTGCCCCTCAAGATTCATTTGTTTTGCTCAGGACAACATTCATAAAGCAGACACGAAATCTGGTTTTGCTAGCATTCTTGTATATTTGTATTTTTTAAATTTTTTTAACAATTATCATGTCTGGAATTGTTTACAAACATAAAAAATGAAACTTTTAAAAAATGTAACAAAAATGTGCAGTGAAATGTATACGTGGTAGTTTGGTGTGGTGTGGTGGAGTAAAGGAGTGAATAAGTGGCACACGCTGATATTAAATAATGTCATGGCTAGTAATGGTAGAAATTTTGTATCCAAAAGCTAAATCTGCCCTTTTAGTCAGTTGGGTTGTGTAGTGAAATATGCTTTGAAAAACCAGCAAACTCTGATTGGAGTAGAGGGTGGAATTCATGGGCAGACATAGAAAACACAGATGTTGTACTTGCCCACACAACCTCAAAGCAAAATACCGGCTATAAAGGGCTAGTCTACCCACAGGGAACCGGTCAGTCAGAATGGCCCGAAACAGCTAGAATTTGATTGGCCACCCAATAAAACAATTGTGTTTACCTTTTATCAAACAGAAGGTGACTAACTTTGTGACACCTGGAAAATAGAGGAACGGCGTGTGGTAACATTTGTCTTTTTCATGTGGCACTAAAATAGGCATCTAATCCAACTTAAAGCTCGGCCTGAGAATAGCAAATAATTTATATTAGTTTAAAGAAGAAAAATGCAATGATAAAAATAAATGAAACCAAAACAGTAAACATTGTTTAAGGGGACCACATGTTTTGAATCTTCTTTAAAAAGAGCACGCAGATGAAACAAGGAGGATCTCAAAATTCAACGTCGGTGACTGGTTCATATGTGCCTTTCTCTTTAAACTGTTTAGCAATGGAATGTGGCTCAGGTAAAGCCTAATATTTCATCCTAGACAACAATTTTAGCCTTCAGACCTTGACTTTGAAATTGAAGTCAAACTCTTCCAGTAGAGGAAGGCAGAACACTGTAGCCGGGATGGGCTCCATGACACTGGATACTTTGAAATGAGGGTCCAACTGAAGTCCTAGATCTTACTACCAAAAGCTTTTACTGGTTCAGACTTGAAATTTGTAACTGTCGAGGCTGCTTCACTGGTGGGGTCACTGTTCCACTATTTAACACTCCTTTGCCATATGTTGGGACTTGGTCACTTTAGTGAAGCTCGAAATCCTTCATCTGGGCAAGGCATTACTGTGCAGGGCTTCAAAAAGTTGTATAACTGTTTTTCTGAGGTGCTGCTGGAGCCTCAAACTTAACTACAAAAAGTTCTGAGCAGGATGAACTAGAATATCTTGCCCACCACGGGCCCATCTTTGACAGGTAACCTCCCATCCTGTCCCAGTCGTCAAGGACTCGAAAACGTTTTTTGTCTAATTTTTTGAAAAGCTGACTATAATCCTCCTTTTCACCCCTGCAGTTCCCAAACTACAAAGGACAGTTTCTAGGGAATCAGTCCATAATTAGCAGAAGACAAGTTAAACCACTCTTTTAGGCAATGGGTGCAACCCCGTTCCAGTCCACTGGCTTTCTGGTTCTTCTAAAATGTCCATTATCTCCCCATAGACTTTAGGAGGCAAGTTTCCCTGACCCTTCAGAAACACCTTCAGAGGGTGGGTTCCAGAAGAGATTTAATTCAAGCCCCCAGTCCTTCCTTGGGCAGACAGAGTTACTTTGACATTCTTCTTCTCCTTGTCTTATCCATATTCTAGCAGTGTTTTGATTTCCAGGTGGTGGAAGCTTCAATTCATAGGGGTAACACAGCAGGTGGAATTCTTTGAAACTATCCAATTAAAGGTTTTACATTGTGTACTCTCTAACCTTTCAGCATTTTCTTTGCGTAATTGCCAAATGTTTTACAGAAAGCACTAGTTTTAGTGTTTTTCCTGGTAATGGAAAGCTGACTCCACTGCGTGAGCTCCCGGAGCCACATGAGTCACTAATAGGCTTGACATGAGGTAGCCACACAAGGGTATTGGGCTCTGGAAAGATAACTAAGTGTATTAGTTATAAACTGTCTGGATATGAGTTTTTTGTGGGATCTTTCCTTAAGAGGACAGAGGCCCTCACCCACGAGGTTGCCTTCTTCATCATCAGACCCCTCCTTACCATAGTACCCACATTTCTGGAGGGTATGGTGGGCTCCACTTCGAGCTCTTCATGAGGTTATTATATTTTGATTTTTTTAAATTATTTAATTACTCCTTACTTGTTTGGAGAACTGGTACCCTAACTAAAAAGGAGGATTAAATGGGACAATCACATTAAAATGAGGACTAGGAGCAGATGTATTAAGGGTTTTCACCGGCGCTAAGTCATGCAAAGTGGTGCAAGCTCTTGCTAGGGTATTTACTTTCCAGTGCAAAAGATGGAAAAATTCATTTTTTTCATCACAAATAGCATTTTTCGCTGGTTTGTGCCAAATTACTTCATGGGGGTGTTATTTGGGTGCTGCTTCGGTGGAAATAGGGGCATTACAGAACTAGCACCCATAGACGCACAGTCCAATCTACTAAGAGAGCCAGACTGGGCTTTGAGTAAAGAAAAGTAATGCCTCCTTTAAGTAGGCCTTAACTTGGAGAAATGTTTTTATTTCTCTGAATATTCCACACGTTGCATTTTTTGCTGAACTGTACAGCTGTACAGCACTCATCCAATGTGTGGATTGTTTTACAATTTCCCTAAGCATAGGAATTGTTACTGGAAGGGTAGGCTCTATGGTGCAAATGTTGTGCGTGGCGCTAGGCAGCCTATTTGTGCGCAGCAGCATGGCTCGGTGCTGCTTTCTTCCCTTTATGCAATGCAACGCAGCACAGCAGCTTCACAGTTGCTTCACAGTGTTGTTCCATAAAATAATAAATCTTTCCTTAGACTTTTTAATAACACAACAGGTGGTCCTAAAATAGAATACCCAGTGATACCCTCAAGCCTGTGAAAATGATGTACACTGTACTTAAGCCCGGCCCAAATGATATGAGCAGAGACATTTTTAGGAATGGGCAAAGTGGGCTGTGGCCCAGGGCCCCACCTTTTGAAGGGGCCCCTTGTTATTTGGTCAGGACAGACCCCTCATTAATTTATCCGAATTGTCAAGCTTTAATAACTACCTATACTGCTTTGGTCACAGAATGTTTGCAAGTATACCATAGCCTCATACCAGACTGCGCCATGGTCCACTTCAATGCCAATCTGTGTGCTGTATGTGGATCAAGGAAACTGAAGAAAAGGAGGGATGTTAAAGGGTACGGGTGCTGATTTTAAATAAGCAAAGGCCTATCATTTGTCTTCTTTATTTTACTATTGCTTAACTCTTAATGTATGATCAATGGGCGTGTTTTAGCTGAAAAGGGATCATAAATTCAAAGTTGTTGGGATCGGCCCCCAAAATAGGTTTGGCCCAAGGCCTCCAAAATCCTTAAGATGTCCCTGGATATGAGAGGATCTGTCATTGATGTTTACAGTTCGATTTTAGCACGTTTTTTTCTACCGAATAATGACACTGTGTGCCATATCAATCCATAGTTTGTGATGGTGGTGAAGTGTTGGCTACCTCCATACAACTCTGAGCTATTTAGCTACAACAGAGGTTCTGCTGTTTCTGCATGCTCTTAAATGATAGCGGTCTGCATTTTGACTTCATTCTTTAGAAATGCATTTAAATTGGCCAGTGCAACATTTCTGTTATTCTGGTATACTCTCGTGTAATTTTGCATCACGCTTGTTAAGCCGAAATTCATAAAATTTGATTATTATGCCATGTCGAGTAATTATGCACTGTTTGTGGCGGAAAATTACTGCGCTTAAAAAATGGAAATTACCCAAATTAGAGCTGCTCCTGTTAGAGGCACTTGTGTTTTTTTACTGTTTTTTTTTAAGCGCGGTGTGTCCACGCATACAAAAGGAATACAAGAATGCATTTCACGCTAAGATATAACGTAAAAGGCCGGTTTTGTGTTTTGCATAATTGCGTGTAATTTTCCTTAAATTTCAAATAATTGCGCAAATGCAAAGTACTCACTCAATGGACACAGTCAATGGATCATTTTGAAGCCTCTTATCAAACTCTTTACAAGCAGGGGTTTCCACTGCGCGTGTCCATAGACAAAATAGTGATGCTGGTCCAAAGCTTCTGCACACAGGTATGCCAAGGACCCTAATCTGCCTTTTTGCTGTTCTTGGCAGGACCAGGTTGATACCCTAACATTCCAAAGCCATTCTCTAAGGGACAGAGCAAAGCGGTTTGAGGAAGCATTGAGGAAGAGCACCGATGAGCAGTTCCAGGTAAGCAATCAACTAATTGTAAAAAGAAAAAATCATGCTTACCGTAAAGTCTGTATTGTACAGTATCTGTTAAACTGTGACACTCAAGGACGTCTTTGGCCTATCCTACATTGTTTACTACACTGTTGAAGAAACCTATACATTCTACATTTAAATGAAGAGCATTAAATAAAACAAAGCAAGGGAGCAAAAACGAAAACAACCCTAGGACTGCTGCCCAATCCAGATTTTCAATTACCTCATAGGTGAAGACGTTGCAGTAAATTTAGTTTGCCTTCACTTTTCCTTATTTTTTTATTTCACTTGTTTGTTAGATCTCTGGAATTACGAAGTCTACTCTGGACAGCTGCCTGCTGTTCCTGAAGAACAAACCTTATCCACTGTGTGATCTGCATAAATGGCATTTCTCCAATATTGGATCTTTCATAGATTCACAAGCTTGAATCTATCTCCGTCGTCGAAGTGGGAGTCCCACTGTATTATATCAAAGCAATTATACTTGTAGAATAGGCTAAGATGGCACCAGGCCATGAATTTTATAGCCTATCTATGACCTTTTTTTAAAAAAGAACCAAACTTAGACACCAGCCAAACAGGCGACAGCACCCTCTAGAACCTTCCCTACAGAGGCTAGTTCCCCAGATTTTCTACCGCACGTCGTGTGAAGGGAGTCTCCCTGAGCTCTGCTCAGTTATTTCTTCTGGTATCAAGAACCTTCTATCAGGTCAGATATATATTACTTTCTTTATTCCTGCGGATTTTCTGAACATGTCAGACCATTCAAAGAAGGGATTATTCAGGTCATGTAACACCTGTGGCAAAAAGGGACTTTACATTGATGATCCTCATAAAAAGTGCATTTATTGCCTTTATCCTGACCGCACAGTCAGACTGTAAAATATGTCGCACTTTCTCACAGAAGACCCTCAAGGACAGAGAGGGAAGATTTCTATTGTGGTTGCAGAGACTTAAATCCACAGACAATCCTGTGTCTGAGGCGGAGAGTGATGATTCCCTTACTTCTGCCAAGTCACGAAAAAAAGAGAGCTCTTCAGAAAAGGAGCCTTCTGAACATCCTACGCCATCTGAAAAATCTGTAGTTGGCAAAAGGTCTTCTAAATCCCTCCCGTCGGCGATGGGATCTACTCAAAGTGCAATATTAAAGATTTCTAGATCTTTTTCTCTGTCGACGATGACACCGTTGACGATGCTCTCATCAACGACACTAACATCAACATTTACTACAGCTTCATCACCTTTGATAATATTATCGTCTCCGACAGCGTCAACGACCATTGTTACCTGTAGACTGTTGTCGTTGATGGCTTCCAAGTCGCCACCTTCTTCGACGAAGCGTTCTTCTAAGCGCTCGTTGACATAGTCGTCGACAGTTAAGGATTCTGCACCGTCGACGAAGACATCCATGTCGACGGATATCCCAAGGAAACCACCGTCGACAGAACATTCGTTTACGACGTTACCGTTGACCACACCGACGACGACAGCCTCGTCGACTATATGTCCATCAGAAAGTCTGGTTTTGCCTGCAAAAGTGTTAAAATCCTCGTCGACAGGTAAGTTATCTTCGACGGAGGCCCAGAATCTGTCATCTGCGGCACCATTAACTCCTCTGGTGCCAGTGTCACATCTTTCCTATTCTGATAAGCCTGAAGCTGGCGTACGTCTACCAGTTCACACATCTCCAAGCAAGGTGTTACCTTTCCCACCAGCTATCATGTTGGAGGAAGAATCGGATGAAGAAAGCCTTTTTAGAGCGGCTCATAGCCCTTCAGAACTGAATGTAAAATGCCAAGACTTTGATGACAAGGAATAATATGAGGAGGAATACCAACATTATCCTGAATATGTTCCTTAAGAGTGCTCAATACAAATGCCCTTGGACTTGGTAACCAATCTACAAGGAATGTTGCAGGACTACTATAAACGGTTTCCGGATCCTGTTTCCTCTACTCCTGCTCCTCGGGTTCCACCTTCAGCTCAGTTCACACATAAAACGCCACCTCCTAGACCGTGGACTTTGCAAATTCCAGGAACCCCTCTATCTTCATTACCTCTGGCGGAACTCCAGACACATGACCATAATGTGTCCGACAGGGATCAAGAAGAAGAAGAAGAGGGAGGGATAAGGGATCGGGCTTCCACTATCAACGAGTGGGATGATTGTTTAATTACAACTCCATCCCCTCCGGGTGCTCCTCCGGTAGATTCTCCTCCGGATGATATTGGAGGTTTCCATAATCATGGAAAGGGCAGCGAAACGTTTCCAATTGCCTTTTTCAACCAAGCATTCAGACTGCTTTCTTTATGATTTTAAGGAACCAATAAAAAAATTGATAAGGGCCATTCCTATTATAGATTTTATTTGGCAAGAAGGGGACCGTATAAGGAAGAGCCTGGCCACAGTGTCAGCTGTCATGCCCAGGTTGGATAAAAAATACAAGGCACCGGATGACGCCCCTGCATGCCTTGTTGGACAAACGAGGCCGGATTCGGTCATCAGCCAGGCAGCTCAGAGACGCTCTAGGAACCCTGCTACCCCTATCTCAACACCACCAGATAGGGAAGGGCGTAGACTGGACATGCCATTCCTATTATAGATTTTATTTGGCAAGAAGGGTTCCGTATAATGAAGAGCCTGGCCACAGTCACAGCTTTTATGCCCAGGTTGGATAAAAAGTACAAGGCACCGGATGACGCCCCTGCATGCCTCGTTGGACAAACGAGGCCGGATTCGGTCATCAGCCAGGCAGCTCAGAGACGCTCTAGGAACCCTGCTACCCCTATCACAACACCACCCGATAGGGAAGGGCGTAGACTGGACACGATTGACAAACGTTTCTCCAGCATGGCTGCATTGACAATCAGAGCAGCAAATTCTCTGGCAATTTTAGGACGATTTGACAGGCAAATGTGGTCGGGTATAGCACAGTTCATCGATCTTCTACCAGAGGATGCTAAGCCCGATGCCAGAAAGATTCTCTTGGAGGGAGAGAGAGCTTCTTCGTAGATGATAGACTGTGCTGTCGATATAGATTCTACAGGATTCCGTCAGCTTGCTGGAGCAGCTGTCCTCCGCAGGCAAGGTTGGTTGAAAGCGGCAACGTTTAGACCGGAGGTTCAGATGAAAATCCTGGGCATGCCTTATGACGGAGTAGCGTTATTCGGAAAACATATAGATGAAGCGCTACAATCCATTAAGTCTGATACTGATACCACAAAGGCCTTAGGAACATTACAATTTCGAAAGCAACCCTTTCGATGAGCTAGAGGGAAAAATGCTTTTTCCTTTAGAGGAGGATTCCAGAGCTATAGACAAAAATACCAACCTTAGAAGGGCAATATAGACCACAATATGGGCAATAGTACAGGCAGCCACCGGCAGCGGCTTACAAACAACCACCCAGAGGAAAGCAGCCCACCAGGAGGCGAGATGTCAACAGAAAGCAATGATCTTTCTTTACTGCCGGCTACCTTCCCCAAATCCACACAATTAGGAGGACGCATTTCTCATTACACCCACCATTGGGCCATTATAACAACAGACAGGTGGGTCCTCAACATCATAGGTCAAGGGCATGCCCTGGAATTCGTCAACAGACCCCCGAATGGGCCTCCAAAAAGATAGTTTACTCCCCATCTGAATCAACTATTGAAGGAAGTTGCTATCATGTTTCAAAAAGGGGCAATAGAGAAGGTTCCAAAGCTTCAATTGGGTACAGGCTTCTATTCCCGTTTCTTCCTGATCAGGAAAAAGCCAGGAGACCGGGGCCCAGTTTTAGATCTTCAAAATGTAAACAAATACCTGAAAAAACAGTCATTTCGAATGGTCACCCTGCAGGATATCTTAAACCTTCTCAACCATGGGGGCTACATGACAACGTTGGACCTTCAAACCGCATACTTTCATGTCCCCATTCATCGCAGCCACTGGAGGTTTCTGCGTTTTCAGGTAGCCGGCACACACTTTCAGTTCAAAGTGCTCCCCTTTGGACTACGTTCAGCTCCAAGGATATTCACCAAGTGCATGGCACCAGTGGCAGCACGTCTGAGGCTAAACGAAGTGCAGGTTTTTCCACACTTAGACGATTGGCTCATAAAAGCTCCATCATTCCATCAAACCAAAGTGGATACTGCACAATGCCTGTCGTTATTCAAACGGTTGGGTCTCAAACCAAACCTTCAGAAATCAACCCCCGAACCGACAACATCATTAATGTTTCTGGGAGCAGTCTTTTTTTTTTAATTAAACAATCTTTTTATAGAAACAAGTATTTGATCCATCATTACAATCAATCATCAATGAATATCATTATTTGAACAACATTCAGGAAATGAGGTACAGTGTGACACAATTGCGGTACACATATCTAATATAGCCCCTGGCTCTTTACTGGGAGCAGTCTTAAACACCCAGTCAGACAAGGCCTTTGTCTCTCCAGAACAGCAGGACAAATTCAAATAGCTGGCCCAAAAGCTCTGCAAAAGAAGGACCGCTTCTGTCTGACTGTACAAGTCATTCCTAGGAATGTGCTCCTCCTGCATACCTCTAATTCCAAACTGCAGACTTCATATGTGTCCCTTACAGGAGCAGCTAGACAAGTAGTGGCTGCAGGTTCTGGGTTCATTCGACGATGTAATTCAGATAACCCCAACAATGATAAAAGCTAGGCAATGGTGGATGGTATCAACCAACGTTTCTCAAGGGATGAGGTTTCTGTCTCTAGCAACAGATCTTGTCTTTACCACGGATGCGTCCCTGGAGGAATGAGGTGCTCATCTTCAGGAGCTGTCAGTCAGTGGCAAATGGCGACTGTCAAGAAAACATTGCACATCAATCTCCTAGAATTGAAGGCCATAGCTCTGGCACCATGTTCATTCCTTCCCAGGATTGCAGGCTTGTTAGTTCTTATCCGTACAGACAATACCACCAGCATGCACTACTTAAACAAACAAGGAGGGACAAAATATCTCATCAGGCACAAACAATCTGGAATTGGGCCTTACAGCACAAGATAACACTGAGAGCAGAACATGTACCAGGAGTATCCAATGTGCTAGCGGACACATTGAGCAGATTGACAACAAATGGCCACGGGTGGGAGCTCGATTCTACGATTCTAAAGGACATCTTCCTTCAGTGGGGCACTCAGAAGCTCGATATTTTTGCAACACAGACAAACAAGAAATTCCAATATTACGCAAGCTGGCATCCCCAGAGAGGGTCATGGGGAAATACTTTTTTGATTGTATGGTCTAAAATATTTGCCTGCGCTTTTCCCCCAATTCATCCAATACCGAAGGTCCAAAGAAAATGAAGAGAGAACCATGCATATTGATTCTCATTGCTCCGAAATGGCCAAGACCATTCTGGTACATGGAACTTCTCCTTCTCTCAGAGCAACATCACATTCCTCTGGTAACGACTCTGATGCTTCTATCCATGAACAAGGGCCAAGTACTGCATCCCAACCCGACTTCTCTTCACTTGTTGGCCTGGATCCTGACAACAATGAGCTTGGAGAATTGAATATACCTGACATGTATATAGAGTAATTCTGTCTAAAGTGCGAGCAGAATCCACCAATAAATCATACCAATTTAAGTGGAAACGTTTCTGTATGTGGTGTCAAGAAAAAGAATTGCATCCATTTCTTGCGACGCCAGTGCAGATTCTGCCTTATCGTCTTCGTTTAGCCAGGACTGGCCTTGCACATTCGTCAATAAAAGTACACCTGGCAGCAATTTCCTGTTTCAGGAGATTGAGGAACTCAGTGTCCCTATGTTCGACAAGATTAGTTAAACAGTTCCTGAAAGGACATTTTAGATCTTTTCCACCAGTGAAACAACCTCCTC
Organism: Calotriton arnoldi; assembly: GCA_963921515.1. NCBI lineage: Eukaryota > Metazoa > Chordata > Amphibia > Caudata > Salamandridae > Calotriton > Calotriton arnoldi. The sequence goes on from CAWUFW010000091.1 coordinate 3,197,371, forward strand.
CATCCTGGCATTTGAATGTGGTACTGAGTCAGTTAATGAAAAGACCGTTCAAACCTATCCATAAAGCACTACTGAAATTCCTGTCATGGAAGACGGCTCTGTTACTTGCACTAACCTCTGCAAGAAGGGTTAGCAAGTTTCAAGCATTCACTATTAGACAACCTTTCATGCAATTAAAAAAGGACAAGGTAATATTAAGGACAAACCCTAAATTTATACCAAAAGTCAGACCCTCCAGGATTTTGCGATTTGCATAAAAATCGCAAAATCGGCAGTTTTGTAAAAAGACCGCGATTTTTACAAAACTGCCCGCGAAATTTGGAAAATGCAATCATTATCCAGTATTAGGGTATCTTTCATAGATTCACATGCCTGAATCATTCCCCGTCGTCGAGATGGGAGTCCCCGGTACATTATAAAAGTAATGTCTTATTAGACATACCAAACCATAGGCCTAAGGCCTCTCATTAGTAACATATCCAGGTCCTTTTGTGAAAAGGACCAAACTCTAAACAGCAGCCAATCAGCTGCTACCACCCTCTGGAACCTTCCTGTCAGGAGCTCTGGTCCCTCAGATTTTCTACCGCACGTTGTGCTAAGGGAATCTCCAACTGAGCTCTGCTCAGGTTTCCTATCTTACAGCGTTTATACTTCTATAAAGGTATTTCATTATCCTTACGTCTGTCTGAGTGAAGTCATAGTCGTCTTCATGTCAGACACCTCGAAGAAAGGCCTTTTAGGCCATGTACAACCTGCAGGAAGAAGAGGTTGCATGTGGACGATCCTCACAAGGACTGCCTGTACTGTCTTTACCCAGACCACTCAGCTAAAGACTGCAAGGTATGTCGTACTTTTCGTCAAAAACCCTAAAAGACCGGGAAGGACGTCTTTTGATTTGGCTGCAGAGGTTAAAGGACAAACAAGACCCCTTGTCCTCTGAGGAGAGTGAAACTTCATCAAGAACCTCCTCAAAAACTCCTCAGAAAAGGTCGAGAAATGCTTCTCCGAGCACTTCATCGCAGCAACCTGCAAAGAAGACGCAGAAAAAGTCTTCAGAGGTTTCCACAGACAAAAAATTGCCATCTTCAGACACTGCGACTCCTTCAGTTAGAGTCCAGCATTCTTTCAAAAAACCCTTGCATCTGTGGGCTCGTGGTCGGTAGCGGCTATGTTCCTTAGCAAAGAATGGAATACAGCATTCGAAATGTCTCCAGTGACTCTTCCTGTTCTACGTTCAGTGAAGCATATGTAATAGCTTTAAAGTAAACGAGACTGATAGCAAACAAGAACATATTACAATAAACCTGGAGACACCCAATCAGTTCAAGGCAATATTGGGGAAAGAAGCTTAAGCCAAAGCGAAAACAAATTAAGCTTATAGCCACCTTCTTTAATCAAAGTGGCAACACGATGTTCTGTTCTGGAATGGCACGAGTTAAGAATTTCTCTTGCAGATTCCGACAACCGCAAACTTAGCTGAGTGATGACATCAATGACAGAAAGCATTCACATCGCTTCTCTGGCACAAAGTTTCGCCATGCATGGGCAGTGTTGCAAATGATGACAGCCATTTTAATGTCTGATAGCAAGGTGCAGGCGAGATGCAGAAGGAATGAGGTTATTGGTTCTAACAGTTTATTCATATATTTCTGAAAGCACAGCTTCGGTAAAAATATGAAGTATCCCTAAATAAATACTGAAAGCCAAGCAACCATTTATGATTTTGCCTGTTTTCAGTTGAATTTATGGGGCTGCTTGAACTCAAAGCCTTACACAAACATAATGCTTTTTTAGCTTTTAGTTCAGATTATATGGCTGAGCGTTTTTATGTGGCTAACTATGTTTCTCTTAAACTGTACACATCTTATGATGTCCACAATATTAGTAGTTTTTGTTCGTGTGATAATGTTTCATCACAAACCCTGTGTGCTGTTGTAGCATCACAGAAAACGGTGACCACTAACAGTCGAGCATATATTATTGCAGAAGGCATAGCATTTTCAGCTGTGAATGTCGTTGCACCCAATGCAGCAAAGGCAGGCAGGCAACAACAACATGCAAGCAGGACAGAAGGACAAAGAGGCAAGACTCGTTAAGCTTTTCAATTGGCATTTTACATGAAAAGTGAGTTTCAGCCACTATAATTTATTTTAATGATTATTTAGATCATTAATGGAGCTACCAGGCCCCATGATAGGGCGCTTTACATAAAGCACAACATTTAAGTCTACATTTCAATTAGAAGGTAAGTAAAAGGGAATTCAAAAGGGAAGTTTGAGAGACACAGGGACGATGGTATTGTAACATATCAGTGCAGGACGACATCAAGCGGACTGTTCTCTGCAAAAGGTACTAGTTTAGGTGTTATCAAAAGAGGTGGGCCTTTAGGAGCTTACTGAAGGTGCAAAGCATGGACGTCATTTAGGGGTAGCCAGATGTTGCAGCTGTGACCCCTGGCTTGCCCCTTGCAACTGCTGGCACTGCCTTTGCGACCTCTGGCTTCAGAGGTGGCAAAATCAGTGCCAGGAGCACAGCTGAAATTCGTCCTTATGGGCGTTGGTTGGGGCTCCAATTTCCATGTTTTCTTTTCTTATTACACTAACTGTGAATAATACTCCCTGGACGCTGAGGTAAGTAAAAAATGCTTTAAAATGTATGTTGTGTGCAAGCTTGCAGGCGAGAGTGTGTTTATGCGAGAGACAGTGTGTGTATGTGCGAGTGTGTGTAAGTGTGTGAGTGAAAGTAAAGGTCAAACGGTGTGGGATGTTGCTTCCACTACCCCAGACATTTTGGTCAACTGACGTCCATGGTGCAGAGCGGAGGAAGTTTACACAGCTCAGGAGTCCGAGAGTTCCACGCAGAAGCTGCTGCTCCAGAGAAAGATTGCCTCTGCTTGATGGAGGATTCGAAGATGTTTCAAACAGAAATTACTGTCTGCTTCTTAAGCTTCCTATACCACCTGAGATGTTTATAAGGTAAGTATGGTAGATTGTTTTTGTTAATGAGCTTATGGGTTAGACAACAAATGTTTTTAAATCACCCTGGCATTTATGGGACGCCAATGTACTTCACTCACGGATCCGGGAGGCAGCGGTGCCCTGGCAGGGGTGCATACATGGACGCTAGAACATCCCAGGTAGAAATACAGCCCCCTCCCACGAGGTTAGGACTGGAGCTGTGTTTCCGTAGAGCTGCAGACACTTTAAACATGCCTATTTCAAAGTGGAATACTCTGCTAAAACAGTTTCCATTGATTTCAGGCTCAAAATGAATGATTATGAGTAAAATAAAGTGTCACAAAAATGCCGCTAAATTTCCATATTTGTGCCGCTAAATTTCCATATTTGTGCCGCTAAATTTGCTAATCCATGCCGCAATATCCTGGGGGGTCTGAAAAGTCCCTTCGGATTTTCATCTCAATGAGCCTATTGTTCTGAGAACATTTTTTCCAAATCCATTCACTATGGCAATCATTAAAACTTTGGATGTTAAGAGGTGCATTAAATTCTATTTACACAGAACAAAACAATTTATTTCGGAAATCTGATCAATTGTTCATTGCTTATGGCAATATGAATAAAGGACTTCCAGTCTCTAAATCTTCCATTGCAAGATGGATCGCAACAGCCATTCAGTTTTGTCATAACGCTGCAGGACGGCCATTTTCTGCTAGAGTCAAGGTTCACTCAACAAGAGCTGTTTCTACGTCCACTGCATTATTCGCTGGGGTTCCAATATAGCAAATCTGCAGAGCAGCCATATGGTCCACCAGCATTATTGCCTGGATGCTACGGATAAAGCTGACACAGCAGTGGGACAGGCGTTGTTGCAGCATCTGTTTCAGTAAGGTGAGCCTCTTTGCATTTATGTTTTATTTTCTATCCCGCCATCCTCCATGGTTATATTATTAATGTCATTTATTGATGTTGCAACTATTTTGCTATGTTTGCAATATGATGATATGATAATAAGTTTTCATGTTACTGCTGACTATTCTGATTCAAGCATGTGAATCTATGAAAGATTCAATACTGGAGAAGAATATAAGTTACTTATCTGTAACTGTGTTCTCCAGTATTGGTATCTTTCATAGAATCACATGCGACCCACACTCCTCCCCTAGAGGCTCTCCCTTACTTTCAACACTATATTTGTTCCAACTTGTGCTCGAAAATCTGAGGGAACTAGCCTCTGTAGGGAAGGTTCTAGAGGGTGCTGTTTCCTGATTAGCTGGTGTAGAAGTTTGGTTCTTTTTTAAAAAGGTCAGAGATAGGCTATTAAATTAATGGCCTATTGCCATCTTAGCCTATGCTACTAGTATATTTGGTTTGATATAATACTGTGGGACTCCCACTTCGACGACGGGGAATGATTCAAGCATGTGAATCTATGAAAGATACCAATGCTGGAGAACTACAGTTACAGGTAAGTAACTTATTTTCTTCCCTTCAGTGTCAATGCTGAAATGATACTGGCACTGTCAGGTCACTGAGATGATATTGGGAGGGGTAAATTATTAATTGCTAGCACCTAGTTTCAGTGATTTAAAGCATCATATGGACTTGCTTATGTGTTGTGTTAGTTGATTTGTGGCAGATAATAATATTTCTCCACAGTGCACATTCTCTTATGTGCCCTAGAGCACTGTGCTGAAGCTGAAAAGCATTGTGTCTTTAGCCACATTTCCCTTAACCCAATTTTTTTTTAAACTGACCTTGTGGTAGCTATTGAGTGGATACCTTTAGATTAAGATTGAAAAGGAGCCAGCTTTTCAGACTTAATAAAATATCCCTGGCCAACATCCCGACATGACATGAGATAAGGTCAGTGAGAGGTTTTGTGGGAGTACATGGTCTGTCTCTGACCCAACTTGCATCCTTACTAAAAATCGGTATTTTCCAGTCTAAATCAATGCCTCATCAGTGCTTGATTTGCGCCGGTGCTTGCATGAGGGGCTCAGCAACACTCATTTTTGGGGATCAGAAGGTATTTTTTATCAACAGACTTTGACCCACAAAAAGAGAGTGAAAGGCAGAAAAAAGGGAAAGGAGGAGGAAGAGAAAGACAGAAAAACAGTGACAAAGGAAGAAAGGTGATATTAAAAAAAGGACCTGCTACAGTGAAATAAAGAGCATGGTGAATGGTGGTGGATGAAAGAAGCATGAGGGTGAATAAAGACCAGCCAGCCTTGGTATGCGGCACCCCTAATGTTCGGCAGCGCCAGCAGTGGGCTTCTGAGAAAACCTTTGGGACCGGCACTTCTTAGTAGGGGAGAGGGCCTTGCCGATATTGGCCCCAGGGACCCCATCACCTAGGGTGCAAGAATACACAGTGTTCCAGGGAGCTTTCCCCTTGACTTGTTGTTCCCTGCCCGGTAAAGTGCGGGCATACCCTGCTAGCACTCTCCAGGCAGCGGACTCCACTTTGCTCTCGCCTGGCGCCAGCAGATACAAATGCTGATCTGCCGGGCGTGAGCAAAGGAAAGGTGCTGGCTCCCGCCAGCGCCCAGTTTGGTGCTTGAAGGGAAGCTGGCTAGGGCCGCAGGAGCCCTGGGGCTCTCCCCCACGGCCCCCAACGTACTGATTTTTGGGTGCCCCAGGGCACCCACCTGAGGCCCGGGAGATGGGGTCCACTGGGCCCGAAGTGACTTGGGGAGGGGCGCTGCCCACAAACCCTCTCCTTAAAAAAAAATAAAGGCCCCAGGAATGGGGTCCCCACTTACCGAAGTGGCTTGGGGAAGGGGGACCATGCAAGGGCCCTCGAGGATGGGGTCCCTGGGGCCACCATAGGCTCAGAGAGGGGTTCTGCGCACTCCACTTCCCTTCAGAAGAAAGGAAGGTCCCTTGGATGGAGTAACCTAGGCATGTAGTGACTCGGGTGTGCACACTCCCTCCCATTCATAAAAAGGAAGGCACCGGGGGATGGGGTCCCCTTGGCCCATAGTGGCTTGGGGAGGGGTGTACGAGTTGAAGGGCACAAGTTTTAGTTACTAGAGATAACTATAAATAGTGAATTTCAGGTTTGTTTTGCTTAAAACATTACATTGTCGCTGAACATTACTTTAAACTTTGTTTTTTCTGTGAAAAACAATATATATATTCATATATACATACATTCATAAATACATACATACATGCACATACAGAATATACATTAATTGTGTAAATGTCACCACAACCCCCAGATGGCACTATTAAACCATATTACACGTTATCCGTTGTGTAATTTTTTTATATTGTATGTTTCTTTTTTGGGGTGGTTTCTTCAAAGATCATTTTATAGTGTGCACTGACGAGAATTAGTATGTTTAGGTTTCCTTTATCTTTTTTATTAAATTGTTGATAAGTCAATAGGCAATGATTAGGGTCAGTTCATTTATGTGGTTCAGTGGCAGCTGTGTTTGCCATATATTTATGGATTTAGTCTATTGGCCACATACTTTTTAAAAATTGCAGATTTCACCAAAACTGTTGTTTCTAGCTCAAATGAATAAAATATTGTCAGAGAATGTACTGCATAATTTTCATTTTTTGCTGCATAATTTAGATAACCTTGCTGCATAATTTGCTCCATGATGCTGCATAACCCTAGTCGTCCTGACAATGTTAAAGTTTTACCAAGTTATTTAGGGGTTGTCATTATGATGATGAAATTTGTATGATGATGACTAAAATTTATATTTCACAAGCAACCATAAATTATTCATCTATTTCAGGTTACCCTGTAATATATGGGTTTTTATACAACTTCATATTGGGCAATAAATGCACGAAAGCATTTTCGCACTTTGAGATCTTTTTGGGGGCTCGGCATTCAGCTCTGCCTTTTGTGCATCTGCCCCGCTGGCAGATGCACTGAAGGCATCACAATCCACGCCAGGCAGGCAAAGGACTCAAAGTATGGAGAGTTGTCCACCCCCAGAGGAATGGAGACCGCGGCCTTGGCTGACCTGGTGGACATTCCAGTATCCTGTCGAACCATAATTAATCCATTAACCACTTTTTTGGAGTGCAACATTCTCCAGTGGACAAGGCAAGATTGTAGCTGATAAGGGCTCCATATGGTAGTATATTTGGTTTTAGCCGTCCTACTGTAGCCTTGAATATCCTACCTAAAAGCTTTAATAGGGACCAACCAGCAGCCTTGGCACCTTGCCCAAGTCATCAAGAGGTAAACAAATTACCAAGTTTCAACATTTTCTAGGTGTTAGATATCTTACTCCAAGTTACTCCTAGAGATCCCAACTTGCTAGGGGAGTCTTCCAGGAGATCACGTCGATGGGGTACAATCGCAACCAATCACTCTAGCAAGAGGTCCAGCACAGTTCTCTTGCCCTACATGATTCTGGTACTACTAGAGTCTAGCAGGGCCAATCCTTAAGAATCATTTCTATGGCCTTGGTTTTAGTGGAGAAATAATCCAGGCCTCAATCATCTTCCAGGTAGATACTTCCTCTTCTCTTCAAGCCCAGCTGAGTTCTGAGGAGCTGGTTGGTGAGAAGATTTTATGATAGGGGTTACTAGCCTGGGATTGTTTGTAACTCCTACTCAAATCCCAAGCCCATTCTCACAGCCCACCCAGCCATTTTACAGAATTTCCTTTCTGTTTATCGTAAAATAATCCCTGCAAGCCCCATTCCAGTAGGCTTCCAACAATTTGGCTTGAATGTTGATTGTGGATTTAGAATTGTAGAGCACCTGTGATTGATGAACCTTGCTTTATAGGAGTTCACAGTTAAAGCTTTGTTATAGGGGTTTAGAGTTGAACTTTAATTTATAGAGATTCTGGGAAGAACCTTAGTTTATATAGGTTAAGTGTAGAATCTTAGAGGGTCATGGGTGTACCTTAGTTCATAGAGGTTCAGGTTTGTGTGTGAGGTTGGCAAATGCAGATACTAGAAGGAAAAATAAAACTGCTAATTTGTAATTATTCGTTCTGTGTATGACAAGAGTAAATCATGTTTTTGCCCCTAACACTGTTGTGTGTCAATGGCAGGTTTGCTTCTGGCAGCATTGATTGTATTCTGCACTGCAAAAACCTGTATGAATTATTGAGTAGTTTCCTGGAAGTATATAGTTCTCCACCCATCAGGAATCTTTCTCAGGGGACGAATTCTTGGGGTGATGAACACACAGAAAAGGGCTCTGGTCTCACAGGGTTAGTATTCATCTGATCAGAATCTACCCAAAAAACAGGAGAATTCAGGCCCATATCCTCACTTAGGAGAAAGGGAACAGTGCAGTGGTTCTGTCCTGCCCTGTGCAGCCAGAGGGCATCAACACAGAGGGGCATATTTATGAGATTTGTCACGCAGTGCAGTGATGCAGCGCGTACAATAAAAACTATTCTCCTCCCAGGTCACTTATAGGTCATCCAGGGGCAAACTATATTTTCTCACATCCACATGACGATGGGGCCCATAAACATCGCCTAACACATACACACACCTGGATTTCCTTTACACCTTTATGAAATTCTGTACTCCTAGGAGAAGCATGAGAACTAAATGGAGAACACCATTTATGTACCGCTGGAAGGAGACGGGATATCTTATTACCTTAACTTGTCGCTTTCTTTTAGTTATTTCTTAAGATATTCCTGCTCATTGTTTTGTCGATGAATCATTCATGTAAAAAATTAGTTCATAGTGATTAAGACCAGCTGAATCACAATAACCAATTACTGATGTCACAATCATTTAGGAAAATAACCACTGAGTCATTTTGGTTTAAAGAATCTTAAATTTTATATAATTTTAAAAGCATGAGAAAGAATTTAAACTTTATTCAATTATTCATTCTTAAATTCAAATATTTATTAAGCATAATCAATTTATTGCAGAAAGGAAATTTTTGTCATGAAGCCAAACACTAATTACCTGCCTGCCTTCCTAATTTAGACTAATGATTTCTAACCTAAGTTTAAGAATTAGAAATAACCTGATTCTCATACTCAACTGGAAAATTAAGACAGCAAACAGCAACTTCAGCTCGTCAGCATCAGCTACCTGCAACCCGTCTCATCTAACAGTCTTTCAGCATCTCCCGCTCAGTAAGGGATCGATCAGGACCACCCAGCACTGGAAGCCACCAACACCAACACGACTCTCCAACTCTGCTCCTGACTGTGACTGCAACTGCGACTGACCCCCTCCCACTAAGAGTAGGCCCTCTTATACCCTAATTCTACTTTGCTAACTAACTGTTGCAACATTAATAACACGCTTTTCTTTCATTGGTCCATGCATGTCATCTTATTCATTCTTTTAATCAAGTTCTCTTGGATCCAAGGGTCCTTGGATCATTTCCTTTCCCATACGCTCAAACATGTTTTCATCCGTTTCGATCAGTACATTTGTAACTTCTTTCGATACATTCGAGAACTCCGCAGTCATTGTCCTTTCTCCTAAACTGGTTTCCCACGGGTCTTCTGCTGATCATCACAGCACACTATCAGTTCAATTAGGTCACATCAGCCTTGACCATTTCTTGCATCCTAGCCTCTCAGTAACATCACGAGGTTTAGTTTTTCTCCGATTTCATCCCGTGTCACATGTCCCCTTGCGCCTGCGCACATCTTCCCACTGGCGGCCATTTTATATCGCCACTCGGTTATACTTTAGAAGCACTAATTTGAAGCAAACAAAACATAATTAAAATAGAGAAAAATAGCCCTTTCGTTTCCCTCCCGTCATCTACGTACCCCAATTAGTTATTACCTAGCAAAAAGCAACATTTAAGCTGTTCCTTACTTACCATCACTATTGTTTTTGCAACGACACGTTTTATTTCTATGAAGCACAAACATGCATTTATTTTTAATTAGTACGCATTTATTTTTACGTTATAATTAGACACACGGACATCCATTAATAGATTATTTAGCACACACATTGGCATGTTACCATTCCCACACATACAGTGTTGATTAATACATTTAAACGAACATTTTATTTAATTAATTATAAAATTTGTTAGGGGTTAAAAATTTTATTTTCCCTGCTCCATCAACTCCCCCCTTTGGTGATTTTTAAATCACCACATAAAACCCAAGTCATACTTCTTTTCAGGCAGCATGTCTTTCATCCTTTGCTTTCTGTTATTTACACATCTGTTTCTTCTTCATCTTGCCTTTTAGTCTCCTTATACATGCTTTCTTTCATTTTCTCCAACTCAATTTCACCCATTTCTCTCTCTCTCTCTTTCATTATTCTGTTATTTCTTTTTATCTTATTTTGTCTTACTTTTCTTTTTATACATGTTATTACTATTTTCAATACCATGGCTAACAGTATTACTACAGTTGCTATTATTATAACTTTCCCTATCATTAGTCTACTCATTCTGGTCAACCAATTTGCTACTGAAGAAAAACCTCTACCAAGTTTTCCCAAAACACTTTCAACCTCCAGTGGAACTAGTTCTTTGTGCAAGTTTGTAATATTTGTAATATACTTCTGTATATTTTCACTTTTATCAGGAATGTAAGTACAACAATGTTGGACTTTCAACATTCCACAGACTCCACCCTCTTTTGCCAAAAGAATATCAAGGGCAAGCCGATTTTGCATCACCATAGCTCTCATGGCAACCATTTCGGTATTTACCATTAAGAACCCTCCCGCAGTATCTGTAGACAAACGATCTACTACTGTGGATAACTTCCGAATTTTAAATGCATTCAAAGATATTCCCACTGCAGGTATTAATGCTCCAAAAATATCACCTACAATTTCTGAAAAACTTTCCCTCTTTCTACGTGTAAAGCTATTAATCATCTTGTATGTTCCCTTTTCTTCTCTGTCCATGTGAAAATTTTTGGGAAAGACCAGGCCTACATAGCAAGTTCCATACCAATGGTCCGGTAACCTGTAATAAGCTCTATTCCCACAAATATAATAGATACCTGGAAATATTGGATCTTTTCCACCTTTGAATCCCCAACCTCCCAGAATTTGATAATTGTCATGGCAGATACTGGAACCTACAAAGTAATTGTCATAGACTGTCTTATTTCTCCTAATACACAACTTTCCTGTTTGCGGCCAATCTAATGTCATTGCTGCATTTATCTTTTCCCTTCATGATTTCCTTCCTCAAACGTCCATAGGTGTTTTCCTTCCTCTTTTATTGCTTCTTTTTGAAATTTCATTCTCCTTTCTTCAACCATTTCTAAAAATACTTTTTCTTCTTTCTTTAACTCACAGGTAAGGTTGTTACTAACTATTTCTTCTAGCGTTAATTTTCTATGTTCTAAAAGAATTCTCCTAAAACTTTTGCTGGTTTTACTTTGTTAAGTTCTGGTACTACTGGAATGTTTGCAAAAATCTTATCTATATCAGTATAATAAGATTCTAATCTACCTGTTTTATAAAATAAACTTGCTATTACACTACATGTTATTCCATAAGTTAGAGGTAGGTGATGATAAGTCACACCTTCTGACACTGATGCAGGCAACTGCATACAAACATAACAATCTCTCATAATATGCATGAACAGACTCCTTACTTTCCTGTGTAGTTCTATCAATTTTTACCCAATCTGTCTCTTTAGGAGGAATCTTATTCTTCAAAAAGGTAATCACCTTATCGTACTTCTTCATCACATCAGGACCTGGAGCTCCTGTCTTAGGATCTCTTGGATATTCTGTAGTTGGCCAGTCAACTGTAATCTTACATTCTGACCACAAATCTGTTGGTACCACTATGTCAAACAATCCATCTAAATCTATCCACAACACTTTTGAGACTTTTACAAACCTCTCTACTTGTCGGTACCACTCAACTGGCTTCTCTCTTAACTTTGGAAAGTCATTGGTAAATGACAGTATGTCCTGCCTAGTCCAGGGAACATGTACGTAACTACCACTTGGAGTTTCTCTCATGGGGTATTCTTTGGCAACAGATTCTTTTCCAGTTATCATAAAAGCCAATGAACCTTTGTCTGTAGTTTTCTCATTCTTCTTTGTCCATCTAACCTTCCATCTGTCCACATCACCCCATTTTCTCAACAACACAATTAACTCCTTTATCTGTGTCAGCCTTCCTGCCGTGTTCAAATTTTCAATATCCTTTTCACAAAAGTCTACTCTGTATGGTTTCTGAAACGTTTTCACTTTTGTAAAGTCTATTCCAATCTCACTGGCTACTTCTTCTAGTTTGTCATGTAAATTCTTTGCCCTCCATGTAATACTTTTGCACAGAAACATTATTTCATCATCCTGGTAATTTTTTATCTTTTCGGTACCAATTGTTCCTAGAATTAATTCTTCCATATCGATTTTTAACCTAATTACATCTAATGGTTTTTCTTCTGGTTCTTTTATTTTAAATGCCTTCATCCACTCATTTAACTCATCATGAGTCGGACCTATGGGTGTATTATTTAGTTCTATCCAATTACCACTCTTTTCAGGGGTTTCTGTTGCAGATTCTGTTACCATATGCATTTTCCTACCATTGCACTCATTTACCGTCAAATTTGTAGGTGGACTTGGTCTGTAAGTACTAGCCAAATTACTTGTACTTGCACTTTGTTCCATCCTTTCTTTTTCTCTCTGAAATTGTGAACTCATGGGAATTACCAAAGATCTTTCATCAATTTTCTGATTCTCAAAAACGGGTATTACTGGACCTATTGTTACAGGCACAGTGACTGCTTCCATATTTTTCGTTAATTCTCTAATCTTCTCAGTTAGTTCTTTTGTTGTCCTTGCCAATTCGCTTGCATTGTCGCTTTCTATTCCTTCATTTTGAGAAGTTCTCATTTGTTCTTGTGACCTATTTACTTCAATTCTCTTTTCCGGACTTTTATTTCGCATAGTCTCTATTAGCGGCGCATTTGGTGTCACCACTGTAGAACTCTGCTGATACGGAGGTGGATTTCTATTTAAAATATCTTCCAGCAACTCGTCATCCGTTTCGCTCTCATGCATATACTTTTCTCTCTCTATATGTTTCTTTTTCTCAGTCCGCTTTTTCTTAGTCCCTTCCTCAACTGTAAAAGCTGGAAACAAACCGCCTGTCATGTTAGCACATCTCCATCGTTTTATTCTGTCCTCATGATTTACTCCCCATAATCTTCCAGGCATAAACTCATGATCTCTCATTCCTCTGAATCTCTCTCGTTCATACATCTCATCTTCCCATTCCGTCAAAGCTTCAAACTGGGTTGGTCTAGGTCTAGGTTCCAATTTACACATTTTTTCTCGCAAATTTCGCAAAACCGCTACACTAAATGAACCATTCTCAGGGAAAGCTAAAGCACCATCATTCTTCGTATATTTTGCCCAATTTTCCAACCATATGCACGTATGATATCCATATTTCAGCATCATATGTGAAGCTGCTGATTTCGGCGGAGAAATTACTTGTCCCTCTCTAGTCACAACCTTTTTGTCTTTCTTAAAGAAATTCTTCAATTTCGTCGTCCATGACGTTCTCTCCCTTTCATACTCGTGATACGGCATGTTTTCTATTTGTTTTCTCTTTACGCTAACGCTGTTCTGTGTACGGAACTTCGACCAATTACAGCGCAACTCACACTAACGTACCAATCAGAACAATTTCCACCGTCCGCGAACCAACCAATCCTAGCGCGGCACTTTTCTACGTCACTCCTGCTCTGTGTTCACGTGACTAGCGCACTATCCAATCCTAGCGCGGCACTGTTCCACGTCACTTCTACTCTTTACCCCTCCTTTACAAAATTTATCGGCAATTTTTTCTTTTCGCTGTTTTCTTCGTTAGTTACAACAATTAAAACAATTCCATAGTCTGATTCGCTAAACAAAAGTGACAGCTTTGTCCTTTTACACAAGAATCCTGTATTTCCAGTAGGCAGCGCTTACCTCTACCCTACCACAGAATTATTTACTCTCGCCGATAAAGTAGCACTTCCCTCTACCTTACCCTTCTTTCAAACAAACAATTTACTCGTTTCTCTGGGGATAAGACACATGTGGAGACTAGGCTCCTGAGAATTAAGGCCAAAGTTTTCAGACCATGTACCAAATTCCATGTGACTTCTCTTGCCACACGTGTTCCACTTCCTACATCCCAGAAGCGTGAAAACTCACATATAACATAACGCGACTCAACATATAGTGTTAGTCATAAAAAAAAATAATCAATAAACAATAATCACTAAACTAATCTATAGAAAACCATAACTCTGCTTCCAAGAAATCTGATGCAGCGCGTACAATAAGAACTATTCTCCTCCCAGGTCACTTATAGGTCATCCAGGGGCAAACTATATTTTCTCACATCCACATGACGATGGGGCCCATAAACATCGCCTAACACATACACACACCTGGATTTCCTTTACACCTTTATGAAATTCTGTACTCCTAGGAGAAGCATGAGAACTAAATGGAGAACACCATTTATGTACCGCTGGAAGGAGCCGGGATATCTTATTACCTTAACTTGTCGCTTTCTTTTAGTTATTTCTTAAGATATTCCTGCTCATTGTTTTGTCGATGAATCATTCATGTAAAAATTAGTTCATAGTGATTAAGACCAGCTGAATCACAATAACCAATTACTGATGTCACAATCATTTAGGAAAATAACCACCGAGTCATTTTGGTTTAAAGAATCTTAAATTTTATATCATTTTAAAAGCATGAGAAAGAATTTAAACTTTATTCAATTATTCATTCTTAAATTCAAATATTTATTAAGCATAATCAATTTATTGCAGAAAGGAAATTTTTGTCATGAAGCCAAACACTAATTACCTGCCTGCCTTCCTAATTTAGACTAATGATTTCTAACCTAAGTTTAAGAATTAGAAATAACCTGATTCTCATACTCAACTGGAAAATTAAGACAGCAAACAGCAACTTCAGCTCGTCAGCATCAGCTACCTGCAACACGTCTCATCTAACAGTCTTTCAGCATCTCCCGCTCAGTAAGGGATCGATCAGGACCACCCAGCACTGGAAGCCACCAACACCCACACGACTCTCCAACTCTGCTCCTGACTGTGACTGTGACTGCAACTGCGACTGACCCCCTCCCACTAAGAGTAGGCCCTCTTATACCCTAATTCTACTTTGCTAACTAACTGTTGCAACATTAATAACACGCTTTTCTTTCATTGGTCCATGCATGTCATCTTATTCATTCTTTTAATCAAGTTCTCTTGGATCCAAGGGTCCTTGGATCATTTCCTTTCCCATACGCTCAAACATGTTTTCATCCGTTTCGATCAGTACATTTGTAACTTCTTTCGATACATTCGAGAACTCCGCAGTCATTGTCCTTTCTCTTAAACTGGTTTCCCACGGGTCTTCTGCTGATCATCACGGCACACTATCAGTTCAATTAGGTCACATCAGCCTTGACCATTTCTCGCATCCTAGCCTCTCGGTAACATCACGAGGTTTAGTTTTTTCTCCCTATTTCATCCCGTGTCACATGTCCCCTTGCGCCTGCGCACATCTTCCCACTGGCGGCCATTTTATATCGCCACTCGGTTATACTTTAGAAGCACTAATTTGAAGCAAACAAAACATAATTAAAATAGAGAAAAATAGCCCTTTTGTTTCCCTCCCGTCATCTACGTACCCCAATTAGTTATTACCTAGCAAAAAGCAACATTTAAGCTGTTCCTTACTTACCATCACTATTGTTTTTGCAACGACACGTTTTATTTCTATGAAGCACAAACATGCATTTATTTTTAATTAGTACGCATTTATTTTTACGTTATAATTAGACACACGGACATCCATTAATAGATTATTTAGCACACACATTGGCATGTTACCATTCCCACACATACAGTGTTGATTAATACATTTAAACGAACATTTTATTTAATTAATTATAAAATTTGTTAGGGGTTAAAAAATTTATTTTCCCTGCTCCATCAGCAGCACAGCAGGTCACCTGCTGTGCTGCACTGCGCGACAGGGATAGGCTAGGAATTTAAAAGAATACAGCACATTCCTGCCTTTTCCCCTGCTCTGGCGCAGTTTTGGCTGCCTAGCGCCGTGCAAGTGTGCCTGTGTTGCATGCAGGATTGTTCTTTTGCAGGAAGGGGCATCTTCCTTCACGAAAACAATCCTGAGAGGCAAAGATATTTCTCCTCATTACGCCTCTCCTGGGAAGGCGTGTCTATTTGGTGCATTCCCAGGTTACCGGTTCTGGTAGATCTGGGAATTTGTCAAAAGCCAATGGAGTTGCGTGGGAACACCCACTCAATGCCCATGGAATGCCTCTCTAGTGCAGAGTAAGGCAATACAGCGATTTGCACTGCATTGCTTTGCTCAGGATTTATGAAGCCACTCAGGGCCACGCAAGGTATCCTTGCGTGGCTGCATAAATCTCATTTTTTAGTTGCGCCGTGCCTGTACCACGTTGCATGGTGCAAGCGCGACACAAATGGGGTAAAAAATATGGTCCTAATATTCTGAAACACATGGTAATGTGCTGGCATGAACAAGTGATGTGGGTAAAACCTGCTCACACATTTTAGTTTATACACAAACGTGAGTGAAAAAGAAATTCTAAATCCACTATCCATCATCCCAGGCATCACAAAATCATAGATATTCTTTAGGCTTATTGAAGAACCTTGCCGACCACCATCACAGCAGCAGCTCCTGCTGCACTTGCATATTTATTCCAGTATCCATCACAAGGCCAAGTCAAGGGTAAATTTGCTCTTACGGTAATTCGAGCGAGCTGTCATTTTGAGGTTGACAATTCTGACACCATTTGATTTGAATTAAACATTTTATTAAGCAACTGCTGAACAATGGTTAAGACTTCAGTACTAAAATGTGTTTTCCCTATTGATAGCCAGACATCCTCTGGCCTGGGAACTCCACACCAGCACACCTCTTCAGATAGAGGATCAATAATACTTTATTTGTTTTCAAGTGATGCCATTGAATCAAAACTGGTCACAGCATAGTTGCCATGTTTAGCTAGAATAGCAAGTGTCTTATGATGACCAATCATTGATTGACTAAAGAACCAATTGTAGCTCGACAGCCGTGAAATCATTGACTAGCATTGTAAGTGTTAGAAGAATTGTTTAAGACGCTATGTATAGAGTTGGGGGGGGGTCGTACTTTGCCCCCACTGCAGACCTCTGCTTTTTCATCCCAAGAACCATTGTCTAATGTTTGGTAACAAAGAACATTTTAGTGATATTTGTATCCATTTCTGCAGGATGCGTTGGCACCATTTCAGCACCTGGAGGAAGATCTGAGCAGTCTAAAGCAAGTGTTGGAGATGAAAAACCAACAGATCCATGAACAGGAAAAGAAGATCATGGAGCTTGAAAAACTGGTAAACTGCTACAGTCATGCTATTCTCTTCCGTGCAAGCCCTAGATGTGTATGTTCTAATATGGTAGCTAGTGTTCAAAAGTATATAAAAATAAAAAAAATAAACAGATCATAGTTGAACAACCAAATAGAAAACCGAAAACATATTAAAAGCATTGTATTGGTTCTAACTCTTGTCTCTAAAATTATTGTAGAGACATCTAAAATATGAACTGGCTATATAACGGTAATTGGAAAAAACAGACTGAACAGCATCAGGTTCTTCATTTAGGCCTGAGAGTTGTAACTTTATTAGCTTCCCCTAGTGACTTTAGCAATATTATGTGTGACCCCTGAATCTGGGGTCACAGGTGTGTTGAGAAGAAGGCTCTCCCATGGAGGAAGTGACTGTATACTACAGGTTTTCCGTTTTTTGCCTCCTTCGCGGGAGCTTCATATAACCTGTGTTATTGAGGTTTGTGACAGAGTCTGATCTATGAAAATTATCTCTTTGCAGGCATATTATGCCGCAAAGGCTAGAAGCAGAGGAAGTGTGGCATGACCTCCGGCAGGTGAAAAAAGGGAGATACTATATACCCAGTGGTTCCTCTTCATCCCTTTGTATTGCCTTCAGATTTCAGCTGCCAGACCTGTTGCCACTCACTAGAGCTCTTGCAATATCCCACCTGCCGTCCAGCCCTCTATTAGGCAACTGGCTGATGTATGCAAAATCAAGGACGTATTCTCTGTCAAAGTATTCCTAGGGAAATGCTTTTTGAACATAAATTCTGAATGAATACTTTGGTGCAGCAATGTTGTCAGAATATTGTTGAGGGTAGTACTTTAAGAGGAATGATTATTGACACATAAATCCTGATAAAACATTTGTTTGCACAATATCTCTGGGTAGATCTCCTGTCACATTAACTCTGTAAGCTAGTTAAGGAACAGTATTTCTGAGAAAATTATATAGAACACTGAGGACCCGATTCACAAAAGTAAGCTTAGACCTGAAATCTAAGTTTGGACCTGAAGTCTAAGGTTAGACCTGAAATCTAAGTCCAGACAACAGACCTATTAATTTAAGCCAAGTCCCCGTTCCACCTGTTGGGTTCGGGAATAACATGATTCTTATTAGGCAGCAGTTCTGAGAAGTAGGAGTGCCAGACAGCATCTGAGATATGAACTTCCAGGATAGTTGCAGCAGCCCTTTAGTCATTTGAAACTAGTTGCTAATATTCTGACAGTTTTTACATTTTCAGGCTTCCAATATCTCTTCCCCTTTGCTGTCTCTGTATGCCCTCCTCTTGAATGCTAACACTGCCTCGTATTTACAGCATTTCAATGCAATATCAGCTTTTATTTTGTCCTCAGAGCTGTCAAAAGTGCAGTCTTCAGCTTGGCAGTCATGATCATATCATGGTGTTGATTTGAGTATCTAGAATAAACATAAGGATCCCTGTAAACCAAAAAGTAATACTCCAAAGACCGAGGTATTGGCTTTTATATAGCAGGGAAAGCATCTTCTGAAATAACTGACTCACCATTATCTGTTAAGTTAGAGGGCAATTACCTCTAATATCAGGTGTCAAATGTGAAACAATGTTAACAGTAAAATAGGCAAGGTCGACAGATAAAAGTAGAGGCTCATGGTTGCTCTTTGGCCACATAAGGACTTCCATATAACACAATAAAAAACATTAATCTTGTTTAGGAAATATGTAATCAATTCCACTGGCCCACTCATCAGACTTAAACGTGAGCTTAGGAGGGCTGTCAACCATTGAAAACGAGACAATAAAAATAATAGCTGAGCGACCTTGGTGGAATTTATTGGGGATAGGGCTGTTGGAAGAGGGATCCCACTGATTGAATCTTCTTCGTCTAACAGCTGCTCAATATCACCACAGTGAGTGACTACAACAATTGATATCCACACAATTGAAACCAACCTAAACCCAGGTTGTCAAGCACCCCGACGGGCTTCCACTTTCATCAGAAAAGACATCAACATTATAGCTGGTAAAGCCTGGGGTGTTTGACCTGGTTTTCTGGAATAAACATTTGTGCTACATAGTGAGAGAAGTCACACCAGACTCTATCACTCACTTTTTGACCCAGTAGTCCATGATAAAATAAGAACTGCAGTATGTACTGATTCCAACACTCTTAAAGATACATCATCGATTGTATTACCATTAAAAACCAGAGTCTGGAAATTCCTGTAGGGGCCTTAGACCTAAGCAAACAGATCCAGTCAATTCCCTTGATCAAGACTAGAGCTACCAGGGAACCTGCAGATTTATGTACCACATCATTACCCTGAGGTACGTCGGGGGGTGTTCGATTCCCTGGTAGATAAGACCTTCATCTGGATTTTAGATCTGTGTTTCAGATTGATCTATTTTCTGCGCTCAAATGGCCATCCACAAAGGCCTTTTGCAATCAGTTGGCATCTTATATAATATCATTCCTCCTTAATTTCATGGCATCTAATGGCTTCAATTATGTATGATCTCACAATTGAATTGCAATGTCTCACATGTCTAATCCAATTGATTCATTTATTAATCCAAGAGGTCTGGTCTTAGTTAGATAAATGGAATAGCATGGGGACCCCTCACAGAGACCCTGTGATCCTAAGACTGCCAGGGAAGGGTGAATTGCTGGATCAGCACATATTTCAAATTACCTTGCATTATGAATAATACTAATACCCTTCTTTACCAGTGCTTGTTGGCTTAAATTCCCCCTGTGAGAAACCCCCATAAGGGAAGGAATAGTTTTTGTGTGCCTGTCAATAACATTTATGAAAGACCTATTGAGACTTGATACTTGTCCGTTGGATACAATTCACTGAGGCAATGACTGTTGGTGCCACTACTCTGCTAACCCTCTTCTCTTGGCCTGCTACAAGTGTCTCTCCCCTAACAAGATTTGTAATTAATACCTCGAGGGCATCTAATCTTTCACCTAGCAATTTTACTAACTGCGCCATCTATAGAAGCTGTTGCCATTGTAACATATGATTCTCTTCCAGGGGATACTCATCAATAGTCATAAGCACTGAATTATCCCCGCCCATCTGCGGGATCCCGGAGCATATAGAAATATACATATATATATGAGTATGTTGGGGGATCACAAGTGCATAGCACTTCCGCGACATACATATATACATGTATATAAATACATAAATATGCAGCCTAACAAATTCCAATAAGGCAAAATGCCAAAATTACAAAGGTTTTCCCTGTACAGACAATCTCCTATATACACTCTGTAATAGAGAACATACACTGTAATAGTGTTATGCAAGAAAAACCTTTATTTTCAGAAAAGAAAACATGTAATAGCAGGCAGTTGGCCCATAGGCTGCATAGCTGAATAAATATCACCGTACAGTAAAACACTGGCACCTTGCCTTTAAGGCTTCCAAGAACTTGGACACTTTGCCTTTAAGGCCTCCAGGAGACCCTCTGCTCCCATCATGCACCACAGGTGACAGTTAGGTCAGTTCTTTTTTCCGGCTCCTTCTATGAGGATCCTGGAGCTTGAGCTCGACAGTTTTTTCTGACTTTTCTGTCAGGAATTGTTTTCTTTAGTTTTATTATCATTCTCTGACAAAACTTTTTCTGTCAGAATGCCAGCTCTTTTTCGAAAATGTCCATCCTGTGGAAAGAAGATGGCCATCTCTGATCCACACTCTGTGTGTATCGCTTGTCTTCCTTCCAGTCACAAGCCTGACACTTGTTACCATTGTAGTAAGTTTTCTACGAGGACTCTTCGCGACAGGGAGAGGATTCGCCTTCAGGCTGTGATCGAGAGAGGAAAAACCCGGCTGGGAAGTGGCCTTGCGTGTCAAGAGCCCTCCTCTCTTCAAGAACATCGACGCCAACATCATTCTGCCTCTTCAACATCGAGGAAACGGCAGATTCCGGACTGTTCACCGTCGACGTCGTTGCCGCCGTCGAAGAAGCGAACGACACAATCTCCGACGTCGAGACGGCGTGAGTCTCCGTCGTCGAGAAAGGTATTGACGTCGAAGCATGCTACCTCGGGCTCGAGGTATAGCCATGGCAAAGACCGATCGACGTCAAAACATCCATCGACGTCGAGACATCCGTCGACGTCAAGGCACTCTCCGTCACCTCCCCGTGGGTCGACGTCGAGAAGTTTGCCGACGGCAAGGGTGCCGCGAGACCAGTCGGCGTCGAAGACGGCGAAGCTATTGACGTCGAGGAGGCGAGTACGTTCGACGTCGAAGTCCCTGAGTAGACGGTCGACGTCGAGGACACCTTTGAGGGAGGTGAGGTCGCCGTCGAGGGCAGCGAAGTCCTTAACTCCTCCTAGACATCATCCCACGTCAAGGGAGAAGTCGACGTCGAGGGAAAACCAAAGATCGACGTCGAGGCGCTCGACGTCGAGAGCTAAAGAGCCTGCTGTTGCCTCGGATGAGGTTAGAGCTGCATCTCTATCATCAAAATCGGGATCTTCTCCAGGACTACATATTGTCCAGATCTCCCCGGAAGGCTCTCCGGTGGTTGGTGAAGATGCACGGCGCAGGAAGCCTAGGGCCCTCAGTAGCCCGGGGTCTGATTTTTCCCGTACCTATTCTCCTTCACGCTTGTCATCCCCTAAAACGCCTAGAAGATCAAGATCACCGACTGTGTTTTCTTCCAGAAGGAGGACTCCAAGCAGATCACGATCTTCACATGCTCTGCATGCTAGATCAAGGGACAGATCTCGCTCTTATCATTCTTCTCCGAAGAGGAGGCGGCATAGGTCTCCCACCCGGTCTTCTTCCACCAGGTCCTCTATCAGAGACTATTCTCCAACTTTGACAGCTACACCTCCGTCAAGAGTTTCTCCAATCGATGACATCAGCACTTTTAGTGAAGTTCTCTGTAGAGGAGCGAATAAGCTGAACATTTCTATGTATGTCCCGACTGTTACCTCCTCAGTGATTTTTGAGACTCTTCATCATCGCTCCTCGACTCGGCCTTTGCTTCCTCTTGTCCCAGGCCTTCTCGAACCTGCTATGCAAACTTTTTTGACACCGGCAACGGTGGGAGCTGTTCCTTCCCGAATAGCCAAAAAGTACAAGGCTCCGGACCAAGATCCGTTGTTCCTTAGATCGGATCCTCCTCCGGATTCCATCATTGTGGCGGCAGCTAGAAAGACGCACTCAGCTATGTCTTCCTCCTCAGCGCCTCCGGATAAGGATAGTAAACTGATGGATTCTTTAGGTAGAAGGATGTGCAACACTTCAGCTTCTATCATGAAGGTCTCCAGTTCCTCCGCTCTGCTGGGGAGGTATGATAGATCCTTGTGGGATTCACTGGGACGTTTTGCAGACAAACTCCCAAAAGAGGACCAGCAAGACTTTAGAGAAATTCTACAAGAGGGAGGTCTAGTGGCTAATCAGGTGATTAGTGCTTCCGCTGACTCATCTGATCTGGCTGCCCACGGATACTCCCATGGTATCTGTTCGAGGCGTTCTGCTTGGTTACGATTGACTGGCCTCAAACCCGATGTCCAGCGGAAGATAACCAACCTGCCTTTTAACGGGTCTTCTCTCTTCGGGCCACATGCGGACGAAGAAATGGCAAAGATGAAAGCAGAGCTGGACACGGTGAAAGCTGTGGGTCTCGAAAAACGGAAGGAATTCCGTAGGCGCTCCCGTCCCTATGATAAACGCCCGTTCCAACAGAGGGTTCAAACCCCTCAATGGTCGGCTCAGGGTCAGCAGCAGCAGAGGTCTCACTTCCACCAACGGAGACCAGGAAGAGGAAGAGGGACCAATAGACAGCAGGCCTCTACCTCAAAGCAACCATCAAAACAATGAGGGAGTGCTTCCTCTAGACACGTGTTCCACTCCGGTAGGAGGAAGTATCGCATTACATCTGGAGGAGTGGAGAAACATAACCATCGACAAATGGGTGTTGAACATTGTTCAAGATGGATACTTGCTACGGTTCAAGATCCCACCTCCTTCGGTTCCTCCAGAAGGACGAGTCCGCTTGTGTCATCACATTTTACACGAGGAGGTAAACGGTCTTCTACAGAAAAAAGCCATAGAATACGTCCCTGTTCATCAGAGGCGCCAGGGAATATACTCTCGATATTTCCTGGTCAGAAAAAAAGGTCCGACAGTAGAATTCAGACCAATTCTGGACTTGCGCATCTTGAACAAATACATCCGCAAAGAGAAATTTCGAATGCTTGCCCTTCACCAGATCTTTCCCCATCTACATCAAGGAGACTGGATGTGCTCCATAGATCTGCAGGACGCTTATTTCCACATTCCAGTGTCCAGAAAACATCGAAAATTTCTCCGTTTTCAGGTTGCTCTACGTCACTTCCAGTTCCGAGTCCTACCTTTCGGACTGAAGTCAGCCCCACGGACTTTTTCAAAGTGCATGGCAGTGGTGGCAGCTTTTCTCCGCAGACACAAAATATTTGTTTACCCGTATCTGGACGACTGGCTTCTGAAGAGTGCAACTCCTTCCCTGCTTCAGTCTCATCTCTCCTACAGTCTCCAGTTAATGAACAAGTTGGGTCTACGAGTCAATTTCAAAAAATCGATTCTCAATCCGACCCAGAACATTCACTACCTAGGGTCGTCGCTGGACACCGCGGAAGCAAGCGTGTGTCCTTCGGCGGAGAGGTTTTCATCAATCAGGATCAAATGCAGAGAACTCCTGCGGATTCGCCACCCAACAGTCCGACAAGTGTCCTCTCTCCTGGGTTCGATGGCTTCCTGCATCTTCATAGTTCCCAATGCCAGATTGCACATGCGTCCCCTGCAGCAAGCTCTGGAGGACCAGTGGGTGCAAGCTTCGGGCAGCTGGGAGGATCGGATCACTCTGCCCCAGTCTGCCAGGGACTCCATTGTGTGGTGGACAAGGCGATCACATCTAATGAAAGGTGTTCCCTTCCATCAAGAGACTCCGACTCAAACTATAGTGACAGACGCCTCCCTGCAAGGTTGGGGCTCTCATATGAATCACCTTCAAGTGCAAGGGCTATGGTCGGACAAAGAAAAGGGATACCATATCAATTTTCTGGAGTTGAGGGCTGTCCAACTAGCCCTAAAATCCTTCTTTCCTTCTCTTCAGTCCAACTCCCTCTTGATTCAGACAGACAACACCACGACGATGTTTTATCTGAACAAGCAGGGAGGCACCAGGTCCAGAATTCTGTCTCAGGAGGCACAAGCCATTTGGAAGTGGCTTCTGGCACGGCATCTCACCATCACGGCTGTCCATGTGCCGGGCGTCCTAAATGTACAGGCGGACTTCCTAAGCAGAGAGTTCGTAGAAGCGCACGACTGGGTGCTAAACACCGAAGTGGCTCAGGATATCTTTCAAAGATGGGGTGTGCCGGACATAGACTTGTTCGCAGATGCAACAAACGCCAAATGCCCCGTCTACGCGTCCAGGTATCACCAACCAGGTTCAAGCGGGAATGCTCTGTTGATAAAATGGTCTCAGAGCTTACTCTACGCTTTTCCTCCACTGCCTCTCATTCCAGCAGTGATCACGAAGTTCTACAAGTCCAACACCAGGATGATTCTGATCGCTCCGGAGTGGCCACGCCAGTGGTGGTATCCGGATCTTCTACAACTTTCCGAAGTTCCGCAACAGAGATTGCCTTGTCGTCCGGACCTACTATCCAAGAGCCAGGGGAGAGTGTTTCACCCCAACCTTCCTTCCCTCAGGCTGACAGCATGGCTCCTGAAGTCTTGCAGTATGGTCACTTAGACTTGCCAGCGGACTGTATGAACATACTTAAGGAAGCTAAAAGACCTTCTACCAGGGTTTCCTACGCTTTCAAGTGGAAACGTTTTTACTTATGGTGTTTGAATAATGGTCATGACCCAGTTAGAGGGCAGGAACAGGTCATTTTGCCGTATCTCTTACACCTGGCTAAGTCGGGCCTGCAGTTTACATCTATCAAGGTACACTTAGCAGCAATAACGGCATATAGAAAATCACCTTCACAGGTTTCTTTTTTCAAAATGCCAGTGGTGAAAGATTTTCTTGAAGGGTTAAAAAAGGTATACCCACCAGTACGAGCCCCTTCTCCTCCTTGGGAGCTCAATGTGGTCCTTACCAAACTGATGGGCGCACCTTTTGAACCAATACACAAGTCCTCTTTGCAGCACTTGTCTTGGAAAGTGGCTTTTTTGGTTGCTATCACGTCGGCTCGTAGAGTCAGCGAGATACAAGCATTATGTTGTAAGGAACCCTACACTGTTTTTCACTCAAATAGGGTAGTTCTCAGAACTCATCCAAGTTTTCTGCCAAAAGTGGTTTCAGATTTCCACATTAATCAGGTTATCACTTTGCCTACCTTCTTCTCTAATCCTTCTACACCTCCTGAAAGGGCCTTACACTCGTTAGACCTTAAGAGGGTGTTGAAGTTTTATCTGGATAAGACCAAGGTAATAAGAAAGACGGACCGCTTGTTTGTCAACTACGGTCCCATTAATACAGGATTGGCATCCTCTAAAAGGTCTATTTCAAGATGGATAGTCTCCTGCATATCTCTAGCCTATCAATTAGCTAATAAGTCTCTTCAGGGAAGGCCTAAAGCGCATTCAACCAGAGGAAAGGCCTCTACTACGGCCCTCCTCAGGAACGTCCCTATAGCAGAAATCTGCAAAGCAGCTACATGGCGGTCTGTTCATACTTTCTCTCGCCATTACTGTTTAGATTCAGATGCTCAGGAGGATGCCCAAGTGGGACAAGCCTCACTGAGGAATTTATTTGCTTAATGTCATGTTAAGATGATCTGTTTTTTAATACTATTTGCTCGTCCGCGAGGTAGTGGGTATGGGCTTGCTACTCTATTCAGTGCTTATGACTATTGATGAGTATCCCCTGGAAGAGAAGGATTAGTTACTTACCTGTAATCCTAGTTCTCTTCCAGGGGTATACTCATCAAAGTCATAAGCAACCCTCCCGCCTCCCCGGACGAGCATTTTTTAGTAATTGTTAAAAGTTAGTACACCGTGCAAAAAGAACTGACCTAACTGTCACCTGTGGTGCATGATGGGAGCAGAGGGTCTCCTGGAGGCCTTAAAGGCAAAGTGTCCAAGTTCTTGGAAGCCTTAAAGGCAAGGTGCCAGTGTTTTACTGTACGGTGATATTTATTCAGCTATGCAGCCTATGGGCCAACTGCCTGCTATTACATGTTTTCTTTTCTGAAAATAAAGGTTTTTCTTGCATAACACTATTACAGTGTATGTTCTCTATTACAGAGTGTATATAGGAGATTGTCTGTACAGGGAAAACCTTTGTAATTTTGGCATTTTGCCTTATTGGAATTTGTTAGGCTGCATATTTATGTATTTATATACATGTATATATGTATGTCGCGGAAGTGCTATGCACTTGTGATCCCCCAACATACTCATATATATATGTATATTTCTATATGCTCCGGGATCCCGCAGATGGGCGGGGATAATTCAGTGCTTATGACTTTGATGAGTATACCCCTGGAAGAGAACTAGGATTACAGGTAAGTAACTAATCCTTCAGGGTGAGTGAGTTTGATTATTCAGAGAAAGGCCATCATCAGCAGCATCAACCAGATCTAATAGAGGAGTCTATTGGTTAAAACAAGACATGTTAGCACTATGTGCTGGATAATTGTGTACCAACAGTGTCTATTTGAAAATGCTGGTACAGGTGATCTTAAATAGATTGCATAGTTTGCTGTCATTAGGAGAGTGGCCATTCCTCGTAGGAGGCTCCCCTTCATTTTTGTCAGATCGAGCTTTAAAGGACAATTTACTTTACAGGTCTTTCCCTCCTCTAAGAGGTGTTGTTTTTTTGGGTCTTGCATCTTGCTTACAGATTTTCTTTAAATGCCCCTGGATGTCAATAAAGCACATATAAAAGCACAGTATATTCTTCCAACGGTAACAAAAGTATTATATGTGGTGGAACACTATAATAACTTAACAAAACATCCATACATTTGACTTTTTCTAAGCCCTCTTCTCCAAGGTTCTTCTCTCCTTGCCTTCTTTCTTTATTGCTGCTACTTTCTCATGCAATAAGTTTGAAAACATTAATATCCCTTAGATATATGTGTAAGTGCCCTGAAAAATTAAATGCAACACCTTGTAGCATATCAACTGTGTACTTCAATTCAAGAAACAAATCTTATTTTCTCAGCACAGCATGGGAGAACTGTATTTGTAAATATATCTTTTCTATAGCCAGTATTAGTAGTGTATGACCAAAATTACATGTAATGAAAAAAGAAAGCTATGGTGTGTTTGTACATACGTATGTTGTATTTGTATAGAGTGATCCTACCAAAAGGCAGCGGAGTACTGTACGTGGTCAAAGGCAAGCATACAGTCAAGTGATAAGAGAGGTTATCACTTGCAACAGTAGTGAATTGTTACTGTATTGTGATGTAGTGTTTTTTTTATAGAGATGCCTCTTCAACTCCTAAATTAGAACAGCATTGGGGCAGTGCTGATGGATATGAGATTGTTGTTCCAGATCCTGAGTGGATAGATGTAGGCCTGCTGCCTTGTTTTTTCTTTTTTACACTTCTTACTCTCCAGTCTGCTGGTATCCTGGCAGACGGTGTGCTGAGAGCCACCACAGATGGTGAGTTAGCAAGATAAGCAGTGGTGCTGGTCGTGATGGCCTTGTAAACTGGTTTGGAAGAGGGTTCATACCAGAATGGGGGTGATGTGATCATATTTCTTCAGGCCGGTTTTAAGACATACTGCGCTGTATAGGGTGCCCTCTGGAGGGAGGTCAATGTGGAGTCTGGGAAGCCATGGAGCAGAGTGTTACTACCATCCAGATGCTAGAGCAGTTCTGAAGTCACATTGGTTCTGGAAGTAATGATTTCACTTTCTTTAGAAAATTGGTATCAGTCTGTTCTAGGGGGACTTGGGGGATCACAGTGAGGCTTCCTTCCTTCTGTAGTCTGTGAGAAGAAGAACATCTAGGCTGTGCAAGCATGTGGGAGTGAACCATGTTTCTGTGATAAGGAAGGCGTCAAGCTTGTGATAAGTGATGATGTCTGTGGTGTCTGGTGCTCAGAGTACTGCGAAGCAAGCATTAATGAGCATGATTTTGAATGTGTGTTCAGTAGTTTGAGGGTGTGTGGTAGTTAGTGGGGTGTATATGAGTCAGGGTTTTTGTGTTGTGAGGATGCTATGTGAGTATTTGTGTCATCTGGGTCTGGGTGTGATTGACAGTATGGGGAGCTGGTTGAGGTCGAGAATTCTGCCTTACCTTGTAGGTTTCAGAGCAATGGGGTTCTGGCTATGACACGGCATGGCAATGTCATTTTGTAGACAACCGTATGATCTGTTATGTATGACACGGACACTCATTTTTATTTACAGATCCGAAATGGATGAGCAAATAAAAAAACTAAACTGAAACGAAATAGTAGCTCAAAAGCACTTTTTAGGCAGACAGGCCTGCAGCAATTGGTTGCTTGGTGTTTTACATTAAAAGAAAAACATAAAAGAATGTCTGCGGGTGAGAGGAGTGGGCAGCAGCAGGAGCTGGTGAGTGGGAGGAGTGGGCAGCAAGTGGCTCAGCTGAGATGGGGAAGGGCACACAAGCAAGATAGCAGTGCAGGAGAAGCACACAAAAGTGAGTGCAACATAGATTGGGCGGGGCAGAAGCACACCGGTGAGAGAGAGCAATACAGAAGGAGAGGGAGAAAAAAAAAGCACACAAGGGAGACATGTGGAAAACACATGCAATCTCATGGATTGCTTAACCAAAAAGAAATAAGCAGTTCCTGAAAACTAAACAGTGGAAGGACACAAGTGATGAGGCTATGCTCCAGGGGAGGGACAAACACAAGAAGAGTAAGAAAAGCCCACAAATGCTAGCAAAGTAAATGAGAGTGACAATAACCAACCAATGGTAAGGAATCAGCGGGCTCTAAGCCCATTGAAAGCTGACAGTAGGCCTCTTTCCAAACCAAGGCAAGACCTAAAAACGAGAAAGAAATGAAAGGGGTCCCATAAAAGGAAAAAATGGAAAACAGGACTGTACGATCAGCCCATGCACTGAAACACACGCATTTACAGGTGGATATACACATGTGATCAGCCAAAATGCCATCACTCACAGGGCAATAGAGCCCTTAAATGAAGTGGACTGACCTACTGCCCCATGCAATATGCTGTTGTGGTTCTAAGCAGAGCGTGAATGACACTCGAACAGACAAATGGCAGAAGAGGACTAACCCAAAGCCACTCTCTATATGTACATGCAAATATATATATGTATGTATTTTTAATTACAAGAGCCTGCCAGATAGCCAAACCTGCCAGCTCTCTTAAGTTGGTCTGTCAAAATTTTTTACAGCGTGACTCCTCTACTCCCAGGGTTTGTCAAAGGAGGTAATCAGCAACAAGCTCCTTGCCTACTAAGGTAATCTGTGAGATTCCATGTAACAAAAATATCTGTCTACAGTCTTGAACACTATCTACATAATAAGCAGATCAAACCCATGGCATTTTACATAACTTTCCCCAAAGAACCAATAAAGCCTATGGCCTTTGAAATTGACTTGTCACGATAACTCAGGCCTGCTATCTTGAGCATACGTTTTCCCACAAGGCTATTATCAGGCATACAGCCTACAATGTCTTCCTGCACAATTGGAAAGAGATGTTAAGTTATGCAATTGAAATACGTAGGGTGCATGTGTAAAATTGTTATTTTGCTTCCACCTTCCAGTGTGGCAGGAAGTTTTGTTTTTGCTTACTGCTTCTATAAATTTTTAACAGTCCTTCTTTTTTATAGGGTGACATAAATGTGAGGTTGGAAGAAAGAATACAAGTGCTCCAACAGCAAAATGAAGACTTGAAAGTTAGAATTGATCAGAATGTTGCTGTAACAAGGTCCGTATGTTTATCTGTAGCTGATAAATATATGTTGCATACAATATTTGAAAAAGAGAAGGCTATTGTTCATTTATTGAAATACAGTTGCCCGGTCCTAGCTTAACGAGCAACCAATTCAATTTTTGTCCCTTGAAATATAGTCCTGTGTCAAGTCAGTTAAATGAGCAATTCTCATATATTCGAACCCCGCTATAGGTACCACCACCATTATTATGCCCTTCAACATCCAGAAGACACAGATCCACAAGCATAGATTGAATTTTCACGATGCGCCAGGTGAACTGATAGAAAGGGATTTCATCCTAGGGAACAGTGAATGCTTAGTAAATCGGTTTTCAGTCTATGGTACTCTTTTTTAACAAATCTCTGAATTTGTGATAATTTGTGAACCATAGTTCCCTTTTGCTTTTGCTTTTCAGATTCCTGTAAAAGAATAAAATGCCTCCTTGGAGTTTCAGAATATAGTTGTGCTTTAAAAGCCTCTGATTGACCCTTTTGATAATTCTTATGAAAATCTCAAACTTCCCTATCTCTTGGACCTATAAAACATTAATGAACAATATGCCAGATAAATTGGGGCCGCTCAGGACAAAATGGGAAGTTACCACAGGGCCTTTGGAAGATATTGACTGGGAGGCAGCTCTGATGCACCCGAGAGAAGTAGCGATCAAACAGCGATTGTGCTTAATACAATTTAAGATCCTCCATAGAGTTTACTTTGATCGGGTGCGTCTCCATAACATGGGTAGAGCACAGACACCTCAGTGCCTGCGCTGCAAAACAGACCAAGGTACATACATACACACGCTTTGGGAGTGTAGGAAAATCCAACGATACTGGAGCAAGATAGCAGGGGAACTAAATGAAGTGTTGGGGGCGCAACTAGAATTGGAGCCGAAATAGGCCCTATTGGGCATCCCACCGAAATAGACCTGCCACGCCACAAACTCCTTCTATACAACTTAGGGCTCGTAGTGGCCAAGAGAAATATTGCTCGTAAATGGGTAGATCCAAACCCGCCCACACTTACTGAATGGAGGACCCATATGGATCTCTAAATGATAGCTGGAAAAGTGACTTACCAGACGAGAGGATGCCCCCGAAAGTTTTGCAAGATCTGGACTCCTTGGATACAATTTTATGGGCTAAGTGTAGAGGGGGAAGATGACGAAAACGCCATAATGAGGCAAAGCCTGAGAGTCTAAGAGAGATGAGGAAACTCACCCCTTTCCCCCCTCTTTCCCTCATCCTCCTAGTCCTCATGTGTCCCTGTGCCCTTTGTACTTTTCCCAGGTTTGAATTGTTAAGGCTGACTGTAAATACAGATATCCCGGAGAGACACAAGCTCATTGCAGCCGAGCTGATGTTAATACTGTTTAGTGTCATGCTACCTTCATTACTGCAACGTCTGATTTGTATCTATGCATTGCTGATTCTTGATTGTCCATATATTGCATATAACTATGTTAATAAAAACAGTTAAAAAAAAAAAAAAAAATCTCAAACTTCCAGAGCTACTTCTCCAGTAAATCTCTTGAACTTCAGGCTTCTGTACTGATCGTTCATACCTTATTTTTCAAATGGATAACAGAAGGTCCTACGCTGCACAACATTTCATACTGCCAGTATTATTATATTACATTTGTCAATTTACAATATGTTTGTTTCTCATGTCAAAATGTTGTATGCCTGTAATGGCGAAATTGTTTCTCCAGATGATTGCCAGAAGAACATTACATTGGATATGGAAGTAAAAAGATCTAGTTTGTTTTTTCATGTACTGTTTTTACAAAAGGGAGCATATTGTATTTTATTGGCATTTATATAGCGCTTCATAACCCAAATTAGGTGTCAAAACCCATTCGTGGATGGATAGCATTCAGCTATATGTGTGTGCTTGGATGGAACAGTGCGGGTTTCTGGTCTAACCTCTGTGGTAACGTTTGCCATGTTATGCGGGGTGACCAGAGTTATGCTCCTATTATATTTATATCGCTGTCTAAGGTATGTAGCGAAGCAAAAGAAGTGAGAGAGGATGCTCTAGTTTATAAGGCACACCAGTGTGGATGAATTGGTGAATGAATGCAGTGTGGCCTAGTAGGTAAGCGTTTTGGTTACACTCATGGATGGCAGATTTTGCTCATGTCATATCACTTTGAAAATTTAGCTGTGCTTGTGCATGGGGCGAAGCGAAGGCAAGTGAGAGATAAATGAGTAAGGCTCCACCAGATTATTGCCAGAAGGACAATGCCTTTGATATTGAAGTTAAAAGAGCTACCATATATTGTCATCCGTTGTTTGCAAAGGGATTATGCTGTGCATTATTAACATTTATGTAGTGCCTCATAATAACCATGTGCTACTTCATGGGTGTACTTTTGCAGAATAGAGTGGGTTTCTAGTGTGACCTCTGTGGGAAGATTTTTGATGTCATGCGTGCTGACCAGAGTTATTTTTCCTATTGTAGTTTTGGTGCTTATGTCTATGGTATGTAATGTAGCAAAAGGAGTAAGAGAGGATGGTTAAGCATATAAGGCACAAGTGTGTGGAGGTACATAAATGCAGTGTGGCCTGTGTGGGTAATGTTTTGGTGTCACACACATATGGGATAGCTTACTTATTTAAGAGCCTATTCGCAAAGATAAATATACATGTGTGTATGTACAACTACACCAAGATGTAACTGTTCAGTTTCTTCCTATTCACCATTTCCGAGTGTAGATTTACATCTGGGTGTAGACTTGCATGTCTCCACCCCCTTGAATCGGGGTGGAGCATCCTACAACATGATTTACAAGTGTATAGTTACTACTAGTACCTTTGTGCACATAGACAGAGTTCTCTGCCACTGTGGTGAAGATCTCCCACTGGGAAACTATAGGAAAAATTATTAAAGTCTATTATTCTTTAAAAAATATTACAAATATTATTAATGTAAATGTAAATTATTGCTAAATATTAACTTTTATATCATAACTTAAAGTTATAACTAATAGAACAAAATGTTACAGCACATTTACTGCTCAGATTAAATGTGTATTAAATAACTAATGAATTTGTATATATTAATTTTATTTATAAATAATTTTTAAACAATAATTAAATTCCATCCACGCTAACATTTTTATTTCTATTTCATGTCTAGCAATTTTTAATTCTTTTTAAATTAACTTAAATTATTTTAATTTGTAATACGTTTAAACGTTTTAATATTTTAAAAATGTATTATTTTATTTAAAATAATTTAAATGTTGAAGTATTGGAATGATTTTAACCTTAGTTCCTATGGGGTGGTGTTGTACGTCCGTGCCTCCATTGTTTTCTAAAGTAGTGTATTGCATTGCATGTGAGAAGCCATGTGTGGTGCATGGTTTTCTCCAAGACTGGATTGGAGTAAATGTGCACCTGTTTTGGCACCTTTAGAAGTGTAGTTTGGGAATAGAAAGGTCTTGCTCGTTTGTGGGTATGCGTTGTTATTTGCATGTCCTGCCCTAAACCCTTCCTTAAATTTTCCTAAACCCCTCTCATTTAGAAGTAAATATTCCCCATTTTCCAGCTTCTTCCCCTTGTCCCTCCTACATTTACTACTGAAATGTATATCTATGTGTCCGGAGAGCTCCACAGGATAGTAGACGTGGAGGTCGCCACCTGTATCATTTCACAATACATGAGTAATACTACAGCGGTACAACTTTATGTACTACAAAATTCGTTTGTGACTAGGACCCATAGTGGTATTGTGAAAGTGTAGCTATACTAATGCATAAAGTGAAGCAAGTGAGAGATAACTTCAGCATGTGAGTTTTCCTACTATCCTGATTTAGGGCAGGTCCCCGCAGAGACTAAACAGTTGCACAAACTAAAGTGTACTATAGGATACTATACTATTCACATCTGCTCCAGAGATTTACTAATGCTTTGCATCGAGTTTGTGTGACTTATGTAACTCCAACCCAACACAAAGTGTTATGGTGAGATTTACAATACAACACAAATCGTAATTTCGTTGGATTCTTACCCAAAGAAATGCAAAACTGCGCCATGAGCTGCTTTGGGTTACTTTGTGTCAAGAGGGCATTCCTTGGGTGGTGCATGGGTGTTCTCATGTAACCACCCATGGGTTTTGCCGCAAATCACTTTCTACAAAGAATTATAGACAGGAATTTATCCAAAAATCCTGCCGCTCCTGGAGACAGGCATAACAAGGAGAAATGTTTTAATTTCTCCTTGTTTTCAACTTTGCATGTGTGCTGCATTGTACAGCAAACATAAAAAGTGAGAAATACTTTAAAACTTAGTTTTTGTACTGGATGGTACCCCTTCCAGCACAAAGCTTATGCTTCCCACAATGCAAATGCCAATTCAATATGGTGCAAGGGTGTCTGCTCTGGCTTATGGCAGTCAGAGTGCGCCAGTGGAGGGAGAGAGCAGAACAGTGCCACATCTTATTATGGCGCTGTTCTGCTTCCCTCTATTAAAACAGCACAGCAACTTTACTTGCTGCCCTGCGTTATTTGAATTCTGCGTAAATCAGCGCTTCCTCAAAATGATCTACCCTGTCATTGATTCAAGTCTTTTTCATAATAAATATTTATTTATTGGTTACCTGTTAATAACAAAAACTCTACTGACATTTATGATTGGCAGATATTTCATCTGAATGTAATTCAAGTGCAATCTGGCTTGTATACATATTACTTTCTAAAATAGCAAACACAAGTGGCACAAAATACTTTTATGCCTCACTAAAGGCTCTTATATTTTCTTGTGTGTGTTCAGGCATCCTCTGAATTGGTGAATCAGTTCTTTTATTTTTTAATACCAGTCCATACACCTTAGCCACACCGCGTGTACAGGAGTTCCTAGTTTTCACATATATGTAATCAATGCTGTTATCCAGTTCTGAATGGATTATGCTAAGCCATCTGCCTAGCACGAGTATAGAAATTCTTCCCTAATAAAGCCGTCCCAGTGGCTACAGTTGCAGCAAGAAAAGTCACTACACTAGCAGTCCATTTGACCTCATGTGACCTTTAAAGCCTTGACCATTGTGAATAAGCCACACTTTGAAACAACCCATTTTTATGGGCAACCGATTTTTTCTTGATCAACCTATGTGCTCTGTCAGGTCATCAAATGTCTCTCTGCTGTCTATTCCAAGACCAAAAGCAGTCACCTTCGGGGAGCACGCCATCCCGACTACTGCTGCCAAACTATGGATTTCCCTTACGTTAAATCTTCGTGCCGGAACAAAGACTCCCATTTAAAGCCTGGCTTTGTAGTAGCTAAATTCCGTGCTGCAATGTAATCTCTTTCACTTTCCTCCTATGTTTTAGTGGTGCTGTATGTTTCCACAAGCGCCAAGAAGCTTAGCAAAAGAATGCTGAATAAATAACATAACAATGCGTATCCCTACATGTTAGCTGTTAGCACACTAGTTGAATTCATTTTTTTTAGCAACCTTGTGTGCACACCTCAGCTCCTATGCAATGTGCGCCCATAAAGGTTAATGGTAAAAGTATCCTGATTAGGGGTGGGTGCTAAGCTCCTCTGCATCAGCAGAGTTCGCTGAGTTTTGGCACTCTGTGCTCCACTTGGAGCATGAAGTTCAGCAAAACCTCCACCAATCACCACGTGGCGGAGTTTTCTGGCCCCCACTCTTACAATAAAGCCAGTGGCCTGCATGCATATCCTATACTCCCATAACTCCGTTGACACCTGGAAAAGACTAGACTGCGCATGTTTGTTTTTTGGTGGGCGGAGGTTGTTGCGTCAACAACAAACCCAGCGAAATGCATGTGTAACCTTAACCCAAACACTTGTGTTGACCCACTGATTCCTGCAGAAGACTAGGCCACACGTGTTTGTTTTTTTGTGTGTACTGCACCCATTATAGCAACAATAATCCTAATGGGGTGCCAGCCAGTTTAACGTTAACCCGCACAATAGCGATGACCTGCTGATACTTACAGAAGCCTAGGCTGCACGTGCTTCTTTAATATGTGCTCGGCGGCCATGTTTGTAAAAGGTGCATTGGGTTAAGAGCACAAACATAGCGTTGTCTTAGTACGGCCATTCCAAGATCGCTTTACAGAAACGTGCTTAAAGAAAGTTGTTACCCCCCACGAGAACAAACATCCTACGCATTATTACGGTTGAAATCTGCACAAAATAATTCTCGTATGGCAAGTGGGCTCTGAAAAACTCTTTGATTCTGAAGCAACTTAACATTGGTCGAAATCTGTTCAGGACAGTAACAAGTGAAAGTAAAACTAGGGACAATACTGTTGTGCACGTGCTAACGGAGGTGTGTATATGACTGTGGTGCTGGGGAGCAGCCTCCTCGCTCGCTTCTTGTCTTGTAGTTTCGCTTCCCTTCATTCAGGGACTGTTGCTGCTGCGCCCAGATCTCTTGTCTCTCCAACCATGTCTCCGTGGCCCCTGCACTCGGACCATGCAGCAGACGTTGCATCAGCTTCTAGCTTCTGTGCCTTCAAGCTGTGGCACCTGTCCCTGAGCCTCAAGGTGGACTTTGGGCAGCGGGAGCTGCGCGGATCAGCAAAGAGGGTGCTGCACTAGCTCTAAGATGACGAATCCATTCTGAACTTGCATGTGCACCCCAGCCTGCATGTGGGAACTTTGCGGACCCACTAGATGGGAGTCGTGGGTGCTCATGGCCATGGCATAGCAAGTACGTTACGCATATCGGCGTCGCTTTGCGTTGTTTTCATTTGCATAGTTGTGTAGTTATGTTTGTCTGTCTAAAGATCGAAATTAAGTGCTGTGCAAGCTTTGCATTCCGGTTTGCGGTTCAGTAATACTCATTTCATCTTCTTGAACGGATGAAATACTGTCTCCCACCATCTGTATTCAAATTGGTAACCTACAGATTACTTATTTAAGAATCTACCTTGATGGGCGGAACTCTGCGGAATCTCGCGGAGTTTCTATGTAATTACGCGGAATTCCACAGAGTGAAACTCCACCAGTTACGCCCATCCCTAATCCTGATGCTTTAATGATAATAACTTGTTTATCCTACATTGCTTCACACTGAACTGCATTTCAAAGCACTGTAAATGAGAGGTGTTTTATTGTTCAATTTAATTCTAGTTTACTGACCATGGAAGGATAGAATACTGAGTTGACCTTGCTAGGATTTATACTCATGACTCGCAGATCACGGGCAGTTTTCAGCAGCCAGTGTTCATTTCATCGAGCCATTCTGCTCTCATAGTTTAAGAGTAATACAGCGAGTGCTGCAAAACTATATAGTAATCATTGAAGCTTTAGTGGCTCTATTAAGCATTATAAACATTAATGACTTCTTTTCTTGTGATGGATGCTAATGCTGTTTCATCCAATTTAGTTTTCTTGTTCATGATATCCGGGTCCAGTCTTGTGCAGTTGTATTTTGTGTGATGACGACGGCTGTAAAAATGCAATTTGGTTTTAGTTCCTGGAAGTTTTAAAGTTTTGTTCTTTGAAATACGCTTTAAAAGCCTATCTACTAGAATGATGGTGTCGAGTAGTTCGCCTGAAACACACAAAAGGTGAGGTTAAGAATGCCAGCAATAAGTCTAACCACTGGCAATTGTTCGAAGCAACATTCCAACCCATTGTTCTTTTGCCCACCATGCCATCTCAGGGCCTGACTCACAAAAGACCTCCTCACTCGTTGCGGTGGCCCCACAGTCATAAAGGGGGCAATCACTCGTGGCGGGAACTCAGAACTGCAATTTGTAATTGCAGAGGTCCCTCTACGAGTGAGGGCCCCCGCCACGATGCAGGCATCTGCCACAAGTGTGGAGGACTTTTGTGAATCAGGCCCTCAGTTTGGATCCAGACATATGCACATCAGTCTTGACCCTGCTCCAATAGGAACAGTCCAGTCTGAACTGCCAAACTAGGTCCTCCTTAAATCGGAACACAAGCAACCCAAGACCGGTGTCGCTCTGATTGGGGCTGTTCAGTAATTTGCTTCCAGGCAGGGACAGATCTTTAGCCAGAAAGTTAGCATTGTAGAGCAAGCATTTGTGGTACTCTGCCCTTTTCAGAGGTAAACATGTTTTAGTCAAAGGTGAAGTGATTCTGGGCGTGCACGTGTGAGGTATATGTGATGCATTTTAAATGAGTGTTGTCTCCAGTCCTCAGTATTAATTTAATAGAACATTCCGAAAGTTATTCCATACTCATTATCCCATTGTTCTCTCATTGCAGTATAATCCCTTCAGAAACTTTTTGTTTTGATGATAAGACTTGATAATTATTTGCTTTGAGGTGTACTTTTTAGTCATTATATGTAGCTGTAGTGGTGACATATGGTTACAGTTTAAAGTATAAATATTTAGGTTTTTTTTGTTGAAACTTCTTCGTGTCTTAAATACTCTTGCCCAGATTTATTAAAAAGTAACGCAACGCAGCACAGCAACTAAAGTTGCACGGGTGTGTGCATTCCGTAAGGATAGTTTTTTACTGGAAGGGGACTCTTCCAGCGCAAAAACTATCCTTTAACACTTTTCCTGCTTTGTTTGTATGTTGTACAATGCAGCATGCATGCAAGGTAAGAAAAACGAGGAAAATGTTAAACATTTCTCGTGTTTATGCCTGCCTGGAGCAGGTGTAGGTGTAGGATTTTTGTTCAAATCCCTGTCTATGATTATTTGTTGACATGGATTTACGTCAAAACCCATAGGTGGTTGCATGGGAACGTCAATGCACCGCCCATGGAACGCTCCCTTGTAACACAAAGCAGCGCCTTGCACAACTTTGCTTTACTTTGTAAACTATCCAATGCAAATCCTGATTTGCGTTGGATAGTAAATTTCAACATAACACTTTGTGTCGTATTCGCATTGCACAAATAATGCAGACCCAGTGCAAAGCATTAGTAATCTGAGTTTCTGTGTTTTCTAAAAATAAATCTCCAGCTTTTGTGATTTTGTTGTAAAGCTACTCTTGGGGTAAATATTTTAAAAGTTATTTGGTCCCTATCAGTGACAAATCTGAAACACTTGGGATCTTGCAAATTCGTCTGCCCATACTCTGCAGATATTTTTTACTAACTTAGACAAATCTTTGAGAAGACTTTTGGCGGATTGAAGCGTTAGAGAAACCCTCTTGGGATTTCAGGAATTCTTAAAGTTTGTATATATCTTTACAGCTGTGTAATTAAAAGTTGAATCTTACGTAGGAAGCAATTATTTTTTCTGTCTTTGAAAACTGGTCAAAACTCATGCTCTATATATTAAATCTAGGTTCTGCTATTATCCTTTGGACCGCATTTGGCCTATTATTTGCCTATGGCCAAAAAAATACAAAAATTAAACTGCGTTAGCAAGGGATAACCTAAGGAAATACTGAAGTACTGTTCTGTGTTTTTTGCAGACACTTATCAGAAGAAAATGCCAATCTTCATGAAAGCGTTGAGAAGGAGTCTGAAGAAAAGAAGAGGCTGAGCCGAACGAATGAAGAACTCATTTGGAAGCTTCAGACTGGAGAGCCCATGAGCCCTGTTAGATTATCACCTTCTTCCACCCTTTACCACTCTGTGTCTGGTTCCCTGTCTCCATCCAAAGTCCACGCCGCTCCAAGATGACAGTACCATGTGTGATAAATCTAGCCTGGCTGTATGCTTGTTTCAAATACAGAGCATTGTGTGACCAAAAAACAAGTGTTAACAACAGTAGATTTCAGGGTTTGCCACCAATAGCATACTTTGTAGCTACCTAGCTGGATATTGGACCATGTGGCATTTGTTTCCATTGTAAGAAACGCCAAACGTTTAGCACAGAAATGTGTCGTGTTTTGGAGTGCCAATCAAGAGGGGAAAAATAGTTTCAACTATTCAGACTATGAGGGTTCTCACTTTTCTAGTCTAGGTCTTGATCTGTCCCCAATCGCAGTTGATTTGTGAGTACATGAGTGCGTGCACAAAAGAGAGTGTACACATTGACATTGCTTTTGTATTATACATGTACAGTCATAGCATACACTTGTGATGTATGTGTGTATATACAAACACATATGTGAAGATTGATGCATTGTGCATCCACATATGTATTAATACTGTGTTAATGAATACAATGTACCGAAATAAACAATATTATTATGATAAAAGTTCTATTATAAATAATGCTATGCTTTTTGACATAAAGAATGATCTGGCTTAAATAACATATGCCTCATTAGACAGTGTGATGTCACGTTTATTTCACTAGTTGATGAGGCGCGGTACTACTTTACTCGCAAATGGCTATACATCTCTTGAACTGTCGAGCTGACCTCACTGAGTGTTGAAATAAATGTTACATTTCACTGTACTCTAACATCACATATTGATGGATTCATTGGTATGTATATAGCCATACACCTTCAAAAACATATCCATAAACATACAAATAAATAAGTGGGATACTTTGGCTCGATGCAGATGTTCCTCCAACTGTATGCTTTTATATGATTTTGAAACAAACTAGTTTCCAACATGTTTCAAGCCTGATCAGAAGTTTTCAAATTTGTGCCTAAGTCGTGTACGTAAAGGAGATGGCGCAGCCCCTGAATAGTTTCCCGGAAAGAGTTTTTCTGACTAGAGTTGCAAAAAGTGATAAAAGACAAGCAGACCTTTTCATCCCACCACAACAGTGGTGAAAAATACCGTGACCAGCAGTGACTTAAACCGGTGAAAGGGTACTACCTTCAAAATAACCATTACAGTCAGTGTGGAGTCTCTCAGGATAGAACTAAATCCCCCCGGACCTCGGGTGACAGATTCAACCAGTGTCCGGAAAAATACAGAAAGAAGCCATGGCAAACTCTCCTGAAGATGTAGCAGTTCATACATCGTTTCTGTGCGTTGTGCATATTGTCAAAACCTTCCCCTATCATTTTAAGATACAGTTCTGTAGTGGCCTGAAAATTAAGAGTTCATTCATTCTCCAGGCATGAGAAATCTTCAATGGAATGCAAGAACGGGCATCTACTTTGACCTTTGCATTTGCCTTATGGTTGCCCTATCTGCAGAATAAACAGAAACACACGACTTTTACAGACATTGGATTTTTTTTAGCTCAGAACTCTACCCAATGGACAAAGAGAGGATCTAACCAGGGAGGACTTTCTATCATGGCGGACATTATTTCCATGAGAATGCGGAAACACTTAGCCCAAAATAGAAGATCGTTGAAGACTCGAATGGGGTTGCTTGACTGTATGATATGGATGTAAAATTTTGCTACTAATGTGGAATTTCTTGTTTGTATCTGGTTTGTTAGATTTAGATTATTTTTAAAAGATTTTTATTGCAATGTTAGAAAAGTCTAGGAAGCATGGTTCATCAAGATAGGTTTGCTGAGATAGTGTGGTCATATAATGGTTTAGAATTGCACCATTTTTAGGTTTCTACAATACCACACAAAACAGGACCTTTAAAAGTGGAGAACTTAGCTACTAAATGACTGTTTAAGATAAGTCCTTTGCTCAAATATTTCTTAATGTATGAGATGCTTGTGAAGCAATTAGCTACCAATATGCAGGTATTCTCCAAGGCTTTAGGATTGCAGAATGAAAAGCCTGCACCATCTCACTCAATACATTGGGTACGTTAGCATCAACCCGAAGTCTCAAATCAGGAGCTGCTGGAAGATGGTGCAGCACTTACCCCAAGCCTAAGTATGTGAGAATGCAAGGTGAATTTCATGTAAAGTCCTTTAAGCGATGGGTTGGCCATCATTGTTCAAGGTGGACACTGCTCACTTTTTGAGGCTAGCAAGCAATTGGAGATGTGTTGTGTTATGTACAACATGAAACTGTCATTCTTTGCACCATTCTGGGTATCAAGGGAGCACCTTCAAGGCTAACACTGATACACATGCATGTTCAATACTGGTAAGCCCTGTAAGAACAATAACAAATGAAGTATAGATTGTTTCTAATCCTTAGTGATGCCTCTGTGTGGCATTAATAATGCCAGAACTGGCAGCTTGTCACACTTTAAACCTTGACTCGGTCAAATCATTGTGAGGACTGTCTTGGCATGGGTTAGGCTTTAGCTGACGCTATCTATGCTTACTTATCATTGGATCGGTGATGTAGATTCCAAGAAGTGCTGCAGTTGACCAAGCAGTAACAGTTGTCTTACCAAGACTGCAACAACTTCAAGTCTGGGAAATTTGTACAGCTTTATGAGAACCCTAAAATGTAAAATAACACTCCATGCTCAGCAAATACAAAGTAGCAACTCTTACTTCATGCAACACTTGAAAACTTACCAAGTTTTTTTCCTAATACTTCGCATTACAACTATTAAACATTCTTTGTCTCAACAGTCATTGTGTAACTACAAACTAGACATTTGTCACTCCAGTCCCATTTCAATAGACGTACGTGCTGATTTAGAGTGTGATGAATTACAGACATAAATAAAAAACAGCAAATGTCCCATCTGCCTGACTTAGAATATATAGATGTTTATACACTCGAAATAGGATGGTCTGGGGATTAGCTGCTTTTTGGCAGATGTCCCTCATCCACCAAATTTTAAATCGGGCCTTAATTCATAGCAGGCCAAGCTGAGAATATGTATATATTTCATTTTATTTATGAATATTTCTTATTTTATTATTTCCCCACAAGGAAGTTTCAAAGAAGCTTCATACCCCCTGTAAAATGTATAGGTTGAATGTGATTTGAAATTCTAAAGTTAACACAAAATTCAATTAAGTGTTTTACACTCGTTTTTATATATAGAGGCTAGGTTGCTATTTTGAAGAATACACTATATATTTATGTTAATTTATTTACACTGGACTCTACCTTATTTATACTGTGTACGTAGGCATCTTGTCAGAATATGTCATACTGATTGTATGAGCGCACAACCTTTCCACATTTAGCTTTCGGGTTGAGTCTGTGACTTGTGTATCCTCCAAGGAGTACTGGGTGTGGTACCACAGTCTTCATCTTAAAGGGCCGATTAGAGTAGGGGCGGTTCACTTCATATACCTGTATCCAAATCTGTTTATACAATTAAATACAAATTTAATGAGGAGCAACACAACAAATGTATAGTTTCCTCAATGCAATAATGCATCAAAGGAATCTCAATATGTATTTACCTCAACTTTATTTAAGTCTCTCTTCCATGGTAGTCCTTTCAATTATTGACTTTAAAAAAAATCTTTGGACTATCAAGGATGACAGATGTAAATAATGTTAAGGTAACTATAGATATAAATGACTTCAATGCATTATTAAACAAACG
The DNA here is from genome assembly GCA_963921515.1 of Calotriton arnoldi. Taxonomy (NCBI): domain Eukaryota; kingdom Metazoa; phylum Chordata; class Amphibia; order Caudata; family Salamandridae; genus Calotriton; species Calotriton arnoldi. The sequence continues at coordinate 3,240,840 of CAWUFW010000091.1, forward strand.
ACCGTGGATATTGGTTCTATGGACCCTTACAGGACATGTATTTGTGATACACCAACAAGTCTGTATAAACGGATGGTGCATAGTGCCAGACATTAATTTGCCATTGTCTGTATATAAAATTTTCTTTATACAATTATTTAACTAAATCCGGCACTTTCTAAAGAGTGCATGCTATTTCAGGTTCCTGCATCAGTTGTTACCTGAAAATACATTGTAATATGTACTGTATGTAAATTACACAAATAATTTGAAGGTAGCAGTTGCCCAACAAGATGGAAAAGTGTGTTGTGCTCAAGAATAGACGTCCTAATGTGAACACAGGATTAGGCTTCTGTGTGTGCAATTGAGTGGCGCAATCAGAATTTAGAACTGCTGAGCTTGATAGAGACTGATAAAGGCAATAGTATGAAAGGCCATCTTTTTTATTTTGTTGTTTTTCTTTACCACAGAGTAGTTCACAATAGCAATAAAAACTTGAATTGTCTATTTTGTGGTGTTATAAATTACTGATGAATTTAGGCCCTGAGAAACTCGAGGGTCATTCAATAAACTCCACTAACCCATTCACACAAATGTACACAACTGGTTATGTCTTGGAATAGATGCCTCACATGTTCACTTGGTCATGAATCTCAGTAATTATATGATTTCTAATGTCATGGTTTGTTTCTTGGCTCTGTGGTGACTTTGGATTTCTGCATGTATCAATCACACCCTTTTCAGACACTACTTACAATACACCAGGGCAATAACCACTGAAGAAATAATGGAGGCACAGACACATGCCCAAATGCACATCAACTCTGTGACAAAGCAAAACGATGGTCGGCAAGGTACTACCTTGGCACCATTACAAAGTACATTGTATTATATTATTTGTATAATGCTTACTATCCCTAGAAGTGCGGTGAAGCACTTGTCCATTCGAGTGTGGGTGTGTGATTGGAAAGTGTTGTCTTTGCTTTGAGCCAATATAGGTAACCTGGACTCACCATCTGGTAGCTTGGCACAGAGCAGTCAGGCTTATCTAAATAGGCAATGTGTAAAGTATTTGTACAATGCACACAAATAGTAACACAATGAAAACACCACAAAAATACTCCACACAGCGTTAGAAAACTAGATTATAATTTTATGAGTAAAGCAAGACAAAAACGAGAAAACTCCAATTAGTAGAACCGGAGTTATGATTTTTTAAATATGAAATCAAATTATTGTGCTTAGAGTCATAAAGCGCCAACCGGGTAAATCCAAAGTTCAAGCCAAATGCGATGGAGGGAAGGCCGGCTACAGGACTCCGGCAGGTCCCGCTGAAAAAGTACCTTGGATGGAGGAAGCATCGACGTTGAAGACTTGATGCGAGGAACAGAAGAGGTAACGCATCATCATCGATCCCATGGATGGAGGGGATGCGTTGGTTCCGATCTGCGCAGTCAGCGAGACTTCGTTGAGGAACCCCTTGGCGATGAAGACGATGCGTTGCCGTCAAGCCATGCAGTCCGTCGGCGTCCAGCCACACAGTCCATTGAAACAATGTCGTCGGGCAGCAGATGTCAGCGTCGAAGGGAAATGCTTTGGTTACAATTGGCACAAAGTCGTCCATATGTGGGTTCTGCTTGATCAGCACAGAAAAAGGCACTTTCAAGGGCTCAAGACTAGATTGGCACCATGTGGCAAGGCAGGGCTCGTAAATGGCAGAGTCCAGGCAAGCCAGCAAGCCCTTGGAGTCACTCTGGGTTCAAATGAGGCAGTCCAGTCTTTTTCCTCAGCAGGGCAGAGGGAAGCATCAACAGGCAGCACAGCCGAGCAGTAAAGCAGTTCTTCCAGAGCAGCAGTCCCACAGAGTGGCAGTTCTTGTAGCAGCACAGCAGTCCTTCTTCCTAGCAGAGCTCTTTACAGGTCCAGTAGTGTACTGTCTTGGTAGGGTAAGAGACCCAGTACTCATACACAGTTGTGCCTTTGAAGTGGGGGTAACTTCAAAGAAGGGTCTTTGAAGTGCACTGAGGCCCTTTCTTCCCAGTCCTGGCTTCACACTATGAGTAGGGGGTAATCAGCCCTTTGTGTGGGGACAGAACACTACCTATTCAGTTGCAAGTGTCAGCTTCTTCCTCCCTTCCTGCCCAGGAAGAGCCATCAGAATGCAGATGAGTGCTCAGGTATACTTCCTTTGTTTGTGGCTGTCTAGAGGGAATGCACAATATGAAGCTGTCACCCACCCCAGATGTGTTTTGGAGATAGGCTGCAGGCACGCATAGAAATGCCCACTTTCTAAAAGTGGCATTTCTATAATGGTAATGCTAAAGCCAAATTTACCAGTAAAGAGGATTGATCATAACCATTCCAAAGATATGAAACAGGACACAGTTACTCCTTTCTAATCAGGAATAACCGCTTAAAAGTGTATTAAGGAATTCCCAATGCTAGCCTATGGGAGGAGTAGGCCTCACATTAGTGAAAAACAAATGTAGGGTTTTTTTACTACCAGGACATGCAAAACTTAAAAGTACATGTTCTACCTTTTACTTACACCGCACCCTGCCCTATGGTCTCCCTAGGGCCTACCTTAGGGGTGACTTATGTGTAATAAAAGGGGAGTTTAAGGCTTGGCGAAGGGTTTTAAATACCAAGTCGAAGTGGCAGTAAACTGTACACACTGTAGCAGTGGCAGGCCTGAGAGACGTTTGAACAACTACTTGTGTGGGTGGCACAATTAGTGCTGCAGGCCCACTAGTAGCATTTAATTTACAGGCCCTGTGTATATGGTATACCACTTTATAGGGGACTACATACAAGTAAATTAAATATGCCAATTGTGTATTCATCAATGTTACCATGTTTTAGGGAAGAACCACACTTTAGCACTGGTCAGCAGTGGTAAAGTGCTTAGAGTCCTAAGGCCAACAAAAAGATACAGCAAAAAGAGAAGGTAAGCAGGCAAAACATTTGGGCAAAGATCCACCTATGGCTGACGGTTATAACCGAAAATTTCAAAGCTGATTGTATCGACATTTTGTGACCACAATATCCTCACAATCTAAATCATCATCATCCTCATGAAGCTTTATTTCGACTTTAAAAGACATTTTGTAAAGAACAGATACAAAATAGAATTGTCGTACAACAATACGCTAAAAAGTATTAGAACATTGAAATGTGGAGCACTCCATTGAAGACAATGGAGTGCTCCGTGCTACTACGGGCCGGTAAAGGCCTGCAAAGCAACATTCCAATGTTTTCACAAAGGCCTCTCGGAGCTCGAGGGGATTTAAATTCCCTCGGGCTTGAGAGGCCTTTCTTTTATTTGTTAGAACATTCTGCCCTCTAGTGGCAGAATGTTCTAATAGCCTTATAGCCCTTCGTAGCTGGGCTATACCGGCTATTAAAGTCCCGCTCCCTTGTTAAACGCTGGAGCGGGCCTTTAATAGCCGGTATAGCCCGCTACGGCGGGCTATAAGGCTATAATATAACATGTAGTCCATCCAAGTACTCTGGTACACCCTCAGTATAAAATTCAATTACCAGGTTCCGCTTTTTAAAAAGTTAGCACGCAACATATCAATAAAAGCATGTGGGGGATACAATAAAAATAGGGAGGGGTAAACAGCGTGACAGCTCGTCTTAGGTGGAATCGAGTAACAGAATACGACCCCCCATAAACCTTGTAAAAGTGATCCAACCCTCCAATCTAAATCATAAAAAACAGTTCCAGTGTACTCCCCGGGAATAACCTAAGAGAGTCCCAAAATTATTGTCATGTATCTGTGTAATCTGAACCCAAACAAATTTAGATATTGCCTTAAAAATTACTTTACAATAGGATTTAAGTGCCTCATTTACAAGAGACCTGCGTTGCCAGAGCGTCCTTTATAAGACACTCGGGTGGTGCAGGCCTCTCAATCATATCTACGAGGCCACGCAAAGCCACCCTGCATGTCTTTTCATGGCCTCGTAGATATGGTGAAAGGCAACTCCGGTCAAGTCGCTGCATTGCCTCACACTGCATCAAAGAGGCTTGCCATGGCCACTGCAGTAGGTGTTCCACGCAACGCCCGTGGATTTTGACACATTCCCAGATTTACAACATAGAGTAAATGTGGGAATGCGTCAAAACCATGCGCCTTCCCAGGGGTGGCGTAACGAAGAGAAATAACCTTTTTTCTCCTGGTTTTTTCCTCTTTCTATTTGTGCCACATTCTGCAGCACATATACAACGAGGAACATGCCTCCATTGAGTGTTTTTGTGCAGGAAAATGTCCCTTTCTGCACAAAAACAATCATTCCAACAATGCGGACACACTTGCAGCATGGTGCAAGGGTGCCTGCATTGGCGCAAGGCAGCAATTTGTGCGCCAGTGCAGTGGAAGAGGACAGAAATGCGCTGTATCTCAAAGATACGGCGCATTCCTGCCCTTTTCTTTTGACAAAGGGAAGTGCAGCAAAGTGACTTACTGCGCTGCCCTGCGTCAAAATCTTGTAAATGAGGCCCTAAGTTTATTGCACGTGATAGAGATGTGTACCGTATCGGCCACGGGTTTTTACATTGAAAGCAATCTGAACTTCTTCCACATCTCTAATGAAAATGTCTGTTCTTTCTATAGTACATATCTTGAATAAGTTAAAAATGAGGAGTCTGCAGTAGGTATATATTTATTAAAAGACTGCAATATTAGATTAAGGAACAAGTTACTTACCTTCGGTAACGATATATCTGTAAGAGACATAGATTAGTTATAGATTCCTTACCTCAGAATTACCCCCAGGCGTCACACTGGATCCGGGGAATTTTTTCGGCAGCTGTCACAACACCTATGACTAATTCCGCCGAAGATGGTCCCAACGCCCCTCCACCAGTACCCCCACCAACAAGAATTTTCATGGTGAGGGCAACAATGGGGGGGAAAGGGGAAGTGGATAGAAAGAGAGACTGCCTTTCATGAGGTGTCAGAAGTCCTCTACTGCTACTCCTTCTATTCGGTCTTGGAATGGTATCTCTGCATCTGCATAGGAAAGAGAAATATCATACATGCAAAACTATTCATCCTAGAAACTATTTCTTTACATCTTATTAATTTTTTATTTTTTTTTATTTACCCCAACGACTAAAGTCTATTGCTTCTCTCTTAAGAAGATATTCTTTTGTGGTGTTATCGTTAAATTCAATAGATTTCCTTTTGTACAATCAATGTCTTTGTAACAGATATGCACTGCACAGTGGGCTTCCCAGACACAATTAATGTCCTTACTGAAGGAAGCTCCGTTTGTAATTCACCAGAAAATGAAGAGAACGCCACAAGCGACGTCTATAATAATCCTTTGTAAACAATTATAGTTGTTCTAGTGGCGGCAAGTACTGGTACAATAATAACTTGAAGAAACAGTACCTTATCTTCAGGCTGAATATTCCGCTGGAGATACGCTTACCAGATGTAGAAAATTTACTTGAAAATCTTTTCTCTGCAGGGCTACAACAAATAATATGAGTTGACTAACGTTAGTTCAATTAACAAATAAGTTGCTCTTGACGCGCAGCTGCCGTTGCGGTTAAATAACTTACATTTTCGCTGTTGCGCATGCGTATTCAACTGGAAGCTTCCTTGGAACTCTGAAAACTGAAACGTCCGGAAACAAACTAGCTGCTAGTGTCTCAAAAATATTCCAAATATTTTCTCCACAGAGAGATTGCGCAGATTGCGACGATGCTCACGCCTCAGGGTCACAGTTGAAGTGCGCCGTTCCTAATTGGAGCATGCGCAATGGTTCCTCAGCCCGTCGCGAGCTAAAGAACACTAGACCGCTAATCTTGATTTCACAACGGAACCTCAGAATTTGAATGCCGATCGCCAGAATCTTTCAGAGCTCTCAGAAGGTGTTTTAAGGCGAACCTTGGGATCAACTGAAAACTTCTCCAATGTGGGTATTTTTTCGCTTGCCTAAAACGATTGCTCATTCTCAATTTCTTCTTACCTAAAGTTACACTGCCAACAGTGGTCGTGACATCAGCAGTACCCCTGCGCGTCGGAAGGTGGCGTCGGTCGGCTCCACGTTCATCGTTGGCGTCCTGGTCGCCGGGATGACGTTGCGGTAGCTACTTAGACGCCGCCCTCGCGCGCTTACGTCAGTTCTTTTACACGACATTCCATGCCAGAAGCGCAGAGCCATGCAAGACACTGACCACTGGTGCACAAAACTAGGGCCCTGAAAGGAATTACCCTGACCCTAGAAGTCAGTTCGCAGAACGGGGAGGATGGGTGGGGTGGTAAGGAATCTATAACTAATCTATGTCTCTTACAGATATATTGTTACCGAAGGTAAGTAACTTATTCATCTGAAAGAGACAATTAGTTATAGATTCCTTACCTTAGAATAGATACCCCAGCAATACCGACCCCGGAGGTGGGTCTGCAAACTAAGTTCACACCAGAAAGTCCTGGAGGACAGAACGGCCAAAGAAGCCGTCTCTCCGGACTTGGCTGTCCAGGCAGTAGTGTTTTGTGAACGTGTGCAGAGATGCCCACGTAACTGTCTGACAGAGGTCATTAAGGGGGACTCCCCGTCCAAAGCAGTGGTAGCTGCCGTCGCCCTGGTGGAATGGGCGGGCAGTCCCACTGGAGGCTCCTTCTTTGCCAACGAGTAACAAGCTCTAATGCACAATACGACCCACCTGGAGATGGTCCGCTTGTGCATGGCCCGACCTTTCTTGGCGTCCACGTAGCCAACAAAGAGCTGGTCATCCACCCGTAATTGTTTGGTGTGATCCAAATAAAAGGAAAGCGCACGTTTTGGATCCAGACGGTGGAGCCTCTCTTCCTCCTTTGAAGGATGCAGAGGCGGAAAGAAGGTGGGCAAAGTGATGGTTTGACCAATGTGGAAAGAAGTAACCACCTTGGGAAGAAAGGAAGGTCTAGTTCTGAGGACGACCTTGTCCGGATGAACAGCCAGAAAGGGAGGCTTGGAAGAAAGAGCTTGGAGCTCACTCTCCCTGCGCGCAGAGGTGATGGCCACCAGAAAGGCAGTTTTTAAAGTCAGAAGCCTGAGAGGACAGTTATGTAGCGGCTCAAAGGGAGCGCACATAAGATACGTAAGAACCAAGTTCAAGTCCCACTGAGGCATTATGAAGGGAACAGGAGGAAAAAGATGAGTAATGCCCTTAAGGAAGTGATTTACAACAGGGGACTTGAAAAGAGAAGGCTGATGAGGAAGCCTAAGAAAGGCTGAAATGGCTGAGAGATAGCCCTTAGGAGTCCCCAGAGCAGAGCCCTACTGGGCCAAAGAAAGGAAGAACAAGAGAACCTCAGAAAGAGGGGCAGAAAGGGAATCCACAGCCTTTGCTGTGCACCATGCCACAGATTTGTTCCATCTGCAGGCGTATACCGCCTTAGTGGAGGGACGCCTGGCTGCCAAGATAACATCACAGACTTCGGGAGGAAGGTCGAAAGCTGTCAACTGTTGCCGCTTAATCTCCACGCAAGGAGGTGGAGGATGGACAGGTTCGAGTGGAGGACCGTCCCCTGCTGCTGCGATAGAAGATCCTCCCGAAGAGGCAGTCGGATCGGAGGATCGATGGCCATGTGCAATAGCTCAGGATACCAGACTCTTTGTGCCCAATCCAGCGCCACATGGATGACTTGGGCCCGGTCGCGCTTGATCTTCTTCAGCACTCTGGGCAGAAGTGGTATAGGCGGAAAGGCGTATAGAAGACCGCAACTCCACTCGCGATAAAAAGCGTCGCCTAGCGAGTGCCGCCTTGGAAATTCCGACGCGCAGAACTGCTGACATTGCACGTTCTCTTCGGTGGCAAATATATCTAACCAAGGCTCTCCCCACTGCTGAAAGAGACCTTGCGCCACCTCCGAGTGAAGACGCCATTCGTGATCCATCATGCACCTGCGGCTGAGTTCGTTCGCCCTGGCGTTCAGGGAACCTGCCAGGTGTTGAACCACCAAGGATATGGCCTGATGTTCCAGCCATGTCCAGAGATGGAGAGCCTCTTGACATAGGGTCCACGACCCCACCCCGCCTTGCTTGTTGCAGTTCCACATGGCGGTGGTGTTGTCCGTGAACACCTGCACTACTCTTCCCTGGACAGAGGGAAGTAATGCTTTGAGTGCAAGACGGATCGCCCGAAGCTCCAGAATGTTGATGTGGAGCCCAAACTCCGCCGGAGACCAGAGGCCTCTGATCTCCGCGTCTCCCATGTGGCCGCCCCATCCCAGCAGTGATGCATTTGTCACCACTGTGAACTCTGGTTGGGGAAGGGAGAGGGATCTGCCGCTGACCCAATCCTGGTTCGTTAGTCACCACTGCAATTGGTGTACAGTGCCCTCCGAGATCTGGACGCAATCGGACAGGTTCACCTGATATTGAGCCCACTGGAACTTCAGGTCCCATTGCAGAGCCCGCATATGCCCTCTGGCATGGTCCACCAGCAGGATGCAGGAGGCCATCAGGCCCAGTAGCCTGAGGGTCATCCTGACCGAAACCCGGGATTGAGGCAGAAAGATCGGAATCATAGCACGAATATCCCGGACTCGCTGTTCAGGAGGATAGACCCGAAACTGCGTAGTGTCCAGAACCGCCCTGATGAAAAGGAGCTTCTGAGAGGGAGTCAGGTGCGACTTCGGCACGTTGATGGTAAACCCCAGCGAATGCAGGAGGTCGGCCGTAGTATGGAGGTGGGAGACGACCGCCTGGGGCGAACCCACCTTTAACAGCCAGTCATCGAGGTAGGGGAAGACTGGAACCCCTGATCTGCGCAGATGAGCTGCGACCACCGCCATCACTTTCGTGAACACCCGAGGGGCGCTGGTAAGGCCAAAGGGGAGCACGGTAAACTGAAAGTGCTCGTGGCCTACCGTGAACCACAGGTAACGCCGGTGGGCCGGCAGGAAGGGGATGTGAAAATAAGCGTCCTGCAAGTCCAACGCTACCATCCAGTCTCCAGGGTCGAGGGCAGACAGGACCTGAGCAAGCGTCAACATTTTGAACTTCTTCTTCCGGAGGAAGCGGTTGACGTTCCTGAGACCCAAGATAGGACGCAGGTCTTTGTCCTTCTTGGGCACCAGAAAGTAGTGGGAATAGCAACCACTGCCTACTTCTAGGACAGGAACTCGCTCGATGGCTCCCTTGGCCAAGAGTGCCGAAACTTCCTGTTGGAGAAGGGCCAGATGATCCTCCGACATGCGATGGTACTGAGGTGGCATGGGAGGAGGGGTAGTCTCGAAGGGGAGGGAGTAGCCCCTTCGGACTATTTGCAAAACCCACCTGTCCGACGTGATGGTGCGCCAGCGGGGGAGGTGATGGCGAATCCTGCCGCCCACTGGTGATTGGTGGCCCTGAAAGGTCGGACTAGGAGGGTTTGGAGGCTGCTGCAGAGGGGGCAGTGGTGGACTGGCCCCGGCCGCGCAGGGGCTGAACAGCTTGCGTCGGCCTGTGGCTCTGGGCGGGATGGGGCGGGGCACCCCTTCCGTAGCCACGAAAGGGGCGAAAAGCAGACTGCGCAGGGCGGGTGGTGGAGAGGCCCAAGGACTTGGCCGTAGACCGAGAGTCCTTAAAGCCCTCTAGCGTGTTGTCTGCCTTGTCGCCGAACAGGCGACAGCCATCAAGGGGCATGTCCATAAGAGTGGATTGGACATCCCTTGAAAAGCCAGTCGACCTCAGCCAGGCGTAGGGTCGAAGGTCTACCGACGTGGAAATCGTCCTGCCTAGCGAGTCGGCGGTATCCAGCCCACAGCGAATGGTAAACTTTGCTGCTTCTCTCCCTTCGGCAACTGCACGGGAGAGTACGGCCTGGGCCTCTCCAGGCACTGGGGCAGCACTTGCGCCGCCGTATCCCACACGGAGTGGGTGTAACTGCCCAACAGACATGCTGTGTTTACCGACCGCAGTCCCAAGCTGGAGGAAGAAAACATTTTCTTCCCAAGATGGTCCAGCTTTTTGGATTCCCTATCAGGTGGTGCGTTAGGGAATGCGCCTTTGGATGTGGAGGCTTGGACCACCAAGCTTTCAGGGGTCGGGTGTTGGGAGAGGAAAGTGGGGTCGCCCAGGGCCAGGCGGTGGCGTCAGGCAATCATCCTATCCACAGGAGCCCCTGTGTTGGGCCTGGACCAGGCGCCCAAAAGGATGTCAGTGAGGGCTTCATTAAACGGTAGCAGGGGCTCCGAAGAGCTCGCTGCCGGTTGAAGCACCTCTGTCAAGAGGTTAGTCCTGACTGCCGGTGTAGGTAGCTCAAAGTTGAGAGCCTCGGCCGCCCATGCAACACCACCGCGTAAGACGCTCCCTCCTCCGTAGCCATGGTAGGAGGAGACAACATACCACTGGCATCCCCCAGTTCCTCTCTCCAGTCCGGTTTGTAACCCAACTGGTCAGTCAAAGGTCTCCAGACCCCTCCCAGTCCTCCTCACCCTCCTCTGGCTGCCAATCTGGTCTCAAAGAGCCAGGGTAGAACAGGGGCACAAAGGTACCTGTCAGCGCCGGATCCGGCGTCGGTCGACGCTGGTCCGGCTCCGTGTCTACGTCGGGGTGGAGGCTGGGGACACAACTGGCATCGGCTGCCGACGTGGTGCCGGTGGAATCGGCGCCGGGGGAGGTGTAGTCAGGTCGACCGGCGCCGATCCGGATCCAGGCCTGGATCCAAGGGGGCCGTGCGGTGCCGGAGGCGTCGAAGGCCCAGGGCCCCCAGCCGAGTCCGCAGGGCCCGAACGCACCATCCGAATCCCTCGTCGCGTCGGCCGACCGACGGGGAGAAGTTGAAGAGCGACGGTGCTTCTTCGACTTCTTCTTCTGCATCGACTTACCTGAGGAGTGCGAAGACTTTGAAGAAGACTGGTGGTGGTGGCTCCGCGACCGGTCCCTTGACCTTCCACGCGACCGGGACCTCGAACGGCGAAGAGCCGACTGCCGGTCCTCGAGAAGCTTTTGGGACCGCTCCCGCAAAGACTTCGGATTCATGGTCCGGCAGTCGGAGCACGACTTGGGATCGTGGTCGCGCTCCAGGCAAAACAGGCACACGCGGTGCCGATCCGTTACCGACATCAGTCGGCTGCAGGAGCTGCAAGCCTTTACACCGGGCATCCCTACGCACACCAGGAGTCGAGGACTCAAAACCGATGTCGACAAAAGTCAGCAAAAAGTCAGTCACAAAGTGACTGTAGGTACCGCTCTCTCCGGATCTGCGCTGGCTGGCGCGGAAAAAGAAAGAACTGATGTCAGCGCACGAGGGCTGCGTCTAAGTAGATACTACGACATCATCCCGGGGACCACGACGCCAACGACGAACGCGGAGCTGACCGACGCCACCTTCCGACGCTCAGGGGCACTGCTGACGAAAAAATTCTGCGGGTCCACACTGACGCCTGGGGGTAATTCTAAGGTAAGGAATCTATAACTAATTGTCTCTTTCAGATTTTTTATATCCTCAACTAGGATACGCTGACCTGTTTTAATGGACCACTAAAGAGTAAGTAAATACATTGTCAGGCTGATCCTGAGTAAGCAATTGGTATGTACTGGCCAGTCCGACCCATTTTACTAGTATTCTGGAGTAATTCAATAAATGGAATCCAAAAACCTACAGAAACCACCCTTTGGGTGCTAAGAAATGTTGAATGTGCATATATTTGAAATACCCAGTATGGTGAATGCAAATGGGGACTGAATTTGAGCAAATGTTAGTATTTGATTATAATCAGGGTTAGTCGACTGTCTGGAGACCTGTTATATTGATTTGTATAGCGCACTAATCACCCGGGAGAGTATCCAGGCACTTGGGCAATTGTGCAGGTGTATGTCCCCAAGATACTTAAACAAAGAGCTGGGTCTTCAGCTTCCTGCGGAACTCAAGAAGTGAAGAGAAGGCTCTGATGTGTTGATGGAGGCCGTTCCATGTCTTGGGCGCGATGTTGGAGAATGACTGATCTCCAGTTTTGCTTCTGTGGATGCGGGGATTGTGTGCAGGTGAGAGTGAGGCAGAGCGTAGATGTCGGGTGGGTTGTTGCAAGTGTATGCGACTGTTCAGGTATTCTGGTCCTGGGTTGTGTAGGGCTTTGTATGTGTGGATGAGAAGTCTGAGTTGGCTTCACTTGTGAATGGGGGACCAGTAAAGCTTCCTGAGGTGCAGTGTGATGTGAGTGCGGCCTGAGAGGTCAATTACGAGTATTGTGGTGCTGTTTTGGAGGGTATGGAGTCTGTGTAGGAGTTGTTTGGAGATTCCGTCGTAGAGCGTATTGCCGTAGACAAGCCTGCTGGTGATGAGTGCTCATGTGATGGTACATCTGGTGTTCTGAGGCAACCATTTGTAAATCTGAGTTGTCCCAAGAGGCAATAAAAGCATCCCAGTCAAAATGAAGAAAAGCAAGGATTGCCCCCACAGACTCATATTTTGTGATTTGTAGAATTGAGAATGTGGACAATGTACTGTGCCAGAAATGTACAAAAAATGCCAATGTCTTAAAACATGTATATTTGAAATAAGCAGGATTGACAAATCCTGTACCTACTATAGTATTCAAATATAGAGGCAAAAGATCCACAAGGCCACGAAGGAAACTATACTTTGGACAGCCGGCCCACAAAGGTGGCTAGATAATATTTCCTACAGTCAGGTAAAGCCCATCTGCCTCTAACTAGAAGCAATTGCATGTATAAAATAGCTCTACATGGGTGTTTGTACCCCATATAAATTGGTTCCAAATGATATTTAATGTATTTAAAAAACAGCAGTAAATATAAAGCTATTGCTTCAAACTAGTACAAAAAGGGGAGTAATATAATTGTTTAATGAGATTACCTCTGCCAGCAAGACCTAGATGTAGTCTATTCCATCTCTGCAAAACTTGTTTAGTTTTGTTAATCAGAGAATCATAATTGAGCACTATAATTGTTTCAGTCTATAGCGCAATTTGAAGCCCTCAGAAAGGATGCTGGAAGTACTTATCGAATATTTTGCAGATTTGGATAGTTTTATATGATTTGAGCTTCTTTGGAATTTAACATGTATCCAGAAACTGACTCAAATCGAAGGGCTTCTCTCTTGACTAAATGAAAATATTGCCCTGTCATCTAGGTATATTAATTATTGCCAAATTCAATTTAAGTGACAAAGGAGATATGGCATTTTTAAGATAGTGTAGATAGGGCTCAAGGTATAGCGCAAATAACTGTGGGGAGAGCGGGCAACCCTGACCTGTCCCATGATGATCTTAATGGCCTCAGAAAGTCCACCCATATATACTATCTTAGCAGACAGACCTGTATATAAAGTTTGTACCTGAGCAAGGAATAGAGTACCAAATTCCCTTAGATTTAACGTTTCTCATAGATATAGCCAGGAGATCCCGTCGAATACCTTCTAAGAAGTCAATAAGGCCTTCTAAGCTGGCTTGTTTAATTTGTCAACAGCGAAAATTGACAAATTTGTATAACTGGTTGTGTCCCACTGTCATACAAATCCTGTTGCAACCCATCTACCAATATATGGCAATAGTCTATTAGAAAGGATCTTAGAATACATTTAAGAGTCATGATGAGAGATATGGGCCAAACAGGATGTGCAGAACTGTGTATCCTTATCTTTTTTTTAATGGAAATGTATGTCTCACACCAGGAGGGAGCTATATGATCTCTTTCCATACACTAGTATAAGAGGGCCTGATTGGGAGAGAAAAAATCAGTAAAACATTTATAAAAATCGGCTGGCACAGCATCCAGTCTGGCTGCTTTCGAAGAGGTAAAGATTGAATAGCACTCTTAACTTCATTTAGGAAGATTCTAGAATATGCCTTCGTTTACTACTAATATAGCTGTAGAGGCCGACGTAGCGGGCTCTACTGGCCATTAAAGGCCCACTCCAGCGTTAAAGGCCTGAGTCGAAGGCGGGCCTTTAATGGCCGGTAGAGCCCACTATGGAGGGCTCTAAGGCTTTTAGAACATTCCGCCCTTAGAGGGTAGAATGTTCTAATTTGTAAAAACGAAGGCCTCTCGGAGACTGAGGGGGTTTAAATCCCCTTGGAAACCGAGAGGACTTTGTTCACAGCAACAGCTGTGAAATGAAAAAAACATTGGAATGCTGCTCTCCAGGCTTCTACCAGCCATTAGAAGCCCAGAGCATTCTGTTGTCTACAATGGAGCGCTCAACATTCCAAAGTTCTAATTGTGTTTCTAATTACATGACCCAAATGCTGTTTGATATTGTTTATGGCTTGAGTGTCTTCCTGGTTTAAATGTTTATAATAATTTTCAAAAACATTCATTATCTCATTCCTTCCAGTGACCACCTGTCCTTGTGAATGAACTATCGACATAATATAGTTTTCCTTAATTCTAGCTTTGGCTTGTATTGAGAGCATCCAGCCCATACTGTCACTACTTTCAAAATACCGAAGCCATGTCCCCTATACTAGTTTAATTTCTTTATCCCAAATCGCTTTCTGGTACTACATTTCAGTAGCATCGAGCTGACAAAATGTGTGTTCCTCACAGTTTTCAAATACCCTGGTTCTTAGCATAGTAACATGTTGTATTTCAGCTTTCCTAAGTAAGTTGTGAAGACAGGCTATACTGTTGCATGTTTCTTTATCTCTCCGTATAATGAAGCTAAGAGTGATGCAGTGAACCACAGTTTTCATAGCATCCTAAACTAAAGGTAGAGGATTTTCTAGAAAACAACTGTAGAGCATACCAGACATGTATGTTTTATATTCCTCATCTTCCAGCAATAACCTATTAAAATCTATCTTCTCTTAGCCTTAGCTGTTACTAGGTATAAGAACAGACAATTGTACCATCTGATTCGAAAAGAGGCGGGGATATATCTCAGTTGAAGCCAAGGGGATTAAATTATGAGCTTTATATATTAGACCCAGCCGAGAGTATGATTTATGCGGTGGAAAATAGTATGTATGGCCAGGAAGTTTGGGATGAATATATTTCCATCTAATAAGGGAAATATTTTAATAAAATCAGTTACTGTTGTTCCAGTGTGATACATGTATTTATTATATGTCTCACTTGTTGAATCAATGAGGAGTCCGTAGTGAAATTAAAATCCCCACTGATAGTAAATGGATCCTTCTATCATGCTAATTTCAAGATTAGTCGTTGAAAAATAGAAAGGTCATCCTGGTTGGACATATACATAGAACAAATAGTACAAATCGTGGCCCCATTCCTTATTCTAGCAATTACCCATCAACCTTGATTATCTGAACGTGTCTTTGAGCAATGCCACTGTTTGTGCAATGTTAGGTATGCTTCCCCTCTGATAGGACTATTTTGTGTGTAGAATTGGCAATAAACTGATATCCCAAAGAATGATAAGGCAAGACCTCAGCCTTTATCAGGTGAGTTTCCTGAATACAATTAAATTTAGTGGAGTCCAGAGGCCATTAATATTCCATGTCATCCTTTGGTAAGAATAATGTGTCATTTATGTAAGGAAAGGAATAAAGAGAGCAAAAACTACTGCACTCTTCCAAATTATTTATGCTTCTGTAGCCAGTGTACGCACTTTCTCTTCTTTGATTCTTTTATACCAACCCACTCACCCCTCTCACTTACCCTCCCTACCCGCTATTCCTCTAAGGCCATTGGGGCTGCTCAGCCTATGCTGTCTCTCTCTAACACCCCGTGCCATCGCTTAACTTATACAGAGCTTTTCAACACCACTGTCGGGAGAGTGGCTCGTTTATCATCCCTGAAAGAAATATCTCTAGGCTGCCCGATCTTCTTCTCAGGCCTCACCCTTCATACCATCCCACCCCATCCCTCTGTCACTGCAGCAAAGCCCACAGCATGTTTGATTCAATGATTCAATCATTATCAAATTAGACCTAGTCCACTGCGAAAAATGTTCTGTTGCCCGAACAGCCGAAGTGCAAAAGTATGTCTGATTTTGAAATATGATCTTCAGTTTATAAGCTTCTTGCAGAAACACCCTCACACCAATTTCCTGTAAAGGGCTGATCATTTGTTGCAACTCCCAACACTGTGTGAGAGTGGCTTGGCGAAAATATGATCCAACAAAGAATTATGTTTTTCCAACTTTGCTGGGAATATTGGAGCCAGCAATTAGATAAAAAATAAAAGTTGCCTGAAAATAAAATTACCAATATAGATTAAGATCACCCTATGTATAGGAGCAGATTCCCTAGCTCGAGGCATTGAGTATGGGAATTTATAAGCCCTCTGTATCTGACAGTCAGTGTCCATATCAGACACCATTCAGGAGGCCACGGGGCAGGAAAGGGCTACAGAGCCACAACAGTGAGAGTTGAGGTCTTTTACCACTGCTGTTCTCGGCCCTGCCCCACTATGGCTCTACAGACTGCTCCAAGCACAACTCTTTCCGCACTTGACTCAGTGGTAGCGCGGGCGAGCAGTCACAAGCTTCTCAGGGAGGTTAGTTTGGGCGTACTCATGCTCATTAATTAACACCACCCCCTAGAAGTGCAATAAGATCAATGTCCAGCCCAGTGCTTCTCTTTGTATAAAAGACAAGTACTTTATTACACAGCAAACAAAGGAATCTACTACACGCACATTAATGTAAGGATACTCGATTTACAGGTGTGTGACTTTATGCTTTTGGGGGGCTTTTCCAGCTAGGACCCCTTCACCTGTCCTTTGTGCCCCCCCCCTTCTGTGGCTTCTACTCCTGGGTCCACAGTTTGAGGTACTATATATAGATGCAGCTCATGCTCATCTCACCCCTGTTTGGTCTTGGCACTGAGAGCCTGATTCACCAAGGTAAGTTTACATTTTAGTGTAAGTTTACCATATGTTTGCTATTCACAAACTAATTTTACGAGTAGTATCTTTATGACTGTGGAGTGTCTGCACTTGTGGCGGAGACTCTGCAAATAAAAAGATAGGCTTGTCCTATCTTATTATGTGCAGAGTCGCTACCATGAGTGAGTAGACTCCAGAGTAGTAAGTTAGTTTGTGAAAACATAAAAATTATAAACTTGGACTAAAGTGCAAGTTTACCTTTGTGACTCTGACCCTCAGTCCCATGGGCCTAGACCTTTTTAATCTCTCACTCAGGTCTTAGGAGCAGCACCAGGCCATGTCCATCCCTCCCGTAGCAGCAGGAAGTCACTGGCAGCAGTGAGCTTCAAGGAGGCACATCACAATCTTTAAGGAAGCTGCGAGGCAGATTGCTGTGCAGCTCATCGCTGGTAGTTTCGAGGCAGGAGTGGAGACTTATGTCGGTGGCCCTTTTATGGGCGGCTGGGGGTAAATAGCTGCTCATGACAGGGCTCACTCTAGAAAGTACTTGGCACTTCATTTTGATCCATCATGACAACACCATGCTGGCAGGTGATTGTTCTTCTGCGTGGCGGCTCCTGGGTGCTATCTTTGGCACGCAGTGCCTCGAGGTGATTACTTTGATTCTTCATGAGGCGCCCTAGGGGCACCTCTTGGATCACTTGGTCTTCAGAACTGGTCCCAACCCAACGGCACACTTTGGCAGTGCTGCAGTCACACAGTACACTTGTGGGGCACACAAGCCACCAGTAGGTGCTTATTCTGGCTTTGGTTGAGTCTACCACTTGGGCACTCAGCTCTAGGTGCTTTGGTAGCTACGACGGGGGCAAAATTACAGTGATCACAAGTCCTTCTCCGGCAGTACCATGATTCCTTCAGTGCAGCAGCTGAGCGCGTCTCTGTCAGATGGACCCTATGTCAAGTTCAATAATGGCAGTCCCTTCCATGATCAGCTCCTCCGGGAGGGTTCCTACCCTTGGTCACAGGCAGGATGTCTTGGCACCCAGGACAGTCCAGTAATTACTCCTTCAGATTGAACTCCAGGCGATGTTTCACACGCCTCTGGTGAGATGGATGCCAGTGTGTCAGCAGAGTACCCCGTCCGTGGTAGAAGGCACCATTACAAATAACTCCATTGTGTCTCGGGCTCTATATACCAATTTCACAGACTGAGGATGTGTATTCCAGGGTTGCTTTTTTGAAACTGGTTTGAGTCCGGTCCCCTTTCATGTGTCCTGGCCAAGCCACCTTCCAGAACTGGCCTTTGTCTGCAATTAAGTTCTGCCTAGCAGAACAGAATTACAAAGAGGTGTGAGAAGGGTGCACCTCATAGAGATGAGGAAGAGAGACATGAATTTGTGCCCCATCCAAGGAATCCTGTCGTTAACTACAGATGCATTACAGATGCATGCCTCACCATGCAACACTGCCATCTACCGAATGGCAGGTGCAGTCAGTGTCATTGACAGCCCAATGTATCGGGACGAGCCCTCATCGATAAACTCAGCAACCACCAGCTTCGCAACGGCACGCAGTCCAGGTTCAAGCCCAACCACAGTGAAGAAACAGCACTTGCCACAGATGACACCCGCATGATTCTTGACAGAGGAGACACTGCAGCCTTTATTTTATTGGACGTCTCTGCAGCATTTGACAAGGTCATCCCCCTCAATGCCCTCAGGAATGCCTAAAATCCACAAATTATTGCGGCACATATAGTTTTCTAAATC
Source organism: Calotriton arnoldi (assembly GCA_963921515.1). NCBI lineage: Eukaryota > Metazoa > Chordata > Amphibia > Caudata > Salamandridae > Calotriton > Calotriton arnoldi. The sequence goes on from CAWUFW010000091.1 coordinate 3,259,331, forward strand.
TTCCATTTTCCATAAAAGATCCTCAGTCATCTTGTTGTGGTTCTGGATCTGGCATCCTAGTGCTTGCACTGCTGCTGAGGTTAAAACTTGCTTTTTCCCATGCAGTGGAGAGCCTGATGCAGTGTTGCCTGCCCTCATTGCCTTTGTTGACCTAGAAGCCAATGCTGTGGATGACGTCACTAGAAAATTAGAAATCCTTCTTGCCTTTAATGGACTTGGTTTTAGGGAAAGTCTGTGCTTCGGTGCTTGGGGTGGTGGTGGGAGGGTTGCCATAGTGGTGTGGAGGGTTGCTTTGCAGTCAGCTTCCAAGCCCCCTTCCCGTGTGATATACATCTCCCTCCTACTCAGGTGCAATCAATGCCTGCTGTCGATACATAGGTGAGCAATTAGCAGCATCCAAGGGATAGTGAGAGACTTTTTCCATGGGACATGACCCGCTTGGTACAAGGTGACCTGCCCTGGGACGAAGCATCTGCCGTACCTCAAAGGTGATAGGGGGTCCAGAGTAGACTGGAAATTAATGCCAGCAAAGCAATTAGAAACTGATCACTGCAATGAGCCAGCTCATCCGTGATGATGACAGTCAGTCTCCCAAACAGCTCAAACCCACTTCGCATTAAGGGGTGTTACTGCCCATCTGCTAAGGTAGTCAGACCAAGCTTTGCAGCAAAATCGAACTCATACTTGAGGCAGGTGCAAACAAGGGGAAAAGTGTTCATTTCTCAAAATCGAGAATTGTATGTGTGCTATAGTACACACCACACATCCAATGTGTAAAAACACTCTGGGTTTGTCTACACATAGGTATTTGTACTACATGTGCATTCCTCCAGTACAAATCCTATGTTAGCGCATGCTCACCTCTGCGTCATAATATACATTGCACAAGGGAACCTAGTTTGAACACCAGTGCAAGGGATGACACCAGCAGCAGGCCAATTGCAATGAATATGGCTTTGCATTTTGATTTTTCCCTTGTGCAGCGCAGTACATCAAATCTGAGTGCTGCACTGCGTTGCATCTGCTCTTCAGTGTCAAAATCTTCATAGTGACGAGAGCTTCCTGGCAGTAGCTTCTTACTCCTCAATCTCCACCAACTACTGAACAATGAGGCTGAGCAAAATATATCTGAAAGAAAGAAAAGAGCACTGCTACCATAACTTTTTCAAGCAATAGAAATGGCTTGTCTCTGGGTTCTAAGCAGTCCATGTTTTATTGTCACTATTTATGGAAGGTACTGTTGTTTAATATTGGTATCCCATTGCCTCAGGTACTCCAGTTTGGTAACCAAGGCCCAGAATTACTAAAGCTTTGCGCCAGGTTTGGATTGCTTTTGTAATGCTGGTTTTTACTATCCAAAGCAAATCAGGATTTGCATTGGGTAGTTTCTCAAAGTAACGCAAAGGTGCACTATGTGCTCCTTTTTGCATTACATTGGGTCAAGGGGACATTCCACGGGTGGTACATGGGCGTTCCAACGCAAACACCCATGGGTTTTGGAGCACATCCCTATTTAAAACATTCATAGACAGGGAGTTGTAGGAAATCTGCCCTTTCTGTGTAATCAGCCCACAGTTTTCACCTTTTGCTGGACCCTATATTTGTGATGACTTCAGAACTTGATGTCTCTCCTTTCAACATGATAAAATTGATATACTCCTAAATGGCATAGTAACTTACAATTAAGTTCCTAGTATATTCTATAAGGTGTAGGGAGGGCCTGTAAGTTAGGTTTCACATGTGGACTTCAGCACCTATTGAGCCATCCACTACAGTGGCAGTGCAAATATGGCTCCAGGCCTATCCTGTGTAATCTAACTGTAACCGTGTAAAAACTGAAACGTAACCTCGTAAAATAAACCCCTTTTACAGGTCAAAACCTCCTTTTTAAATATTAGTAGTTCACTACTATGTGGGCCCAGGAGACCACAACGCAGGGTGCATGTTATTTAAAGGTACCCCATGTAGAAATTTAAAGGTAACATGCTTAAACGACTAGCACCCAAAAGCTATTTTTCACTGTGGCATGCCTCGCTGTCCTATGTAGACAACCAGAGTACAGATTAGAAATCCTAATACTGTATCTCGGGAATGGGACTAGCTAGAAAAATAGTAAAACAACTATTTTTAATAGTTATTAAAAATCCAGTTCAACAGTGAAGTCAGAATTGTAAAAAATATTAAGAAAAAACTTAACGTTTAGAAAATCACCTTATTCCTGCCTGAAATTCTTAGAGGCAAACTTGCATTAGCCTCCAACTGCAGCCCTCGGAGTCCTCCAGCCTTGATGAGGTGTGAAAACTGTTCCCCGAGAAGAGAACAAAGGTCTGGGTGTGGGGAGCTGTTGTTCCCTTGACAGGTTGAAACATCCGGTACAACGAGTTCCGGAGTCACGCAAGGCAAACAACAACTAGCCCGTACAAAGACTTAGCCTTGACCATGCATGTGCTTGGTTAGGGCTAAGTCGGTCTAGTGGTCGGGATGGGCGGGAGAGAGGAGCGAAGGACAGGAACAGGACAGGTAAGAGGGGTTCAGGTTAGTTTTTAGGGGGTGGGAGGGGTTCAGGATAGTTTTTAGGGGGTTGGTGGGTTCGGGGTAGTTTTTAGGGGGTGGGGTTCAGGGTAGTTTTAGGGGGTGTGGGGTTCAGGGTAGTTTTAGGGGGTGAGGGGTAGTTTTTAGGGGGTGGGAGGGGTATGGGTTAGTTTGTAGGGGAAGGTGGGGTTTGGGGTAGTTTTAAGGGGGTTGGGTTAGTTTTTAGAGGGTGGGGGTATGGGGTAGTTTTTAGGGGGTGGGAGGGATTCGGGTTAGTTTTTAGTTGGTGTGAGGGGCATGGGATAGTTTTTAGTGGGTGGTGGGGTTTAGGGTAGTTTTAAAGGGTTTGGGTTCATTTTTAGGGGTGGGGGTACGTGGTAGTTTTTAGGGGGTGGGAGGGGTTCAGGTTAATTTTTAGGGGGTGGGAGGGATACGGGTTCGTTTTTAGGTGGTGAGAGGTGTATGGGATAGTTTTTAGAGGGTGGTGGGGTTTGGGGTAGTTTTAAGGGGTTCGGGTTAGTTTTTAGGGAATGGGGGTACAGGGTAGTTTTTAGGGGGTGGGAGGGGTTCGGGTTAGTTTTTATGGGCTGGGAGGGATTCAGTTTACCATGCATTCCTTTACCACGAATATTCGTGGTAAAGGAATGCGTGGTAAAAAGAAAATCGTGGTTAAGATGCGGTCGTTGTAGAGACCGCGTTGTTGAGGTAGTCGTTGTGGAGGAACTCGTTGTTCCAACATACAACCATCAGAGAAGTTAGACACCATGAACAGGATTAACTTCATACGAGGCCACCCATGTAACAAGCTAATATTAGATGACACATGGGAAGCCCCATTCCTTTGCCTGACTCAGCTGGGCAATACAATACAGTGTCAAAGTCTGCTTGACAGGTGCGCTGGGTGTATCTATAATACTTTATCAGGCACCTGCAATGCAAGATGCCAAGACAATTCTTATGTATCCACTGTCTGGTTGCTGAAGAACCCTGCTTTGTCCTACCCTACTTCAGTCTCTGGGTGTATTAGGGGTACAGTGGCTGCCTCAAACTGGATTTTATCATTATTTCCTACTGGGACGACACTGGACTTTCACATCTTGAAAATGTAGGTAGGGTTGGCACTAGAAACATTTACCCTCATTGGTTATGATGTGCCTAAAAGTCATTCCCACCCACTAGCTCATGCCAGGCACCTACTTCAGAACACTCCTGGGCCCGAGGAAGAACGGAAGAGGACTGGACCGGCTATCTGTGACAGGAGAGGTGCCCTGGAGGACTGGACCTGCTCACTTCTGTACCCAGAACAAAAGAGTGGACTCTAAGATACAGAGTCACAACAAGCTGTAGGAGGCATTTCCTGCAATTATCCAGCTGATCAGTAGGAACTGGCCCCTATTGTTGACCTCTGCCTGACACATGAGGACTCTCTAACTGCCTTCCCTGAGGTCCTGGGGGCTTTAGAAATGCACTCCTGTGGTAGACTGGGACTTAAAGGATTAAGGGGCATATTAGCAAGACCGGCGATAAAATTATCGCTGTTTTAGCGGCAGGAAACTGCCGCTAAAGCGGCGATAATGGGCTTGCTAATATGCATTATAGAATTCCAATAGAAGCCCAGGTTAGATGTGCAGGACATCTAACCTGGGCTTCTATTGGAATTCTATAACGCATATTAGCAAGCCCATTATCGCCGTTTTAGTGGCAGTTTCCTGCCGCTAAAACGGCGATAATTTTATCGCCGGTCTTGCTAATATGCCCCCAGGTCTGAAGGTAAAATCTTGGAACAGGACGAACCTATTTGGTGTATCCAACCAGCACTTCTTTGCAGTCAGCTTCAAATTGCACCAGGGTCCCGGTCTACCGCAACCATTGACTATCATTGACACTTTGTGCTTCTTAATGCTATTCCTATTTAAAACTCAAAAGAAATCATATCTCTGGTGCCCGCTATTGCATTTTTGTAATTTTGTTTATAAAATGTTACTCTATTTTTCTATTCAGTTTGGTATTTTTATTGTTTTGCATTTTGACTTTATTACTGTTTTGGTAACATGACCTAACATAATGTGCCTTGGTAGACCCTAAAATGCCCCTGGGGATTTAGTATTGAAGATATCCACATAATTCAGAGAAAAAAAATGAATGTTAGAAAAAAACATTCTGACTCAAACTATAGCCAGCGGAGCATTCCCTCGGGACACACAGATCTTACAGTAAGTCAGTGTAAAGAGATCTAACGGGTCCAGGACTCAAGAGAACAAAGCGATGGTTCAGGTTAAAAAAAAAAGCAGTATCCAACAAAGGGTTCATAAAAGTTAGATCCATGGCTGAATTTAATATCACATTTGACAACTGTGCATACCATGAATTTAAATTGAAATCTTGTACAGATTTGTTATTATCCTGAAGTGTGATGTGGATACGGCCTTTTTTAACCATTGTTGAGTAACTTGAGGTTAAACAGATGATGCAAGCTGAGCCTATAGATTGAAGACTTGTGTCCAGTTATACATATTTTATAGTCTCAGGCCTAAGTCAAGTCGGCACTGAACCCAATTAATGGAAATTTATGACCCAGGTTTCGTGTAAACGAGTTATTCCTCAGCTGACAAAGATCCCACAGGCTGAAACTTTAGACCTTAGAGCCATGCTTCAAATTACACAGATGTCACAGACATGGAGAAATATGTGCAATTATCTAACAGATGCTTGTTTCATCAGCTATTTTAGCAAATATCCCATACTTTAGAATTAAAAAGTTACTTACCTTCGGTTACAATCTTTCTCATGGATACTCTAGCTATCTGCATATTCCTCATCTCTCGAATACCACCAGACTAAATGTGGAACCTTTTAATAGCACTGGCTCCAGGGACGAGGTGCAATGTCACTGACGCTTCATAGCAACACTATCAGTTCCGTGCCCTTCAAGGCAGAGACAAGGATAACGTCAATATTGATCTTTGAAGGGCAATGCAACTAACTTGGAACCTCAATAGATGGAAGACTTATGATCACCCTTCAGAACAAAGAGGTTGGCGAGAATGGTGAGGCAATCTGCAGGTAGATAGAGCATCCACTAGAAAGATCATTACTAAAGGTAGGTAAGGTTTTCTTATAATGAGCAATTCTATCTTCAGATTCCTCATCTCGTCAATATATTCCAGAGCACTACCCAGTACATGGAAGAGTGGTCAGATAAGGAAACACTGAAGCACATGTGAAATGGCCATCCCTTCACACTTCTGTATCCAAGCAAAAGAGCTCAGAGAAAGTATGGAGAGATGCCCATGTTGCTGCACAACACCCTTCAGCCACAAGGGAAAACCCTGTCCAGCACGAAGGTTGAAAATTTCACTGTGGTAGAGTGAGCACAGATTCCCTTGGGTGGTTCAATATAGAATAACAACACTACGGTTCATTTAAAATGCATACAAGTATGCAACAACTCTAAGGCTTTAGTGGCCTTAGAGCTGGTGCAAAAAAACTAATTCTTATTTGATTAATAAAATGTGACTGCACAAGCTAAGACATACATGGGCATTAGAATTTTCATAGTAAACATGTACACATTAACACACACATTCAGGTATATTCACTTTCTCAGTGGATAGAGTAATGGATTACCCCAAATGAAAAAAGGTCATCATCTTAGACTGGAAAGCTGCTTGAGCCCTCCGGACCAGTTAGTCTCAGTAGAAGCACGTGAGAGTTGGGTGGACACACCGCACCTGCACCTTCCTTGCTGATACAGCTCAGCAATGTAATGACCACTACATAAACAGTTTTAAATGTAAGGAAACACAACTGGCAACTGTAAAGGGGCCCCCATCAAAACATAATTTAGATCCCACTGGAGCATTGGAATAGGTGGAGGAGAAAACGTAAATCCCTTTAAAAAACCGATTATAAACATGGTTTTAAACATGGAAGGTTGATATGGTTGAAATGTAAGATCTCCCACAGATGGGCCTTCAGTGGATCCACATTCTGCTCTGAACTCCGTGTAATGAAGCCATTCCATTTCCTGAGTAAACCAATTTTGTGGCGGAGTGACAGGTTGGCAGTAGGGTACAACACAAATCACTGCTCCGCCTCTAGGCATGAAGGTGGAGGCTCTGGAGGTTGGGAAGCAGAACCTGTCCCTCTGACTGGGAGAGGTGGTCTGTCCTGAGAGATAGACTGAGAGGGGGGCAAGGAGTGTTGCATGTCAGCATACCACACCCTCATTGGCCAGTCTGGAACAGCCATAATGGCATGGGCCCGCTCCTGGTACAGCTTCCTCAAGACTCAAGAAATCAAGGGGGATATTCTCAAGAACGTGCGATAAACATCGCCAAAATAGGTTAACGCAAGTTTCCATATCGCCGTCTATCGCGGGAAAATAACTCAGTGCTAACGTCGTATTCTCAACACGGCGGTAACATGCGATAGTCTCCCGATAACGCCTCAAATGTCCGCGATACATCTACCGCGACGGCGATAAAAAAGGAAACCCGAACGTGAAAAAAGTTGCGATGGGCCCAACCGCGATAGAAAAATCGGCGTCAAGCAGCGCCAGGCTTGCAATTTCCACGTCTGGCGGGAAAAATCACCCTAAAAGCAGCCAAAAAACAGAAAGAAAAAAGACATAACAACTGCGAAGCACAATGGAGGGAGCTGGAGCAAGTACAGAGGACAACCCGAACCCCACAAGCCCCACGGAGGACCAGCCTGGGACCTCGGGGTCAGGGAAGGGCAAAGAGAAGAAGAAGAGGAAGACGCGGTTCAGTCTGCAGGAAAACAGGATCCCGATAACGGAGGTGACACTCCCACCATCCAATTGCCATTGGTGAAATTGACAGCACTAAATGTTGCACATACACTTGTCCGAGCGATGTGCCAATGCAGAGGAGTGACATGCACACAGGGAATGTGTCTAGGAATGAATTTATTTGCACATGCTGTGCCTGTGGTCATTTTGACCTGTCCCATGATTGCTAAGGACAGTCCCTATGTGGCGTGCTTATGTGAAGAAATTTTGAATGATAGTGTCCCTTCGGGCTATTCCAGCTGCTGCTGCACTGGGGTGTGGTCCACCTGCCTCATCTTCATCATCATCGTCCGGTGCATCTGGCACATGGATCCATGGGGCATTGGTGTGTACACATATGTTGTGCAACACACAACATGCAATGATCATCTTGCACACTATTTGCGGGCTGTACAGGAGTCTTCCACCTGTGATGGCCAGGCACCTGAAACGTGACTTCAACACGCCAAATGAGCGCTCCACAATACCTCTGGTGCGTATGTGGGCCGCATTGTACTGCCTCTGGGCCTGGGTGTTCGGGGCTCGGAGGGGTGTCATCATCCACGGGCAGAGTGCATATCCTTGATCACCTGTGACAGGGGAGAGAGATGTGTCAATCGGTGGTTCGGCATTCTGTGTTGGCAGGCTTATTAGTATATTGGTGTGTGATGTGTGGGACTTTGGGATACATGTCTGACATGTCTTGCATGTGGCAAATGAGCGGCATCCATGTGTAGTACGTTGCCTCACAGCTGCTCCTCACTCCCCCCGAGCCTATTTACTTGTGTGCGCTGCGCGGTTGCAACACTTGCACTCCTAGGACACACCATTGTCATGACTGTCTGCGCATGTCTACAAGCCTGACAACGACACTGTGATATTGGCCATTGTAGGTAGTCGGCCACTTGTGTGTAGGGCTATGGTCAGGATATGGCGGAAACAGAGACACACGCAGTAGTTGCCTTGGTGGCCATCCCGGAAGTGAAGCACGCCCTGAGCCCCGGGCTATTGATTCCCACTCCTACGCTGGCCCAGCCCACTCCGCGTACGCTTACAGGGGGGGACGACATAGCTACATGTCCAGGGTCTACCCCACTGCCTGAGGTAACATGGTTGCGCCCACTGTCTACGACACTACAAACACCAGCAGTATATGTCCACATGGACATGTCTGTGCTCTGCATACTTAAGTCTGTCCAGCACATCCCCGCCACACTTGGCATTGTGTACATTCTGATTCATGGGTCACTTGCCTCCCTCGCACATACTTGGTTCCCGCCTCTCACCACATCCTGCTATTGTGTGGCAGAGGTGCCATGACGTGGATGGCTTGTCTACATGTCTGGCCCCTGTTACCACAGTTCCATGTGTTGTCGTGTCTGGTAGGCGGGCATGTTGTTTGGCATGTGATGTTGTAACGTGTGCATTCCCACAGTTGCGAGCTGCATGATTGTGGAGTTGAGGTGTGTGGTGTGTTCCGTTGGTATTTACCAACGAGCAGTGCATTTCCGTAGGTGCCATCCTCGAAGCGCTGGTTGATGATGGACTGTCGGAAGATGTAGGAATCATGCACACTGCCTGGGTAGTTGGCGATGACGTTGGTGAAGAGTCCCCGGTGGTCCACTATTGCCTGCACATTGATGGAATGCGTGTGCTTCCTGTTGCGGTTATTGTGTGCAGTGTCGGCAGGGGGCACAAGTAGGACCTGTGTGCAGTCAATTGCCCCCAACACGTGCGGGAAGCCAGCTATGGCGTAGAAGCCTTGCTTGGTCTCCAGCTGTTCCTGCACAGTGTGGGGGAAGTGAAGGTACTGGGGTACCAAGCTGATGATGGCATCCAAGACAGGTGTGAGGAACTTTGATAGGGCTGGCTGTGAGACTCCTCCGACTCTGGCAGTTGTTGGTTGGAAGGTACCAGAGGCCAACAGGTGCAGCACAGCCAGCAGCTTTGTCTGCGGAGGGATGTTGGTTGTCCGCTGTGTTGGTACCATCAGCCTGTGGGCAATGTGGGTCAGGATGCGGAGGATGGTCGTCCTTTTGAGCCTGTAGTGGGCAATGACTTCCTCTGGCGTTAAGTCTCCGAGGCTGGTGCGTTTTCGGAAGGACCGCTGTTTCATTCTGCGCTGCCTCGGTGGTAGTCCGGGGGGGGGGTTCTGGGGGGCCTGAGGGGGTGGCGGTGGGTGTTGTGGGCCTCTTGGGGCTCCGAGCTGCATGGTCAGTAGCTCCATGACATGTGTTGGTCTTCAGATGTGGCTCTGGGCTGGGCTCCCTTTTATACTGCAGTTTGTCATCCTGCTTAACACCAGTAAAAGGCAGGTGTTAAATGCCTGCTGCTAACGCGCCTTATCGCCTGTTTTTGGATTGCATCACAGATCAGGCTGGTCGTTGTGAATATCGCGAAGTGGAGTTTTTGCACGGAAACGCCTACTCTGCATATCATTAGCATTAGTTGTCTCTCTCATCCGTGGCGATGTTTTTTGCTGCAGCTATCGCTGGTATACTGGCGATGTGGGGAGTTTGCACCAGCTTGTGAATGGGGCGATAATTCTTTCACCAGTTTTGCTGCGCTAAAGTGCCGTTAACTCGGCGATAAGTCCTTGAGAATATGCCCCCAAGGGTATGAGAGAAAATGCGCAGTAAAGTGTAAAACTTCACCTCAACCGAAATGTGCCCCCAATGCTCTTTGCTGTGGCACTGTGGGCAGTATGCATTCTCATTATTTGTGAAGAGGTCCACCTAAGGGATGCTGGCCTGTGCAAAGATATACTGAACAACCTTTGGTTGGAGACGCCACTCATGTGCAAGATCACACATACTCGTGCTATCAGCCCTGGTATAGAGAAAGTCTGCCATTTGATTGGCAACCAGACAGATTCCATAAGTGTGCCCAAGCTCAGATTATCAGATCTTCCCAAAATAGTAGGTGAGACCACCACACCTCCCTGCTTGTCGATATATCACATTACAGTCATGATGTGTCAAGATCTAGAAAGACCAGCTGTGAAGGGTGGGCAGCAAGGCCTTCGGGCCAAGAAAAATGCTCTTCGCTTAAGCAGGTTCATATGAAGCACCTGTTTTTCAGGGGACCAAAGACCTCTGATCTCGAGTTCCCCTAGAGCACCAGACGAGGGTGCATATGTTCCATCACTATCATGGTCTCTGTTGGAGAATTGTAAAAGGACATCCCTTGTGAAATATGCTCTTCCACAGGATTTGAGCACAAGTCTGCGTCAGTGTCCCAAGACATCCTGATGGTGTCAGTAAGACCACTGTCCTTCTCGGGAAACAGAAAGTTCAGAGAGTAGCACCCCTGCCCAAGTTCTTGCCCTGGGACCAACTCCATCACTCCTTTCTGCAGAAGAGCCACATTCTGCTCAAGGATCAGAAGGTGCTCCTCTGACTGAAGTGTCTGAAGAGAAGGGTAGGGCATATCCCCAGTCTATTATCTGTAAGACTTACTGGCCAGAACTTATACTCTTCCAGCCTGTAGGAAGTAAGAAACCATCGCTTCAACTAGCCAAATGTGCTCCCTTAATGGGGAGATATAACAGCTTTCCAGGCAGTGCATGGAGGAGGAGGGTGTTTGAGCTTGACAACATTTTTCTTTGCCTCTGCACTAGCATAGTAGTTGATTCAGCTGCTAAACCAGCTAGGGCAGCTTAGACTGGCTAAAGGAGAATACTTTTGAAAAGCCTAGACATGTCCAGTACTGCCTGTAGTCCCAGTACAGAGATTGAACACACCACAACAGATGTACCTACCTTAAATCTCTCCAAGGCAGAATTAGACTTGTGTTTGAATAGGCGGGTCTGTCAAAAATAATGTCCATTAATGCCACCTGCACATCACCAGTGAATCCTGTACATCTAAAACATGCATTCCTTCTCAGGTCAAACACATGCCCCTGGCGATAGAGTCCACTGTATTAAGGCCTGCTCTTCAGATTTTCTTGGAAGCATGCTGGCTGTCCTTTACTCCTGCACCAGCCTTCTTACCAATCCACTTTGTCAGTCTTTACATTCAGTTATTTCCTCTGAGAGAGTAAGACAGCATACGTTCACAAAGTTCCAGAGTGCTAATTACCTTGGGCCTTTTGGGTATACATATGCAAGTGCAGGCCTATGGAGTTGGTAATACATATTCAAGTACAGGCCTATGAAGAAGAAGAACCCATTATGTTTAACAGGTCATAGAGGAAAGTCCTCAGTGGTTCAGGCATCCATTTCTGGAGATGAGCACAATGCTTTCCCTACTTTGCGAGCTGACAGGAAGTCCCAGAGGATGGATACAACGGCAAATACTATGTTTAGTTTATTTGATTAAGCACAACGTTCAAGCAATAAGGGGGCATATTCTCAAGGAGCTATCGCGAGTTATCGGCACTTTATCGCAGCCAAAGTCGTGCTAAATTTACCGCCCCATTCACAAACTGGTGCTAACAGCCCATAACACCAGTTTTCCTGCGAAAGCAGTCGCAAAAAACACCGCCACAGATGACCCCGGCAACTAACGGTAAAGAGATGCAGGGTAGGCGTTCCCGAGCAAAAACCCGCGACAACACCACACCTCAACGACCAGACACATCGGCGATAAGTCCACAAAACAGGCGATAAGGAGTGTTAGCAGCGGGAAACTAACACCTGCTCTGACCTGGTGTAAAGTCGGACGACAAGCTGCACCATCAAAGGGAGCCCAGCCCAGAGCCACACAGGAAGAACAACAGTTGCCATGGAGCCACTCACCATGCACCCTGGAGCCCCGAGGGGGCAACAACACTCACCGCTACCACCCCCAGGACCGCCACCCCACCAACGGACCCGCCACCACCCCCCCCCGGACCACCACAGAGGCAGCGCAGACAAAGACAGCGGACATACAGGAAATGCACCAGCCCTACAGACCTAACACCAGACAATGCCAATGCCCACAACAGGCCCACAAGGACAACCATCCTCCGCATCCTGAACATCATTGCCCACAGGCTGACGGTACCAACACAGCGGACAACCAACATCCCTCCGCAGACAAAGCTGCTGGCTGTGCTGCACCTGTTGGCCCCTGGTATCCTCCCAAACAACAACTGCCCGAGTCGTCGGAGTCTCACAGCCAGCCCCATCCAAGTCCCTTACACCTGGCCTGGATGCCCTCACCAGCTAGTGACCCCAGCACCCATACGTCCCCCACAATGCGCAGGAACAGCTGGAGACCAAGCAAGGACTATACGCCACAGCCGGATCCCCGCACGTGTCAGGGCAATCGGCTGCACACTTGTCCCACTTGTGCCCCCTGCCAACACCGCACACAATACACCAACAAAAAGCACACGCATTCCATCAACGTGCAGGCAATAGTGGACCACAGGGGACTCCTCACCAATGTCATAGCCAACTACCCAGGCAGTGTGCATGATCCCTTCATCTTCCGACAGTCCAACATCAACCAGCGCTTCCAGGATGGCACCTATGGAAATGCACTGCACGTTGGCAAGTACCAAATGAACACACACCTCAACTCCACAATCATGCAACTCACAACTCTGGCACTGCACACGTCACAAAATCACATACAACATGCCCCCCCCCCCCACCAGACACGACAGCACAACTTACTGTGACAACCTTGGTTAGCCATGTACATGAGCCATCAACAGCATGGCACCTCAGCCACACAATACCCGAATGTGGGGAGAGGTGGGAACCAGGCATGTGCGAAGGAGGCAAGTGACCCATGAATGAGAATGTACACAATGCCAAGTGTTGCGGAGATGTGCTGGACAGACTGCAGTATGCAGACCACAGACATAGCCATGTCTACATGCACTGCTGGTGTTTGGAGTGTAGTGGACAGTGGACGCAACCATGTAACTCCAGCCAGTGGGGAAGCTCGCGGAAATGTAGCTTGTGACGTCCCCCCCTGTAAGCGTGTGCGGAGTGGGCTGGCCCGGAGGACGCCAGGCCAGCGAAGGGGTGTGAATAAAAAGCACGTAGCCCTGGGCGTGGTTCTCTTCCGGAATGCCCAACGTGCCTGCCAGGGCGCGCCTCCCACCCTGCCACGAGGCCGTCGCCGTGAGCGGTGTGGCCTGCTATCCTGTGCGCCTGCTGCACCCCGGGCCGCTGGTCCCCGAACCCGTCATGCCCGCCCCTGCGCAGCCAGGCCTCATTGCTCACCTGCCGACACCAGTGTGTGTCGAAGAGGGCCCACCACGTGCCGGCGCAAGCTCCAAGCCCGAAGTCCGTGACCTTGGCAGCCTCCTCAGACCATCACGGCCTCCGCGACACAGGCCCGCATTACTCCTTTCTCGTTGACATACTCCACCGCTGCCTCCGGCCTACACTACGGTCAAGTAGGTCACACATTTGGAACTGAGTCTTGATTATGCATGGCAGAGTACACACCTTATGGCTGAGTTTATATCACTGTACTCCCTTCGATGTGGTGCCACCAACTCTGTGCATAGCATTCGGACTGCACCTGTCTGTGGTCCCTTGCTGACTACTGCCTTCGCCCCCACACTGCGGTCGAGTGGGTCACACATCTGGAACTGAGTCTTGTTTTCTGCATGGCGGAGTTCATATCAATGTACGCAAGGAGACGAGTAAGAGGAAGACGCGGTTCAGTCCGGAGGAGAAAAGGACCATCGTTACGGAGGTGATCGAGCACTGCCGACAACTGCTCTGGTGTCGCTAACTCTGTGCATCGCGGGCCAACGACACGTGGCTGTGGGCCCCTGCTGACCGCTGCCTCGGGCCCACACTGCAGTCAAGTAGGTCACACATTTGGAACTGAGTCTTGATTACACAATGGCCGAGTACACACTTCATGGCTGAGTTTAACTCACTATACTCCCTTCGATGTGGTGACACGAAGTATGTGCTGGACATCCCAACCACACGTGTCTGTGGGCCCTGGATGTCTACGCCTTCGGACTACACTGCGGTCCTGCAGGCCCCCACACAAATCCATGGCAGTCCGTAACAGGCAGGACACGGCATTGTCGCTGGCTAAACAGCCGCTCAGCTCAGTCGCGACTGCCTCAGTCAACCAAGAGTCATCCCCACATGCCATTTCAACGCCGTGTGTCAGTGTTCCAGGAGGAGCCCGCTGAACAGTGGTTGGCCCACGCTGGCCGCTGCCTCCGGACTACACATCGGTCGAGTAGGGCACACATTGGGAACTCAGTCATGATTCATTTATGGCAGACCTGATATCATTGTGCTGGCCGCGTCGCAGACTGCATCCCCTTCCAGCTCCGGGGCCACTAAGTCTGTTCCCCGACAACCATGGACACTTTCTTCTTGAGGTTTGTTGGCGGCTGAGTCCATGGACTGGGGCATGTCTTCATCATGTCGGTGATACTGACTATGTGGCCAAAACGAGGCAGTAGCATTCCACTCCTCCAGTTGCCGCTTCCGGACGGCTCCTGCCCTCTGCATCATGCCCTGCAGGACACCTTCCACTGTCCCCCGCAAACCTCCACTACATTCACCTTCGACATCGACAAGGACCCGCCCACCTCGCGTGGCCCTAGCTCACTGCACCGCAAGTCACCGTCCCGTGGCGGTGTGCCTGTGCCGGCTGCAGTGCATCCGGGGCCACTAACTCTGTGCAGCTCACATCATGACCCCAGTCCATGGCATGTTGGATGGCCTCTGGGTCGATGGCCTGGGGGTCATCAACGCCATGTGCTGTCCGCTGCCTCCGCCCTCAACTGCGGTCCACCTGGGCTCACACATCAAATCGAGTCCTGACCTGCCTGGACGTCGCATCACCGCAGGATGCACGCGCCACCACCGCCAGGACCAACTCCAGACAACAGGTGCCAGAGTCGGAAGTGTCTTACTGCCAGACTTTCAGAGTAGCTCACACCAGTCGTGGGTGCCATCATCAGCTTGATGCCCTGCTCAGCTCCTCAGGTGCCACTAACTCAGTGCACCACAAATCAAGGACCATTCTGTTTGCATGTAGGGTGAACACTGTACTCTCTCCGGCAACCACCATGATGCTTCACAGTTGTTTCTGTTATGCTGATGTTTTATGTTTCTGCTTCAATTGTGATCACTGTTCAAGTTGTTGCCAGCACCAACGACTCCCTGCGGGCTGGCTTACACTCACCCCACACACATCCAGCACATGCGTCACTGTACATGTGACCATGCCAATAAAGGTGTCGAGCGCACGTGCTCGTGGCCAGTTCAACGAAATATCCGAGTGTGTCCGTGTGCTCATGATGTATGCATTGGGCCCCGGCCCCACAACCTTACATTGTGCCGTGTGCAGAGGACGCAGCCATGCCACCGCAGGCAGAGGGTGGGACATTGCACATGTAGCTTTGTCGTCCCCCACCCAATACGTAAGAGGAGTGAACTTGGCCAGCGTACGCCAGTCCAGCATGGGGGTGTGGGTGATTATCACGTGGCTCTGGGTGTGGTTCAGTACTGGAAATGTGCAAAGGCATGTGTCCCTGTCGCAGTGTGGGTCTCCGTTGGGGTGTGTAGGTGGTCCATGATGGGACTTTGACACCCACGTATGGGATCTAGTTCGTCTCCCATGAGGTAGTACCCCACCCGCACATGTTCGGCCAGCCCCTTCTGGCAGTCTGACAGCTGGCCTTGGAATGGGATGTGTGCTTAGGTGGGCTGCTGTGAGCCAGCCCGGGTGGTGGGTGCGTCCAGCTGTGTTGTCCGTGCAGGGGGTGGTGTGTCCTAGGTGCAGCGGGGCTGCCCTGCTCCTGGAGCTCTATTGCCTGAGATGTCCATGGACTGTTGTAGGGCGTCGGTGTCGGAAGTGTGGAGGTCCTCTTCAGCATCACTGATGGGTTGTCTGGTCTGCTCTGCTGGAGGTGTTGTTTGTCCCTCTGCAATGTGAAGGGGAGATGCTTGTTGACATTGTGTTGGCATGTACGTTGACGCATTGTTCGGGTTTACATATAGACTGCATGACAATGTACATTGTGACTGTTTTGGATTGGCGGACTATTTGATGCGGGATCGTGGACAATTGGACAACATGACGTAGGTGATGTTGTACACGTACATTTTCATCTCACAGTTTCCTGCTATGTCCGATGTGATTGGCCATTTTCTACGCACAGGCGGAGCCAGTTGTGTCCTCTGTTCTGCAGTGTAAGTGTTGCACTGTGTCCCACATTGCCGTCCATGTGGATGTGCTGTGATTTCTATGTGTGTGTACTGCATTGTGTGGGAGTCGCACCTGCTGCTGTGATTTTGCTGCCCCTTATCCCTTGGAGGGGGTGTGCCTTTGGCTTTTGAGGTGCTGTGATGTTGGCGACTGGGGTCATTTGTGCTCCTGGACGGATTTTGTTCCCTTGTGCATTGTTTGTCTGCAGATGTATTGTTGACGTCAGTGGTTGTTTGTGCACGTGGATGTGTCAGGGTGTGACCTGCTCCTTCCGGATGTAGTCCACACTCACCTCAGTCTCGTGGCGTGCACAGTGTCATGGTGATTGTACTCCGGCCATGCTGCTCGTCATGTGGTGTCACTTGCATTGTCAGTGTGGCTCTCGCATACGCATCTTTGCTGTGTTTCGCACTGGTGCATGTGTGTGTAGTGGAATTGGTGTTGTGTGGGGTGGGACCCCTTCGGGCACATGGTGGACGGGGGCCTACTTGGTGTTTGTATGTGTGCTGCAGTGTGCCACGGGGATCAGGGACATGACCCAGGGTCGTTGTGGGTGTAAGGTGTGCTACACGTCGTTGTGCATGTGTGCCATTGTGCCCGTCCCCCCAGTCCCTGTTAGTTACTCACCCTGTTGATGTTTTGTCAAGTCATGTCGAGCAGTGTCCGGACTCCCGACTCCTTGCACCGTCTCCACACTCATGACTGTGTCCACCATTTGCTCCAGCTCCTCCTGTGATGCAGGAATCCCACCTCCATTCGCCGTTGCTGCCTTCCGGGTGGCAGCGGGTTTCTGCTTGGTTTGGCTTTTGACTTCGTGCCAGCGCATCTTGGCCTCCTCGGCAGTCCGACTGCATTCACGATGGAATGCCATTTTTCCGTCTGTGTTGCCAATGACACGGTGGTGGAAACGGACTGTTGTTGTTAGTGCTCTGTCACCTCCGTGACGACGGTCAGGTTGTCATGCGGACTGTACCCCGTCTTCCTCTTCTCCTTGGCCTTCCCCGACCCCGAGGTTCCTTGCTGGTGGTCTGTGGGGCTTGTGGGGTTCGCGTTGACCTGGGCACTCGTTCCGGGTGCGTCTATGTTGCTACGCATTTTATTTTGTTTATGGTGTTTTTTTCTTGTTCGGCTTTTATGGTGCATTTTCCCGCCAGGCGCGTGGGAATTACAAACCTGTCGCTGGTTATCGCTGTTTTTTTTTTTCCGAGGTTGGCCTCATCGCAACTTTATTCGCGTTGGTGTTTCGCATTTTTTGGGCGTCGCGTTGTTTTTTACGCGGTCATTTGGTGCGTTATCGTGGGACTATCGCATGGTGCCGACAGGTTGAGAATGCTACGTTAACACGGCGTTGTTTTCCCGCGATGGACTGCGATGTGGGTAGTTGCGTTAAGCTAAACTTGCGGTGGTTATCACACGTTCTTGAGAATATGCCCCAAGGTTTCTTGGCACTGAAAGGAGGCTGATTCAGATAAATTACTGATCAAACAGCTTAGTTTTCAAATCCTTTTTAGGTTTCGGCTAGACATCGCTTGTTCTGTCTCTTCAAGACATGTTGTATATACTTTGCGGGCCTCAGCCCGCCCATATGCTTCCAATCTGCTGGCTCCATCGTCGCTCTCATATTCTTTCTCCCCATTTGTCCATTGCATGCATGCATCATGCCTCTTCCTGTGTTTAGCCCTCCCCAAGAGCATGGACCAATTACTACTATTCATCCACTGCTCCCATTTTAGGAACTGTTTTAGGAACTACTTTTTTCTTTCTTTGCAAGCACTTCACAGGACCGCTTGTGTTTTCAGACACTCTGTTTCTGTAAACAAACCTGTGAATCTTGTTCTGATCTCGTCTCATTTGCTGTGCATTCAAAGACTGAGATCACATGTCAGATGCTGGTTTTCGAGAGCGCCTGTTTGAGCGCTCATGTTTTCAGTCGATCCGGGCTCCATTTCTACTAATTCTCCGCTTCAGACACTGTTTTCCCAGGGCGCCTGTTTATTTTCTTTCTCTCACTTCAAAGTGAGAGGATTGTTTATTTAATGTCCCGATGTTAGTCATTGTAATTCCAATATTTTAAAAATACTTTTTCACTTCATTCTCACTTGTTTTCAATTTTATTCTTATCCTCACCACTATCTAGCTCTCACATAATTTTAATATCTACAGATATGAAATTAGTTTGATTTCTTATACATCCCGAACGGACAAAATCACCTCGGGTTCCTTACCACATATACAAGTTCACCACACGCCAAGATGGTGACCAAAGCAACACTCTAAGTGTATCTTTGGGTGTTGCTAACAAAACTGTAGAGGGACTAATGATCACTTCCCCTTTAAAAATGGCGCTCAAACATTGGGGCAGATTTACGTTTCCTGGCGCATCCCTGCAAATCAGCAGGGATGCGCCAGGAAAGATGCGTGACGCAAGTTAACTCTTGCGCCACCACAGATGCGCCGCATTTATAATGCGGCGCATCATGGCGCAAGGATAAACAGATGCGTGTCGCATCTGCCGGCGTAAGGTTGGCGCAGTGCTGGAGTTGTGACGCAGGCGCGACGCAACTCCAGCATTGTTCCAACCTGGCCTATCCTCAACATGGTGCGTCACGCCTTACGCCTGCTTCAATCAGGCGCAAGGTTTTGACGCAGTAGCGTCGGAAAAGTGACTGAGTGAAATCTTGTAGATTTCACTCAGGCACTTTTCCGAGGTGTTCCTGCGACGGACCGCCCCCCCCCTGCGCCAGAACGCCCACATGAAACCTGACGCAGGTTTCATGTGGCGCAGGGCTTTACAACGTGACGCATCTCCCTAGATGCGTCACGTTGTAAATCCCCCGCAGCATGGTGCTAGCTTTACGCCACCGCTGCGTCACACAAGTGACACAACGGCGGCGCAAATGTGGCGCACAGGGCTTGTAAATCTGCCCCAGAATGCGGTCCGAACATTGGATGCATCAGAATACCGGGATTCAACCCTTGACTGGTAGAGGGCACACCATGCCCATTTCTTATCAGCCAACTTGGCCACCTTCCCTCTTTACAAGTAGTTTGTTTTAACTGCCCTATTATACACTGCAACCTCAACACGTAACTTTTCTTGGCATAATGACCGCTCACAGAGCTAGATGCGCTATGTGCACCTAATTAGCCTGACTTAACTGCCTGATTCAGCATGATGCCTCAATAGTATACACTGCAAACAAAATACATAGGCTGGGCACAATGACCGCTCATAACGCTGCATGCGCAATTAATACAATGCTTTTCTTACATAATAATAATAAC
The DNA here is from genome assembly GCA_963921515.1 of Calotriton arnoldi. Lineage (NCBI taxonomy): Eukaryota > Metazoa > Chordata > Amphibia > Caudata > Salamandridae > Calotriton > Calotriton arnoldi. The sequence continues at coordinate 3,279,077 of CAWUFW010000091.1, forward strand.
TCTCATTCAGGCTGTTTCTTTTCCCCCACCCAACCGCATCCCCTCCTCACAGAAAACAAGCACTATAAAGTGGCCTGCGCTGGCTGCATCTTAGCTCTTATTTGAGTGACTTTTAGCCATGCTAAACAGCAGTTGTGGTGCTAAACAACATGGCTAAAAGACATTCACATTGACAAGGCCAATATTTCGGGCATTGCAGCGACCAATCGGCTTTGCCAATGCTTGTTAAATTAGGGGAGATAAGGTATGCTGCATATGCCAGAACCAAGTACTTGCTGCACCCAGAAAAAGCACTGTCCCCAAAACAAACAGTACAAGATTTAGGGTTAACAGCAGAAATTGATAATTTGATCTCAGATTTTTCTGAGACTTATAACATTAAAGCACCATATCTACTATATTCATGGCCTTAAAGAGGACTCTTGCATTGATGGAGAGCAAGTGAAGTGTTTTCCTTGAATAGTAGCTGTGATTACAGGATTTCCTAGTTAAGATTCTAAGAAAGGAAGTATCTGCTGCAGATTGGAAGTATTAGCTGCTTGATAATTGAGGCCAGATCCGAATTAATATGGATTCCTATCTTCCAAACCGATTGGAGATGTGGGCTGGTGGGGAACTCATACAAGAAGACCAAAAAAGACCATGTACTTGTATCTTAGGGGAAGTAACTAAAAGCTCAGGGGCATATTATCAAGGGCTTATCGCCGCTTTAGCGGCACTTTTTTGCCGGTAAAGCGGAGATAAATTTATCTCACTATTAGCAAGCTGCAGCAAACGGGCCTTAGCGCGATTTTTGTGGCAATAGCGGCCCGTTTTTCCATCTCAAAGCATGTTATCGCTAATTACATGCAAAGTAGGCGTTCCCGTGCAAAAAGGCACGCAAACACCACTACTTCATATTATCAAGGGGCTCCTTGAAATTCAGAAGAGCCAAAAAACTGGCTCTAACTGCAGTTAGAGCCAGTTACTTAAGACCAGAAAATAGCTGGTCTTAAAAATGGTGATAAAACTTGGGCCCATATCTCTGCAGGTTGTGGCACTGGCCAGCGCTGCAAGCAATGTTGCAGCGCTGCCCTGCGACAAAACTACAGTGCAGGAATGCGCACAATCAATAAGATAGTGCGCATACCTGTGCCCCAGTCATGAAAAGTGTTGCTGCGCTGCGACAAGACAGCGTTGCAACACTTCACCTACGCCCTTCTTGCGACAGCATGGATGCACTGTAATCACTGGACAGCGCTCCATGACGCAAGTAATGACAGATACGTCAGGAATCCTGACGTATCTGCCTGTGCTAAAGTCACGCATTGCTGCAGTCGTGTCACAACCATGACGCAACTCCAGCAATGCATGGGGCCAGCCTATCCCTGTGGCACTGCCTCAACCTCACGCCTGCCATCAGGCAGGCGGAAGGTACTGACGCAGTGCTGTCCATGAGTGGTGCCCGAATGTTGGCGCTGTTGGATATCCATCGGTGGTGGTTGCGTGCTGTGGTGTCATCGTTTGGAAGCATTGGTGGAGTGTTGGTGCGGAGGGAGTTGACGAGATGTTCTTCAGTGGCCTTGATCCAGCTGTGAGGGGGTGCGATGATGGCGGTGGCGTCTGGTGGGCAAGGTGAAGACGTGATGTTACCAATGATGGTCGGTCCAGGAGAGTCCGGTGTTGTGGCTGAAGTCGAAGCTCCCGCTGGCGGAGGTGACGTGCTTGACCGTGTGTCCTGCTATGTGGCCTGTTGAGGTGAGTTGCAGCTTGCGTCTGATGTTGTGGACCTTCCCCAGAAGGCGGTGGTGTTCTGCTCACAGAGGTTGTCCAGGTGGAACTTGACATAACCGTGTAGGATGTTGTCGGTGGATGGGAGACCCTGGGGTGCAATGAGGGCAACAATGGTATTTGACAATGGGGGGTCAAGGGCCGGGGGGCCTGCACATGAGGGTACTGCAGTGGATGTGCTTGGGCGTGGTCTGGATCTGGGAGTTGAGGTGGTCCATGGCCACCGTTGGGTCATTAGAGTGCGTGGTCAGTCGGAGTGTGCCTCTGTAGGTGATGGCAATGCCTTGTCCTCGAAGGTCGGGCTGCTGTATTTTTGTGTGGGTATGGGTTTAGGATGTCGGATCTGAAATGTTGGGTGTGTTTTGGGGTAAAATATGAAAATTGGGGTGTGTTTTGGGGTGAAATAGGAAAATTGGGGTATGTTTTGGGGGATAAAAAAGGTATTTCTGGGTTCACGGTTGGGTGTGGGGTGCAAAGGTTATTTTTGTGTTGCACTCACTGAAGTGTGAATAGTGATATGCAGGAAGCGTGCGCCGTCAGCCGAGGCAGAAAGAGCTGGTGTGCCATAGTACCGTCGGCGCAGAAGGGCAGTGCACTCTGCTGCACGCAGGGGCAGTGTGCGCCCCTGCTGCTGCGCACAGATGGGCACTGGTGTCCGCTGCACCTGGAGGCACAAGGAGACAGAGTGCCCGCTCCTTCTGTCGCAGAAGGCACACAGAGATGGACAACTGGGTGGCATGTAGCAACAGAGAGACAGTGTGCCCTGACCTGCGGAGGCAGTTCGCTTCGGAGGCAAAGAGAGGGGGCAGTCTCTGATATTGCTGAGGCACAGAGGGACAGTGTGCCCTGCTGCCTGAAACACAGAGAGGCGGGGCAGTGTGGCCTGCTACTGGAAGAAATAGGTGAAACGGTGCACTGTTATAGGAGGCACGGTGTGCTCCACTGCAGGGGCATAGAGGGGCAGGGGGCTCTGCTGCAGGAAGCAGAGAGGGTAGTGTGTCCTAGTGATTTGGCGGCGCTTAGGGGCAGTATTGTGTGCTCTGCTGGACTGAGCACATCCTGACAGGCTCCCCCACTACAGGGGAATGCAGTGTACCTTACAGCAGGAGGCACAGACGGACAGTGTGCCTTTCTACAGGAGGCACAGATAGACAGAGTGCCCTGCAACAGAAGGCACGGATGGACAGTGTGCCCTGCTGCCTGAGGCGCAGATGGGCAGCGTTTACTTCACATTTTCTGCACCGTCACCCTGCTACGGGTGCCTCGGTTTCGGAAAGAGGCTCTGCTCACTGTCTCGAGCTGGGTTCCCACAGAAATTGGCACAGAGTGGATTTTCACGTGTCACGTTTCTCTTTCCAAAGACAATGGTGCGCTCGGTCATCACCTGAACACAAACCCTCCTCGTCTTCCTTCTTCTCACCACCAGTCTCTTGCCAAATCTTTCAGAGAGCAACAATATAACCACTATTACCTTTAAAGGCTTTCGTAGCAACGCCGGATTTTGTAATGCTCTTCACTAGAGGGGTTGGCCGGTTTCTAAATTCCCTCTGTTTGTGATGGTTATGAAGTGTAGGCATTGGAAGTGGACAGTAGGCGCACAAGATCACACAATTTGTTCAGGCTAGGTAACCAGGATTAGAACTCTCCCTTCTGGTGGAACAGAGACTAATGAAGCCAACCAATCACATCTCTTCTACCATCGCCAATTAAATATGTTTGATCTGATAATTTCAGGGTCCCAAATCCCTCCACTTTAACAATATAAGTTGGATTTAAGAGACCAGAAGTGCCAGTCGTGCTGCTTGTGCTGTGTCCCGTGGTGGTCTGGAGAGACTTCCTGGGAGCCCCCTCTTCCCCGTAACCAGGGGTACAAGCAGGCCCCTCGAACAAAAAAACTTAGGAGGGTAGGTTTTTCCTGGCCGCTCGTAGAAATGGAAATTTATGGAAAAATGCGACCTCAAAAATCGAGTCTCCTTGGCAACGGCAGATCCTCAGCCCATCCTGGTACAGAGCCATGCATCACTCGCCCAAAAGAAAGGCAATGCGAACAGGCCTGAGGGGCGAGGGCTGTGCCCTGTCTGGACTGAGGCTGAACGGGGGGCAGACTAAGATGTGCTGAGGCGCGAACAGAGGAGAAAGAGGTAAGCATTTAAAGGTGTGTGACAACTCGAAGCGCTTCACACAGTTTGTGTCTGGAAGACTGGCACTGTTGGATGTCAACTCCCTGCATTTTTTGCACTGTAGGGCTGCGGGCCTTACACACCAAATAAGTGACGTGTAACTCCACACTATTGACGTGAAACCATTACCCATTGAAAATGTCATAAGCGTGCCTAGAATTCTGTCTAAAACAATTGGCATCTGTCTCTGCAATTCTGTGCAGAGAATTGTCTGCCCACTCTAATGGCTCGACCGCCATTCAGTATCTGTCGCTGCCTGTCTAATGGGGTGACATCTGCATCCAGGGCCGGTCCTAGAACTTCTGGGGCCCCGGGCGAAAGAGAAGATGTGAGGCCCCTCTAATTTGCATGTAACATCCAGTCGCGGCCGGCATGACTCGCGGGTGGAGGGTCTCGCAGGGGTTCGCGCGCGGGGGGGGTTAATTTAAAAATAAAATAAACTTACCTTCCCGGGCCTCGCGTCGTCTCTGCTCCTGACCTGCTCTCCTGCTTTCCTGCCTCTGGCAGGAACAGGAAGCAGGCAGCCTCCCTCCCCTCTCTAAGCCAATCACAACGCTGCAATGGCAGCATTGTGATTGGTCAGGACGCCGACCAGCCAGGCGCCTATGGGGAGGCCATTTTCTCCATGTAGGCTGCATTGCAGCCTACATGGAGAAAGGCCAGAGTGCGCATGACTGGTTTGGTCGGCCCCGGAGGACCGACCAAACAGTCAGCGCCCTTAGCAGTGGGCAAGGCACTCCTCCCCTGCCCTAAAGCAGACCCGCCCGCCCCCAACCAAACACTTCTGCTTTCTCGCAGTGCGAGAAGCAGAAACATAAAATGGTAGTTTTAGCATTTTGTGTTTCTGCTTCTCGCACTGCGAGAAAGCAGTGGGGTGACGCTCCTTTGCCCTAGTGGAGGAGCCGCCCTTGGTAACATCACAGAAAGTGACATCGCAGGACTATTGATCTTATTTGGCATCACTGAAGAGACCTAACGTGGATATCAGTAACATGGACAAAAAGATAAATATACAAATATATTTTAAAACTGTATTAAATGGATTACATTTGTCACATTGGATGGAAAAGCTAGGTGCAGGTCTCACAAAGATGTATATTATTTACTCCTCGTTAACTGATTGTTTCTAGATGAGTGCATGATACAATTTCCAGTTCTGCCTACCTGTTGAGGTAATGAGGGGCGGATCATTCAAAATATAAAATGACACAAGAGAAAACCTCTCACACCATGGATATAATTGCAAATTTCAAAAGGCTCCTTTATCTTTCCGTGCCATTATTGTGCTACCTTATTGTGCAATTTGTTTTAACGTAAATCCTCTCACCAGTATCCCACACGCACATGCTAAGAGACGTAGGACAATCTTTTTTGTGTGTGGGCTCTTTACTCGCCAGAATTATGTTAAGTGCAAAAACAAAACACATACAGTACAAAATTACAAGACACCATTGCAAACAAATAAAGATTGTACATAAATAAAAAAAGACTTAGAACAACCGAGACCACTGCTAAATCATACATTGACTTAAAGGTATGCTTCAGATTCAAGGGGTTTTCAAATCAACGTTTTTGATTTGGTGTAAGAACTGTAGGAAGTAGAAGTGGCCACCTTTAGCGCTGGTGGAGCCCTGTGCGACAATGTTGGTGCCCCCCAATGACTCGCTATGCCACTGATTCCCTCACTTCCACCCTTTAAAGTGCTCCTCAAGTCTCCATAACCACATTCTCGCTCAGATGCATTTAATTTGATTTACAGCGCCACTGATACCAGTGTAGGGTGTCAGAGAACTTTATATCACACATTACACAGAGACAATCAATCATACGTGTGTAAATCACAAGAGGTAATGTTACATAAGACAAAGGACTAGGAGTCACATGGCAATCATACTAGTAGGCAGTATAGTTTAATAGTGATTGATCTGGAGAAACACAAACTCTGAATTTAGAATGTAATACCATGGTTGGGGGTTCTCTTTAATAACCAGAATTGACTTCTGTCCAAATGAACCCTTTTTGCAACATTAGGATAATCAAAGGCTGGGGAAAAAAACATAATGCTGTAATTTATACCTTGCAGTTTGCATGCAGCTCTTAGATGACAGTTAATAGCTCATTGTTCTATGTTAGGATTTTGACTTATAAACTGCAAGTAACAATAGGATCTCTCTGACAAAAGCAGTAACCCACTGGCCTTTTTACATTATGTGGACTTAGTGATCTGCATGGTACATGTTCTTTGAAGCAGGCACATTAACCCTCTGTGCTACCTTTCCACAAGTCAAAACTTCCACTTGACAAAACTCCATCTCTCTCTAGGAAGAACATTAATCACCGGAGTTATCATGACATTTTTATTGTTGCCGATAATTGCTGGAGGCCAGGAAGGAGGCACCAAGGGCTTTTAGAAACATAATATACTTGCAAACATGACGCCCCCACCCGAAGTCAGCGCCTCAGTGCGATCTCATCGGTCGCACCACCCTAGAGCCTTCCTCCTCAAGGGTCCTGTGACCTCAATGAGAGAGTCACTGTTGCTCTAGGGTGTGCTGCTTCGTAGGCCTGCCCAAAAGACTCGAGGTAAGCTTCAATAGGGGTTAGGCCTTCAAGGTTAACCCACACTTGCTACCGCTATGGTCCACCTGCTGGTGCTCAGACACCACTCTTCTAAGGTCTTTCGGGGCCTTCTAAGGTCTAGCATGGAAATGTGCTCTCTCAGGAGAGTGGTCTGGTGGACTGGTCATGAAGGCTGAACCTGGTTCCCCAGTTCCAAATTCGGCAGCTCTGACCATAGTGCCACATCCTCTCCCCCACTGAACACCATACTGCCCCACTGAGAAAAACTCGCACTGCCTTCAACTACAACCCAATTGCACCCCGCTATAAACACCTGGAGGCGACTCAATTCAAATGATGCACTAGACGAGCAATATGCTGCCTAAAAAAAAAAAGTGACAACATCCTGGAAAAAGCAAACACTCATAAGGAATGCAAGATTAAGTAAAAGCATGTGAAATGTAAGCAGGAACAACATGGCTACCTTAACACTTTTGCACTTATTATTCAGAAATCAATGAGTGCTTTTGCATGAAAAGTTAAGGCCATGACTACAGGGCCGGAAGGGACCAGTTTCAATGTCCATTGCTTATCTCCTTACAAAACGTAAGCAATATGGTTTAAAAAGACCACATTTGTGAATACAGAGCCGCAGTATGCATTTTGTTTTCGAATCCGCCCATCAAGCAGGTATTGCAGTACATCCAGGAATGGTGCACTTCCCCACCCAAGGAAAACAAAAAAAGTAGCGCTTCACTGGCAAACTCTGTAAAGTGGCACTAATGTGTTTTGGGTGTGAATAAAATCAATCTGGCCCCTTTTCGACCCACTCTGTCTTGCTTTAGTTCTTTTTTACATTTTGAACCTTTTATTTCTCTCCATCCCAAGGCTGCACTTTGGAAGTGAAAAATGTCAGAAAAAAGACGACCTTTCCAGCAAAAGCGTTTTTATATTTTGGATTAATTTCACAGGGGAACAAATAAAGGAAAGAAAAGAGGGAATACTGGCTACAAGGCCCAGGAAGGGGCCCCCACACCTGGACCTCGCAGCTTGCTCTAGTGCTTAGAGGCCCAGGGAAAGGGGGCCCCCTCCACTGGGCCTTCGAAGCAGTAACGAGGCATTTTGTAAAACACTGCCCTAGCACCGGCAGTACTACACACATTTTAAATACACATTCCTATAGAAAACAAGCATTGGCATAGCCAATAGGTCTCGCTTTTGGGATCTTATAAGTATTTAGTTATGCAGCACAATATCCTTGGTGCAACAACATCAACTGTTGCATGGCTAAACACTTATAAGGTCCCAAAGGCGAGACCTATTGGCTATGCCAATGCTTGTTTGTGAGGTGATCGGCTGACCAGAAGAAGCCAGAGAGTGCTTATGAAGCAGGAGTGCCGGGTATGAAACGCTGTCAGTGACAAAACTAGGAAGAAATGGATTGTCAGAGATTTTGAGGGCTAAAGGGGAGTTAGTTGGTTTCCTGGCAAAGATGTGATGGGGAAAATCTTTTACAGGGGCGGGGTCTTATCCCCCTCCTCCCCCAAAAAACGGATTCAGTTTTATCGTCGCTCATGAACCACTGTTATGGACGTCCTTAGACTTCTGCATCCCAGCATGTAACCACCCATATAATCAAATAAGAAGCATTGTGGTATTTTATATTTATGTTGTCGATCCCTGTGGAGGTTTAGAGCATGCTTTCTGCCTGTTGAATATCCCATACCAAGATCGGCTGTCACCCTGGACAGAACACTGCTCCATCTCTTCTCTAAAGCGCTGACTGATGGTTAGCTGCCCTTAAAACGCTGATGTCAAACATTTGATGAAAATGACTCAATATTTAAAACTAAGCGTGATGACAATATAAACGTCTCTTTCCTTCCTCGACGACTATTACAACGCTACTTGTATCTACTGAATTATTTGTGAGCTTTTAAAAAACATGAGCATTTTAAATAGTTTCTGTCATGTCTTTGGTGAGATACCCTGAACTACCAAAGCTGCAGACAGCTCGATCATACAGAGAGCATGAACGGCGTGGACCCCAATCACTCACTTTCCAACACGTTGAGATATCTTCTTGACGCTCTCAAACCATCCACTGGGTGGCGCTGGTGTCACTTCAACCGCACGCTGAGAATTGCTGCAGAGCACATATTATTTTAACTGTCCCGCATTCAAACTGTTTTCCATTTTGACATTTACTGCGCTCACTTCACAATTATGACTCATTATGTTGTGGTTGACTTCTCAGTGACAAATCGGGAGCTATCTGCATGCCATCGATTTTATGGAGTAAATGTGCAACAAGGTGCTAGGTATTCTCTTTTAACTATTTTATCAACATCACCACACTTTCGCAGGCAGCATGTAGAGAGCGCTATTATTTTAAATTCAGAAATGCGGAGCTTTGCTTGTGCCATAAAGCATGTGGGCGTTGAAAACAGTTGTTCTCAGGAGAATATGCTGCATTCCATTTGCAAACTCTTACGGGTGTAGTAAGGCACGAGAGGCCGTGAAGAAAGTGCTTCTAATAGAAATTGCCAGTTAGAGCTTAAGTTTTATAATTAAGCCCTGCTCCCTTACCAATAATCTGTGCATTTCCACTACAAAAGCAACAACCCTCGTTTGGCTTTCCCCATTGCGCGTGCTTTAAAGACGGATCTCTAAGGTAGTATTTCTTCGGCTTTGAGGAAGTCATGTTTTTAGTTGACCTTTTTGATTATTCCCCTAAATCTAATTTACTGGCGACTCCTACCCATGTAAAACAAGGACAACAATGGAGGAGCGGGGGCGAGCGAGCGCGGCAGCCTGCTCAGCTGACCACACGCTCGTGCGTCATGGCCTTTTCCCGGCATGTGTTTCCAATTATCGCGCCTGCGTCTGGGCACGATAATGGGAAACAGATGTCGGCCCTGCGCGCGTAACCGCAGGAAAAAGGCCATGACGCACGAGCGTCTGGTCAGCTTTCTGAAGCCCCTTACTATAAGTCTCGCAAGCAGCGCATGCGCTGCTCTAGGCTCGACCTAAAAATGGATGATGTAAAAGTTAACAAAAGCCAGTTGATCTGGCTACTCCCTCCTCCCCTCATCCACCTCGCCTTACCTGTGTCTGGCTGGTCCTGGAAACAAAGGGGCCTTCTGTCACCTAGCAACAAAATGCAGAAAGGGAATGGCCGGTACTTAACAGAGGTGCTGCCCCTCCCCTGACACAGAGCCATAATTGCTGGCCTGGCTGCTGTGCCTTCCCCACTCTGTTTGTACCTTCCCCCACCCCTGTACCCCCCAGGAATGCCACGACAACGCCCTGACCAGCAAGGTCGACTCAAGATGTGTATTGTGATAGTGTGGGGCAGGGGGCCTCGTAGGAGCAGGTGGGGTAACTGTGAAAGTGTGGCCTTTCACACGGAAGCGGGGCCCCCTGTCTTTCAGCTGAGCGCGAGGCCCTGGGCAGCTGCCCACACTGCCCATGCCTAGCGCCGGCCCTGTCTGCATCCATCGGCCCCCTCAGTCCCTGTCACTTGTTCTCTCAGCCTGTCCATCCTGCTCCCTCGGTGTCATTCGCTAGCAAGCTTAGTTCTTGACACGGGCTCCCTCTGCTGTTCTCTGCCTGTCCTCGCACTCTCTCCGCATCAGCCACTTGCTGTTTCCTCGAGCCTCTCACTGCCCTCCGTTTCATTTTGGCCTCTGTCACTGGCTGTCTTCCCTGCCCTGCCACCCCCACCAGATGTCTCTGCCTGGTGTCTTTCGATGTAACTCACGCTCATTCAGCCTCTGTCACGTTCTGTGTCCGGTAGTCCCTGATTGCACTCCTTTCATTTCATTTATTTGGCCCTGTCCCTGGTTGTCTCTACCTACCCCCCATATCAGTCATTGTCACGCGCTGGGTTTGCTTGACATCCTACTCGCAGTCCCTGTCACCAGCTGTCTCTATCTGACCTCCTACTCACAGTTTCTGTCTCTAGCCGCACATCCGTGCACACTGTCCTTGTTGCCTACCAGGCCCAGCTGCCTCTGCCTAACACCCTATCCAAAGCCCCTGCCATGTACTGCTTCTCTCGTTCTCCATACTCGCAGTCCCTGTAACTAGCTGTCTGACCACCCCCCCCCCCCACTCGCAGTTATTGTCCCTGGCTGGCGCTGACCCCTTACCCACAGTCCCTGTCACTGCTGTTTCTCTCGGACCTCCTGCTCACAGTCCCTGTCACTGGCTTTCTCTCTTTCCCGCCACTCACAGTCCCCTGCCATTAAATGTCTCTGCCCGCCGTCCGTTCCTCAAACCTCCTACTTACGCACCTTGGTGGCATATTATCAAGCCCATTATCGCGCTTTAGCGTGACTTTTCCTGCCGCTAATGCAGTGTTCGCTAGGTATCGCCCGCTACCGCCTAAATCACTATCGCCATCGCGTAGGAGTTAGTGGGAGTTTTCTACGCCGTTCCCTGACACTATCGCCTGTTACCGACGTGTTGATAATACGTCGATAAGGCGATAATTATCAGGGAAAGAAGGTGATAAAAAAACTCCCGCTAACTGGCGCTGGCGATAGTTATCGCCAGGACTTGATAATATGCCCCCCAGTTTTATCAGGGTTCAATTTTAAATCTGTTTTGGCCATCCACCAACAGGTGACCGAAAGGTTGCCTGCCAGTAAAGAGGTATCAGATTGATCCTTGCATTGATTGAGTGATGCTCCAAAAATAAGATGGGTGTCATCAGTGTACATGAAGAACTCAGACTCAGATTTACTAAGAGTTCACGCCACAAAGGATAGCAAACAAAGTTGCTGTGTTGCATGAACTGGAGAGAGCAGAACTGTGCCATACCTACAAATAAATGGCACAGTTTTTTCTCTCCATGGGCTGGCGCACTTTGTATAGACATCTAACAGCACAGGCACCCTTGTGGTTTGCATAGTTTTTGCAGGAAGGGGTCCCTTACTGCACAAAAACTCTGCTTTAAGGCTTTTTCCTCTATTTATGTGTCGCAGCATTCAGCACATACGCAAAGAGGAAAAAACTAGGAGAAATAATTGTTATATCTAAGGTTTTTATACCATGCATCTTCCCTGTTTCTCTGCCTCTGCTGCTCAGCCAGTGTGAATGTGTTGGGTAGAATGTTGGTGTGAATGGTGATATCATTGGAATGTTAGGATTGCTGTGTGGTAGAGTATCAGTTGGATCCTGGGCTGAGCAGCAGAGAGGCTGCTCCTAGTGGGGCTATTTACATCTTTACTACTGAACTTACTGGAATACCTACTTAACATCTAAGAACAATAAACCTATATCATCTTTAACCTAACCACGTCTACTGGAACTCCTTCCTGCGATACAACATAAATTTTATTTATTTATGTGTCGCAGCATTCAGCACATACGCAAAGAGGAAAAAACTAGGAGAAATAATATTTCTCCTCATTATGCTAGCCTCGAGTGGGTGCAGGACTTTGGCATATACCCATGTTTACAAGTCTTTGTAGATATGTATTTGTGTCAATATCCACGGACGGATGCACGGGAATGCCCACACACCACCCATGGAATACCTTCCTGACACAGTAACGCAAGTCAGTGCATTGTGCTGCATTACTTTTTGTTACAAACCAACGCAAATCGCCATTTTGCATTGGTTTGTAAATCCCAAACAGGATTTTCTGCTAGAGTTAAAAAAGTAACTGTAAAAAAGTAACAAATCCAATGCAAAACTTTTGTAAATCTGAGTCTGCGTTCCTAGATGATGCTACAGCAAAGGCGACATATAGATATTAAAGAGTAGCGGTGAAAGGATGAAGCCCTGTGGAACGGCAAAACCAACATCCTTAGGTGTTGAAAGCTAAGAAGAAGTAGCTACCATTTGTTACATGTTGGAAAGAAAATAATTCAACAAGATAGAGCAAGGCCTTTAATCCCTACATCAGTCTTTTTAACAGAACTACATGATTCATAGTGTCAAATCCCACTTAACTGGTTAACTGCTTAGAACGTTCCGCGCCAGTGCGGAACGTTCTATTAAGCGGGCGGGGCCACGTCGGCCAACGGACGTGCGCAGCACTACCGAGGTAGTGCTCGCAACGGCCGTTGGCCGACAGAAGCACTTAACGGGTTAAAGGTCCAGGAGCGCTAAAGATCCAGGACCCCTAGCATCCCCAATCCTTTGGAGGATATCCTAGGCTGACACAATGACCAAACCCAGTGTTGCGACCTAGTTGAAACCTGGCTTGTTAACTATAAAGCAAGGCATTTGACTCACTTTTGCAATTGTGAAAAAACATTTCTTCCGATATTTTTGCTAGAAACACTAGCATTGAGATAGGTCTGAAATTGCTCAAAATTGTGGGATCTAGCGAGTATTTACTTGGTAATGGTCATGTAGCAGCTGTATTTCTAGCAAGATGGGAAATAACCAGTTGAAGAAGAAAAGAAAAAGTGAGAGAATATTTTGAACTTTAGCATAGATAAAACATGCTAACTGTTGGAAGTAATTGGACAGATGTCTAATGTAGAGCCTGTAGAATGGATCCACTAAGTCAGAATAGTAAGTTCCTGCTCCGGGAGAAGAGAACATTTTTCTAAAGCAGACATGGTCTGTTTTTGAGAGGGTAGGGTGTTATCAAGGTAGGATGTACGACCGACAATGTCTGCTTTCGATCTTCAGTTTGATTTTCTTAATTTTATCAATGGAAAAAACTGAATTGTTGATAAACAAGAGATGAGGGCAGGACTCCTGGGGATATATTCACAAGAACGTGCGCTAAACATCTCCAAAAAATGTTAACGCAACTTTACACATCGCAGTCTATTGCAGGAAAATAACCCCGTGTTAATGTGGAATTCACAACACGGCGGTACCATGCGATAGTTTGCCGAAAACGCGGCCAATGTCTGCGATACAACCACCGTGACTGAGATAAAAACACAAACCCCAACGCAAAAAAACATGCGATGGGCCAAACCGCGATGAGGAAATCAGCGATAAGCAGCGCCAGGCCTGCAATACACACACGGCAGGCGGGAAAATCACTACAAAAGTAGAAAAAACACACAAACACAAAATGACCAACACCGAAGCACCATGGAGGCAGCCGGAGCAGGCGCAGAGGACGAGCGGAACCCCACAAGCACCCCGGACGACCAGCCTGGGACCTCGGGGACAGGGAAGGACAAGAGGAAGAGGCGGTTCGGTCCGCAGGAGAATAGGATCCTGGTCACGGAGGTGATGGAACACCATCAAGAACTGTTCGTCACCTCCAACGTGTCATTGGGCACCAAAAATGGAATATGGCGGTCCATCGTGGACAAGGTGAATGCCGTCGGAGAGCACAAGAGGTCAATGGACGAGGTCAAGAGGCGATGGATTGACATCAAGCGCAAAACCAAGGAGAAACTCGCAGGCAACCAGAAGGCAGCAATGCAGACTGGAGGTGGGAGCCCAGCGCCACAGCTGGAGCTGGATGACATGGAGGAGCTGGTGTCGACAGTCATCAGTGTGGAGACCGTGGCAGGAGTTGGGGGAGCGGACACTCGTCGACATGACACAACACAACAGCAACAGGGTGAGTAATCACCAGGTACTGGGGGAGGGACGCAAGGTGGGAGAGGTGCAAGTGGATAACGCCACAGTACTTTTCTTTCCGGACTATGCCACGGGGGTGCAGAGGCAGAGAGGGTCATTTCTAGTGGTTAAGCGATGCCTCCAAGAGTTGGGCATCAAATACTCCCTCCTTTTCCCGGCAAGGATGCGAGTGGTCTCAGATGGTAACACGCGATTCTTTGACACCACTGAACATGTCTGGACCTGGCTGGAATCTACTGGTCGCCAGGAGCTGCGGACAGGGAGGGAAGGGTCTGCGCACCATGCTGTCATTCGCAGAGCCAGTCGTAGTGGTAGGCGTAGGAGGAGCAGGCGTCCCCGCCACAACTACAAGTCACCCCCAATCTGGAGCAGGTTATACAAGAGAGGCAGAAGGCGCTGCATGCGGTGGCGATGATGCATGATTGCACTCAGAGACAGAATCCCGACACTTCCCCTGAACGCTCCCCCAGCGACAATGGCTCTACTGCGACGTGGCCATCCGGTGCGGAGACTGGGCGGCCCCTGGATGTGACTCCTCAGATGGCAGCGCTAGAGAGTCTCTGGTTTTCTGCGGTTCCTGGTCTCCTGCTTCCTGTTGCTGAAGTTCCGGTGTTCAGAGGTCAGCACTTAGAGGGGATCAGGTCCAGTTGTCACCCAAAGGGAACGGAGCAGTTGTTCAGGTGAGCAATGCATATCAGGGGTGGTGGTCTTATTGATGCTCCGAGCTGCAATGGCAGGAGCTCCATGGTGTCGTTGACCTTACCAAGGATGAATTGTGGGAGTTCTTCCATTATCCAAGGGCCTCATTTATGAGTCCCTAGCGGCACTCTTGCAACGCTGTGACATCACGTGTTTGACGTTCCGGTTGCACAATGTGCCACAGCATGTTTACAAGGCCACGCAAAGCCACTTTATGTGGCTTTTCATGGACTTGTAAATATGTTCCTCTTTTATGAATTGAACAGTGTAAAAGGGGTGCTCAATGGGTGTTGCTGTGTGCGTTCCCACACCAAACCATGGAATTTGAAGCATTCCCAGGTTTACGAGAAACCATAAACCTTTGGAATGCATCAGACTCTAATACCACCCTAAGGGTGACATTTGGGAGGCGCTATGAGGATCAATGTTTTAATTTCTCCTCTTTTTTTCACTTTTTCTATGTGTGCAGCATTTTGCAGCACACAGAGAAAGAAGAAATACCCCAGTTGCAGTTAGGTGTCCCTTCCTGCACAACATCAATCAACTGCTCAACATAGTCACCCTAGCACCATGGCGCAAGGGTGCCTGTGCTGGCGCATGGCAGCCATTGTGCATCAACGTAGGGGTAAAATACAGGGGGGGCTTATTCATGAGCCTCTTCCAACAGTTTAACGCCGCCGGTGCGTCATTTTCTTGACGTACTTGCAGCATGAATTTTGCACCATGTTACGCCTTATTTAGAAAGTGACGCATCTAGGCATATGCGTGACTTTGTAAAGCCCTGTGCCACATTATACCTGCGTCAGGTATGATGTATGCAGGGTCGACGTTCCCACGCAACAAAGCCTCTTAGGAATGGCGCAGTGAAAGCTATCAGATTTCACTGCAACAATTATTGGACGCCACTGCGTCAAAACCTTACGCCTGCCTCACGGCAGGCGTAAGGGTGACACAGTGCCATAGGGATAGGCTGACCCCATGCATTGCTGGAGCTGCATCATGCTTGCGACACAACTGCAACAATGTGACACTTTAGCGCTGACAGATACATCAGGATTCCAGACGTATCTGTTTTTGATTGCGACATGGAGTGCCATACAGTAAATAAGGTGCAGACATGGTGTCGCAAGGAGGGCGCAGTGAAAAGTGTCCAATCACTATTTTAACACCGTTATGCAACACTTTTCATGAATTGGGCCCAGGAATGCGCCCTATCTTATTGATAGGCGCATTCCTGACCTTTTGTTTTGGTGCAGGGCAGCGCAGCAATATTTCTTGTAGCGCTGTCCAGTACCCAGACATCTTAAAATTGGTGCAAACACTTGGGCCCACATACAAGACCAGCTATTTTCAGGCCTTAAAAAACTGCCTCTAATTGGACTTGGCAGCAGTTTTTAGGGCATCATCGATGTACTGGGATTTCCTTGTAAATGTCGCTTTGTATTTTTAGCAGTAGTTTTTTCACTGGAACTCATTTTCGTTATGTCGCGCTACCAGAAGTGGCGATTTTGAAAATTCAAGTTTATGTCGGAAAATTGCCTCTAACTGGAGTTAGCGGCAGCTTGTAAATAAGGCGGAAAAAAAAATCTCTGGAACGTCAAAAAGTTGACGCTACGGCATCGTTAAGGTCTTGTAAATATGCCTCAATGTGTTCAAGATTAGGCCAAGCTAATTATTTTTTTAATTGAGATTTTCTTGAAGGGTCACAGCTACTCCCCAAGTCACGTATGCTTATAATCCTCACAGATCATTTACAGCCCAGGAACTAATTCATCTGGGATAGGGTTGCAAAGTGGGGGTAAGCCGTGTTTTAGTTAAAATACATAAATGTATTTCAAATTGTTCCAAAAGAGCATAAATTTCAGTCTGATGAGCTACATCAAACATTACATAACACCGCATTCAACATTCCTGTGCTTACGGAATTATAAAATCGATTACTTGGAGTTGTAATACGTAACAAACAGCACTAAGGCACCACACGCCGAGTACCTATATCGGCCTTACCTAAATTTTGAACGTTTAAGGTATTTTAGCTAATCACTGCTGCTATAACGCTGCTAGCATTTGGTATCAAGTGATGCTCTAACGGGGGGTAATATTCAGCGATGGTTGTGTGATGGAAAAACACATGCCTTAACCACGCGATCTTTACCATGCATGCCTTTACCACGCAATTTCGTGGTAAAGACATTGTTTGGTAAATGGGCATGTGTGGTAAAGATCACACTCCTGCCCCTCAGCCCTAAAGACACCCTAAACTTAAAATCCCTACTTCCCGCCTACCCCAGCCCAACTGCCCCCTCAACCTGAAAACTGCCCCTATCCTGTCCCCTACCTTGAGCCCTACAACTCAGCCCCCTTAAAACTACTCCGACCCCAGCCCTCTCCCTGAGCCCTTAAACAAGCCCCCACCCCCTAAAACCTAACTCCACCTACCCACGCCCCAGCTGCCCCCTCAGCCTTAAAACTGTGCACAGCTGAGCAGTATTAGGGACTCCTACCTGCAGTACAAAAGGGCAGCCTGGCGCCGATGTGCAGCGGACGCGCCAAAGGTGCGCAAAAGGCAAGCCCATCAGCACCAGGCCAGGACCAAGGGGTCAGGATCTCTGCCTCTTTCATGACTCCTAGAATTGTGTTTTCCTCCCATCAACTTAGGGCACTTCGTCCAAGTTGCGCAGATGCTTGCCATTCGCCGCTCCATCCCTCAGCTCTCAATGCTAGCTGTAAATACTGTGGGGCTTATTTACAAGCCCCTTGCGCCGCTGGTGCGTCACTTTTAATATGGGAATAGCTGACGGACCGGTGGCGCAAGTGGCTTGTAAATAAGCCCCTGTAGCTTGGCCCGCAATTCCAAAAACCCTTCCATAAGCTCTGATAATACAACCAATGTCCGTCTGTCAGTGGCTAAGGCTAGGAATGCCTCAGCAAGTAATGCTGTGATTAGAAACAATTTTCATTTCTATAGCATAAATTGTTGCTCTCTGAAATGTCACCAACACATATATTACTTTCTCACATACAATGCCCTCGACGCCATGTTCCTGACAGAAACATAGTTGCATGAAGCATCCATGCCAGATATCATCTCTGCTCTACCACGTAATTATATTGTGAGAAGGTACAACACGGATAAGATAGGTGGTGGTATTGCCATTATCTACAGTGACGTTTTTCAGTGTAAAACAGAGGAGCTTCCCTCCTCAGTTTGCGAAGCTCTTCTCTTTTCTCTCAGACTCGTGCCCAAATTCACATTTTCTGGCGCCCTAATTTATCGGCATCCTGGCCCCGCCGGGAACTGGTGCTCCTCAGTACCCGACTTCATTTCTCCATGCACACTTAAATACTCTAATTTCTCGTTATTGGGAGACTTGAACATGCATTTAGAAGACGCCACCTGTAGACTAAGTCAGACCCTTATTGAGGATTTGGGCACTCTCAACCTCAATTTGATTAATTCCTCCCCTACTCACAAAGCGGTTCACTTGTTGGACCCCATTTTCTCTAATATTACTGGTCTAACCTTATACCTACACCTTCCATTACTCTGCTCAGACCATCTTGCAGTGCCCTTCTCCATACCCTCCTTTTCTTCACTCAATTCTGTAGCAACTGGGCCTAAAGTTATGCCCAAAAACTGGGCCAAGCTCAACATCACTGCCCTCAATACGAGTTTATCAGATACCCTCCCTCAATTAGTACATCAAGTTGCCCAAGATCACCCTGTGGTCGAAAACTGGCTTCGAAGCTCTCTCAACTTAACTTTGCCAGCTAAACTAAAATCTGTGTCCAGATGACACCCCCATGCCCCCTGGTTTAACAAGACCTTACGGGAAGAAAAGAAGCTCTGTAAGAGACTCAAAAGAGTCTAGAGGAAGCAATATGACAATGATTCAAAATCAAAATATAAGACAGCCTTGAATACTTATCACGGACACTACAGAATTGCTAGAGCTCCTTTCTTCTCTGAAAAAATATCAAACGCAAGTGGTCAAAGACTTGTCTGACCCTAGCAATAATACTCCCTCACTCGCATAGGCTCAATGTGAAGAGCTGGCAGATTTCTGTGTCGACAGTGACAAACATCCACCTCACTTTGGTTACAGGAGCGAATGGTACTACTCTACTGTGAAACGCCAGCTCACACTTTACCCCCCCCTCCATTTCTTCCTCATTCAAGGAAGCAATCACTTGGATCCTACTCTGTCTTTAGCCCAATCACAATCCTTTCCTCCCTTGGCTCCGCTTGTCTCCTAGATCTACTGCTGTCTATTAAATCAGATTCACCACTTGATCCTCTCAACCCATCCAAGCTCAGCACCCTTAGCCCACATCTCTTGCCCTTACTAGTGGATCTCTTGAACTCCTCTCTAAGTAAGATCACCTACCCAGAGCTTGGAAGCATGCCATGGTGCTTCCCTTGCTGAAAGAAACCCCATCTGGACCCTTCTAATTGGGTCAACTATAGACCCATCTCCTTGCTGCCCATCTCTCCAATTTCCTAGAAAAGTCTGTTAACACTCAACTGACCACTTATGTGGAAGCCGAATGCCCTTCACCATTCCCAGTCAGGATTCAGAGCTGGGCACAACACAGAAGCCACCCTTCTAGGAGTCACAGAACATCTACGCCATTTCCTTGACAGGGGTGGCACGGCCGCGCCGATCCTATTAGATCCAAGTGCGGCTTTTGACACTGTCTCATGACATTCTTGTCGAAAGACTGGCTCAACTAGGCCTCCAAAACACAGTGCTTGCATGGCTAAAATCCTTCTTGACAGACCGTACCTTGCAGGTCTTTTCCTCCAACACAGCGTCAAGTTCCCACTCACTCACTACGGGAGTCCCACAGGGATCCGTCCTCAGCCCCATGCTCTTCAACATTTAAGTCCGCTCTTTGACGTATCTAGTGGAAAGCTGTGGCTTGACCCTATTTTCATACGCCGACACCCAGATCATTTTCTCTTTATCGTGAGAGCAGGAAGCCAGCCCAGAAGATCTTAACTCCTCCCTCAACCGTGTCTGGATGAATACCAACTCCCTAAAATTAAATGGAGACAAGACCGAGCTTCTGATACTGGGTAAAAACCACCAGCTCTAGGGTTGCCAATATTTGCCTGCCTCTCTGGGATTACTCCCTTAACGTGTCAACAAGGTTAAAAAAAAAACTGGGTTTCTGGCTAGATTCCGCCTTGTATATGAAGCCACAAGTAGCTAAGGTTGCATCTTCATGCTTTGTCATTATGAAATGGGTTAAAAAGGTCCTATGGATATTTCCCTTCTCCCCTCGGAGAACCGTTATCCAGGCTGAATTATGGTAACATCTTATATCTGGGGGCTAAGACAGTGATTAGAAGTCTTCAGATGGTTCAAAACGCTGCAGCTAGGCTCTTATTCCAGCTCCCCAAATACTCCTCCATGTCTGGCCTCCTCCATGACCT
The DNA here is from genome assembly GCA_963921515.1 of Calotriton arnoldi. Classification (NCBI taxonomy): domain Eukaryota; kingdom Metazoa; phylum Chordata; class Amphibia; order Caudata; family Salamandridae; genus Calotriton; species Calotriton arnoldi. The sequence continues at coordinate 3,299,298 of CAWUFW010000091.1, forward strand.
CCACTGGTTTACAGTGGACAAGAGCATCAACTTCAAGGCTCTCTGCTTCATGTACAAAATCAAGCTACACTCAGGACCGCGGTTCCTACAACATCTGGTCACGCCCTACCACCCTATATGCATGCTGCGCTCAAGTAACCAGTCTCTCTTTATAGTGCCCAAAGTCAGACGCTCCCGGATGGGTGGCCGCTCCTTTTCCTGTCTGGGCCCCAGGATGTGGAACGCCTTTCCTGAGTCCATTAGAGGCTGCACCTCTCTATCCTCTTTTCGCAAGAAGCTTAAAACTTGGATATTTTAGGTCACGTTCCTAGATTGCTAATACCTGTCCTCAAGCGCTGAAACCTTATGGGCAGTTATGCGCTATATAAGAACTCAATAATAATTACAAAGGGGAAGAAGACTTCCCTCAATCTAAGGTAAATTTGTATATTAGATGCCATAGTATTTCGCTGTAGTTCGTAATCTTCCCGCCACAGTAATCTAAATCTTAGGTTGGGAAATGTAACCTTTTCTTTTCCTTTTTTCAGGACCCGGGTTTGGCAGGAATTGGCATTGGGGCGTGCAGTGGTTGGGTGCGGTCTTGCTTTGCTTTTGGGACAGTCACGTATTGGCCTGTGTTAAATACCTCCTCTCAACTAGTACTCTGTGCAACAGAGGTAGGAAATGTCCCCAAGATGGTGGTCTTATAAAATTAGTTAACAGAATATAAGCTATCCCACAATGTGCAAAAATAACACAGCAAGTAATGACCACCACAGTATGATTTCTTGAAACAATTAAAATATACCCATCGATTAACAAAATATTCCTACCACAAATTAGACTCAATATGGGCAGTTTGTTCTTACGATATGCAGGCAGGTAGCAGCACAAACAATATTCAGAGCGTTCTAAAGAAAATATTGTGTAGAATATTTGTTGTATCGGGATTACTGCGACTGATGTCTGAATTCTGCCATTAATTTGATAAGATATCAACACACTTTTTGGCATCTGGTAGAGAAGGATGTTGATCATGTATTTGATGACCAAGTGGAAGTATTAAAGCCAGGGAAAGGGTGCAAATGGTATGAAGTCATCAAAGCACATCTGGTTTAAATTTGGTGAATCCTATTTTATGAAGGATAACGACTTTTTTGCCAATAAGAAAGCTTTCTTGGTGTCTTATGAGTTGTGCAATTCAAAAATCTGATTATGCAGCCTGATGAAGGAAAAACATTTTTGAGGCAAGGTTGGTCACACTGAAGAGAAATGTAAGGTATCCAGACGGAAAGCAACATTTTTGGGGCTCATGAACACCCTCCAGCCTTATCATACAGAATAGCAGTTTTTGTCAATGCGCCCCCCACTTCAAACTGCCAGGTCTCCTCTGTGGAAGAACACCATAGTTCAAGAAACCACATAGTTGTCTTAGAGAGGCACAACAAAAGAGGCTTTTTTAAAACCTCGGTTACAGTGTGGTGTACTGTCCAGGGCATGATATGATCAACACAATGCAGGTGCTCATTCTGCTCTCTGGAGTTCCTAAGAAAGGGTGCTCTGGGACATGTAATGTGGATTCCCTGAGTTTACCATTTTGTTTATGGCACCATCAGACACTCCAATGGTTTTGAACATATTTTCGATATTTCAGACATTGATCTTGGGGGCTTCTTATTGACCCAAGAGGTTCTGGTGCAAGGTGACTGACATATCAGCAGAGGAATGTCTATCAGTTGCTTCTAGAACAAGAAAGGGGCAACATCTTATCCAGATCTAAATTGCTTGAGTTGCAAGTTTGGCACCCGAGAGGTTGAGAGTGATAGAAATTATTGTGGATGCAAGTCAGAGGATTACCCAACATCTTTAGCCATGCATTACCTTCGCTCAGAGGTGGGCTCTATCGTTTGAACCATGCCTTAGAAGTAAATGACATGCTAACTTCGGAAGGGCTGGATATACTTCTTGTAACTGAGACTTGGACTTTTGAAGAATCAGCAGCTGACATAGTAGAGTCACTTTGAAGTCCTGGGGCTGTGACTGCCCGAGACCAGGCCCCTGTATCACAACAGTGGCCGCTGTAGTGAGTGGGTGGGTGCGGGGGCAACGGATGGCGTGCAGCTGAAGAGTGCCGGCCACGGACCAAGCTGCTGCGGGCCTGCTGAAGTGGTGGCGGAAGTGGGGAGTCTGGCTGCGGAGGGCAGCGGAGCTGGGCGGTTAGTGCCGATTGGTAGCAGGGGCGCTGGGGCTTGCCAGACGGGGTTGCGGTGGTCATGGCTGGACTGTGCTAGGCGGAACAGTCGGCCCTTGGTAACCCCAGATGGATGAAGATTGGTGCCCCGAGACCAGTAATTGAGGCCGGATGTTTGCGGCCCAGTGCGTCAACACAAGGGGACTGCTTGAGGGATACCATGGACATGAGATGTGTCAGGTCTCTTGCTGATGGGGCGGGGAGTGGAGAACCCCAAGCGGAGGGCAAGGGTGCTGGGCCTGTCAAGCAGGAGTAAGGGGCCCCAGACCGCCAGTTGTAAGCGCTCCCACTGGACCAGAGTGAGAAGCGGTTGGTGCCGGCCCCGTGCCTAATGATGTCACCATAGCATGCACGTTGCTGCAATACATAAAGAGGCCTCCCTGCTGTGCCTACATGAGGTTGTGAGGGCCAGGGCTGGCCACCTACAACGCCCTATTCTGCGCTGGATGGAGGCTTTTAGAGAGTGTAGCAGGAGCCTGAGGGGACATTGCCGGCCCGCATTACAATTAAGGACTTGGTGGGCTAGTCACCCCATGGCGGAACTCCATTAAGGGGCCATGCTGAAGGCCAATGCCCTCGTTGCAGATGCATTCAGGCTAGGATCTGGTGCAGCTTTGGACTGGATATAGGCAGAGGTGGGGGGGGAAACACAACCAGTGCGGATCCTCACTGCGAGCCGTCTCCCTCCCTGCCTGTGGTGGTTTCCGGAGTGAGGCCGCCTGCCACCGACTGCTTGTGCCGCCACTTGAGTTGGCAGTTAGAGGTCTGGCAGGTCATGCACACCAGTGGTGCAGAACATTGCCCCAGTAAAAGGCAACAAGCCCTGCCGTTCACCATGACCAAAGACAAACTATCCGGGATATGTTAGATGCTAAGATTGGCGCCATTGGCTCAGACATCACCCTTCTTGGTCAAGATTTCCGGAGGGCGGTAGAGCAGATCACTGAGGCGGAGACCAGGGTATCCAGTGTCGGGGATTCTGTCACGGCCCTATGGAAAAAAGTCAACACCCTGACAATTGTGACAAAGGGGTTGGCGGCGCATGTAGAAGATGCAGAAGGCCGCGCCAGTTGCAATAATCTGCAATTCACTGCCTTCCATGGACAAGTTCTTGACGCAATGGCTCAGATCAGCGGTTCCCGCAGACTCCCTCTCGACATGCTTCATGGTAGAGAGGGCCCACAGAGCGCTGGTAAAAAAAATAAAAATTCCCAGGGCGAGACCACGACCAGTGATTGCCAAGATACTTAACTATATGGTTTGGGACGCGATCCTTAAATCTGCCCAGAGCCAAGACAAGATTCTCTAGCAATCACAACACAATGATATTCCCAGACTATACGAAAATTGTACAACAGCGTCAGTCCTTCACTGCAGCAAAACAGCACCTGCTGCACCTCAAAATCAAATACAAGCTGCTATGCCCGGTGCGCTTGAGAGACGTCTTCAACTCGCAAACTATGTTCTTCAACTCCCCGGAAGTTGTTTTCACCTGGGCGGGTGAATCAGTGGCATTGAAGCCGCACACCCCGCCCCGCATGGACTCCGCCTCATCCCAAAGTGATAGACAGACACATCTAGCCAAGTCCACGTGAAGCGCACAATCAAATCTGCTCGTCCTGGAGGAGCACACATTGTGATGAAGCACCTTAGTTCCCGTATGGGGGGGATCGGCATGCAATATGTATTTTCATCACAAGATGGTCTGTTCTAAGTCAACTGGAACCACTTGAATAGTGGACATTTTCTATGCATTAGTAGTGTGGGACCTACATGTTCGACTGAACACCTAAAGATAAAGGTTTAATTTTCTCTAGCACAGTTCTTAGTTGGGGAAGGGATATGGGAATCCATTGGTGATCTCCCTTGGTGGCTCCCGTTCGGCGTTGTAGGGGGGGGCCTCTTCCACAACAGATACTTCTCTTTCACTGAAGTATGGGAGTGGTGAAAGTGGGTTAGTTAGACCGTTTTTGGTTATAATGCAAAGACCCAGCGCACACACCCTCCTACGTCCATGTACGAAAGCTACCATGCCCTTACACTAGCCGCTGATGTAGGACACGGGCTCCACAGGTCCCTTAGGACACGCCCGCGTCATTACGTGGAATGTGCGAGGGGTCCTCGACAAGATAAAATGAGGTGCGGTTCTGAAACAAGCTAAGCGACTGAAGGCAGATATTCTCCTCCTACAGGAGACGCATCTTTTGGGGTCCAAAGTCCCCTGCCTAGCCAAGTATGGATATACAGAGGTATACCACTCCGGGTTCGATAGGGGATCATGGCGTACAGGTGTCGTGATACATCGCAGGGTCCCCTTCCAGCCCACCAAAATCTGTATATGGTAGATATACACCAGTGACCGGCACACTGTATGGGGAGCCTTTAACACTTGGCATTATATATGCCCCTTCCGCCACTGGGACAGCTTTTCGTTGATCAAGTGATAGGTCTGTGGGGGGGAACTCCCTGGCAGTCTCTCAGTGTTAGGTGGAGCCTGGAATGATGTGATGCATCCAGAGTTTGATAGGTGGCGGGCCCCGGAGGTAAGTGCAGGTGGATCCAAGCTAAGCTCCGTGGAATCTGCGTTGGGTTGGGCAGACGCCTGAAGGGCATATCATCCAAGAGGCACAGGGTATACATATTATTCGGTGTTCTATGGCTCCTTCTCAAGATGAGACAACCTGTTGGTCCCCAGCTACTTTCTTCATAGGATGTCCGATGTAGACATGTTGTCCAGAGGGCTATGCAATTACTCTCCAGTTGCCCGTAGGGTTCACGTGGGACCTGGACATGCTGCCTTTCGCTGGCACCTTACGCCGTGGCATTTGCAAAACCTTCCCTACAAGGCACTCCTGCACCAATCCATTGATGAATACTTTACCCTCAATACCGCTATGGCGGCCTCCATGACAATTATATGGGAGGCACTCAAGCCGATGCTACTGGGTGTGGATATTAGCTACTTTGCTGGAGAGCACAGGCGTAGAGCCAGTGCTCCTGTAGACCTCGAGACACAGATGCAAACATTGGACGAGCGCAGCCGCCAGGAAGACAGTGGCAGGGCGCGGAAAACGGTGGGAGGGTGCGGCACCAGCTGGGCTTAGTTCAGCAGCAGTACCAACAGTTACTACTGGACTACACCAAATAGGTATGGCAGGCTGCACAAAGCCGCATATGTTAATGGGGCTGCAAATCAAGTAAGATGTTACATAGGTTATATCAGGCTGCTTGCGATATCTCTCCAGTGCCAGTGATCTGTGATGCTTAGAGAAAGTTGCTGTCTGGCCCCAGGAAGGCGACAGAGAATTTTGCTGCTTATTTTAGGGCAGTGAACGCTCGTAGGGAGGAGGTAAATGTGGATCAAATCATAGAAATTATCAAGGCCCTGCCTCCACGGTCCATGGTGGATGAAGCCATAGTCCAGCTGGAGGAACTCTCTTCTGCCCTGGCGGAGTTGTGGGTAGGAAAAGCTCAGGGCACTAACAGGTTCCCCAGTGAGTTTTTAAGGCCTAATTGGGCAAGTATCTCTTTGGGGTGATGTACTCTGCTCTGGTTAAGTTGCTGCTCCCTCCAGACTGGAGACATGGCGAGATTGTAGTCTTCCTTAAGCCGGGCCGCCCTCCTGAGGAGCACATCTCGTATGGCCTAATCACTTCTAAACTTGGAGGTGAAGGGGGTGTGGCTTGGACGGCAGGGCTGATGGCTGCCTGATTCCGTCTCTCCGTCAGATCGGGGATGAAATGCTGGTTTCCCAGAGTCCAGATGACGGTTGAAGCTTCATGGCGGAAGATTGATGTTTCTGAAGTCGCTCTGCTCATGGAGATACCTCCATTGTGGATTTCGATGCCCTAATAAAGACGAAAATTGAGCTTACATCTCCGTAGAGAGCTGGGGATCGGAACACAAAATGGCACCTACCCGGCAAGCGCAATAAGACTGGCGTGATCTGCCGATACGTTCTGCTAATACGGCACCTCAACACTACGATTTTCAACCGATTGCACAAAAACCGGCTGCTCCCTACAAGCATTAAGGTAAATTAAACCCTCCCGTTAGGTTTGACATAGTGTGGCACAATCATCGACATCAGCGTCAGTCTGCCTGACCTCCTAATGGCGGCGGTTTTAGGACTCGATAGATCCTTGTAAGCTGTGTGTGCCGAGTGTGCCCATCCTTGCGAGCTGTGTGCGCCCGTGGTTTCCCACTCTCAGCACAAGTATTGTGAAGTCTGGTTGGATCTACGCGAATGCCTGGTACCTCACCTCATGACTTTTATTAACATCGTTTGTGGCCACTCTCTGGTATGATACTGGCCCGCAAAATGGCGGCTACCGGCAGACGCTGAACTGAAACCAATCAATTTGTAAAGTGTGCTGTAATGTGCTGAGTCGGGATCTAGTAATTGTAAGAGCTCGATCTCGCTATATACTCGACGCCTGGCTGAAAGTGAGAATATCTATACTAACCATTAACGTCGGCTGCCAATTTCTGCCAATCTCTTGTCGCAACTTGTCGCCGCAATGCCAGTACGCAACAGGGCACATGCCTAAGGCCATTGATCTGAAAACACCTGGAAAAGAGTACTGCCCTTCGTGTACACCGCTATGTCAGGGTTATAAGATGTCGCATTGCTTGCCTGTTTAGGAAGCAATTGCTTTCTCTGTCTCTTACCGAAATCTGCGAGTGTCACACATCTGTCAGGTTCTATTTGCGGCTCACCGCTGATCACTGTTGAGAGTAGTTGCCGTTGCCATTGCGATACAGTTCTTCAGTGACCCTATAGTCTTTTATCTTATTGTGGAACATCACTATTGTGGAACACTACTATTGTGGAACATCACTTCACCCTCCAGCTTACTTAAGCCTACAGCTCACTATACGCAGTAGCTTTTTCCTACTAGGAGAACTTTCTTCAGTTAAGCACCACCGGCCATTGAGAGAATTGCAATATGGCGGATAGAGATTCTAAACTACAACACAAGAGGAACAAAGGTGATCCCTCCCCTTCTGATTCTCCAATCAAACTCAAACCAGACATTAACAATACGCTAGACATGATCCTTAAAAAACTGGCCGATGTCCACGATTTGGCTAAGACTACCAAACAAACTACAGACACTATTCAACTTGAAATAACGGCCATCAGAGCGGACATGAACACAGTCAATAATAGGTTGGCACAGGCAGAACAAAGAATCAGTGATGTGGAGGATATTTCTACTAAATCATGCAACGAGATAAAGTCCCTGAGGAACCGGACATCCACATTATTAAGGCAGACGGCCGAGCTTGAAGATCGCAATCGGAGAGGCAACATCCGTATTCTTGGTGTCCCGGAGGGCTCGGAAGACTCTACAGGATCATGTTTAGCCTTCCTAGAGGATTGGATTCCTAAATTTACAGGCATAACCTTCGATCAACACTTTGAACTGGACCGTGCGCACAGAATTCCAACATTTAAATCCTCCTCAAGACAAACAACCCGTCCTATCATATGCAAGCCTCTGAGATACCAACATGCGGAAGCTATCCTTTCCCATGCTCGTAAGAACCGTCAACTTATCTGGAACGGGCACAAAATTATCTTCACGCAAGATTACTCTAAGTCCACTGTCGATACCAGGAAGGGGTTCCTTGCCTTATGCGACAAATTGAGGGACAAAAATATTCAGTTCTCCTTTGTTGGCCCAACCAAATTCAGAATCATGGTCAATGGTAGAAACCTTTATTTCAGTGACCCCGGGGATCTTGCGAACTATCTGGAAGGCCCACCCACTCAGGACATGGACTCCTCACAATCTTCCATCAACAAAAGGAAATCATCTCCATGTCCGGTTTGAAAGTTGGAAATTGTTCAGTTAATGGGTGTTGCTAGATGTATATACCCTCATCACCTCCGTTGCAGGGTTGTTTTAGTTGAGGTATATGCTTGTTGGATTGCATCATCAATACTGAAACTGATGCTGATCCCTTTCTTCTTCGTACTTTTCAAATATTTGTTCTCGTATTGCGTAAAAATGCTTAATTTTTTGAAGGTATATGTTTATGTACAATAGGACTAGAAATGCCTATAATGCCCTTTATTAAGTAATGTCATTTGCTCAGATCTGTATTTTAGTCAGTCACAGTCTGACACTGGGAAAATTGCGATATAAGTTAGTCTACTTGGTTAGTCTCCGGGAGACGGTTTGACGCTCCTGCCGTCGCACCTCCTACATTCGAGGTATTCAGGGAAGGGAGGGGGGGGGGGCTGGGGAGGGCCGAGGAAGCACAGGGCGTGCAGGATACGTTTCGCAATGGCTTGAGCTGAGCCTTGAATTTTCTCAGGTTTTTCTTCATTTTCTTTTTTGTCTTCTTCTTCTCTAATCTTACTTCCTCGTCTAAATTTTTCTCTGCTTAGATTTCTTCTAGAACTTACTACACAAGAGTGCCTGATATTTTTTGCTCTCCTTGATACAATGTACCCAGATGTTGCGTTTGAAATGTTCACTAATGGAGGTTATCTATTACTTTCTAATATTATATTCCTTTCCATGTGGTCAGTAATAGTTACTCTGTTTATATCCTTGCGATACCAGCTATATGAACCTTTATGGGATGGCTCATAATAAGACACATATACTAACTGAAGACCTTAATATAGTGTCCTTAAATGTTAAAGGACTTAACCACCCGATTAAACGTCAAAAATGTTTTGATTATTTGGCTAAAACTAAAGGAGATGTCATATTGCTACAAGAGACAAAACTGTCTAAAGACGACACTAACCTTATTAGGTGTAACTGGGTTTCGCAATTGGCTTGTTCCCCGGCTGATAAAAAAAAAAACGAGGTGTATTCACATTGATATAAAAAAAATCTAACATATTGTTGGAATCACAGACACATGATAATGATGGCAGACTTTGGTGACCCACTTGAGGAAGGGAGAGGATCTAATCCATGTGGTAAATATTTATGGTCCTAATTCTGACGACCCGAACTTTTGGACTAGTGTATCTAACACCCTAGAAGGTCTTCCTCAGGAGGATCTCATTGTAGTAGCAGGAGATTTTAACATTCCATTAGACCCAATAATCGATAGACAATCAACATGTCATTATCACCCTACGAGCTCTCATGCCATACTCCAAACTATTTGCTCTAAATTTAACCTCAAAGACTCTTGGCGCCTCCAACATCCTGACACGAGAGATTTTACCTTTTACTCTACTCCTCATAACTCATACACCAGGATAGATTATATTCTTATCTCAGGTTCTTACACACGACTAATTGAACTCTCAACTATAGCCCCCAGATTGGTGTCTGACCACTTGTGCATTAGTCTTAAATTGGCAGGATATCTCAACGAACCGGTGCCTAAAAGATGGCGATTTAATAACGACGTTCTAAATGCTCCTGAAGATAAAAAGAGGATTGAGGATGCTATATCAGACTATCTTAGACATAATAACATTTCTGAAACCAGCGTAAATACTCACTGGGATGCGTTAAAAGCCACCATTAGGGGAATTATAATTGACATTAAGTCAAAAATAAATAAACGTATGAATCAGGGACTAATTCAACTGGAACAAGAGATTCAAATCTTAGAATCTTCCCACTCTAAATCATTACATGATACTGAAATACTCACATTACTAACACAGAAGAAATATGAATACAATAGGATATTAAGTGAGCGGGCAGGTGTATGGATCAATAAATTCAAAGCACTTAACTTATGTGAAGCTAATAAGGCAGGAAAATTGCTTGCTTCCTACCTTAAACATAAACAAAACCAACACGCTATCTCGTCTATCAAAGACTAATAACCAAACTCAACCAAAACATAAAGACATCCTCAATACCTTTAAAACATTTTATCAGGAATTATACCCGAATGATCAGAATTTTAACCCGGAGGAATGTAACAAATATCTAAATAGACTCAAGTTACCCCAACTTACCGAAGAAGACACAATTATGTTAGGGCAAGAAATTAGTATTTCAGAATCGAAAAGTCAGTTAAAACGTTGAAAGATAATAAAGCCCCTGGTCCGGATGGCTTTTTCGGCTTCATTCTACAAGGCTTTTTTAGACCAACTAAAACCAACTATAAAATGAGTTTTTAACCATATTGCTACTACAGGGTTTACGTCAGACTATGTCTGAAGCTAATATAATAGTCATACCGAAGGAAGGGAAAGATCCGGCTCTGCCGAAAAACTATAGACCTATATCCCTTATCAATGTGGATTGCAAAATCTACCCAAAAATTCTTGCTGCAAGACTCAACTCTGTCCTTCCAAAATTGATAAGTAACTCCCAAGTCGGATTCCTTCGCACCCGCATGTCTAACGATAATACACGTTTGTTATGCCACATTCTAGAAACTGCCGCAACTAAAATAGAGCCGTCCATCGCAATCACATTAGATGCCGAGAAGGCCTTTGACAGGGTCTCCTGGGCTTTTCTAGACCGTTGCATGCATTCGTTCAACCTAGGTGAGGCTTACATCAGTATGGTTATGTCTCTTTATTCAAAACCATTGGCCCGAATTGCTGTTAATGGCTCCCTGTCTGAATCCTTTTCTCTTCACCAGGGTACCAGACAGGGATGTCCATTGTCTCCTTCTTTATTCCTATTGGCACTGGAACCACTTCTCCAAGATATTAAACTAAACTCGAGTATTAAGGGGGTGGACATTAATGGCATTTGAATTAAATTAGCCGCTTATGCGGATGACATTTTAATAGTGACAGAGCAACCGGACACATCAATTGCAGCCCTGATGGATACACTCACGGTATATTCCGCTCACTCTGGGTATAAACAACAGAGATAAATCAGAAGTTAAACCTTTAAATGTGCATTGTACTTGTGAGATTTGGGGGGAATCTGGTCTAACGTGGCAATCAGGTTATATTAAATATTTGGGAATCGAATTTGGTAACAACATCATAGACACTCTGCATCGGAATGAGAAAGTAACACTAGATAAAATCAAAAAACTTTTGGACTCATGGTCTCCGAAACTTATCACGTGGTGGGTGAGAAATGAAACTATAAAAATGATGGTCACCCCTTTAGTTAATTATCTTATCAGTATGCTACCGCTTTTCTTGACAGACTACTTCCATCATAAGCTGGATATCCTTCTCACTAAATTCCTATGGCGAGGGAAAAAAAGCACGGATCAGCATTAAAAAACTACGGCTTGACAAATCATTGGGTGGTGTGAATCTTGCGGATTTTAGATTATACCAGTTTGCTTTTTTAGCGAAACAGGGCTTATATCGGATCTCTCCCCCAGCAGAGTACATGCCTGTATGGTTGGAAGTAGAGAAAGCTATCCTTAACAATTTGAACCCTTTTTCACTCCTTACAACCAATCGCCTTTGTCCAGCTAGCTCTAAGTCTATTTTTAGGAACACCAAACTAGCACTTTTAAAGATAGATAAACAATTGGAGATCAGCATTAAAGGCTCTAAAATGGAATCCTTATGGTACAATAGTAGAATACTCTACAAAGGCAAAAGTCTAACTTTAGAGTCTTGGGTTAAGAAAGGTGTCTTTTTCCCTTGTCAATTGGAGGATGCCTCGTACCTAGTTACGTTTTCAGACCTCCAAACTAGATATAATTTAGCCGATATTGAATTTTATAACTTTCTGAAAGGAAAAGCTGCTATGTCAAAATCCAAATTATCCACTAAACAACCATCATTACCATTGTTTGTGAAAAAAATAAACAAATTGGGCCAGCAGGTTTCCCAGATATAGAAACTCCTCCGTCCTAAAACCTCGAACCTCAATAATAAGGCTGTAACTTACTGGGACCTGCACTCTTCAGTTCCATTATCAGAACCTTTATGGTCTACACTATGGAACTCTGTCTCACGCAATAAGATATCTCCGGTGCTCTCTCAAACCAAATATTGGCTTTTACATAAAGCCTTCTGGACTCCTGCCAGATTATTTTCTTTAGGGATTCGGGACGATGCATTATGTTGGAACTGTAACCAAGAAACAGGGGACTTAGCCCATCTTATCCTGCATTGCTCGGCTGTGAAGTCTTTCTGGGATAGGATTTTTGGGTTCTTATCAGAATTGTTTAAATGTGCATTGGTTAAAGAATTTTCTACCCTGCCAATGGCTTTTTGAAGGGTAGACCTGATCTCTGACAAAGCTCTCCTTGATCTTCTACTAACCTCTGCTGTGAAAATGATTTTTACCAACTGGAAAGACACTAGCAAGACTTCCTACAAAAGCTGGATTAATTGGATCACTCACCTTAGAGGTGCAGACAACATTGCCTTACAAAACTCTCCTTGGAAACCCTCGTCCAGACAGATGTGGAACACGTTGGACAACTATTTTGACTCTCATAAACCTCCGTGAGATTGTAAACAGTTGATGGGGCAGGGTAAATGAAAAAATTTTAACCTCCTAATATTTTTCGTAAAATAATTAATAAACATGTTCGTTTAAGTAAATAACCAACAATGTATGTTACATGTTAAGGGTTAAGGGTAACACGCTATTTCGTGTGCAAAATAATCAACTTATAATTGTTTTCGTGTCTAACATAACATAATATTTGCATACTAATTCAATAAAAAACGCATGATCTGTGCTTTTAAATAAAACGTATGGTTGCAAAATAAAGCGATGGTAAGTAAGGGACAGCTTTATATGTTGCTTTTTGCTAGGTAATACCTAATTGGGGTACATAGAAAGACGGGAGGGAAACGAAAGGGTTTATATTTCTTTGTTTTAACAATATTTTGTTTATCTTTGAAAATAGTGCGCTTAGGCCTGACGAGCAGCAATATAAAATGGCTGCCAGTTGCTAGAGTACGCATGAGCGGGGGACCATGTGATAGAGGAGAGAGGCTGTGGAAAAGGGATGATCATGTGCTGATGCTGAAAGGCTAAGATGGAAGTATGGTCAAGGCTGTTGTGACCTTTCTGAGCAGATGTGTGCCAAGATGATCAGCAAGAAGCGTGAGAAGTCCAACTGAATCAATAGACGGAACTGTTAAACCTAAAATGTAACAGAAAAAGATACACTTTGGACTGATCGAAACGGATGAGCAATTGCATGAACTGTGGGAAACGATGCTTGCATGGACATTCCACAAGGAACTGGTTAAGACCAGGAAGTTTGATTAAAATGTATATGGGCCTGAGTTTTGACCAATGAGAAAGAGTCACGCCAGGAAGAAGAAACATTTTATGCTGTAAGCTTGAATTAGGGTATAAGAAGACCTACTCTTGGTGGGAGGGGTTAGAATGCTGGAGAGTAGATGCTGTGGGAGAGGCTGCAGGAGAAGTTGCTGGAGAGCAGATACTGGAGAAGATAGATGCTGTAGATGAGAGAAGTTGCGGTTTGCTGATGCTGACGAGCTGATGCTGCTGCTGCTATTTTCCTTTTCCAGTTGAGTATAAGATGCTGCTTGAGGAGAATTTTCCAGATAGATTTTTATTTTAGAACTATTAGATTTCCCCCAGATAGATAGGTTGATCTTTAAGAGTTCTTACTATGAAAACCTTATTTTTCCGTCTAATAAAAATGCATTGCAATTTCAAGTTATTCTTATATTGATGACAAATGTAATGATCTGAATAATAAGCTTAACCTCATTTCCTGCATTCAAAACTTTATATAAACTTTATTATTCTTTAAACAAATGACTCAGTGATTCTTTAGCTCAATGATTAAAATGAAATATTAAAGAGTTTATTGTGATTGAGCTGGTCTTAATCACCATCAACTGATTCCTACTAGTTGGTCCATCGACCAATGAGCGGAATACCTTAAAGCAAAGAGAAATATTGTCATGTTAAAGAGGTATCCCGTCTCCTTCCAGCGAATCGTTTTTCTCCTAGGTTATTGACGGAGGAAATCCAGGGAACAAATGAGTAAGTGAATGTATATGCGGTGTTATGGGCCCCACCGTCATATGGATATAGTGTGTGTGTTGAAGGAGTAATTGCACTTGGATGACCGAAGTATATAGGAGAATTATTTTTATTGTTAGCGCTGGATCACAATCCTGCTGTATAAATTTGTTCTACTTCCTATGTACGTGTTATATTCTGTATTACAAGTATGCTCCATAGTACATATGTCGTTAATGGATCACTCTTGTGCCTACAACTACATTGAAACTTTGCGGTATCGGTCTCTAGATCTCTCTTCCTTTCGTCTTTTTGCCCTTTTCTATTTCCCTTTCTTCTTCTTAATCTTTCTCTCTTTATTGATTACTAAAGGTTAGCTCCATTGTGCTATCATTGAGACAATAATTTCATCCTATGCGATTATATGAGAACCTTTTTGTATTTACATGCTGTATTAACCTTGATAAGAAGTTCCCTCTGGTGTTCTCACTTTTTTCTTTTCTTTTTTTTCCTGAAAACCAATAAAGCATTTGAATTAAAAAAAATAAATAAATAAAAAATAAACTTGGAGGTGAAGCTCCTGGCCGAAAAATTGTCCAATAGACTAATGAAACATATTCCATATCTAGTCCATCCTACCAAGCAGGCTTTATGCCCAAGCGAGCCACGCGTCACAATATTAGGTGTGTATACAATGCCTTGGCTCTGGCAGACTGACTGGGGAGGCCGGCAGCGGTATTACTAGTGGATATAGATAGAGCGTTCGATTCAGTCGGCTGGGAGTACCTGTATGTCCTTCTTAAGAGCTTGAACCTAGGCCCCAGATTCCTTTCGTATATTTGCTTGCTATATACCGACCTGTCCGCCACGATCCGGGTTGTGGGTGTGGTCTCAGATCCTTTTCCGATCTGCAGGGGTACACAGCAGGGGTGACCGCTGTCCCAGCTGCTGTTCGCTCTGGCCATGGAGCCCTTGGCTGCATGGGTAAGAGTGGACGCCCAAGTCCAAGGCTTTGAATGTACCGCAGCACTGCCTGATAGGATATCCCTCTATGCGGATGATGTCCTGTTCTTCCTTACAGATCCAGTGGCCTCAGGAACTCGTATTCTGCAGATCATGCAGAGCTTTGGCGAGACCTCTGGGTTGTATATAAACGCTGCACAGTCTGTGGTGTTCCCCGTTGGAGAGGATGCTGGCAGACTTAGAGATGGCGTTGGGGTTGACGCTAGCCACCAGAGGGGGTTTAGATATTTGGGAGTATATGTCTCTCCAGACTTGGTATTGTCGTGGACACATAATTTAGCCTTGGTGCTGTCGTGCATCAAAGAGGAGGTGGCCCCCCCTACTCTTCAGAACTACCCATACGCTATTCCCATGTTGTGGTTTAGACAGGTCAACGTGGTCCTGGGCGGGTTAGAGGGGAGAGGCAGTACCTATTGCTCTTCAGACATGTTTCTAGTCCACGTACTGTGGAGGCATAACAGCGACAGATGTTTGTTCCTACTATGCAGCCTCCCATCTATCGATTATCAACAACTGGTGGTATGGCCCTCAGGAAGACACTGGCGTATGCGTCGGGGTGCCGGGCGATGCCTCCCTGCTTGAATACCTCTATAGTAATGGGAGGGTGGGGTTCCTTCCTCCAGCAACCCAAGTAATCATAGACACCTGGAGATGCTCCCTCTGGCACATGGGGAGGTGGGAAAACTGACACAGTGGACACCTTGTGGCAGGGCACTGCCCTTCGCCAAGTGGCCCTTTTGGATGGCTTCCAGAAATGGGATACCATAGGAATATCCACACTGGGAGATGTCATGCATGGCATGGTGTTAGAATTATTCCAAGAGATGCAAAGTGATAAGATGCACTGTAGCCAATTCTATCAATACATGCAGTTTCGGCACGCCATAACACCTTATGTCCGGAACCTCCAGGAGCTGCCAAAGTTTAGCCTCTTTGAGGGCAAACCCCTGATGGGAGACTTGGGTACACACAAGATCTCGAAAATATATCAATCCCTGAACACAAACAGTTCCACCAAGCTGCCAGCATCATGTGTGGCGGCGATACCAGCCCATCTCAGCTTGATACTATTAAAATACTTACATGGAGCCTACTTTAATCAGCGTCACCTCTGGCGCATGGAGGTGATCGATTCCTCAGTGTGCCTCCACTGTGGGGCAGATGAGGGTACCTTCCTTCACACGGTTTGGAGCTGTGTGGCATCGACTCATTTTTGGCGGTAGAGGATGTCCTGCCTCGGAGAGGTCTTCTCCTGGGATGTTCCTTTTGACCTCAAGTTAATCTTTCTCCATAGCGCATAGGAGAGAATCAGTATAAAAGGCAGTTGTTGTTTCTGGGGCTTACATTAGCGAAAAGAGATATTGCTACAATGTGAAAGATGGACACTCCTCCATCAATCGGAGCCTGTAAGAGGGGGATGGATCATAGTATGGGCCTGAAGTGAAGGTGTTTCAGGCCAGGGGCTGCCCTCAAAAACACCCAAAAATTTGGCAGCAGTGGACTAATTATAGGAGTATAGTCCTAGCTCTGATTCGCTGTCTTGATTCCCAGCTGGACGATGAAATACAGAACTATGGTGCCACAGTGAAAGAGACAGATGTGTTTCTAATGTTTAATTCGATTGAGGGGCCTACGGGGAATATGGGGTGTGCGGGTGGGATGTATGGGACTGACTCTGCAAGTTCCTGTGTTACAGTTGTTTACAGGGTTTTTTTTATTACAATCTCCTATGTATGTTTTTAGGCCGATGCAGCCATGATCTATTGCTAAAACTCAATAAAATTTGTCATGAAAAAAACATGCCAACTCAGTAACGACTGAATATATGCACTACTATGAATGGATAAATAATGCTCTTGAAAAGGCTCTTCCCTTAAAGCACAGTCATCATAAACAAGCTCACCCCTCAGTTCCATGGTATAGCACCTCCCTGAAAGTTGCCAAAGCAGGCAGTAGAAAGCTTAAAAGATTTGGCTGACTTAATACTCCCAGAAGTACAAATTGGAGTTAAAGGTTGCTCTTAAAAATTACAAAAAACTACTTTTAACTAGGTAGAATATATCTGTAACAAAAAAATATGCACTTGTTACCTCTCTAAGAAGATGTTAACTGTAGTCTGTTCTTTGTCCACTCTACTGTGTACTAGACTGATGTTTGTTCACACAGCAGCTCTCTAATGAACTCTCCAACTTTTTGAAGAGAAAATGTAGAAGATCTGTGGCAATTTTTCACATGCAACTGAGCCTCTAATGATTGTTGAGGGTTCGATGTTTAAAAAAGTGAAAAAGTAGTAAGTGGCATTGATTGCAATAACAACCTTTACCTGTCTAGATTGGAGTCGCTGTATTTAGAAGCATTTATGGAGCTAGATAACTCTTTTACTTTAAGCTCACTATTGGATCCAACTCCTCTTAGGTTTTGAAAATAAATGTCCTCTTCTGTGGCAATGCCACTGATGAATATCTGTAATAGATCTTTGACTGAGGCAGTTATAGCTAATGGGTGGATTAATATGAACTAAAAATTCCTTGCTCCTAAAAACAGTTTTATGGTGCAAAAACATTTGTGATAAAGTGCCTCGTGCTGTAGATGATACTCTCTTCTCCATAAATAATTTCTAATACCTGGCCTTCACCCTAGCAGCTGCAATTGGACCAATAGAAGATGGATTGCATCAGCAGCCTCTCAGGCCAATGTCTAATAGGAACTTCTAAATATAACTTAGCCAAAAGATCGTTGATGATCGAGGCTCAGAGATAATATCCTGAAGTGCATTCCTGAATGTACTTAGCATAGCCATACTCCAAATACCAATCCAATACATTATATGCCTCAACTTAATAAGCTCTAAAATTGGCTTTAGTTCAAGATCTAATCTTAAAGGAAGCAGAGGATTACTTTAGCCAGGATTCGTTAAAGACCATATAAATGTATTCTTTTCATTCTCTATGTTTGGGACACCGCAGTGGCCCCAAAGTTCTGTACCATAAAGAGCAGCATTGATTGGGCTTTAGAAATTTCTATCGCAGGCAAAATTGGGTGTGAAGTACGGTTAGCAAACCTAAGAATGGAAGAGGCTCTGTGCCATATAACAAGAGAGATTTTTGTAATTTGTGACATCCAAGAATTAGTGTCACATAGCCTCATCCCCAAATAAACAAGTTCAGTGACACTCTCTAGGTGGTTCTCCCCCAACTTTATTGCACCCCTGAAATTTTTCCTGCAATTAAAACACATGAATTTGGTCTTCTGCTATTACCCTCCAGCCCGTGCATGTTACAAAAAACAGAAAACCTATGGAGGACGGTTTGGAGCCCTTTTGGCGATTTAAAAATTAGCAAGATGTAATCGACAAAAAGTAAGGCCGGAACCCTCTCTCCAGCTCAGGGAATCACTGTAGCAGCTAGACAAAATTTAATACAACCACTGGTAGAGAGAAGAAAAAGAGTGGGGGCTAAAACGCAGCTTTGGTAAACACCTTTGTCAACCCTGGGTTTGCCTGTACGTTCACCCTTTGTACCCCACCGGACCTAAGCAAAATTATCTGTGGAGGTGCATTATGACTTAAGAGGTCAAGAAAAACTCCTAATTTACCAAGAACTTCCCACAGCCTCCTTCTCGGTACAAGGTCAAATGCGGCTCGAAGGCTGAGAACGGCAATGTATTGATTTCCACCACCAATGTCTACCGTCCTCCATTTGATCATGAGGAATCTAAAGATCTGATCGACTGTTCCTGTTTCTTCCCTAAATCCTGCTTGATAATGACTTAATATTATCCAGGAGACTAACAGGGTGGTAATTTCCTGGCAAGTTTCTACAACCCTTTTTGAAAATAGGGACAATCTCTGCTCCTTTCCATGAAGGGGGATTTAGAGCACCAGCATCAACGGCACGAGCAACAAAATTTGTATAACACACCCAGATTTTGAGATCCCTCTGCAAAGACCAGAGCAAGACCTGGAGCCTTTCCCTGAAAAATAACTGGCTTCTCTGTGTCTTGCGAGGAGAAGCTAATAGGTTGTGCAATGGTTGTTTATTGAAAAATATTATTCTTATCATGTGAGGAGTCTTTATATGAGACAGGGCTGAGCTGGCATAAAGAAATTCAAAATGGTTCACCCAATCCTCAGTTTGGATGCGAGTCTCTGGTCTCATGGCAATATTGCGGCCACCATGGCTCACTATATGTCAGAAATTCTTTGCATCGTTAGTGGTAGGGATACCTCGTTTTGGAACACATCATGGTAGCCCCAGTCTTTAGGCCCCCTTCCAACCCCGGTACAGAAAGTCAGAAACCTGGAGATGTTTTTTGATGATAATCTGATATTTAAAGACCAAATTAACAAACTCTTGTTTTTTTCTTAAGAATTTTTAAGAAAAAAGTCTTCCATTCATCCCCTTTGACCGCCAGAAGTCAGTTGTTATTGCGATGGTATTGTCCAGGCTAGATTATTGTAATGCCCTATATCATGGCATTCATCAACAGTCTTTATACAAACTAAAACTACTGCAGAACGCGGCTGCCTGTCTCCTAAAGAGAATACTTAAATTTCAATCAATTTCGCAGGCCCTAGTGGAGCTTCATTGAGTCCATGTTAAGAAATGTGTGGTCTTTAAATCACTCTGGTCCTAACCCATGAAGAGATTTATATGCCAAACAAGCTACATAAGGAAGAAATTTAGATGGCATACACCAAGTATAGCTCTAGGCTCAGCAGCCTCCAAAACAGTTCTAGTTCCTAATGGAACAAGACATCTTGGAGATGCAGTTTTGTATGATCTACTTGCAAACTTAGGAACCAACTTCCTGGACATCTGAGAAATCAGCAGAAAATGACAAGTTTCATAAAACAACAAATCTTGGCTTTTTCCACTTACCCAGTAATTTTATGTTGCTTCTAACCAGTTAAATCAAACACAAGGAGATGATGGCTGGAGCGCTGAAACTTTTCAGACATTCACCCCCCGTCACTATTAGATCTAGGTTGAATCCATCATAGTTCTTTAGCGCACTTCGCCACCTCAGTTCAGACCCAGCAATATGCAAATCAGTCTTGACTCTGTTTCTCAGGGGAACAGTCCAGCCTGAACTGCCAAGCCAGGAACTGGGGTGGCGAAGTGAGCTAAAGATCGATGATGGATTCAGCGCAGATCTGTGACTGGGGGGTGAGTGTCTGAAAAGTGTCGGAGCTCCGTCCATCATCTCCTTGTGTTTGCTTTGTTCGCCCCAAGTTGGCAGGGTATGCCTAGAAGTGGGTCCCTTGCTCACTTTGCCACTGGATTCAAGCTAGCCTGGCTGATGAGGGTGTTACCCCGAAACCGGTTCCAGGATGCTTATTTCCATCTTTGCCACTGGATTCAAACTAGCCTGGCTGATGAGGGGTGTTACCCCGTAACAGGTCCCAGGATACTTATTTCCAGTCCAGGGAAGACCTGGCTTGGCAGTCCGGGCTGGACTGTTCCCAAGAAGGAACATAGTCAAGACTGATTTGCATATGGCTGGGTCTGAACTGGGGTGGCAAAAGGCGATAAAGAACGATGATGGATTCTACCCAGATCTGTGACTGAGGGGTAAGTGCCTGAAAAGTTTTTCGCGCTCCGTTCATCATCTCCTTGTGTTTGCTTCTAATCAGTCAGACACCAGCGCCAAGACACCTTCGGGCATTCGTGCTCTCAAAAAATAATATCAATCTTAGCTGCTTTTAAAAATCTTCCCACTCCATTTTTGCTGAGCCCTGCATAGATTTATAAATTGCCCTGGTTTCCACAATCATGGCCCTATGTCCCTGTTTAATTGTCGCTAAAAAGGCATTTTTAGCAGCTTTAAAACTCGGTGTGAACCATTCTTGGAGCTCGGGACCTCTGAACACAAGTTTATATTCTTTCAGCTTTTCAAAGAGGTCGACATGAGTTTCTAAAACTAGACTGGGCCGGGCTTGTAAAGATACTCGATTAGCCGATTTTGAGCGTTACCTACATTATCATAAATCTCAGAAATGACATCGTTGGAATTAGCAATAGGTCTCCATCTGACGGGCCTGCAGTTATTACCAATTGTCAAGGCATTCAGGTTAAGATTGATGCTCGGTCATTAAACAATATACCGTGCATTGGAGGGACCGTGCACAATGGTCACTCTCTTCTCTCTGTACAACTCTCATATCAGTTATAGCACTCCTTACATCCAAGAGAATGTAATCTATGTTGCTTCTGTAGGCCCCTCTCCAGCAAGTGCTATGAGACAGCCACTATTATCACTCCCCTTAAAGGCATAATTGCACATTGTACAACGGGCAAATGGCAATTGCTTCTTTCCTCAGAGGGGTGAATTTGCAGAAGATTAAGAGGGTGTCTACCTGGTATTCTCTCCACATTTTCACATAAGTACAAATAATTCCTTCCCTGAAAGACTGGTAGTTTAGCACAATTTTGGGTAGACTGCCTTTTTTTTATCCTGGGTTCCTTTCCAAAATGCTAGTTATTGCGCAGTGCCCATGTTGCTCAGATGTTAATTTACCTTGAAAAAACTAAAAGCCAAGAGGTGTTTGACTAAACAGGAACAAGTTGGTTTAATTAAACGCAGTGGCCGAGAGAGCATTGACAGTCGTGTCTGAAGACAGTCTCAATGTACAGAAGTTTTGGCCGATCATATATACAGTTTGTGAGGTACAATAAAACGATTTCACATTCTTAGAGAGCACGTGGGTCTGGGCCTAGTCATAAATCATGAACACAACCATCTGTTAAGGGGGACACAGGAGGCTATCGACCTCAAGGAGAGCTAGTGTGGGCCAGTGTGTATGCATCCAGATGTCCGGCATGGGGAACACGTGATCACTAAATGTGCTGTGCATGAAGTGTCCTGATTGGCTGAGTGTTCCTGACTACATTTGGTATCTAACTTTGTGGTATTTTGGGAAAGTGTGCCTTTGGGCAAGCGTGTTTTATTAGGGCAAATTTCCTTGGACCTGCTTGTGGTGTAAGCCTATCTGAGGGATCGATCAGGGTTTTCTCTGGTTGCGCCTTTGTCTTTGGGCTGCGTGTAACCCAACCTGTGACCTATCAATCGGTAGGCCTGGGTTTGGGTCACAGTGCATGTCTGACCACATATCTCTGACTCTGTGTTGATGGGGGAAGTCATCTTGGGTGAATTTGATAGCAACAATACGAGTTTCTTATATCACGTTCTTAGAACATGGTGGTCATTGATATCATATTTTCCGACATTCTCATTATTATGCATACAGTTGTCATAGCATATATCTACATTGCTTTTGCTGGTATTGACAGTGTTATGCTTGCATAGTTTATGGCATACATTGACATTGCATTTATTGGTATTGCCACTGTTGTGCATGCATATATCATGGTGTACACTGACATCACATTCACTAATATTAACACCCTTATGTGAATGGAAAGACTGCAAGCCAATAAAAGCAGATTTTCTCAAGATATTCTTGCAGTTGACAAGTGACATCTGCCATCTTGACAATAAATGGGAGAATTTTAAGTATTTAATGATACATTTAGGGCTACAAAAATAATAGCCCTCCTGATGGGAGAAATTTATGCTCTCTGCCAAAATACTATTATTATTTTCCAAGTGAGCAATAGGCATTGTGGCTAGCATTTAAACAGATGGTCTGATCTTAAATACTAGCTTACATAATAATCTCTTTTCTTCCCCTGGCAACACCTGTGTGGTAGTGCCACAGGCAATCGAAAGAACACCTGTTATCCACTTCCTCATCATACGATGTTCTGTTTTGGGAGTACCTTTGACAGCATAAATGGCAGTAAAGAGGGAGAAAGCAAATGCATGCCTGGGAGAAGCATAAGAGTGGGACAAAGGAGAGGGAAAACCGGTAGGAAAGGGAGATGTGAGGAAAGAGGCAGCAAATAAAAAAAATTGTCTGTACAGAGAAAACAGGCAATTGAGAAGGAGTTAATGGGGAAAGAGGCAGTGTGGGTGAGAGGAAGGGAGAATAGAGGCAGCGGAGTAGGAGAAACAGAATACGACACTGGTCAGAAGAGCTGGAGCAAAGTGGCAGTGTTTTCTTTAATTGTATATCAGCCCATTAGGCAACGCGTCATTCAACTCTGCGTTTCAATACTAGTAAAGTGTAGTTAAGCCCAAAGATGTCTGAATTTAAAACAGTCCAATTGTACAGGTTGGATGAATGGATCATACAATATTGTGCTGTATCCTGATGAAAGCACAGGGAATTCATGTTTTGATACTCTGTTTGGTCGTTACAACTGCATAGAGGTCTAGTAGAAACCAGCTTGGATAAACTTTTTTAAAGCACAACATTTTTTATTAAGGGCATTAAAACTGAAATCGATTTTACAAGTGTAAAGGTAATTATGCAAAACAAACTACCAAAAATGTTTAATTTTATTAATCTTCAATCTAGAAGTCTGCATTGTAGTACAAACATTGCCAACCCAAGAGAACAAAACCAAAAGCAAGCAAGAATGGTTTAGCCTGAACTTGGTACATTAAGAAGCAGTCATCTTGCAATTGCTTAAATACAGGATACACATGACAATAGATAAAACTTGAAAAAACAAAAAAAGAGGTTTAAAGTGGAGGTGTTAACCAAATTGTACCGGTAGAAATATAGCCTCAACTTAATAGAAGGGAATCTAAGAACATCTTAGAAACTGAGATCACACCTGCAATACATACGTTCAACTAAATCAAACACCTCACCTTTTCATATTTTTATACTCTGATTTCCAAGGAAAACTGTGAGAGATATGCCTTGCATTGAAACAAGAAATTACACAATGCAACATTGCTCTGCTTCCAAAAACCACAGAAGATTGAAAGGCACATCTTTGAGCAGAAATCCTCATTCTTTACAGCCTGCCCATGCATTCCACCCTTGCGCAATTAAAAGAATGCTGTACAAAAAATAATGTTTCTGGGAGCTACCCAATTGGACGTGATTCTCTGGCATACTAATGTATAGCTAAAGAAGCATTAGCTTAGTGTAACGCTAGTGCCTGTAGAGAAAAACTAATTAAAACACCACAGATTTGGCTCCAGTAAGTTACCATCCATCTTTGACCACATATTCTACATTGACAACATTTTCAAATCAAAAAACTCTATAACAAAAACATCAACACTGACTACAGTAAAGATATGCCCAACAAAGGGCAAAAATGTGCACTATGATGTGCAAACTGGGTGACAAATGGCTAATTTTTCAATTCATGATTCAGCACCACAAAGAGAATCCCTAATTACTGTATTGGGGGTTTAGGCAAATGGCGCTAACCTGTTTTACATATATGTTCCACCTGACAAGCAATAGATCCCTTTTTTACAGCTTTTCCCTGCCGGTGAAAATGGCTGCTAATACAGGAGAGAAAATTTCCATCTATTTTTCCCATCAAATATTTTGTGATGAGAGAGCAGTTTTTTTCATCTATTGCATTTTATGACGCACCTTTTTCCAATTCATGGGGTATAAAAAACAGAAAACAAGATTTTGCCACTTGTAGTACGAGATGAAATTAAAAATAATGGAATATCTGTGGGTACTTTATAACTACAAAAAATACATTTGGCCTTCCCTAAAATTCTTTTGAATTACCTTTGCACATCATGCTAAAATATGAGGGTCATAGGGAATCCTCTTTCAGGAACAAAAGAGGGGCAACCACAGAGTTTGACTTGGCTCTTCAAGACAGGTTGATAAACAAAGGAGTACTGAGAGAAAATAAGTGAAAAGGGGCTTTGCTTAAATTATTTGATTACAACTAATTCTTCTCTAATTGTTAAGTTTAGTTCCCCAGTAAATAGTTCACATTTATAATATATATGCGAAACTAACATCTCTTGCATTAGAAAAAGCAAAAAGTGAAATACTGGCAGGGGTGGAGAGTCACCATATATTATATGAGATAAGGTGCTGTATATTATAAGGGTATTTCAAGTCATTAAGCAGTTCTGGGGCCATACAGAGGAATAAGGATGAAGGCAGAGTTCCTTTATAATGTCATGGAACTCCGAGGTAACTTGCAAAATCCTTTTAAAGCACGTATGAGTATTTTATTCCAATAACGTGGTCAAACCATGACCTTTAACACAAACGGCTTAAATGCTTGGTGTCTTGCTCTTTCATATCAAAGAGATAGTATGTTGGAGACTTGAAGAATAAAAGTAGAACACGTACAGCAAAATCGAACATACCAAAGGCAGTAAATTATTTGCTGCAGAAAGATATTAGAATCAGTTTACTATGCACTGGATTGGGGAAAACGCTGTAGCCAAGAATGTGTAGAAACATGCAATGATTATAATTTTCCGTATTGGCATCCAGAATTATAGTGTGCAAAAAATAAACATGTTGCCATAAATATCTCCTTTCTACTCATCACTGTTCATTTATTAAAACAGATCAGATGAAGTAAAATCCAGTTCTCATTTTTGCTGTTTAAACTGCAGGAATGCTCTGTGACCTGCCTTTTTATGTTGGCAGCTGGCAGTGTAATAACTTATTACAGTTGAATAGCTATGTAATATTGTTATTACAGCAGACTAGAGATGTCACGACTCAATTCTAAAAAGGAATTTAGAGATGAGCTTTTTTTTAGAGGGATTGCAGCATCCCATGTATTATATAAGGAATAAAGTATCCCCTGCTTACTGTGATAAAATGGACATTAGAGGCAACATCAGAGTTCCATGAAAGCAACTCTGGGTTCTGCTTAGAAATTTGCAATTCACTCAACGTATGATAGGTTATACTTCCCTATAAATAACTAGTGCTAAACCCAGAGGGTGGACAAGATTTTTTTTGAGCGCTAGAATTGCAAGATTGCTGGTACACATAAAAAGAAAGGGGAGAATTGGGACAATCTAAAAGTGAATTGTTTAATAATGTTCTATCACAATACATTCTCAGGTAATAATTTTGTGAATCCTGTGGATCATCCTCTTACCAGGCCATAACAATACTTTGGTTTAGGCTGATGAGCAAAAGAGTTTGTCATCCTCTATATTGCCAACTACACAGTAAGTAATGCAGTAGAATCAAAACAATAAAAGCATTATGTTTCGCCTTCTTTTAATTTACAGAGCCTGAGCAATTTTCATGATGCACATGAATCTAAAAAATGCTTATTGTCAATATAGTTCCATAAGGAAGTTTAACATTATTTCTAGAAGGCCTGGGCGGTGCAGTGTGCTCCGTTCGCAGAGTTTTGGAGCATGCGGAGTTCCGAAAACGGAGAGCAGAGTTTTTTCCTTGCTTGCCAACAATACATTGGCGAGCACGAAAAATCCAACCCTAGACCACCTCCCAGCGAGATTTCTCAATGCGGGTGGTCGCGACCGCTCGCGTTGAGAAACCTACAGTTTGCGTTGAAGATGCTGTCGCTCAAGTAGAATATCCGAGCGGCGGAAAGAAGCCTCACCCTCTTGCACTGCACCTGGTGCTGTTTGCGCTGATTTTCCAGTGCAGGACAAACACCCAGTGCTAAAAATCAGCATGAACGGCGTGACCTAACACACTCCGTTGCTTGTGGAACTCCGCATAGTGCAGCCGAGTTTTTCTTTTTAACTCCGTCCAAGCCTAATTTCTAGTATCCAAACGTCAGGATTAGAGCAAACACTTATTGGCCCTTCATAATATTTCGAGCAACAACCAAGGAGTCACGAATTCCACAACTCTTATGCATACT
Organism: Calotriton arnoldi; assembly: GCA_963921515.1. Taxonomy (NCBI): domain Eukaryota; kingdom Metazoa; phylum Chordata; class Amphibia; order Caudata; family Salamandridae; genus Calotriton; species Calotriton arnoldi. Next base: position 3,326,141 of record CAWUFW010000091.1, read on the forward strand.
CAAGTGACCCACTGAACATCCATTGAATCTGCAAAAGGACCAACCAAGGACCTAGAAAATATTGCTCTTAATGAGATTGATATAGAGCTCTGTAAAAATTTCCAAATACGAGAGGTCAATTGGCATCAATTGTCAATTGTCTGGAGGAAAGGTCCCAAGTGTAGTTGTCTGGTAGCGGTCATGCTGTGCAAAACAGGCAACATTTTTGCAATTCAATCAAAGATGTGTAATTTCTGAATGTACAGTTTTATTTATTACATGTACAATTTCTTTTTTTTTTTAAAGCAGCTACGCTTTTTCTCAGAATTGTTCTCCCATGGGCGACATTCACCAAGAAAACTTTTTGGGGAACTGTAAAACTGATGCACACCCCGTCCACAAGACATTTTTATGCTCAAACGAGCTTCCACAGTTATCTCATATGCCTTCTGTATAAGAGGAATGCCCTTTCGTTTGACTTTAACACACTGGTCAAGTGAATTGAAGGAAAATTTCACAATTTCACCCAGCTTTAGAATAAAACACATGCAAGTCAGAAGAAGTCAAAGCACGTGATGCTTAAAAAACAACTGAATACATTCTGCTGTCTTTCCACCAAATCTATGCACCTTGACAGCGAGGTACTTAAAGCCATTCAAATCAACTCTTTGGGAAAAAGCGGAATAAGCAAAACAAGTGATGCTCATTCAATATGCTAATATATATTTTGTCATCATGTAAAAACAGCGATCCCTTTCCCTTCTGTACTTTTCATTTCTCTTCTTTTTAGACCTTCCCTTCTATTTACTTGCAAACAATGAACCTTATCAAAAAGGAAACTAACTGTACAGTGTACATTTCTGGCATTTAATGTACGACAACAGGGAGACACACTTCAACCTCAGTAAATAGACAAGACTGATGTTTCTGAAGCTTTCTTGGTCAGTAGAAGTATGTTTACTCATTGGTAAATGTATCTTTTATATTTATGTTATTTGAATACTCTCAAAATGTCAACAAAGTAAGCCTCTGTTGAAAAAGAAAAACACCAGGAAAACAGGACTGCTGTAAAACCATTTTTTACTCTCAGTAGAGTTTACATTTTCTTCCAACACAGCCCCGCAGTGATTCCACCCATATACCATCTCAGTCAGATATGGTGCATACATCAGCACTACATTACCTATACATGGAGGTAGGGTGGCTGCTAGTGAATTGATAAAGATGCCAATGCTGAAGAACTACATATATTGTTATATAACAGGTTCAGCATTATATTATTTAGAGATTCACATGCTATTTGAATAAATTACAGACCGACCCAATACTCAATGGTGGTTGAAGAGGGGTAGGTGTATTGAAATAGTTGGACTAGAGTATCAGCATTAGCAATCCAAGTCCAGGGTGTAATGTATGCAGATGATTCAAATGGATAGAACTCTTCATGGTGGCCTTGCAAATCTATCCCAACAGTGCGAGGGACATGAAGGCAGGTCATTTTGTGTACTTGTCACTTCCTTTGTTGATTATTCAAAGAACACAGGTACAAACATCATCTGCTTGATCTGCAAATTGGACGTCACTTTAGAAGTGAATTTTGTCAGATGGAACTTGGTCTATTGCTCCATCAGAGAGAATGCCTAGACCCTGCTGATTCTTCTGGTGGATGTTATGTTCACAAGAAAAATGATTATCTAAGGAAAATAAAGGACACTCATTTGGCACATCGGTCAAAGGGGGATGACATCCTCACAGAAAAAAAACATTAAATTCCTAAGCAAGAGCCAGGGCCTTTATCATTAGAAACATCTTCGTAAGCCCTTTCAAAATTTCCTAACCGACTGCTGAAAGAAGAGTGGCCTGGGCCTCCGCCTGCATTGTGGCATCTCCACCATGTACACTCTTACTGATGAATTCAAGACGTAAGTGAGATGTCACAATTTCACGGGGTCATTTGTAATTTGGTGTACCACGTTCTCAATTGACCATGAACATGTCTATCTCCATTTTTGGTGGGTGGTATTAGTAGAATTCATCCTTACATGGGCTAGAACCAGTGCTTAAAAACACATAAGTGTAGGTTCCTCAAGTTTCTCTTACGACCCCTCAGCATGAACGCAGGGTTGCTGAATGACAAGGCTGCCTAGCCTTGATATCACCTCATGCCTTTTTGTTCCACCACCTATGTAAGCTCTTTTTCATTCCTGCTATATATCTTTGCCACTGTTGTCTTATCTTTCTCTGTTTTCGAAGTCTGATGATGAAAAAGAAGTCCCATTACCAAGATAATTCCAGATCCCAGCGCATGCAGCCATCAGCACAAATTAAGCACAGTATATACTACTTATACAACTCTGAGGCTGGTAGAGGTGTCCAACCTCTAGGACTTGCAATGCAGGGCTCAGGTGGCCTTCGATCCACATCTGGCTCAGGGCAAGATATAATGGGCCAGATGTACAAATATGTGGTCCTAAATTTCTGGTTGTAAACTATGACTAATATTTTCCGACCAGTAAATATACTTAAAAAACTGACCTATGTGATAAATATCTGAATGGTAGGGAGTCAGAATCCGACCTTCCTCATACGTATTGAAGAGGTAGGGCACAAACTGGAGCTCACTATGATTGGAGGGAATCACAGGGATGGTGACCTACTTTGCCCAGCAGACCATCATGTCTGTTATTACTTTTTAATAAAGCAATTTTTTTTTTTGAAATGCTGCCTCTTTTCTTTACATTAAACCGGACTGCGTTTCAAAAAGAAATATTAACTTTTTTGTTTGTTGAAGAGTTGGCAGTGGTGCTGCGGACCGCTGCCTCCTATTTAACTTTTCTACATTCACACAGGGGAAGAGATCCCCCAAAAAACCCTTACCTTTTGCAAATATGTTACCACTTCCTTTGCGGTATCTGTAAAATATCAATGTTTTGCGACTGGATATCGGTCAGAAAATATTGATACGTTAGACACTGATTCAATATTTGGAAGGGACGCCTACAACATGCCCCTTCCAGATAACTATCAGCATCCATTCTGGGATCAGTACATAAGAAAAAGCATTTTAACTGTTGCAAACGCCAAACCGAAGTGTTTGCGATTGTTAAAATGCTTGGTGCACCTTCCCCTAAAGTTTGTTTTGCCTGGTTGGGGCCAACTGCGATTGCCTGATCTGGGGACATTTGCAGCTTCCAAACCAACAAAAAGATCAGAAGCAGTGGTGGAATCAGATAAAGGAACTCCTCTGACCAATCAATGGCAATCTGCTCCCCCAGAGATCCTGCTTCCATATGTCTGCAGGAGAAGCAGAAACATTTTCTTTCTATGCTAGATATGAAAAGAAAACTCTGGGGTGTGCCGGTACTCTACAGAAGAACGGGTGGTCCCAGGACTACTTCCTAATCAGTTGACTCTACTTCTTCTAAGACATCAGCATAATCTGGTGTTTGGCAGCCAAAGCCCACAAGTCTTGGCCCTCCCTTGACAAAGTGATCACGTTAGTGCTTAGGTTCTTTGAGGTCATAAAATTTGGTTGTTGTGCAATTAGCAATACAGATATTAGAAGACCTAAAGGAAAAAGCTTTCAAGTCACATTTAACGGATGTGTACAGTTTGTTCTAGCACAGATTACTAAGAGTATCTGGGCACTCCAGGCAAGCATTTTTGATTACCATGATCTGTACTGAGGTGGACAAAAGGGAATATAAGTTTCAAGATAGGGATGACCGGACTACATCTCCAGCACAAGCTTTATTCTGTTCATGCAGTAAATGAGGTTGTGCAAGTCCGCATTTACCTGTGTTAATTAGAGATCATTAAAAGAGGCACATTCTGAAGCCAGGAGAATGGGATGGAATGGTTTTAGTTTTTCTTTCCCATATATTCTTTTTTTCCCCTCAATTTCTTTTCATTCATTTTATCTTGACTGTCAGTTAATTCTCCCCACCCCTGATGAGAGGGGATGATTGGATATATAATTTTACCATACCAGTGCTGTTAGTGCTCAACTCGCTCTTCTTACTTTTCTGGTTTTGGGTTCCTATATGGCCAATGACTAGACATACCAGTGAACGTCAGAAGAACATCTGTGGTCCTGTAGGTGCTCACCACCCAGAAAATAGGCAGGGTCATGGACCAAATGGGAAACACGATTTCTGGTTCAGAGTTCAGGTGACAAAATTCCATAAACAACTGGGCAAGCACTTGGAACTGGGTTCATCTCTGATATCCTGGCAGACTAGACCCCCATCAGACACAGAGTAAAAATATCTTCTTGAAATTCATTTCCAGATTGAAAAGATGCACCGCACTGGAGCCAAACATTACATAAACTCCACAGTAGCCACACAGGAGGACTTTAAATTGCCAAAAGGCTGCCCCACCTTAAAACCAAAAACTTTGCATGTTTCTTGTGGCTGGGCTATGAAAATAGGCTTCCTCTAGCTGCATGGAAAGGAAAATGCTACTTACCAGTAGGCATCTGTTCTTGGCATGTAGAGCTGCAGATCCTCACACTGTGCATTAGATCGCCATCTGGTGTTGGGCTCGGATGCTTGCACTTTGTTGTTGTCTTCGAAGAAGTCTTTGTAGTCATGTGATAGGTGACTCCTCCTTTGGACAATAGTGCGCATGGGCATCGACTCCATCCTCAGATTGTTTTTCGCCAAATTGGGGAGTGATGGAGTTAGTAGAAAAGAAAAGAGATGTCCATGTGTGTGTATCTAATTAAGATAGGACTGGAGCACATACAGGTCCCGGGAGGTGGGTGGGCGTGTGAGGATCTGCAGCTCTACATGCCAAGAACAGATGCATACTGGTAAGTAGCATTTTCCGTTCGAGGCATGTGAGCTGCAGAGCTCACACTGTGCATAGACTGTACAGCAGTATCTCCCCTAGCGGTGGTCACCTGTATGTGTTGCAGTAGTTTGAAAAAGGGTTGTAAGGACAGCTTGGCCCACGGCAGCTTGTTGCTTGGCTTGCACATCAACACAATAGTGTTTAGTGAAGGTGTGTGTTGTAGACCACGTGGCTGCCTTACATATGTCTTCTAGGGAAATGTTCCCTAAGAATGCCATAGAGGCCCCTAGTTTGCGTGTTGAGTGCGCTCTAGGGGGAACTGATAATGTGCGTTTGGCTTTTTGGTAGCAGATTTGGATACATTTAACAATCCACCTTGCAACCCCGGCTTTTGAGATGGGATTACCTTTGTGTGGTGGAGAGAAAGCCACAAACAATTGTTTGGTTTTGCGAAAGGATTTGGTTCGGTCAATGTAATACACAAGGGCTCTTTTGACATCTAGGGTGTGGAGAGCTCTTTCTGCCACGGAATCTGGGTTTTGGAAGAACACAGGTAGTTCTACTGATTGGTTAAGGTGGAAAGGCGAAATGACTTTGGGAAGGAATTTTGGGTTTGTTCTGAGAACTACCTTTTATGATGTATTTGTAAGAAAGGCTCTTGTATAGTTAGAGCTTGTAGCTCACTGACTCTCCTGAGAGAAGTGATTGCAATTAGAAACGCAACTTTCCATGTAAGGAATTGAAGTTCACATTTATGTAAGGGTTCGAAAGGTGGACCCATGAGCCTGGTAAGTACTATATTAAGATTCCACACTGGGGACGGTGGTAATCTGGGAGGTATGATCCGCTAAGGCCTTCCATAAAGGCTTTAATGGCGGGAACTTTGAATAGTGATAAGTGTTGTCTGTTTTGTAAGTAAGCAGCAAGGGCTGCGAGGTGCAGACGTATGGATGAGTATGCAAGATTACATCTTTGCAAATGTAGCAAATAGCAAATGATGTTTTGCGTAGAGGCTTGTAATGGTTGGATGTTATTATTAGTGCAGTAAATAGCTAATCTTTTCCATTTAGCTGCATAGCAGGCTCTGGTAGTTGGGCGTCTAGCTTCTTTTATAACGTCCATGCAGTCTGGGGGTAGGTTAAGGTAACCGAATTCTAGGACTTCAGGAGCCAAATTGCAAGGTTCAGCTGAGATGGATCTGGGTGCATTATCTCTCCATGGCTCTGCGTTAGCATTGTTGGGGAGAGGTGTAGTCTTTGGTATGGGACTACTGATAGCTCCAGTAGTGTGGTGAACCACGGTTGGCGTGCCCATGTAGGGGCTACTAGTATCATTTTGAGAGACTGTTGTCGAAGCTTGCGTACTACAAGTGGGATGAGTGGGAGCGGTGGAAAAGCGTACACAAATCTGCCGGACCAGTTCATCCATATCGCATTGCCCTTGGACTGCGGGTGTGGAAACCTGGCGGCGAAGGTTGGGCATTTGGCGTTTTGGTGTGTGGCGAACAGATCTAAGTCTGGCTGGCCCCATATTTGGAAGAAAGGTAGAAGAACTTGTGGATGTAGTTCCCACTCGTGAATCTGTTGTGTCTGTCGACTTAACAGATCTGCAATCTGATTGTGAACCCCTGGTAGGTGTTCTGCTAGAAGGTATATGTTTTGTGGAATGGCCCACCTCCAAATGTCCTGTGCTAGTTGGGACAGTTGTGGAGAGTGTGTCCCCCTGTTTTTGTATATAGTACATAGCTGTGATGTTGTCTGTTCGGATCAGGACAGCTTTGTTTTGTACGTGGAGTTGAAAGGACTTGAGAGCTAGGAATATAGCTAGTAACTCTAGGTGGTTGATGTGGAGCAGCTTCTGCCGAGTGGTCCACTTGCCTTGTGTTGTATGATGTAACAGGTGTGCTCCCCATCCTCTAAGGGATGCGTCCGTGGTTAGTACTACTTGTGGAACCGGCTCTAGGAACGGCCGCCCCTTGGACAAATTGTTGGTGTTCCACCACTGCAGAGAGCGATGTGTGCGGCTGTCCACCAACACCAGATCTGTAAGATGTCCATGAGCCTGGTTCCATTGGCGCGCTAGGCACTCTTGTAGAGGACGCATTTGAAGTTTTGCATGAGGGACGATAAAAATGCAGGCTGCCATCATGCCGATTAGCTGCATAAACACTCTGGCTGGAAGAGTGTTGCATTTGAAACCTGGGGACAAGGGTTTGTATACTGGCTATCCTGGCTGGGCTGGGGTAAGCTAGAGCAGTGGAAGTGTTTATTGTGGCTCCCAGATATTGAAGGACATGGGAGGGCTGAAGGTGGGACTTGGTATAGTTTATTGTGAACCCCAAGTTGTGTAATGTTTGTATCGTTTGGTGTGTGTGTTGGACACACTGGTTGAATGATTTGGCTTTGATAAGCCAGTCGTCCAGGTATGGGAAGACATGTATTTGTTGTCTTCGTAGATGCGCTGCTACTACTGCAAGGCATTTGGTAAACACTCTTGGAGCAGTGGTGACTCCGAATGGGAGTACTTTGAACTGGTAGTGCTGCCCATTGAGAACGAACCTTCGATACTTCCTGTGAGCAGGATGTATGGGAATGTGGAAGTAGGCGTCCTTGAGGTCTAATGTGGCAAGGAAGTCTTGTTGTTGTAGTAAGGGAAGCACTTGTTGGAGAGTGATCATGTGAAAATGATCTGAGTGTATGTATTGATTGGAGAGGTCTGAGGTCTAAAATAGGCCTGAGAGTGCCGTCCTTCTTGGGAATGAGGAAGTACAGGGAGTAAACCCCTGTGCCCTGCTGTAGCAGAGGCACTGGCTCTATGGCGTGCTTTTGAAGCAGGGAAAGTACCTCTTGTTGTAAAAGTGTAAGATGGTCTGTGGACATTGGACGCTGCCTGGGTGGTATGGTGGGGGTAGCTGTTAGCTCCAGGCAGTAGCCATGTTGGATAATCTGTCTCACCCACCTGTCTGTTGTAATGGAGTTCCAGACAGGCAGGAACTGTGATAGCTTTCCCCGACAGGGGTGTTGTGGTCGGGGGAAGTGGAGGAAAGTCACTGTTTGGGAGTGGTGGAGGTACGGGTGTTGTTATTATTACCTCGACCTCTGCCCTTAGAGTTGTTGCCTCTGTAACCACCCCTAAAGTATCCTCTATTGGGAGAGGTTTGGGTGTTTGTTCGATAGGAAGAGGAACTGTCTGCGGTGGTGTTCCTGGAGCCCCCTCTGTAAAAGGAGCGGCGAAAGGAGCCACGTTGCTGCGGGGACTGCAATGCTCCCATTGATTTGGCAGTGTCAGTATCCTTCTTCATCTTTTCTAGTGCTGTGTCGACAGCGGGACCAAATAGTTGGTTTTGGTTAAATGGCTGGTTCAGTATGGTAGTCTGGACTTCTGGCTTAAAACCTGAAATGCGAAGCCAGGCGTGTCGTCTGATAAGCACGCTAGTGTTAACTGACCTAGCGGCGGTGTCGGCTGCGTCTAAGGCGCACTTAATGGAGGCATTTGAAATAAGTTTGCCTTCCTGAATGAGGTCAGTGGCTTGTGTTTTGTATTGATCAGGTAGATGTTGGAGGAGGGTTTCTAGCTGATCGTAGTGTGCCCTGTCGTACCTAGCTAGTAGAGCTTGGGTGTTAGCGATGCGCCAGATGTTGGTGGCTTGCGCAGCTACGCGTTTGCCAGAGGAATCTAACAATTTGGATTCTTTATCAGGGGCGGAGCATCCCTGAAGTTTGGGAATTGGCGCGTTTTCTGGCATTAGAAACGACCAGTGAGTCAAGGGGAGCTGACCTTTGATGTAGGTGGGGTCATCGGGGGCAGGTCTATACTTTTTATCCACTCTAGGATTAAGGATTCTGGCTCTGACTGGGTCGTTAAAAATTTCAGGTGCGTGTTTAATGACACCCTTGATCATGGGCAAAGTTTGAACAGTTTTTTGAGACCGTTCAAAGGTGTCTAGAAGAAAGTCTTCTTCTGGTTGGTCGGTGTGAATATGCACCCCATGAAAAACGGCCGCCCTATGTATGAGTTGCCCAAAACCTATGTGATCATCTGGTGGAGATGGTTTTGTGGGATAATGTGGAGGGCTGGGGAGGTCTGTAGGGTCTGCGGGGTCATTATAACCCCAGTCATCCTGTGGTGGATTATCTGGATCCAGAAATAAATGAGGGTCATCCCCGTACCCCATGTTGTCCTCATACTCATGTGGGGAGAATCCGCAGGTTGAGGAGGTGTGATAGGGATGTGGAGAGGAGGGGTGTTAGAGAGAGGTATAGGGGAAGAAGGAGGCATAGGGGAAGTGGAAGAGTCCTTCTTTGGAGGGACAGGCTTGTGACGTGGCACAGAGGAAATGTGTCCTGTTTTAGGATTGATATAAAGCTTGTGTTGATTAGGATCGATGGAATCCGGTGTAAACAGCTCCTCCCCTTGAATATTAGTTTTCGGCGCCGACTTTTTCGGTTCCGAACGCGGTGATGGCTTCTTTAAATGTTCCTTTGCTTTAGAAGGCGTCCTTCGGCTTAGCTACAGGCTCGACCGGCTTTAGTTTAGGGGGTGTGTCGAGTAGCTTCGGTGCCGAGGGATCCGCGTGCTTGGAGGCGGATTTGGGGACCGAACTGGATTTCGGCACCGGGTGGTCTTTGTGTTTCGGCGCCGAAGGTGCCGGTGTAAAGGGCACATGTGGTTTGGTCGGTGCCGAGGAACTAGAAGGCTTTGTTTTCTTCTTCGGTGCCGAGCCCGGAGGCGGGGCGTCCGAAGCACGTTTACGGTCTCGACTGGGGCCCGTAGGCGAAGTGCTGACCGGTGCCTTCGATTTTGCAGGGACGGTTGGGGCAGGGGCAGTAGTACTCACACGCTGCCCTGGAGGGATGGAACCGTCTGAGTCCTCTGCCTCGGAGATGATAGCGAGGTCTTCGGAGTCTTCTTCCGGAACATCGGGACCCTCATCGAAGATGTTGACGGGTTCCGGAGCGGACCTTTGCGCCATGATGTGCCTTCGGGCTCGACGATCGCGGATGGTCTTCTTGGAGCGGAAGGAGGCGCAGGCCGGACAAGTGGCCTCGTTATGGTCTGGTGAGAGGCACCGATTACAGACCTGGTGGTGGTCACTGTGAGGAAACTTTGCTCCACACTGGGGGCATTTTCGAATGGCGTCCTTTCCATGGGCAGTAGGCCTTACGGCGTCGATGGGCCCAACGGCCCGCGTCGACGGCTGGAAAGGAGATCGAGGAAGGGACGCCGAGATGTCGATGTCGGTATCAGGTGTTGAAAAGTGAAAAACGTTGCAAAAAACAAGTTTTGAACCGGAGTGTCGAGTTGCATCCGAACCCGATGGCGGAAAAAACAATCTGAGGATGGAGTCGATGCCCATGCGCACTATTGTCCAAAGGAGGAGTCACCTATCACATGACTACAAAGACTTCTTCGAAGACAACAACAAAGTGCAAGCATCCGAGCCAAACACCAGATGGCGATCTAATGCACAGTGTGAGCTCTGCAGCTCACATGCCTCGAACATAATCTTTCTAATGTTATGTCACCATCTCCGTGAGTCACCATCCTGAAGGACCGATATCCTACGTACTTTTTGTTTGACCTCAACTTTATAACGAGTCTGAAGGCATTATTCTGTACAATGAGGTGCCTGGAGCACTGCAGAGCCAAAGCACCAAGTCGTCTGATAAGCTATCACACCTGCTTATATTGGGTATCCCTGGAATGGTTTTAACCATCCTTTCTGGGCCTGGCCTGACAGACTCCTATTTTGACTCAAAACACACAAAGTTCAAAACATCTTAAAAAGTTTACTTTTGGAGACCTATCTAGGAGATTCATGCTCTCTTCATGTGCATCATCTTCTGAAATGTTTCAGTGCTCATAGGTTGTGAAAAAATTCTTAACTAAACTGAGTATCTTACTGCAGAATACAACTCAGTGGCACCTTTGCAACAAATCCTGGCGACAGACAATTAAAAATGTCAGAGAGCAAGAGCTCCCAAAGAACATGCTTACACCTTATGGAAAGAATCCGTTTAGGATGGTGTTTGGGGGTGGAGGGGTTTGTGGGTGAAAAAAGCTCTACAGTCTGTAGGAACTAGCTCTATGGAAAGGCTCCACTATTGACATGACATGTTTCCCACATTTTTATATATGGAGTATTCCCAGCTAGACATGAGGGAATATTCAAAGAGCATGTGAATCCCTAAAAATCCTGCGCTGAAGAACTCACTGCATACTGGTTCCTAGTCAGTCAGCTATGGTGGCTGTCCACTGCCGCTTGTCAGATGATGTCCACTGCTGTTTTAGGTTTACTTGTAAGCAGAGTACCTTGAGTTACCCTAATATTTGCCTGCCTCCTAATTCACAATTCAACAGAAGTTAGAGAGGCAAGCTACAAAATGTGGCACTGGAAGCTGAATGATTCGACCTCATAAGCTCAAACAAAGCAGCATACTGAGTTTCAACATTCCCATGAAGAAACAATATCGCCTTTAAACAAGACAACACCGGCTAACTATCCACAGCGATAGGTTTTAGGTTAACAGTACTCTACATTTTAAAAAGGAATTACAGTGTACGTTTTTTAACTGTGTTATTTTGAGTAGGTATACATTTATGTTACACATAACAAATACAAGTCGATGCACATATACATACAGATTAATAATGTCAAAACACACTCTAGCTGAATTGTCTCCTAGTGTTTACCAGCGGGTGGTATTATTACAAAACGATATGGTACTCCTTTTATTGATCTTATAAGTGTGAAAAGTTGAGCCAGTCCACAGTGATGTCAACCAGTTACCTTCAGATTGCACACACACATAGTCTACAGCAGTTGCCTTAAGCCACTACTCTATCTAATTTCCTTTAAACTCATATTGTTTTCATTTATATACACCAGGCACCGCTCGGGCCAGGAAAAGGGGAAAGGAAGTGCTATAGTAATGCTACAACACAATAAAAATCACTTAATGCAATACTGCTGTAAAATAACTACACCACAATTCAGACTATCAAGGAAAAATCTGTGCTCGTATCCTTTTTAGGACTGACCAGGTCGGACCAGCAATGCCCATAACATGTGGGTATGTCAAATAGAAGTTTTGCCCTTGCTGGCACATATCCTTCCACAGCCTGTGTGTTAAAGGAGTATGCCTCACATACTCTAATGAAGCAGTCCGATGTATATGCAGCATATGTGTGGTAGTGCAGAAGCTTATCAAGCCTCTTTCTGAAACCACCACTCTCAGGTGTCGGAGACCACATATCCCATTGTACACAATGTGTATTCTCTCCTTCGAGTGCAAGAGGCAGTGTTCCGACTCAAAGACACTGCAGTGTATCTCAGTAGGACCATCGGCAATGCCCCTAATGCCACAGTATGAAGTGGATTCCGTTGAGTGCTGCACACAGAATGCACCCGTGCATTAAACAAAAAAGTAAGAATCCTGTAACTGAAAAACACTGTTCTTCTGCACTTCGGCATTGGCAAGCGGTGAATTAGGTGTTATGAGACTATGGAGCAGAGCGCCACTTCCCAGGACAGCCACCTCTTCTTATGGAAATGTACACCTTAATGCAATTTCTGAAGTAAATAAGGTTTGTTGGAATTTGAAAATGGAGTGAAGAATGATAAGAGATCAAACATAGACCCATATATATGAATAATGTGTTTTGTGACTAACATGCAGGCTGCTGTCAAGGATTATAAATAGAAAACAATGTTCTTCTACCACATAGCAAGAGTTTTTTTTATTAAGGGGGCTGTAAAAGAGTGCAGAGCAGATTTGTGCTAGCTTGCGAAAGCTATATAGCATCCTATCCACTGACACTGAGCAGCCAGTGTGACCTGGCACCACTCTCTGATGCACATAGCTTATGCCACACTACCGGCAGCTTACATTTATCGGGTTTGAATTATAAACGTTAACATATTTAGTGGTCCCAACACAAGCTTCACCCCCAAAAAAATAGCGACAACAGTGGAATGTATGCCCCCCCCCCCCCTCCTCAGAAACAGTCTTGTCCAATGGCTGAATGCCTCACCGTTTTCTCATGAACTTGAAGGCAGTGGTAGCAATAGCTATGTAATAGTGTATAACTATGGGTCTCTAGAACTGGGTGACAGATGTATTGTTTTCTTCCAATGAATGGAATTCAGCATAACTTGTAGGTCACATGGGAGTTTCTGTAAAGACTGCTTCACAAGATAGTTTATTTAAACTAAATTGCATTAGGGTGGCTGTAGTGTAAGTCTGCAGGCTCTACAGTACATTCTTGTAACGTTATTAACAGTGGCACTCAAATACACAGAAAAATAGCATCTTAAGAGAATGAATACCATTCTAGACCTTTAAAAAAAGACAAAACAAGTGCTTTCCACAGCCATAACGTTGAGGCAAAGATTCAAAGAGTTTTGTCTAATTTCAGCCTGACCGAAATAAATGAGGGTTATTCCATCTTCAGGTAAACCTCACCTTCATGTAATCACAAACATAATGCAAATTGCTAATGCAAAGCATAACATTCACCTAAGCGAAGATGAGCGTCACCAACTTTGTGAAGCTTTGTTTTTTAAAATTCACAAAGTTGGTAAAACTTTTAAAAACACTTAGCAGGAAAGAAATCCAGTAAATATTGAATTTTGTGGGAGGCAAAAAAAACAATCCTCCACAAAAATCTCACCTATAGTTTTTGTTTTTTTACATTAAATTACCCAGCAACAGTCAAACTTTTGCTAAGGTTAGAAATTTTGCAAGAATAAGCCGCCAGAATTAATTCCACAAGCACAAAGCTAAAAACCATTTACACAAAGAAATGTATTTAAAGCTAACCCTGAAATAAAGTACAGTAAAACACTCTCCAAACTATACTAAATTGCAAGTTGTAAACATATAACCAACTATAATAACAAGGCTAAGGCAAGATGCTCTGTGCTTGTCAGGCGCTAAATAGATCATTCACTCACTCATCCACAACTATTTACAGTGAAAATCCAGCGTAATAGAACTTTTTTGAACATATAAAAGTATTCAATTCAATAACAGGGCTGTAGAGCACAATTTTTGTGCTAATGGTAATCACAAATTATTTACAGTAAGGCTTCCATCAAGGGGTAGAGGAGAATACTTCTGACTCATGGCTACTATTCCAGTTAAATGTGTAGAAATGCTTTGCTGATAAGTAATGGAACGTGCACATCTATTAGCCTATTGACGTTTCGTGGATTCAGCGATATACTGGACGAGGCAGGCTCATTCCTGTAATTCTCTGATCCAACATAAGAATAACACTGTAAATTGCTAGAGGCTGATTGTTGTGTCACTTTTGCATTCAGAAATCCCACAATAAGGATTTGTGGATGACATGGAGTGCGATTTCCACTTGTAATTTAGGAAAATCTGCATATAGTTTGTAGTTTCTGCAGATTAAAATTTACAGTAAGTGTAGGGAGAGCGTGGGGGGTAGTTGGAAGCTTTGTGAATGACCACATTTGAACTTCACAAAAGCAATCCAAGTAGTTGTTAAGCTCTAATCTATGCACCAAAACATACTGCTAAAAAAAAAAAAAAGACCACAGCAAATTTGCAAACTGGATATGAAATCATGCCCATATTTGATGCAATGTGTAGGAAAATTGATTGGGCAAATTCATATGATCGCAATACTCACTTTTGTGGACAATTCACAGGAGTATATATAGGGAACATGGAGGAAGCACGGAAATCAACGAACAGTGAAAAATTCCATGAATACTTCTGGATTTTCAGGTGCATTCCCAGATATGCATGTATTCAGCATAGGTCTGGAATTTGTGTATTTCGGCCTATTTGCGTGAACTGGGTGCTAAATATATGCCAGATCCTTCAGGGCCTGCTGTTGCACATTTGTTATGGGGACTAGCACACCTCACTTTGCAACGATTCGGAGAATACCTGTATTAACGGTTCAAAATTCTAACAGCAAAGAGTAGCTGGCACTGGAGGTGCATAGGTAATGTCTATGGGAACATCTTTCATGAAGAGAGGACTAAGAAACTGCAACACTGAGTTCCCTTCTAAGCGCCACCTTAATGTACAGGGAAGTTATAATAAAAACATTATAAAAGCTCCCAAACCTTTGCCCGTGAGACACAATAAGCAGCGTACAAAAAAATAAGTTAATACTTCTAAAAAATATCTTTCAGCTCCAAACTTAATGTTAGATATTAGTCTTTGGACATCCACGATTTCGGCAACCATTTACACGTTTTAGTAAAAATGGATTCTTGGGCGAATTAACGAGTATTAAAAAATGTCACTCCTTTTGCTGGTACAGTCAGAGGAGACCAGCTCTTCGGTCATGTGCAGCACACTTTGCATTTCTTGCTCCAACATTGGAAAGAGCTGTGCAGCCTGGGTCATGGAGGTATCTACAACCAAGGTGGGTTGAAGAGTCCATGTGCGTATCAACCATGAACCCAACAGACAACTGCAATGAAAATTATCCAACGTTCTGCAGCAAATACCACAAATGTTGCTTCTTTCCGGGAAAGCCTTGTATGCGGTCGTTATATTGTGACACCGCCATGAACAAACTATATCATCATGGTTTTACCATCCTGAAGTCTTTCTGATGCTTTCTCCATAAAAAAACTGTCTTTCTATAATCAAGTAACAAAGATGTTACTTGCAGACCTAATGAAAGGAAAGTGTTCGTTTGTAGCATAAGATCATAGCAGCATTGGTGGTTAGCTACCAAGGAAAAAGCTACCCTTTGTTTTCACACACAAATAAATGGATTAAAATCAATAGCATAGCAGCTAGAGATGGCAAGTGTGCCTTTAGCTCAGCCTGCTTTACAGCTTCTCCTTTGAACTTTGCCTCAAACAAAGGCAGCTGCAGACTGCATGTGGTGGTTGCAGATTAGGCTTCTTCTGTGCTCCACGGGTTGACAGAGGAGGACTCATCTGCATCGTCAAGGAAGGCCTCTTTCTCAGGAGCCGCCTCATCAATGTTATGGTTGGGTGTTCGTTTGCAGCCATTTGAGCTTCTCTCTGCAGTACTCGAAGCTGCATATGCTGCAGCTTCCGTGCTGTTCCGCACACCGTATCCAAAGTAAATGATGAAACCTGAAAAGAGAGAAAGAAAAAAGGTTAATTTGCCTGCATTTTACAAAATGGTGCAACCGAACGTACTGAAGGATCTGAACAGTCTATAATGGTTTTGCCTAGTCAGTCAGTAGTTTTGTAAAAGTATATGTAAGCAGAGGAGGGCCTGTGCAGAAGCAGTATGGGGGCAGGGTCTGGGCCCCATCCACAAATCTTTCTGGGCACGAGGAGGACCTGTCCATGGAAAAAGTGGTTAACCTTGCATGCAAAAGTTTATATTCATGTACAAAGGTGAAATCACAGTGCTAAGGGATATTGTTGTTATGTGCCCACCCACGGCAGAGGTCCAGGCAAATGAGCTGGACATGGTCAAAACTGTAACTCCCTGAGCTGTTGCAAACATCTGCAATGCCATTTTCACGTCGAAGTACTTCAAAACCTTACGTTAAACCATATTGGTGTAAGTGGAGCACAATTCTCATGGGTGTGTGCGAGAAGAGAAGACATGTAGAAAGGCGTTTTCCACCTGAAGGAAAAAAAGGACAAATAATTTCTTGAAAATTCCCTAATGATGTCCCTGCAGATTTTTCACTATGTGGCTTCTCAACACACAAAGGCCCTTGATAACATGCATGCACCATGAAAGATCTAAGAAGCACAAATTGTCATCGCATTTGCTAGAAACTCCCTGACTAACATTTGATTTGATTTCAGTGCATCACAGACAGTAGTAAGTGCAACAACTGCTGTGACAAACTAAGACAGACAGACTAGAGGGGCAGAAAACCGGAATGTTCAGAATCATGTACTGGATTGTATGAACAATTTCAGTGACGGAACAGAATGATAATAATTTTTGTAATTAACATAGTCTGTATTCCAAACTAGGTCTTTTTCAAATATTAATTCCAGCTTTACTTTGGAGTTGTAACATCTGTGCTGCCAAAGGATCTCAATACTGGCGAAAGATCACTACTATGACAATGTTTTGGTATCTACAGGAGGACACGGGACCAGGCAAAGAAGGGCCAGAGAATTCAGAACCTATTGATTTTTCCGGAAGCCCTCTACTGAAACACTTTGAAGCAGTCAACTTTGGAGGGTGCAGAACATGTTCATAAATCCACAGAGTAGTTTCCACTGACATGTCAGGAACCAAAATAATACTGTCAGACTAGTTTTGGCACTTGTAATGTTGTAGATCACATGCTGTGCAATCTTATGGCATCTAGTGTTCCGAATGCCACATATCGATTTTCTTTAACCCTTTCTATGCTCATGACGGAGCGGTTCCGTCATGAGCCACGGTGGGCGTGTGCTCATGACGGAACCGCTCCGTCATGGCACCCACCCATGGGGGAAGCGCTGGCGCTCCCCCCCATGGGTAGCCCATCTAGCCCCCAAAAAGGGGGAAGGCAGTGGAAGAGTTTCCGCTGCCACCCAGATCCCCCCCCCCCCGGGCAATCCCATGACGTCAGCGCACGCCGACGTCATCAGGAAGCCCTGGACGCGCTGGAAGCCATTTGCTTCCAGGCGTCCACAGATGTAGGTAGGTGTTCCTGCTCAGAGTGGTGGGGTGGTGTTTCTTTGGCTATCGTGGCATCAGGGGAGAGGTTTTCCTCTCCCCTGATGTCTCTTTGAAGGGCATTTGAGCTGCATCGCGATCGTGCAGCAGAAATGCCTCCACTAGGCAACAGGGATATCTTTTTTCGGCATGGAAGCGACCAGCTTCCAAAGGGGACATTTACATTTTGGATGTTTTTCTGCCCCCTCCCCCCCCCCCCTGGGGACAGATCGGTCCGTTCGTTTGGCTTTTCTGCCCCCATGGGGGGCGAAAACCCCACTAGGCACCAGGGATTTTGTAGGAAATTGTATGGAAGCGACCAAAGGGGGTAATAAATATTGGATGTTTTTTCTGATCGGCCCGTTTTTTGGCCTTTCTGCCCACAGGGGCAGAAAACCCCACTAGGCACCAGGGATAATAGATTTATAGTATGGAAGCAACCCCTTGGGCAAGGGTCGCTTCCAAGGGGGAAACAAATTTGCTCAATGTTTCCCAAAAGAATTTGTTTGTCAAAAGCTTGTGCGGGGACAGTGCAGTGCGTTGCGTAGCAAGGAACTTCTAGCTTTGAAGTTTTCAGACAGGAGAGATGTCTACATGCTGACTACCATGCATGATGAAAGCACTTCACCTGTGACTGTTTGGGGTCAGGTTGCTGAAGTGCGCAAACCTGTGTGCATTTTAGACTATAATAGGCAGATGGGTGGTGTTGATAGAGTAGATCAGAGGTTGGAACCTTACACTGCTCTTCGTAAGGCTTACATTTGGTATAAGAAGTTGGCTATCCATCTTTTCCACTTGGCAGCCTTTAATGCTTTTGTTGTATTCAAGGATTGTTTTCCTGAGTCAAAGATGACTTTTGCGAAGTTTCAGGAGTCTGCAATAGGCAGCCTTGTTGTAGTGGCACAGGCAAGTGTTCCTAGAGTTGGAGTGGAGAGGATGTGGCTAGATTGAAAGATCGCCACTTTCCTGATCACATTCCTCCCACGCCCTCAAAAGACTTTCACAGTAAGAGATGTAGTCTGTTGTCGAAGAGGTACGCGGAAGGAGACTTGTATGTACTGCCCTGAGTGTCCTTCTAACCCTGGGCTATGAATGCCTGCTTGTTTTAGAATGCATCACATGCAAAATAATTTTTGGGAGCATCCATGAGTGGTAAAGTGAACTGCCTGGTCTGTATTGTTTTATATTTTTTGTTCAGTTTCAAGGTTGGCATTTGTGCAATGTATTTAGTTTCAGATTTTGTGTCAGTAGATTTGTATCTATTTACAATTTGTTTGTGTTTTCTTTTTTGTAATAAAAAAATCCCCCTAAATGTGATGGCGGTGTGTGTAGGCTGGCGCTTGGCTGGCGGTGTGCGTGGACTGGCGCTTGGCTGGCGGTGTGAATGGACTGGCGCTTGGCTGGCAGTGTGCGTAAACTGGCGCTTGGCTGGCGGTGTGCGCGGACTGGCGCTTGGCTGGCGGTGTGCGCGGACTGGCGCTGGGCTGGCGGTGTGCGTGGACTGGCGCTGGGCTGGCGGTGTGCGTGGACTGGCGCTTGGCTGGCGGTGTGCGTGGACTGGCGCTTGGCTGGCGGTGTGCGTGGACTGGCGCTTGGCTGGCGGTGTGCGTGGACTGGCGCTTGGCTGGCGGTGTGCGTGGGCTGGCGCTTGGCTGGCGGTGTGTGTGGACTGGCGCTTGGCTGGCGGTGTGCGTGGACTGGCGCTTGGCTGGCGGTGTGCGTGGACTGGCGCTTGGCTGGCGGTGTGTGAGTAGTGACTTGCTGCTGGTCACACACTGGTAGCCAAACGCCAGTCCACGCAATCAGTAAGCTGGTGTGGTTGCTGTGTCAGGCATGTGGGCGTGTGAAAGACATGGGCCCTTGAATGGCGCTGTCTGTTGATGTGAGTGTTGTAATGTGATGGGCCCGCGGCTGGCGGTGTGAATGGTTTTGTATGTGTCACACGTATGAAAGGTGTATGAATGGCCTGTAAAGAGGTTGGTGCCTTGCCGTGGCTTTACAGCTCATGAGCTGAGAGTCAATGGTTCAGTTTCTCGTCCTTTCAATTATTAACAGTGCATTTCATTTTTGTGAAATCTCTTCTTAATACAATTGTATATACTAAACCAACACTCACCCTTGTGCCAAATCCAACCGGTATGTATGTGTGCTTGAGGAATGGATGGTTGTGCAGTAATATTTGTCTTTTCTGTCTTTCTCAAGCAGGGTGTCCCTTGTCCCTTTTTGTGAATGTTGTAATGTGTTGGTTCCGTGCCTGGTGGTGTGAATGGTCTTGTGTGTATCACGTACAAAAGGTGTGTGAATGGCCTGTAAAGCGGTTGGGGCCTTGACGCTGCTTTACAGCTCACGAGCTAGGAGTCACTGGTTCAGTTTTTTGTCCTTTCAATAATTGACAGTGCATTTCATTTTTGTGAAATCTCTTGTTAATAAAATGTTATATACTGAACCATCACTCGCCCTCGAGCCAAATCCACCCAGTGTGTGTGTGTGTGTTTGAGGAATAGATGGTTGTGCAGTAATATTGGTCTTTATTGTCTCTCAACAAGGTGTACATTCCATCTAAGAAAAACCTACCAACTCTAGATATTTCCATAAAATAAACGCCCATGGGAGTACATGTTGATGTCTCTCTTGTGGATCCCAAGTTATCTTACCCACAATGTCCTGCAAACATCAAAATGTGACGGTCACATTTTCCTTGCATTACTGTGCCAAAATGTTCACGCTTCAGAAAGAAACAACAAATTTCCTACCATCCAGCAATTCCCCAAGTCTCCCGATAAAAATGGTACCTCACTTGTGTGGGTGGGTCAAGTACCCACGGCAGGGAAGGGCCCAAAACGTACTGTGGAGACATCAAAATTACCTATTTTGAAAGGACCTGGTTTTGCAAGGGGGGGGGGGGGAGGAGGCTGAGTTTTTGGCCCAGAATCCCCTGCAAACCTTGGGGGGCCACGCAAGCCATACCTCGCTGGACTCCCCCAGGTGTCTAGTTTTCAGAAATGTGTGGTTTTGGTAGGTTTCCCAAGATGGCCGCCGAGCCCGGGCCAAAAACCCAGGTGACCCCCCCTTGCAAAAGCAGGTTGTTTTGTGATAGGTCATTTTGATGTCTCCTCAATACGTTTTGGACCCTTGCCTGTCGCGGGTACTTGACCCACCCACGCGAGTGAGGTACCATTTTTATCGGGAGACCTGGGGGAACGCCAAGTGGTAGGAAATTTGTGGATCCACACAGATTCCAGAACCTTCCACCACAGAAATGTGAGGAAATGTTTTTTGTTTTTTTTACCGAGTTTGAGGTTTGCAAGGAATTCTGGGTAACAGAACCTGGTGAGAGCCAGACAAGTCACCCCATCCTGTATTCCCCTGGGTGTCTAGTTTTCAAAAATGTATAGGTTTGCTAGGTTTCCCAAGGTGCCGGCAGAGCTAGGGTTCAAAATCTACAGCTAGGCACTTTGCAAAAAAAGGGGCAGTTTTCACTGTGAAAATGTGGTGTGTCGACGTTGCGTTTTGGGCCGTTTCCTGTCGCCGGCACTAGGCCTACCCACACAAGTGAGGTACCATTTTTCTCTTAAGACTTAGGGGAATGCGGCGTTGGGTGGAATTTTGTGGATCCAGCAAGGTTCCAGAACATTCCACCACAGAAATGTGAGGAAAATTTGTTTTTTGGGACAAAGTTTGAGGTTTGCAAGGGATTCTGGGTAACAGAACCTGGTGAGACCCAGACAAGTCACCCCATCCTGGATTCCCCTGGGTGTCTAGTTTTCAAAAATGTATAGGTTTTCTAGGTTTCCCTAGGTGCCGGCAGAGCTAGGGTTCAAAATCCACAGCTAGGCACTTTGCAAAAAAATGGTCAGTTTTCACTGTGAAAATGTGGTGTGTCCACGTTGCGTTTTGGACCGTTTCCTGACGTGGGCACTACACCTACCCACACAAGTGAGGTACCATTTTTATCAGGAGACTTCGGGGGAACACAGAATTGTAGAGCAACTGTTATTACCTATTGACTTTCAATGCATTTCTGCCTTCAAAATGTAAGACAATGTGTAAAAAAGAAGCCACTTTGAAAAATGTCCTATAATTTACATGCTGGTATGGGTACCCACAATTTCGGAGATGTGCAAATATCTACTGTTTCTAAACTCTATATTTTGTTCCCATTTCATAAATACATAGGTGTCTTTCATACGATTTTTCCCTGTTTATGTTTTTCTAAATGAATTGCTATATACCCCGTACACAATAAAAAACCATCGCAAGACACTGCTCAGTTATTGGCTCTGGGTTCCTCGGGTTCTTGGTGAACCTACAAGTCCTATATATCCCCACAACCAGAAGGGTCCAGCGGATGTAACGGTATATTGCTTTAAAAAATCTGTCATACTTAGAAGAAGTTACAGGTGAAAACGTTGGCACAAATGGGTGTGTTTTTAAACTCATTTTTATTTTTCCTATTTTCAACTGTTAGTTTCTATAAGAAAACCTTGAAGGATCTACACAAATGACCCCTTGCTGAATTTAGAATTTTGTCTACTTTTCAGACATTTATAGCTTTCCAGGATCCATTACTGCTTTTATACCAATTTTTATCATTAACTGTAAGGAGGTTGAAAGCACAAACAAATAGCAAAAATAGGCTATGTCCCAGTAAAATGCGAAAACTGTATAAAATTTTTGGTTTCCTGACAAGAGTCTGCTTGTCTCTGAAAGCTGGGAAGATCACCATCTTCCCAGCTTTCAGGTACAAGCAGACTTTTGAAATCACCATTTCAGCAACACAAACCCTTTGTTGATACAATTTGCAGGGAAAAAACCAGACGCTTTCATCTGTAGCCCTTTTTTCCCATTTCCCCCCCCTCCCCTCCCCCCCCCAAAAAACAATTTTAGCTGTATTTTGGCCAATTTCTGGGTCCCTCCCGGGGGAATCCACAAACCCTGGGTACCTTTGAAATCCCCATGATGTTGGAAGAAAAGGACGCAATTTGGCGTGGATATCTTATGTGGTCAAAAGGTTACAGGGGCATTAAGCGCGAACTACCCCAAATAGCCAAAAAAAAGCTTAGCACGGGGGGGAGGGGGAGGCCTAGCAACAAAGGGGTTAAAGGGTTTGTTTTGGTTTAGCGAATGCATAGAATGATTCGAAATTGTGAACGAAACCCACAATGCACCAGGGCACAAACATCCCCTCCGATTACGTGACTGATCATTTCCACTGGAGTTTAGGTGCCACTTGAGTATTAAATGTAGTAACTAGGATGTGCTAATTAGTGCTTTTGAGCCAGAAGGGCATAGGAGGATCACATGTCAGTCTACAACAGAACAATCTGCAAGCCGAGTGTTACAGCTAATTACCATTTTTTGTTTGCAGCTTGTGGTCTTGTAGATCAGATGCTGTGCACGAACTGTAAAGGAGCACACTTCACTTTTAAGTCTGTGGCTTAAACTAACGTTAAATTACAAGTCTAGACACAGGATATTGCACAATACCCTGTATACAAGGAAGCATCTCCAATCCTTGTACTGTGTGTCAACTAACAGTTAAAAATTAACAGACTGTAGACAAAGAGCACCCAAATGAAGGGTAAGGCCCTAGCATTCCTATGTGTCAAGCGACAAATAGTTTAGACTGGATCACATTTTAGAGACCACATTCTGCCTCGCTCGTTCTACACATGTACATGTGTGCTTACATGTGTCATGTGCAAGCTGCTCCCAAGCCCTTACTCAATTAGTCTACAAGCAGCTGACCTTATACTAAGAGATGGTCACTGGACTTTGTAACTCAACCTAGGGGGAGAGGATGTGGCCTAATGGCGAGAGCGGTCGACCTCGAAGCTGGGAAACCAGGTTCGAGTCTCGGCAGGGACGCTCAACATCCTGCGATTCTGGGCAAATCACTTCATCTCCCTGTGCCTACCAAAAATGAATGTGTCCGCCTGTAACGTAACTGATGCTCATGTAAAGTGCTCTGATACCTTTGGGTCGAGTTCGCATTATATACAACTCCAAAAACAAAAAACTGTTTAAAGGTGTGTTACAGTGAGTATAACTCCATCTATGAGTTTAATGCCACAACAAAGGTAAAAAAAACCTTGGAGTTTTTGTATGTAGAGCACTTTGAAATGGTACTGTCATCCAACTACCGGAAACTGTAGCTACTGCTGATGAGCTGGATACATTGGGATGTGCCAATATGCATCCTTAAGATTTAAGGTTCGCATGAAAATCTGATGTAAAAGTGGGATGACTTTCTGACGAGTTGCCATCTTGAAGTGAATGGTCTGTAAATGTGTGTTCAGAGGAGACCGAAATCAACCAGTAGACTGAATATGCTCATGTTCCATTTTCGTGGACAGGAACATCCTTTATATCTGCTTTCGTGAGTAATACAACAAGCTTCTCTAGCAACAGACAAATGTTCTTTGTTCGCTTTGTGTTTGGGTGGTGGAAGGTGTGGAGGAATTTGATTAATTTGACAAGTTTGTTTTTTCAGCACAGTGGATAGAACATATTTGTCTGTTGTTTCACTTCAGTCAAGAGGACTATCGTTCATCCTTCCCCCACAGGTGTTTGGCAATCAAGGAGATTGAGAACGGAATAATTTGTATAGGAACCTTTTCTCATGAGAGCTGAAACTGCAATGAAATTAAACTCTTTGCAATTGGCGGCTTTGTGACTCTTGTTGCTGTTGTGCAGGAGAGAATTGTACAAATGCATTGTATGGTTGGCAAGGTTGCCTACCAGAACCAATTAGCGGCTTTCAACGTGATCGACCATAAAACTTTGGTGCTGTAGAGCGCCCATGGATTTGGCAGTGTCTCTATCCTTCTAATTAACGTTGAATAGATTTATAAGCTTTTTAGAACATTTTGAGAACTGTGCCTGAATAAATCTGTAAACCAGAAACATGAAACAGCAGAAGTTGATACCCACCACCGAAAGTTTTGGGAAACTGATAGCATTGGATAAAATCTTTTTCCCAAAAATTACTTCCAAAATCTTTTACAATGACATTTTCCCCATAAAACCTTAGACCATAGTTAACATTGCATTATGTGGCAAATATTAGTATATATATATATATATATATATATATATATATATATATATCACTGAAAAAAACAAAGGTTACAGGGACATTATAGTTAAGTTCAGATGATACACACACACACACAACCATAGAAATTCAGCACTTATAGTTATCTCAAGCAACTTTAACTAGTGCCCTAAGGTAACTATAACTCACGCCCCTGCAATGCAGTTTGCTCATCAATAATTACACAGCAAAAGTTGCAGTGATATTATCAATGATGTCATAGGAAATGTCAGGAGTGATGTAATATGTGGGGTAAGTAGCAGTGCATGGTGAGGGCGCGAGTTATAGTTACCTTGGGGCATGAGTTATAATTATTTGAGATAAATATAACTGCTGAATTTCTCTGACTCTGTGTGTAAAATCTGAGCCCAATTATATTATCCCTGTAACTTTTGTTTTTTTCAGTGAATTTCTAAGATTTCTTTAATTCTATTTCCTAACTATAATGTCCCTATAGCTTTTGTTTTCTTCAGTTACTTTCTATGGTTTTTTAATGCTATTTCCTAACTAAAACCTCCCTGTAACATTTAGTTTAATTAGTGAATTTTACAGTTTTTAAAATACTTCAATATTAATTGTACTACATTTTGACCCATAAGTTCAATTTACATTTTCACAAGTTTATAAATACATTTTATTCATACATTCATTCTTATTATATATATTTTAAAACTGAATATTTAAAAATTATGGTAAGATAACGTTTGCAGTCTTTCTATAAATGCACTGCACCAAATCTTTTTTCAAAATTAATTTTAAGGATTGGTCGCGAATCCTCGGACAAATAAGGGGTCTGTTGGTTATAGTGCACACATTCAATACTAAAACAACAACAACAACTTTAATAAAAACATATGTTATTGCAATTTCTATAAGTGAATCACTGCCTGTGTATGGGTGTGCGAGTAGGTGTGTGAGTGACTGTGTGGGTGCAAGTGGATTTGTGGGTCTGAAAGTGACTGTGTGAGTGGCTGTATGGGTGTGTAAGTGGGGATGTGAATAGGTGTGTGGGTCTGAAGGGGGGGCCCGTGTTTTTTTAATAATAATAATCGGGGTCTGGATCTACCTGAATTCGTGAAGATTTGCAGATCCTCACGCGCTCAAAAAAAAGGTTGTTGGGCAATTTCTTGCCCATGAGGGGTCCCTCACAGACCCCTCCATCAGTCCCATGGGGTCAGGGTACCTTTACCCTAATCTCTTCTATCACTTTCACATTTTATTTTCCCCTCTGGGAAACATGTCCCGATGCACAAAATGGCGGCCACTACTTTCCTCCCAGGTTGCGGCTTGCCAATCATGGCATTGTTGTTGGAGTATGACTCCGCGGATCCACTGCAGTGGATCTGCATCTCTAGATAAACATAAATCTTTTTACTTTAATATATCCAAAACTACTGAACAGATTTACACCACATTACAAAAAGCACTCTTTCTGGACCAAGATCTAGCTTTCTGCTAAATTTGGTGCAATTCCGTTCAGCGGTTCGAGCTGTAGTTGTGTCCAAAATCCCTATGAGAAACTGCATGGGGAAAACGCGTTTTGGGAGCCCCCCATTTTCTCGGCCCTCGCTTGACGGATCACCCTAAAACTTTCTAGACAGCAGCTGAAGTGACTGGCAAACTAGTTTTGATAATTTTGTGAAGATTCATCAAACGACACCAAAGTTGTTAGCAAAACAAAAAACGCTTTTCCTCAGGAAACTAGTTCCTGACTAACTACCTACTGGCGACTGCCAGCAGTTAATATATTCATACCTCGACAACAGTTTCAAATCAGATTTATTGACCATCAGCATTATCTATTTTTAATTGCAAAAAGTTAATATTTTCACAAGTGGACTGATGCAGTCACAACTTGATATTTCATTTATAATTGGTCATTCGTAGGTCAAAAGTAATTGTGTCAACTTGTTTTTGGCTTATGGATTAATATAGTTCCTCATTAAGTTTGATCACTTTTTAATGCATCGCCAAGGAGAGTCATGCAGACTCACTAATAGGAATCCTCTGAATAAGGTCCTTGAAACACTGACCTACAGTCTTTGTTAACTAAAGTAGCTCCCAAGAAAGGTTTTTCCACGCTCAGAACAATTAATTCCAGTAAAAATTTAAATAAACCGGACATGAATTCTCAACAATTAACTATATTTTAACAGAGTAACACAAATCAAAAAAGTCTCAATCTTGAGGTGTATTAGAAACACGCAACATGAGCACATCAGATGATGGAGCTACTTTACTACCAGCAGAGAAGCACATTCAATCACAATATGCTGTATTAAAGTACAACAGGGATCTCTCTATAACGGAGTGGATCTACAGCCAGAGATAATATATAATCATTAAATTGCCAACATATTGTCTTCAAAAGACAGCTCTCAAAGTCAGCTCGTACAGGGACTTGTTGACAAATGTACTGTTGTCTTGCTCCCACTCAAGATCACCAGACTAACGACTGCGTTTAAAACAGAGCAAACAGGGAAGCATTTAAATGAAAATCTTATATACAGTTCTAATCAATCACATGCAACTGCCTACTAACCTCATAGCAATGGATAAATAATTTGGTAAAAATACTGAAAAAAACTAAAATCACCTCAAAATTATCTAGCTGGCATACCGTCCACCAAGAAGATTGACTATCAACCTCTACTTCACAGTGCAAAACTAAACAACGCTTATCTAAAACAACATGCGCTAAAACCAAACAAAGTGGACTTTTTTCCCTAGATATAAATCAGAAGAAACATCTTAAACCATCAAAATAATCTTTTTCATTAGCTACTTAAGCTGAAAACGCAGGAATTGTTTTGCATTGAATTAATTTCAGATACATCATCAGGAAACTAAACAAGCCAAAGTACCTGGGGTTTTGACATATGAATTAGCAATATTAGGGGCAGGAAATCTGAACTGACTGCTCCTACTTCTAGACAATCACTCAAACTAAAATTCCCAAATATTATACAATAAATTAAGATAGGCTTTAATTATTCTTCCAACCTCCCAAAGAAGAAAATAAGTTACTTACCTGTAGCTGTAGATCTCCAGTATTGGTATCTTTCATAGATTCGCATGCTTGAATCATTCCCCGTCGTCGAATTGGGAATCCCACGGTATTATATCAAAGCAATCATATTAGTAGCCTAAGGTACAATGGCACTAGGCCATGAATGTAATAGCCTATCTATGGCTTTTTTTTTTTTTTTTTTTTTTTAAAGGACCAAACTTCTACAACCAATCAGGTGACAGCACCCTCTAGAACTTTCCCCACAGAGGCTAGTTCCCTCAGATTTTCAAGCACAAGTGGGAATAAATATAATCCCAACTAGTAAAGGGGAGGCTCTAGGGGAGATGGGCGGTCGCATGTGAATCTATGAAAGATATCAATACTGGAGAACAACAGTTACAGGTAAGTAACTTATTTTCTTCTCCAGGATTGGATCTTTAATAGATTCACATGCCTGAATCAGAATAGTTAGCAGTAGCATAAATACATATTAGCATGCCATAATAATGCAAATATAGTCAATGGTTGAAACGAACATAATGAAAACAATAAACATAACCTTAGCGGATGGTGGGAAAATAAATGTATAAAAAGGAAAGAGGTTCACCTTACGGAAATAGATGGCGCAACACAGCCTGTCCCACCGCTGTATCTGCTTTGTCTGTAGCATCCAGGCAATAATGCTGGGTAAATGTATGCCTGGTGGACCATGTGGCTGCTCAGCAGATTTGCTGAATCGGAACACCAGCAAATAAAGCTGTGGAAGTAGAAACAGCTCTTGTTGAACGAGCCTTGACTCAAGTAGTTAAGGGTCGTCCTGCAGCGTTATGGCAGAACTGAATGGCTGTTGCAATCAATCTTGCAATGGAAGATTTATAGACTGGTAGTCCTTTATTCAAATTGCCATAGGCGATGAACAATTGATCAGATTTACGGAACAGTTTTGTTCTATGTAAATAAAACTTAACACACCTTTTAACATCCAAAGTATGCAGAGATCTCTCAGCAATAGTTTGTGGGTTTGGAAAGAATGTCTTTAGTACAATAAGGTCGTAGAGATGGAAATCCGAAGGCACTTTTGGTATGAATTTAGGGTTAGTCCT
Organism: Calotriton arnoldi; assembly: GCA_963921515.1. Taxonomy (NCBI): domain Eukaryota; kingdom Metazoa; phylum Chordata; class Amphibia; order Caudata; family Salamandridae; genus Calotriton; species Calotriton arnoldi. The sequence continues at coordinate 3,354,767 of CAWUFW010000091.1, forward strand.
TAAGATCACTTTGTCTTTTTTGAATTGCATGAACAGATGTTTTATAGTGAATGGTTGCAATTCACTAACTCTTCTTGCTTATGTTAGTGCTAATAGCAGAGCCGTCTTCCATGACCGATATTTCAACTGTGTCTTGTGGATTGGTTCAAATGGTCTTTTCATTAACTGACTTAATACCACGTTGAGATGCCAAGACGGAGGAGGCTCTTTCACTGGTGGAAAAGCTCTAAAGAGTCCCTTGAGGAACTGTTTAATTAATCTAGCAGACCATAGAGAAGAGTTCCCCGATCTCCTAAAGCGAGAGATTGCTGCTAAGTGCACTTTTATTGATAAATGTGCAAGGCCAGACTTGGCTGACTGAAGAAGATACGGTAAGATCTGTACTGGTGTTGCGAGGAATGGATGTAATTCTTTTTCTTGACACCATAAACAAACGTTTCCACTTAAATTGATATGACTTATTTGTGGAGTCTGCTCGCGCTTTAGAGAGCATTTCTCTGTAGTTTCTGGGGATTTCTAATGGTCCGAGCTCATGTTCGTCAAGATTCAGGCTGACAAGGAAGAGAAGTCGGGTTTGGATGAAGTAGTTGGCCCTTGTTCATGGATAGTAACGTCGGAGTAGACGTCAGAAATGTGATGTTGCTCCGAGAGAAGGAGAAGTTTCTTGTACCAGAATTGCAGAGGCCGTTTAGAAGCAATGAGGATTAATCTGCATGGTTCCCCTCTTCATTTCCTGAGAATCCTTGGTATCAAAGAATTTGGGGGGAAAACGTAAGCAAATATTTTCGACCATACAATCAAAACGGTATGTCCCCACGATCCTTTCTGGGGATGCCACCTTGGATAGTATTGGCATTTCTCGTATGTCTGTCGCAAAAAGATTGAGTTGCGGTGTGACACACCGAAGGAAAATGTCCTGTGGAACCAGAGGATCAAGTTCCCACTCGTGACAAGTGGTTGTTACTCAACTCAAGGTGTCCACCAGTACATTGGATACTCCTGGGACGTGTTCTGCCCTCAGAGTTACATTGTGTTGCAAGGCCCAATTCCAAATTGTTTGCGCACGTTGAGATAGAGCAACTGATTTTGTCCCTCCTTGTTTGTTTAAGTAGTGCATGCTGATGGTATTGTTCGTACCGATAAATACCAACGAGCCTGCAATTCTGGGGAGGAATGGTAATAGAGTTAGAGGTTTTATATGCATCCTTTTTTCGGAGGTTGTCCATTTGCCACTGACAGAGCTCTTGAAGGTGAGCACTCCATCCCTCCAGGGACGCATCCGTGGTGATGACGAGATCGGTTGCTTGAGAGAGAAAAGTCATCCCTTGGGAAATATTGTCTGATACTGTCCACCATCGCAAAGCTATCATCATTGTTGGGGTAATGAGTATATCAGTCAAATGAGCCCAGGACTTGCAGCCACTGTTTGTCCAGCTGTTCTTGTAGGGGACGCATATGAAGTCTGCAGTTTCGTATCAGAGGAAAGCAGGAGGAGCGCATTCCCAGAAACAACTTGTACAGTCTGACAGAAACAGACTTTCTTTTGCAAAGCTTTTGGGCCAGTATCCTGATCTTGTCCTGTCGTTCTGGAGAGACAAATGCTTTGTCCGACTGGGTGTCTAAGACTGCTCCTAGAAACATTAATGTTGTTCTCGGGTTGAGAGTTGATTTCTCTAGATTTGGTATGAGACCTAATTTTTTGAATACCGAAACGCTAAGTTCAGTAGGTGCAGTAGCCGCTGTGGCCGTTTGGTATGTTGGAGCTTTTATTATCCAATTGTCTAAATACGGAAAGACTTGAAATCCGCTTAACCTTAGACATGCTGCCACTGGGGACATGCACTTGGTGGATATTCTTGGGGTTGATCGTAGTCCAAAGGGGAGCACTTTGAACTGAAAGTGTGTGCTGGCTACCTGGAGATGGAGACGAAGGCATCTCCAATGACTGTGATAGATTGGGACATGAAAGTATGCTTCTTGAAGGTCCAGAGTTGTCATGTAGTCCCCATGATTGAGAAGGTGTAAAATGTCTTGTAGGGTGACCATCCGAAATTACTTTTTTCAGGTATTTGTTCAACTGTCGAAGATCCAAGAAGGGGCGCCAGTCTCCTGATTATTTCCTGATAAGGAAGAAATGGGAATAGAAGTCCGTGCCTCGCTGAGACTTCGGGACCTTCTCTATCGCCCTTTCTGCAACATGATAGTGACTTCCCTCAATAGCTGTTTCAGATGGGGAGCAAACGTCCGTTTTGGAGGCACATTCGGCGGTTTGCTGACGAATTTGAGGGTATGCCCTTGATCTATGATGTCTCGGACCCACTTGTCTGAAGTTATCCTGGACCATTGGTGAATATAATGAAAAATATGTCCTCCTAGTTGTTCCTTGGATTTGGGAAAGGTAGCCAGCTGAAACGAAAGATCATTGTTTTCTATTAGCATCTCGTCCACTGGTGGGCTGTTTTCCTCTAGTTGGATGCTTGTAAGGCGCTGCAGGTGGCTGTCTGTACTGCTGCGCATATTGCGGCGTGTACTGTCCGTGGTAAGGCCGATATAGTTGCCTATAATTATGGAATTCTCCTCTGTAAGAGTATGAACTTTTCCCTTTAGCTCCTCGAAAGGGTTGTTTGTGAAATTGCAATGTTCCCAGTAACTTGGCAGTGTCAGTATCCGCCTTAATGGTTTGCAGAGCTTCATCAATGTGTTTTCTGAACAATGCTTCCCCGTCATAGGATCTTCGTTTGGACTTCTGGTCTGAATGTTGTCGCTTTTAGCCAGCCCTGCCTGCGGAGGACAGCTCCTCCAGTCAGTTGTCGGAAACCAGTAGAAGATATATCGACGGCACAGTCGGTTATTTCTGAAGAAGCTCGTTCGCCTTCCAGGAGAATCTTCCTCGTGTCAGGCTTAGCATCCTCTGGTAGTATATTGATAAACTGCGCCATACTCAACCACATCTGCCTGTCAAATCTCCCTAGAATTGCCAGAGAATTTGCTGCTCTAACTGCAGCTGAAAAAACTTTTTCCAATCGTGTCCAGGCAACCCCCTTCTCTATCTGGTGGTGGTGTGATAGGGGTCGGAGGATTTCTAGAGCGTATCTGGGCTGCTTGACTGATGACAGAATCTGGCATGGATTGTCCAATAAGGCATGCAGGATCATCCGGTGCCTTGTATTTTTTTTATCTAACTTGGGCATAGCCGCTGTCACCGAGGCCGGGTTCTTCATTATCCGAACTCCTTCCTGCCATATAAAGTTTATAATGGGAATAGCCCTAATCGATTTTTTAATTGGTTCTCTAAAATTGCAAAGAAAATAGTCTGCCTGTTTGGTAATGAAAGGCAATTGAAAACACTTTGCTGCTCTTTCCATGATATTATGGAAACCTCCAATATCGTCACGGACGTGAATCCACCGGAGGAGATGGCGAATTTATAAAATAGTCATCCCACTCTTTAATAGTGGAGGCGCGATCCCTGATCTTTCCCTCTTCTTCCTCTTGATCACCCTCCAAAGTGTCAGGGTCATGTGCAGGGGGATCCGCCAGTGGTAATGACAATAGAGGAGTACCTGGAATTTGTAATGTGCACAGTTCTAGGAGGTGGCATTTTTTGTTATGACTGCATTGATGGTTGAAGTCGAGTGGTAAGTGCAGAAGAAACAGGTTCTGGGAACCGTTTATAATAATCCTGTAACATTCCTTGGAGATTGGTTACGGAGTCCAAAGGCATTTGGATAGAACATTCTTGAGGATCTTGAGGCATATATTCAGGATAATGTTGATAATCTTCCTCATAGTATTGATCATCCTTGTCAATCATCCTCATAGTATTGATCATCCTCGTCATCGAAGTCCTGACATTTTACATTTATTTCTGACGGACTATGAGCCGCTCTAAAGAGACTTTTATCTTCAGATTCTTCCTCCAGTAGCAGAGCTGGTGAAAAAGGCAAAACTTTGCTTGGTGATGTGGGACCTGGAATTATCACATCAACACTGGCCTTGTCAGTATATGAAAGGTGTGATGCTGACACCAGAGGTGTTAAAGGTGCTGAGGATGAAAAATTCTGGACCCCCGTCGACGATAAATCAGTGGTCGACGAGGATTTCTGTGGTTTTCCAGGCAACACAGGGTTTTCTGACTGAACTACTGTCAACGAAGTTGTCGTCGACGGTGTTGTCGACGGTGTTGTCATCGACGAGAGCACAGTCGACGGTGTTTTAAGATGTCCGTCGAAACGGAGGTCTTTGTTGACGGAGTAGGATCCTTAGTCGTCGACGAGTGCTAAGATGAACGATTCGTCGACGGAGGTGGAGACAGAGGAATTGACTTTGGTGTCATCGTCAAAATCTACATGTCACTATGGTAGTCGACGCAGTCAGAGAATACGTTATTATGAATGGCGATGCCGCCGTAGTGAATGTAGTCATTATCGTCATCGACGGTGTCGTTGGAATAAAAGATGGAGAAATCAGACGGAACGGATTTAGAAGAACTTTTGCCAGTTATTTGTTTTTCAGATGGCGCAGAAGGCTTTGAAGGAACCTTTGAGGAAGCTCTATGGTGGGTTTTCTTAAGGGTCTTTTTAGGGTGTTCCGTAGGCTCTTTATCAGAGGATCTATCCCTTTTTAGTGATTTGCCAGATGAAAAAGAATCATCGCTCTCTCCCTCAGACACAGGGTTGGCTTTAAATTTAATATTCTGTAGCCACAACAGAAGTCTTCCCTCTCTGTCCTTGAGGGGCTTCTGTGAGAAAGTGCAACATATTTTACAGTCTTTCTGAGTAGATGCTGGAGAGGCAACGATCGGCACTGCTATCTGCAGCCACATTTCGAGAAACAAGAGCAATCAGGGAGGATGAATCTTCCACAGGTGACACGGCGCAATCAGAACCGGACAAGAGCCAACTCCTCTTCCCAATTCATGACTCCACAGACGGCAAATGAACTGCTGAACTAAGAACCAGCAAACAGACATTCACTACCCCACAGACCAAGTCAAGAAACTACACTCCTGCCGCATAGAAGTAAGAAATCCACCAAGTATGTAGACACGCTAATACCATATTACCCAGCGGTCACTCCTGACAGAGGTGAGAATCTCATACCGCAATACTAGGCGAACTAAACAATGCAGAGCGTATGGAGCCCCACCGTGAAATAAGGTAACAATAAATCTCTATGACCAGTCCGCATAATGGAGGCTTACATAGACTGAGGCCTAGGTCAAACTCTCACAGGGGTACAATATCTGTGGCCCAGAGACTTGAAAACTGATGTCGGGCTGCACCCCCGGGGTGGGAAGCTACACCCCTTACAGGGAGACCAACCGGGAATCCCTGGGGATCCCATGCACCATAAACCAACCATGGCCCCTATCGCAGTAGCCAGTCCTATAACCGAAGAGTTAATGAGAGTTGTTTACAAAGTTTGGCCGAACAAAGATCCACAGTTGGGTTGTTTAAAGGGGATGCTGACGGGCGCCAGAGCATTTACACTTAGAATCGACTGGTCTCTAACGCTACATAACAGATTCCAACATGGAGTCGACACAGCACTATAACTATCTTACTTGGAAAATACGGGGAATGGGATCGCTACACAAATGACATAGAATAATGCACAATTAGCCAGGCGGAACTACAGGAGACACATTTGATAGCAGCAGAGGCCACTAAACTACAAAAAAAACTCCGCATTCGCACAGGGAGCAGCGGTATGGATACGATCGGGGATCCCTTTAGTTGCACGCGAGAGACGAATAGACAAAGAGGGCACATACGTACTAATTCGGGGTATTCTAGATGGTAGTCCAATTGTGATTTTATACGCCCCAATACAGACCAGGAAACTTTTTATATTCAAGTGGGTGCCGCGCTCTTACACTGGACCGAATTCCCCTGGATACTGGGAGGCGATTATAATGCAGTCCTAGATACCATACTGGACCGATCCCACCCCCTCTCTCCCCGGAGCTCTCAATACGCCAATGTAATTCCCTGCAAATCTGGGCACAAGGGTGGTCCCTGAGAGAAACATGGCACAGTCACAATGAGGGTATGCGAGAATATTCTTATTATTCACCCACTCACAATCTACACATTAGAATTGACCACATATTCTGTAGTGCATCGCTCCTAACGCAAATCACCCTTACGGCATACATAGGTAAAACGATTCAGATCATAGTGCACAAGAGGCCACAATTGCTTGGGGACGCATCCATCCCCTCCCCGGTCCCCACATGGAGACTAGACCCTTGCCATTTGGAAGACTGTGTGTTCAGGGACACACTGGCTTCCACCATCACAAATTACTTTACTGAAAATGCCAGCACAGCGTCTTTGGTGGGGATGGAGTGGGAGGCATTTAAAGTAGTTCTGCGTAGCACCGTGATCAGGACCGTTACAGGAGCTCGCCAACTGATCAATAGGGAGCTAAAGCAGGTGGAAGACACATTAGGCAAACTTGAGAACGCCGCAGCCTTTAACCCTATTACGAAACAGGAGCCCCAAGAGGTCTGCATAAAATGTGCAGAATTGCTGGAACAACTGCCACCGATGTTACACGCACAAAGCACATACTGAAGCAGACAGACCAGGTACACTACTAGCACGTATCCTTAAAAACTCTCCCCCTCCGACACCAATAATAGAAATTATGACGCCTCAACACACCCGAGCAACCACACAAGCGGATATCAATAAGGCCTTCTACGATCACTACAAAGCACTATATACCGCCCCACAAAAAGCGAACCCACAGGAGCTCCACTCCTTCTTGGACCTAATCAACCTAACCCAAATAACAGAAGAGGCTCGAAATACACTGGCTAACCCCATTACATCAGCCGAAATAGGGGCTTCCCAAAAATAAAACTCCAGGCATAGACGGCCTGCCAGCAGAGCTATACACCACCGATGCACAACAATTGACCCCCAGCCTTAAGAAATTATACAACGAAGCTTACGAGACCGGTGCCTTGCCCCCACCACAGTGCAAGCCTTAATAACCTCGCTGCCCAAACCCGGAAGAGACCACACTAAGTTAGCTGCATACCGCCCACTCTCCTTGCTGAACACAGAATACAAAATCCTCCGTAAAATTTTAGCTTACCGTTTACAACCTCTCCTATCGAAGCTAGTACACATTGACCAATGCAGTTTCATCCCGGCACGAAATACATCCCTCAACATACGTAGGTTATGCAACAGAATGTTCGCCTGTGCCACAGAAACACCTGAGGTGGGATGTATCACGCTAGATATCTCCCAGGCATTCGATACACTAAGCTGGGATTACATGCTGACCGTCCTGCAGAAATTTGGGATCCCCCAGGAATACACACGATGGATGCAAATACTTTACCACCTCCCAACGGCCAGGGTACGCACTGGGTCACACATATCACAAATATATCAAATACAACGGGGCCTAAGACAAGGCTGCCCCCTTTCGCCCATGTTATTTGTGCTTGCACTCGAACCTTTGGCGCACGGAATACGCGCGGTGTCCAATGGTTGGGATATCACCATTAACCGCACCCTTCATGCATTATCACTAAATGCAGGCAATATTAGAATTTACACCAGAAGCCTGCAGGACAATTAAGACACTGTTGCGCAAATCTTCACACAGTTTGAATCCATTGCTGGCCTGGCCATAAATGACAAAATCTCATATGCATTCCCCTTTGGAAACGAAATCGATAGCCAAACAATCCCTTTCGGAAACCGAACTATAACAATAGCCCACACCACCTTTCGGTATTTAGGGATACAAGCATACAGAAATCAGCAAAACCTCATTGAAGGGAATTTGCAAAAAGCAATAGGATCATTAAGGGCTCAGAATACCTTCTGGACGTCCCTACCCCGCTCAGTTGCGGGAAGACTAGCAAAATCGAAAATGGCAATGCTCCCGCGCCTACTCTATTTTTTTTACGAACCTACCAGTAGTGATTCCCAAAGCCATCTTCAAAACACTGAATACGTTATTAACCAATCTAATATAGGGCACAGATCACCGACGCATCAGCCTAGCGAAGCTGCAACTCCCATGAGATGCCGGAGGGATGGGAGCACCTGATTATTATGCCTACTGCCTGGCATCACAGCTACAGTGGCTCTCATACTGGTTAGCAGGCCGAAACTTGCACAAAATAGCCTACACAAACCAAATGATCACAAAGGGTACACTGCATAAGTTGCTATGCCCGAGTAGTACTGTTCCACCGTCTGCTCAAATGCTACTCCGATCTGCGATCTCTTACTGGAAACAAGCATTAAAATATACGATTAACACCCCTACATACGCTCCCAAAATACCACTCTTGGGCATCCCCACCAATATGGGAACTCTCACTAATCGCAAGCTAGATCTCTGGACACAGGAAGGAGTTACCACAGTGGGAGACCTCTTTGGAGAGGGGATGCTGCTATCACACACAGATTTCACAAACAAACAAGGGGTCACAGGAGCACTATTTTTATTTCAACTAGCCTGGTACGATACATTAGGAAACACTGGGCACCCCAAAGATCGGAACCCACTACGAACGAAATAGTTCATTTAATATACCTCATGGGAACGGGTAGACATCTAACCCGCTGGTTTTACCACGAGATACGCACTCACCAACGGTCCTCTTTGACCCTGATTCGTACGAAGAGGGAACAAGATGCCAACAAACCACTCTCAGACAAAGAGTGGAAAACAATACTGGAATATCCCAAACAAGTATCTCGTAATACACAATTTAAATTTATCCAATATACGATAACTCAACTGGCATTCTTAACACCACACAAGTTGCACTCTATTTACCCTAGTGTTATGGCATCCTGCCCCAGGTGTACTGAACAGGACGCAGATCTCATCCACATGATATGGTCTTGCAATGGGCTGCGAGAGTACTGGGGAAAGATAATTGCTACCCTGGAAGAGGTGGTGGGAAACATGGGCTGGCAAACAGTAGAAACGTGCATACTAGGTCTATACAGGCGACGAAAGGGACACGAGGTACAGGCCAAATTTGCTGACCTAGCTCTTATCCTAGCGAAGAGAGGCATCTCAAGGAGATGGAAATCATCATCACCCCCAAGATACAATACTGGAAGGAAGAAGTCGAAGACTAGAGGTTAGCGGAAAGTGTAGCTATTCGCAGAGAAGAACGCAGAGGGCTGCGGAAGAAGCCTATAGCCATGAGCTGGGATGCCCTATTAGAATCATTCAAAGCTTCTGACACATTCGACCCCTAGGGGTAGCGCTGCACTTCAGCATGAGCCCCCTTCACATTCAAAACTGAGATCTTCCCCCATGGGCACCAGCAGAAGTTCCCCAGGGACTCTATCTGTAGATGTAAGATACCATCTCCATACTCACTATTAATCCAAAACCTATATACTGAAATACGGAGAATACTAAATATATGGCCCCTTCAAAGACCCCGACCTATGTGACTACAAGGTCAACCTGACATGCAATAACCAGTCAGTACAAACTTGTCCTTTCTGCACCCGTCAGCTGGGGAGGTGGGAATTCTGTTATTGGAATTTATTTTTATTTTTATCAATGTCACTTAATTTGACTACTCTGACGTAATAGTAGGATAGATAACCAGTGGCCGCCTGGCTTAAACCTGAGTCAGGCCTGTCCTGAACACTATATGATTGTATGCACCGATACATGACAAGAATAATGTACAATTGTAAAATTGAGCTGCCACTACGTGCAAGAATACCACCATGCTGTATAAACAGTGTATTATAACCAGATAAAAATTAATAACATTTGTAAAAAAATATATATATATATTTTACAGTCTTTGAATGTGTGGTCGGGATAGAGACAATAAATTCACTTTTTATGCGGATCATCAATATAAAGTCTCTTTTTGCCACAGGTGTTGCATAGCTTGAATAATTCCTTCTTAGAATGCTCTGACATTGTCAGAATGTCCCTGGGGAATATTTATAAAGAAATATGTATCTGACCTGAGAAGTTTCTTGAAATCAGAAGGTTTGAAGAATAACTGAGCAGAGCTCAGGGAGACTCCCCTCACACGACGTGCGGTAGAAAATCTGAGGGAACTAGCCTCGGTGGGGAAGGTTCTACGGGGTGCTGTCACCTGATTGGTTGTAGACTAAGTTTGGTTATTTTTAGGTCATAGATAGGCTATTAAATTCATGGCCTAGTGCCAATGTACCCTATGCTACTAATATGATTGCTTTGATATAATACAGTGGGACTCCCACTTCGGCGACGGGGAATGATTCAAGCATGTGAATTTATGAAAGACCCAATACTGGAGAAAAAATTTAATCTCTTTAAATGGTCTGTCTAGTTCCAAACAAAGTTGAAAATCTAAAAATTACATTTAATAAGGACTCCCTCATGCAGAGACAAGTCCACTAACCTAAGGTGAAAAATTAGCAGCATACCAACGCTGGTCCAGATGGAGACTTGATTATCAAATCATTAACTACGAATCACCCACGATATTTCTACCAGCATAAAGTTATTGACCATACACTCAAAATGTATTTGAATTTGCTTTTTGTATGTTGCCTGAATTGACAGACACAGTTACCCAAGAGGTATCAACTTGAAACTATTTTTGCACCATTTTCATATCATATGTTTTCATGAGTCATGGAAAACGTCCACCTTGTCTAACAATTATACCACTGTCAAAGTTCCTGCCAAGGAAAAGTCTTAAGGGCAGCTCGAGTGGAGGCTTATTAGCAGTGCTTAATTTGTAAAATAATAAGTGCCGGGGCTCTCGTAATAAGGCCACTGCAGCTTGCACCACACATTGCCCCTGCCATGCTGCTAATGATAGTAACAACACAACTACTAACCATCACACTCCTACAACTGTGTCGCAGGCTGGTTTATGTGTTTTATTTATTTATTATTCTTTCCGTGCATATACACCTGCTTCAATCGCTAGCAGCTCAGAATGATGTGCTGTCCACCATACATAGTTTCTGAAAGCCGTACAACGTCCTAACCATGAATCATCATGGTTATATGAGCAGCGACGCAAGACTAGGCCAAACGCGTTCTGGAAGGCTTTTTTGTCGAGGAACTATGAGGCAGTCAAGAAGTAGTTGTTATATTCTTCTCACTAATCAACATGTAATGCATGTACATTTCATAAGATGCATTGGAATACTGGCGGCTCCCTAGCAACCTGTCTTGTCTGATGCTGGGTTGGAATGTAGAGAGAGAGAGAGCAGTTGCAGTGGAGAGTGGCTGGTGTTTCCAGGGGTCGTTCCTGTGATCTGAATAAACTACTTCTTATCAACTTGTGCGTCCTGCTTCTTCAAAATTGGCGACGAGGATGGGATGCCCTCAACAACAGGAGGATACCAGTTTGTTGGACTCATTGCTAGAAGAGGAACATACTAATGGACAGTAAGTGACCCCTGGATTATTATTTTTTTAGGCACACACCGGCACTAGAAGTCTGTCTAGCGTCCTTTCAGCCATTTGTTTCTACCCAGCTGATCGTGACAATTATTTTCTCCACTTTGACCTTTGGGAAGGTACAGCTGTTAAGCTATTTGTGGAAGTTTCGTTTGAAGCTTCGCTGGAACCATTACGCACTTGCGCAGTGTTAAAGAGGGAATATTTTTTTTCTTTTCACTTCTAAGAATCGCTTTGTGTGCCTGTAGACTTTCGTACAAATTTCAGCGATCTAAAAAAAAAAAAAAAAGGTGGAGAAGGGCTTACTTTAAAAAAAAGGTGACTGTTGGAAGGCCCGCGCGCTTTCATTTCCCTCGTCTGAGTTGGTTTCGAATTCTGCGACCGGAGAATTCCCTGTCCGACTTGTTCCTGCTCTCGTCCCGCCATTGTGGAGTCAAGCGGGCGTCCTAACGCGCTTACTTCACGCACGTTACGTACATATAAACGTGCCGCCATTTTGGAAAAGGAGAACTTCGGTGATACGCACACCACGGATTTGTGTGTGTCCAATATCCGGGTTTTACATCTATCTCAGGAAATTCATCGTGCCGTCATATTGAGAGTGTTGGCAGTTCGTGTCACAAGCCTGTGCATCGGTGACACGCACACCTTTTACAACACCAAGGAATCAGCGTGTTGAAGGCAGCCCGGTTTTGTGTAAGGGCATCGGTGACACGCACACCTTCTGCTGCTTTGCATAATTTCCAGCATTCAACCTGCGTGTTGAATAATAATTCCTGCATAAATTCAAGGGTACTGTATTTTCCTTTTACACATGTAACATCTGACTGACATTTTGTTGCTTCATTTCTTGCTGAATATTACCATCTTTCAGTATAGTGGTCATTTTGTAATCAACATTTTTAACCATGACAACTCAAGTCATTCCTGCGCCACCTTATTTTTTACCAAGTCCTGGCCAACCTTGTATGGCATGGGAATACTGGAAGGAAACGTTTGAAACATATTTAGAGGCCATTGGTGGAGATGTATATGTAGCAAAAAGGAAATTAGCGATTCTTAAACAATTTTTAGGGCTTGAAGGCAGGAATGTTTTAAAAACTTTACCTATGGTGGAGGCCGTCATTATTGAGGTGAATACTGAAGGTGAGGCTGGAGGGGACAACAATATTGACAAATATGAAATTGCTCTGAAAGCCCTGGAAGAAAATTTTGGAAAAAAGGTCAGTGTAGTGGTAGAAAGGCATACATTCTTTTCACGTGCGCAGGCACCAGGAGAAACGATTGAGCAATATGTGGCAAATTTAAGGATGTTAGCTGTCACTTGCAAGTTTAATGACATGAGAGATGACATAATTAGAGATCAACTGATTAATAGAATGTCCAATCTTAGAATTCAAGAAAAATTGCTTGGCATGAAAGATCCTTCCTTAGATAAAACATTATCAGTGGCTAAAAGAATGGAGAATACCTCCAGATATGTGAAGGAGCTTAACACAGTTTCTAAAAAAGTTGGGCAAGACGAAACCGTGCATAGCATCAAGAAAAGTGTTAAAAAAGTTGATGAAAAAACAACATCTGAAAAGAAACCAGATGGTGTAAAGTTCAGGCCTAAATCTTGCTTTAGATGTGGTAGTTTAAGACATACGGCGGATGCTAACCATTGTCCTGCCGTTAAAAGCAGATGTTATAAATGTAGAAGATTTGGCCATTTTGCAAGATTATGCAAGAGTTCCGTGTCTCCTGTTTCTTCTAAGTCAGTTAATCTAGTAAGACAGATAGAACCATCGGAAATAGAAGATGTTGCCAATGACAGTGATGATGACAATGTAGAAGTGATGGTTATAGAGTCCAATCAAGTCCTTAAATGTGAAAGGGGGAAGCATGATAGTTATAGTCCTCCCAAATGTGTAATCAAAATCAAGGGCAAGGAGGTACAAGTCTGGGCGGATTCTTGTTCCCCATTCACCATTATTGATAAATCCATTTGGGAAGGTTTAGGAGGCAAATTGGATGAATTACAACCTACCGATGTCATTCCTGAAGGATATTGTGGTGAGAAACTACCTGTTTTGGGGTATCTGGAAACAGAAATGTGTTTTCTGAATAGAAAAACTACAGCCAAGCTATACATTGTGCATAAAGGTAGATCTCTTTTGGGCTGGAAAGAACAAAGGGCTCTTAATATAGTGTTAAACCCAAATCATCCACAACAAGTTTTGTTAACATCATCTGAGAACACCATCGATTGGGTTACCAAGTTTCCTGTTTTATTTAGTAAAAATTTAGGATGCTTCAAGAAGTTTAAACATCGGATCATTTTGAAGGAGGATGCGGTACCCAAGGTACACAAAGTAAGAAATGTTCCGTTCATATTAAGGGACAAACTTAAAAATGAATTGCAGAGGCTTTGTAATGAGGGAGTGATCGAGCCCATTGAGGCATCCGAATGGTTAAGTCCAATAGTCTTGGCCAGAAAACCTAATGGCAATATCAGAATGTGCATTGACTTGAGAGACTTAAATGACAACATCTGGATAGACCGTCATCCTCTTCCCCGCATTAGTGAAATGTTAGCCAGTGTAAAGGGGGGTACACACTTCACCACGTTGGATTTATCCAACGCTTATCACCAAGTATTGTTGCATGAAGACTCCAGACACGTTACATATTTCATCACTCCTGAGGGTGCTTTTCAATTTATGCGCATGCCATTTGGTTTGGCGTCGGCTTCGGCCGTATTTCAAAGAGTGATGCAATCTATTTTAGCAGGTTTAAAGAATGTTTTGGTGTTTCAAGACGATGTTTTGGTGTGGGGGTGTGATAAGATCAAACACGATAAAATTTTAGAAGAGGTACTGAAGAAACTTTCGGACTCTGGGCTCACCTTAGCCTTAGATAAATGTAAATTTGGTGTGAGTGAAGTTGAGTATTTAGGCCATACTTTAACTTGTGATGGAGTAAAGCCCAAACGGAGCTTAGTTGAAGCCATAGAAAAAGCACCTGCTCTGAGTGATAAAGATCAACTCAGGTCATTTCTTGGCCTTGCTGAATATTACTCCAAATTTGTGCATCATTTTTCCGAAAAAGTCTATGAGTTGAGAAAATTGATGAAAAAAGGTGCCAAATTTGAATGGTCTGAAATATGTCAACTAAATTTTGAAGCAATTAAAAAAGACATAGCCAGCGCTGTCACTTTAAAACCATTTGATCCAGAGGATCAGACCATTATTTCCACTGATGCTAGCAATCATGGTCTAGGTGCGGTACTTATTCAGGTACACAAAGGAAATGAAAGGGTTGTGGCCTTTGCTTCCCGCACCTTAAAGGGTGCAGAACATACATATTCCACCATTGAAAAGGAAGCTTTGGCATGCTGGTGGGGTGTACAACACTTTCGGACATTTGTGTGGGGAACTAAATTCCAGTTACACACTGACCACAAACCCTTGGTAGATATTTTCTCCACTAGAGGAGCGGGAAAAGCCACACCTAGAATCGCCAAGTGGTTATATCGTCTTCAGGAGTATATCTTTGAGATAAAATATATACCAGGTGCAAAAAATGTAAATGCCGATTGTGTATCTAGATTACCATTAGATAATATACAAGATGAAGAGGATGATGAATGGATGGTGGCAGAAGTGAAAGACGTATGTAGCGCCATTAGTGATGAGGATTGGAGGGAAGCTGTTGATAAGGATGACGTGTTGACCAAGATCAAGAATGTTTTAAGTTGCGAACATGGATGGAGATCGCACAAAGAATTGGATCATTTAGATTAATCAGGTCTGAGTTAAACGTTGTAGATGAGTTACTCAGGAGAGGGAGTAGATTGGTTGTACCTGAGATGTTGAGAGAAAGATTATTAAATATTATGCACGAGGGACATGGTGGAATGTCCTCCATGAAAAGGAGGATTAGGGAGGATTTTTGGTGGCCCGGGATGGACATACAAATCGAGCGATATGTTCATGACTGCATAGCATGTGCATGTGCAAGACCCATTCGTCCCAGGAAACCACCATTGTTTCATCGCCTATACCGAAGGGTCCTTGGGATAAACTGGCCATCGATATTTGTGGACCTTTTGATGTTTTGAATGTGAGCGAGAGATTTGCCATAGTTATGGTTGATTACTTCTCTAAGTGGCCGGAAGTTGCCTTCGTTAGAGAAGTCAAGTCCAGTAGTGTTATTTCATTTTGTGAGGACATATTCAGAAGGGAGGGTTGCCCTGCTGAGATTGTCACAGATAATGGTCCTCAATTTATTTCAGAGGAATTTGAAAGATTTCTTGTCAGGTGGGGCATCAAACATACAAGAACACCTGTTTACCACCCCAGGGGCAACGGCCTTGTGGAACGTTTTAATAGAGTTTTGGTTGACTGTGTCCAACTAGCGTGTATGAGTGGTGAGTGCTGGAAGCGTCAGGTCAAGGATATGTTATGGTCGTATCGCACCACTCCTCATTCGGTGACCAAGGAGACACCCTTTTCCTTACTCAAGGGCAGAGTACCATGTTCAGTAGCTGTACCAGCTTGGATGAACAGAGCTGGGAAATATGATGTTGATTTAAAAGGTGTACAATACAGAGTAAACAAATACCAGAAAAATTATTGTCATAGACATAATAAGAAAATTGTGAAACCCAAACGTTTGTTCACGCAGGGAATGTTTGTGAGAGTGTCTTTGGGTGATAAGGCTAGGAAAGGTTGTTCAAAATGGTCCTCCCCCAAGGAGGTAGTTCTTGTAAAGGGGAACAGTTTGAAGTTATCAGATGGTAAATGGTGGAACACCAGAAAAGTGTCGCCATGCTCTGACACTGAGGTTACTGCGTCATCAAATGTCCAGCATGATACTGATGCACATATGTCTGTTCCTCGTTCAAGTGATGTATCTGCTTCTAGAGTCAGAGTTGGTTCTGGACGCATCCGTATAATGCCAAAAAAATATGAAGATTTCATATGTTCATAATGTTAAACTTGTTTTGTTGGAAATATTCTTAAGAGGGGAGATGTGTTATATTCTTCTCACTAATCAACATGTAATGCATGTACATTTCATAAGATGCATTGGAATACTGGCGGCTCCCTAGCAACCTGTCTTGTCTGATGCTGGGTTGGAATGTAGAGAGAGAGAGAGAGCAGTTGCAGTGGAGAGTGGCTGGTGTTTCCAGGGGTCGTTCCTGTGATCTGAATAAACTACTTCTTATCAACTTGTGCGTCCTGCTTCTTCAAAAGTAGTTACTACTAAATGTATGTGACCTTTAGTCCCCGCTGCTAATTTGTTTGATGAATATTGTTCTCTCCGATAAGACTCGTTGAATCAAAAGTAATCTACAATTTTTGAGGCACCTTTTGAAGGTGAATTGCATCCTTTGTACAAGTGTACTGTACAGCGTTGGCCGGCGGTGGCTACTAGGCCAGGCAGGCAGTGCATCATCATCAAATCTTGTGGAGCCGGAGCTACCACCACGGTGATGACCGTCATGGCACCACACTCCCCCAAATAAAGCAGCATTAGTTTGGCAATGGGCATGGCATATTGGCATGTCTACGCGCACCTACTACTACTTAGTACTTGCTTACCGTCCTTTACTGCCTGCCTTTATTTACTGATGATTAGGCCTGGGCCTGGTGCTGCTACTGCCTGCCCTCAACCAAGTCGTCGGGCTGACTTGAATGACTCGTGGGGTGGGGGTGTGCTGGGGCATGGCAATCTTTAAAAAATCTGCACACGCTGCCGCCCTGCCCCTACCCCCTCAGAACCAAAATCCAGCCCAATCAGTGTGCCGGCAACACTGAACTAAGGGCCGCCATCAACATAGCATATGCACAGTACTGCATATGAATCTCCTCTTGGCTCAGGCTCACAGCTAGATGAAAAAGACAATCGTACCAAGAGCCCCCTCCGCTTATCGCTAAGAATTATAAGATGTGGTTGTTGAGGGGCCGGCGGGACCGTGCCCTGCAGCTGCTCACCTGTCCCCGCCTCCCTACTTTCCTCTTGCAGGTAGATATGGTTGCAAAAGAGCGAAGCCAAACAGGATTTCATGCTTGCACGACTGTGATACAGTTTTTGAGAGACGTCAGTCTCGGGTGTAATGAGAGGGTGAGGGGGAAAATTAATATCTGTGAAATACAGAACTTAGGGGCTAGAGTGGCCGACTTTGAAGCTAAGGAACCGGGTTCGAATCTCGGTGGCAGGCTCAAACATTCTGTGATTCTGGGCAATTTACTTAATTTCCCTGTGTCTAATAATGAATGTTTCCGTCTGCAATGCAACTGGTGCAAATGTAAAGAGCTCCGATACCTTCAGGTCGAGTTCGCGCTACATAAAACTGCAACAACAAACAAATACTGCAGGGGGCCCATTATTTTGCTTTACGCCACAGGTCAGCCTTCAGCCAGCACAGCCTCTCTTAAACGGTTACTGGCGTTACTGTGCTTGGAAACACTGGAGCCAAATAGTGCATCCCTCGGAGTGAAAATCTGCAACACGTCTTTTAAGAGTTACTTTCAAATGGCAGGCAGTCCGATGAGTAAATTGTGGGCCACTCTCCACTCTAACACAAAGAAGATACTTAGTTTGAATACATATACTGTCTGGCTAGAAAAGCAAGTGGAATTCAGTGCAGTACCTCAGTTACGGGAGCATTGTTTCTTTGGCAATGCCTGTCTGCTGCCAACTGAAAAACCAAGACGGAATGACGTTAGCTACTCGGCTTGCACCTGCAATAGCTGGCTTGAGGCCGCTTCACCAGTCAGCTGTGTTTTATCTACTCACAAAGCAGCTGCAACACTTCACTGGGACTCACTCGGGAGACGAGAAGAACACTCACTGACTCAGCGCTGACTGAGTCCAGTAGTGAGGTAAATATACCAATATCATCAAGGAAATATGTGACGTGCAGCAGATTAGTGTAGACTCGGCCCTGATAATTAAGTGCCGATGCTAAGCACTGGAAAGCACCGGCACAAATTAAGCACTGCTTATTAGCACTGGTCAATAAAATGCTAAGTAGGGAGGAAAGAAAAATAAAGGCAAATTTGATAAAAAAAATTAGCAGTACTTTGAAAACACAGTAAAGAGAGACCGCTATAAAATTTCAGATTCAGAATATAACAGTCAATATAGACTGAAGAGCAGTAGTCGGCTTCCTTTTAGCATTGCTGCTCCATGGCAGTTAAATCCCTTGTCATTTTCTCTTGTGTAATATAGTGCATTAGGATCCATTTTTTTTGGGCTATTAAAACCTGCTTTTGCTGGTATAGTTTAGAATGTAGTTTGTTTTGTTCTTTATGGTAATTTTCTAATTTATGGGACTGTCAGTCTGTTAAAAAATGTTATTAGAACTCTTAGAGACTTTGCTTACCAGAGGATTGTTATTTACACAGTGCAAGTCTTTTTCTACATGCAGTGGACTCATTTTTTTATCTGTGTTTGTCAGAGGTTTAAGCTAGAGCACCATAAATTATCAAAGGTCTGAAGTAGTGAAGATCATAATTTAATAGAGGGAAAGTCAATAGGGAGAATGCTGTAGTTTGCAGGCTTCTGAAAGGTATTAAGTTGCATAAATCTCCTAGACCAAAATATATATAGCTCTTCATGGGACGTAAGTTTGATTTTAGAAAATTTAGAGTCTTGGCCTTCAAATAGGTTTCTATCTTTATGTCAGTTTTCTTTTAAATTAGCAACTTGGCTTTGTTTGATATCATTCATAAGAGTTGCTGATGTTAAAGCTTTGGAGGAGAGTAACAGTTTTTATAATCCGGATGGCACACAGAGAACTAAGAAAAGGTCGTTCTCAGTGTTTTAGTCCAAGATTCGATGCACATCCTCAATTGTGTGTAATGCTGCATACTCCTGCCATCTAGTGTTGGGCTCGGACATGTAAAACTTATTTTTCTTTAAAGTAGTCTTCGAGTCACAAGGTATTATTGCTGGTTAATGCATGGGCATCAGCTCCATTGTTAGATTGTTTCTGCCCACTGAGGGTGAGGATAGGAATGTAGCATAGAGATACAGAATATGATAGCCAGGCAAGAAAATAAAGAAAGAAGAAATTCTGCAACATCCAAATGCTTCGGAGGAGGAGGGTGGGTGCATGTGAATCTACAGCTCTACATGCCGTAAACAGATGCTTACAGGGTAAGTAGACTAGACTGCAGAATACCTCAAGGTTACTCCCTCTCGCTACATCTTTTTAATATATATCTGCCCTCTCACCGAGGCGATCAAAAACATGAATTGTACAATCTACAATTAAGCAGATGACCTGCAGTTACTTTACAAGAGAGATGGCTTCTCATTGTTTATTGACTATTGGAATGTCTCCTTTTGACCCAATGATATAGGGGATCCACTGCCCCCAAAGAAATTTGTAAAAAGCCTCAGAGTCATCACTGACAATGAGTTATTCTTGAACCCTCAGTTAGGAGCAATAATTTCTTCCTGCTACTTATCCCTTTGCAGGATCAAAAAAATAGCTAAATTTCTCACCTTTAAAACTGTGATTCAAGTAGTCATAGCCTTGGTTATATCCCGTCTTGACTACACTAATTCTCTTTACAGTGGACTACCTAAAAATGTACTTTCAAGGGTCCACATTTTTCGGAACCTAGAAGCAGGTCTGATCTATAAATAGCCAAAACACTGTCACATTACCCCCTACTGACATACCTCCATTGGCTCCCTAAGGAGCAAAGGATTATCTTTAAAACAGGGTGTATCATCTTTAAAGCCCTTGCTGAAAAGGGCCCCGCCTTCATAAACTCCAGATTTATGTGATACACCCCAAATGGGACACTACAATCTTCTTCTCAGAATCTCCCATCAAGCCCAATGTTAAAAAAGAAAAGGATTAGCAGTTCCAGATTAGCTGTCTTGGCCCTCAGACCTGGAACTCACTTCTTATCACTATACGGATGGCTCCAAATTATATAAAGTTCAAACAGGCACTCAAGACCTGGCTATTTCAACAAGTGCACAACTGGTGCATTCTCTCAATACAGCAGGTCCTTCTGTTATTTCCCTCTGGCTATTTAGGGCCATGAAACCTTATGGTGTATGTGTGCTCTACAAATATCTCTAACATAAGTAACGTTTTCAGTTCATAGCATCTGTAGCTGTAGATGCACATGCTGTGCACAGACTGTAAAGTAGTCCTCCCCTAAGCGGTCGCTAGCCAGAGGACGCTGCACAGGATGAAATGGAGTACAGAGTACAGCTTGGCCAACCCTAGATTGCTGGCGTGCTAAGACATTCACACAGTAGTGCTTGGTAAAAGTGTGTGGAGTGGACCAGGTAACTGCTTTGTAAGTGTCATCTATCAGGATGTTATCCAAGAAAGCCATAGAGGCTCCTTTCTTACGAGTGCAGTGGGGTCTGGGAGATAAAGGCAAAGACAACTTGGCTTTAGCGTAACAGGTCTGATACATCTGCCTAGCCAACATGCGATGCCCGCTTTGGTGAGAGCACTGCCTTTATGTGGCGTGGAGAAAGAAACAGCTGTTGTGTCTTGCAGAAAGGTTTTGTTTGTTCAATGTAATACATAGGGACTCTTTTTACATCTAGTGCGAGGAAAGCCCTCTCCGTCACTGACTCAGGATGTGGGAAGAACACTAAAAGCTCTCTGGTCTGGTTGAGGTGGAAAGCAGAGACCACCTTGGGGAGAAATTTGGGGGTTTATTTGCATGGACTTGGAAGAAGGGTTCTTGAAGAGTCAGGGGCTGAAGTTCACTGACACGCCTGAGGGAGGTGATGGCCACTAGGAAGCTACCTTCCAGGATAGATAATGTAAAGGGCATGAGCGAAGTGGTTCAAACAGAGTCCCCAATAAGTGTGTGGATAGCTGGAGGCAAAGCGAAGGCATTTCACGTTTTTGGCGGCAGCAAAGAGGTCTACATTGGGGAACCCCCACCACCAGAAGTAGGGAACGAGGACTTGTGGGGCGAGTTTCCACTAGTGGACTTGCTGTTGTGCCGTGCTGAGCAGGTCTGCAAGGTTGTTGTCCATTCCTGGCAAGTATTCTACTAATAGATAGACTTTGTGAAGGATTGCCCATCGCCAAATGCTCCAAGCTAACGCAGACAACTGGGGTGTACGAGTTCCATCCTGTTCCTGAAGATAGCAGATTGCAGCCATGTTGTCTATGTGAATGAGACCGCCCTGTGCTGCACACGAAGAAGGAATGCCTTAAACCATGTTGATGGGGTGTTCAAGTGCCCTGTGCAGTCGTGTACTCCCAACCCAGTAAGGGAAGTGTCCGTTGTGATGGTAACCTGCGGTACTGGGTCGAGAAAGAGCCTGCATTGTAAAAGATAGGTGGTGTTCCACCACTGCAGAAGACGACGAGTGTGGCACCAGATCAACACTGGATCCTCCCAGAGACATTCCACTTGTGACCACTGTGCCACATTCACTCCTGTAAAGGATGCATGTGTAACCTCGCATGGGAAACTATGGCAATGCAAGAAGCCATCATACCAAGGAGACGCATGATAGTTCTTCGTACACTTAGTTGGTGATTTGGCTAAAAAAGAAGGAGCAACGTTTGGAAAGCTTGAATGTGTGCTGGACTGGGGTAGGCTTTCCCAGTGACTGAGTTGAGAACTGCTCCTTGAAAAGGCTGGGTTGGAGGTGAGATTAGCCTATGTTGATGGTGAAACCCAGAACATGAGCAGGTAGATGGTGCACTGAGAGCGCACGAGACAAAGCTGTTGGGTTGCACTCTTGATCAGCCAGTCATCCAAATAAGGGAAGAGGTGGATGCCGTTCCTTCGAAGGTGGGTGGTGACCATGGCTAGATACTTTGTAAACACCCTGAGGGGTGGTGGTTACCCCCAAGGGCAGCATTTTGAACTGGTAATGCCGAGCACTTACCACAATCTGGAGGTACCAGCGATGTGCAGTGAGGATGGGGATGTGGAAGTAGGCATTCTTAAGGTCGAGTGTGGTCATGAAGTCGCCTTGCCGTAGTAGAGGGATGACATCCTGGATTATCACCAAGTGGAAGTGTTTTCACAGGGTGTATTTATTGAGGGGCCTGAGGCGGAGTATGGGTCTGAGGGACAGGTCCTTTGTAGGAGGTAGATGCTTAAGGGGAGTTGGTTTTGGACCCCCCCCCATTTAGAGCTGGACCTACGAAAGGACAGACAAAAGGACCCCCGTGTAGAAGGCGTTTGGAGGGCCCCCCTGGTGGTGCCAGAGTCCTTTATTAACTTTTCCAGCATTTCATCAACCTGTGGTCCGAAGAGGTGTTCACCATCGAAGGGCAGGTTGAGGAGATGCTGTTGTACCTCTGGATTGAAACCAGAGACACACACAGCAAGACAGGTCATTGAATCAGGATACTAGAGTTAATGCCCCGCTTTCTGTTCTTATCTGGGAGATGCTGGAGGCGTTCTTCCATCTCAACACAGTAAGCATGATAGCGTGAAAGTTGGGCAGTGGGGTTGGCAACTCTCCAATGGTTTGCCAATTGGGCAACAACGCGTTTGCCTGCTGTATCAATTCTCCCACTCTCTTTATCTGGCGGAGGAGCATCGCCGGTGCCCTGCGCATTAGAGCATTTTCAAGTCATATATGCCACCAGGGAGTCAGGTGGCAGTTGGCCCCAAATGTACAATGGGTGAAGCCTTGTACTTTTTCATCAACCTTTGGGTTACCACTCTAGCCTTAACAGGGTCTCTAATGGTATCAGGAGCGGTTCTTTACATGTCTTTAAACATCTGGAGATACTGCAGTGACCTTTGGGTAGAGGAGAGAGTCTCCACTAGGAAGTGCTCATCCTCCTGATCTCTGTGGAGCTCTACCTGGTGGAAGGCTGCTGCTCTGTTTATAACCTCGTGGTATGAGGTGGTATCATCAGGGGGTGATGACTTTGTGGGTAGAGGTCTGCGTCTGTGCCCACTGGTAGGATGATGGTGGATTCGTTCCATGGATCATCCTCTGTCCCAGAGTCAAAGGGTAAACAAAAGGAGATGGACAGAGCGCTGAAACTTTTCAGACACTCACCCCCAGTCACAGATCTGGGTTGAATCCATCATCATTCTTTAGCTAACTTTGCCACCTCAGTTCAGACCCAGCTATATACAAATCAGTCTTGACCCTGTGCCTCAAGGGAACAGTCAAGCCCGAACTGCCAAGCCAAGTCTTCCATGAACCGGAAACAAGCATCCTGGGACCGGTTTCTGGGTAACACCCTTCATCAGCCAGGCTAGCTTGAATCCAGTGGCAAAGTGAGCAAGGGACCCACGTCTGGGCATACCCTGCCAACTTAGGGCGAACAAAGCAAACACAAAGCCCAGACGTGGGTCCCTTGCTCACTTTGCCACTAGATTCAAGCTAGCCTGGCTGAAGAGGGGTGTTACCCCGAAACTGGTCCCAGGATGCTTGTTTCCGGTCCAGGGAAGACGTGGCTTGGCAGTTCGGGCTGGACTGTTCCCATGAGGCACAGGGCCAAGACTGATTTGCATATAGCGGTGTCTGAACTAGGGTGGCAAAGTGAGCTAAAGAATGATGATGGATTCAACCTAGATCTGTGACTGGGGGTGAGTGTCTGAAAAGCTTCAGCGCTCCGTCCATCATCTCCTTGTGTTTGCAGAGTCAAAGGGTGCCTCATATGGATCAAGGAGATACATTGGGATACCTCCCCCATAAAAGGTGTGGGGATCCCTCTGGTAAGCGTGACTGAGTAATCAATGATAGAGGAGGTGGTGGACGTTCCAACATCGATGCAGACTTCTGGACGTCGTGCATCAAGTGGCTCTTGGGAGCCGAAGGAGTTGTGGGAGCCAAAGCAGGAATCGTTAGCGGCTTCGAAGGTGCTGCTGGCACAAAGGGCTGGAGCAGCTGTTCCAATGCTGCTGGTTGGCTCAGACTCCGCTTCGAAGCCTTTGTTTGGTGCCAACCATGGCATTCTGGCAGAGGGGTATCAGAAGTCTGGGCACAGACTTTGGGACGCTACGCCTAACCTTCATGAGAGCGATGTTCGGCCTGTCAATTTGCGGACGGAGGAGGAAGTGTGGAACGCACAGTTGCTATTTTCTGCTGAGCGAGCAGCAATTCCTACACCTCGGAGTTAGAGTGAGAGCTCGGATCCAGGCTGAAGCAGAGGGCTTGCTGGCCCGAAATCTCTGGTTGCATCTACCCCTCAATGTCCTGGTCCCCTAAGAGATCAGCGCTGTTGTGTGACAATGTGCCATGGTGCGTCGAACTAAGCGCTGATCTCCAGGGTAATGGAGCGCCTTTTTGGATCAGAAGGCGAGGCAGACGTTGCAGGATGCCGGAGACGCTAGGGGGCGTGCAGACAAAATGGCCGCACCCTAGTGAGGCTCCGTCAGCCCTGGAGCATATATTCATCATTTATCCTGAATCCGGGGGCTAAACTTGCCCACAATCACACCGCAACGTATCGGAAGACTTAAGGAGGTGGCACGCATAGCCTATGGTGAGCCAGAGACAGTGGGAACCCTGCTGAGCGCTGGCCGAAACTGCGGCGTGCGACTCTGCTGCCTGTGGCCGCGGCGGGCGGTGACGGGCCGATCCCGGCGAGAGCTGGGAGACTCCGCAGCTACAGATACACAAGTGTCTCCTGTAACGCTACCAGTGCCACAATAGTGAACACCTGAAGAGGCAAACGCAGACACGGAGGCAGGGCTGATGATAGCGGCCGCACCCGGACTCCCGGACCACACTGTCCAGTGACCATCCTGAAACGGAAGGCGGGCACGCAAGGCCGAGGATCGGGGCCTATCCCACGTGTGCAAGGCCCAGAACAACCGTAAGTCAGGACAGCGATTAGCAGGGCGAGAAACGTGAAGACACAGCGGCTGGGCAGAGGATAAGTGCTACACCCCAGTGGTCGCCCACCCGCAGCCCAGAGGCCTTTCGGGAGCGGGGGCCGACGCGCGAGGCCGAGGGTTGGGGCCTAGCATGCGTACTTCGCCACTACATTGCGCCCAGACGAAGTGACGGTTGCAGCCGCTGCACCACGCGTTCAGGCACGGGACATAGATATTGCCTGCTGCGAAGCCTGCGGGACACTGCCTGGGGAGTCCCCCACTGATCCAAGGGACATTGCCTAACTGGCGGCCTTGCTAATCCCCGGGCGGAGCGACTGGGGTTCCTGGCGCCTGAGGTTGTTAGAGGCCACACTCGCTGCTCGTGTCTGCCCACCAGGAGCCTTGGTAGCGGGTGACCCTCCTGCCTGCGTGTCGCCTGGGGGCCGGTGCTCCGGGAGGACCTGCCACGTGGAGCTGGAGTCCACACCCCTTCGCGCCGCCCGTCCTGTCACGGCGCCCTGGCTGAGGCTCCAACTCTCCTGCCCTCCTACGGGGGCCTGCCCAGATATCGCTTAGCGGGTAACCATAGATACTGAGAGAAAACACCAGAGGAGGCCGCTGCAAACCTGCCGAACCCTACGCAGCATCGCTCCAGCGACCCCCCCTCCCCCGCTGGGAGGCTCTGGCCTTAATTAACGCTGTGCGAAAGGAGACTGTGGCCGCTTGCTTTGGTGCCGTGCGTTGCTGTCGGTGAGGGGTGAACTAGACTTCGATCCAAAACACACTGAGCCCCGCTGAGAGGCCGTCTCGACTCAGGTGAACTGCGCGCCATACCCCAGGTGCGGGAAACCAGGGCCTCTTTCTCAGCCCCCCAGCCCACGAACTCTCCACCACACACTGGATTGGCTTCCCTATCGGGGCGGGGTCACACAGCCCTCCGTGGGCTGTGCACCAGGTGAGACGCAGTGTCTGCCCCTGCAATATCACGCCTAGCTGGGCGGAGGTGACAACCACGCCATCCATCTTCTGAGCATCATCGGTCGCCTGGGAGTGACTGTGCTGCCCCCGCTGGGATGGGCAGTCAGCGGGTCAGCTTAGAGTTTACGGGAACAGCTGCCTCCAGCCTAGCCACAAAAGACAATGGGAAAACCTGACGGCAAACAGCCTAAACTCAATTTCGACACCCGCAGAACGCCTAGAGGGCAGCCACCGGGGTTGGAGCACGACGGCATGGGCCAATCAAGCCAGGGCGCAGACGAGGTGGACATGAAGACGCTGCTCCACACAATGAAAACTATCTTTGCCTCCATCGAGGGGAAAATGGACTCCATGTGCGCCAGAATGGATCAGAACACCCAGAAGATCGAAAAACTGGACGGCAGAATAAAAGAGGCCGAAACACGTATCTCCACTCTGGAAGATGAACACGCGCAGGCGGCGGGGCAACTCACGGACGTAGATAAACTATTTAAGGTGATCGCGGTGAAAAACGAGGACATCGAAGCCCGCTCAAGGCGGAATAATATTTGCATCACGGGCATTCCCGAGACGACCAATACCGGGAGACTTGAAGACTATGTAGAGCGGCTACACACCACCTGCTTTGGACAGGAGGCCTTCTCCAGAATGCTTATCGTGGAACGGGCGCATCGCACACTGGCACCGAAGCCCCCACCTGGAGCGCCGCCCCGGCCCATAGTTGCGAGATTACTCAACTATCGCGACCGCGATGCTGCCCTGCGCAGGGCGAGGGAGCTGAGAGACGTCGTCTTTGAGAACAATGCCCTCTCATTATACCCCGATTTTACCCTCAGCATCCAGGAAGTGCAGAAGAAATTTGCTACCATCAAAAAGAAGCTCCAGCAGGAGGGAGTGGAGTATGCCATGCTATACCCCGCACGTCTGCGGCTCACTCACAACGGCTTGCACCACGTCTGCAACACTCCACAGCAAGCGGCGGACTTCCTCAAAAAGACTGTGCTAGCTGCCAGAAGAGCTGAGCGCTCCCCATCGGGCGGCGGAGGTGGTTCACCACACCATGAAGAGGACTGAGAATGGTGGATGTGGACTTGCATGCTACAGCCCGAAGGTCAGAACGTGGGCACTATCAACATAGAAGTTCGTTCCAACGAACAGGTAACATTAGCTGTTGTCAATGTAATGCCTCCCGGTCTTTCACTAGTTTATCCGCAGACAGCGAGTACCCTGCGGGATATTGAACTCGCATTCCAGGGACCTCTTCTGCACGTCACGACAGTGCAGGAGAAGCTGTCACGCCCTCTGGGACACACGTCTCCAAGGGAGCCCCCCTTTTCTCCATTATTGGGGATTGTATTGTTAGGCTGTTGCCTTTGTCTCCATCAATGGGGACTGTATTGTTAAGTTGTTGCCTTTGTTATTTTGTTGTGGGGGCACTGCATTTATAGGTCACTAATAGCCCTGTAGTTCGAGCACTATCCATTCTATATATCGACAACGCCTGCTTGCTCTTGTTCGTTTGTTTCCTCATATCACGAACATTTCGCAAGCCCACTGTATGGACAAAACAATGTCAACTCAGGGATAATGTGGCCCGCATGACACAACTGGTTCATGATGTAATTGGAGGGGTTGAGAGGGAGGGAACTGTACACGGCAAGTTGGGGACGCCGTTGTGGGGGGGATGTTGAGGTAAAAGAGTAGGCATATGCACGCTAGTTCTAACAAGCAGGTTCCGCGGATACCGTTCACATCCAGACATCAGTCCAGAATCACAGTACCTGTATGCATGCGGGAAATCAGGCAGGGACGGTTGAGGGACAGAAGACCAATACCATCGCGAGCGCGAGTCTCCTCACCTGGAACGTTAAGAGGGCTGGGAGACCCCAGAAAGAAGCAACACATCTTGGCCTATTTAGACAGGCAACACGTCAGCATAGCTATGTTGCAGGAAACGCATACCCTCCCCACACAACAGCCCCAGTTCGCCTCAAGATGGGCCTTGCATAGATACTTTTCCTCGTATTCTGCCTTTTCTAGAGGTGCGGCAATCCTAATTAAAAAAGCGGTGCCTTACATTGAGGAGGGATCTGCACTTGACCCACAGGGGAGGTACTGCATGATATGGGGAAGGATGGCATCTGCTTCCATCACGCTGGTGTGTAGCTATGGGCCCAATGTGGACGATGAAGACTATTACATCACCTTATGGGCACGCATAGTAAGCATAGGCTCGACCCACCTTATATGGGGGGGGGGGGGACTTTAATTTAACGCTGTATCCCTCACACGACCGTTCCCACCCACTGCCACACCACTACACCAAAGCGCAACGCCAACTCCAGCAAATAATCGCTGACAACCCGCTGGTAGATGTCTGGCGCCACCATCACCCGACACAGCGTGAGGGCACATATCACTCGGCAGTACACAACAATTGGTCCAGGCCGGACATGTGGATCGTATCACAAGACATCGCGTTGCATACGCTCTCCTCTCGCCATTTAGCGCGTACCTACTCGGACCACTTCCCTGTGGTTATATCGATGAACCTCCCTGGTATGTCGCCCCAACCTAGTCAGTGGCGCCTACAGCCCACGGCGCTCCTTGATATGGTGTTTAAGACTGAACTGGGGGAAACACTAGAAGAATACTTGAGAATCAATATAGGTTCAGTGTCATCCCTAGCTTCTGTGTGGGAGGCACTGAAGGTCAGTCAGGGGCCACTGCATAGCCAAAGCGGGGGGCATCCTCAAAGATATTCGCACAACCATAGCACGCCTGGAACGTCAGATTAAACAGTTGGAAACAAATGTCCACGAGACGCGCGAGGGCCCCACACTGGCCAAGATACGTGAATCCCTTACAGAGTACCAGGCCGAAGCGGAGAGGGAATGTCTTTTCCGAGGCAAATATCACATGGCGCGCAGATATGGCGAGGGGGAGCGTCCTGGCAAGGCGCTTGCCGAGACTATCCGGCCACCTAGAACGGCGAACCATGTACTGGTCATCCGGGATAGAGACGGGGTGGCACATCGGGACACGTCGGCCATAATGGGGGTTTTCACCGCGCACTACCAAACACTGTATACGACGTGTGCGGCACGACAAGATGAGACTCCGCAATATTTGCAGCAGATAGAACTGGCCTGGCTCAGCAACCGGCAGAGAGAATTCTTAGCTGCTGACTTGGAGGTGGACGAAATACGGGAGGCCATAATGCAAATAGGGAACGGCAAGGCGCCGGGACCCGATGGGCCTTGGTATAGAATTTTACAAGAATTACATAGATACACTGTCCCCCTTCCTGAAGGCAGTTTATAAGGAGGCAGCCCAAACGGGGATACTCCCGCCCACCATGCGGGAGGCGATGCTGGTCTCACTACTGAAGCCCGGAAAGGCCCCCGAATCTACGGACTCGTATAGATCTCTGTCCCTGATTAATTGTGACGTTAAGGTATGGCTAAAGTCCTGGCCAATAGGCTCACGCTTTTGATGGATAGACTCATTAGACCCGACCAAGCAGGTTTCATACCTGGCCGGTCAACTTCGCATAACTTGAGGACCCTCTTCTCCATTCTGCATGGTATTGACCAGGAGGAGCAGGCGGTGGCGGTCTTCCTAGACGCCACCAAAGCATTCGACTCCCTGGAGTGGGGTTACCTAGTTGCAGTCTTGATGCACATGGGATTTCCTCCGGGGTTTCTCATGTGGATTAAATTGCTGTATCAGCGGCCCTGTGCCTCATTGCTGCTGAACGGAGAACGCTCCCCCAGCTTCTGCATCACCAGAGGCACGCAACAGGGATGCCCCCGCTCACCCCTGCTATTCGCAATAGCCATGGAACCATTGGCAGCTATGCTGCGTCAGCATCACAAGCAATATGCACTAGATTACCCCACGAGGCCTGTCTTAATTTCGCTATACGCGGATGATATTACGCTCAATGTGTGCGATCCTGCTGAAGAATTAAATGCCATGATCCGCAAAATAATAAAACTTGGGGCCTTCTCAGGTCTCGCTATCAACTGGGGTAAGTCCCAAGTCATGCCGCTCACGAGCTGTACCACTCCCTTCCCCATGGACTACCCGTTGCAGTGGTGCAATGACGAGGTTCGTTACCTGGGAGTCACGATAGCCAAGGATAAAGAAGAACTACTGCGAGCCAATTATGTGGTGGCCCTCGCTAAGGTGGAGGACCTGATCACCAGGTGGATAGCTCTCCCGCTCTCCCTCGCAGGCCGGATAGCCTTAATGAAGATGGTCATCATGCCCAAATTTTTATATTTGTTTACAAACATCCCCTTCCCCCGCGGTCGCCCCTTCTTTGCTAGGCTGAAGAGCCAGCTCATCCGCCTTGCGTGGGGCGGGAAACAACCTCGGATCAAATGGTGCACCCTCACTCTGCTGTTCGCTCAGGGCGGGTTTGAAGCAACCGATCCTGAACTCTACTATCTCAGTGCTCAGGCACACTTCGCCGCGTACTGGCTCGAGCCTCCGCCCTTTATGACGCACTTGGCGGTGGAGCAGGGGCTCATGGCACCTTTACCTTTTAAGGGGTTCCTGGGTGTAGATGACAAGACAGCTGGTTGAAAGAGTTCCACTGTGGCTTGTACAAATAATGCGTGGCGCGCCATTGCCAAAAGGTCCCAAGTTCCCATGCTATATTCCCCGCTACTCCCCCTGCTCGATCAGCACAACCTGCCAGTTACTCAAGAGGGTATCTGCAAACGCATGCTTCTCAAACTAGGCATAAATACTTGGGGGGACATGTACCGCCTGGGGCAATTCAAAAGCGCGGCCGAATTCTTGGGCGACACCACCCACCACCATGGACCGATTCCTCTATATTCGCTTGAGACAAGCTGTTAGGGCTGCTACTCCTGCGTTTCCAGAGGAACCTCCCACACTGCATCAAACGTTACAGGCAGGGGCACCACATGCCGTGTCCCGCATATATAAAGCTTCCGTAGGGGCGGGGACACACAAAACACAAAGCAAAACAGGGGTGGGAAGCAGAATTGGGACACCCTATCACAGAGGAAGCCTGGATGTACAGTTGGCAACAAACTGAACGCATCACTGCTAGCAGCAGGTTCAGAATCATTCATTTTAAATTTTCCACAGAATGTACTATACTCTGGTAAGGCTGCACAAACTCCAATTATGGGAGAGCGACAGATGCGACCGCTGTAAGCAGGAGGGAGCGGATTTTTACACGTGGCGTGGGAATGTAGGTCCATAGCGCAATACTGGACCGAGTTGGGGAAGGCCTTGGGAGACATGATGGGAGGACAGATCGATCTTACACCAGAAATGGGTCTCCTGGGATACCTCCCAGGGCACAAAGGTCGCGTTAAACGATTCCTGGCGATGGGCCTACTTGTGGCCAAACGCAAAATTACTTGCAGATGGGGGAGGGGCAGGGCTCCCAGATTTAAGGAATGGTTGGCCGACCTCACTTATTGTCAGGAGCAAAACAATATATACGCTGAGCTGCTACCCCTTCGCTCACGGCCCTGTGATATCTGGGAGCCCCTTACAGACTACCTGCTCAGGGAGGCTGCAAACGACACGGAAGATAACGATGCACCATCGTCAACTAACTGTCAAGTCGAGAGCGGTGGGCCACATACTACAGGGGCTGACCACTAGTGAGACTGCTGTGAAATTCTGTCTACCATTCCTGCCTATGTCGGATAATATATATTGGATCGTGTATATTCCAATTCAACCTTTGTACTGTACTGATGTATCCATGCACCGTCAATGTAATGCCTGCCATACAATGTAACTGTTGTGTTGTTATACCGCAAAATGCCAATATTCAAAGTTTAAAAAAAAGACGTTGCAGAATGCCTCATCGTGCTCCGGAGAAAGACAAGAGTTGCAGAACCGGTGATGGTCTGACCAAGGATATTTGGAATGGCATTGTGGACAATACCGGAGAAGGGTTGTTTCCATTATACAGTCTGCATTCTCTGAGAAAGAGGCCATGGAGTAGGTCCTGAAAGGGGGAAAGTACCCTGAGGGGGTACCAGAAGGG
This sequence comes from Calotriton arnoldi, assembly GCA_963921515.1. Taxonomy (NCBI): domain Eukaryota; kingdom Metazoa; phylum Chordata; class Amphibia; order Caudata; family Salamandridae; genus Calotriton; species Calotriton arnoldi. Next base: position 3,387,005 of record CAWUFW010000091.1, read on the forward strand.
ACTCTGATGGCTAAGTTGAGGGATGAGGCGAAGCTGCGAAAGATTAATTCAAATGGATTGGGGTGGAAGAAACGTGAGGTACTGGTGCCGGATAGCGAAGGGCATTTGTCTACCTGGAGCTAGGTAGATGCATGTCCAAACCAGAAGGCGAAAACAATCTAACAAGGGAGCCGATGTCCATGTGGCATTGCCAGCAATAGGTGGAGTCACCATACCTCATGACTTTTTTGAAGATAAATAAGTTGCACATATCTGAGCTCAACACTAGATCGCAGGAGTATGCACAGCATGTGTATCTACAGCTACACATGCCACTAGCATAAGGTTTTTGCCAAAAAATCAAATAACTGGGTTTCCAAAATTAAAAACTAAAATCTAATCTTAAAAGTCTGTAGCAATTACGAATCGCTCCAAACACAAGGAAGAAGGGATATGTTTGTTATAGTACTAAAACATCTTCAATCCTTTTTTTAGGGCTGCCAACATTTACAGCAGTGAAGGAGGCTACCCTCTTCTGTTGTAAGGGATCTTTTAACAGATTTAGTTAAGCTTAGTTAATTTTTTTATGTAGCATTTCATTATTTATGCGTGGCAAATCATTAATAGTTAAAAGGTTTAGTTTTAGCACTTTTTAAAATTTTTAATTCAACTTACCAGTTAATTAAATTATAGTCATTTTTATTAGAGAAATTAAAAAATGTATTGATCTATATTATAACTGTTTTTAGTTACATCTGCACAGTAAAGTATTACTCAAATACCTATAACTAAACTACGTTTTGTAAATATGTTAATGATAACAGGTTTAAAACGGAGTGCTTTATAACGGTTAAGTTCTTGAAAATAGTTTGATTTTCATAGTAAAAGAAGATTTAAGGGTTTTGCCCTATGGCAAGGTTACTGGCCATCTACCCTATAACCATATTTTAAAAGTGTGGTTCATCGGAAATGGGTTATATTTTGGAGTCAACAATCAGAGAGAAGTTCCACTGAGGACTAGTTGGTAATAATTTGTGACTTCTGTAAAGAATGTTGTAAGGTTTCAGAAAATAGAACAGGTGCAGCCTGAAGCCTATCTTCAGGGTAAATTTGTACTTTCTGGCAATCACAAGCCATCATTTGAGGTGAACATAATAAATTAGTTTTCTTTTAATCCTGGACTACCGTACATTGTGAAGTGATTTAGAAAGGGTAGTTCAACATATACAAATGAATTCAAAATTATGATTCCAAAATGCACATTGCTTAGAGATATTTTACTTGTGTTTTGCATATTTTCTGAATCCTAATGCCTATACATTTTAAATATCTGACAACTTTGGCAGGCCAGAAAATATTGATGACTGACACAGGCCACACATTAGAAATGAAACTATTACAAAATGTCTCATTGCATTTTGGTGAGGTTTGGGAGCGGACATATTTAAAAACTACAAACCTGAAGGAGTGACAATGACTCATGTAAACTGAGGGAAATGTCTGGGATTTTAGTTCTATTCAATGCATCTGAAGGTAGTGGATTATACTTCACCAATAGAAGGAAAAGGGTGTGATGTGTAAAGCAGACATGCAAATCTTACCTATCACCATCCAGACAGCAAATCGTATCCATGTACCACTGTCCAGCTGCATCATAAGATAGACGTTTACAAAAATACTTAAAATGGGGAGGACCGGTAAGAGGGGAACCTGAAGCATAAACAGAGACAAAGGAGACATCTTCATATCAGTTTTCACAATAGAGCAAATTATATATTCTGTATTAGAGCAAGTAAATTATGTAAATAGTACAAAATCAGCATGTTACCCGGAAAAGAAGTTTTCAGCAATGTCTGGCAGGAGGGGCAATTTAAATGTCAAGATAGTTTCAATACCCCACGTCTAAAGTGAAATGCTTCTAAAGTGTTTGTAAAGTGCCCCAGTGCAGTAAGATCACATCTGATATGTGCATGTAAACACAGAAATAACTTAGAAATGAATGAAAGAAGACCTGGCTAACTCTAGCTGGCTTCATCGACCTGAATTACGGGGAAGATCACAACTCATTAGCGGGATAGATCCCAAAAATAAGGATGTTTAAAAAGATTGGACTAATGTGTTCATGCTGTTTCAAAAACTTGAATCAATCCAAAGGCAGTCAAAGGAACAGAATGGGAACGGGCCATCATTTTCACTTAATAAATATAATGGGCATGTCAGTCTTATGCAACATTTTTCAATGCGATTCAGTATACTGTTGCAATTTCTCGGTCAGATCACTGATCATTTAAAATGCGCCACACACTACTTGTAGTTGTATATGACAAACTTGTTAAATCTTCCTTTTGTGAACATCATTCACAAATTCCTACAGCTATAAATCAGATCTACTTCTAAAGGTTTAGTCTTCCACTTGGAGCACTTTAGTTATGGCATTCACAAAAACTCCAAAGGGTACTCCTGGAAATCCACGACAGATGGAGGTATCCAGCAATACTAAACTAGGTGGAAAATCTGTTGGAGTAAATTGCGAACAATTCTCTTCCACTGAAAATGTTATTTATGAAGGAGAAACACCACTCTCTAAAACCTCCATGAAAAATGGGTGTTTTCACTTCCCTCACCTACTCTTTAAAGATGTATACCCCTGCCTTATGTAACTACTTCTGTAGGGAGCCCTCCATGAAAGGTCCTGTTCAGTGACAACTCTAAATTTACTAAGTTGGAAAACATGCCAGCATGGCAGATTTCCTACCTCTCTAAGGGCACAGTACAAAAATAAAATTACATGTCATGATTGATAATTGCTTTTGGGGCACCCAAGTCCTATTGAGGATCACAAAAATGTTCATGAATCAGACCCTAATTTAGTAATTTAGTTGAATTTCTGAATAACACTGGCTTGAAACGTAGCCTTTTCTATGGCCAGTTTATGCATGGTTTATTTGCGACAATGCCACCTTTTTGCCTTTCAAAGAACTGCTTGCAAAGCGGTTTACAATTTTCTGAAAATCACAAGATCTGATAGCAAAGTAAAAAAATGAGAAGGGTTCAGGGAAGAAAAACACTTGACAAAAATGTTTTTACTAATAGCAGGACACGTTTCATAGGTCTTAAAATGTAACTGTCTCGGTCTGCCTTTCTGTCTCAACCGCTCTGACAAGAAAACTAAAGAAAATCGATCCAAGCATATCTCTATTTCAGATAAGGGAAGGCTTCAATTCTATTTGGTTACATGTGACAACTTCTCAGATATTAATTGAAGGCAATGCATTAATTCTAGTTAATTTAATGTCTATACATCATTTACAATTTTTATTTTTTAGTATTCATTGACATATTTGGTTAGCTCTCCGATTCGAATAACTTTTTCATATTCTCAATGCATTTTTCACAGTCCTTTGTTTTAATGAGGGATACCATCAGACACATGTTTTCCACTGTCTGCCTACTCCTCCTCTGTTCAGCCACATTGGTTTGTCCTTGCAATATCTCCTGTTTATCAGCCAGTTATGGAGTCTTGCCTCTAGTGAATACAATAACTAAAGACTGTAAACCAGCTCTTTGCCTTTTTCTGGAACGTCAGTGATGCGGTCTTGGTTTTGGTGAAACATGTGGATGCATGGTAGTGAAGAAGCTACTGAGGCACCCTATCAAAATTCAGATTCGGGTGAGGGTGTGATAATGGAGGCCCTGGAAGCTGTGCATGGTCCATTCCTTCAAGAGTTTGGATTCCTACATACAGGAGAGGAAATCTCTAAGAAGAATTCCCCCATCTGCGTTTGTCTGGGCTTAACCTGAATTCAAGGACATCTGAATCTACAGATCTGACCCTCTAGAGCCTTGTTTGAAACTAAGCACAGATATCCAAGCCAATGATTTCATGACAGAGCTTTCCTCAATGTCTGAACAGAGCCATTGGTGTCCTTAATGGCTGGTACATTACTGGAGGTAAACAAATATAGCATAAATGTAATGTAGTCTGTGTGGAAGGTACAGTCAAAACTGGGATGGACTATGATGAACCTGAGATCAGAGAGTGCTGAGCTCACTAGGAGAACATAACTATGATAAATCAGTTCTCAAAGCTGGTCTACAAATGGATCCCTTGTTCTATGGTGAAAAGAGTGTAAATTTAATAGCAGCTTGAGAGTTACTGTGAAAAGATGTGTTAGTGGCAATATGCAATTACTACAACTACTTTTGGTCGGTGGTATATACTTTGCCACTAACGCACTCGTAGTTGATAGCGTCATCATCCGGTCTTCCTTCCTCAAACCAGGAGGTGATCTCTTTCAATCTAAGAGAATTTTTTCGTGGGGATCCACAACAGAATGAGTGATCTAAAATTACTTTGTCTAGTGTTTAGAATTTTAATGTTAGACAAGGGTAAGGTTAAAAGAAACATGGATGCGTATAATGGACGTGTAATGTATCCATCTAGTAATGAGGTCATGGTCTACATGTTTCAGTCTCTCTGCACCCATAAAGGGTCGGCGGCTTTCGTCAGGACAGTTCAAAAAGTTAAATTCGGAGGATCCCTTAATTTCGGTTAGAGAAGGTGGAACTTTGTCACCGGAGTAGTTAGAATAGGTGGAACACTGTCCCCTAGGTTCTATTAAGGTACAGGTTAGCTATTTGCTTCCGGTACGGAGAGAACCATGTCCCCATCTTTGTTTTTATTCTATGGGGGCCCCATAGGAACGGAAGGGAGATGATGCTGCCGCCCTCTTGTTGAACGGCGTCTCCGTTTCACGACTGTTCCTCCTGTCATGTTCACTAGGTTACCCCATTAGATTTTAATGATAAATCCAATAGGCACACTTTTTATATATTGGTGTTGTGACTGTTTGACAAAGTCAGTAAGTCTGGTGGAGTGCAGCCAGGACCTGCAAGACTAACAGCATGCAGCACATGCTAGAAGGCTGCGCGTGGTTGGCTTCTCGCAAGTGGTTGGATGCAGGGCCTGCCACAAGCCAGGCCATGTTGCCAATCTCACGCCGTGCATGGCTGAAGGGTGGGCGTGGGGTTGCTTGCCTGCGAGGGGTTGGATTTTGGGCCTGGCTGCGCATGGCGAGGGTCGCCTTTACGCATGGTAATAAAATATTACTTTACATTAACAAAACCCTATGAATTCACAGAAATAAAACAAAGGTTAATGTGACGGTATAGGTAGGAATTGTAATTGTATCATACTTTTCTTTATATATAAAAAAAATCCTTACAAATTCACAGAAAAAAACCAAAAACTGAAGTAACATTAGGTGAAAATTTCACGCTTTACACAACAAAAAAATACCAAAATCCAGCAATTACAATCATCTCTAGTAACTATCACTCATGCCTTAAAGTAACTATAATTCGTGCCCTCGCCACTGCTAATTACCTCACATATTACATTGCTCATAACATGTTCTAGGACACGATTGATGACATCACTGCAACATCTGAAATAACAATTGATAACACTGTGCATAGCGGGGCGTGAGTTGCAGTTACTCTAGGGCACAAGCTATAGTTACCCGAATTAACTATAACTGGTTAATTTCTGTGTTATTTTTTTTTGTTTAAAACATTACGTTGTCACTGAAATTTTCACCCAACTACAATTTTCCTTTAACCTTTGCATTTTTCATATATATATATTATCCACCAAGTTTGTCCCAGACGAAGGGCGCACTTTCACACAGCTGGTGCGCGCTGCGAGGCCGGACTCGCCTCGAACATAAATTTTCCACCAACTCAAAAATACGCTGCACTCTTCCAGGGGGTTGTTTCAAACGGTTTATTTATGCCATGGAACTTCTCCTTCCCTCACCAACGCGTTTCGACCAGCAGGTCTTGATACACACACACACATACACACTTATTTACAGAGATTCCAAATAAAACATGGAAAAAATAGTTTTTTCCCCCGCAATTGTGAACACTCCAAATGTTGCATTTATGGGTTTCTAGAACTAGAACATGGGTGACCAGTCGAGATGAATGTGGTCTCAGCAGTAAACACCCTGTACTGGATGAGACTGAGAGGAAAGAGTTTTTTCAATAATTCATCACCTCCTTTTAATGCTAGCTATTCTCAACAGGAGATGTGTTTTTAAGGGACTTCGAATAAGAATTAACAACCTATGGAAAAAATGTGTTCAAGATGGAGCACAGCAGAAATTCTGAGCAAGTGCAAATCTAGAACACAAAAAAGCAACAATCACATTAGTACAAAAGTAATTGATCAACCATGGTCCTACACACTATTGCGTCATGTCTGCTGTCCAGAGAATACGTTTTTGATCTTTTGCAGTATTTGTCCATTGTCACATTTGCTGACTGTGTCTCCAGAGGCATTTCAATAAAAATCTATCACAAAACAGACAAGAATGTGATTTGATGCACCACTGAAAAAACTGTGGTATCCGGAAAGTTCAGGAGGGTATGGGAAAGGATAGGTGGATGGGGTTAGTGAGAGGTTAGAGGAAGGGAATCAAGTCGTAGACTGGCAGAATGAGTAAGTGTATACAGGGAGAATAGAGGAGGTAAAATTGGGAAAATAAGAGAAGAAAGATGTATTGTAAAGAAAGAAGTGGGGGAGGGGCAAGGGCTAGATAGGATATGGAGAAGGGACATGGAGAACGGGCAGAAAGCATGGAGAAAAAGGCGAGTAAGGGGCAGGGAGAGTAGGACAGTGATAGGGAGATAGTGGGAAAGATTTACGTGTATAAGCCCGAAAGAACCTGGGCTACAAGAAAATAAAACCAACCAATGTAGGCCTGCCATAAACACATGGGCTCAAAGAAAGCAGTTCATATTTGGAAAGCAATTTCACCCTATACTGCCCAGAGAAAATGAGGGCTTGGTGCAGGTGGCAGCTCACACATGGAAATTGATGAAAAGGGGAAGAACCAATACATTTAGGGAGACACATGCTTGGTAACACATTTGAGATGCATTTGAGCATCACCACAAGATGGGAACAGTTAGTATGGCTGAGAAAGCAAAATTAAGGTGTAGTAGAAGGTTATAATATATATGTTTGAAAACAATCTATTCCTATGTACATTTGAAGCTGCATGGATATTCAGCACTAAGCAAATGGCATACAAATGAGGCAGAGAATTCAAAACGTTTATCAAGTGGGGACTTACATTTTTTTCCAGTCACATCGGACGACATATCTAAAAGTAGTCTATAGACCACATAATTTCAACAGATGTTTCTTTTGTACTAAAAATCTTACATATAAATGCATAATTTACTCCACCACTCTGCTGCTGAAATTACTGCTGGTGCATGACCACATAAGCTTGTAATTAAAATGTGTAGGTCATAATGAAGTTCTACAAACCACGCTTGTGCTCTATACCACTATATATTGATAGCCAAAAATGTGTTGTGTGTCAAAAACTGTACTTGAACTTGCAGCATTATGCGCCACATTAGAACAAAAATGCACATTCTACTCCCAATTTTAGGAATTAAATGAGGTACATTAATTAAATAATGTAGAATATGCAGCGGCTTCAATTCAAACATCACCTTCTGACACCTGCTACGTTACTTACCTTAAAAGAAAGTTTGGTTTGGCTTTCAGGCTGTCTCCAGATAATGATGGTGAATAAGAAGCATACCAAGAAGACCACTACAAGTGCAGCGGTAACGGATGCGCTTCCTTCCGCCAAGGCATCTTTCCCAAGGACAGCCAAACAACAAAAAGTGATGATCAGCAACCCTGCAAAGGAGAGAGATACATGCATGAGAACGACTTTGAGAACAGCAGAGCTTAACCTGATTGCATGTAAATGACGAGCGGCTTGGGTATCAAAGGCATCATGTCAAGCAATGAAGACTCCTCAAACACTGTGAAAGTGGCAGGCCATACAAGAGGCAATCCATACAAGGGGGTAGGTTATTAACCAAACGTCTGTCATATGAGACCACAGCCTATGTATAAAATACAATAGTTATGGTCTGAAACAAATTACTTGAAGAAATACAAGCGGATCATAGACAGAAGTAAAATGGGAATTCAAGAGCAACAATAAAGTTGCCTTTATGGTGACTCCATTTGTCTGACTTGATAGGCTTTTTCCTCAAATCACTTTGTAGACATTAGGTACTAGCAACCAAGACTGGGGTCTAGGAATTGCTTGCACAGCTGTTCAACAGGCATTCTGCATCCAGTATCATACATGTATATGCACCATCCATGAGCCAGCCCCTCATCTCTGTGGCATTGCATGCACACCCCATCAGTTTTCTTTTTTGTTTCTGTTTGTTTTTTTTTGTTTTGGCTGCCTTTGGCTGATGTTAGAGGAGACTCTAGGTTATGGGCATAAGAGAGACACCATAGAGCTATTACTTTAACACAACTCCCGTCCTATATCATGGGTCTTTCTCATTGTTACCTTATGAGTAGATTCATTGCATTTTAAATAAAAAAGGGTGGAGGAGAAGACATCTGAGAAAATGTTTCTAATAATCTTCTGGCTAGACTGTGCATTGCTCAGACAGGAATCCTACAATAGACAGTGATTGCAGAATGGGCAGCCCATTTAGCCAACCTGAAGATATCTGTGACAAGCAGAAGCCTGAAGATTGACACCAAAACAGTTGCTTCTCTTCTGGAATGTAACTGGACATTCAATAGAGATTCTTCCCCACTCAGAGTGTAGCAGTGGGAAAAAGAAGCCATGATTAACGAGGCAATATTGCCATTTGCTGTGGCTCCACTAGCATAATTACCATAATTTTCACCTATCAAAGAAAAATCAGCTTGCACACCTACTTGAAGTCTTGACGTATGAAGCAAAATAAGCAGAGTGCTATCACAAGGAAAAGGGACAATATTTCCCCCTAACAGTACTGAGCGTCTAATGCTAAAATCCCTCCCAATATACAGACCTCTCCCCACATATTAATGGAATACAATTGCACAGCCTAACCATGAGGAAGGTGCAAGAGACCTTGAAACGAGATACAAATACTATAAAAGTCCAGGCACTCAATTATCGACCAGAGAGTCTTGCCAAGCATAACATAGAGGCAAAATACATCAGAAGTGGACAGCATTTAAGCTCCTCTGGCACAATGAATGCACAAACTTGATGAACTCGCGTAACGATATTTTCTATAAAAACATATTGCCAAAATACATGGAACCCATCAAATTCATACTCGCCAACATCAAAATGCCTACGATGCTCAACTCCACTTCAACATCTCTTCAATCAATGACTTTAAACCTTCCATGAGGTAATCCAAAATTGGTTGTAAAATATCTACCTACAGTGTAAACCTACAGATGGATTTATTCTGTTTTTTTAAACGATACAAACAACCACAGACCTGTCTCCTTAAGGAGTTTAAAATTTTTACAGATCATAAGCCTCATTTTAAAAAGATCTTAAATCATACCCTTGGATTCTTGCCAGCTGTGAGATTTGCGCAATGCAAGCACCTTTAGGTAATGTTGAAAAGGAAAAGGCCCTCTCCATGGCTTTGGAGAGCAGGTTCCCCTGCCTCTGGTTTCCCAAAGGGAGTATTTAAAAATGTGTACTTCACCACTTAACCATCATGTGTGCTGAGAATTACTTGTGATACAGGATGAGACCTAGAGTACACAGAGATGCATGCCATGTACTTTCCCCCCCCCCCCCAGAGTGTGGCTACCGTTGACTCGCAGGGCTGTAGAAGACTGACTTTGGTGGCAGTAATAGATTCTAGTGGCAGGACAGGCACTTTTACCTAAATTAAGTCTGTCAATCCCCTGCAACCAGGTCTTTCACTCCATCTGAGCGTGACACGGATGTCATGTGGTAATACATATAAAAAGTAGAATGTGCATGGAGCGAGCTTGCTGCAAAGGACTGTATTAACCCTGGAACACATTTTGATTTATTGAATCAACGCAATACATAAGATGTAAGTTGGAGAGAGCCCCAGCCAGTAACACCAATTGCAGGGCTCCTCCAAAGAATTCTTGAGGTCCTTTCTAGTGGACCAGACCCTGGGAAGTGTAGTAGAGGAGACAGTACTTTTGAAGCATAGGGAAAGTCTTCTACCCTTTCATGCTCTATTTCTCCCTGAACAGACCCTCCAGGAGTTTACGGTCTGGAACGGCAAAAAAGTTGAATTTGCAGTCTCAAACCCCAAAATTTGTGGCATTTTTCTGGTAGGCAGAAAATGTGCCCATCATAATACCAGTCGGTCTTTGCTATGCCACTCGTGAAAACTCTGCCAAGTTACGGTCCCTGACCTGGCAGAGAGTACATGTGCACCGTGCCGCACAGTAACCAGTAACTGTCTGGTGCCATACAGTGTAAATTACATTTTAAAACTCTGCTTTCTCTGGCATCTGACAATCCCCATTCCAAAGGGGCACAGGGCAGCAGAGGAGTAAATGGGAGGACACAGGAGATTTGAGGAGGGGGAGAAGAGACAGGGAGAGATAGAGGATTGTTCTGGGGATGAGTGAGGTGGGGGAAGGGGGTTTTAGTCACAGGAGAGAGGATTACAGAAGGGAGTGGGAGATGAAAAAGGGGCAAGCATGGGCATAGTGGGCACGAGACAAAGGGCAGTGGAAAGGGATGGGGCCTCTGGAGACTTTGAGTAAGCCCGGCAGCAGCTAGCTAGCAACAGAGGAGGGAGCAAGCTGGCAACAGGCAGGTGACAGAGGAATTTAGCACCTCTGCTGCCAGCTGGCCTGTTGCTCACCCTCCTTTTATTGGCTCAGCGGCAGCGAAGAGTCAATAAAAAGATAATTTTAAAATAATGACAAGTTTTAATTTTTGCAGGCATTTTAAAAAATGCAGGAGATTTACAAAAAGTGACAATTTTGTTTTGCAAATTGCGACATTCTGGGGGTCTGCATACAAGTGTTACCCCAATACGTTGATTGGTATTTAAGTTGGGAAGCCTGTACTTTTTGTGCTACTCTTTTGGGTCTCTCTTGGCAAGAAACTACTAACTACCTCACCATCCTGCTGACAATGTAAGACTAAGACTTCAGCTGGACCAGTCTGAAAGGGATACAAAAAAGTTAAGAACTACCTGAAAGTGGTTAAAAGTGGACTTGTTGAAAACAAAACTTTGCCTCCAAATGTAGTATATGTATAGGGCAGAAAGCTCCAACCAGTGGGTAAAGAAGTAGGGGCAACCGAGAAACATTTTGTGCTCCTAAGTTCAGGTATTGACCATCACCTCCCTTTGTTAGTTTCGGGTCCAGAAATCTGTGGACAGCCTACCATGAGAAGTTGCCTTCTGACTGCCTGCCTTGAGGAAAATAACTAACCAACTTCTTTTGAATGATATTGGAGTTGCCCTTGAGTGAAGAACATGCAACCTTGAAGAGAGGGACCACAAAAGCGGAGGCAGGACGAACTGAAGTTACTACTGTGACTCAGGAGCAGGACCAGCCATTGCTAGGCTGGAGGGTAAACCCCTGAGGCCAGATTATCACTGCTGCATGCTCTGAAGCAAAAATGTTTCCGACTACAGGGCACCCAGGGAAAACCGCAAGTTTATCTTATGGGTTTCCTACCAAAACAAGACCGTGTCTGTGACCGCTTGGTGCACAGAAACGGAAGTGCGGTCTCACCTGAAGAACTAAAGCCAGGTAGAATCACTCGTCACACTTGGTAGGCGCATCAACTTACACCTCTTCTTCACTGATGCAACAGTGGGCTTGTCGCTCTGTTTACGTTTGGGAACGAAGAAAGGCCCCTGTGAAGAATCACTGGAACAGCATATTTCAACTAAAAGTGTCAGCAGCACCCAGAAGAGCAATCCACAAAAGTTTTCTGCTAATTTCCCCCAGACGACAAACATCTCACTAGCATTAGTTCAACCATTTGATACCTGGCCTAGTGGAGCAGCCGAGGCTGCATCCAGATCACTAAGTGTTACCAGATAACTATGTACTAAGCAATGTACCCACTGATGACTAAAAGTATTGTGTAGTGTGCTGAAATAAAAGAATTTTTGTTTTCCAAGTATAAGCATGGCAGACCCTGATTTAGTAAGCGTTACTAGATGTTTCATTGAGTTTCTAACCTTACACCACCTCAATGAGGAAGCCATGCTGAAACTTTGCTCCCCTGAGGGTCAATGTGTACCTGGTGCACAGTTGCGAGCTCAATAACAGGTAAAATTCGAGGACAACAATGAAAAAAGGTATTGATTGTTACTATCGGAGCCCAGTAAATCTCCCGGCCGTGGTACTCTTAGAAAAACATTCCCCCACAAAAGAATGAATCATTTTCAGCTCCTTTTTTTGTTTTGTTCAATGCCGCTAAATAATCCAAGTACGTTTCCACTGCATCTACTAACCTAGAAAAGAATTTTAAGCATAAATAACAGAGTAGTGCACTAATGCCTGGGCTCTAGCTAGAGTGAAAACGGACTTTAAACAATTGCAGACATGATATTGCACTGTCCCAAAATATTCTGCAGGGTCAGTAAGGCAGTAAGCATTTTCTCGTTAACTGAGCAAGTAGCCCCAAAAATAACAGCCTTATTTAAGGTATTCATTTTTTGTAGTGCAAAGTCCTAAAATATTTCCTTGGATTTTCACCCCTCTTTACTGAAGATGGGTACCTTCTTTCCCCCCATGTTCTGTTATTTCTTTTCTCTCATACGCTATGCCAGCCTTCTTCAACAAATGTTTTTCCTTGGTTAAGAAGAAACTTTTAAAGAATAAGAATGATCCCTGTGCCACCTGCCTTTTCAGCATCTCATGTGATTAAGTGTAAGACCCATCAAAAGAAATTACGCAGGAACGGTGAGGAACGTTGCAGACATTGTATTTGGGCAAATTTGGGAGAGACTGGCAAATCTCTTTCTGCATCTACCTCTTCAAGCAGGTAGCAGTTTTTCTACAGCCCTTCAAGTGACCAGATCTAACCTATTTAACTCCCTCTGGGACCACAAACACTCTCTGCAACTCCCCCACTTTTAATCATGATTAACCCTGAGGTTATAGGGTGAGTTCCGTCCAATTGTGAGACACTACTTGTTTTCCACATCTCTTGAAACCTAGGTCCCTTGTGACACCTTTAAGACGAAGGGCAAATACCCAACATCAAGCATTGGGTTTAGAAAAAGGAAGCTCAGTCACCAGCTACGGGGCCTGGCGAGAGACTCTTAGACGGGAACACAATGGAGAATGCATTTAAAGTAGCATAATAGGATAGACTGCCATATCTCAGAGCACCCTAAGTGGGACTGATCCAGACCAATGACGGGCAGAAGCATCATAAAGAAGGAGCGCACTAAGGATTCTCTTGTCCCAGGAATGGCTACCTGTGGGAGTAACCACAGCCTCAAAGACAGACCACAAAAAACTATGCTACTTGGGGAGCCCGTGATTTTTGCGAGCTTAATCCCCTCCCAGACTACTGGCACTATGCCATCTGGGATTTCTCCAGTAAATGATGGAATCTCATTTAAAGAATTAATGGCTAAGAAATTAAACATCAAAGAGGTCCCTTTTAGTTAGGAGAAATCTTCTAGAGGATGCTGCAAAAATATTTAGGCGAGATAGGGTTCCAACTAGTGTCCCGCCTTTTATAACTAACAATTTACACACTCTAGACCCCTTTTTCTGTCAAACCTGTTGACAAAAAACAAGAGAGAAAACATACTCCGTTTCAGAATTGGGCTTATTCTTCTTAAAGGACAACTCTCCTTCAAATTTCCGTTGCCTATACTATGAAAACACCAGGCTCCAAAAATACAGCACCACTGAGAAGGAGCAGAAGGATGGATACACTCAGAAGGAAAATGTGCCAGACTTCAGCTACTATGATGAGAGGTGCTGGTTTTGTACCCTTTTGGGACCCTCCAACCATGCTCTCTGGGATTCAATTTGAGCAGTTCATGGACCTTCCTCCGAGGAGACAATAGATAGGATCCGAAGAATCCTTAATGGAGGCATGCTAACGTGGGATCACACTATTAGTATGGCCAAGGGCATGAAAAATCTCTCGCCACAATTGCTTAGCGTCATGGACTTCCTTTGTGGAGGGTCATTGTGGCTGTATCTGTCCTGGTCGACAACTAAAGTACTGGACCATCTTTTATTAGGTCTTCTTCCTTTGTATTTAATGCCCATGACAAGATCCAAAGAATGAAACTAATACAGAGATCCTTACATGAGATGTAAATTCGTACTTGTAAAGCGCACTGCCACCCCAACTGGGGCATCCTGGCGCTATACGCATACCGCTGTGGAACCCTTCCTGGCTATTCCCTGTGAAATGTCCACTCCTGGGCACCCCCAAGGTGAAGCCAGGCATCCCAGCGCTGGTGGGGCCGTTGTGGAGATTAAGCAAGCTATTGCCCAGAGTTGCAGAGTGGGACCCATGATTAGAATAGGCACCGAGGCGAGAATTATCAGGTCCGAGGAAATTGAGTCCAAGACCCGCCGAGGCGGGAATTGAACCCTGGTCCCAGGCCAGATCTCTGCATCAGGGTCTGCCGCTCTAACCATTGAGCCACACTTCTCCACTCCTGAAGGTCCAATTGAGAGGCTTTGGAAAAGGCCAATAGCAATTTGGTACCCCACACTGCAAGACACAGCAGCAAGGCTCAAAAGAGCAACAGCAAGATCACTTTTCTCTGGCAAATAAAAAGAGTTTCCCTGCAGCCTTCTGCTAACACAGGGATTCTCTAATATATTTGTAACTAGTAGTAGGACAGAGCAGCAAGCTTAATCCCTACCTCAGAGGAAAGTTGACAAACACCTGGTTTAGGAGGAAAAAACGAAAAGGAAGTGAAACAAGAGTGCACTGAAAAAAGTGCAGGAGACACTACAGGGATGAATGAATTGGCGAGTGGAGGGGGCGAAGCAGTGCTTAATTTGAGCCGGTGGGGGCAAGCAGAACTTATTTTTGGGAACCAGCACTTATTTTTCCCCATCAGACACTACTAAGAGGAAGAGATAGAAAAATAAAACAAAAAGACAGAGGAAGAGAAAGATGGAGAAAACAATACAAAGGGAGAAAGCAGGCACCTGCAAGAGTGAGATAAAGGCAGATTGAGTGTCTGGTAGTAGATTAGAGACCTGAGGTGAATTGAAGACTACACAGCTTTGGTATTTGGCACGCTGACATTTAATTGCACTGGCCGAAGGCTTCTGTGCAGAGTTCTGGGCACCGGCACTAATTCATTACAAATTAAGCACTAGCACAAGGTAAGGGAAAAAATACAGCATCTGAGATGGGAGGATGTGAGACAAGCACAAGGCAAATGCAAGATGGTAAAGGGGGGGGTGGAACAAAGACAAGGGGAAGGGACTTCAAATGCAGACAGAACGGAATGGAAACTTGGCTCTAGTGGTCTTCCCCATAAATACAGGAACAGGAAGGGAAAGCAAAATAAGGCTATGTAAAGTTCATCCCAATAGAAAAAGACTAAAAGGTGGAACCGCCGAAATGTCAAAAAGGATTTAGCGAAAGCTACCACAAAACATGCAGTTTGCATTTCTTAGGTCTGCTTAATAAAAAAATAGGTACCAAAAACATCACACTGTCAACTGTCACCATAATAATGAACAATTCAGAGTAGAGTGCTTTGACTATATTTTTTGAAAGGGATAGCAAACTGTACACAGATTACAAGTCAACAGCATGTATCCAAAGGAGCATACCTAACTTCTATAATGACAATAAAAGCAGTCATAAATAGCTGGGTAATATGTTTGCTAGAAAAAAAGTGTAACTGAATATATGGAATGTACTAACCAATAAAGCTGGCAGCGACATTAACAATAGCACCAGACAATTTGGTCGGGCTAGAATTTTGAGGACTCCACAAGGATGTGAAAGTAAATACTTCATCATAATCTGATAAAATTCCAGTGCGGGATTCAGTGGTGCTTGCCGATTCATTCATGTCGGTCTCATCATTGGTGTTGGCCATTTGATATGCCAGGTTAGGCTGCTCTGGTTGATACCTAGATATATAATAATTTTAAAAAAGTCAAAAACGGCATGTCTCTGAAAAACATCATGAAACACACTAAGGTACAATTCCTGGGAAATCTGGTAGCCTATAAATAAAACAATGAGGAATTCTAATCAAAAGAAAACTAAGGAATTAAACTAGTACGCAGTATTATTAAATATTTGGACTCTGGAAGTAAATATCAATAATATCTTTAGGCTGCATGTTTTTAAAAGTGTATTAAGACAGCAAGCATAAAACATGTAGCTAAAGAAATGATGTCACAACTGAAAACCTCAAAATGTACAAACGAAATGATGGCCACCTTGTACGTTGGGAGAATTTCTGCACATTGTTAACTTTATATTTAGAATAGGTCATTTTAAGTACGGTTGGTAAAAAAAGAAACTTAGGTAGTGAAATACAAGGTGTCAAACTAGCCTCCAAATACCACGCTGGCACTTTCAATTATGAACATGAGTAACAACTTTTTCGCTACTGTACAATCTATTTTGAGATGTTAACATTCTAATTAGCTGACAAAATTTAAGAGTACCAATGAGTACATAAATTAAGAAAACATTTGCAGCAGTAGAGTAGGCCTTAACATTGCAATAGTGTGTCATAGTGAAAACAAATCTCAGGTATTTCTACACTCAACTTTCTGTGGCCCCACTGCCTCGAAGCCACAATCGATCAGAAACCCAAAAGAATATATTGAAAAGGAGCGTAATTATATCAAAACAGGTTTCTTTTATATAGATATTCTATTCCAAGTACAAATTGTCAACAACATCCACCAAAAAGTCCAAAAATCAGTCTAATATATAGACTTTCACAGAATCAATCCTCCGGGAGTCTTGTGAATATATACAGAATCAAATTTTATTTTAATGTTATTTATGTTCATGATAAACAGATTTTGCCGTCAGCCTAAGCCAACGCGTTTCGTCCCTTTAGGACTTTATCAGGGTTGGATTCTCCTAAGATTTTTTTATTTGTGTGAAATGAAGCTTTAACTTTTATTACCTTAATTATCCTCAATTCTTCTCCTGGGTGGTGTAGTACCCACCTATTTCATCGTGCTCCTTCGTGTCCCAGAGCCAAATGCCACAGGAAAAAGCACAAGTACATAAATGAATCTGGAAATAATTTTGGTAATGCAAATTACCGCCTCATCAAAAAGGGCGCCTGGACCGCAAGCTGAAATCCATGTCAGATTTTCAATTATTCCCTTCAGCCTCAGTCTCTGATTCTAGCAGCATACATCACTCAGTGATAACCTTCTTGCCACTGTCAAACCTCACTATTCCAAAGGCAACTCCCTTGACCTGGATATTTCTGTCTTGCACTGTTTAACCAGCCTGGAACAAGCTATCAGCAATTCGTTTATCTTAGGCCCCACACAATGGACAACACAAATATCCGTATTACCACATGCTCCTTTTCCGCATTAAACACCCAGCCAAACATTGATTACACTCCCTTCAAGCTAGCCACACTAACCTGGACACACTTTTCTCAACACTGAATGATGATTTGCAGACGTTGGTGGACACCCATGCCCAACCATGGTTGAAAAATATCAAACATAAACCATCTCCAACTTGGTATACTAAGGAACTGAATGGTTACAAAAGAATTATCTGCAAACTTAATAATCATGGGGTAAACGAAATCCCTTGTTGACCTCACCATCCTACAAATAGCTTACAGAACCTACAACAATACACTGCTATCACAAACGTTAACTATTACTTTGAAACCATCCTCAAGGCGAACCATGACATTAATCAAACCTGTTGCACAAGTTACTAACTTGTGTAACGATATATCTGTAAGAGACAGTAGTTAGTGACAGATTCCTTACCTTAGAATATCCCCAGGCGTCAGGCTGGATCCGGAAAGTTTTTGCGTAGCAGTACCCTTGCGCGTCGGTAGGCGGCGTCGTGCGGCTCCGCGTCCGTCGTCGGCGTCGTGATCGCCGGGATGACGTCGCGGGCAGTTCTTAGACGCCGCCCCTGCGCCCTGACGTCAGTTCTGTACACGACTTTCCGCGCCAGGAACGCAGAGCCATGCAAGAAGCTGACATAGGTGTCTGAAAAATACTAGGGCCCTGAAAGGGATGTCCTTAACCCTAGAAATCAGTTCGCAGAACGGGGAGGATGGGTGGGGCGGTAGGAATCTGTCACTAACTACTGTCTCTTACAGATATATCGTTACACAAGTTAGTAACTTGTGCATCTGAAAGAGACACGTTAGTGACAGATTCCTTACCTTAGAATAGATACCCCAGCAATACCAACCCCGGTGGTGGGTCTGCGAACAAAGATCAGACAAGGAAGTCCCGGAGGACAGAACGGCCAAAGAAGCCGTCCCTCCGGACCTGACTGTGAAGGCAGTAATGCTTGGTAAACGTGTGCAGCGAGGCCCACGTAGCTGCCTGACAGATATCCTGAGGCGGAACACCGCGGCCTAAGGCCGTGGTAGCAGCCGTTGCCCTGGTGGAATGGGCACGCAGCCCAACAGGAGGCTCCTTCTTAGCCAAAGAATAGCAGGCTTTGATACACAAGGTTACCCAGCGGGAGATGGTTCTCTTGTGCACCGCCCGACCTTTTTTGGCGCCCACGTAGCCAACAAAGAGCTGGTCTTCCACCCGGAAGTGTTGTGTGCGGTTGATATAAAAAGAAAGCGCACGTTTTGGGTCCAGACGGTGGAGCCTCTCTTCCTCTCTGGAAGGATGCAGAGGCGGAAAGAAGGTGGGCAAAGTGATGGTCTGCCCAATGTGGAAGGCAGTAACCACCTTTGGCAAGAAGGACGGACGCGTCCTAAGAACAACCTTGTCTGGATGGACAGACAGAAAGGGAGGTTTGCATGAAAGAGCCTGGAGCTCACTCACCCGCCGAGCTGAGGTGATGGCCACCAGAAAGGCTGTCTTCAGAGTCAGAAGACGAAGAGGACAGTTATGTAGAGGCTCAAAGGGAGCGCACATAAGAAAGGTAAGAACCAAGTTCAAGTCCCACTGAGGCATCACAAACGGAACAGGAGGGAAGAGGTGTGTAATGCCTTTTAGAAACCTGTTAACAGGGGACTTGAAAAGGGAGGGCTGATCAGGAAGCCTGAGGAAGGCCGAGATGGCACAAAGATAGCCCTTGATGGTACCCAGGGCAGAACCCTGTTGGGCCAGGGAAAGAAGGAACAGAAGAACCTCAGAAAGAGGGGCAGAAAGGGGATTCACAGCCTTTGCTGTGCACCATGCCACAAACTTGTTCCACCTGCAGGCGTATACCACCTTAGTGGAGGGACGCCTGGCTGCCAGAATCACATCACAAACTTCGGGAGGCAAGTCGAAAGGAATCAACTGCCGCCGCTCAATCTCCACGCAAGCAGGTGGAGGCTGGACAGGTTCGGGTGGAGGACCGTCCCCTGCTGCTGCGACAGAAGATCCTCCCGAAGAGGCAGACGGATCGGGGGATCTACGCTCATACTGAGTAGCTCGGGATACCAAACTCTTCGAGCCCAGTCCAGAGCCACAAGAATGACTTGGGCCCGGTCGTGCCGAATCTTCTTCAACACTCTGGGTAGAAGTGGTATAGGCGGAAAGGCGTACAACAGACCGAAACTCCACTCGCGACGAAAAGCGTCGCCGAGCGAGTGCCGCCTTGGAAATTCCAACGCGCAGAACTGATGACATTGCGCGTTCTCTTCGGTGGCGAATAGATCTAACCAAGGCTCTCCCCACTGTAGAAAGAGTCCTTGCGCCACTTCCGAGTGAAGACGCCATTCGTGATCCATCATGCACCTGCGGCTGAGTTCGTCCGCCCTGGCGTTCAGGGAACCTGCCAGGTGTTGAACCATCAGGAACATGCCCTGATGTTCCAGCCATGTCCAGAGGCGCAGAGCCTCCTGACAAAGGGTCCACGACCCCACCCCGCCTTGTTTGTTGCAATACCACATGGCGGTGGTGTTGTCTGTGAACACCTGCACTACCTTCCCTTTGACAGAGGGAAGGAATGCCTTGAGTGCAAGTCGGATCACCCGGAGCTCCAGAACTTTCTTATGGAGCCGGGACTCCGCCGGAGACCAGAGGCCTCTGATCTCCGCCTCTCCCATGTGACCGCCCCATCCCAGAAGGGACGCGTCCGTCACAACTGTGTGCTCTGGCTGGGGAAGGGAGAGGGATCTGCCCATGACCCATTGCCGGTTCGAGAGCCACCACTGCAACTGTTTTGCAGTCCCCTCCGAGATCTGGACGTGATGGGACAGGTTGCCCTGGTGCTGCGCCCACTGGAACTTCAGGTCCCACTGCAGAGCCCGCATATGCCATCTGGCATGATTGACCAACAGGATGCAGGAGGCCATGAGGCCCAGCAGCCTCAGGGTCATCCGTACCGAAACCCAGGATAAAGGCTGAAAGATCGGAATCATAGCCTGAATATCCCGGACTCGCCGTTCGGGAGGATAGGCCCGAAACTGCGTCGTGTCCAGAACTGCTCCGATGAAAAGGAGCTGTGGAGAAGGAATCAGATGCGACTTCGGCACATTGATGGAGAACCCCAGCGAGTGCAGGAGTTCGGCCGTAGTCTGGAGGTGGGAGACGACTGCCTGGGACGAGCCCGCCTTCAGCAGCCAGTCGTCGAGGTAGGGGAAGACTGGAACCCCTGCCCGGCGCAGATGAGATGCGACCACCGCCATCACTTTCGTGAACACCCGAGGGGCACTTGTAAGGCCAAAGGGGAGCACGGTGAACTGAAAATGCTCGAGGCCTACCGTGAACCGCAGGTAACGCCGGTGGGCCGGCAGGACGGGGATGTGAAAATAAGCGTCCTGCAAGTCCAACGCTACCAACCAGTCTCCGGGGTCGAGGGCAGTCACGACCTGAGCTAGGGTGAGCATCTTGAACTTCTCCTTCCGGAGGAAGCGATTGACGTTCCGGAGGTCCAAGATAGGACGCATGTCCTCCTTGTCCTTTTTGGGCACCAGGAAGTAGTGGGAGTAGCAACCACGTCCTACTTCTGGGGTCGGAACATGCTCGATGGCCCTCTTGGCCAAGAGGGCCGTGACTTCCTTCTGCAGAAGTACCAAGTGATCCCCTGACATGCGGTGGAATTGAGGTGGCATGGCTGGGGGTGGTCTCGAAGGGGAGGGAGTAGCCCCTTCGGACAATGTCCAAGACCCACCTGTCCGAGGTGATGGGACGCCAGTGGTGAAGGTGATGGCGGACCCTGCCCCCTACTGGCGTGCTGTGCACCAAAAAGGAGGGACTAGGAGGGCTTGGAGGGCGCGGACGGGTTGGAGGTGGTGGCCTGACCCGCACGCTGGTTGCCCGAACCGCCACGGCGGTATCCACGTCCTCGGCCACGCGAAGACGCTTGCTGCGCGGGCCGGTGGCTGGGCAGCTGACGTGACTGGGCGTCCCTTCCGTGGCCACGAAAGGGGCGAAAAGCAGAGGTGAGCGCAGGGCGTACAACAGAAAGGCCCAGGGACTTGGCAGTAGCCCGTGAGTCCTTAAACCGCTCCAGCGCATGGTCTGCCTTTGAACCAAAAAGACCGACTCCATCAAAGGGCATGTCCATGAGTGTATTCTGGACATCACCCGAGAAACCAGTTGTCCTCAGCCAGGCGTGGCGACGTAGCGCCACCGTCGTCGCAAGCGATCTGCCCAGCGAGTCGGCGGTATCAAGGCCACAACGTATGGTGTATTTAGCTGCATCTCGCCCTTCCGCAATGGCGCGGGTAAGCAGTGTCTGGACCTCCTCAGAACACTGCGGCAAAACAGCCGCCACCGAATCCCACAGGGAGTGGGTATATCGGCCCAAAAGGCAAGCGGTGTTGACGGACCGCAAGCCAGCACTGGAGGAAGAAAAAGCCTTCTTCCCAAATTGGTCCAGGCGTTTGGATTCCCTATCCGGAGGGGCGGTAGGGAAGGCGGTTTGGGAGGCAGAGGCTTGGACAACCAAGCTCTCGGGGGTGGGATGTTGGGAGAGAAAGAAGGGGTCGCCCGGAGCAGGGCACTGGCGTCGGGCCACGTTCCTATCCACAGGAGCCCCTGTGGTGGGTTTGGACCAGGCACCCAAAAGAACGTCAGTGAGTGCATCATTAAACGGCAGCACAGTCTCCGAGGAGGAAGCCGCCGGCTGAAGCACTTCTATCTCGCTTCCCCTTGGGGAATGCCCTTAAGTGAAGGTTCTAGCAGGTGTCCCTCCCTTGGTGAAGAACGAAGTTTGAATCTTTTGAGGGGGGGGGGCGCAATAAAGTCACTCACTGGCTTCATGATAATGCGGACTGGTGTGCACGCTTTCATGATGAAATAATTATGGCTCAGAGAGTGCGCTGGGTTGGTCCCTTCAGTATAAGTATAGAAGGTGTTGGACCTGTCATACTTAGGGTGATCTTCCACCAATGTTTTGGTCACTGCCCTCCACTTTTTGCTGTATCTTTTGTTGGCCTTAGGACTCTGGGCACTTTACCACTGCTAACCAGTGCTAAAGTGCATGTGTTTCCGCAGGGCTTGGTCGCCCCACTCACTGCTGCCGCTCCTGCCTGCCTTGCCGCCTCCTGCCTGGAGATTCCTTCGCTCGCTGCCCGCTGCTCCTGGGACTTTCCCGCTGCCCGCTGCTCCTGGGACTTTCCCGCTGCTCCTGGGACTTTCCCGCTGCCCGCTGCTCCTGGGACTTTCCCGCTGCCCGCTGCTCCTGGGACTTCCCGCCACTGCCTCCCTGCGGCCCCGCCCCCCCGTGATTCCATTCGCCGCCCCGCTCCCGCCACCCAGCTGCTCCTCCCTCCCGGCTCCTTACTTAAGGGGACCGTAGGGGACCACAGAGTGTGACCGCTCAGCCCTCCACAGGGCTTGGTCGCCCCACTCACTGCTGCCGCTCCTGCCTGCCTTGCCGCCTCCTGCCTGGAGATTCCTTCGCTCGCTGCCCGCTGCTCCTGGGACTTTCCCGCTGCCCGCTGCTCCTGGGACTTTCCCGCTGCTCCTGGGACTTTCCCGCTGCCCGCTGCTCCTGGGACTTTCCCGCTGCTCCTGGGACTTTCCCGCTGCTCCTGGGACTTTCCCGCTGCTCCTGGGACTTTCCCGCTGCTCCTGGGACTTCCCGCCACTGCCTCCCTGCGGCCCCGCCCCCCCGTGATTCCATTCGCCGCCCCGCTCTTGCCACCCAGCTGCTCCTCCCTCCAGGCTCCTTACTTATGACGCCCCCTGAGCGACCGCGCAGCGGCCGCGCGCAGCGGGAGCACCGACGGAGCGCCGAAGGTGCGCCAAAGGTAAGCCCGTCTGCGCCCGTCCGCGCCTGGCCCGCGCCCAGCGCCAGGACCCCTGGATCCCACCGATGCAACACTACTCGACGGACCTACGACGCCGCCACCCTCACCGCACTCAATGCCGGCCGGAACCCTGCCTGCTACCGAGCCTCACCGAGACGCACCCACGGACCCTTCACCTGCCAAGCCTGCCGATTCACCTGCCCCCGGACGTGCACCACCTCCGCCAAGTCGAGCACCAGCAGCAACCACCTGAAATGCATCCTGTTGAACACCCGCTCCGTCCACAGGCACGCCGTGGAACTCTGGGACCTGCTCGACGCAACAGCACCGGACGTCGCCTTCCTCACCGAAACCTGGATGAACGCCTCCTCAGCGCCCGACATCGCCATAGCCATCCCGGACGGATACAAGATCACCCGGAAGGACCGCGTCAACCAGACGGGAGGAGGCATCGCCATCGTACACAAGAACACCATCCGCATCTCGACTAACTCCGACGAGACCTTCACCGCCGCCGAACACCTACACTTCCAGATACACACTGACCCCAAGACCACCCTCCGAGGCACCCTCATCTACAGACCCCCGGGACCACGCACACTATTCAGCGAAGACATCGCAGACTTCATCAGCCCGCACGCCATGCCCTCCGCCGACTACATCCTCCTAGGGGACCTCAACTTCCACCTGGAGAACAACAACGACAGAAACACCACCGCCCTGCTGGACAACCTCGCCAACCTCGGACTCAAGCAACTGGTGAACACGCCCACCCACTACGCCGGCCACACGCTTGACCCCGTCTTCTCTTCCAGCAAGCACATCTCCTTCAGCCACGCCACCGGACTCCACTGGACCGACGACAGCTGCGTCCACTTCAGCTTCAGAAAGAATGCGACCCACCACCACCCGCAACAGGCTCCCCGCCGGAGCTGGAGCAAGATCACCGCCGAGCAGCTCACCGCCTCCCTCAGCCAGAACACACCCACCAACACAACGGACCCAAACGAAGCAGCCAGCAACCTCGCCAAGTGGCTGACCGCCTGCGCCGACGACCTCGCACCACTAAAAACCCTCCCAGCAGACCCGGAAGCAAGAAAACCCCTTGGTTCACCAACGAACTCAAGGAATCCAAGAAGAACTGCCGCACTCTCGAGAAAGCCTGGCGACTCGACCAGACCACAGACAACAGGACCGCCCTCAAGCACGCCACCCGCAAGCACCACCAGCTGATCCGTGCCACCAAGAAGTCGGCACTCAAAGAACGACTGGACAACAACGCCCACGACAGCAAGTAACTTTTCAGCATCGTCAAAGAGTTCTCCAACCCCAGCGCCGGAA
Organism: Calotriton arnoldi; assembly: GCA_963921515.1. NCBI lineage: Eukaryota > Metazoa > Chordata > Amphibia > Caudata > Salamandridae > Calotriton > Calotriton arnoldi. The sequence continues at coordinate 3,411,530 of CAWUFW010000091.1, forward strand.
ACAACGACATCACCCCTCGCAAGACCTCTGCAACTCACTCGCCGCGTTCTTCCACCGCAAGATCACCGACATACATAACAGCTTCGACGCACAGACCACGCACCCTACCGCCGAACCAACGCCCGCCACCACCACCCTCTGCAACTGGACCCCGATCAGCACCGAAGACACCACCCGCACGATGAACTCCATCCACTCCGGATCACCAACCGACCCCTGCCCACACCACGTCTTCAACAAAGCCGACGCCACCATCGCACCCCATCTCCGGGACATCATCAACTCCTCCTTCCACACCGCCACCTTCCCGGAGAGCTGGAAGCACGCCGAGCTTACCGCCCTCCTGAAGAAACCAACGGCGGACCCCACCGACCTCAAGAACTACCGTCCCATCTCGCTCCTTCCGTTTCCGGCCAAAGTCATCGAGAAGACCGTCAACAGACAGCTTGCCGCCTTCCTCGAGACGAATGGATCCTCGACCCCTCGCAGTCCGGGTTTCGGGCCAACCACAGCACCGAGACCGCCCTTATCGCAGCCACCGACGACATCAGAACCCTAACCGACAACGGGAAACAGCAGCCCTCATCCTCTTGGACCTCTCCGCGGCGTTCGACACCGTCTGCCACCGCACCCTAGTGAAGCGCCTCAGCAACATCGGAATCCGAGAGAAAGCACTGGAATGGATCATCTCGTTCCTCGCCGGAAGAACCCAGAGAGTCCGCCTCCCCCGTTCAGATCCGAGGCCACCGAAGTCATCTGCGGCGTTCCACAAGGATCTTCACTCAGTCCAACCCTCTTCAACGTCTACATGAGCCCCTCGCAGCCATCGCACGCCAACACAACCTCAACATCATCTCCTACGCCGACGACACCCAGCTGATCCTCTCCCTCACCAACGACCCCACCACCGCCAGAGCCAACCTACACGACGGGATGAGAGACGTCGCCGACTGGATGAGGAACAGCCACCTTAAACTGAACTCAGACAAGACGGAAGTCCTCATCCTGGGCTCATCACCCTCCGCCTGGGACGACTCTTGGTGGCCCCCGGCCCTGGGCACCGCGCCCAAGCCAACGGACCACGCACGCAACCTGGGCTTCATCCTGGACTCCTCCCTGTCGATGACCAGACAAGTCAACGCCGTCTCATCTTCGTGCTTCAACACCCTGCGCATGCTCCGCAAGATCTTCAGATGGATCCCCACTGAAACCAGGAAGACCGTCACCCAGGCACTCGTCACCAGCCGACTGGACTATGGGAACACCCTCTACGCCGGAACCACAGCCAAACTTCAAAAAGACTCCAGCGCATCCAGAACGCCTCCGCACGACTCATCCTGGACATCCCCCGACACAGCCACATCACCGGACACCTGAAAGACCTGCACTGGCTCCCCGTCAGCAAGAGAATCACGTTCAGACTCCTCACCCACGCACACAAGGCCCTCCACGACCTGGGCCCCAAGTACCTCAACGACCGCATGACCTTCTACACGCCCACCCGCCAGCTACGATCAACCAGCCACGCCCTCGCCACCGTACCACGCATCCGCAGAGCCACCGCCGGAGGAAGATCCTTCTCCTACCTGGCAGCCAAGACCTGGAACTCCTCCCCACTCACCTTCGGCGAACCCAGGACCATCTCTCCTTCAGGAAGCAGCTCAAGACCTGGCTGTTCGAGCAGTAACTTACCCCCTCCCCCAGCGCCTTGAGACCCTCCCGGGTGAGTAGCGCGCTCTATAAATGCCGTGATTGATTGATTGATTTCTCCACTAAACATTTTGACATTGGGGTATACCGGACTGGCATATTTAGTTTACCTGTAAGTCCCTTGTAAAGGGGTATACCATGTACCCAGAGCCTGTAATCTCAATGCTACAAGTGGGCCTGCAACTCTGGTTGTTCCACTCACACAAGTAGCCTTTCAAACCGGTCTCAGGCATACCATTGCAAAGCCTATGTGTGCAGTTTACTGCCACTTCGACTTGGCATTTAAAACCACTTGCCAAGCTTTAAGCTCCCCTTTTATTACACATAAGTCACCCCTACGGTATGCCCTAAGTGACCCTAAGGGCAGGGTGCCATGTAACTAAAAGGCAGGACATGTACTCTTAGGTTTTACATGTCCTAGCAGTGACAAACCACTAAATTCATTTTTCACTGCTGTGAGGCCTACTCCTTACATAGGCTAGCATTGGGGATTCCTGAAAACACCTTTCAAGCTATAATTCCGGATTAGAAAGGAGTAGCTACTTCATGTTTAATATCTTTGGAACGGCAGTGATAAATCATCCTTAATGGTAAAGCTGGATTTAACAGTACCATTTAAAAATGCCACTTTTAAAAAGCAGACATTTCTCTGCTCTTACTGCTCTGTGTGCCCAACAGCCTGTCTCCAATACACGTCTGGGCTGGCTGACAGCTACACTTTGTGCATTCCCTCTAGACAGCAACAACACAGAAAGGGCTGGGTGTGACAGGAGATTCATCTGCATTCTGATAGCATTCATGGGCATGAAGGAGGAGAGGTGGCTCACACTTGCATCTGAATAGGTTGTGTCCTGCCCTCACATAAAGGGCTGATTTACCCCCTACTTATAGTCTGGAGCCAGGTCTGGGTTAAAAGGGATCCTTGTGCACGTCAGATTTCCTTTGAATTCATCCCCTGCATCAAAGGCGCTTTTGGGTAGACGTACTAGGGCTCTGACCCTACCAAATCAGGACACTCCTGGATCTCCTTAGTACCATATACTAGGGACTTAGAAGGGTACACCAGTAGCCAATTGGGAAGGTACCAAAGTACTTCCCATAGTCAAATTTAGGGAGGAAGCACAGTGACTGGGGTCCTGATTAGCAGGATCCCAGTCAGACTAGTCAGAAAAACAGAACAACGCCAGCAAAAAGTAGGGGTAACCATGAAAGCAGATCCTACTTTCCTACAATTATAATCACCTAGATGTTAGAGCATGGGAGTTCTTGATCAATATGGTAATACCCCGTAGATTTGAAAGTGATCACTTCCCTCTCGTTTTGGACTTGGGCTATGGGACAGCATGGGAAGAGACGCGGAGAAAAGCCCCAGATTGTGTTGTGCCTGAAGCTGCCAACTCTAGGAGGGCCCATAAGTGGAATTCCATTACTATCCCTGTGGAGGACACTATCAAAGAAGGGAATAGAAGTGCAATTACGTTAGCTAGAGTGCAATATAAAACTGCACTTAGGACAGCCAGGGTAAATTGAAATTATGAATTATGGGCCGAACTTTTAAATGCGACAACTAACAAAGACCCTAATAAATTTGGGAACACTGTCAGTAGTAGAGAATAGGGGCAGACTCCTCACACGTTGCAATGTGACCAGAAATGCACATACAGGGCAAATTGTGGGAGAATCACTTTAAATCCTTACATGGAAATAGCACCCCCTGGGCTTGTGATCTACATGTAGTTGCAGGTACTTCTTCCAGCCCCTTGATAGAGTAGCGACTGCCTCCCTGAACCTTTTCTACACTTTTCTTTCATTGATACTGAGAGGGCTCCGACCATGCAAAGGAGGGTTAAGGATGCTGGTCTGGTTAAAATCCTGGTGGACCTTTTTTAATCTAATTTGGATGTTTGGGTTCCATATATTAATACAATCTACAACGACATCCTTGCAGGTGATCCTATACCTGAAACGTGGAAAAGTGCAGAGATAGTCCCTACACATAACAAGCATTGGCATAGCCAATAGGTCTCGCTTTTCGGACCTTATAAGTATTTAGCCATGCAGCACATTATCCTGGATGCTACAGCATCTACTGTTACTTCACGTGCCATTGAACGGCCACACACACCCAAGGATGGACTTCCATGCTGTTTAATGAAAATATGATAAAGTGTCTTCAAAATTCAGAAAAGTGTATTTCTTTAACAAAGCCGCTTTAACACTAATAGGCACATTATAGCACTGCATTAACAAGTACTTATTTGAATAGTTTTTTTGTACAACTGGCAGTCTGAAGTTATATATCTGGATTCGCCACGCAATCCATCAGCTGCTGCATAATCTGTAGATTACATTTTTTTTTTTTTTTAAGCTCAAATGGATCAGAAGTTACAAAAAATAGAGACTCTGGTTTCTGCGCACCGGAGCACTTTTTGCAAAGGTTGACTGGTCATCTTTACGTTGCTTATTGCTGAATGTGGGTGTTAAATTGTTGAAGGGAATGGGGGCCCTGCAGGGATGCAGTTGGCACAAGCAAGTCACACATGAAGGGTATATGTGTTTAACTTTCTCCTTGGCCAAGAAGTGCAGGGGTACAATTTATAGCACAAAATCAAAGACAGAGCTGGCGCACACCTGAGCAGCATTGTTGCATCAGGTAGAGATATGAGCAGAGAGACTAGGCTGGCATCCCTCTACATATGTGAACATGTGAGGCCTTAAAGTACATCTCATTAGAGTAACGCAGCGCCAGCGGGTAAGCCTTCAAGGCACTTCTAAACGTGAAGCAATTTTTGACAGATATTCAACATTTTGAACAGCACAAAGCTGCATTTTTTAGTGAAATCCCTATAAAAAGACGTCAGAGAAGCTGGTGACCTTGCGCTTTGGAGTGCAGCCAGAGATGGGAAGAGGGGGCCAGGGGCCCCCCGTCTGCTGCAAAAGCCCACGTGCCAAAGGATGACATCACTGAGTGCAGATGATCTGTAGCTTCTGAGTCACATACAGACACACATACATACACACAGATAACAGAGGTGAGCACAAACACACAAAACATGCACACATGCAGAAACAAACACTCAAACACAGCAGAAACACAAAGATATACAAACACACTCCTACCAGCAGCGGCTGATGCAGGAGAGTGTTGGGGCCACGCCCACCCACTTTGAGGCCTTTTAGCTTAATGTATTCTGCCATCATAAATAAAGTTAGACTTAGACATCCTCAGGACGATACCGGACTACTTCACTCCGAAACAGAGAGACACGCAGTCAGGCACTTTTAGTACCTGCACTGCACATCTCAGTGCGTGCCAGACGCTGTGTGGTAGCATAAGTAGGGCTAATGTGCATACAGCCCTCGTGTTGCCTCGGATCCCAGGTGACGTCACTGTCCAGTCTCCTCCTGTTTCTGGCGGTGCTGTAGAAATTGGCCTCGGGCGTTCCACTCTTCAGCTCAGGCTGCAGGAAGATGAACGTCACTCAAGAACAATTTCCACACCCTTTCCTATTTTATCATACGGAAGGGTGGGATTAGTAATCAAAGTTAACCACACCTTACCCTGTGGGAAAGGGAAGAGTTAAGAGTGTGAAATACTGCCATTCCTTGATCTCCAATGCTAAGTCGATATCCACTTTCATTTTCACTACCATTGCTTCTTGCTCTGCTGCTTCGGTTAGGTAAACAAGTCCGCTTTTTTTCTTCTACTTGAAGTGGGTTTTTTTGTGAAAGACTGCCAGCAGAGATTGCATTCGAAAGGTGGACAAAGTTTGTGTTCACAATAAGAAAAGTTTGGCTAGGATTGTATTGTACACAGAGTTGTCACGTTGCTTTATGTTCTTGGAACACTGTTTCCATCCCTGGTTTTTCCTTTAAAAAAATGTGTAAGAATAAGAACGTAGACTATAAATCTCAGCATGCACTATTTAATTAAATCAAAGCCTGAGTGGTTTCCTGCTTGCATGTGTGCGCTGATAAACCTGGAATTGTGCAGCACTCATGTTTTCATGGCTCATGTGTGGGAGCTCATTCAGTTCATGGTTTTTTAGGTCTCACGTAGGCAGCGCGCATGCGCTGTCTCTCCGAGACATCTAGTAATCCTTATAGCGAGGGAAATCCCGCCTGCTGCTTGCAATTGGCTTATTTACGCCTTACTGTGATTTCCGGCCTCCCTATTGGTTGCTGGTCCGATGCATCACTTCCGTTTTTATCGGAAGCAGCACCGACCAACTACAGTTTCATTGCGCTGCAGCTGTTGGTATGTCATGTTTAGGGACTTTTTTTCAGCGCCGTGCGCACTTTCAGTTTCATTTTTAAGTGTTCATAATGGCGTGGGCCACCGCCGCACACACCACTCATACGACGCTGCCCTTGAGCAATGGTGGTGGCTTGTCGTTTTCATTTTCTGAGCGCCATGCACACAGTACGAGGCTGCCTTTCCCACCCCATCATGCTCTCTGCACCTCTAATTGACGGGCCTATATCAGCCTGTGCGGTGCAATGATTAGTCGCCACATTATGTCGCGTGAGAGGCTTCCGTCCAAGATCGCCAATTTTTTTATTTCATTATGCCACTGCGCCATGTCGTTTTTGTATCCGAATGTCAAAGCAGCAGCGAAGCATCTCCTGAGGGCACGAGGATATTGCGCCTGTCACTATGAAATCCAAGCGGTGGTGAGGGGAGCAATTTGTCTTGTCTTGTTAACGCCTGAAGTCCAACAGCTGTGGGGATTTATGCTGGCGGTGGGGGAAGAGCTCTAACCACCCCAGAGACCAGACGAGAATAGTATGCATCTGTGTCTCTATATGTACTACTCACAGTAGCACATGGTAAAACGTCAATTCGTGTGTAATCTGTTCTAGGTATTTCTCTGTTTTGTATTTATAGGTGAGCCGCCGGTTTCATTCACATTTTGCAGAGTTGCAATTGCAGTGCTGTATGTCAGGACACTTCCACAGCTGCGCCTTTAGTGCACAGTTTGTGTGCGTGCGCGTTGTACTCGTTTTGCGGATGAGGGGCTCTGTCTTTTTGTTATCATAAGTGTGTATGTTCTGTTTATATGAGGGATGGTTTTTCGGCGTGCCTAAGGGAAGCCTTATTTGGTTGTGAGAGTGTGTGGTGATGCCTAGGCCGCTGTACCGGTTCAGTGCTTAAGGAGCTCTTGCACTACTTGCTGCCTGTGCTGTGACCTTTCTCTAGGAGGGAACACTTCAGCTTGCCTCCTCTGCTGTACCTATGAGGGCACGAGGGGAGCTTGCAGGGATGTTCTACGCTCCTCTCAACCTACTCTGAGAGCACAGTGTAGTGTCTCCTGGCCGTATGAACGTGTTAAAAAAACATAATAATCTGTAATCGTGTTTTGGGGAAGGAAACTCGCACTGCTGCTGCCTGAGCGCCACTATTTGTTCTAGATGCTCACAGTAAACCATTTAGTTAACAAAAAAAACCTTCTCCATTTGACCATTACATCCCAAGTCTCACCTTGGGTATCCGTAACTGGTACTATGTAATTTTAGGGAAATTCTTCATGTTAGTTCAATTTTCAAAAGCAGGTCTGCACGGGTTTATACACTTTTCAGCCCTGTGGTATCATTTGAGAACCTGGTGCATTATGGGAGTTGAAATAAAAATTAAAAGAGAGAGAAAATGGTAAAGAGAATTGGGACCTGTGGAGGAAGGTTCTGCAGTCCAAATAATGAAGATGAAGAAAAACGGGCGGACTGCGACTTGATGGTGATTTCCAGAAGCCTTCATCTACCCTGTACTTGTTGAGGACTGTCCATGCCCAAGGATGGCCGCATTTCAAGAGCAATTGCTCAGATCTCTGATGTGCCTCCCAGAGCACTGAGCAACCATTCATCTCTCTGAAGCACTGTCCCCGCCCCAGCTCATCCCACCGCTCATCTTTTGGCAGTTTTTTCTCTTTGTTTCCCCTGTGGACTGTTGTCTCTTGCGGTCTTTGATTTTACAGCCTTCGGTCTTTGCTTAAGAATTGTGTCTGGTTTGTCACCTTCATTCGTCAAACTCCCATTTTTTGTAAAAACCTTCTGCTTCCTTTACCTCCATCGGTCATAGAAGCACAAGTCTCCTGGCCCAAGAGCCGAGTTCACCTCGTATGCTACTTGCCTATACGAGATTTCCCAATATATAGGTCTCACATTTGCGAGAGATTAAGCTATTGGAATTGTAAATTACAATGCCTTTTATTTATGTGTTGGCTTTAAAACAGATAAATAAAAGGCATTATAATTTACAATGCCAATAGCTCAAACTCTTGCAAATGCGAGACCTATTGCATTGCAAATGCTTGTTTATGTTTGTATTCTGCCACTTGTAAACATGTTTTTATAAGGGAATAATAGCATGGACTTCAAGTCACAGAGTGCAAAGTAGGAAAGACTTGCTGGCCTATTCATGAATGAAAATTGCAGATTATGTGTCCTGTGGAAATCCTATTTTGCGGTACACCTGCTCAGAGTTTAATGGTTCAGTCGCAGGCTCCTTTGTTTGTAGTCTGCTGTGCAGGATCGTGCAGTGTCTGCAATGATGACTTGTGGTTTGCATGGTTTAATTCCATGTATGAACTTAAGCTGCACCACTTTCTGCAATCATCAGCCGCCACCGACTCCTACATATACACAGACACTTGCACACAAATACACACAGATGGGTGCACAAACACACACAAACATACACACACACCAGAAACTTAAACATATACGACATAAATAAACGTGTGTTTGTAAAGCGCACTTTCACCCAAGGTTATTTTGGCACTGAATAACAGATGTTTATTGTTACCCAACTCAATGGTACTCATTTTATCGACCTCAGAAGAATGAAAGGCCGAGTGGACCCACCAGGATTTGAACCCGAGAGAATGAGGTCGAACATCGGTCTCTTTCCATTGATGCATTAGTCCACTAAACCACCAGATCCAGACAAACACGCACACATACAAACACACACAGGCAGGTGTGCAAACACGCATAGAAAAATACACACTAACACATACCAGAGGCCAAAGCATATACAAACACGTACAAACATATAAATAAACCCGGTATTTGTAAAGCGCAAACCAATCACCCCTAAGGGTCTCAAGGCGCTCGAGCCGTCGGGGAGACTAAGCGAGCCATTGCCCAGAGTCACATGGTGCTGGGCTGAGCTGCCGCCGGCGCTGGGATGGAACCATGAGCCCAGCGCTCCAGAGTCAGCCGCCCTGGCCGCTGCGCCACACCTCTCCCATAACACATACAAATACACATAGCTACTAGTGCGTACACAAACGCGCACAGGAACATCCACACACACAAATATATATACAGATGACCCAACACACAAACATATACACAAAAACACAGGCGTAGGGTTAAACCACCCATATGGGGAACCTACTAGAATGCGAGGAAAACATTCTGCAGAAAGGCATGTTACCAATCTCTGCATGTCCGCCCCTGGAGTACATGTGTGGTTTCTAGTGCTTGCCAGGTGTAGGAAGGTGCATTACATTATAAATCACCAGAGGCATGCACAAATCACTGGTCAATGCCAGCCCCCGAGCAGGGCATGTGCAGCCTGTCTGGGTGGGCAGTGAAGGCGCAGCAACAGCGGTTTGGGGCCAGGCAGTCACTCATTTACAAAAAAAAAATATGCATGGTGTACAGAGCAAATTAAGGAGAAATCCGCACCAGGCAATCAACAGTCATGAAAAGAGACAGTGGGAGAGTGACAGAAAGGGAGGGAGAAAGAGGCAGACACATGAAAGAAGAGATAAGGAGATGGACAGTGGCAGGCAGAGACAACAGTAGACCGGGGACAGGAAGAGGAGCAGGCAGAGAGTGCCTTACAAAGAGACAGAGGCCAGCAGGCACAAGTGGGGCCAGGCAAAGAGGTGAGGAGCAGCAAGACACAGGGAAAGGTGTAGGCAGACCGGATGAGAACTGGGTAAATTAGAGGACCAGACTTGGAGTAGGACTGAGATTCACCACGAGGCAGAAAGAAAGGGAGAGAGAAAAAAAAACAGATGAGGGAGGGAGACGGGCAATGATACAAGAAGAAAGGCAGAGTGACAGGAAAACAAGTGGCCAACCCGAGTTATGGAAAGGCAGAGAGAGTAGAAGACCGAAGATGTATAGAACCAGGGGACTTCACAGACACAAGGAGATTGGCAACTGGAACGACAGGGAGAAGGGCAGGCAGAGATGGATTGAGGGGCAGAGAGTGCCGGGGACAGAAAAGCAGAGGCAGAAGAAAAGCATGGAAAGCTGCAGGAAGGCATGTGAAAGAGTAGACTGGAGAAGACCGACTCAGGTGGTGATTGAGACACATGGAGAGGGGTAGATGAAGTGGAAGAACAGTAAACCGTGGGACAAGAAGCACAATTGACAAAGGCTAGCAGCACTAACATGTAACAGGTAAAGACATGAATTTTAGTGACAGAAAGAAGGATCTGAGGAGATAGGAAAAGTAGTAAGTAGACAGGTAGGAAGAAAGGCTGGAAAACAAAAACAGGGACACACAAGGAACATGGCTGATATTCAAAAAGGTGCAGATACTGGGAGGCATGCAGACACAGGAAGAGTGGAGGGTGGGGGTGGAGAGAGACAGTTATACTCAAAGACTGGCCATCTTTAGGTTTTCCTGACATTCAACCAGAGGCAAGCAGTTAAGGAGGCAGGAAGTGGTGCAGAGTAACCGGAAGGAGGAGCAGGCAATCAGAGACCGGGAAAGGAAGATCCAGTAGGTGACAGAGCCGGCGGAAGGGCGCAGAGACAAGAAGATGAACAAATGGAGAAGAGGGACTTAGAGAGAATAGGGGCAGGCCGAAATGGGACCAAGAGGAAGGTGCAGCTGGAAGGCAGAGTGGTAGACAGCAATGCCATTACGAAAGGGTAGGGGGAGCAGAGATACAGCAAAAATGCAGGGAACAAGTTGAGGTGGATGGAGTGCCAATGCTTATTTTTGAGAGGGGCCCTCACTCTTACCTTGAGGCAGAAAGAGGTTCATGTATGTCAGCCACAAAGAAAAAAAACAACAAAATGAGGTCCTGGTTTCCAAATCCCAAGTATATTTCTTGACACAGAGATTATTTTAGGGAAATAAACCAGGGTTTATTTCCCTGGGAGGTGTTGAGAGCAAAAACTGGGGACAGATTATCTAGGTTTTCGACATCTTCCCTGGAGTTTGAAGGGATGTGGGATTTTGAGGCCCCTTTTCAGGACGTCGGACAAAAGAACAAGGAGGTAGCCAACTGGTACTGGCAATTCTAGGAGGCAGAGGATAAGAAATTGGTGGCACCCCACGTGGTTTGGACAGACGTACCCCAGGGAGAGAATATACAACCAATATGGAAGGACTCATTGAATCTGTTAGACTCGGTTGTCACCCCTGCAAACCTTAAACGACATAATTTCTTTGCCATAAATAGGCTGTATTGGACTCCTCAAAAATGGCTAAGTTTGTGCTGCAGCCCATCCCCAGGTGTAGAAGATGTGACTGCCTAAAAGCCAACTATGAACACATCTTTACATGTCCTGAGATCAAAGAATATTGGAATGTAGTTGAAACCACTAGAAGGGGCATTATGGGGATATCTATTGTCCTGAATTCTGTTTTATTTCTTTTTGGGGTTGACAAAACAACACGTAGTACTCTGAGTAGTAAGCAAAGGGGTCGGGTCTTCCATCTGCTGCTCTTAGCCAGGCGGGAGATCTGCAAACGCTGGACTGATCCACCCCCTCCCCCCCCACCCCATATGCTATGGAGTGGCTTAAAGTAGCTAGGTGGACGAGTCGTGTGGAGGTAGAATGTAAACCAAGAAGATTGGCAGAGGTATGGGACGATCTCATTAGGTGGATCTCATAGGTGGCAAGGCACTGAGGGGCGGTCTACGAACATACCATCACTGTCCTAAGATTACACCAGGTCACCGTACTTGGCCCATGGGGTGTGATCAGAGCGATGGAGGCTCGAATCGAGCAAATGCAAAGGGCCACGAGGCGGATAGTGTGTGTTAAATATGGTCCAAGATTTGCAGACGCCATGGTGATATGAGGACAAAAAAAAGAACGAGATTATTTTAGCTCAAATGAGGAGGCCAGGCCCACAAGCCTAATCAACCCGCTTTTTGTCTGTAATTATCCCTACCTACATTTGCAGGGTAACTCAATGATTAAAGCCATCACCTATCTAAAAGAAGAACACAGCAATCAATCAATGTCTGTTATTGCCAAGATCTCAGTCACTGAAATGCAGACTCAATATTAACCTTCCACCGAAATGGACACAAAAAAGAAAAAACAAATGCATGTGAAATAGGTCACCTAATTTGAGGGCTGCATTTACTTCATACACATTTAGATTAACTGCTGTCACATTTCATGTGTTTATAGCAGTGAAACTTGAATAAGACTCTAGCAAAATTATGTGAGATCAGATAGAAGGGGTTAAGGCGCAGAGATCTACCGACAACTAGACTCTGGGGCAGGTTTTTATAGAGACAGTGGGATGGTATGCCCACAAACATACTGAGAACGCAGAAGGGTATTTGATTGTGGGGATGATCAGAAGATCCACGCAAACATTTGAAACACGCAAGTTTAACGTTATTTGACGATTGTATTACTTTGGGATGTTTCAAGAGAATAGGCAAAGTTAGTAAATGAGAATGCCCGAGTAAACAAAGAACGTTTTCGCTCTTAACAGGACTTAGCAGCATTCCCGATGATCACAGGATAGATTAGTGGAAATCGCAGCAGCGGGCGAAGCAGAGACACAAGTCTCTGCCCCGGCTCGTCAGCCTTTTCATGAGGCTCGGGCATTGTAAAATATACCAAAGCGCACCGTCAGAGATGAAGCACTCACTTCCCTCTCACTGCATTGTTTTTAACAGCCAATTGACAGGATAAGGACACTGCTTTTACGCATGGCCCTGCAGCCACCTTCACCCAGAGAAGACTGGGACGACTGCTCCCAAGTGCCCGTGGCATTAAAGCTCTACTGACAACTGCATGTGGGAAGCAGAGGACGAGGCTTTCGAGGCCTAGCTACCAGCGGGACCTCTGGGACGATAAGCATGCCGAGCTGCCACTTTTGCGGCTCAGCGGAAGGTAAAGGACCCTAGCAAGTTTCTCCATCCGCCTCAGTGCCACTTTCAACCCCCCCCCCCTCCGGCTACAACCTGCTCCGAAGAATGCAAGAAAGGGATATTTTACCTTCATCAGCCTCCTGCTGGCCACCATCTTGGATTCTGGATACAGCAACCGGCCTTGGGTGATAAAGAGCGGCATTCATGAAGCGGGTGCTGCGCTGAGCCAGGGAAACGCTCGTTCGAATAATAAAATAAATAATTCCTGAACAGAAAGTAAAATAGAAAAAAGCTGAAGCCTACAAGCCCTGGGGCAATCCAAGTTATCCGCTGGCAAGCAAGAAATGTTAACGGACAACTGATTAGACAAATGAAAAGCGATGGGAGAAGTTCATGTCCACAAAGTATGTACAACAGATCATCCTAACAGCGCAAGCACTGTCTAGGCTCAACCTAAAAAGCGATCAAGAGACCTACCACAGAACTATCGCCCCATTAGTTTGGTAGACTATTCAAAAAATGTTTTGTTGACAATTCCTTGATAAACTTAATGGGTGGTTAGCTGACAGCTAAGTGATAAACCATTTCCAAGCTGACTTCCAAGATAATGTGGGCACACTGGATCAAACCTTCAGATTCTTGGTTACCAGGTGGAAGACGGTGGGCATCAGTGGCGGCAAATTGTTTGCCGCCTTTGTTGACCTCTGCTCTGCCTTTGACTTAGTCTCGAGAGAGAAAATGTGGGCTGTATTGAGGGAGCAGGGGATACCCCATGAACTTTTTGATATTTTAATTAGACTGCATGAGGGTACCTATGCCCACAGGGAGGCACCTCACAAAGTGGTTTGCTGACTCACTGCATTCACAAGAGACGCAGTCACTGACGCCCCTTAGGCGCCATTGGGACACGGATCTGCCCCACGCACAGACCATAATTTGGCGGATATATTGGAGGGACCCAACTTTATCCCCAGAAATGCCCGGTTCCGACTTATACAGTACTACATAGTGGATAGAGCGTAGCTGACACCGGCTAAAATAAACAAGTACTTTAGGCGCACTGATGCTCACTGCCCTAGATGCAATTTGGTGGATGCAGACCTCATCCACATGCTGTGAGGATGTACTGCTCTTGCCGCTTATTAACGAAGTGTTGTCACCCATCTGAATGACTGCACTGGACGCACGGTAGAGCGCACTTGGGAGGTGTGTCTCCTTGGTCTCTATTGCAGGACCAAAAGGAACAAAGTAACATCCAGGTTCATAGATATGGGATTACTTGCAGCTAAACGCTTAATTACCAGGCGCTGGAAGCGATTGGAACCCCCCACCTGTGTCAGCGTGGCTCCGCACGCTGACAAACTGGGTGCAAGCAGAGAGCATTGCCTTGCACCGAGAGAACACCTTGGGACTCTGCAAACTCCCAAAGGCGGCCGCATGGGACGCAATCCCCCCAGGAATTCCAGAACAGTTGGCAACCAGATGACGGGCCTTAGGTGCCCACCACTGACCCAGATGCAACACTTCAGTGACATGTCATGAAACGTAGCGGGGACAGTTAGTGGGGTTAGTGGATAAGTCACTGACTCGCCCTCCATTCTCGCGCCCCTCACACACAGCCAGAGAGCACAACACTCAGTGGGAAAGGTAGATATCACTGCTGAGTGATACCGCGGGTGGAGTGGAAGTATTAGGGAGTGACAGAGACCTGAGTTGTGAAAAGGTTTTTACTGTTCTTACCCTGTCCCTGACCTTCCTCCCTCCCCTCGTCCTTCCTTCCCCCTCCCCAGCATGCCGTACATAGTCATGAGCACTAATAGCACCGAATATAGCAACCACCGCCTATATGCCGCGTGTTACCCACCATCGGGAATTTCTGCGGCGCTCACTCTGGGAAATATCAGATGTTGTACAGGGTACTATCACTTGACTGGTTATAAGCTGAAACATCTATGTAAAGGAACCTTATCCAAACCAATGTATGTACTTGTGTGGTGCCTTTTGTCAAAATTCAATAAAGAAATTTAAACGGAAAAAATGAGGGTGCCTATGCGCAAGTTAGATGGGGCCCTTATGGGGAATTGACAAGGTGTATTTCTGCACAAAGAGGGGTCTGCCAGAGCTGTGTCCTGTCCCACACCCTATTTTTATTATTCATCAACGGGTGTGTGGATTTATTAATTGATTGCCAGAATGACCCCCCCCCCCCACCTTAGTCGGAAAAAAGGTTCCCACCTTGTTGTTTGCCAATGAAACCCACTTGCTCTCAAAGACTTCTAGGGGATTGACAATTCTATTGCAATGATTCGCCCTCTTTTGTGATCAGCGCAGGCTTGGGTTGAATACAGCCAAAACCAAGTACCTGGTCTTTAACCTGCGCAAAAAACGTTAGGAGGAGGTTATCACTGCAAGGAGACCCTCTTGATAGAGTGAAGGACTTTGATCATCTTTCTTGGTATTCGAATTTCAGATTCCAACTTGTGGGAGGATCAGATGCAAAAGAGTGCTGCTACATTAAAGCACAGGGCCAGGGCCTTACTTAGATTTGCGAAACCTGCCAAGCCTTACCCTTCTTCAGCCACGGCCCATGCAGGTAAGAGCGGTGGGGCCGGGGGTATTTCAACAGACAACAACGAGGGAACATTAATTATTTAATTTTCCCTCGTAGTCGTCTGTCAAATCCCCCTCCCCCCCTCCCAACCAGCCCTACCGCCCTTGCCTGCATGGGCCGCCCTACCCTTCTTAATGCCCCTAACAGGGTACATGTTTTAACTGCAGTACTTTATGGAAGCGAGTTATGGGCCAATTCAGAATTGACTAAGCTGGTTTGTGAAGAAAATAAGTTTGTATGGTCACTAATATCACTCCCCCAAAGTTGCCCCTTGCTACCTGTACAGCTTGATCTTGGATTAAGGCCTCTTGGCCTGCTGGCCAAGCTGCACCTATTAGCTTATTGTGTGCGTATTTGGATGCTGTATGAGCTGAAACCATATAGAGAAGGCCTAACTGACATCCTTGGATGCCTGGAACTTTAAGGAAGATCTCCTGATTAAGATCAATCTAGGTGACCTTGATTGAGCTTGGCTTGGAAGACTTCTGGAATCCGCCTGAATGCTTCAGACTGAGCTCCTAGGAATTGTTAAAAGCGAGTTTTTGGAAAGGCACTATGCCAAACTTATTGCTTCTGGAGCTGCAGGTGTGAGAGTCCAATCTTTAACTTCTAAAGCTTCTCCTTTCCATGAAAACCTTTTAAATACAATCTGCCCTGGTTCTGCGAGATCCCTTTATGTAAAATTTAGCTACGGCATCCTTACCCCTGGAAGCATTCTCAAGCACTTGGCCAGCCAATGCCAGGAGCTCCGCGACATGCTGTGTCTGCTCTTACTTTAATGAGACAGAGGATAATTTTCTCTTCTTCTGTCCAGCATACTCAGCTAGTCGTTCTAAATGAATAATCCGGGCAGGTAATAAATTGGGTCTACTAAATTGGGCATCTGCGTTGCTCGCCTTAAGAAAAGTCAAGACCCATTTCCTGTATTCGATCAGATTGGTTAACCTGAAAATTTGCCATGGCTCTGGCCCGTGAGGACCTATGCTGGGCACGCCTGTATTTCAACAAGTTCTTTAGTAACGATGTGTGTAATGCTGCATCCTGTGCCTGAGACTGGAACAGTGCAAGGCCTGTTAAGCAGTATTAACGTTTATGTATTTTCTTGTATTGTAAAGCACTAGAATGTTGCCAGTCTGCTACAAGAGCCAATACAGTAGTAAAAGAAGTTAAGCCAGACTGCGAGACAGAAAAACTGAAGAACTAACCGTATTATACCAGACAGCAAACAAGAGATCAGAAGAGTAGAAATCTTGGGCTCCACTAAAAGTACATTTACTCCCAAAAAACAAAAACAAATTAGCACTGGTCCTCTCAAAATCAAATCTGAATGCACTTCATAACCTCAAATAACAAGTGAACCCTTGAATCGATCTGAAAACGGATGAACGGATACTAACAGAGAGCAGCAATGTCTTGATTACCAAGCTAAACACCAATGAGGCACTAACAAGAGTTAATCAGCTACTCAGCACAATACAAGAATTATTTAAAATCGAAGAAAAAATATGGCAGGATTAAAATTATGGCAGAGAAGTCCTCTGAAACGGTATCCTTCTCAGTAGTCTAGGCCCAAGAAACCCTCCAGAAATAATGTTAAGCTAGCCCATATGTCATTACAATAGACCATCACAAAACAAAATGGCTAGAAAAAAACATCATCAAAAACATGGGTACCTTTTGGTTCCCACATTCCAATGCCAAATATCTATAAATAATTGACATTACAACAGCGAGTTGAAATATGTATATAGGCATCCTTATCCAAACCACACCATTAGTATTGTGCTTAACAGACTTAAAACATCAAAACTAACCTGCACACTCCTTAAACACAGGTACAAAAATGTTCGTCACAATGCACAAATAGATATCATCCCAAATATCTAATGTGGGCTATTTATATTGAACAACACTGTTCAGCCACTCTTTAAATACTATCAGACACTTCCCACTTGATTGCTTCATGCTTTGATAATAACTAACGCAGAGAATGAGTCGTCATTATCTGAAAAAAAATGTCCCACTTGTAAACAAATCAGTCTGAAAAGAAACTACATTAGCATATCTAGAATTCAACTTTCAAATCATTGACAGTTCAGCTAATAAAAGGTTTTGTGGGTAATACGGTAAGATACAGACTCTCGAATGTGTGATTAAAGAGGGCATTCCCTTCCACCAAGACCAGGCTGACACATACTCCCCTAGTTAGGATCCCATCTTTCCACCTTTATGGAATCTTTCTTTTTATTATTGTTCAACGAACTAAGGCAACAATACACAGCTGTGTGCCTACAACCACTTGGCCGGCAGCGCATGACCATGGACAGTGAGCAATGAGCAAATCAACACAGCTTCAATGCCTACAACCTGGAGGCTGGCAGCGTTATGCGGATCGTAATAAAAATCCAAACAAAGTACATTAACCAAATTCAAAAACAAACCTATTGCTAACAAGAAAACCCCCCCGATCTTTTCACCTTTAGAATCAAAGTAGGACACAATTAGTTCATTGGTACTCTTACCCATGCATGTGTGTACATATTTGTATTTTAAGGGATCCCAAAAACTCTAATGAAAGCCTTTGACCCTTTGGGCATGTCAGCACTAAGCAGGATGGTTTAGTCCTAATACTCCATGCAAAAGCATGCACCACCTGACAATAAAGGAACAACCTTTGGGTTTACCCAGAGGGAATTCTATCTAGTATCAGGGTCCCTGACATATCAAGAAATTCTTATTAATAACTCCCTCACACAAAGATCCACCCTGATAGTCCTATATCTCGACAGGTTGGGAAAGGGTTGCCTATAATGAAGCATATCACAATGACACGGGTGAGGCCTCCTCATCCAATATACATTCAGATGTTCAAATAATTTGTTTGCTGTGGCCATTATGATAGGATCATCACATAGTTTGTGCTTTGACCAATCGAATTACACCAGTTAAGACAATTAAGTTGCTTAACACTGATCACAGCTTGTGAGGAACTTATATTTTCACTTCCATATTTGCTGCCTTACTCTACACCCTTTCTGAGGGCTGGTGGCTGTGATTTTACAAATGATTATATTATCCACAAATCTTCCAGGCATACATAAGTAATTACATTTGGTAGGGTATTTGAATAACGTGCATTGAGTCGTACCTCTGTGTTTTTTAGCTCTGTTGGTCAGCATCTTTTAAATTCATCTTTTCTCTATATGGAAACATCCTTCCTATGTGCTCACAATGAAAACTGGTAATATTAGTGTACATTGCCACACTCTTGAACACCCACACCATGCTCATACGACAATAAATTCGGTAGTAGCGGCCAGTGTTGTGGACGAGTGGTGAAGCGGGAGGGGGCAGGGGGATATGGGTCTCAGATGGCAAAATTGGAGAGAAAAAAATTAAAAACTTACTTGCAGACAGCCGTGTCGCGCTCTTCTGCTCCTCTCCTCACATGCACAGGCTCTCGGGACTGCCCTGCAGTCAATCCTGAAGCTGCTCTCATGTTTGAATAAAGCGATACCAAAGGGTCAGACTGATTTGCATATGGCCATGTCTGAACTGGGGTGGTGGAGTGAGCTAAAGAATGATGATGGATTAAACCCAGATCAGTTGACTGGGGGTGAGTGTTTGATTTGCTCTAACGCTCCGTCCATCATCCCCTTTGGTATCGCTCATGTTTGAAAGCAGCTTCAGGATTGGCTCGAGTGCCGTTAATTTGCACTCCCGGACAGACTGGGAGCCTTTGCCTGCTCTCTCCAACCCGGCAATGCAGCTCGGGTTGGAGACAGCTTCAGTGCGCATGACGGTTTGGCCGGCCTGAGATGGCTGGCCAAACCGTCATGCGCACTGACAACAGTGCCCACCACTCCTGTCATCCACCATGGCCCCGCCCCCGAGACTCGGCAGGAAAGGAAAAATAAAACTATAATAAAGCACGTTTATTATCGTTTTATTTTTCCTTTCATGCCGTTTTTGAGGCAGCTGGGGTGATGGCGGAGGAGCTGCCACTGAATAAATTTGGAGTGCTAATTGTGGGAAATGTGCAGAAGTATGGCTACAGGTCTGCAGGGGAAGCAGCATGTGTCCTGAAACCAAAAGAACACATTTTGAGGGCTGGTGTCACAAAAAAGCATGTGCAATGCTACATGTTGCAGCTGCAAACACACACTACAAGAATGTACTGGTGCCACTGCTGCAATTTGCAAAATTTTCCTTTTGAGCTCCACTGAGTTCAGGTGACAAAGACCTGCATCGGCAGCAGCAGGATTCTCTTCCTAGAAAAGCAGTTTCTAAACTGTACCCATCTGTGATTGAAGGTCATGCAACTAAACTATTTGCAATTTGATTCCCCACTCAAAAATCCTTACCACAGAAAAACCCAAACACTGTCATTACGGGTGGTAAAAGGGTGTACATTTATCCCAGAGGATGACCGGATGATTAGACTAGAATTGCGATGTATGGTAAAGAGACGGTCTACTCATGCTCTACTTGATGGAACTGCAGAGACAGTTTCCTATAAGGAAGCAATAAGCAGGTAAAACATGCAATGCGATAACAGGTACGATAGAATGGGATGGAAGGGAAAACATAACATTGCAAATGCCACATTGAAAGTTAAGTCAGTCAGGGAACTCTATTGCCTCGGAGCGTGTGAAGATTGGGAGAATAAACTGGTACATGTACTGGTTAATCTAATGTGAGAAGGATATTGAGAGATTTGAGTACTTAATACAGCCTACTTAACCTACACCACTTTCAACACCTTAGAATTCACTGCACAATGTGCATACATACAAGGAAATGAGGATTCCAGAACACTCCAGTTGAGAAGCCAACAACATTATTACATTCTACATCACAGGAATCTCATCTTAAAAGGTTATACTATGTTTTCCAGACAGACGCTTGGAGGAGCTGAAACGAACAGGAGAAGGAGACGTGGGACGCCTGGAAAAGGAAGAGGGGTTCCAAGCCTGAAGGTTTCCTGGGGCAGGACAGGGTAACCATATGCACTAAACCCAGGATTGTACTAATCAAACACCTAGACATGAATAAATTATTCTAGAGCTAGTCTGCAGTAGACGGCCAGGAGGGACACAACATGAACGTGCCCGTACACTCAAGGATTTTGGCTGGAGGCATTAGATCAGCCCTCAGATGTGGTGGGAAGACAAGGTGAACTCGACCCAAAATTGGTTCTGCTTTGCATCTGGGGGAGACAGAGGACAGAGATGAGGAGGTACACCAAGAGTCAGATAAATCTGGCACTAATGACCAGCAGCAGGGATATAGCTATGCACAGAGCAGATTCTAACTTTACAGCAAGGACACAATATATAGAATTAGAAAAACGTAATATATTAAAAAAAGAAATAAAAAAAAAAATGAAAGCACAAAGTTTAACCATTTGGTGGAGGCATTAGATGTAATTGCCAGGGCTGCAACACTGCTGCTGCGCTTTTGTTACAAGGGGCAGATTTTGCAGCACTGCTGCAAAACCGACCCCTAGCAACAACAAGCATTGGCATAGCCAATAGGTCTCGCCTTGGGACCTTTTAAGTGTTTAGCTATGCAGTTCGTATATATATATATGGCTTGGTCAATCGCAGACCAAAGAAAGGACAGGCTTTCACGCTAATGGATGGTGAACTATCCATTTATATTGTAAAGTTATGAAAAATGTGGGAGTCACGAGGGCTTGAAGACAACCGATTCTTGTTGAACTGTAAAGGTTACAAAGCTTGCAAAAAATAGTCTGACAGCACAGACAGATTTCCAGTTTTTTCCTACCTCTGTGACTCAGTTGAAAATCTTCCTGTAGTAATGAGGACTGAACAAAATAACTTTATTTGCTGCAAATAGTAGAGACCCTCACCGCCCCAGCTAAACAAGAGGCGGAGCGCAGTCCATCGACCTAAGAAGGATGAAATGCTCAGTTAGCACCCCACAGCATTGCAAACCATGAGCTTCACGCTGCATGCTGAGCTCTGTAGTATGTGCATTAACCTAGTGGACTGTATTATTGGATTCAGAAGGATTGAAGTCAGTAGGTAAGACGGTCTTTCAGCCTTTATGAAACCGCATCCGTCACGCGCGCTCTCTTTCTCTGATCTGAGCAGCAGGTACTGATAACAGTGATGAAAAATAGTATTTCCCGTTCCTTGATGCATCTCCAAACTGCCCCCAACACCCCGCATTCTCCCTGCAAACAATTTAGTTAATTTATGGCGCCGCTCCCCTTTGACTTCTGAGACAAAAAAAAACGTACTGGCAATGGTCACAATTGTGGAGAGAGACGGCCCAGGCTTTAGCCACTATGCAGCAGTGAAAAACTAGCGTCTATTGTGAAGGCACTTGTGAACAGGAATGAGGGGCTGGTTGTGTCATGAGTGTGGCGCCATACAAGGAATGCTGCTGAACCGGTATTTATGGATTAAACGGAGCTGCAGAATTATTTATATAACGAAAATTAACACAAGTCTCTTATTACCCCTGCATTACATTTAATTTGAGAGTACCGGCACTGCTCAAGAACAAACAGGTACTCTAAAGAGCGAGTACCCGGCCGCACTTCTATAGTCCCATTTAAAGCACTGTTCAGGGGGGAAGGGTCTAAGTGGGGGCCGGTTGGGTCCCTTGCGAGAGGGGTGGCGGTGACAGAGGAGATGAGGTCGGGATGCTGACATGCCCGCTTTCGGTGGAAACAGAGAAAGGAAGTTTTTACCTACTGTCTACAACACCCCCCACCCCCTTAACCATATACCGAAAACTGACAACAAACGGACATAATTTACCCAAAGTTTGCCCCATCGCCGCTTTCGAGCCACCACAGCTCTCGCTTCTACATCAGGGCGCAAGTCTTCCCCGTGCTCACCTGCACACAGTTCGGGTGGTTTCACTCCCCCGCCGACCCAATCAGAGAGCCCACAATTAGCCGATGATCCGCACCTGCCCAACCATCAGCCAATCGGAAGCCTTGGCCAGCTCTCGAGCCTCGGCTACTCCCAGCACAGCAAGTGCGTTTGGGAGCTCCACGCGCTGCTGCAGGTGCAAGGTATTCATATAGTTCACTGCAGTCTGCAAGCGAGGCTTGTGTAGAGCTCAAAGCAAAGTGCTTTCTGGGAAGTCCAGTCCAATTAGAGAGTTGAGCTGAATTACCTACAAGACGCTACATAACTCTGACAGTGCACCTAACTCACCCCTGTAAACAAACCCCTTCCAGGCGGCGAGTCCCCCCCCCCTTCTGTCCGCCCCCCGCTTGCTATCGCCAACTGCGCGCTTTCCCTTATAATCACCACTGACCACTTCTTTGGTGCCTGAAAAGGTCGCAGTTTATTTTCAATAACACAACATTTGTTCACATACAATTTTATATTTCAACGTCCATGGTCATAAGCCCTCTATGTTCTGGCTTAGGTCTCCTCACTTTCTTTTTGATCTGGACTTCCAGCCTCCCCGACTTTCTGGGAGAGGAGGGAGGGCCCCTTTCTTTGGTGGGTGTTCACGTCGCGGGTCTAGGCTTCAACTTGCTACCGATTTGGAGGGTGTCCGTTGGGACCTGCCCGGGCTGCAAGCGCCGTCCCGCTCTCCCTGGGCCTTTTGGTGGGCCCTCCCTTCTCCCGGGGGGTCCCTGCAGTTTGGCATCCCAAGGACCTTGCCTGAGCGTTTACTCTCTCTTTCCTGAGGCTGAGTCCCTACCATCTTCTCCCTCTGTACCCCTGCCGTAAGGCATCCCAAGGGTCCTGCGGGAGAGTTGCCTCTATTCTTTCTCTGGCGGCCCGCCGCCCCTGGCTCCCTCAGTACCCCTGCCGTGAGGCATCCCAAGGCCACTGTGCGAGCCTCCCGTCTATCCTCTAGTGATCTTGCGTCCTACTAGCTTCCTTGTGTTTGATCCGCCACGCTCCCTCCGGTTCCCCCGATCGGAGGGTGCTCCCCCCGTGCTCCCCCTACTTGCCGCTGCCCTTCCTCATTTCCTAGTTGCAACCCCTTTGTTCCAGTACCCCCACGATGTTCAGTAGGAACATGTCCATTCCCACCCCCGTGAGGTGTACCCCGTCTTCCAGGTGGTACCCGGGGGACCTTAGGTTTATGAACCCGTGTCGCACGAATCCCCATCCCTGGGCCTTGCATATTCTGGCCATGGTAATATTCAGCTTTCTTCTGGATTTTTCGACTGCTTCCGGCCTGACCGCCCCGCGCCAGGCCCCCCGTGCTATGATTTCAGAAAATATTAGGTCTGCTGGGCGGATTAGGCGTGCCAGCGCCGTGAGACTGCTCTGCATGTTCTCTAGCAGCGCTAGTCTTCCCAATGCTGCCAGGTCGTTCCCGCCCAGGTGGATCACTACCGCGTCCGGTCTGCCACCGTGTTCCAGTGCTGCCCGCGCCGAGGGTAGCAATTGTTCCCATTTCATCCCTGCACGTCCCCACCACTCGATGGTGGTGTCCCGCAACCATACGCCTCCGAATTTGCGTCTGGATGCCGCCCATTTTTGCGCCCGCGTTACGTAGGAATGTCCCATTAACCACACCGTCTTCCGCGCCGTTCCTGGACCTGTATGGGGAGGGAGAGGTTGGGCTCAGTAAACCGTGGGGCGTATGTACCGCCTGTATGCGCTGGATGCCCATCGCCCTATCTCCTTTATTAGCCCTTCCCCCAACCCTAACCCCGCCGCTGTCGTGGCTGCGCCTATCCTGAAGGAGTGTGAGCCGTATTCCCGTGCGGGGAGGCCTATTTTCTCTAGTACCTTTCTCATTACCGCTATGAATTGAAAGCGGCTGAGGAAGGACCCGTCCCTGTGCCTGAAAAGCGGCCCCTGGCTTGGCTCCCTTCCTCCTAGGTGCTCCTTTAGTAAGCACACTGCGCAGGTGTTTGCCCTCGCTGTGCAGAGAATTCTGGTCCTCCTGCCCTTGCCTGCTTGGTCCGTCTTGGACCGTCTTAGCATTATGTCCATGTGGCCTTCCTCTATCGCCACGTCCCCTCTGTGTATGCATTCTGTGCCGGGGTCGCTTCTTGATGGGGCTACTAGCTCGCTGACCCTGTAAGCCCCAAAAAATGCTACTGCGAATGCTGCTCGGAAAAGCTTTCCTTCCTGTTTTGAGGGGCACACCTCTGCAGTCGCCTCCAGCATCCTGTTTAGTATCTTGACATGTATGGGGCGCCTCTTATCTTTGTTTGGCTGTTGCAACCGCCCCCATCCCCTCATTGCCATTCTGCTTTTGAAAGACCTGGTGGGATCTGCCTGCCCCTCCATTTTTGAGTAGTATGCCACCGCATTGAGGTGGGATTGGGCCCATGTTTTCGTCCTACCCGTCATGAAGGCCCACTCGATGAAACCGAGGACCTCCCCTTGTGAGGCCCCCTTGTTCCCTTCCAACCCCGTCCTGCTCCTGAACGTTGCCCAGCACTTACTGTAGTGTTTTCTTGTTTTTGGCGCCAATGCGTTGCTCAACAGCGTCTCCAACCCTGTTCCACCCATGCCCATGCTTCCTCTGGCATTTCGGTCATCCGTCTGTCGGCTGTTGGGGCGAGGACCCTGAATTTTTTCCACTGAAATCGAGAAATGGCATCCGCCACTGAGTTTTCAGTTCCTGGGATGTGTCGTGCCCTAATTGCCATGTTGCCCTGCAGTTGGTATCCCACTAGTCTACGCAGCAGTGCACCCACTGCTGGGCATTTTGCCGCCCCTGTGTTTATTGCCTGTACTACCGCGTGGTTGTCTGACCACAGTGTAATTTGCCTGTTTGCTAGCCGCAGGGCCCAGATGTGGAAGGCCACCACTATGGGGAATAGTTCCAGCAGCGCTATGTTTTTTGTCAGCCCTATGCGTTGCCATTCCTCTGGCCATTCACCTGCTGTCCACGAGGTCCCCAGTATTGCTCCGAACCCGAGTCCCCCTGCTGAGTCGGTGTAGAGCTCTAGCTCATGTGCTTGTACCCAGGGTTCTCGCCATATCAGGGTGCCATTAAACTCTGCCAGAAACCTGTCCCACTGCGCCAGGTCCTCCCGCACCCCCTGTGTGATGCGGATCCTGTGGTGCTTTTGCGTCATGCCCCTGGTTAACCAGGCTAGTCTCCTGGCGAACGTGCGCCCCGCGGGGATTACCCGTGTGGCGAAATTTAGTTTACCTAGCAGCTGCTGCACCTCCTTCAGTGTAGCTTTCTTCTGTTGTTGCATTAGCTTAATGCCTGCGCGCAAGTCGGCCACTTTTTCTGGAGGCAGCCTGCATGTGCCGGCCACCGAGTCCAGCTCGATTCCCAGAAAGGACAGTCTCGTGGTTGGGCCTTCTGTTTTTCCTGTGCCAGGGGGATGCCTAGTTCCTGCGCCAGTTGCACGAATTTGTCTAGGAGTGCCCCGCATACCTTTGTGCCTGCTTTCCCGATGAACAGGAAATCATCTAGATAGTGTACCCGCCCTCCTTCCGGGGCCCTTGTCCCCAATTCCCATTCTAGGAAGCTGCTGAAGGCCTCAAAATGTGCGCATGATATTGAGCACCCCATGGGTAGGCATTTGTCATGGTAATATTGCCCGTCCAATTTAAACCCCAGCAGATGGTAGCTGTCCGGGTGGACCGGCAGTAACCTGAAGGCTGATTCTATGTCTGATTTTGCCATCAGGGCCCCCTTTCCTTCCTGCCTAATTAAGTCCACTGCATCGTCCACCGATGCGTACGCCACTGTGCACTCACTGTGTTCCAGCCAGTCGTTCACTGATTCCCCTTCTGGGTGGGAGAGGTGGTGGATCAGTCGGAATTTTCCTGGCTCTTTTTTGGGGACTACCCCCAGCGGGGAGACCACCATGTCTGCCAGCGGGGGGTTGGGAAATGGCCCGGCCACCCGCCCTAGTTGTACTTCCTTTTCCACCTTTTCCCGCGCCACCCCGGGGTTGTCTCTTACTGACTTCAGGTTTGGGCTTTCCCGCGCCCCCCTTGGCCCTTTGTAGGGTATGGGGAAACCCTGCGTGAAGCCCTCTGCCAGTAACTGTTTGTCATTTGTTTTGCGGTACCCTTGTAGTAGTTGTAGTAGTCTGCCTATCCTGATGGGGGTGGGTAGCGCCTGCCCTCCGCCCCCGTCCCCCTTGCCCCGTTTCGGCGGGGGCTGTACCCTATTTTTTGGTGCTTGTTTTCTCTTTGTTGGCCCCCGGCCCTGCGTTGCGTCTGCAGCGAATGCTGGGATGGTTGCCCCCGCATGACCCGCAAGCGTGCTTAAATCTGCATGATGCTCCCCATTTACACTCGTCTTTGTCGAATTTCCAACATGCTTTATTTGACTTTTGTCCTGCCTGGTTTTTTCCCTTGAAGTCTTTCCCTTGGCTTTCGAACTTCCCTTACTCCCGTACTGCCGAAAAGTGTACTCTTTCACGCCAACCCCCTCTCTGGCTGCTACCATGTGTTTTGAGAAGCCCTCCATGTCTTGGCAATCCCATTCTATTACTGGCCACACCTGCATCTTTTCCCTAAAGCCCTCGTCGTAGTGTAGCCATGCCTCCCCTTGGTATAGCTGTTGTGCCTCATGTATTTTCTGCTCATATAACCATAGTGCCGCCGCGCTTGGGGGAATTTTTCAATGAACACACATGCTAGCGTTCTGAACGCTTTCAGCCAGTTTTCTATTGACCTCTCCACTCTGGGCTTTCGGGGGGCTCTTCTGTCCTCGTCTTTTTTATCCTGCGCTGTCAGGTCTATCCCTGCCTGTCGCACCTCGAGCAGTGAGAAAATATCTATGAATTCCTTTCTCCAAATTCTTTCCTTAACTGCGAGCGGGATGAGGTTGGCCAGCCCTAGCATTCTCGTTGTTGTAGGTGGGTCGCTCGGGGAGGGACGTATGTATTCCCTGGCCGGCTTCCCGTTGCTATCTTGCCCTTCTGTGGGTCTGGGTTGGTTGGAGCTGTTCCCCCCGCTGGCCCCCGTGTTCCCGTGTGAGGCTGCCCCCGTCTCTGCCGGCGTATTTTGTGATGCTGGGCTTGTCAGCCCGGGCCCGTGGCCCGTAGCTCCCATTGTGAGCGCCCCATTGGCCCCCCCCTGCGCCCGGGGGCAGGGGGGTCCCTGGACCCCTTGTTCCCCATGTTGCGTACCTGTTAAAGGGGGGGGGGGTCCCATCTCTGGCCACTGCCACCAGGGCAGTCCGGATGTTTGCCCTCCTTCTTCCCTGCTCCATGCTTCCCCTTGGAATTCCGGCCTCCCTATGCCTAGCCCTGCCTGCCATGGAGTTTGTATGTGCCATGGAGCTTGCATTGCTATATTGTGTACCCCTCGCTGGGTCCCCATATTCACATTTAGCCCTGGGCTGGCGCGTGCCCCCTGGCCCGCCCCGCGCCCCTGTTCACTGTTGCGCGCGCCCTGCTTACCGGTGCCCCTGCTGCTTGCTTCGCCGTGTCCCTCCTGACCATCTCGTGGGGCCGCCGTGGAGGCTACAGGCCCCTCTTCCTCACTGCTGTCCTCGGACTCTGCGCTGCTCACCACTTCGGGGGTTCTGTCCTTCCTCTTTCTGGCCTGCTGGGGGGGCTTTGTCCTGCCCTCCCCGTGTTTCGCCGGGGGTGGTGGTTTGGCTGCTTGGGGCTTCCCAGCTGCCCTCCTCGGGGCCGCCGTTTTGGCTGCCTCCCCCCGCCCAGCTGGCTGTTTTGGGGCCGCCGTTCTGGCTGCAAGCCCCTTGCCTGCTGCCTTACTCGAGTTTGTTTGCGCAGGGGATGCGTTGCGCGGCCTCTTTCCTTTGCCCCGCGCTGCTTCCTCGATCTGCTGGTTCATCCAGCTGCTCCCCTTTAATGCCACCAGGACCCTGGCCTGCTCCAGCATGGCCTGCAGGTCCCCGTCCAGGTCTGGTTCTGTTCCTTCTCCGCGTCGTTTTTGCCCCCTCTGGGGGACAGCTGGCCTCTCCTGGTCCTCCCCAAATCTTGCCGGGAGCCGTGTTGCCCTTCCTGCTGCCCCCTTCCTGCTCGGCATTCTGTTGTCTGGGCAGGATGTTTTCCCCTCTCTCCCGTTGGTTTGTGTGCTGCTCGGGAGCTTGTGCCCCTTCGCGCTGTGTCTTTGGCCAGGAGCCTGTGACCCCGCGGCGCTAGGAGCTGGTTCCCTTGCTACCAGCTGCCGCTCCTGCCGGTGCTCCGCTGTTCCTCCTTGTTGTTTTTGGGCCGAGGCGCGAGTTCCGCCGCCCCCCGCAGTCCTCTTTCTCTGCCTCTGCCGCTCGCTGTAAAGGCGGGGGTGGAGGCTCGTGGAGGGTGGAGCCCCCGGCCGGTCGTACGCGGACCCTCTGCGATTCCCCGCTGTGGGGTTGGAGGCTCTGGTCACGCTGCACACTCCGGCCGGAGAAGGATCTTCAAAAACCCGGCGGGACGACTTTCCGCTGGACGGCTGTGTCGGGAAGGCGGGGGGTGGAGGCTCGACTCTCGCTGTTCCCCGCCGCTGCTGGAAGGCGATGAAGGAAGCCGGGGCCCGACGGCTCGCTGCTCCGGCCCAGTCCGCAATGTCTCTCCGTCGGGTCGTCCCGGGTTCGCTGCAGCTGTCGATGATTCGAAGTCGGTAAGGCGACTTCTTTCTTCTCCTTTCCTCGCCAACGGGGGGGGGGTGACTTGTGGTTTCCCAGGGCCGTTGGCCCCCTTCTTAACCCCCCCCTTTGGCTTTCCGGCTCGCCCCCTGATTGGGGGGGAGCCTTCTTTGCCCTGGTGGGCCAATCCTGGCCCCCTCCCCGGCTTAGCCGGGCATTTACATGTGGCGGGGGCGGGGAAAGGGGAGGGTCCCCCCGCCGCCGGCCGGCGTTCCCCCCGGGCCCCTACTGGGTCCGGCTTTGCCTTCCCGGCCCGGGTCCACTTTTATCCGGTCAGTCCCGCTGCACTCCTGCGGCTGTCCACACACCCGGCTCTGCCGATGCACATCCGCCTTAACTTGCATCGCTGAGCTCACAGCTCTGCTGAGGTACCTCAAGCTTCCCCTGAAGTAACTTCCACTAATTGGGGGAAGAGAATTACCCACAGGTCTGCTGCAGGATGCGCTTTAACATGGGGTCTACGCATCTCCCTGTCAATAAGCCATCACCCATTCAAAATATCATGTGCGAGCGGTGCCTACTTAGTAAAATAAATAAATACAGATAAAGTGAATAAGTGCAGGGGCCCAAAGGTTTTCCCAACGAGTCCGTCTCCAGTCCGTACGAATGACAGAGGGGATCCGAAGGCTGACTAGTTTTGTTTCCATCTCAGGCCTCCCTTTTCCATCACCTACACCCTCCGCTCCCCGTGTTACTCTCGCACGTTTTTTGTCGTTCCCGCGTTCTGTTTGCTCACTGTTTTCTTATCCTTCTCTTCGCCTGTTTCCCTGTATTTCTCTCTTGCTCTGGGGGTGACGGCCGTTGAAGAGAAATACGCCCCAGACCAAACAAGCATTTGCAATGCAATAGGACTCGCATTTACGCGAGACTATTGCATTGCAAATGGGAGTGCGGGCGGGCGAGGAGGCACAAACGGGGGGGGAGAAGGGGGCTGCGAGAAGGCATGAACTGCGGGGGGGGGGCGGAAGTAGTGCTTACAATCTAAATAAAACATACTGTGCAACACTCGAAGTAAAGGAGCCAGTAGCCATGGAAGTATACAAATGACGACATGGCCGTCATAAGGAGGGACTAACAAGCCTAAAACCAATCGGAAGGCAGCATTTAGGAACGACAAAGACACAAGCTAATGAAAAAGATGGGCGGAGCTTCCACTCCATATTGAATACTGCATGCCTCGCAAAGCGAGCAGCGCATGTGCGCTGCCGCTATAGGCTCGACCTAAAAATGGCCCCCACTGGTACAAAACCGGCCACCACCCTCCTGGCCCACCGTGGAAACGCCCGGTGCCCACTACAGCCAGTCCGGCCCTGGGCACCGGATACAGAAACTGCCTGGTGTCTTGTGCATCTACATCAATTCGTTGCTGGTGGTCAGGCCTCGGTAATCAGACAGGGATGTGAAACGTTTAAATGAATAATTGAGGCAACTGGCCCTTCTTTTGTAAATTAGCCTTAGTCCCGCTCTAAAAGAAACCGTCCTGCTTGAACTTTCAAGCCTCATCCTCTCTCTGAACGGGAGCACAAGCAACCATGGTTGGTTATTCCTTTTTTGGGCTTTATCAGAGATGAAGTTTGAATCCAATGGCACAGTAAGATTATAAACAAAATAGGTGAAGTGACTGAATTAATTTGGGCTGGATTGCACCAACTGGAACAGTGCACCAAGGCTGTTTGCATATAGTAGACTGAAAAAGAATATGGACTGGAATGTGGCTCAGAGTAAATACAAAGCTTTGCATTTATATTATTGGTTAATTGGGTGCTATGGGCTTGTTTAATTTAGTGTCTTGGTAAGAGCATGAATCTATTTACAGTAGAGTTTGCTGCATTAAATCTGTAGGCCAGTCACCTCAGTGTTCCACACCCTTCTTAAAATAAGCCAACACATTTGAAATAGCATACCTTAAAACCAGAACACAAGCAGCCACCAAAGAATAAGCCAGCAGAGTTCCGATGGACATCAAGTCAACAAGATCCTTCAGATCGAAGAGAAATGCCATAATAGCTGCAGAGGAAAAGGAAAGTTGACTTTGGTCAAAAATAGTTATAGGTTGTTCCAGCTTAAGCATTAAAGAACAAGTTACTTACCTTCGGTAACGATATATCTGTAAGAGACATAGATTAGTTATGGATTCCTCACCTTAGAATTACCCCCAGGCGTCAGACTGGATCCGGAGCATTTTTTCCTCAGCAGTATCTCTGCGCGTCGTTAGGTGGCGTCGGTCGACTCCGCGTTCGTCATTGGCGTTGTGGTCGCCGGAATGACGTCGCGGTATCTACTTAGACGCCGACCTCGCGCGCTGACGGCAGTTCTTTACACGACATTCCACGCTTGAAGCGCAGAGCCATGCAAGACACTGACCACTGGTGCATGAAAACTAGGGCCCAGGAAGGGAGTCCCTCACGCTAGAAGTCAGTTCGCAGAACGGGGAGGATGGGTGGGGTGGTGAGGAATCCATTACTAATCTATGTCTCTTACAGATATATCGTTACCGAAGGGAAGTAACTTGTTCATCTGAAAGAGACAGTTAGTTATGGATTCCTCACCTTAGAATAGATACCCCAGCAATACCAACCCCGGTGGTGGGTCTGCGAACCAAGTTCACACCAGAAAGTCCTGGAGAACTGAACGGCCGAAGAAGCCGTCCCTCAGGACTTGGCTGTCCAGGCAATAGTGTTTGGTATACGTGTGCAGTGAAGCCCACGTAGCTGCCTGGCAAGAAGGGGGACTCCATGTCCCAAAGCAGTAGTGGCTGCCGTTGCCCTGGTGGAATGGGCACGCAACCCCACTGGAGGTTCCTTTTTCACCAAGGAATAGCAGATTTTTATACATAGAACGACCCATCGAGAGATGGTCCGTTTTTGTACGGCCCGACCTTTCTTGGCGCCCACGTAGCCAACAAATAGTTGGTCATCCACCCGGAATTGTCTTGTGCGATCCAGATAGAAGGAAAGCGCACGTTTTGGATCCAGACGATGGAGCCGCTCTTCCTCTTTAGAAGGATGTGGAGAGAAGGTGGGCAAAGTGATGTTCTGTCCTATGTGGAAAGTGGTAATCACTTTGGGAAGGAAAGAAGGCCTAGTGCGAAGGACAACCTTGTCCGGATGAACAGCCAAGAAAGGAGGCTTAGAAGAAAGGGCTTGAAGCTCACTCACCCTGCGAGCAGAGGTGATGGCAACCAAGAAGGCAGTTTTCAAAGTTAAAAGTCTGAGAGGACAATTAGCGTCTCAAAGGGATCGCACATAAGATAAGTCAGAACCAAGTTCAAGTCCCACTGAGGCATTACGAAAGGAATAGGAAGGAAGAGATGAGTAATGCCCTTAAGGAAGCGATTTACAACAGGGGACTTGAAAAGAGAAGGATGATCAGAAAGCCTAAGAAAGGCTGAAATGGCTAAGAGGTAGCCCTCAATAGTGCCCAGAGCAGAGCCCTGCCGGGCCAAAGAAATGAGTATATAAGAGAACCTCATAATGAGGGGCAGAAA
Source organism: Calotriton arnoldi (assembly GCA_963921515.1). NCBI lineage: Eukaryota > Metazoa > Chordata > Amphibia > Caudata > Salamandridae > Calotriton > Calotriton arnoldi. The sequence goes on from CAWUFW010000091.1 coordinate 3,443,961, forward strand.
GGGGATCCACAGCCTTTGCTGTGCACCATGCCACAAATTTGTTCCATTCGCAGGCGTATACCATTTTAGCGGAGGGTCGCCTGGCTGCCAAGATACGTTACAGACTTCGGGAGGAAGGTCGAAAGCTGTCAACTGTCGCCGCTCAATCTCCACGCAAGGAGGTGGAGGCTGGACAGGTTCGGGTGGAGGACCGTCCCCTGCTGCTGCGACAGAAGATCTTCCCAAAGGGGCAGTCTGATCGGAGGATCAATGGCCATGTGTAACAGCTCAGGATACCAGACCCTTCGAGCCCAATCCGGAGCCACAAGAATGACTTGGGCCCGGTCGCACTTGATCTTCTTCAGCACTCTGGGCAGAAGTGCTATAGGCGGAAAGGCGTATAGAAGACTGCAACTCGGGGGGCGTGGCCCAACAAGCTGGCCGAACGATCGTAACTTACGAAGCTCCCGCCGGCAGGAAAGTAATCCGTCATTATCCTGGTGCAGTAAATGGGTATCAACCCAGCAATCGGCGTCCCGGAACACGGCTGATTAAGTGGAGAAACTGGAGAGCTTTGAAAAATACAGACGCGCGAAGAGAACGACGAACTCCGACCCAGCTCCGTGTGCGGCGCCATCTTGGAGGCGAGGAGCCGAGCCACGGAGATCTACGAGCCCGCTGCCCTGGGGAGGTTTCCTGGGCGTGCGAGACCAGTTGCAGGAGGTGCAGGCCCATACAGTGAGGTGCGGTCGGTGAAAATACAAGGGCGCCGGATAGCAGCAACAGAGTGGGGAGCTGGCTGGAGACTCTGTAAGCCGCATGGAGCACTTACAGGTGAAACGGGAGTACCGAGACAGGAGTTTCTGTACGCGCATGAAGGAAGAAGCCCCCAAGCACCGATGGAAGGCAAAGGTACCGCGTGAATCGTGAGGGGCAGCGGCATGGGGACCCTCTGAGCACCCTGGAGTGTGTCTGGCCCGTTGGGGAGACCGGGTCCCGGGGTAATTACGTGGCACCTTTGGGCTGACGGCACGGAAGGCCCGCAATGGTGATTCTAGGCCCCGATAAACGCTGAACGCCAGGGCCCGTGAGGGCTGCTGGTGATAACGTGGGCGCGGAGAAAACAGGAAACAGCCTTGGATAACACAGGAGCGGTAACCCATGGGCTCATGCAGCAGATAAGGTGGTACTGGTGGGCTTTGCATAACGGTCAGAAGATTCCTGGACCGTATAGGGAATAAATTGGAGTCCCACTCAATAAGATCTTGTGTGGAAGATATTTAATTAAAGTCGTACACGGAGGAAGGGGCAGACGGAGTGAGACCCAGATGGGCATCCCCTGTGAAGGACTAAACTCCATATTGTACTTACTGAACGGAGACCCGGAATTCTTGACCTACTAAGGGCACCCTGTGCCGGTGCAAGTACTGTGTGCACTAAATAACTCAGAAGGAAGAACTGAGCTCTAAAGCTGAAACGTGGAAACTGTCAGCGGGGCCAAAGGGGCTACCTGAACCGCAGAAAGGTGGAATTTGGAGGAGGAGGGGGGCGCGTTTCCCTAGTCTGGAGTGGGGACCGGTACGATAACCGGAGCTCCATCATGGTGAAGGGGCAAGGCAATCGAGTACAAGCCAACAAAATCTCTAACTATGCGCAACCATGCCCACTAGAGCAAACGCAACACAGAGACGATGCGGAGATGCAGAGAGAGGAGGCCGGGCAATCGGAGGCTCCAGACTCATGGCTGGCGGACATCATGGCTGCCATACAGTCTACCAGGAATGATATGGTTAACAAAATCGACGCAGTGGCCATTGACGTCAATTTATTGAGATGTGACCTACGGAAAGTGACTGGCAGGCTCACTTCAAATGAACAAACTATCGAGGCCCTTCAGACGGAAGTTAAGAAACTGAAAGAGACGGTTTTGGATTTCTCAAAGCAGGTGACTACTCTAGATGATAGGGTCGAAGATCAGGAGGGACGATCAAGGAGGAATAATCTGAGATTCGTGGGGTTTCCGGAGCGAGCGGAGGGACCCTCTGCGGAACTGTTTTTGGAGGATTGGATAGTTAAAACACTGGCTCCTAACAGACTGTTGAAGTTTTTTAATATAGAGAGCGCGCACAGGGCGTTGGTCCCTCCTCCGCGACCTGGTGCACCCCAGCGAGCCATAATTGCACGCTTCTTCAACTATCGGGATAGAGACGTGATATTACAGGCCACCAGACAGAGATGCGCCAACCTATGAGGGGCACCGGATTGCTATTTTCCCGGACTACACGCAACGTGTGCAAGACCAACGACGAACATTCCTAGCGGTTAAAAGAAGATTGCGAGATGATGGATTCAAATACAGCCTTTTGTTCCCTGCTAAGCTGAGAATTGAACACAACGGAAGAGCATTGTTTTTTCTATCGGCAGCAGACTGGTTGGATGGTCTGAGGGGCAGGGCACTCGGAAAGGCAGAGTCTTCCAGGGATCAGCCCAAGCAAAGCCCGCTGAACGACAGGACTCTCAGGGCAGCATGGTCACCAAGACACAGCGGACCTCGGCGGTCACCTCGGGCCAGGTCCGGGTGGGCTCAGACGGAACTCTATGTATGGCTGATCCCTCCTCAGAGTCCGATACATCTACACAAGATCAGCCGGTGCCTCCTACGGGCCTCCAAATGAATGTATCCTGAAGGGACATCGGAGAAAGAAAAGGACTTCTCATAGTCACAGATAAGTCATGTGGGCTTTGTTGAAAAGGGGTTCAGATACAAAGGGAAGTTTCATTATGCCATATGTTTACTGCCGGCGGGGTGGACACGCCCCTTTCAGGGGTTGAGGCACGTACGAGGAGCTGGAGAATTATTTCTCGCACCTCGGCAATGGCCTGACCACTGGCAAACCACTTTAAATTCAAAATTTCAAAGTTATATTGCACGATGCCAGCTGGTGTTGTTGAGAATGTTATTGTTTGTACTCAACTGGCTGGCCATTATATTGGAAGAAATTGGGTGAAATGGTATGGAGCGGGGGAGGCGGCTCCTGACACCTTGTCAAGGGAGACTGGGGATCACACCACTGCCCAAGGGGTAAGAATGTGGGGTTCGAATGGGGAAGGTTTTCAAGGGAGGGGGAGGGGATTCAAGATTATTAATTGTTTAGTTGTATCAGCGTCACACTTCAGGAGGCGTCGGATGTGGGAACAATGGATAAGTGAAAAGAAGTTCCTGGTATGGCAACTGTGGTTCCCTCCTTGATTAAGCTAATTACATGGAATGTGCAGGGATTGGCAATGTTAAATAAGCGGAGACTGGTGTTTTCTTATTTAAAGCGGTATAAGATTGCCGTTGCATGTTTGCAGGAAACTCATGTATGGGGGGATATGATATCCTGTATAAAACGAAGGTGGAGGGGGCAGATCTGTGCAACGTCCTATTCTGGGTTCGCTTGGGGGGCTCTCATTTGGGTGGCCCCTGGGGTGCCTCTCCAGCACCTACATCATGTTGTAGACCCGGAGGGTCGATATGTGGTCTTGCATGAAAGGTTGGATGGGCGGGAGATTTAGTATTATTAATGTGTATGCCCCTAACTCAGACTGTCCGGTTTTCTTTCCTGCGGTGGTGGCCGCAGCGACCCCATACCTAGGAGACAGAGTGATTCTGATGGGTGATGGTAACTGTGTGCTTGATGGGGAATGGGACGGGAGCCCCTAAGACAGAACACTAAACCAAGACTCACAGGCACACTGAGAGACACACTGCAGGGATTGGGGCTGAGAGATGTTTGGAGAAGTAGAAATCCCTTGGGGAGGGCTTTTTCCTGTTATACGCCCGCATCCAACACACAGTCGAATAGATCAGTGTTTTTTAACTGATGAGACGCCCCTGGAAGTTCAGGACATATCCTATTTACCCAGAGATATTTTGAATCATTCCCCAGGGCTACTTACGTTGGATTTAAGACGCCCACGACCTGCTATACCGACATGGAGACTGCAGGTGGAAGCATTATCAGACCCACCATTTGCCAAGACAATAGAGGAGGGACTTACTAATTATTTTAGGGAAAACTGGGGGACGGTGGCCAGAAGGGCTACGGAATGGGAGGCGATGAAGGTGGTGGCGAGGGGTCTGTGTATTAAAACTTCCTATGGAGAGAGACAGCAGTTGGAAAGGGATGTGAAACTACAGGAAAGAGAATTACAGAGGCTAGAGTCCCTGCTTCATGCACATCCCCAACGTATAGTGGAGTGAGGCCCGTAGGGTCCTGATGGTATCCCTTCAGCGCCTAGGTAAATATAACCAAGTGGCATATAGGCAGCAGCTCCACATGGAGGGGGACAGATCAGGAGCGTTGCTTGCGAAACTGTTGAAAAACGAGAAATCAACACCCCCGTGGTTCAATTGATGGATCCACAGGGGAACACGGTTTACAATCAGGCAGCAATATTAGAGGTGCTAACTGCACATATGGAAAAGATATATGCCTTTGGGGTCTCTCCTCCATTGGAGAGAATAAATGAGTTCCTCTCGATGGTGGAACTGCCATGCCTGGATGATGAGGCGGGAGACGAACTAGAAGACCCAATCACTAGAGAGGAAATCCTGAGTGCGATTCAAAGATTGAAACCAACAAAAAGTCCGGGGTCTGACGGCTTACCGTCAGAATTTTATAAAATATATGTTCCTCTTCTGGTTGACCACCTCTTGGAGGTATACAACGAAGCTCTGCAACAACGGATCCTGCCAGATAGTATGAGGGAGGTTATGGTCATTATGATCCCCAAACCCGATAGGGACACCCGGTCAGGGAAGTCATATAGACCGATCTCGCTTCTTAATATAGATATGAAAATTTTAAGTGGAGTAATGGCACAACGCCTTTTACCTCCTATGTCTTTCTTGATCCACACCGATCAATCGGGATTTATCCCCAAACGTAATACTGCAAATAATCTCAGGAAATTGGCCTTGGTGTGGCACTCCCCTAGAATTGAACAGGAGGAACACACGGTAGCGTTGCTCGATATCGAACAAGTGTTGGATTCTGTGGACTGGGGGTTTGTCTGGGCAACATTGAGGGCAATGGGACCGGGTTCAAAGTTCTTAAGTTGGCTCCAACTAATTTATACGGCCCCACGAGCTAGGTTGCGCCAAGGGGGACTGATATCCCGAGCATTTGAGCTACAAAGGGGTACCAGACAGGGGTGCCCCTTGTCGCCTTTATTGTTTGCGGCAGCTATGGAGCAGTTGGCGGAGACCTTACAACGGCGACTGGCGGTATGGGGGATACGATTAGGAGCCACAAATCACGTGGTGTCTATGTATGCAGACGACACTCTAGTATATTTGCGTCAACCAGCCCAGGCAGTCCCGAAAATGCTGGATATACTGTACCAATTTGGGGAGGTTTCAGGCCTGAAAACTAATCCCAATAAGTCCAGGTTGCTACCGGTGGGATGTTTGGCACAACAACCGAGGATGGCACTTCAGGAGGCGGGGCTCCGTGGGTGGATTCTGACCCTAAATATCTGGGAATCAGACTAGTAAATAACCCTGAGAGATATTTGGAGCTCAATATAGGGCAGGTGATCGAAGGTATGAAAGGTTCGATTCACTTCTGGCAAAAGCTACCTCTGTCCCTCATGGGCAGAATTGCAATTATTAAAATGATAATACTTCCTCGATGTCTGTATGCTTTACAGCACTCCCTATATGAAGTACCGGGTCACTTTTTTAAGACCCTGAACACATTACTAATAGAATTACTATGGGGACCCAAAAGGAAAAGAGTGAGTCTTGAGACCTTGCAGAGAACATGGCAGACAGGTGGATTGGAAGTCCCACACTTAGAATTATATTACATGGCGTCCCAGCTTCAGCATGCAATACACTGGTTGGACGAGAGTGACAACTGGGAGAAAAGATTACTGGCAGGCACATATGGAGGGCACTCATTAGCAGCACTATTGATGTTGGGGGCGGGCACCCCACGGTCCGTCCCATACATAGTCCGTCATGTGGCACGGATATGGGAACGAGTAGTTAAAAAAGTTGTGAGACACGCCCCTTATGCCTCAGACATGCCCCTATGGGTGGTACAGCCATTTGCCAAAATAGAGGCCTCAATGTCGGTCCGAAGATGGAAGGAGGGTGGGTGTCTGACGATGGGGGATCTCTTCCACAATAAACAATTCATTACTAGGGAAGATGCAGAGAGAATGTTTGAGCTGGGGACAGGACAATTCCTCCAATATGGGAAGATTAATCAAGTCGCAAGAGAGATCTGGACTTCCGCCCCAGAAGAACCTGCGGAAACCAGGGTGTTGCAGGTTATGCTATATACAGCACTGGGGAGACGTTTTATTACGCACTTATATAGGGCGTTGAGAGGATTTGACAGTTGCACCCCTACCGGTTCAAGCTAGATGGGAGGAGACACTTGGGGAGCCCCTGACCGAAAAAGACTGGATTAAAGTACACAAAGGGGTCAAAGCTATAAATTCAAATGTTAGGTTTAAACTAGTACAGTATAATTTTGTACACCAGGCATACCTCTCCCCAAGAACACTTAGTAGGATCTTTCCGACAAGATCAGATAGATGCCCCAGATGTGGAGCTGCTGACTCGGATTTTATCCATATGGTATGGACATGCCCGATGCGGTCTCAGTATTGGACTTCGATATTAGAAAAAATAAAGGAGGCGATGGGATGGTCCGTGCCCAAAGGTATACAGGAGGTGTTGCTGGGTCTCCTTCCTGCTCCAAAGAAAAAGAAATTGAGTAGAAAATTTGTAATGCTTGGGTTGGTATTAGCCAAACGAATAATTGCTATTTCATGGGTGGGTACTACTCCCCGAAGATTGAGTCTTGGTTGAAAGATATGGGTGAATGGGCAGCGGCGGAGGCGATAAGAATGAAGAGAGTGAGACGCGATGAGAAGTTGGAGGACGACCTGCGGGCATGGGCGGCCATGCTAGCAGATATAAAGGACCTACAAACATCAGCAATAACATCCCCTATACGCAATCCCCCACAAGACTGACAATGACGCACTATAACTAATTAGACATTAAGGAGTCAAAATTGAGAACACCAAGAACTAAACGGATATAGGACAGAAAAAGGGAAGTGACGCTGAAGAGTTGCAGTTAATATGAGGAAGGGAGGGGGGATAGGGACAATTGGGGAATTGTATAGTTATCCTTTGATTCAGGAAACGAGCTGGTGTATTGGAATGAGTATGAACCTGATGTAACAATGTTTAAAAATGTAAGCAGACTGTTCAAGATGTTGTAATGAATATATGCAGATGTCTGTACAATGAACAATGTAAGTTCCTAAAATGGCAATAAAGAAAAAAAGAAAAAAAAAAGACTGCAACGTAAAGCGTCGCCGAGCGAGTGCCGCCTTGGAAATTCCAACGCGCAGAACTGTTGACATTGCGCGTCCTCTTCAGTGGCGAGTAGATCTAAGCAAGGCTCTCCCCACTGCCGAAAGAGACCTTGCACCACCTATGAGTGAAGACACCATTCGTGATCCATCATGCACCTGCGGCTGAGTTCGTCCGCTCTGGCGTTCAGAGAGCCTGTCAGGTGTTGAACCACCAGGGATATGCCCTGATGTTCCAGCCATGTCCAAAGACGGAGAGCCTCTTGACATAGTGTCCATGACCCCACCCCACCCGGTTTGTTGCAGTACCACATGGCGGTGGTGTTGTCCGTGAACACCTGCACCACTCTTCCCCGGACAGAGGGAAGGAAAGCCTTTAGTGCAAGACGAATCGCCCGAAGCTCCAGAAGGTTGATGTGGAGGCCTCTGATCTCCGCCTCTCCTATGTGGCCGCCCCACCCCAGAAGTGATGCATCCGTCACCACTGTAAACCCTGGTTGGGGAAGGGAGAGGGATCTGCCATTGACCCAATCCTGGTTCATGAGCCACCACTGCAATTGTTGAGCAGTGCCCTCCGAGATCTGGACACAAATCGGACAGATTCCCTTGATGCTGTGCCCACTGGAACTTCAGGTCCCACTGCAGAGCCCGCATATGCCACCTGGCATGATCCACCAGCAGGATGCAGGAGGCCATGAGGCCCAGCAGCCTCAGGGTCATTCTGACCGAAACCCAGGATAGAGGCTGAAAGATCGGAATCATAGCCCGAATATCCTGGACTCGCTGCTCGGGAGGATAAACCCGAAACTGCGTCGTGTCCAGAACCGCTCCGATGAAAAGGAGCTTCTGAGAGGGAGTCAGGTGTGACTTCGGCACGTTGATAGTGAACCCCAGCGAATGCAGGAGGTCCGCCGTAGTCTGGAGGTGGGAGACGACTGCCTGGGGCGAGCCCGCCTTCAACAGTCAATTCTCATCGAGATAGGGGAAGACTGGAACCCCTGTTCTGCGCAGATGAGCTGCGACCACCGCCATTCACCTTCGTGAACACCCGAGGGGCGCTGGTAAGGCCAAAGGGGAGCACGGTAAACTGAAAGTGCTCTTGGCCTACCGTGAACCGCAGGTAATGCCGGTGGGCCGGCAGGACGGGGATGTGAAAATAAGCGTCTTGCAAGTCCAACGCTACCATCCAGTCTCCAGGGTCGAGAGCAGACAGGACCTGAGCCAGAGTCAACATCTTGAACTTCTCCTTGCAGAAGAAGCGGTTGACGTTCCTGAGATCCTAGCTAGGAAGCAGGCCCTTGTCCTTCTTGGGCACCAGAAAGTAGTGGGAATAACAACCACGACCTACTTCTGGGACAGGAACACGCTTGATGGCTCCTTGGCGAAGAGAGCCGTAACTTCCTGTTGGAGAAGGGCCAGGTGATCCTCCGACATGCGATGGAATTGAGGTGGCATGGATGGAGGGGTAGCCTCGAAGGGGAGGGAGTAGCCCCTTCGGACTATCTGCAAAACCCACCTGTCCGACGTGATGCTGAGCCAGTGGGGGAGGTGATGGCTAATCCTGTCGCCCACTGGCGAATGATGGGCCTGAAAGGTCGGACTAGGAGGGTTTGGAGGCCTTCAGAGGGGGGCTGGTGGACTGGCCTGCTCGCTGTCCCCCCGACCCACGGCAGTGGGATCCACGTCCTCGGCCGCGCAGAGGTTGGACAACTTGCGCAGGACTGTGCCTCTGGGCGGAACGTGGCGGGGCACCCCTTCCGTGGCCACGAAAGGGGCGAAAAACAGACTGCGCCGGGCGGGAGGTGGAAGCGAGGCCTAAGGATCTGGTCGTAGCCCTGGAATCCTTAAAGCGCTCTAACGCGTTGTCTGCCTTGTCGCCAAACAGGCGACGGCAATCGAAGGGCATGTCAGAAAGCGTTGCTTGGACATCCCCTGAAAAACCAGTGGACCTCAACCAGGCGTAGCGTCTTAGTGCTACCGACGTTGAAATCGTCCTGCCCAGTGAGTCGGCGGTGTCTAGCCCACGCATGATGGTGAACTTCGCTGCGTCTCTCCCTTCCGCGACAGCACGGGAGAGCACAGCCCGGGCCTCCTCCGGGCACTGTGGCAGCACCTGCGCAACCGTGTTCCACACCGAGTGGGAGTAACGGCCCAATAGGCATGCGGTGTTCACCGACCGCAGCCCCAGGCTGGAGGAAGAAAACATCTTCTTCCCAAGGTGGTTCAGCTTCTTGGATTCCCTATCAGGTGGCGCATTAGGGAATGCGCCTTTGGACGTGGAGGCTTGGACTACCAAGCTCCCAGGAGTAGGATGGGAAGAGAGGAAAATGGGGTCGCCCGGGGCCGGGCGGTGGCGTCGGGCAATCATCCTGTCCACAGGAGCCCTTGTGTTGGGCTTGGACCAAGTGCCCAAAAGGATGTCCGTAAGGGCCTCATTGAACGGCAGCAGGGGCTCCGAGGAGGCCGCTGCCGGCTGAAGCACCTCTATCAGGAGGTTAGTCCTGACCGCCACTGTAGGAAGCTCGAGGTTTAGGGCCTCGGCTGCCCTACGCAACACCACGGTGTAAGATGCACCCTCCTCCGTAGCCACGGTAGGGGGAGATAGCATGCCAAGGTCTGGGGAGGTATCCAGACCACTGGCCTGGATCACGCAGAGGTCGCTTTTGGCAGATTTAGACAATGTCTGCTGGATATTTCTTCATGGATGACTGACAGTTGCCTGAAGTTGAACACCGATAAAACGGAGGTGATGTTTTTTAATCAACCGTCCCCACCACGGGCCGATCTATGGTGGCTGGTAGAGCTTAATCCCCCTCCCGTCCCTGTCACATCTGCCAGAAATTTAGGCTTCAAATTTGACTCTTCACTTTCATGCAAGGTCCAGACAGGGCATGTCTCCGCTTTCTGTTTCTGGAAGCTGAAAGCCCTGCGGAGATTCCTGCATCTTCTGCCAATGGACTGCAGAGAAACGGTGGTCCGCACTCTGGTTACATCCCAGCTGGATTATGCCAATAGCTTGTACCTGGGCCTTCCAGCCTATCTGATGAGAAAATTGCAAACCATCCAGAATGCCGCTGCTAGGCTGATCAGAAACGTGCCGCTCCGTCATCACATTTCCCCTCATCTGCGTAGCCTACATTGGCTCCCAGTTAGGAAAAGAATAGAGTTTAAGGCTCTGTATTTGGCCTTCAGAGCCTCTAGAGACAGAGGCCCAGGATACCTGAAGGCGAGACTCCAGAAGTACAGCCAGACTAGGACCCTGCGATCCAGTTCTCAGGAATTGCTCCAGATTCCTCGCTTTTCCAAAACTAGGATTGGTAGGCGAGCCTTTAGAAAAGTCGCAAAAACTGAGTCAAAAAGTGACTTGAGGTACCGCTCTCTCCGGATCTGCGCTGGCTGGCGCGGAAAAAGAAAGAATTGACGTCAGTGCGCGAGTGCGGCATCTTAGTATATACTGCGACGTCATTCCGGCGACCACGACGCCAACGACGAACGCGGAGTCGACCGACGCCACCTAACGACGCGCAGAGGTACTGTTGAGGAAAAAATTCTCTGGATCGAGTCCGACGCCTGGGGGTAATTCTAAGGTGAGGAATCCATAACTAATTGTCTCTTTCAGATATGCATGATTTGCAGATGGGCTAAGTTTTTCTCAAGTACTTTGGCTCTGTATTTTTCAAAAAAGTTGCAACAATCATATCAGATTGAAAGTGTTGACAATTGACATTTTGGCCGGCGGGATAAGACGGGTATATAAACATGCTAGTTATATTTTAAAGCAAAATAAGATAGCAGAAACTGCATTTGATGGGAGGAAATTTGTACCACAAATTCAATATCAAGCAATAGCAAAACTAGACAGAAAAGCACATTTGAGGTGAATGTGATTCCCCTGAAATGTAATGTTTTTTTAGATTGTGTTAAACATTGTATGTATTGTTTAGGTTTTTTTATATACGTCTGCTTCATAGCATGTACCATAACAACCACGTTTGAGAATGTATTACACTCAGCATATGTGACTACATATGGGTGAGGCAGAACACATCTTCTTTTGATTTCAAGCCCCTAGAGGGAGTTACTCTGTGGAAAAGGGACCTTCCATAGATAACTGCAGCTGAGCTAGTGGGTCTGATTTAAATCGAGAGTAAGGCAGTTAAAGGTGCCACAATCCCACAGTACACACCACTGAGTCAGGGAGTTGAGGAGCAATACAGGAATGAATTCCTACAGTAGCATAGCCCCTTGGAAGAAGTAAACAGTGAAGCATTGCATGAACACATTATCTTCAAGAGTTTTCTGAACAGCAGGTCGTTTAGCTGAGGGCATTCAAGCACCGGCGACTAGCTTTTTTAAAATAATTGTATCAAATACTTTGACATTTTGACCAAAGGTGAGAGTTTCTTGTGTTCTTCGGAGGTTCCTGATGACTACACTTCGATTAGTGTTCCATTGTGAACCATGAAAAGGTGTTCTACGTATGATCCTAAATCACTTGAACTTGCTTCAACAGATTATCTTCAGGAATTTGCTGGACAGCAAGACATTTTGCTGTACTCTCTAGCCTGGACTACGGGCATTCAATAGCCTTAGCCTCTGACAAGTACTGCGAGTGATCGTATCCATTACTTTGGCTCTTGCATGACAACTGGAGGTTTCCTTGTGTTCTGTTATTGTTGCTGATCTAGAACCTTCAATTAGTGTTCAATTGTGAACCTTGAAGAAGTACTGTAAATATTAACAAAATTCACTCACATTGGCTCTGTCTGGCTGACTGCAAAGGGACAATCATTCTGTTCTCCTGAAACTAGATGCCAGATCAAATATTTGCAATTTAGGGGAGAAGCGTCTAAAGACAAAGTTATTCATATTTTCTGATGAAGATCTAACTGAGAGACCCTCAAGCCCTTCAGTCATTCTAATGTAGTTAAACAGTGGTGAACAATAGCACCAAATCATGTAAAGCACAACAGCTTGGACAACAACTGCAACAATAGGACTGTGAGATGTCAATGAGATTATTTCTTGGAAGAGCAAAGGTCTGTTCTTTATCAGACATTTAGCATTTTGCACTTGGGCTCACCTGCAATAACTCCTGAGGATATTGTGGCTATGATGGGTGTTTTTGTCCTTTCGTTGACCTTGGCTAAAACTTTAAATAAAAGCCCGTCTTCTGCCATTGCAAAAATGACCCGAGGCATTGGAAACATTGACCCAAGAAGACTGTAAGGGGAAAAAAACAGACATTTATTTCAACATTAATCAATTTCTCATAAAGAGATCCAGTTACTTCCTCGCTGACAATGGTAAGCTGAAAAAAAAACACTTTACGGAGAACTCAAAAGACCCATATAAAACAAACATTGTCCACAATACACCCCCCTTCATTCTGCCACATACGTGTAACTCATGTAAACCATCTGCACTTTGCCTGCTAAGGCAAAAGCACTTAAGGAGGTTCTCACACAAAACCACCAGTGGGAAATGACATAGTATCACAAAATCTATGCCTTCCTTGACTTTGTGTCAAATTCAAACATTTTTGAGTATGCACAAAAGTGTCAATTATGGGTGTAAAAATATGTACCCGTTTGTAAATGGGAAATTCTGATTCACAGAATGAGGATTTCCATGTGGTGATTAATTGCTTAAGTGGAAAGTGTGCATCTGGCAGACTTGTCCACTTTAGTAAGTTTAAGAAAGGGTGGATGACTGAGAGGAGAAGTCAATGACATGGTTCTTATGGGAAGGGGGAGAACATTGCAAAAGTTGAACTCTAAAAAAATTGAACATTTGAGGAATTCACAAATTCTTAACATTTTGCCAGTAGTTTCCAACCCTGGAAAACGTGCAAACGTTTTCATCAACCTACAGTTGAGGAAAGAGTACGATCAGCGTTGGAAAGGGGGAGGCGTCAACCCAAATCTAAGATGATGAAGGGAAAGAGTTCCCGCCATTTAACCAAAAAAAAAAAATATATTTTCCAGTAAACATGGCAAAAAATCTACTAGATTAGATAGTTCTTAGTACAATTGTGTATTGTGTGGGGTTCTGGTGAAATATTTATTGGTAAGAAATACACAGACCACCTCTCTGTATTGACTAAACATAGATGTGTACCAGTTTTTTCAATCATACAAACCTATATTTTGTACTACTTGAAAGCTCAAAATGAGCTGCAATGTTAAGCAGCTTCCATTATAAATATCCAATTTGGGTAGAACATTCAGTGTACTGAATTCCACATTGTTTTACAACAATGTGTAGCCTACATGGTCTATGGTTTAGTTGTCTCATTATCGTAACCTGGCAGAGCTGTCATCAGTATAATGGATCCAGGCTATCTATTTTTCACCCCAAGTCCAAATATGCGTCAGTATAGCATTTAATTGTGGACTCCTTGAGACAGAACTTAACAAAAGTTTCCTCTATATTGTTCTGTGTGCAAGCATGCATAAATGTGTGCCTGTAAGTTCTGAATCTTTTAGTGCCTGCATGTACGGAAGCATTTTGTCACATCAAGAATATTCAGTTGGTGCAGAGAGGAATGAGACTGCATATCAGGCAGGAGTAAGAATGTGAGCTTGCGGTCTAAAACGACAGAGGGTTAGAGGTCTGGATCTAGGGTTGTCAAGTTTCCCTGAATATGCCTTTCTATAACTAAGCCTCATGGAATTGCCTACATTTCAGAGTGCTACTCAAGCTCCTTCATGCATATACTACCACAAACTCCGAATGACATAGGATGTGTCAACTGAACCAAGTCCTACTTTGGTCAAATGCACTGTTTCTAGCTGAACCATCAGAATGCACTGTAGAAGTGGCTCTCTGGCTTTAGATCTGGTGGTGCCGAGTGTAGCATCCTTTGTTGGAGGGCCCTCACCTAAAAAAACCTCCTTTTCCACAAATTCCCTTAATTCCACGCTCCACCAGTATCCCTCATCTCTCCATAGCCCCTCTCTCACATGCATTTCATTTGTTTGATAGTAATATTCATACCACTGTAGGGTGTCATAGCACATTTCATCACACACATTATACAGAGCCAATAAACCATACGTGTGTAAACAAGAATATAGGAAATGTTACATATAAGACAACGAGGATTACAAGGTGCAGGAGTTACATCTCGCGAATACTAGTAGGCAGTACATTTTAAGAGTGGTCTAGAGAAGTAAATGAACCAAGTTTGCATGCAGCTCTTTTATAACAGTTCATAGCTCACTGTGCTATATTAGGGTGGCAACTTATAAACTGCAAGTAATAAAAAGATCGCTGTGACAAAAGCAGTAATCCACCGAGGGACCCACCTACAATACTATTCAGTGATTTGCAAGGTACACGTTCTTTGGAGCAGGCACATTAACCCTTTGTGCTACCTAGTAATGAGTGGAAACTGCCACTAGACAAAAGATCTCTCTCCTGCAGGAATATTAATCACAAGAGTCATCTTGACATTTTGACTGTTGCCTGAAAACTGCTGGGAACACAAGGAACACTGCAGCAGGTGCTTTTAAAACCCGTGTTAATTCTAAACACAGAGCCCTACCCCTGTGGACAGCGCCAGGTGTGGATGCACCTGTCACAAAGCCCTAGATCTGGCCCAGGCTCTCCTCCTCTGACCCACTGACGAGTGCATGTAGGACTGTAGAAAGAGTGATTGAGATGAATATACTGTGTGTTTAGAGGATGATCCCCAAAGTCCTGAGTTCCATAAAATGAGAATGGGGGAAAATGGATGACTCCAGGTGAATAAAGCAGACTGTAGTCACTTGTGTTCACAGAAAGAAACGATTCACAGACTTTTGCAAGGAGGCATTTTAGTTTTACAGTGACAGAAGCTTAATGGATTATTAGTTGGCGAGCACTACACTTTGGGGGTCCATCGAACATGTATTAGTATTTTTTAACTGTTCAGGTAGCACAAACCTTAACAATGTGCACACAATATGCTTTGCAAAGCTCAAGGAAAATGAAGAGTAGTTTATTAAAGCAGACAGACTGTGGAACTTACAACATATGTGGACATTACGGTCAGTAGAAATCTGTGCATCATGTTCACTTTATGAGGTGCTCATGACTAGTGTGAACTGATTTAAAGGTATTATTTTTTAGTGGGGCCTACGACGAGTCCTGAACAGTAGAGCTTTCTCATTAGAAACAGCATAATGGTTCACTGGGCTGATCAGGAGTATAATCACTATGTCGATTAAAGCCTGTGGATGATAATTAAGGAAGGAAACACCAACACTATACAATATATTTAAAGTATGTGACTGTGTACACACACACACACACACATATATATATATATATATATATATATATATATATATATATATATATATATATATATATATATATATATATATATCTTCAACTATGAACTGTCAATTACCAACAAAATGGTCTGGGATACAACTTTTCATCCAGAATAGGCGCATAGCTAAGTTAGGATTTGAATCGACAGAATGTGATCAACAAAGTTTGTGTAACAGTGTTTTATTGGGAACTGGCTACCAGGATCATGGTGACCATCTTTTTAGGGGCATGACTTTTTATTTAGCCTGGTAGTACACAGTGATATAAAGTGAATTTTATCGGAAGTGATCTATCAGTGGGTTAGTAGAAAACTCAAGATGACAGCCTCGGTAGAGCGGAGAGCACAAGACCCCTTTATCCTGTAACTTCTTCCAAACAGCATCTAAGTACAACAAGTGGGACTCACTTATTGACATTCCCACCGGTTTGAGAACATATTGATAGCTATGTAAGAGTGGGACATGTGGACAAATTTGGAGTACAAGCAGATACCTGTGAATTGGATTAGTAATAGGCGTTTGGTAGCCTCTTTAGCCTTGGCAAGGTAGTGTTCTTTTGTATATCAATCAGAACATGCAGGGAAAACTTGTGTAAATAAAATTCAACAACAATTTAAAGAGCCTACCTAGTAGAAAGGGCGCAGAGAGAGCCAACAGCCACAGCATATTTCGCACCATCCCATCCCACATACATGAATGCCACAGGCAAAGGGCTATTCTTGTCCAGCAGATAGTAGGGCATCATGAGGGTGAGGGCAGCCGACACTCCAAAGTAAGCAACAAAGCAGATCAGCAGTGATGCTACAATTCCAATGGGTATTGCTTTCTGAGGGTTTTTGACCTCTTCTCCTGAAAGAAAAAAAAAAAAAATAGGTATATTAGTAGGAGTAAATCTCTCTGAAAAACAACACTTTCCTTCCCGAATGAAACTAGGCAAATTCCACATAACATACCAGAAGGAGCTTCGCTGGTACCCATTCATAAACTAGCACAATTCAAACTCCTCAGCCACACTTTTAATGTACTAAATAACACTGATCCAGCATACCTCAACGATCGCATCTGCTTTCACAAACCTTCCAGGCACCTCTACCCGTCCGGATTCCTACTTGCACAAACCAGATCCAGCAGTCAAGACTTCTCCTACATCGCTCTAAAGCATGGAACGACTGATGCTACACAGAAGAGCCTCCTTCTCATTTCTTGAATTCTGCAAGAAGCTGAAGACCTGGCTTTTGGAGTAGTGCCACTAGTTCCTAGGTTTGTCTAGGCTCACACCCGCTCAGCGGCAGGATACTCTACAAATCTGCATAACATAACACATATCTAGAACAGACTTCTATATTTTATAGAGGTGAAGATAAAAATCTAACATGCAGTGTTCAGATTAAAAGGCAGACACTGCCCGATTACTTCAACACAGCTCTCTTATTGTTAAAAGTAGCCTTCAGTGAAATGTACGTACACCCGTTCAGTCTCCTGTAATTCCCAGCATTCACCTTAGGCTAGTTAAATGAAGTTACTGAAATGACACCATTACACCACATAGCACAAGTCCATTCGGGTAAACATCCGATTTTAAGAGCACTGAAGAACGCAAATGACCACAGTTCTAGCAGCTTTTTACAGCACTCGTGTTTTTTGCATTCTTTTTTGAGCGAAATGAGTCCTGCGTATTTCACAATAATATAAGACACTAAACGTCAGAATTGCATTTTGTGTAATTTTTCATAAATTTTGTAACATTACGCACAATCCTGGTTAAAAACCCGAATGAGACATTGGTATACTCCAGATGTACAAGGCATAGAATGAATCCATACTCATAAGATGTTCCAGGGGAGCAGGTAAATTATAGGTTTTCATGGACACTTTTGGAATTATTTTAATTTAGTGAGGCAATGTTATGTTTTTTTAAGCAATTGAAATTCTGTTCCCTATTCTACAACTGATTTGGCGCATATCTTTTTCAGAGGATGCTCTAGATAGAAATGGGCTTAAAATTTACACCAACAAACAAGACAACAAACGTGCTTGCATGAACCTTCAGATTTTACAAAGTGGCCCAAAAGAGGTTTACCAACTGGTGCTTTGAGCTCCACTAGTCGTTATGTGTCCTTACCCGTAGTTGCGATACAGTCGAAGCCAACGAATGCATAAAAACATGTTGCAGCACCAGACAGAACACCACTGAAACCAAAGGGCATAAATCCGCCGGTACCATAACTCCACTCTTCTGCCGCAGTGTGACTGAAAAAAGACCAACACAGACATGTATACAGTGCTTACAATTCAATGGACAACATTTTAATGAAATGTTATTTTCAGGTTTACAATATCATTACCGAAACCTGGAATGCTCCAGCAATTTCGCCCCCCAGAATTAAAGCATCCCCACACTATCAGGTAGTATGGGTGCAGAAATATTCATGCGATTTTCCCGCACCCCTTAGAATGAAGGCCGTACCAGGCAATCTAGTCTTTACAGGCAGATTTCTAGAGCAGGCTCCTCCCCCACCCCATCATTTTGTGAGATGGTGTAACAGAGGAGCAGTCCTTTCTTCAGTGAGGAAGGACACTGGAGCTCTTTAGGGATGGGATAGAATGTGCTATCAGGGACAAGTAATACTGCCAAAACGTTACACTGAAAATTAAGTGGAAAATGACAACAGTAAATGTTTAAACCTTGCTGTAGGGTTAAGAAGTGAGAAAGCAGGGGGCGTGGCTTTTGCTGCCACAAGATGGCAGAGTCCGGCTGAGGCTCCGAGTCTCGAGCGGGACCTTTCTTCATTACCCGAGCCGATTTCCCGACTCTAGAGGGCATGGATTGAGCGTATTTACGGAGCAGGCGCGGGGGCACAGGTAGCTGTTCTTTTTTAAGCCGTTTTTCGCCCTGTTTCCCCCGCGCCATACCCCCTTCACGCTCCCTCTGTAGCGCCCGCCATTTTGTTTTCGGCGGGACGCTGCTTTTCCTCACAGTCTTCCTGGTGCAGCTCACGGTGCGGTTTTTAAGACACTGCCGCAGCTCACTTCTGGGGGCTTTGTGCCTCTGCTGGCACCTCATGAACTTTGAGCATTTCATTTCACCTGCATCTATTTTGGGAGACACTCTCGTACTCTGCACTTCGGAATGCCATATGGAACTGTCTTCCTTTGCTCAATTCGGAGTCATTTGTTGGAGCAGCTGGCACAATGCTTGGTAGCTAATGTTTGACTGAAGTTTTTGCTCTTCAAATTGATTTGCCTTTTCTGGGAGATGGACTGAGTCTACCTGTCACGCAAGGGGTGCTTTCCCTATCAGTTAGCTGATACCTTGAGCTTTCTGTTGTTGTGGCGCTGACTGAGGACTCTCTTTATTGCCTGTTATTTGCTGCGCCTCCTCTCTCCTTTTTGACAGCCAATCCTTTTTCTCCTCTCGACGTCCCTTAGCTGGTTTTGGAACCCTCTGGGCTGTCTCTCAACCTTCGTATCATCAATTCACTTACTGGAGATACTTCTGACTGCCTTGCAAGCTGTTGACGCAGGATTACAACCTTCCTTCTTGTCACATCTTTCTTTCCAGCTGTTTTTTATTGTTTTTTCCCCCATATTTCCCCACGTTGCCTGTCTTCTGAGCTGCAACGTGCTTTTATATTCGCCTTTTATGGAGCCCTCTCCCTCACTTGGACAGAAGACTACCTCCACGAATATGTCTTCCATCCGAAAGGATTCTACCACTGCTGCTTCCTTCAAGCGCCAAAAGAAGGAACCCACCTCTCCTACCAAATCTCCATTACCTATTACAATGGAGGACCTTATGGAAGAGCTCAAGCCTTTTGTGATTGATACAAATGCTACCATCCAGTGGTTAGAGGAGAAGTGGTCCAATTTAGATTCTAGAGTGTCTGCGGTTGAACAAAGGATTAGCAATACCCAGGATGTGATACCTCAAGTTGCAGCTATATCTAAAGAGATTGCCTTTCTCAAAATGCAAACGGAGGATTTAGAAAACCGCAATAGGCGCAACAACCTTAAAATCTACGGTATTCCTAAGGGAGAGGAAAGATCTGACATGCTTGCCTTTTAAAAAATACACATTCTCAAACTTGTTGGTCTCAAGGACGGCACTACTCTCAATTTGCAACGTGCCCATCGCATAGGCCCTAAACCTGAAGGTTCACCCTCTACCTCGTCAGTCAATCGTCCTAGAGGGATAATTGTTCTATTCCTGGAGTATACCGAGCTGTTAATGGTCCTCTCGGCGGCTAAGCTCAGAAAGCAGATGTTCTGGTCCGGTCAAAAAGTTTTCTTCTCACAGGATGTGGCCCGCGCTACTGCTGCTCATCGCAAGGAATTCCTGACTCTTCGCCCGGCTCTTCGATCAATGAATGCCAGATACGGCCTGTTGCATCCTTGCTTCTTCAAAGTTACCTATAAAAAACGCTCATACTCCTTCAACCGTCCTGAGGATTTAAGACAATTTATTTCCCGCCATAAAGGAGATGAGATGGACTTCGGTGGTTCCTGAGAAGTGTCTCTTCTTGTTTTGTCTTAAGTTTTCTGAGTTATCCTTTTCTATTTTAATGTTCTGAAGACATTGTCTTTTGTTGTTGTGAGTTAAGACATGTTGTTTTATTGTAGATTATCGTAGTTTGTCCGCCTTTTTAGGAGGCTATTTCTCACCACTCCCTTTGTTGTTGTTTTTCTCCACAGATGTCCTACTTTCCGTACAGACTCATTCCTCTGATGTTTTCTTCCCCCCTACCTTCCCACATCGTCCCTACTGTGTACAGTTGTTTCCATTGTTTGGTAAGTGTCATTCCTTCCATCAGATACCCCTGTTACAGCTGTTGATTGCTTTATTTATATCTTTTTTTAATATATATTCTATGTAGCTAGTCCCTCCTGTGTTCTCATATTAGGCTCCCTGTTCTTCGTATTTCCTTGTTTATTGGTTCTTGTCGTTTCCTGGTGTCTTTGTTGGATCTGCCATCTGTCCTTCCTTTGCGGCTCCCCGCCTCCGCATGCTACTCTTTTTCCTCTGGATCTGTATTCCGTCATTTTTGACTGAAGCCTTTCGGCTCCATGTCAACCTCCCTTCGTATATTATTTATTCTCCCTCCTTTTTTCTTTTCTTTCCTTTTCTTTTTCTTATGTATTTTCCCTTTTCTCTTTTCCTCTTTGTGTTCTTTTATATATTCTTTAAATTTCTTCAGCATATCGTCTCTGATTACTTCCGTCTTTTTCTCATTTCTTCTGGTTCATTGCTATTTTACTATCCCTTTTTCTTATTGGTTTCCACTATTCACTTTCCGGCATATAGTTTTACAAGTTTCCACATGTTTAAATCTCAATTTTATCAGCTTTAAAATGCATATGTTGTTGCTTAGTGTTTTCTTCTTTTTACCATGACTGATAATGTTCGCATAGTTTCCTAGAATGGGAAAGGACTGCGAAATCCTGTTAAGAAACAAAGGGGACTTACCCATTTATCTAGGCTGCACTGTAAAATTGCGATGCTTCAAGAGACTCATCTTAATGATAATGACATCAATTCTCTCAAAAAGCAATGGGTAGGCCATGTTTATTGTTCCCGGCTAAGGATAGGAAAAATGGGGTGGTCACCTTATTTCATAAGACCCTCTCCTTTGTTTTAGAGAGGGAGGGAGAAGGATGTAGATGGCTCCTTTTACATCTCACTATAAATGGTTCCCCTATCTCTCTCCTTAACATATACGGCCCCACTGGCGTTGATTCACAGTTTTGGCAGTCCATGTCACGTACTCTTCATTCATGTCCTGACGCTAATCTACTGGTGGGTGGGGATTGCAATCAGGTCATGGACCCCTTCACGGATAGAAAGTCCACTGCTAGGTATATTCCCAATAAAATGCAAAAAGCTTTTATGAATACAATTCGCTCGAGGGGTTTGGTGGATGCCTGGAGGATATTTCACCCGGACACCTTAGAATTCACTTTTTTTCCCCCTACCCACAATTCTTCTTCTAGAATAGATTATATTTTTTTGAGTCCTCATCTCCTCTCCAATCTTATTAATGCTGAAATTGGGTCCATTCTTATTTCTGACCATGCCCCCGTTTTGATTAACTTAGATCTTCCTTCCGAGCCTTCCAAACCTCGCAGATGGCGTTTCAATAATTACTTACTTAAGGATCATAATTTTTTGGATCGTTTCAAAGAGTTTTTGTCAGATTTCTTCCTTAGAAATGCTAATCCCGATATCCCTTCCCACACTATCTGGGATGCCTTTAAGGCGACAGCCAGAGGATTCATCATTGATTATGTTGCGGTTAAAAAGAAACAATGCATCAAGGAATCTGCTTCCTTATTAGCCTCCATTAAGCTTCTTGAACATGCCTATTTTTCTTCTAATAATGAAGATACACTTAAGAAACTAGTCCAGGCTAAATTGTCTTTTAATAGAAAATCCACGGAGGAAGCTTCTGGGGCTCTACTCAAAGTTAACTCTAAATTTTATGGTGGTCGCAACAGAGCTGGTAAACTGCTTGCGAACTACTTGAAGGTAAAATCCCAAAGATCTAAAATAATTAACATCATAGACTATGGCGGTGTTAATCATTTCAAGGACGAAGAAATACTAAACTGCTTTCCGGATTTCTATAAGACATTATACACTCCTGAATCATCCCCTTCTGATACGGCACTGGAATCTTTCTTTGACGCGCTACCTCCTCGTTCTTCTTCCTCTTCTGATTGCTCTCTATTAGAAAAAGACATATCCCTTTCTGAACTTAAGTCAGCCCTAGTTCAATTGACTAAGGAGAAATCCCCCGGCCCGGATGGTTTTACTGCCGAGTTTTATTCTTGCTTCTCCCAGACTCTTCTCCCTCATCTTTTATCTCTATTCCAATATTTTATTTCTCTTAAGGAGGCTCGTGGCTCATTTCTTGAAGCTATGATCTGTTTAATTCCAAAGAAGGACAAAGATCCTTATTCTTGTGCTAATTATCGCCCTATTTCTTTAATCAATTTAGACTGCAAGATCTTTGCGAAAGTTCTTGCTCTTCGTATTAATAAAGTTATTCCTGACTTGATTGGCTATAAACAGACAGGGTTTGTCAAAGGTAGAACTCTTGCGGATAATTCTAAACTTTTTTAAATATTATACATCTTGCTTTTAATAGTTCCTCCCCGGTTGCGGCCATTACCCTGGACGCGGAGAAAGCTTTTGACCGCATTCATTGGCTTTTTATGATGCGCGCACTCAAGTGGCATGGTTTTGGTCCTGTTATTTTATCTCTGATCAGTTTGTTATATTCTTCCCCTACCACTTCGGTTTTTGTTAATGGATTTCAATCCCCTTACTTTTCTCTTCAGCGAGGCACTCGCCAAGGCTGTCCTCTTTCACCTTTGCTTTTTATTTCATCTCTTGAGCCCTTTCTTCATTCCCTTAGACATTCTTCTGCTGTTTGGGGCTTTACACATAAATCGGTTGAAATTAAGTTCACTGCGTATGCAGATGATAATCTGTTATATCTTTCTGATCCCTCTACTTCTTTACCCACTTTCACAGATCTCTTATCTTCTTATGCTGCTCTGTCTGGTTATAAATTAAAATTTTCTAAATCCGAAGTTCTTCCATTAAATAAATACTGTCTAAGAAGTATGTTCGAAGGGACAGATTTCAAATGGAACACCAATTGCATTACATGTCTGGGAATAAAATATTCCTCCTCAATTGCTAGAACGGTTCAACTTAATCTGGATGATATTCTATTGAAGGTATCTGGCATGGCAGAGAAATGGTCTCCTTTATTCCTGTCTTGGTGGGGTAGGTTGGACACTTCCAAAATGCTTCCAGTTATTAATTTTTATTTGGCCATGCTACCAGTAAGGCTTCCTTTAAAATTCTTTAAAACTCTTAATGGTATTTTGAGTAAATTCCTCTGGAATAACCGGAACGCTTGTATATCTTTGTCTGCTTTGTCTGCTCCTAAGGATAGGGGAGGGGTTAATTTTCCCAACTTTCGTCAATACCACTCCTCCTTTTTAATTCGTCAGGTTCTGCCTTACCTTTATTCCTCGGATGATTCCCCTGTATCGGTTTGGTACAGGTTGGAGGAATCCGCTATTCATCCACTTCCCTTCTCTTCATTAGCTAATTTTCCTCACCCCCCTCGCTCGTTTAAGTCCCCCACTATTTCACAACTTATATCGACCATTTATCGAGTCCTTACAAAATCTCTTTCTCCGCTACAGATATTCCTGGACTCTTCTATATGGCATAATAAGTCCATTAAAATTTCCAATCGTACTACTTTGGAAGGATTGGGTTGTTAAAGGGATTATCCAGGTAAAACACCTAATGCTGAATATGCAATTTATGTCTTTCCAGGAATTTCAATCTAGGTTTGGCTTACCTGTTACTTCCCTCCTCAAGTTCGAATCTCTAAGACTGATTTTAACTCAACAGTTTTCTCTTATCTCCGAAACTCCCTCCTGTTCATCTGACCCCCTGTTAGAACCATTACCTACTTCCCTTTCTGTTCGGACCTCCCACATATATAAATATCTTCATTTCTCTCTTCCCACCCGCTCCAAAAGCAAAACTGAAATTTTATGGGAAACAGATTTACAACGTACTCTTTCTACACGCACATGGGATTCCATTTGGAATCGCTTACATCACACCTCTTGCAATGCTAGCACCACTCAAACTCTTTATTATTTTTACCAGAGATTATTGTTAACCCCACTATCTGTCTCCAAATTTAGTTCCGGCCTATTCCCCAACTGTTGGTCCTGTAAGAATACTCCCGGCACATATCTACATTCCTTCTTCCTTTGCCCTAACATTTCCATTTTTTGGACAAAAGTTTGTAAATCCATTGCCTCCATTTGCTCCACCAACTTCCCTTTTGATATCTATTCCATCTTTTTGGGTAGTAATTCCATTCTTTGGCTGGGTGCTCGTAAATTGGGCTCTTTTGTGGATTTATTAATTGCCATTGCTTTTCAAGTAATTACATCCAATTGGAAGGACGCCTCCAAAGTTTCCTTTTCTGCTTGGTGGAATCTTCTATGCTACCATCACAGGCTAGATAGAGCCTCTGCAACTACTTCTCAGCAACTTCTTCGAAAAGAAACTTTTTGGTCTCCACTTACTAATCACCTATCCTCCTATGCATTACGTACCAAGGATAGTAACTTTGCATTTCAGCCGCCATGAGTATTGTGTTCAATATTTTCCATATTGTTCATATTTTATTGAATATATAGTGTTCTCTCAGATTTTATATTGTTTATTAACGGAAAGCCTCATTTGATTATTTGATAAGGTTGTTGATTCTTTCTTTCTTTTTCCTTTTCCTTCTTTTCCCTTTCTCTCCCTCTCTCTTTTTCTTCCTCTTTCCTTCCCCTATAAAATTTAAAAAATGCTAATTTAGTATGGTACACATTTGTTTAACTTTGTTCTTAACATTGGTTTTCGCTCCTGATAATGTACGAAATAACAAGTTTTCATCCTTTGTTTTGCTTGTATATTTCTTGTTATCCGCTGTACCGCCCTTATGATTATTATTATAATTCTGTACCTTGCTCTTTAACTGTTTCAATAAAGCTCTTTAAACTAAAAAAAAAAAGTGAGAAAGCAAAGAATGTAATCGACAACTAAAATAAATACACTTTATACAGGATGTATTTAAAATATAAATAGTAGTCCAACGACAACAATAACGATAGAACTACTTCAACAATTCAAAGTGCAGTGTTCCTTGAAAAGTGTGAAGCGAAGAACTCATTATAGAGAGGCTGAAGTGACCACCTCTCCTGAGGGAGGGGTATATAATCTGTTGAAACAGATGTTAACCTCTTTCAATAGAGAGGGGGAGCAAAGAAGACTCCTTAGGGAGGGTCAGGTGATCCATAAAAAAGATGAAGTGAACACTACTCCAAATGAGGGTGAAGTGAATGAACACCTCTCATAAGAGGGCGAAGTGATGATCAGAAATGGTGAAGAAAACACGGCTCCCAAAAAGTGATGCTCAAAGATGAGGTTATGAACACCTTTCCTGATAAAGGGTGACGATAACCGTCACGATAACTGTCATGACATAGAAACCAGCGTATTCATTAACAATGCGGTTTGCAGACATGTACAACGCATTGTATTGTTATTCAACTTAACATACATTTACAACGCATACTATTATAAAGTGTATGCAATGTAAATGTATGTTCAATTATAACTTTAAAATGATTTGCACATGTCTACAATTAATTTTATGGTTAGGAATTCTGTGCCCTGCGAACTCTATCCACGCACTAGAATTACTTTACAAAATGAAAATTAATTGCTATGTTTTTATTATTTACTTTTCAATTTTTCCAATACTTAATATTCTTTTTTAGATTTATGAGTTAACTGACAGTCTATTGTGGATTTCATGCTACCCGTTGTGCAGACAATATTTTAACACAACACTGCCATCTCTTGACCGTAAGGGTTAATACATTTTAATACCTTATTTATTCTGCTAACTTTACTTACATTATTATTATTATAATCCTAAAAATTCAATAAGAAGTCCAATAAAAGGATTCTATTTTCCAAATCAAATAGCGTTGTAAATGTTAGTCGGTGTAAATGATCCGTAGTAAAGTTAACATTTCTGTGCCAGAAACTCGTACATTGGAGAAAGCGAAGGTGACTAACTTAATAAGGAGTTTTATGTAACCAGCATAAGTAGGGCAGATTCCCCATTCCCTGGCGCAGCACAGGTATCCGTATACCCTGCAATAACTGATAAATGCATGAAACAAAAGAATCTTTCCATGAACGGTATTTGTTTACAGATGGCTGGCTAGGCTGCCACAGCATTCACAAACTAATTACAAGAATTTATTATAGTCTGGTCCCTGGGCATTGGGTATGTTGTTTATCGCATACAGAGTTAGATTTACAATATTCTGCTCCCATTTTACTGCCTTCGAGTTCACAAGTCTGACACCTAAGGAACGTTAATAACCTCCCTGCCAACTGACTAACAACAAACCGCTTTTTGGTCCACACTCTACTGCGCAACAAAAGTTTCAATATCGAGAGGAACTATTTACTTACGTATTTGCATACTGCCCACCTTGTGAATCTTCCCAGGTGTCAGAGTGGATCTGGAAACTATTGCAACAGCTGCTGTGGGCCGGCAGATGATACCATCAGTCTCCACAACACAACTCTGTTTACCTCCTAAAGTGAAGTCACAGAACCAGATATAGGCGCTATCCATGCACTCCTAGGTCACTTTATTTATTGTCTGATGTGGAGCATGACGGATAGGTTGGGAACAATGACGGTGTGCAAAATTTGGAACCTTAATTACTCCTAAGAAGTACACTCACTCCACAGAATAGAGAGGATTGCAAGGTTGAGAAATTTGTGTTTAGATTATCCATCAAAAATAGCATTACTGAAGGTAGGTAACCCATTCCCATTCTTTTGGTAGATACTTCCAACCTTGTGAATCAATACCAAAGCAATGCCCCCTAAAAGGAGGTGGATCTGAGGAGCGGACTTTACACCGGGACCAAGTGGTCTCGCAGAGCACCTGAGAATCATGGCAGTCCTGCCTGGTGACAGTATGCCCAGATGCCCACGTGGCTGCCTGGCAGATGTCCAAAATGGGCACATCCCAAGAATGGGCTGTAGTTGTGGCTTTAGGCCAAATGGAATGTCCCAAAAGGCCCTCAGGGGGGTTCTTCTTGGCTAAGGCATAATGTAATTTGATGGAAGGGACTATCCATAGCGATAAGGTCTGTTTTTGAAGTATATTTTGTTGCTTTCTACCAGCCAATACAACGAAGAGCTGATCTATCTACGAGCTACTCCTTACTCCTATGAATGTAGAAGATAGTGCATGCAGTGAACTGTCCCGACAAGATGGAAAGAGGCGATCGTCCTCCCATTAAAAAAGAAACTAAATGTTAGCATGAGCCAACTGGAGAACCTACGTCCAATTTCTCTGCTGCCATACTTTGCCAAAATTGCAGAGAAGGTGGTTAATACCCAATTGACAGCCCACATTAGTAAATACAGCTTACTTCACCCCACTCAAACGGGGTTTCGAACATCTTACTCCACCGAATCGGCTCTGCTCCTCTCCACCGAAATCATCCCCAAATATGTAGATGAGGGACAAACGGTTGCCTTAGTCCTACTCGACCTCAGTGCCGCGTTCGACACGGTGGCTCATCCAACCTTACTTCAGCGCCTGAGGAAAGGAGGTTTGCTGGACCGAGCCATGGAATGGCTGGAGTCCTTTTTGTACGAGCGTAGTTTCCAGGTGTCTCAGGAACCTTACTATTCTAAAAGTATCAAGCTGAACCAAGGGGTCCCACAGGGCTCCACCCTTAGCCCCACCCTCTTTAATCTCTACATCACCCCTTTGGCAGAGATTATTGAAAAATTTGGGGTCAGTGTTGTGTCTTATGCTGACGACACACAATTGGTGGTGTCCCTAACACAAGATCATGAGAGGGCAGCCATCAATTTTTCGACGTGCCTTCAAGAACTGGTGTCTTGGATGGCTAACAACTGCCTTAAGCTTAATGGTAATAAAACTGAAGTTCTTGTGATAGGTAAAGCTCCCACAATCTGGTCATCAGCATGGTGGCCTCAGACACTGGGACCAACCCCGTCCCCCTGTGATCAGGTAAAGAATCTTGGGGTGTGGCTGGATTCCAAGCTTTCCTTTGATAATCACACTAGGCGAGTGGCGGGAAAATGTTTTGGGGTTCTGCGAGGTCTCCGGAAGACCTTGGATGTACTGCCAATTTCAGCGAGGAAAACTATGGTCCACGCTCTGGTGACGTCACGCATGGATTATGGGAACGCCCTTTATTTGGGAGCTAGTTCCAAATGTGTGCAGAGACTCCAACGCATTCAGAATGCTGCGGCTCGTCTCGTTTTAATGTTACCCAGGAGAGCCTCTTCCAACTAGGCCCTGGCTTCCCTTCACTGGCTCCCGGTAAGGGAACAAATTCTTTTTAAGGCTATGTGTGTGAGCCATCGCATTTTACAGAGAAAAGGACCCACCTATCTGCATGACTTTCTTACCCCATACTCTCCGACCCGCTGTTTGAGATCTAGCGGGACAGGGCAGGTTAGCATTCCGACCATTAGGAGAGCTAGGATGGGTGGCCGCTCCTTTCGTTTCCTAGCTGCCAAACATTGGAATAAACTCCCCCCGGGGCTCCGGCTGGAGTCTGCGGAGACAGTCTTTCGGAAAAAGCTAAAAACCTGGCTCTTTCCTTCTTTGAGCTCTCTTGTTTAATCTCTTCTTCTTTCCTCTGCCCGGAACCTGATTTGTGCCGCAGCGCGGGGACACACTAGTAAGTGTAACCAAGCGCTTTATAAGCTTGTTATTATTATTAGTGAATCCAACTGCTGTAGCCTCTCCTCCTCAGAGAAATGTGGCATGACAAAGACCATGGTGAGCATGCGTGACACCACTAATGGAAGAAAGGATGCACTAGTCCTAAACACCCGGTTGTCAAGGAAGAAGGTAGTGTACAGAGGCCTGAAGCTTAGACTCAATTTCCAGGTATGACTGTTTCAGGGTTAGGCACCTCAAGGTACAAATATGCAGTGGCTCAAAAGGAGTACACATTGTTTAAGTCAGAACTAAATTTAGATTACGCTGCAGGATAGTGAAGAGGCTAAGGGTAACATTTGTGAAAATCCTATTTTAAAAAAAATGCCACCAGACAGGGAATTTGAATGAAGAGGGCTGATCATGTAAACTAAAAAAGGCCAAGAAGTAACGTTTTTCAGCACCCAAAGCAAAGCCTTGCACGGCCAAACATAAAACAGATAAAAGGACATCAGATCATTTAGCCAGCTAAAGTTTCACCTATTTGAATGCACATCAAGCATTGAGCTTGGACCAACATCCAGCGTAGATCAACTTTGTGGAAGGGTAAAGAGCAGCTAGGTTGACATCCACCGTCTCGGACTGGAGATCAAAACCTTTCAGCCAGTTCTTCGTCCATTTCCACTCATGAACTTGTACTGTGGAGGTTCCA
The DNA here is from genome assembly GCA_963921515.1 of Calotriton arnoldi. Taxonomy (NCBI): domain Eukaryota; kingdom Metazoa; phylum Chordata; class Amphibia; order Caudata; family Salamandridae; genus Calotriton; species Calotriton arnoldi. Next base: position 3,473,686 of record CAWUFW010000091.1, read on the forward strand.
ACGGCAGAACTTCCATAAAAATGCTGATGGCTAGCAGTTCGGAATACCAGACTCTACTGTCTCAATCCAAGGTAATCAGGAGCGCTTGGTCAAGTCTGACTTTTTTCAGGATCTGTGGAATCAGCGGGATAGGTGTAAATACGTATAGGAGGCCAGAGTCCCACTGAAGGCAGAACACATCTCAGAGACACTTGAGGAGGAAGCTACAGAGGACAGAATATAGCGCATCGAGTGTTTTCAGGTGTAGCAAAAAAAGATGTTTTTATATCTTGCAGTCTTGCTACTGTCAGTCTGCAGACCCCAGTGCTGCCATTTAATATTTGTCACACACTATTGCTATCTATTCTCTCTATTCATTCTTTCCCTTCCTCCATTTTGTCTCTTACTCCATCACTCACTCCTCTTCATTTGTTCATCTTTAATTGTTCTCTTCTCAAACTTTTCACATATTCGTATTGTTCAATCTTCAATTGTATTTTCACCAGAGCGGAGGTGATAAATTCCCTTGGTGCAATCAAGGCAACTTTCCTCTCTTCTGACAGAGGTCTGACATCCATCACCCATGCCACCCCCAAAGGTTTGCAGAACTAGGAAATAATTCAACAGTGTAGATTATGTTTTGGCAGTTTAGCCCCACGGGTTAAAATCAGGGAGTCCATCCAAGTCCTTCAAATACAGGAAGAGAACATGCGACAGGTGGAGGTATATAATACTGCCTGGAAGAAGGGTGAAATTCTAATTGCATGTCAGCAATCAGTCACAATACGCTGGTGCAATACATCGCTAAATCCCTTGGGCAGTGCCACTTGGCCAACCCACATCTCCACACAGAGAGGGGTTTATCCACTTAGCCTACCAGACTATCAGATATTTTTCAGTCTCCCTCCAAATGCAGAATACTGTTTGTGTGGTGTAAGGGAGATTTACGCGAGTGGGGGCGGGGGGCTGGACATTACGACATACAGCTCATGGAGGGGGCCGTCTGGTTGCACACAATCATTTACCATGTGGGAAGCCTAATAAAACAGCTGCAAATCCTACAGCTCCTGGACTAGGAACCGAACAAACTTGGAACAGTTCACTCAATCTCGAGAATTCCCCACGGCCATATAGTGTCTGCACGGCCAAAGGGACACATCCTTGCCTAAATCTGATCTCAAAGTAGATCAGCAGCAAACTGCAACACACAATCCTCCAGCCCAGAAGTCCACTGAAAGCCCTGTAAGTAGGTATCTGTAAGGAACCACTCCACCAAAGTGAATAAAAGGGAAGAGCCTGGGAATAGCGCCGAATTCACCTTCCAATGGGAAACGGGGCAACATGACCCCTTCCACTTTAAATATAGCCATAGGTTGAGCATAAAGAAGCTTTACATACCCAAGAAAGACAGGCCTGACATCTATGTAGAATGACAAAAAAATAACTACATTGCAGACTAGCTCAGCTTTCACGATATCCACCCGGACTACAGTCAGAAGTTCTTCTATACGAAAGGACAAATACAGAACAAAGCCAAGGCATTCTGGATCCTGCAAAGATTGCGATGAAAAAATCGTTTAGGCATTTACGCTGCTCTGGTCTAAGAGGAGTCGAGTTTGAATAACTCCCAAAAATCAGTTGTTTACTAGCTTGACAAATTTAGCTTCAACATTGATCACAGAAAGACACTTGATCAGCCTGCAGATTTGATTTGGGGAATATAACTATGACCCCTTCATGCAAACTAGGAAGCACCACTTCAACATCAGCCGACCGCTCAATGTTTCAAGAATATACATTTCGGCAACATTAGAAAGCCTTTTGAATATTTCCAGTTGGAATCTATTCCAGCTCGTGGAGTTTCCAGACAGAAATTGGTTAACAGCAGTGAAAATTTCTTCCACAGAGAATTTACACTTGATTGAGCCCTTCTGGTCTTGGGAAGCCCTACATCTGGAGATACAACAAAATCACAACCGGTGAACTCAGCAGTCGCAAATTTAGATTCATAAAGCATATAGTAAGTTAGCAAAGGCCAATGTTATTTCTATAGCACCTGTGACTAATGTTTCCTCGGGGGCACACATCTGACTGCCTCCTCTCTGGGGCTTAGCCAGTGCAGAAGCTTCCCAGCCTTATCGTCTTATTTGCAAATATGCAGCATGAATGCAATCCATCTCATTCTCACCTTGTCCAATACTGTCCCAGTCAGGGAACACCTAGTGTGCTCAACATCATATAGTATATCTGCTTCACAAAAGCAAGATAGCATTTCTACCGATTCAGAATAAGGGACTCCAAGTCAACTGTCGCCATTAGCCAGTTTCGTTCGGCATTTTTCACAAAGGTAAATGCCCAACCTTTAGGACTGGTTTGTATGCTTTCCAGAAAGTCTGCTTTGAATCAACGAAATTCTCATTGAAAATAAAAGTCATTCTTTGCTTAAATATTCCACAAACTGGCAAAAAGCATTAAGGCAAAAAACCCTCACCACACGTCTAGAATTAAAAAAAGAGAGAAACAATTTTCAATCCTGGCCATCTCTTCAGCACTAAAAGCTCAACCCACAAGACAGAATTCCATCAAATCGCTGACCAATGCAACTCCCCGCAAATCACAAACTGGATCATCTGCCTTGATGCACTCAACTGCACTCTTAAAATCATTGACTGCATTAAATTGCTCGGAATCGCACAGAACAATAACCTGAACATGACTGCCCACATAAGCTCCATGGCCAGAAACACCTTGTATAATCTCAAGCTCTTCAATAAGGTGAAACCTTTTATACCTGATAATGACCACAAAAATGTGGTACAAGTGCTGGTCATATCTATACTGGACTATGGAAACAAGATCCACTGGCACCCCGAAAACCTACCTGGCTCCTATGAAGGCAAGCTCAATGCAGCAGACGCGTGTCAGGAGCAAGATGCTTCAATCACATAACTCCTTCGCTCCCCATGCTGCAGTGAATCCTGATGAAAGCACAATATATATTCAAGATAGCTTCCTTTACCCAGAAACCCTTCATTTTGTTTGGGGCTTCAAAGTACCTGGCTCGCTCACTGACCAGATCAGAAGGTAATCGCACCTTGCATCGCTCAGACTGGCTTCTACTTGAACCAGCTAGATTCAAGAAAGATAGGCTACTCACGCTCCTTCACTGGAAATGCTCCCAGAATGTACAACTATCTTCCTCCAGAGATACGCACAAACCCTTCCACATTTGCCTTCAAGAGAAGTGTCACATCACTCCTGCTCAAAAGACCTTTATTGTGTCAGTTAGTGGGATGCCCCTCCTGGTGATCAATCTGCTGTCTTCCTACCCTGCCTTTCCTGCTCGAAGTATACATAATGTCCTAATCTACCTTAATATATTGTATGAAGGGTAGTAGTTAAATTAAAAGACCATCATGGTGAAGGATCTGCTGGCCTCCTCCCGGGTCTTTATTATAACCGTATGTAACTCTATGCCCAGTTTAATCCACCATTTGTAATGGTTGTCACGGTTTGTGGAATTTGAGGTCTTCCTCCTTCCTCCCAGGTCCATCCTTTATTATGACCTTATGTAACTCGATGCTCTGTGAAATCATCATCCATAATTGTGGTCACCATTTGCATACTGTACAGTGCTCGGATAGCCAAGGGTCATGTATGGGATTAATAAGAGACTCAAATAAATAGATACAAATTTAGAAACATTAGTAAACTGCAATCTGATTATATCACTGGGGATAGCATTAGCAAAAACCCAGTAATATACAGAACAAGTAAATCGCTGATAATGCTAAACTGCAAGGTTTATTTATATGTAGTAAATGTATGGCTTAGCATAACCACTTCAATGTGAATTCTTATCGGGTACCATGGGATGATAAACCTAAAGCAGTCAGGGAAATTACTTCATGCAACTCCGATTATGTCATTTAAGTATACTTGAACTGAGATATTGGAGGGGAAAAAGAAAAGGAGGGGGTGGGAAGAGAGTAGGGAGGGAAGGTGGGGGGAGGGTGGTAAGGTACGAAGAGGAAGGAAAGAGAAAGGGAGGAGGGGAGGTGGGAGGTATAGCGAGCGGAGGAAAAAGGGGAATTGGGGGAGGGTAGAGTGATGATGGTGCTGGTGGAATTACATAATTATTTTTAGATTAGGACACTTAAAACTAACTTACTTTCAAAGTAAAGACCTACAAAGTAAGAGACTGAAAACTTAACTCTGATGTAAAGACTCCAGATGTAACTCCTGCGATGTAATGACTCCCAATGTACAAAATAACCAAGGTAATGATAACATACCGAACTGCAGTCGGAATTTTCAATTACAATCACAGAGCCTCCAGTAGCTTAAGTCTTACTCTTTCTTTAAACAGGGATTTTTTTCTGCCCGAGAGGAAACAGATGTGGTATTTGCTTGTCTTTTATTGTAGTGTTATTATGCTCATTCTTACTTCTTCTTTTCTGTTGTTATTAAAGGGGGAAGAAGTGTGGTATCTGCTTCCAGCTTGCTGCTCAGCCAGTGGATGTGTGTAGAATGTTAGTATGAGTGGATGATGTCATAGAGTGTTGTATGCGTGGGTGAATGTCAGTTGAGTGTAGGGCTGAGCAGCAAGGAGGCTGCTCCTGTTGGGGTTCGTTCACTTGTACCTTACTTCATTACCTCTTTTCTTCCTGTACCTTGCCTAATAAACTACTTGAAGATATCACATGGATCGGACTTTTATTCCGTTACAACAACAGATCTGCCAGAAATGATAGACTATTAGTGAGGAAGCACGTTGGTCCCTCTCTATTAACAGTCATGTGCACTTGACACAATGGACTTCCAGTACCTGAAGTTTAGAGTTCCCTGTATTTGAATAAAGTCACCCCTCTAGTGCAGCAATGTAAGTTGGTGAAGACACTGCTAAGAAGCCATTAAAGATGCTGGATGAGATCAGAACAAATTATCAATGCTGGTCAATCACAGCAGTGAAATCCCACTACTTTAATTGGACTTTAAAACAATGTCACTACTCAAGCTAGTCTACTACTGAGTACCCCACTACATCAAATTAGAACATTTCAATAGCATTTCATTTAATTTTGTGGCAAATTTATAAGACTTTATTTTAAAGTAAGTTTTAGGATTCGGTATATTTAATGTAGATGATTCAAGAGTTAGGTCAATTATTTATTTTAAATTAATAAAAGCCTGGGATTGAGAGAGGCATTACGGTTAAAGTTACCTCATTACGGTAATGATTACATTTAAAAATAATTAAATAGAAATATGGGCTAAGGCGGGTATTAGGATAAGTTTGGTAATTCAAAGTAACTGTGCCATGAAGTAAAATGTGGACTTCACAGGTTGTAGATGGGAAATGCGAATAAGGAAATGGAGACTAAAATGTCATGTACCCACCTACCTTTAACATTACTGTTGTGTTTATTGTACTTCCGCTATTGTATTACCTGCATTGTATTCACCGCTCCGGTCTCGCGACCTGGAATTACGTGTCCCTTTTTCAATAACAGATGGCCCCGCTTTGCTTCTCTTGACTAGATCTTCAAACCGTAGAAATCCTGCCTTGGATCCATTCCAGTACATTGGTCATCCACCCTGCAGCCTGATTCACGGCAAGAATGAAGACAGAACTTTGCTTGCCAGAGCCGTTTATTATGCTCAACATATTTGTGACATCATTATCGCCATGACATTGTTTGTTTTGAATATTGCTGCTGGCTGAGTGGCAATATGGAAATATTGCACAGTATTAGCCCTAGCATTAGCCCCCTAGGGATGGGGAAAATCCATTTAATTTAATTAAATAAGAGTTTATGGGGTAGGGATATTAAATTAGATTTAATTTCAGGTAGGGCAACTCTAAGAATACCATTAAGATAATACAAATAATCTGATTAAATAAAATGTAATTAGATTAGTTTTATATTCATAAGGTGATGAAGATGTTGGATCAAAGTAGTGTGGTCTAAGTATAAGCAAACTGTAATAACGAAGCAGGACCGATGAGGTTCGAAGTTAAGCTTTAATACAACAGCCCCATACACGTCTGAGCAGCAGCGAAGGTCAGTACAACTCCAGAGAAAACGTTAGCATAACCGCATAACGGTGTACCTTGGAATGTTGGGGGAACCAATAGGGAGGGGAGGTATGACAACGTGGACATGTCGCGTGCAGGTGAGTTACAGTCAGTTATTGTCGCGTGCCATGGTCATGGCACGCGGCAGTAACTGCGGTTACAACACATCTTTCTCTCTAAAACATTGCAGAACAAGGCGTGATAGTCACATACAAAATCGCCATATTTTTGGGGTTTGTTGATACGTCAACCAAATCTTCCAGTGATCCCATGACTGTCAACCACAGCATCCGAGTCAGAGTGTAATTCATTTTCATCACTAGGATCAGATGCGTGGCGATCAGTTGGTACAGTAGAAGACGGAACGTCAACAACACTGGAGTCGCTGTTTCTTACATGCATTTCGTTACTTCTGTGCACATTTACAGGTTCTTCATAATCAACCCATAAGTCATTATTAGGATTGCACCCACAATGTTGACCAAACTGTTTGCCATCAGTGCTGCATTTAGCTTGTCTGTTCATATGCCCCACTGCGCCATCACTGAGTTTGGCAGCATTATTGTACAATTTGCATATGCGAAGGTGAGTAGTGAATCTACTTTCACCCTTCTTGACCTTTTTTTCAAGACAAACTTTAACCAGGTCACCAACATTAAATGTGTGATCCTTGACACCGTGTCTATTGTCATACCACTCTTTATAGCACATCTGTGCTTTTTCGATGTTACTTCTGATGGTATCGGGTGACCACTCAATCTGTCTAGATGTTGACATCCACCCAAAGTCCCTGCTGATGGGTTGTCTACTTCTCATGAGAACAAAGGCGAGTCATTGGTACTGGTACTGGGTGTAATTCTGTAAGCCCATATGAACTTAAAAAGTTCTTCTTCCCAGTTAAGATTACTATTTCTGGACAATTGTATGTTGCCCTTTATGACCCTGTTGTGCGTTCAACAAGGCCATTTCCTTCAGGATGATAGAGCGAGGTAGTATTGTGAGTTATGCAATTCCTCTCGAGGAACGATTTGAAAGCTTCAGAAGAGTATTGGGGTCCATTGTCGGTTAGAATGCACTTAGGTAGCCCCTCACTCATGAAAAGTTTGTCCAAGAATGAAATGACACAGGTACTATCCGCACTTGGAACAATTTTGATCTCAGGCCATTTTGAGAAATGATCCATGACCACCAGAATGTATTTGATTTCACCATCATGGCCTTCAATGGGTCCAGTTATGTCCAAGCCAATTCTTTCCCAAGGCATGCTCGGGGACACAATGGGATTAAGGGGAACTCAGGAAACTTTTAGACTGTCAGAATCATTGCAGCTCACACAATTTCTGATAAGAACTTCAACTTGTTTGTCTACCCCAGGCCACCAATAGTTGTTTTTCACTTTTAGTTTGGTCTTAGATATGCCCAGGTGACCAAGGTGGCAACGTTTTAGAATTTTCTTTTTTTAGCTTATCGGGGGGGGGGACAGCTTTCCCAATTCTTAATAAAATGTCATTTTCAAAACTTAATTCGTTTCTCAGTTCCCAATAAATTTGGACGTCTTTGTCAAGAAGTCTTTTGTCAGGCCACTGCCTGTTGATGTATTTACAGACATTTTGAAGTGTGATGTCTCTCAGCATGTGTTCTTTCCATTCAGTTTTGGTAATGCCATCAAAGTCATCATCAAACAGAAAGGCAACTTTCCCAATGTCTTCTTGATCTTCATTAGTCTCCTCAGTGGGTAAGGGTAATCTGCTTAGACACCTGGCCAGTATTCAACCGTGTAATTGTAATCCAGCAATTTGACAGACATTTTACTTAGCCTGGGAGAAGCCCTTTGCAAACCAGCTGCTGAAAGGATTTTGATGAGGGGTTTATGATCAGTCCGTAAGCGAACATTGTAACCCCAAACATACACTCTAAAGTAGTTAAGGGCCCATGAGCATGCGAGCATTTCGCGTTCAATCACTGAATACCTCTCTTCTGCAGTGGTCAGTGAACGAGACGCAAAGGCTACAACCCATTCATTATTGTCAAGAGTCTTTCTGTGAAAGGACGGCCCCAAGCCCCTTGTTGCTGGCATCTGTTGTGACATAAATCTGAGCATTGGGATCAAAACCTTTAAGAAAAGGTGCACCACTTATTTCTTTTTTAATGTTGTCAAACGCATTCTGGCACATTTGGGACCATATAAATTTCACTTTATTCTTGAGTAGTTGCCGAATGTGGTACGTCTTTTCTGAAAAGTTTTGTATAAATTTAGAATAATATTCGGCTAAACCGAGGAAAGCTCTTACTTCATCTTTGCTGGTGGGACTAGGTGCTCGGAGAATGGCTTCAACAAGGCCCCTTTTGGGTTTTATACCGTCTTGACTTGTGCAATGACCAAGATAAACAACATTGGTTTGAGAAAACTTACATTTCTCAAATTCAACAGTTAACTCATTCTTTTTCAAAATGTCAAACACCTGCCTTAAACGTGCATCATGCTCCGTTTGGTTACTGCCCATGACCAGGATATCGTCTTGGAAAAACTCAATGCCCACAGCACCCTCAAAGATGGTTGACATTACTCTGAAAAAGGGCTGCGGCCGAAGCTAAACCAAAAGGTACCCTAGTGAAGCGATCGCAACCAAACGGTGTAATGAAGGTTGTGAATTTTTTACTATCGACATATAAAGGTACCTGGTGGAAAGCAAACTTAAGATCTATGATGGAAAACAGTTTCAAATCCTTAGTCGCATTAAATATTTCATTTATACGTGGCAGTGGAAATTGGTCAACAATAATATTCTTATTGAGGTCTCTTAGATCAATGCAGAGTCTGATTTTGCCATTGGGACGTTTCACAAGAACCATGGGAGAAACCCACTCTGCAGATTCAACTTTCTCAATCACCCCATTAGTAACCAGTCTGTTGAGTTCAGTCTGGACATCATCTCTGACAGATAACAGTAAGTGTCTTACTTTATGAACATAGGGTGAAGCATTATCTTTTAACTCAATTTTATGTTGAAAACAATTGAGTAGACCCACTTTTCAGGGAGAAAACTTCTGGGTATGCCTTGAAAAGATTATCATTATATACATTGTTATCCTCAATTGACATGACGGGTTCAGAGCTGTTAGGGTTGAGGATGATCCCTAAATCAGCTTGATCGTTCCACCCAAGTACAGAGGGTCCTCTTTTTGCCACAAAGAGTTTGCAAAAGGCGTTCCTACTTTTGAATTCAAATTCTAGTTCACGAGTTCCGATGAATTCAATATTGTCACCAGTATAGCTTTTGTCTATTACGTCAGGCTTTTCAAGAGAAGCACCAATATTTTTAGCAAAATGTTGTTTCCAAATATTCTCATTGACTATTGTAAACGGAGAGCCTGAGTCAGCAACTATGTTCATTGACACCCCACCCATTTTAATTTCACATATGGGTTTCTTTCTTGACTTTCATAGGATTAACATCCAGGATGTCATAATCAATTGAAAAAACATAGTTTATCTTGTCGGAATCAGACTCTCAGACTCATCTGATTCCACACAATCCTCACTCTGAATGTGTTGGACCGGCTTACGTTTGTAGAATTTCCTATTACATACTTTTGAGAAGTGCCCAATTAAACCACAAGAGGTACATTTTTTAAACCTAGCGGGACATTTTTTAAAGTCAGCCAGGTGGGAAGAAGATCCGCAGCGATAACATTTCCTATCAGTATTTTCACTGGATTTCTCCGTGTAAGTTTTCTCATCACTGCTCTTTTCCTTATGATCTACATTCATATAGTTCCTCTTGGTGTTTACCTTATTTTTGCATTTTTTCGCATTAGATAAATTAACTAATTTGACCTCCTTAGGCTCCTCTAAAACAGCTTTTGCACACCTGCCAGTGAGTTCTGCTTTTTTGACTAAAGCAACCACTTCTTTCAATGGGGATTCACCATTAACACAAAGTTTGTCCTGAATGTTTGGATTACTGGCGTGCATTATGATCTGATCCTGTATGAACTCTTCTTGCAATTGACCAAATCTACATGTTAAAGCCAAAGTATTTAAAGCTGAGACATACTCATCAATGCTTTCATTTTTTCCTTGTTTCCTTCGTGAAAATTTATAGCGATCAACAGCTACACACACTATTGGTGAAAAGTGTGCATCAAGATCATCCAAAGCATGCTTGAATACATCATTACCCTCTGACCTTTTTTTCAATTTGGTTATAGGTTTTGAGACCACCAGGACCCAGGCAATAAAGTAGGACTTTCTTTTTTTTTCGGCGTGAAATCTTCATCTTCGACAGTTTCAATATAGTTGCAGAAATATTCTTTCCACTCTTTCCACGGCATGCAAGGTTCACCTATTTGGAAACAACATTTTGCTAAAAAATTGGTGCTTCTCTTGAAAAGCCTAACGTAATAGCCAAAAGCTATACTGGTGACAATATTGAATTCATCGGAACTCGTGAACTAGAATTTGAATTCAAAAGTAGGAAAGCTCTTTGTGGCAAAAAGAGGACCCTCTGTACTTGGGTGGAACAATCAAGCTGATTTAGGGATCATCCTCAACCCTAACAGCTCTGAACCCGTCATGTCAATTGAGGATAACAATGTATATAATGATAATCTTTTCAAGGCATACCCAGAAGTTTTCTCTGGAAAAGGGGGTCTACTCAATTGTTTTCAACATAAAATTGAGTTAAAAGATAATGTTTCACCCTATGTTTATAAAGTAAGACACTTACCGTTATCTGTCAGAGATGATGTCCAGATTGAACTCAACAGACTGGTTACTAATGGGGTGATTGAGAAAGTTGAATCTGCAGAGTGGGTTTCTCCCATGGTTGTTGTGAAACGTCCCAATGGCAAAATCAGACTCTGCATTGATCTAAGAGATCTCAATAAGAATATTATTGTTGACCAATTTCCACTGCCACGTATAAATGAAATATTTAATGCGACTAAGGATATGAAACTGTTTTCCATCATAGATCTTAAGTCTGCTTACCACCAGGTACCTTTACATGTCGATAGTAAAAATTCACAACCTTCATTACACCGTTTGGCTGCTATCGCTTCACTAGGGTACCTGTTTTTAGCTTCGGCCGCAGCCCTTTTTCAGAGTAATGTCAACCATCTTTGAGGGTGCTGTGGGCATTGAGTTTTTCCAAGACGATATCCTGGTCATGGGCAGTAACCAAACGGAGCATGATGCACGTTTAAGGCAGCTGTTTGAAATTTTGAAAAAGAATGGGTTAACTGTTGAATTTGAGAAATGTAAGTTCTCAAACCAATGTTGTTTATCTTGGTCATTGCATAAGTCAAGACGGTATAAAACCCAAAAGGGGCCTTGTTGAAGCCATTCTCCGAGCACCTAGTCCCACCAGCAAAGATGAAGTAAGAGCTTTCCTCGGTTTAACCGAATATTATTCGAAATTTATACAAAACGTTTCAGAAAAGACGTACCACATTCGGCAACTACTCAAGAATAAAGTGAAATTCATAAGGTCCCAAATGTGCCAGAATGCGTTTGACAACATTAAAAAAGAAATAAGTGGTGCACCTTTTCTTAAAGGTTTTGATCCCAATGCTCAGATTTATGTCACAACAGATGCCAGCAACAAGGGGCTTGGGGCCGTCCTTTCACAGAAAGACTCTGACAATAATGAATGGGCTGTAGCCTTTGCGTCTCGTTCACTGACCACTGCAGAAGAGAGGTATTCAGTGATTGAGCGCGAAATGCTCGCATGCTCATGGGCCCTTAACTACTTTAGAGTGTATGTTTGGGGTTACAATGTTCGCTTACGGACTGATCATAAACCCCTCATCAAAATCCTTTCAGCAGCTGGTTTGCAAAGGGCTTCTCCCAGGCTTAGTAAAATGTCTGTCAAATTGCTGGATTACAATTACACGGTTGAATACTGGCCAGGTGTCTAAGCAGATTACCCTTACCCAATGAGAAGACCAATAAAGATCAAGAAGACATTGGGAAAGTTGCCTTTCTGTTTGATGATAACTTTGATGGCATTACCAAAACTGAATGGAAAGAACACATGCTGAGAGACATCACACTTCAAAATGTCTGTAAATACATCAACAGCCAGTGGCCTGACAAAAGACTTCTTGACAAAGATGTCAGAATTTATTGGGAACTGAGAAACGAATTAAGTTTTGAAAATGACGTTTTATTCAGAATTGGGAAAGCTGTTCCGCCCGATTCGCTAAAAGAAAATTCTAAAACTCTGCCACGTTGGTCACCTGGGCATATATAAGACCAAACTAAGTGAAAAACAACTATTGGGGGCCTGGGGTAGACAAACAAGTTGAAGTTCTTATCAGAAATTGTGTGAGATGCAATGACTCTGACAAAAGTCTAAAAGTTTCCAGAGTTCCCCTTAATCCCATTGTGTAACACAAACAGTGTTTAAAACTTACCATCTGAATACAGTGGTGCCTAAAGATACCAGTATCGAGCAGCTGTTGCATCCATCACAATGTTGTTCCAGAAAACTGAACCAGAACCGTGACTGAACAGAATTTATCAACACCTCAGGTGTATGGTCAGAAGAAGAGGGCGCCTTAAGGGCATTAATGAATCCTTGCCCCAGTAAAGCAGAAATAATGGTTCACAAGCCTCTGTAAACTGAGCTTCGATGGGAAGGCTCTTCTGCTCAACAATGATGCACGCCCTATACTGCAGTATGAGCCACAACTCTGATGTGAAATATAATAAACATGCTACATAGAGCTTAATAAAACTATTTTTATTGTAGTGCACTGCATTTACACTGATGTGTGGATACCCCCAGAACATCCAAAAGCTAGTTAATGCCAAATATAAGACAGAGAATGCTGGCAACTATGTCCACTGGTGGTCGTAAATGGAGGAGTGCTAGGTTAGACACTAATGCACAGACCTGCGCTCCAAAAAAGAAAAACGTACCTGTGATGAATAGCTGACAGGCGAACTGCTGACTTGAGCACCTCTATTTAACAAGTGTTGGTAAATGCATTAGGTTTCACCCATGTGATTAATAAGTTTTTTTTGTTGTAAGTTGTAGCTTGCTGAGTAGTTGTACAATGTAAGTTACAAAAAGTCTGTTAAAGTGTTAGGACTTGTTTATGTACAAAAAGGCAATGTATTGTGCTGTTACTAGTGGTATAGTGCGGGTAAGTAGTAGCAACATTTTGCACCATTCAAATAATGACCCTGTTGTCTGCAAGGTAGCTGCACTTGTGACTACCTGTTTAGTAGAAAAATATAGCAATCTTAGGCGTTTAGTGGGGTGCCTAGAGCTTTTGGTCCTGGGGCTACTGCACCTGCTGCACCATTCAAATCACAACCCTACAGCATGCTAGATAACTGCACTTGCGACTGTCTTGTTTGGTAGTAATATTTAGCAATAAATGCCACTAGACTCATCACGGGTTCTAAGAAGTCCAATCACATTTCACCGGACCTTAAATCGCTCAATTGGCTTCCTTTTGAAGCTAGAATACAACTGAAGATCGCATGTATGACCCATAGAGCACTTCACTTCAACACCCCACTCTACCTGACAAACAAGCTGGAACTTTCGGGTGGCTCCAGGTCCACAAGGAGCACCGGCACACTGCTGCTCAAGCCCAAGAAATGTAATAAGCTTAAAACTTACAATCGTACATTCTCTGGCATCGCCCCGAGAATCTGGAACTCCCTTCCAATGGAAACAAGACCGATTCCCTCTACTCTTGCCTTCAAAAGGGAAGTCAAAACTCTACTACTGAACAAACTCTTCTAATGAACTCTGCGCTGAACCTGATGCTTTCTCCTATTGACTCTAAGTGACCGTTTGTCTGGTATGCTCTTGAAAGTATATTGCCCTACTTGTAGCTTTCACCCATCCTGCTTCCTCTGCACTCCCCAATTTCATCCTGCTGCCGTTGTATATTGTCACACCTTTTCCATGATTTCTATCACCTTGCTGCTTTCCTTTGTCTACCTAAACTTATGTAAAGCGCTCGGATACCCACCTGGGTCATGTTCGCGCTATACAAAACTTTAAATAAATAAATAAATAATCTGGATTTAGTGCGGTCCCTAGACCTTTTGGCCCAAAGCCACTGCACTTGCTGCACTATTCAAATCAAGTCCCTTTTAACTGCAAGGTAACTGCAATTGTTGCTGCCAGTTTAGTAGTCAAATATAGCATCATTATGTGTAGAGGAGTTCTGAAAACCTTTAGGCCCAGTACTACTGCACCTGCTGCACCATTCAAATCATGACTGTTGTCTGCAAGGTAACTGGACTTGTGGTTGCCTGTTTAGAAATAAAATGCAGCAATATGAAGTGTTTAGTGGGGTGCCTGGACCTTTTCTTTCCCACCACCAGTATCCAGCAAGATTGTCTCAAATTCTCAACTTTGAAGCCAGCAAAAGAAAAGTAAACATCAAGCTCCCTCGGAAGACAGAGCCTGACATTTGACCTCTGTATTTGAATGCACAGCAAATGTAACTAGATACAAACAAAAATTAAAGGCCTGTTTACAGAAAGCGCGCACTTGAGGAAAAATACAAGGAGTGATGGTAAACAGGATATGCTCTGCAGGAAGGACACAGACATACTGAACAACCTAAAACAAAAAAAGCCAGCATATAGAAAGCATGGAAATGTGATTTACAAACCACAAACCCAATGATAAGTAATGGGTAGAATGCATTCCCAAGGAAGCTTTCAGAATGTCCCTAAGACGTCCTTTCTCAACCACCAGACAGCTGCACTGTCTGGTTGGCTTCAACCTAAACCAGGATATGGTCTATAGTAGACTTATCTTAACTCCTTAATAAACTATTATCAGTTAGAAACTTCAAGATGGATTGGCTGCAGAAAAATGTTTATGTTGCTTTGTAAACAGATCCCCTCAAATTGGGTCAAGGACAATCATTTTTTTCATTTGGAGCAATAAGTCCACCAGACTGTGCATAAGGGAAGGACCCAGACTGTAATAAACTATTGAAAGAATATATTAGTGCTTCCTGATTTTGGGGTTCAGCTACAGTTAAGCACCTTTCATATTTTGCCTGAGCCATGAGTTTTTTTTTGCTGTTGGCTTTTAATACCTTCTTAACTCCCCCACTGTTACTGCATTGTATATTGTTTGCTCTTCCAGGAGGCTCAGTTTTGGTCTGTCCATATCGGACAATCGATAGATTAGATTGCTTTCTTGTTTTTAGTTTCTACCATGGGTTGCACAAGAGCTTCTTTTAAGTGGATTATATATCTGAGCCATCTGGCCTGTCGGTGTGCCAATGCATTTTGAATGGAACTCGGTGCCTTTGTGTTTCAAGTTGGATAGACTCTTATTTATTTTTTTAGCAATCCCTTCAAAACCACATATGAAGTTGGTCATTGAATTTAGATCTTTGTTCCTGCTATTTTATCTCTCGGGTATCTGTAATCAGGGTTGAACTGGTCTATACGGCAATCTGGTAGTTCCAGATGGGCCAGTCTTGACAGATAATTGTGTGGGCTGGTTTTGTGGCTGTGTGTGGCCTAATTGTGCATTACAATAACTTTGAACTTGGGCAAGGGCCACAAGGAGCCATCTTTTTTTCTGGATCTTCGACTTCTTAAACTCATATTCCTATTGCCCCACACAGTCATCAACTCTGTTACCTAGAGATAGTAGGGCAGATACTGGTTTCCCTTTTTTCCACTGCCTTCTGCAACCTCTTATCAAGAATTAGATGGATCTACGTTCATGAATCAATGGCATTCTACATGGGACCAGTCACTGTATCTGCGGCCTACGTGTTACCATTTCCCTTAATACTAAAAAGAGGCCTTTATTATGGATATTTAGTTTCTGATACATGTCAGTGCAAGTGGCAAGATAGTGAGAAGATCCGTTTTCCAAGGTAAATGTTACAAGGTAAATGTTCCGCTTCTCACACTTCACTCTGCAGTTGTTCTATTAGATGTTCAAAGGCTTTTTGTCATATGTAGTCTTTGCCAGTTTCCATCTCAATTATGATAATACTGGGTGTCAACAGATATGAATTTGTGCCAACATGTGTCCACCACACGTTCTCGTTCTGCTGAGTTTGTTTAGCTCCAAAGAGCATTGCAATCTGATCATGTCGCATCCTGAGATATGATACCACAATCTGCTTCCAAATGGGCATTTGACACCGCCAGTGATACCTAACAAATGCTTATCCAAAAGTATGTGGATGCCCGTACAAATGGATTATGACCAGGTTGTGAGTCCAGACTTTGTGACTGTTAACTATTTATTTTTGTTAAGAATTGCATTTACTGTGCATGGTCAAAAATGTTATACATTGACAAACTGATTTCTTTGCTCTAAACAGTATATACTGGTGAAGAGGAACTAATGTTCCTTGTCACACTGGTAATGTGCCCAATGCTCCCCTTGGCATTGAGTACACACTTTTTAATGCATGTAAATACATTTAGTGGAGATCCTTGGCATCAGGCTGCAAATAACTGTGCATGGAAATCTTCTTTTGAGTTTCACTAGTTCTTCCACTGCCTTCACAATTTGGTGTTAATAGTGCAGATTGTTTGACCTAGACTGGATAATCAGATACTGGTCACTAAATGCGGGGGAGGTCTTAACTACTTTGTTGAATCAATAATCAAAAATTGGATTTTCTTGATACTTTGCCTGAGGTACTAGTCAGTTGTCTGTGTTGCTGTATAAAGCCTTCTGTCCATGTGCTCTTGCCCTGTCAGTATTGCCCCTTGGTTGTCCTGTTTTGGGTATTCTGATTAAAGGAGGATCCTGCTTGAGGTGCGGGTACTGTTACTTATATATTTTCACAGTGAGTCTACGTTGTGAGGTCCCCCGACTCACATTTTACATAGTGGCTGCTGTTACCACAGCCTTTTTATTTGTTTTTTTATTCCAAGAATACATTGCTCCAGTTTCACCATTCTCTTGATTTTACCCATAGTAATGGATTAACATTCTCTGGCCTCAAACTAATTTTAATCTTATGGCTTCTCTTTTGTGCCTACATTGTTCCTGCTTTTCTCATTCCCATTACCTTATCACATTGTCTTTCTTACTTACATCAGTTTAAGAACATATGTGCATCCCTAGCTTTGCTTTTTAATTCTCTAATGTCATGCTTGGATGTTCTTTAATGTGTATTAACTTGCCTTTTCAAAGCCACATAATGGTCATGTTGCTGCTGGTTTGATCATCCTATACTCGCTGTCCTGCTGGAGTGGGTGGCCCACTTCATCATACTGGAGGAACATGGTATTTGGCATGTCTTGTGTGGGCTAGCAGGCAAGGCCTATTTTTTGGGCAGAATTTAGAATTTGAAGGGTTAGAATGTACTTTCCATTTACCTTCGAATCCAGGAGCCAATAGAAGCCTAGCTATGTGCCCTTTTAAAGTTGCCAGAATAAATGTATTTCTTTTCTCCTTCCTCCTTAATAGTATTATGTAGGCGGTCGAATGTGCTGTTCTTGACAAGGTTTGCTTCTCCTTTATTCAACAGTACATTGGCAGTCTGCTATTCAATTTAACAAAAGTGCTTTAGTAGACTCTGCTTTCGAATGTGCACATTTGACGTTCATTTTCAAAGAAACCAGGTTACTCTCTTCACATCCTGATATTGGGCAAATTGTCCTTGCCTTATTGCCGTAAGGGTCTCAAGGCGCTAGGGGGGGTGCAGGTTCCAACCATCAAGGAGGGGGTCTGTCGAAAAGCCAGGTTTTGAGGTTTTTTGCGAAGATGGGGAGCGATGTCTGTCTGAGGTGGAGCGGAAGGGCGTTCCATGCTTTGGCCGCGAGGAAGGAGAAGGAGCGGCCTCCCGATCTGGTCTTTCTGGTGCGGGGGACCACGGCGTAGGAGAGCTGGGCTGATCGTAGGGTCCTTTGGGGTGCGTGGAATTTGAGTCGGCTGTTCAAGTATGCTGGTCCGGTGCCGTGGAGGGCCTTGTGTGCGTGGGTGAGCATCTTGAAGGTGATTCTCGCCTCGACAGGGAGCCAGTGGAGTGTGCGCAGGTGCTGGGAGATGTGGCAGTGTTTTGGCAGGTTGAGGACCAGTCTTGCAGCGGCGTTCTGGATGTTCTGTAGCTTGCGGGTGAGGTTTTTGTTTATTCCGGCGTAGAGTGCGTTGCCGTAGTCGAGTCTGCTGGTGACCAGGGCGTGAGAGTGACGGTCTTTCGGTGTTCGAGGGGATCCATTTGAAGGTCTTACGAAGGAGGCGGAGGGTGTGGAAGCAGGAAGACGAGAGAGAGTTGATCTGGCGGTCCATTTTGAGCTCGGAGTCCAGGATGATTCCCAGGTTGCGTGCGTGGTCCGTGGGGGTTGGCGGGTTTCCGAGGGCGGGGGCCACCAGGTGTCGCTCCAGGCATCGGGGTTTGGGCCCATGATGAGTACTTCTGTTTTGTTGGTGTTTAGTTGTAGGCAGCTGTTTTTCATCCATTTGGCGACGGCTTCCATGCCTTCTCGAAAGTTGCGTCTGGCGGTGTTGGGCTCGTTGGATAGGGAGAGGATGAGCTGGGTGTCGTCTGCGTATGACACGATGTTGAGTCCGTAGGTTCTGACGATGGGGGCGAGTGGAGCCATGTAGACGTTGAAGAGCGTCGGGCTGAGGGAGGAGCCCTGGGGGACTCCGCAGGTGGTAGGTGTGGGGTCCGAGAGGAAAGGGGGAGTCTGACCCGCTGCATCCTGCCGGAGAGGAAGGAGCGGATCCAGTCGAGGGCCTTGTCCTGGATTCCTGCGTCGTAGAGTCTGCGTATTAGGGTGCGGTGGGAGACTGTGTCGAACGCCGCTGATAAGTCGAGGAGGATGAGGGCTACTGTTTCTCCTTTGTCCAGTAGGGTGCGGATGTCGTCTGTTGCGGCGAGGAGGGCGGTTTCTGTACTGTGATTTTTTCTGAAGCCGGATTGGGAGGAGTCGAGGATGTTGTGTTCTTCAATGAATGTGGCGAGTTGGCTGTTGATGGCTTTCTCGATGACTTTCGCTGGGAACGGGAGCAGGGAGATGGGTCTGTAGTTTTTGAGGTCGGTGGGGTCCGCTGAGGGTTTCTTTAGGAGGGGTTGACCTCAGCGTGTTTCCAGTCGTCGGGGAACCAGGCGGTCGCCAGGGAGCGGTTGATGGTGTGGCGGAGCATGGGTGCGATGGTGTCGGCGGCTCTGTTGAAGATGTGGTGGGGGCAGGGGTCCGTGGGGGCCCCTGAGTGGATTGACTTCATTGTCTTCAGTGTGTCTTCCGTGGTGAGGGCTGTCCAGTCGTCAATCGCTGGTTTCCGGGTGTCGGGGGTGGTTGGTGAGGGTTCAGTGTGTTGGTTGTCTTCGTCGAAGTTGTCGTAGATGCTCTTGATTTTGTGGTGGAAAAAGGTGCTGAGTTTGTCGCAGAGGTCTTGTGAGGGAGGGATGTCTGTAGACTCGCTAGTGGGTTGGGCGAACTCCTTGATGATGCTGAAGAGTTCCTTGCTGTTGTGCGCGTGGGTGGAGATTCTGTCTTCAATCGCTTTTTTCCTCGTTTCTCTGATGAGTTGATGGTGGGCGTTGGTGGCGGCTCTGAAGTTGTCGTGGGCTTCTGTGGATTTGGTGTTCCTCCAGGCCTTTTCGAGGCGGCGGCATGTGCTTCTGGACTCTCGAGTTCGGTGGTAAACCATCTGGCTTTCTTGGCGCGGGTATTGTTGTTTTTCTTGAGGGGGGCTATGGTGTTGGTGCTGTCCGCGATCCATCTATGTAGGGTTCGGGCTGCGGTGTTGGGGTCGTTTTCCGCGGTTGGGGTGGAGTTGTTGAGTGAGGAGGTGAGCTGGTCGTCGGTGATTTTGGTCCAGTTTCTTCGTGGAAGCAGGTGCTGGTGTCTGTGGATGGTGGGTGTTCTGAAGGTGAAGTGGACGCAACGATGGTCGGTCCATGGGAGTTCGGTGGTGTGGCTGAAGGTGATGGAGTTTCCTGTAGTGAAGAGGGGGTCGAGGGTGTGTCCTGCTGAGTGCGTGGGCTCGGTCACGATCTGGCGCAGTCCAATGTTGTGGAGGTTGTCCAGGAGGGATGTGGTGTTGGGGTCCAGTTGGTTGTCGAGGTGGAAGTTGAGGTCTCCCAGCAGGGTGTAGTTGGTGGATGCGATGGCCTGCGGGGAGATAATGTCCGTGATGGAGTTGGCGAAGGGTCCGCGGGGTCCAGGGGGTCGGTAGATGAGGGTTCCTCGGAGGGTGGCGGTGGGGCTGGCCAGTATCTTGAAGTGAAGGTGTTCCATCAGTTCTGTGGGCTCGTCAGGGAGTGTGCTCAGGTGGAGGCTGGATTTGTGGACGATGGCGATTCCTCCTCCTGGGCGGGTGGGGCGGTCCTTCCTGGAGATCTTGTATCCTTGGGGGATGGCGATGGCGATGTCCGGTCCCGAGGTGGTGTTGGTCCAGGTTTCGGTGAAGAACGCTACGTCCAGGGTGGTGCGGTCGAGGAGGTCCCAGATTTCTGTGGCGTGTTTGTGGAGGGATCGGACGTTGAGGAGGATGCATTGCAGGGTCTTCGGTTCGGTTGTGTTCTTGTGGGCGGGTTGTGCTGGATCCGTGTTCTTGGCGGTGCTGCAGGTGTGCCGGCAGCGGTGACAGCTGAAGGGTCCGTGGGAGTCGGCTGGTGATGCTAGCTTGCAGTTGTTGTTGCGGCCTGGGTTGAGTGCGTGGAGTGCTGCTGGGTCGTAGCGTTGGCGGGGCGGAGGTCCAGGGTTCCTGGCGCTGGTCGCGGTCGGGCGCAGACGGGCTTGCCTTTGACGCACCTTCGCCGCGCCAGCGGCGCGCAGTGGCCGCCATTAAGTAGGGGTCGGGTAGGGCTGGACAGCTGGGAGGCGGGAGCGGGGAGGGGAGCTGGATTGGCCGGTCGCGCTGGGGTGGAGGGGCCGCGGGGGCAGCAGCGGCGGGGAAAGGTAAAGGGAGGAAATAAGGGATAAAGAAAAAAGGGAAAATAGGCAGAAATAAGGCACAAAAGAGCAGGGATGCAGAAAGGTGAAAGATAAAAGAGGGTAGAAAAACGAGTGAAAACAAGTGAAAGGGCAGAGCGAGAGGAAGGGAAAATGAGCAGAAATAAGGCACAAAAGAGCAGAGATGCAGAAAAGTGCAGAAAGGTGAAAGATAAAAGAGGGTAGAAAAACGAGTGAAAACAAGTGAAAGGGCAGAGCGAGAGGAAGGGAAAATGAGCAGAAATAAGGCACAAAAGAGCAGAGATGCAGAAAAGTGCAGAAAGGTTAAAGATAAAAAGGGTAGAAAAACGAGTGAAAGAGCAGAGTTAGAGGAAGGAGACAGAGGTCCACTGGACCACCAGGGATGAGGCGCAGGGAAACCTGCGGGTGGAGGAGGGCCTCGATCACCAACACTCGAGAGTGCAGGGGCAGGCCTCACTTAATGGTGGAGCTGCGAGGGTGGGAGAGCAATTTCACTGACAATGAGTCAGTGGTCTTGGACCCTGCATCTACGCTCTGTTCACACTTTACTTAGTAAAGTTATCTTAACATACTGCTTTTGAATCAAGACGCACCAATACTCCTGATTTGTCTCCGCGTACCCATATAGACCTATTATTACTTATTTCGATGCTGCCCTCGAGCCTTATAGCAGAATTGTGCTATGGCACTCACCACTCTACATCCTTTTCCTAGGACTCATTTACTTTTTCCTGCCACGTGTGCTGCGTCTTCACTCTTATGCTTCTAGTCAGGATTCTCTTTATAACTGTGTGCAAGAACAATGCAACCTGACCCGCCTCAGAAATTTCTGCAATGTGAAGGGGACCCCACATATACCCGGCAAAAGGAGGAATTTTTCACATACCTAGATGCGCCTGATGCCAACAAGATTCCAGTCGAATAGAGGAACTACATGTTAGTGCACCGTTTAGGTTCTGAGGAACAGGATGCTACAGGGCTCTTCCCAAGGTAGAACCATACCAAGAGAAGAGGACTATGAAGAGTAAGAGGAAGCTAAACTTAGAGTAGAGAACTATTTCAAACACAACGTAAGTATAACCTTGGAGACGTCCCATTTCTATACTGGGAGACAGAAGGAACATGAAACCTTTGATGAATTCTTGACAGCTTTGAGTTTATGCTTAGGGAACAAATGACAGTAAATGCCAACAGCAAAAATGCATAACGGTACCCACACGCAAAAACAACAATTGATGGACAGAATGCAGAACAATGTCATACATTCACCCCAGTACAGAGATCTGGGCCTAAATCCATCGTTTTTGCTCACCATGCCATTCCAGTTTGGACCCAGCCATATGCAAATCAGTCTTGACCCTGCGCCCAATGGGAACAGTCCAGCCCGAACTGCCAGGCCAGGTCCTCCCTGAACTGGAAACAAGCATCCTAGGACCGGTTTCGGGCTTTCAGCCCTCATCAGCCAGGATAGCTTGACTCCAGTGGCATGGAGAGCCCGGGACCCACGTCTGGGCATACCCGTCCCACTCGGGGTGACCAATGCAAAAACAACAATTGATGGACAGAATGCAGAACAATGTCATACATTCACCCCAGTACAGAGATGTGGGCCTAAATCCATCGTAATTTTGCTCACCATGCCATTCCAGTTTGGACCCAGCCATATGCAAATCAGTCTTGACCCTGCGCCCAATAGGGACAGTCCAGCCCGAACTGCCAGGCCAGGTCCTCCCTGAACTGGAACGGTACCCACACAGCACTTCCCTGTAATAGAGCAAGAACTGTTGGTGTGTGCATTGGGCACTTACCACTATAGGCATTTAATTTGAGGAAATCCCGATCACAAGCCCCTTGTTGAAATTCTGTAGCCGGGGGATGTCTCGCGCCCACTGTACCCAACTGTCCTTATAATATCTCTTGGTGGGCATGTAGGAATGTACTCACTCAAGAATACCAGAGGATCTTAGGTTTCATGCCTCGTGTGGGAAACAGCCTTTACAATGCATTTGGAACCACGAAGGTTTTACAAAGCATGCATCTTTACCACAAAAACATTTACGAGAATTACTTTAACACGCATGCCTTTACCACGAAAATGTAAGTATTTCGCAGTATATATATATATATATATATATATATATATATATATATATATGTATATATATATGTATATATATATATGTGAGTGTGGGTTTAAGGTGGCAAGGGTATTTTTAGGTTGGGTATGGGTTAATAAGGTAAGATATATATACTTGTATATATATACTTGTATATATATATATATATATATATATATATATATATATATATATATATATATATATATATATATATATATATATACACACTTGGATTTGGTGACATTTTTGGGCAGCACATCTTGTGGACTTCATTATTGAAGGTAACTGTGGCACTTTCTTGACGTGACATTTACTCGGATCACGAAGTGCACTCGCAATGCTGTACTGTGATTAAGGACGCTATGCAGCTGTATTTTAACAACATCACAGTACACACAAGCTGAGAAATGTTTTTACTCTATCTGCGGGATTGAGACGCTATTCAGCTATTATTCACAACTACCGCAGTGTGCAGTAACAACCAAGGTGCACTATGGGACTGGTAGTACGGTTACCTGGTCACGTGATGAGGGTGTTCAAATATGGTAGAGCTAATTGATTGTGATGCACCTCACCTGTGAACAAGGCCGCAAATAACGGCCGAAACGCGTAGGGGATCTGATGTCCTGCCACCTCTGAGAAGCAATAAAAGCCAGTGAGAAACGCAGTTGGGCTTCGCAGTTCTCTTTTTTGCCTTGGTGTGCCAAAATGCGGGTTGCTCCATACCAGTTTTGCGAAGCC